>CM077027.1:0-1383779 GCA_039090855.1 Macrothele yani
CCCCCAGAGCAACTCAATGGGCTATAAACAATCGCCCGTCCCTAATTTAGACCCACTGGTTCCAGGAAATGGACAGAGCCAGGGCTGTAAGGTAAACACAACATCCGGGGAAAGCCGAGGTTCGAACCTGGACCCCTTTCAAACGAACGAGCTCGTTATATTCAATATATACATGCCCAACTTCAGTTATCTATTAAAAAAAAAAAAAACTGGCCACTAGATTTCAACAGAGGTGAATAATTTTCACTAAGAAACGCTCCTCCCAGTTAAAAAAGCATCTAATGCATTTCAACGGACCTAGAGATTAATATTGAGCATGAAAATGGGTTCAGTTAATACCGATTTTAGATGCATTTTAAACGAACGCTTAGTGTCTTTTTTTTTCCCATTGGAAGTTTTACGACCCCCCAGAGCAACTCAATGGGCTATAAACAATCGCCCGTCCCTAATTTAGACCCACTGGTTCCAGGAAATGGACAGAGCCAGGGCTGTAAGGTAAACACAACATCCGGGGAAAGCCGAGGTTCGAACCTGGACCCCTTTCAAACGAACGAGCTCGTTATATTCAATATATACATGCCCAACTTCAGTTATCTATTAAAAAAAAACAAAACTGGCCACTAGATTTCAACAGAGGTGAATAATTTTCACTAAGAAACGCTCCTCCCAGTTAAAAAAGCATCTAATGCATTTCAACGGACCTAGAGATTAATATTGAGCATGAAAATGGGTTCAGTTAATACCGATTTTAGATGCATTTTAAACGAACGCTTAGTGTCTTTTTTTTTCCCATTGGAAGTTTTACGACCCCCCAGAGCAACTCAATGGGCTATAAACAATCGCCCGTCCCTAATTTAGACCCACTGGTTCCAGGAAATGGACAGAGCCAGGGCTGTAAGGTAAACACAACATCCGGGGAAAGCCGAGGTTCGAACCTGGACCCCTTTCAAACGAACGAGCTCGTTATATTCAATATATACATGCCCAACTTCAGTTATCTATTAAAAAAAAACAAAACTGGCCACTAGATTTCAACAGAGGTGAATAATTTTCACTAAGAAACGCTCCTCCCAGTTAAAAAAGCATCTAATGCATTTCAACGGACCTAGAGATTAATATTGAGCATGAAAATGGGTTCAGTTAATACCGATTTTAGATGCATTTTAAACGAACGCTTAGTGTCTTTTTTTTTTTCCCATTGGAAGTTTTACGACCCCCCAGAGCAACTCAATGGGCTATAAACAATCGCCCGTCCCTAATTTAGACCCACTGGTTCCAGGAAATGGACAGAGCCAGGGCTGTAAGGTAAACACAACATCCGGGGAAAGCCGAGGTTCGAACCTGGACCCCTTTCAAACGAACGAGCTCGTTATATTCAATATATACATGCCCAACTTCAGTTATCTATTAAAAAAAAAAAAAACTGGCCACTAGATTTCAACAGAGGTGAATAATTTTCACTAAGAAACGCTCCTCCCAGTTAAAAAAGCATCTAATGCATTTCAACGGACCTAGAGATTAATATTGAGCATGAAAATGGGTTCAGTTAATACCGATTTTAGATGCATTTTAAACGAACGCTTAGTGTCTTTTTTTTTCCCATTGGAAGTTTTACGACCCCCCAGAGCAACTCAATGGGCTATAAACAATCGCCCGTCCCTAATTTAGACCCACTGGTTCCAGGAAATGGACAGAGCCAGGGCTGTAAGGTAAACACAACATCCGGGGAAAGCCGAGGTTCGAACCTGGACCCCTTTCAAACGAACGAGCTCGTTATATTCAATATATACATGCCCAACTTCAGTTATCTATTAAAAAAAACAAAACTGGCCACTAGATTTCAACAGAGGTGAATAATTTTCACTAAGAAACGCTCCTCCCAGTTAAAAAAGCATCTAATGCATTTCAACGGACCTAGAGATTAATATTGAGCATGAAAATGGGTTCAGTTAATACCGATTTTAGATGCATTTTAAACGAACGCTTAGTGTCTTTTTTTTCCCATTGGAAGTTTTACGACCCCCCAGAGCAACTCAATGGGCTATAAACAATCGCCCGTCCCTAATTTAGACCCACTGGTTCCAGGAAATGGACAGAGCCAGGGCTGTAAGGTAAACACAACATCCGGGGAAAGCCGAGGTTCGAACCTGGACCCCTTTCAAACGAACGAGCTCGTTATATTCAATATATACATGCCCAACTTCAGTTATCTATTAAAAAAAAACAAAACTGGCCACTAGATTTCAACAGAGGTGAATAATTTTCACTAAGAAACGCTCCTCCCAGTTAAAAAAGCATCTAATGCATTTCAACGGACCTAGAGATTAATATTGAGCATGAAAATGGGTTCAGTTAATACCGATTTTAGATGCATTTTAAACGAACGCTTAGTGTCTTTTTTTTTCCCATTGGAAGTTTTACGACCCCCAGAGCAACTCAATGGGCTATAAACAATCGCCCGTCCCTAATTTAGACCCACTGGTTCCAGGAAATGGACAGAGCCAGGGCTGTAAGGTAAACACAACATCCGGGGAAAGCCGAGGTTCGAACCTGGACCCCTTTCAAACGAACGAGCTCGTTATATTCAATATATACATGCCCAACTTCAGTTATCTATTAAAAAAAAAAAAACTGGCCACTAGATTTCAACAGAGGTGAATAATTTTCACTAAGAAACGCTCCTCCCAGTTAAAAAAGCATCTAATGCATTTCAACGGACCTAGAGATTAATATTGAGCATGAAAATGGGTTCAGTTAATACCGATTTTAGATGCATTTTAAACGAACGCTTAGTGTCTTTTTTTTTCCCATTGGAAGTTTTACGACCCCCCAGAGCAACTCAATGGGCTATAAACAATCGCCCGTCCCTAATTTAGACCCACTGGTTCCAGGAAATGGACAGAGCCAGGGCTGTAAGGTAAACACAACATCCGGGGAAAGCCGAGGTTCGAACCTGGACCCCTTTCAAACGAACGAGCTCGTTATATTCAATATATACATGCCCAACTTCAGTTATCTATTAAAAAAAAACAAAACTGGCCACTAGATTTCAACAGAGGTGAATAATTTTCACTAAGAAACGCTCCTCCCAGTTAAAAAAGCATCTAATGCATTTCAACGGACCTAGAGATTAATATTGAGCATGAAAATGGGTTCAGTTAATACCGATTTTAGATGCATTTTAAACGAACGCTTAGTGTCTTTTTTTTTCCCATTGGAAGTTTTACGACCCCCAGAGCAACTCAATGGGCTATAAACAATCGCCCGTCCCTAATTTAGACCCACTGGTTCCAGGAAATGGACAGAGCCAGGGCTGTAAGGTAAACACAACATCCGGGGAAAGCCGAGGTTCGAACCTGGACCCCTTTCAAACGAACGAGCTCGTTATATTCAATATATACATGCCCAACTTCAGTTATCTATTAAAAAAAAAAAAAACTGGCCACTAGATTTCAACAGAGGTGAATAATTTTCACTAAGAAACGCTCCTCCCAGTTAAAAAAGCATCTAATGCATTTCAACGGACCTAGAGATTAATATTGAGCATGAAAATGGGTTCAGTTAATACCGATTTTAGATGCATTTTAAACGAACGCTTAGTGTCTTTTTTTTCCCATTGGAAGTTTTACGACCCCCAGAGCAACTCAATGGGCTATAAACAATCGCCCGTCCCTAATTTAGACCCACTGGTTCCAGGAAATGGACAGAGCCAGGGCTGTAAGGTAAACACAACATCCGGGGAAAGCCGAGGTTCGAACCTGGACCCCTTTCAAACGAACGAGCTCGTTATATTCAATATATACATGCCCAACTTCAGTTATCTATTAAAAAAAACAAAACTGGCCACTAGATTTCAACAGAGGTGAATAATTTTCACTAAGAAACGCTCCTCCCAGTTAAAAAAGCATCTAATGCATTTCAACGGACCTAGAGATTAATATTGAGCATGAAAATGGGTTCAGTTAATACCGATTTTAGATGCATTTTAAACGAACGCTTAGTGTCTTTTTTTTCCCATTGGAAGTTTTACGACCCCCCAGAGCAACTCAATGGGCTATAAACAATCGCCCGTCCCTAATTTAGACCCACTGGTTCCAGGAAATGGACAGAGCCAGGGCTGTAAGGTAAACACAACATCCGGGGAAAGCCGAGGTTCGAACCTGGACCCCTTTCAAACGAACGAGCTCGTTATATTCAATATATACATGCCCAACTTCAGTTATCTATTAAAAAAAAACAAAACTGGCCACTAGATTTCAACAGAGGTGAATAATTTTCACTAAGAAACGCTCCTCCCAGTTAAAAAAGCATCTAATGCATTTCAACGGACCTAGAGATTAATATTGAGCATGAAAATGGGTTCAGTTAATACCGATTTTAGATGCATTTTAAACGAACGCTTAGTGTCTTTTTTTTTTTCCCATTGGAAGTTTTACGACCCCCCAGAGCAACTCAATGGGCTATAAACAATCGCCCGTCCCTAATTTAGACCCACTGGTTCCAGGAAATGGACAGAGCCAGGGCTGTAAGGTAAACACAACATCCGGGGAAAGCCGAGGTTCGAACCTGGACCCCTTTCAAACGAACGAGCTCGTTATATTCAATATATACATGCCCAACTTCAGTTATCTATTAAAAAAAAAAAAACTGGCCACTAGATTTCAACAGAGGTGAATAATTTTCACTAAGAAACGCTCCTCCCAGTTAAAAAAGCATCTAATGCATTTCAACGGACCTAGAGATTAATATTGAGCATGAAAATGGGTTCAGTTAATACCGATTTTAGATGCATTTTAAACGAACGCTTAGTGTCTTTTTTTTTCCCATTGGAAGTTTTACGACCCCCCAGAGCAACTCAATGGGCTATAAACAATCGCCCGTCCCTAATTTAGACCCACTGGTTCCAGGAAATGGACAGAGCCAGGGCTGTAAGGTAAACACAACATCCGGGGAAAGCCGAGGTTCGAACCTGGACCCCTTTCAAACGAACGAGCTCGTTATATTCAATATATACATGCCCAACTTCAGTTATCTATTAAAAAAAACAAAACTGGCCACTAGATTTCAACAGAGGTGAATAATTTTCACTAAGAAACGCTCCTCCCAGTTAAAAAAGCATCTAATGCATTTCAACGGACCTAGAGATTAATATTGAGCATGAAAATGGGTTCAGTTAATACCGATTTTAGATGCATTTTAAACGAACGCTTAGTGTCTTTTTTTTTCCCATTGGAAGTTTTACGACCCCCCAGAGCAACTCAATGGGCTATAAACAATCGCCCGTCCCTAATTTAGACCCACTGGTTCCAGGAAATGGACAGAGCCAGGGCTGTAAGGTAAACACAACATCCGGGGAAAGCCGAGGTTCGAACCTGGACCCCTTTCAAACGAACGAGCTCGTTATATTCAATATATACATGCCCAACTTCAGTTATCTATTAAAAAAAAAAAAACTGGCCACTAGATTTCAACAGAGGTGAATAATTTTCACTAAGAAACGCTCCTCCCAGTTAAAAAAGCATCTAATGCATTTCAACGGACCTAGAGATTAATATTGAGCATGAAAATGGGTTCAGTTAATACCGATTTTAGATGCATTTTAAACGAACGCTTAGTGTCTTTTTTTTTCCCATTGGAAGTTTTACGACCCCCAGAGCAACTCAATGGGCTATAAACAATCGCCCGTCCCTAATTTAGACCCACTGGTTCCAGGAAATGGACAGAGCCAGGGCTGTAAGGTAAACACAACATCCGGGGAAAGCCGAGGTTCGAACCTGGACCCCTTTCAAACGAACGAGCTCGTTATATTCAATATATACATGCCCAACTTCAGTTATCTATTAAAAAAAACAAAACTGGCCACTAGATTTCAACAGAGGTGAATAATTTTCACTAAGAAACGCTCCTCCCAGTTAAAAAAGCATCTAATGCATTTCAACGGACCTAGAGATTAATATTGAGCATGAAAATGGGTTCAGTTAATACCGATTTTAGATGCATTTTAAACGAACGCTTAGTGTCTTTTTTTTTTCCCATTGGAAGTTTTACGACCCCCAGAGCAACTCAATGGGCTATAAACAATCGCCCGTCCCTAATTTAGACCCACTGGTTCCAGGAAATGGACAGAGCCAGGGCTGTAAGGTAAACACAACATCCGGGGAAAGCCGAGGTTCGAACCTGGACCCCTTTCAAACGAACGAGCTCGTTATATTCAATATATACATGCCCAACTTCAGTTATCTATTAAAAAAAAACAAAACTGGCCACTAGATTTCAACAGAGGTGAATAATTTTCACTAAGAAACGCTCCTCCCAGTTAAAAAAGCATCTAATGCATTTCAACGGACCTAGAGATTAATATTGAGCATGAAAATGGGTTCAGTTAATACCGATTTTAGATGCATTTTAAACGAACGCTTAGTGTCTTTTTTTTTCCCATTGGAAGTTTTACGACCCCCAGAGCAACTCAATGGGCTATAAACAATCGCCCGTCCCTAATTTAGACCCACTGGTTCCAGGAAATGGACAGAGCCAGGGCTGTAAGGTAAACACAACATCCGGGGAAAGCCGAGGTTCGAACCTGGACCCCTTTCAAACGAACGAGCTCGTTATATTCAATATATACATGCCCAACTTCAGTTATCTATTAAAAAAAAAAAAACTGGCCACTAGATTTCAACAGAGGTGAATAATTTTCACTAAGAAACGCTCCTCCCAGTTAAAAAAGCATCTAATGCATTTCAACGGACCTAGAGATTAATATTGAGCATGAAAATGGGTTCAGTTAATACCGATTTTAGATGCATTTTAAACGAACGCTTAGTGTCTTTTTTTTTTCCCATTGGAAGTTTTACGACCCCCAGAGCAACTCAATGGGCTATAAACAATCGCCCGTCCCTAATTTAGACCCACTGGTTCCAGGAAATGGACAGAGCCAGGGCTGTAAGGTAAACACAACATCCGGGGAAAGCCGAGGTTCGAACCTGGACCCCTTTCAAACGAACGAGCTCGTTATATTCAATATATACATGCCCAACTTCAGTTATCTATTAAAAAAAACAAAACTGGCCACTAGATTTCAACAGAGGTGAATAATTTTCACTAAGAAACGCTCCTCCCAGTTAAAAAAGCATCTAATGCATTTCAACGGACCTAGAGATTAATATTGAGCATGAAAATGGGTTCAGTTAATACCGATTTTAGATGCATTTTAAACGAACGCTTAGTGTCTTTTTTTTTCCCATTGGAAGTTTTACGACCCCCCAGAGCAACTCAATGGGCTATAAACAATCGCCCGTCCCTAATTTAGACCCACTGGTTCCAGGAAATGGACAGAGCCAGGGCTGTAAGGTAAACACAACATCCGGGGAAAGCCGAGGTTCGAACCTGGACCCCTTTCAAACGAACGAGCTCGTTATATTCAATATATACATGCCCAACTTCAGTTATCTATTAAAAAAAAAAAACTGGCCACTAGATTTCAACAGAGGTGAATAATTTTCACTAAGAAACGCTCCTCCCAGTTAAAAAAGCATCTAATGCATTTCAACGGACCTAGAGATTAATATTGAGCATGAAAATGGGTTCAGTTAATACCGATTTTAGATGCATTTTAAACGAACGCTTAGTGTCTTTTTTTTTTCCCATTGGAAGTTTTACGACCCCCCAGAGCAACTCAATGGGCTATAAACAATCGCCCGTCCCTAATTTAGACCCACTGGTTCCAGGAAATGGACAGAGCCAGGGCTGTAAGGTAAACACAACATCCGGGGAAAGCCGAGGTTCGAACCTGGACCCCTTTCAAACGAACGAGCTCGTTATATTCAATATATACATGCCCAACTTCAGTTATCTATTAAAAAAAACAAAACTGGCCACTAGATTTCAACAGAGGTGAATAATTTTCACTAAGAAACGCTCCTCCCAGTTAAAAAAGCATCTAATGCATTTCAACGGACCTAGAGATTAATATTGAGCATGAAAATGGGTTCAGTTAATACCGATTTTAGATGCATTTTAAACGAACGCTTAGTGTCTTTTTTTTTCCCATTGGAAGTTTTACGACCCCCCAGAGCAACTCAATGGGCTATAAACAATCGCCCGTCCCTAATTTAGACCCACTGGTTCCAGGAAATGGACAGAGCCAGGGCTGTAAGGTAAACACAACATCCGGGGAAAGCCGAGGTTCGAACCTGGACCCCTTTCAAACGAACGAGCTCGTTATATTCAATATATACATGCCCAACTTCAGTTATCTATTAAAAAAAAACAAAACTGGCCACTAGATTTCAACAGAGGTGAATAATTTTCACTAAGAAACGCTCCTCCCAGTTAAAAAAGCATCTAATGCATTTCAACGGACCTAGAGATTAATATTGAGCATGAAAATGGGTTCAGTTAATACCGATTTTAGATGCATTTTAAACGAACGCTTAGTGTCTTTTTTTTTCCCATTGGAAGTTTTACGACCCCCCAGAGCAACTCAATGGGCTATAAACAATCGCCCGTCCCTAATTTAGACCCACTGGTTCCAGGAAATGGACAGAGCCAGGGCTGTAAGGTAAACACAACATCCGGGGAAAGCCGAGGTTCGAACCTGGACCCCTTTCAAACGAACGAGCTCGTTATATTCAATATATACATGCCCAACTTCAGTTATCTATTAAAAAAAAAAAAACTGGCCACTAGATTTCAACAGAGGTGAATAATTTTCACTAAGAAACGCTCCTCCCAGTTAAAAAAGCATCTAATGCATTTCAACGGACCTAGAGATTAATATTGAGCATGAAAATGGGTTCAGTTAATACCGATTTTAGATGCATTTTAAACGAACGCTTAGTGTCTTTTTTTTTCCCATTGGAAGTTTTACGACCCCCAGAGCAACTCAATGGGCTATAAACAATCGCCCGTCCCTAATTTAGACCCACTGGTTCCAGGAAATGGACAGAGCCAGGGCTGTAAGGTAAACACAACATCCGGGGAAAGCCGAGGTTCGAACCTGGACCCCTTTCAAACGAACGAGCTCGTTATATTCAATATATACATGCCCAACTTCAGTTATCTATTAAAAAAAACAAAACTGGCCACTAGATTTCAACAGAGGTGAATAATTTTCACTAAGAAACGCTCCTCCCAGTTAAAAAAGCATCTAATGCATTTCAACGGACCTAGAGATTAATATTGAGCATGAAAATGGGTTCAGTTAATACCGATTTTAGATGCATTTTAAACGAACGCTTAGTGTCTTTTTTTTTCCCATTGGAAGTTTTACGACCCCCCAGAGCAACTCAATGGGCTATAAACAATCGCCCGTCCCTAATTTAGACCCACTGGTTCCAGGAAATGGACAGAGCCAGGGCTGTAAGGTAAACACAACATCCGGGGAAAGCCGAGGTTCGAACCTGGACCCCTTTCAAACGAACGAGCTCGTTATATTCAATATATACATGCCCAACTTCAGTTATCTATTAAAAAAAAACAAAACTGGCCACTAGATTTCAACAGAGGTGAATAATTTTCACTAAGAAACGCTCCTCCCAGTTAAAAAAGCATCTAATGCATTTCAACGGACCTAGAGATTAATATTGAGCATGAAAATGGGTTCAGTTAATACCGATTTTAGATGCATTTTAAACGAACGCTTAGTGTCTTTTTTTTTCCCATTGGAAGTTTTACGACCCCCAGAGCAACTCAATGGGCTATAAACAATCGCCCGTCCCTAATTTAGACCCACTGGTTCCAGGAAATGGACAGAGCCAGGGCTGTAAGGTAAACACAACATCCGGGGAAAGCCGAGGTTCGAACCTGGACCCCTTTCAAACGAACGAGCTCGTTATATTCAATATATACATGCCCAACTTCAGTTATCTATTAAAAAAAAAAAAACTGGCCACTAGATTTCAACAGAGGTGAATAATTTTCACTAAGAAACGCTCCTCCCAGTTAAAAAAGCATCTAATGCATTTCAACGGACCTAGAGATTAATATTGAGCATGAAAATGGGTTCAGTTAATACCGATTTTAGATGCATTTTAAACGAACGCTTAGTGTCTTTTTTTTTTCCCATTGGAAGTTTTACGACCCCCCAGAGCAACTCAATGGGCTATAAACAATCGCCCGTCCCTAATTTAGACCCACTGGTTCCAGGAAATGGACAGAGCCAGGGCTGTAAGGTAAACACAACATCCGGGGAAAGCCGAGGTTCGAACCTGGACCCCTTTCAAACGAACGAGCTCGTTATATTCAATATATACATGCCCAACTTCAGTTATCTATTAAAAAAAAACAAAACTGGCCACTAGATTTCAACAGAGGTGAATAATTTTCACTAAGAAACGCTCCTCCCAGTTAAAAAAGCATCTAATGCATTTCAACGGACCTAGAGATTAATATTGAGCATGAAAATGGGTTCAGTTAATACCGATTTTAGATGCATTTTAAACGAACGCTTAGTGTCTTTTTTTTTTCCCATTGGAAGTTTTACGACCCCCAGAGCAACTCAATGGGCTATAAACAATCGCCCGTCCCTAATTTAGACCCACTGGTTCCAGGAAATGGACAGAGCCAGGGCTGTAAGGTAAACACAACATCCGGGGAAAGCCGAGGTTCGAACCTGGACCCCTTTCAAACGAACGAGCTCGTTATATTCAATATATACATGCCCAACTTCAGTTATCTATTAAAAAAAAAAAAACTGGCCACTAGATTTCAACAGAGGTGAATAATTTTCACTAAGAAACGCTCCTCCCAGTTAAAAAAGCATCTAATGCATTTCAACGGACCTAGAGATTAATATTGAGCATGAAAATGGGTTCAGTTAATACCGATTTTAGATGCATTTTAAACGAACGCTTAGTGTCTTTTTTTTCCCATTGGAAGTTTTACGACCCCCAGAGCAACTCAATGGGCTATAAACAATCGCCCGTCCCTAATTTAGACCCACTGGTTCCAGGAAATGGACAGAGCCAGGGCTGTAAGGTAAACACAACATCCGGGGAAAGCCGAGGTTCGAACCTGGACCCCTTTCAAACGAACGAGCTCGTTATATTCAATATATACATGCCCAACTTCAGTTATCTATTAAAAAAAACAAAACTGGCCACTAGATTTCAACAGAGGTGAATAATTTTCACTAAGAAACGCTCCTCCCAGTTAAAAAAGCATCTAATGCATTTCAACGGACCTAGAGATTAATATTGAGCATGAAAATGGGTTCAGTTAATACCGATTTTAGATGCATTTTAAACGAACGCTTAGTGTCTTTTTTTTCCCATTGGAAGTTTTACGACCCCCCAGAGCAACTCAATGGGCTATAAACAATCGCCCGTCCCTAATTTAGACCCACTGGTTCCAGGAAATGGACAGAGCCAGGGCTGTAAGGTAAACACAACATCCGGGGAAAGCCGAGGTTCGAACCTGGACCCCTTTCAAACGAACGAGCTCGTTATATTCAATATATACATGCCCAACTTCAGTTATCTATTAAAAAAAAACAAAACTGGCCACTAGATTTCAACAGAGGTGAATAATTTTCACTAAGAAACGCTCCTCCCAGTTAAAAAAGCATCTAATGCATTTCAACGGACCTAGAGATTAATATTGAGCATGAAAATGGGTTCAGTTAATACCGATTTTAGATGCATTTTAAACGAACGCTTAGTGTCTTTTTTTTTTCCCATTGGAAGTTTTACGACCCCCCAGAGCAACTCAATGGGCTATAAACAATCGCCCGTCCCTAATTTAGACCCACTGGTTCCAGGAAATGGACAGAGCCAGGGCTGTAAGGTAAACACAACATCCGGGGAAAGCCGAGGTTCGAACCTGGACCCCTTTCAAACGAACGAGCTCGTTATATTCAATATATACATGCCCAACTTCAGTTATCTATTAAAAAAAAAAAAACTGGCCACTAGATTTCAACAGAGGTGAATAATTTTCACTAAGAAACGCTCCTCCCAGTTAAAAAAGCATCTAATGCATTTCAACGGACCTAGAGATTAATATTGAGCATGAAAATGGGTTCAGTTAATACCGATTTTAGATGCATTTTAAACGAACGCTTAGTGTCTTTTTTTTTTCCCATTGGAAGTTTTACGACCCCCAGAGCAACTCAATGGGCTATAAACAATCGCCCGTCCCTAATTTAGACCCACTGGTTCCAGGAAATGGACAGAGCCAGGGCTGTAAGGTAAACACAACATCCGGGGAAAGCCGAGGTTCGAACCTGGACCCCTTTCAAACGAACGAGCTCGTTATATTCAATATATACATGCCCAACTTCAGTTATCTATTAAAAAAAACAAAACTGGCCACTAGATTTCAACAGAGGTGAATAATTTTCACTAAGAAACGCTCCTCCCAGTTAAAAAAGCATCTAATGCATTTCAACGGACCTAGAGATTAATATTGAGCATGAAAATGGGTTCAGTTAATACCGATTTTAGATGCATTTTAAACGAACGCTTAGTGTCTTTTTTTTTTCCCATTGGAAGTTTTACGACCCCCCAGAGCAACTCAATGGGCTATAAACAATCGCCCGTCCCTAATTTAGACCCACTGGTTCCAGGAAATGGACAGAGCCAGGGCTGTAAGGTAAACACAACATCCGGGGAAAGCCGAGGTTCGAACCTGGACCCCTTTCAAACGAACGAGCTCGTTATATTCAATATATACATGCCCAACTTCAGTTATCTATTAAAAAAAACAAAACTGGCCACTAGATTTCAACAGAGGTGAATAATTTTCACTAAGAAACGCTCCTCCCAGTTAAAAAAGCATCTAATGCATTTCAACGGACCTAGAGATTAATATTGAGCATGAAAATGGGTTCAGTTAATACCGATTTTAGATGCATTTTAAACGAACGCTTAGTGTCTTTTTTTTTTCCCATTGGAAGTTTTACGACCCCCAGAGCAACTCAATGGGCTATAAACAATCGCCCGTCCCTAATTTAGACCCACTGGTTCCAGGAAATGGACAGAGCCAGGGCTGTAAGGTAAACACAACATCCGGGGAAAGCCGAGGTTCGAACCTGGACCCCTTTCAAACGAACGAGCTCGTTATATTCAATATATACATGCCCAACTTCAGTTATCTATTAAAAAAAACAAAACTGGCCACTAGATTTCAACAGAGGTGAATAATTTTCACTAAGAAACGCTCCTCCCAGTTAAAAAAGCATCTAATGCATTTCAACGGACCTAGAGATTAATATTGAGCATGAAAATGGGTTCAGTTAATACCGATTTTAGATGCATTTTAAACGAACGCTTAGTGTCTTTTTTTTCCCATTGGAAGTTTTACGACCCCCAGAGCAACTCAATGGGCTATAAACAATCGCCCGTCCCTAATTTAGACCCACTGGTTCCAGGAAATGGACAGAGCCAGGGCTGTAAGGTAAACACAACATCCGGGGAAAGCCGAGGTTCGAACCTGGACCCCTTTCAAACGAACGAGCTCGTTATATTCAATATATACATGCCCAACTTCAGTTATCTATTAAAAAAAAACAAAACTGGCCACTAGATTTCAACAGAGGTGAATAATTTTCACTAAGAAACGCTCCTCCCAGTTAAAAAAGCATCTAATGCATTTCAACGGACCTAGAGATTAATATTGAGCATGAAAATGGGTTCAGTTAATACCGATTTTAGATGCATTTTAAACGAACGCTTAGTGTCTTTTTTTTTTCCCATTGGAAGTTTTACGACCCCCAGAGCAACTCAATGGGCTATAAACAATCGCCCGTCCCTAATTTAGACCCACTGGTTCCAGGAAATGGACAGAGCCAGGGCTGTAAGGTAAACACAACATCCGGGGAAAGCCGAGGTTCGAACCTGGACCCCTTTCAAACGAACGAGCTCGTTATATTCAATATATACATGCCCAACTTCAGTTATCTATTAAAAAAAAAAAAACTGGCCACTAGATTTCAACAGAGGTGAATAATTTTCACTAAGAAACGCTCCTCCCAGTTAAAAAAGCATCTAATGCATTTCAACGGACCTAGAGATTAATATTGAGCATGAAAATGGGTTCAGTTAATACCGATTTTAGATGCATTTTAAACGAACGCTTAGTGTCTTTTTTTTTCCCATTGGAAGTTTTACGACCCCCAGAGCAACTCAATGGGCTATAAACAATCGCCCGTCCCTAATTTAGACCCACTGGTTCCAGGAAATGGACAGAGCCAGGGCTGTAAGGTAAACACAACATCCGGGGAAAGCCGAGGTTCGAACCTGGACCCCTTTCAAACGAACGAGCTCGTTATATTCAATATATACATGCCCAACTTCAGTTATCTATTAAAAAAAACAAAACTGGCCACTAGATTTCAACAGAGGTGAATAATTTTCACTAAGAAACGCTCCTCCCAGTTAAAAAAGCATCTAATGCATTTCAACGGACCTAGAGATTAATATTGAGCATGAAAATGGGTTCAGTTAATACCGATTTTAGATGCATTTTAAACGAACGCTTAGTGTCTTTTTTTTTTCCCATTGGAAGTTTTACGACCCCCCAGAGCAACTCAATGGGCTATAAACAATCGCCCGTCCCTAATTTAGACCCACTGGTTCCAGGAAATGGACAGAGCCAGGGCTGTAAGGTAAACACAACATCCGGGGAAAGCCGAGGTTCGAACCTGGACCCCTTTCAAACGAACGAGCTCGTTATATTCAATATATACATGCCCAACTTCAGTTATCTATTAAAAAAAACAAAACTGGCCACTAGATTTCAACAGAGGTGAATAATTTTCACTAAGAAACGCTCCTCCCAGTTAAAAAAGCATCTAATGCATTTCAACGGACCTAGAGATTAATATTGAGCATGAAAATGGGTTCAGTTAATACCGATTTTAGATGCATTTTAAACGAACGCTTAGTGTCTTTTTTTTTTCCCATTGGAAGTTTTACGACCCCCCAGAGCAACTCAATGGGCTATAAACAATCGCCCGTCCCTAATTTAGACCCACTGGTTCCAGGAAATGGACAGAGCCAGGGCTGTAAGGTAAACACAACATCCGGGGAAAGCCGAGGTTCGAACCTGGACCCCTTTCAAACGAACGAGCTCGTTATATTCAATATATACATGCCCAACTTCAGTTATCTATTAAAAAAAAAAAAACTGGCCACTAGATTTCAACAGAGGTGAATAATTTTCACTAAGAAACGCTCCTCCCAGTTAAAAAAGCATCTAATGCATTTCAACGGACCTAGAGATTAATATTGAGCATGAAAATGGGTTCAGTTAATACCGATTTTAGATGCATTTTAAACGAACGCTTAGTGTCTTTTTTTCCCATTGGAAGTTTTACGACCCCCCAGAGCAACTCAATGGGCTATAAACAATCGCCCGTCCCTAATTTAGACCCACTGGTTCCAGGAAATGGACAGAGCCAGGGCTGTAAGGTAAACACAACATCCGGGGAAAGCCGAGGTTCGAACCTGGACCCCTTTCAAACGAACGAGCTCGTTATATTCAATATATACATGCCCAACTTCAGTTATCTATTAAAAAAAACAAAACTGGCCACTAGATTTCAACAGAGGTGAATAATTTTCACTAAGAAACGCTCCTCCCAGTTAAAAAAGCATCTAATGCATTTCAACGGACCTAGAGATTAATATTGAGCATGAAAATGGGTTCAGTTAATACCGATTTTAGATGCATTTTAAACGAACGCTTAGTGTCTTTTTTTTTCCCATTGGAAGTTTTACGACCCCCAGAGCAACTCAATGGGCTATAAACAATCGCCCGTCCCTAATTTAGACCCACTGGTTCCAGGAAATGGACAGAGCCAGGGCTGTAAGGTAAACACAACATCCGGGGAAAGCCGAGGTTCGAACCTGGACCCCTTTCAAACGAACGAGCTCGTTATATTCAATATATACATGCCCAACTTCAGTTATCTATTAAAAAAAAAAAACTGGCCACTAGATTTCAACAGAGGTGAATAATTTTCACTAAGAAACGCTCCTCCCAGTTAAAAAAGCATCTAATGCATTTCAACGGACCTAGAGATTAATATTGAGCATGAAAATGGGTTCAGTTAATACCGATTTTAGATGCATTTTAAACGAACGCTTAGTGTCTTTTTTTTCCCATTGGAAGTTTTACGACCCCCCAGAGCAACTCAATGGGCTATAAACAATCGCCCGTCCCTAATTTAGACCCACTGGTTCCAGGAAATGGACAGAGCCAGGGCTGTAAGGTAAACACAACATCCGGGGAAAGCCGAGGTTCGAACCTGGACCCCTTTCAAACGAACGAGCTCGTTATATTCAATATATACATGCCCAACTTCAGTTATCTATTAAAAAAAACAAAACTGGCCACTAGATTTCAACAGAGGTGAATAATTTTCACTAAGAAACGCTCCTCCCAGTTAAAAAAGCATCTAATGCATTTCAACGGACCTAGAGATTAATATTGAGCATGAAAATGGGTTCAGTTAATACCGATTTTAGATGCATTTTAAACGAACGCTTAGTGTCTTTTTTTCCCATTGGAAGTTTTACGACCCCCAGAGCAACTCAATGGGCTATAAACAATCGCCCGTCCCTAATTTAGACCCACTGGTTCCAGGAAATGGACAGAGCCAGGGCTGTAAGGTAAACACAACATCCGGGGAAAGCCGAGGTTCGAACCTGGACCCCTTTCAAACGAACGAGCTCGTTATATTCAATATATACATGCCCAACTTCAGTTATCTATTAAAAAAAAACAAAACTGGCCACTAGATTTCAACAGAGGTGAATAATTTTCACTAAGAAACGCTCCTCCCAGTTAAAAAAGCATCTAATGCATTTCAACGGACCTAGAGATTAATATTGAGCATGAAAATGGGTTCAGTTAATACCGATTTTAGATGCATTTTAAACGAACGCTTAGTGTCTTTTTTTTTCCCATTGGAAGTTTTACGACCCCCCAGAGCAACTCAATGGGCTATAAACAATCGCCCGTCCCTAATTTAGACCCACTGGTTCCAGGAAATGGACAGAGCCAGGGCTGTAAGGTAAACACAACATCCGGGGAAAGCCGAGGTTCGAACCTGGACCCCTTTCAAACGAACGAGCTCGTTATATTCAATATATACATGCCCAACTTCAGTTATCTATTAAAAAAAAAAAAACTGGCCACTAGATTTCAACAGAGGTGAATAATTTTCACTAAGAAACGCTCCTCCCAGTTAAAAAAGCATCTAATGCATTTCAACGGACCTAGAGATTAATATTGAGCATGAAAATGGGTTCAGTTAATACCGATTTTAGATGCATTTTAAACGAACGCTTAGTGTCTTTTTTTTTCCCATTGGAAGTTTTACGACCCCCAGAGCAACTCAATGGGCTATAAACAATCGCCCGTCCCTAATTTAGACCCACTGGTTCCAGGAAATGGACAGAGCCAGGGCTGTAAGGTAAACACAACATCCGGGGAAAGCCGAGGTTCGAACCTGGACCCCTTTCAAACGAACGAGCTCGTTATATTCAATATATACATGCCCAACTTCAGTTATCTATTAAAAAAAAACAAAACTGGCCACTAGATTTCAACAGAGGTGAATAATTTTCACTAAGAAACGCTCCTCCCAGTTAAAAAAGCATCTAATGCATTTCAACGGACCTAGAGATTAATATTGAGCATGAAAATGGGTTCAGTTAATACCGATTTTAGATGCATTTTAAACGAACGCTTAGTGTCTTTTTTTTTTCCCATTGGAAGTTTTACGACCCCCAGAGCAACTCAATGGGCTATAAACAATCGCCCGTCCCTAATTTAGACCCACTGGTTCCAGGAAATGGACAGAGCCAGGGCTGTAAGGTAAACACAACATCCGGGGAAAGCCGAGGTTCGAACCTGGACCCCTTTCAAACGAACGAGCTCGTTATATTCAATATATACATGCCCAACTTCAGTTATCTATTAAAAAAAAAAAAACTGGCCACTAGATTTCAACAGAGGTGAATAATTTTCACTAAGAAACGCTCCTCCCAGTTAAAAAAGCATCTAATGCATTTCAACGGACCTAGAGATTAATATTGAGCATGAAAATGGGTTCAGTTAATACCGATTTTAGATGCATTTTAAACGAACGCTTAGTGTCTTTTTTTTCCCATTGGAAGTTTTACGACCCCCCAGAGCAACTCAATGGGCTATAAACAATCGCCCGTCCCTAATTTAGACCCACTGGTTCCAGGAAATGGACAGAGCCAGGGCTGTAAGGTAAACACAACATCCGGGGAAAGCCGAGGTTCGAACCTGGACCCCTTTCAAACGAACGAGCTCGTTATATTCAATATATACATGCCCAACTTCAGTTATCTATTAAAAAAAAAACAAAACTGGCCACTAGATTTCAACAGAGGTGAATAATTTTCACTAAGAAACGCTCCTCCCAGTTAAAAAAGCATCTAATGCATTTCAACGGACCTAGAGATTAATATTGAGCATGAAAATGGGTTCAGTTAATACCGATTTTAGATGCATTTTAAACGAACGCTTAGTGTCTTTTTTTTTTCCCATTGGAAGTTTTACGACCCCCAGAGCAACTCAATGGGCTATAAACAATCGCCCGTCCCTAATTTAGACCCACTGGTTCCAGGAAATGGACAGAGCCAGGGCTGTAAGGTAAACACAACATCCGGGGAAAGCCGAGGTTCGAACCTGGACCCCTTTCAAACGAACGAGCTCGTTATATTCAATATATACATGCCCAACTTCAGTTATCTATTAAAAAAAACAAAACTGGCCACTAGATTTCAACAGAGGTGAATAATTTTCACTAAGAAACGCTCCTCCCAGTTAAAAAAGCATCTAATGCATTTCAACGGACCTAGAGATTAATATTGAGCATGAAAATGGGTTCAGTTAATACCGATTTTAGATGCATTTTAAACGAACGCTTAGTGTCTTTTTTTTTTCCCATTGGAAGTTTTACGACCCCCAGAGCAACTCAATGGGCTATAAACAATCGCCCGTCCCTAATTTAGACCCACTGGTTCCAGGAAATGGACAGAGCCAGGGCTGTAAGGTAAACACAACATCCGGGGAAAGCCGAGGTTCGAACCTGGACCCCTTTCAAACGAACGAGCTCGTTATATTCAATATATACATGCCCAACTTCAGTTATCTATTAAAAAAAAAAAAACTGGCCACTAGATTTCAACAGAGGTGAATAATTTTCACTAAGAAACGCTCCTCCCAGTTAAAAAAGCATCTAATGCATTTCAACGGACCTAGAGATTAATATTGAGCATGAAAATGGGTTCAGTTAATACCGATTTTAGATGCATTTTAAACGAACGCTTAGTGTCTTTTTTTTCCCATTGGAAGTTTTACGACCCCCAGAGCAACTCAATGGGCTATAAACAATCGCCCGTCCCTAATTTAGACCCACTGGTTCCAGGAAATGGACAGAGCCAGGGCTGTAAGGTAAACACAACATCCGGGGAAAGCCGAGGTTCGAACCTGGACCCCTTTCAAACGAACGAGCTCGTTATATTCAATATATACATGCCCAACTTCAGTTATCTATTAAAAAAAACAAAACTGGCCACTAGATTTCAACAGAGGTGAATAATTTTCACTAAGAAACGCTCCTCCCAGTTAAAAAAGCATCTAATGCATTTCAACGGACCTAGAGATTAATATTGAGCATGAAAATGGGTTCAGTTAATACCGATTTTAGATGCATTTTAAACGAACGCTTAGTGTCTTTTTTTCCCATTGGAAGTTTTACGACCCCCCAGAGCAACTCAATGGGCTATAAACAATCGCCCGTCCCTAATTTAGACCCACTGGTTCCAGGAAATGGACAGAGCCAGGGCTGTAAGGTAAACACAACATCCGGGGAAAGCCGAGGTTCGAACCTGGACCCCTTTCAAACGAACGAGCTCGTTATATTCAATATATACATGCCCAACTTCAGTTATCTATTAAAAAAAACAAAACTGGCCACTAGATTTCAACAGAGGTGAATAATTTTCACTAAGAAACGCTCCTCCCAGTTAAAAAAGCATCTAATGCATTTCAACGGACCTAGAGATTAATATTGAGCATGAAAATGGGTTCAGTTAATACCGATTTTAGATGCATTTTAAACGAACGCTTAGTGTCTTTTTTTTTCCCATTGGAAGTTTTACGACCCCCAGAGCAACTCAATGGGCTATAAACAATCGCCCGTCCCTAATTTAGACCCACTGGTTCCAGGAAATGGACAGAGCCAGGGCTGTAAGGTAAACACAACATCCGGGGAAAGCCGAGGTTCGAACCTGGACCCCTTTCAAACGAACGAGCTCGTTATATTCAATATATACATGCCCAACTTCAGTTATCTATTAAAAAAAACAAAACTGGCCACTAGATTTCAACAGAGGTGAATAATTTTCACTAAGAAACGCTCCTCCCAGTTAAAAAAGCATCTAATGCATTTCAACGGACCTAGAGATTAATATTGAGCATGAAAATGGGTTCAGTTAATACCGATTTTAGATGCATTTTAAACGAACGCTTAGTGTCTTTTTTTCCCATTGGAAGTTTTACGACCCCCAGAGCAACTCAATGGGCTATAAACAATCGCCCGTCCCTAATTTAGACCCACTGGTTCCAGGAAATGGACAGAGCCAGGGCTGTAAGGTAAACACAACATCCGGGGAAAGCCGAGGTTCGAACCTGGACCCCTTTCAAACGAACGAGCTCGTTATATTCAATATATACATGCCCAACTTCAGTTATCTATTAAAAAAAACAAAACTGGCCACTAGATTTCAACAGAGGTGAATAATTTTCACTAAGAAACGCTCCTCCCAGTTAAAAAAGCATCTAATGCATTTCAACGGACCTAGAGATTAATATTGAGCATGAAAATGGGTTCAGTTAATACCGATTTTAGATGCATTTTAAACGAACGCTTAGTGTCTTTTTTTTTTCCCATTGGAAGTTTTACGACCCCCCAGAGCAACTCAATGGGCTATAAACAATCGCCCGTCCCTAATTTAGACCCACTGGTTCCAGGAAATGGACAGAGCCAGGGCTGTAAGGTAAACACAACATCCGGGGAAAGCCGAGGTTCGAACCTGGACCCCTTTCAAACGAACGAGCTCGTTATATTCAATATATACATGCCCAACTTCAGTTATCTATTAAAAAAAAAAAAACTGGCCACTAGATTTCAACAGAGGTGAATAATTTTCACTAAGAAACGCTCCTCCCAGTTAAAAAAGCATCTAATGCATTTCAACGGACCTAGAGATTAATATTGAGCATGAAAATGGGTTCAGTTAATACCGATTTTAGATGCATTTTAAACGAACGCTTAGTGTCTTTTTTTTTCCCATTGGAAGTTTTACGACCCCCCAGAGCAACTCAATGGGCTATAAACAATCGCCCGTCCCTAATTTAGACCCACTGGTTCCAGGAAATGGACAGAGCCAGGGCTGTAAGGTAAACACAACATCCGGGGAAAGCCGAGGTTCGAACCTGGACCCCTTTCAAACGAACGAGCTCGTTATATTCAATATATACATGCCCAACTTCAGTTATCTATTAAAAAAAACAAAACTGGCCACTAGATTTCAACAGAGGTGAATAATTTTCACTAAGAAACGCTCCTCCCAGTTAAAAAAGCATCTAATGCATTTCAACGGACCTAGAGATTAATATTGAGCATGAAAATGGGTTCAGTTAATACCGATTTTAGATGCATTTTAAACGAACGCTTAGTGTCTTTTTTTTTCCCATTGGAAGTTTTACGACCCCCAGAGCAACTCAATGGGCTATAAACAATCGCCCGTCCCTAATTTAGACCCACTGGTTCCAGGAAATGGACAGAGCCAGGGCTGTAAGGTAAACACAACATCCGGGGAAAGCCGAGGTTCGAACCTGGACCCCTTTCAAACGAACGAGCTCGTTATATTCAATATATACATGCCCAACTTCAGTTATCTATTAAAAAAAACAAAACTGGCCACTAGATTTCAACAGAGGTGAATAATTTTCACTAAGAAACGCTCCTCCCAGTTAAAAAAGCATCTAATGCATTTCAACGGACCTAGAGATTAATATTGAGCATGAAAATGGGTTCAGTTAATACCGATTTTAGATGCATTTTAAACGAACGCTTAGTGTCTTTTTTTTTTCCCATTGGAAGTTTTACGACCCCCCAGAGCAACTCAATGGGCTATAAACAATCGCCCGTCCCTAATTTAGACCCACTGGTTCCAGGAAATGGACAGAGCCAGGGCTGTAAGGTAAACACAACATCCGGGGAAAGCCGAGGTTCGAACCTGGACCCCTTTCAAACGAACGAGCTCGTTATATTCAATATATACATGCCCAACTTCAGTTATCTATTAAAAAAAAAAAAACTGGCCACTAGATTTCAACAGAGGTGAATAATTTTCACTAAGAAACGCTCCTCCCAGTTAAAAAAGCATCTAATGCATTTCAACGGACCTAGAGATTAATATTGAGCATGAAAATGGGTTCAGTTAATACCGATTTTAGATGCATTTTAAACGAACGCTTAGTGTCTTTTTTTCCCATTGGAAGTTTTACGACCCCCAGAGCAACTCAATGGGCTATAAACAATCGCCCGTCCCTAATTTAGACCCACTGGTTCCAGGAAATGGACAGAGCCAGGGCTGTAAGGTAAACACAACATCCGGGGAAAGCCGAGGTTCGAACCTGGACCCCTTTCAAACGAACGAGCTCGTTATATTCAATATATACATGCCCAACTTCAGTTATCTATTAAAAAAACAAAACTGGCCACTAGATTTCAACAGAGGTGAATAATTTTCACTAAGAAACGCTCCTCCCAGTTAAAAAAGCATCTAATGCATTTCAACGGACCTAGAGATTAATATTGAGCATGAAAATGGGTTCAGTTAATACCGATTTTAGATGCATTTTAAACGAACGCTTAGTGTCTTTTTTTTTCCCATTGGAAGTTTTACGACCCCCCAGAGCAACTCAATGGGCTATAAACAATCGCCCGTCCCTAATTTAGACCCACTGGTTCCAGGAAATGGACAGAGCCAGGGCTGTAAGGTAAACACAACATCCGGGGAAAGCCGAGGTTCGAACCTGGACCCCTTTCAAACGAACGAGCTCGTTATATTCAATATATACATGCCCAACTTCAGTTATCTATTAAAAAAAAAAAAACTGGCCACTAGATTTCAACAGAGGTGAATAATTTTCACTAAGAAACGCTCCTCCCAGTTAAAAAAGCATCTAATGCATTTCAACGGACCTAGAGATTAATATTGAGCATGAAAATGGGTTCAGTTAATACCGATTTTAGATGCATTTTAAACGAACGCTTAGTGTCTTTTTTTTTCCCATTGGAAGTTTTACGACCCCCCAGAGCAACTCAATGGGCTATAAACAATCGCCCGTCCCTAATTTAGACCCACTGGTTCCAGGAAATGGACAGAGCCAGGGCTGTAAGGTAAACACAACATCCGGGGAAAGCCGAGGTTCGAACCTGGACCCCTTTCAAACGAACGAGCTCGTTATATTCAATATATACATGCCCAACTTCAGTTATCTATTAAAAAAAACAAAACTGGCCACTAGATTTCAACAGAGGTGAATAATTTTCACTAAGAAACGCTCCTCCCAGTTAAAAAAGCATCTAATGCATTTCAACGGACCTAGAGATTAATATTGAGCATGAAAATGGGTTCAGTTAATACCGATTTTAGATGCATTTTAAACGAACGCTTAGTGTCTTTTTTTTTTCCCATTGGAAGTTTTACGACCCCCAGAGCAACTCAATGGGCTATAAACAATCGCCCGTCCCTAATTTAGACCCACTGGTTCCAGGAAATGGACAGAGCCAGGGCTGTAAGGTAAACACAACATCCGGGGAAAGCCGAGGTTCGAACCTGGACCCCTTTCAAACGAACGAGCTCGTTATATTCAATATATACATGCCCAACTTCAGTTATCTATTAAAAAAAACAAAACTGGCCACTAGATTTCAACAGAGGTGAATAATTTTCACTAAGAAACGCTCCTCCCAGTTAAAAAAGCATCTAATGCATTTCAACGGACCTAGAGATTAATATTGAGCATGAAAATGGGTTCAGTTAATACCGATTTTAGATGCATTTTAAACGAACGCTTAGTGTCTTTTTTTCCCATTGGAAGTTTTACGACCCCCAGAGCAACTCAATGGGCTATAAACAATCGCCCGTCCCTAATTTAGACCCACTGGTTCCAGGAAATGGACAGAGCCAGGGCTGTAAGGTAAACACAACATCCGGGGAAAGCCGAGGTTCGAACCTGGACCCCTTTCAAACGAACGAGCTCGTTATATTCAATATATACATGCCCAACTTCAGTTATCTATTAAAAAAAAAAAAACTGGCCACTAGATTTCAACAGAGGTGAATAATTTTCACTAAGAAACGCTCCTCCCAGTTAAAAAAGCATCTAATGCATTTCAACGGACCTAGAGATTAATATTGAGCATGAAAATGGGTTCAGTTAATACCGATTTTAGATGCATTTTAAACGAACGCTTAGTGTCTTTTTTTTTTCCCATTGGAAGTTTTACGACCCCCAGAGCAACTCAATGGGCTATAAACAATCGCCCGTCCCTAATTTAGACCCACTGGTTCCAGGAAATGGACAGAGCCAGGGCTGTAAGGTAAACACAACATCCGGGGAAAGCCGAGGTTCGAACCTGGACCCCTTTCAAACGAACGAGCTCGTTATATTCAATATATACATGCCCAACTTCAGTTATCTATTAAAAAAAACAAAACTGGCCACTAGATTTCAACAGAGGTGAATAATTTTCACTAAGAAACGCTCCTCCCAGTTAAAAAAGCATCTAATGCATTTCAACGGACCTAGAGATTAATATTGAGCATGAAAATGGGTTCAGTTAATACCGATTTTAGATGCATTTTAAACGAACGCTTAGTGTCTTTTTTTTCCCATTGGAAGTTTTACGACCCCCAGAGCAACTCAATGGGCTATAAACAATCGCCCGTCCCTAATTTAGACCCACTGGTTCCAGGAAATGGACAGAGCCAGGGCTGTAAGGTAAACACAACATCCGGGGAAAGCCGAGGTTCGAACCTGGACCCCTTTCAAACGAACGAGCTCGTTATATTCAATATATACATGCCCAACTTCAGTTATCTATTAAAAAAAAAAAAACTGGCCACTAGATTTCAACAGAGGTGAATAATTTTCACTAAGAAACGCTCCTCCCAGTTAAAAAAGCATCTAATGCATTTCAACGGACCTAGAGATTAATATTGAGCATGAAAATGGGTTCAGTTAATACCGATTTTAGATGCATTTTAAACGAACGCTTAGTGTCTTTTTTTTTTCCCATTGGAAGTTTTACGACCCCCAGAGCAACTCAATGGGCTATAAACAATCGCCCGTCCCTAATTTAGACCCACTGGTTCCAGGAAATGGACAGAGCCAGGGCTGTAAGGTAAACACAACATCCGGGGAAAGCCGAGGTTCGAACCTGGACCCCTTTCAAACGAACGAGCTCGTTATATTCAATATATACATGCCCAACTTCAGTTATCTATTAAAAAAAACAAAACTGGCCACTAGATTTCAACAGAGGTGAATAATTTTCACTAAGAAACGCTCCTCCCAGTTAAAAAAGCATCTAATGCATTTCAACGGACCTAGAGATTAATATTGAGCATGAAAATGGGTTCAGTTAATACCGATTTTAGATGCATTTTAAACGAACGCTTAGTGTCTTTTTTTCCCATTGGAAGTTTTACGACCCCCAGAGCAACTCAATGGGCTATAAACAATCGCCCGTCCCTAATTTAGACCCACTGGTTCCAGGAAATGGACAGAGCCAGGGCTGTAAGGTAAACACAACATCCGGGGAAAGCCGAGGTTCGAACCTGGACCCCTTTCAAACGAACGAGCTCGTTATATTCAATATATACATGCCCAACTTCAGTTATCTATTAAAAAAAACAAAACTGGCCACTAGATTTCAACAGAGGTGAATAATTTTCACTAAGAAACGCTCCTCCCAGTTAAAAAAGCATCTAATGCATTTCAACGGACCTAGAGATTAATATTGAGCATGAAAATGGGTTCAGTTAATACCGATTTTAGATGCATTTTAAACGAACGCTTAGTGTCTTTTTTTTTCCCATTGGAAGTTTTACGACCCCCCAGAGCAACTCAATGGGCTATAAACAATCGCCCGTCCCTAATTTAGACCCACTGGTTCCAGGAAATGGACAGAGCCAGGGCTGTAAGGTAAACACAACATCCGGGGAAAGCCGAGGTTCGAACCTGGACCCCTTTCAAACGAACGAGCTCGTTATATTCAATATATACATGCCCAACTTCAGTTATCTATTAAAAAAAAAAAAACTGGCCACTAGATTTCAACAGAGGTGAATAATTTTCACTAAGAAACGCTCCTCCCAGTTAAAAAAGCATCTAATGCATTTCAACGGACCTAGAGATTAATATTGAGCATGAAAATGGGTTCAGTTAATACCGATTTTAGATGCATTTTAAACGAACGCTTAGTGTCTTTTTTTTCCCATTGGAAGTTTTACGACCCCCCAGAGCAACTCAATGGGCTATAAACAATCGCCCGTCCCTAATTTAGACCCACTGGTTCCAGGAAATGGACAGAGCCAGGGCTGTAAGGTAAACACAACATCCGGGGAAAGCCGAGGTTCGAACCTGGACCCCTTTCAAACGAACGAGCTCGTTATATTCAATATATACATGCCCAACTTCAGTTATCTATTAAAAAAAACAAAACTGGCCACTAGATTTCAACAGAGGTGAATAATTTTCACTAAGAAACGCTCCTCCCAGTTAAAAAAGCATCTAATGCATTTCAACGGACCTAGAGATTAATATTGAGCATGAAAATGGGTTCAGTTAATACCGATTTTAGATGCATTTTAAACGAACGCTTAGTGTCTTTTTTTTCCCATTGGAAGTTTTACGACCCCCAGAGCAACTCAATGGGCTATAAACAATCGCCCGTCCCTAATTTAGACCCACTGGTTCCAGGAAATGGACAGAGCCAGGGCTGTAAGGTAAACACAACATCCGGGGAAAGCCGAGGTTCGAACCTGGACCCCTTTCAAACGAACGAGCTCGTTATATTCAATATATACATGCCCAACTTCAGTTATCTATTAAAAAAAACAAAACTGGCCACTAGATTTCAACAGAGGTGAATAATTTTCACTAAGAAACGCTCCTCCCAGTTAAAAAAGCATCTAATGCATTTCAACGGACCTAGAGATTAATATTGAGCATGAAAATGGGTTCAGTTAATACCGATTTTAGATGCATTTTAAACGAACGCTTAGTGTCTTTTTTTTCCCATTGGAAGTTTTACGACCCCCCAGAGCAACTCAATGGGCTATAAACAATCGCCCGTCCCTAATTTAGACCCACTGGTTCCAGGAAATGGACAGAGCCAGGGCTGTAAGGTAAACACAACATCCGGGGAAAGCCGAGGTTCGAACCTGGACCCCTTTCAAACGAACGAGCTCGTTATATTCAATATATACATGCCCAACTTCAGTTATCTATTAAAAAAAAAAAAAAACTGGCCACTAGATTTCAACAGAGGTGAATAATTTTCACTAAGAAACGCTCCTCCCAGTTAAAAAAGCATCTAATGCATTTCAACGGACCTAGAGATTAATATTGAGCATGAAAATGGGTTCAGTTAATACCGATTTTAGATGCATTTTAAACGAACGCTTAGTGTCTTTTTTTTTCCCATTGGAAGTTTTACGACCCCCCAGAGCAACTCAATGGGCTATAAACAATCGCCCGTCCCTAATTTAGACCCACTGGTTCCAGGAAATGGACAGAGCCAGGGCTGTAAGGTAAACACAACATCCGGGGAAAGCCGAGGTTCGAACCTGGACCCCTTTCAAACGAACGAGCTCGTTATATTCAATATATACATGCCCAACTTCAGTTATCTATTAAAAAAAACAAAACTGGCCACTAGATTTCAACAGAGGTGAATAATTTTCACTAAGAAACGCTCCTCCCAGTTAAAAAAGCATCTAATGCATTTCAACGGACCTAGAGATTAATATTGAGCATGAAAATGGGTTCAGTTAATACCGATTTTAGATGCATTTTAAACGAACGCTTAGTGTCTTTTTTTTTTCCCATTGGAAGTTTTACGACCCCCCAGAGCAACTCAATGGGCTATAAACAATCGCCCGTCCCTAATTTAGACCCACTGGTTCCAGGAAATGGACAGAGCCAGGGCTGTAAGGTAAACACAACATCCGGGGAAAGCCGAGGTTCGAACCTGGACCCCTTTCAAACGAACGAGCTCGTTATATTCAATATATACATGCCCAACTTCAGTTATCTATTAAAAAAAAAAAAACTGGCCACTAGATTTCAACAGAGGTGAATAATTTTCACTAAGAAACGCTCCTCCCAGTTAAAAAAGCATCTAATGCATTTCAACGGACCTAGAGATTAATATTGAGCATGAAAATGGGTTCAGTTAATACCGATTTTAGATGCATTTTAAACGAACGCTTAGTGTCTTTTTTTTTTCCCATTGGAAGTTTTACGACCCCCAGAGCAACTCAATGGGCTATAAACAATCGCCCGTCCCTAATTTAGACCCACTGGTTCCAGGAAATGGACAGAGCCAGGGCTGTAAGGTAAACACAACATCCGGGGAAAGCCGAGGTTCGAACCTGGACCCCTTTCAAACGAACGAGCTCGTTATATTCAATATATACATGCCCAACTTCAGTTATCTATTAAAAAAAACAAAACTGGCCACTAGATTTCAACAGAGGTGAATAATTTTCACTAAGAAACGCTCCTCCCAGTTAAAAAAGCATCTAATGCATTTCAACGGACCTAGAGATTAATATTGAGCATGAAAATGGGTTCAGTTAATACCGATTTTAGATGCATTTTAAACGAACGCTTAGTGTCTTTTTTTTCCCATTGGAAGTTTTACGACCCCCCAGAGCAACTCAATGGGCTATAAACAATCGCCCGTCCCTAATTTAGACCCACTGGTTCCAGGAAATGGACAGAGCCAGGGCTGTAAGGTAAACACAACATCCGGGGAAAGCCGAGGTTCGAACCTGGACCCCTTTCAAACGAACGAGCTCGTTATATTCAATATATACATGCCCAACTTCAGTTATCTATTAAAAAAAACAAAACTGGCCACTAGATTTCAACAGAGGTGAATAATTTTCACTAAGAAACGCTCCTCCCAGTTAAAAAAGCATCTAATGCATTTCAACGGACCTAGAGATTAATATTGAGCATGAAAATGGGTTCAGTTAATACCGATTTTAGATGCATTTTAAACGAACGCTTAGTGTCTTTTTTTTCCCATTGGAAGTTTTACGACCCCCCAGAGCAACTCAATGGGCTATAAACAATCGCCCGTCCCTAATTTAGACCCACTGGTTCCAGGAAATGGACAGAGCCAGGGCTGTAAGGTAAACACAACATCCGGGGAAAGCCGAGGTTCGAACCTGGACCCCTTTCAAACGAACGAGCTCGTTATATTCAATATATACATGCCCAACTTCAGTTATCTATTAAAAAAAAAAAAACTGGCCACTAGATTTCAACAGAGGTGAATAATTTTCACTAAGAAACGCTCCTCCCAGTTAAAAAAGCATCTAATGCATTTCAACGGACCTAGAGATTAATATTGAGCATGAAAATGGGTTCAGTTAATACCGATTTTAGATGCATTTTAAACGAACGCTTAGTGTCTTTTTTTCCCATTGGAAGTTTTACGACCCCCCAGAGCAACTCAATGGGCTATAAACAATCGCCCGTCCCTAATTTAGACCCACTGGTTCCAGGAAATGGACAGAGCCAGGGCTGTAAGGTAAACACAACATCCGGGGAAAGCCGAGGTTCGAACCTGGACCCCTTTCAAACGAACGAGCTCGTTATATTCAATATATACATGCCCAACTTCAGTTATCTATTAAAAAAAACAAAACTGGCCACTAGATTTCAACAGAGGTGAATAATTTTCACTAAGAAACGCTCCTCCCAGTTAAAAAAGCATCTAATGCATTTCAACGGACCTAGAGATTAATATTGAGCATGAAAATGGGTTCAGTTAATACCGATTTTAGATGCATTTTAAACGAACGCTTAGTGTCTTTTTTTTTTCCCATTGGAAGTTTTACGACCCCCCAGAGCAACTCAATGGGCTATAAACAATCGCCCGTCCCTAATTTAGACCCACTGGTTCCAGGAAATGGACAGAGCCAGGGCTGTAAGGTAAACACAACATCCGGGGAAAGCCGAGGTTCGAACCTGGACCCCTTTCAAACGAACGAGCTCGTTATATTCAATATATACATGCCCAACTTCAGTTATCTATTAAAAAAAAAAAAACTGGCCACTAGATTTCAACAGAGGTGAATAATTTTCACTAAGAAACGCTCCTCCCAGTTAAAAAAGCATCTAATGCATTTCAACGGACCTAGAGATTAATATTGAGCATGAAAATGGGTTCAGTTAATACCGATTTTAGATGCATTTTAAACGAACGCTTAGTGTCTTTTTTTCCCATTGGAAGTTTTACGACCCCCCAGAGCAACTCAATGGGCTATAAACAATCGCCCGTCCCTAATTTAGACCCACTGGTTCCAGGAAATGGACAGAGCCAGGGCTGTAAGGTAAACACAACATCCGGGGAAAGCCGAGGTTCGAACCTGGACCCCTTTCAAACGAACGAGCTCGTTATATTCAATATATACATGCCCAACTTCAGTTATCTATTAAAAAAAACAAAACTGGCCACTAGATTTCAACAGAGGTGAATAATTTTCACTAAGAAACGCTCCTCCCAGTTAAAAAAGCATCTAATGCATTTCAACGGACCTAGAGATTAATATTGAGCATGAAAATGGGTTCAGTTAATACCGATTTTAGATGCATTTTAAACGAACGCTTAGTGTCTTTTTTTTTTCCCATTGGAAGTTTTACGACCCCCCAGAGCAACTCAATGGGCTATAAACAATCGCCCGTCCCTAATTTAGACCCACTGGTTCCAGGAAATGGACAGAGCCAGGGCTGTAAGGTAAACACAACATCCGGGGAAAGCCGAGGTTCGAACCTGGACCCCTTTCAAACGAACGAGCTCGTTATATTCAATATATACATGCCCAACTTCAGTTATCTATTAAAAAAAACAAAACTGGCCACTAGATTTCAACAGAGGTGAATAATTTTCACTAAGAAACGCTCCTCCCAGTTAAAAAAGCATCTAATGCATTTCAACGGACCTAGAGATTAATATTGAGCATGAAAATGGGTTCAGTTAATACCGATTTTAGATGCATTTTAAACGAACGCTTAGTGTCTTTTTTTTTTCCCATTGGAAGTTTTACGACCCCCCAGAGCAACTCAATGGGCTATAAACAATCGCCCGTCCCTAATTTAGACCCACTGGTTCCAGGAAATGGACAGAGCCAGGGCTGTAAGGTAAACACAACATCCGGGGAAAGCCGAGGTTCGAACCTGGACCCCTTTCAAACGAACGAGCTCGTTATATTCAATATATACATGCCCAACTTCAGTTATCTATTAAAAAAAAAAAAACTGGCCACTAGATTTCAACAGAGGTGAATAATTTTCACTAAGAAACGCTCCTCCCAGTTAAAAAAGCATCTAATGCATTTCAACGGACCTAGAGATTAATATTGAGCATGAAAATGGGTTCAGTTAATACCGATTTTAGATGCATTTTAAACGAACGCTTAGTGTCTTTTTTTCCCATTGGAAGTTTTACGACCCCCCAGAGCAACTCAATGGGCTATAAACAATCGCCCGTCCCTAATTTAGACCCACTGGTTCCAGGAAATGGACAGAGCCAGGGCTGTAAGGTAAACACAACATCCGGGGAAAGCCGAGGTTCGAACCTGGACCCCTTTCAAACGAACGAGCTCGTTATATTCAATATATACATGCCCAACTTCAGTTATCTATTAAAAAAAACAAAACTGGCCACTAGATTTCAACAGAGGTGAATAATTTTCACTAAGAAACGCTCCTCCCAGTTAAAAAAGCATCTAATGCATTTCAACGGACCTAGAGATTAATATTGAGCATGAAAATGGGTTCAGTTAATACCGATTTTAGATGCATTTTAAACGAACGCTTAGTGTCTTTTTTTTTTCCCATTGGAAGTTTTACGACCCCCCAGAGCAACTCAATGGGCTATAAACAATCGCCCGTCCCTAATTTAGACCCACTGGTTCCAGGAAATGGACAGAGCCAGGGCTGTAAGGTAAACACAACATCCGGGGAAAGCCGAGGTTCGAACCTGGACCCCTTTCAAACGAACGAGCTCGTTATATTCAATATATACATGCCCAACTTCAGTTATCTATTAAAAAAAAAAAAAACTGGCCACTAGATTTCAACAGAGGTGAATAATTTTCACTAAGAAACGCTCCTCCCAGTTAAAAAAGCATCTAATGCATTTCAACGGACCTAGAGATTAATATTGAGCATGAAAATGGGTTCAGTTAATACCGATTTTAGATGCATTTTAAACGAACGCTTAGTGTCTTTTTTTTTCCCATTGGAAGTTTTACGACCCCCAGAGCAACTCAATGGGCTATAAACAATCGCCCGTCCCTAATTTAGACCCACTGGTTCCAGGAAATGGACAGAGCCAGGGCTGTAAGGTAAACACAACATCCGGGGAAAGCCGAGGTTCGAACCTGGACCCCTTTCAAACGAACGAGCTCGTTATATTCAATATATACATGCCCAACTTCAGTTATCTATTAAAAAAAACAAAACTGGCCACTAGATTTCAACAGAGGTGAATAATTTTCACTAAGAAACGCTCCTCCCAGTTAAAAAAGCATCTAATGCATTTCAACGGACCTAGAGATTAATATTGAGCATGAAAATGGGTTCAGTTAATACCGATTTTAGATGCATTTTAAACGAACGCTTAGTGTCTTTTTTTTTTCCCATTGGAAGTTTTACGACCCCCCAGAGCAACTCAATGGGCTATAAACAATCGCCCGTCCCTAATTTAGACCCACTGGTTCCAGGAAATGGACAGAGCCAGGGCTGTAAGGTAAACACAACATCCGGGGAAAGCCGAGGTTCGAACCTGGACCCCTTTCAAACGAACGAGCTCGTTATATTCAATATATACATGCCCAACTTCAGTTATCTATTAAAAAAAAACAAAACTGGCCACTAGATTTCAACAGAGGTGAATAATTTTCACTAAGAAACGCTCCTCCCAGTTAAAAAAGCATCTAATGCATTTCAACGGACCTAGAGATTAATATTGAGCATGAAAATGGGTTCAGTTAATACCGATTTTAGATGCATTTTAAACGAACGCTTAGTGTCTTTTTTTTTTTCCCATTGGAAGTTTTACGACCCCCAGAGCAACTCAATGGGCTATAAACAATCGCCCGTCCCTAATTTAGACCCACTGGTTCCAGGAAATGGACAGAGCCAGGGCTGTAAGGTAAACACAACATCCGGGGAAAGCCGAGGTTCGAACCTGGACCCCTTTCAAACGAACGAGCTCGTTATATTCAATATATACATGCCCAACTTCAGTTATCTATTAAAAAAAAAAAAACTGGCCACTAGATTTCAACAGAGGTGAATAATTTTCACTAAGAAACGCTCCTCCCAGTTAAAAAAGCATCTAATGCATTTCAACGGACCTAGAGATTAATATTGAGCATGAAAATGGGTTCAGTTAATACCGATTTTAGATGCATTTTAAACGAACGCTTAGTGTCTTTTTTTTCCCATTGGAAGTTTTACGACCCCCAGAGCAACTCAATGGGCTATAAACAATCGCCCGTCCCTAATTTAGACCCACTGGTTCCAGGAAATGGACAGAGCCAGGGCTGTAAGGTAAACACAACATCCGGGGAAAGCCGAGGTTCGAACCTGGACCCCTTTCAAACGAACGAGCTCGTTATATTCAATATATACATGCCCAACTTCAGTTATCTATTAAAAAAAACAAAACTGGCCACTAGATTTCAACAGAGGTGAATAATTTTCACTAAGAAACGCTCCTCCCAGTTAAAAAAGCATCTAATGCATTTCAACGGACCTAGAGATTAATATTGAGCATGAAAATGGGTTCAGTTAATACCGATTTTAGATGCATTTTAAACGAACGCTTAGTGTCTTTTTTTTCCCATTGGAAGTTTTACGACCCCCAGAGCAACTCAATGGGCTATAAACAATCGCCCGTCCCTAATTTAGACCCACTGGTTCCAGGAAATGGACAGAGCCAGGGCTGTAAGGTAAACACAACATCCGGGGAAAGCCGAGGTTCGAACCTGGACCCCTTTCAAACGAACGAGCTCGTTATATTCAATATATACATGCCCAACTTCAGTTATCTATTAAAAAAAACAAAACTGGCCACTAGATTTCAACAGAGGTGAATAATTTTCACTAAGAAACGCTCCTCCCAGTTAAAAAAGCATCTAATGCATTTCAACGGACCTAGAGATTAATATTGAGCATGAAAATGGGTTCAGTTAATACCGATTTTAGATGCATTTTAAACGAACGCTTAGTGTCTTTTTTTCCCATTGGAAGTTTTACGACCCCCCAGAGCAACTCAATGGGCTATAAACAATCGCCCGTCCCTAATTTAGACCCACTGGTTCCAGGAAATGGACAGAGCCAGGGCTGTAAGGTAAACACAACATCCGGGGAAAGCCGAGGTTCGAACCTGGACCCCTTTCAAACGAACGAGCTCGTTATATTCAATATATACATGCCCAACTTCAGTTATCTATTAAAAAAAAAAAAACTGGCCACTAGATTTCAACAGAGGTGAATAATTTTCACTAAGAAACGCTCCTCCCAGTTAAAAAAGCATCTAATGCATTTCAACGGACCTAGAGATTAATATTGAGCATGAAAATGGGTTCAGTTAATACCGATTTTAGATGCATTTTAAACGAACGCTTAGTGTCTTTTTTTTCCCATTGGAAGTTTTACGACCCCCAGAGCAACTCAATGGGCTATAAACAATCGCCCGTCCCTAATTTAGACCCACTGGTTCCAGGAAATGGACAGAGCCAGGGCTGTAAGGTAAACACAACATCCGGGGAAAGCCGAGGTTCGAACCTGGACCCCTTTCAAACGAACGAGCTCGTTATATTCAATATATACATGCCCAACTTCAGTTATCTATTAAAAAAAACAAAACTGGCCACTAGATTTCAACAGAGGTGAATAATTTTCACTAAGAAACGCTCCTCCCAGTTAAAAAAGCATCTAATGCATTTCAACGGACCTAGAGATTAATATTGAGCATGAAAATGGGTTCAGTTAATACCGATTTTAGATGCATTTTAAACGAACGCTTAGTGTCTTTTTTTTTCCCATTGGAAGTTTTACGACCCCCCAGAGCAACTCAATGGGCTATAAACAATCGCCCGTCCCTAATTTAGACCCACTGGTTCCAGGAAATGGACAGAGCCAGGGCTGTAAGGTAAACACAACATCCGGGGAAAGCCGAGGTTCGAACCTGGACCCCTTTCAAACGAACGAGCTCGTTATATTCAATATATACATGCCCAACTTCAGTTATCTATTAAAAAAAAAAAACTGGCCACTAGATTTCAACAGAGGTGAATAATTTTCACTAAGAAACGCTCCTCCCAGTTAAAAAAGCATCTAATGCATTTCAACGGACCTAGAGATTAATATTGAGCATGAAAATGGGTTCAGTTAATACCGATTTTAGATGCATTTTAAACGAACGCTTAGTGTCTTTTTTTCCCATTGGAAGTTTTACGACCCCCCAGAGCAACTCAATGGGCTATAAACAATCGCCCGTCCCTAATTTAGACCCACTGGTTCCAGGAAATGGACAGAGCCAGGGCTGTAAGGTAAACACAACATCCGGGGAAAGCCGAGGTTCGAACCTGGACCCCTTTCAAACGAACGAGCTCGTTATATTCAATATATACATGCCCAACTTCAGTTATCTATTAAAAAAAACAAAACTGGCCACTAGATTTCAACAGAGGTGAATAATTTTCACTAAGAAACGCTCCTCCCAGTTAAAAAAGCATCTAATGCATTTCAACGGACCTAGAGATTAATATTGAGCATGAAAATGGGTTCAGTTAATACCGATTTTAGATGCATTTTAAACGAACGCTTAGTGTCTTTTTTTTTCCCATTGGAAGTTTTACGACCCCCCAGAGCAACTCAATGGGCTATAAACAATCGCCCGTCCCTAATTTAGACCCACTGGTTCCAGGAAATGGACAGAGCCAGGGCTGTAAGGTAAACACAACATCCGGGGAAAGCCGAGGTTCGAACCTGGACCCCTTTCAAACGAACGAGCTCGTTATATTCAATATATACATGCCCAACTTCAGTTATCTATTAAAAAAAACAAAACTGGCCACTAGATTTCAACAGAGGTGAATAATTTTCACTAAGAAACGCTCCTCCCAGTTAAAAAAGCATCTAATGCATTTCAACGGACCTAGAGATTAATATTGAGCATGAAAATGGGTTCAGTTAATACCGATTTTAGATGCATTTTAAACGAACGCTTAGTGTCTTTTTTTTCCCATTGGAAGTTTTACGACCCCCCAGAGCAACTCAATGGGCTATAAACAATCGCCCGTCCCTAATTTAGACCCACTGGTTCCAGGAAATGGACAGAGCCAGGGCTGTAAGGTAAACACAACATCCGGGGAAAGCCGAGGTTCGAACCTGGACCCCTTTCAAACGAACGAGCTCGTTATATTCAATATATACATGCCCAACTTCAGTTATCTATTAAAAAAAAAAAAAAACTGGCCACTAGATTTCAACAGAGGTGAATAATTTTCACTAAGAAACGCTCCTCCCAGTTAAAAAAGCATCTAATGCATTTCAACGGACCTAGAGATTAATATTGAGCATGAAAATGGGTTCAGTTAATACCGATTTTAGATGCATTTTAAACGAACGCTTAGTGTCTTTTTTTCCCATTGGAAGTTTTACGACCCCCAGAGCAACTCAATGGGCTATAAACAATCGCCCGTCCCTAATTTAGACCCACTGGTTCCAGGAAATGGACAGAGCCAGGGCTGTAAGGTAAACACAACATCCGGGGAAAGCCGAGGTTCGAACCTGGACCCCTTTCAAACGAACGAGCTCGTTATATTCAATATATACATGCCCAACTTCAGTTATCTATTAAAAAAAACAAAACTGGCCACTAGATTTCAACAGAGGTGAATAATTTTCACTAAGAAACGCTCCTCCCAGTTAAAAAAGCATCTAATGCATTTCAACGGACCTAGAGATTAATATTGAGCATGAAAATGGGTTCAGTTAATACCGATTTTAGATGCATTTTAAACGAACGCTTAGTGTCTTTTTTTCCCATTGGAAGTTTTACGACCCCCAGAGCAACTCAATGGGCTATAAACAATCGCCCGTCCCTAATTTAGACCCACTGGTTCCAGGAAATGGACAGAGCCAGGGCTGTAAGGTAAACACAACATCCGGGGAAAGCCGAGGTTCGAACCTGGACCCCTTTCAAACGAACGAGCTCGTTATATTCAATATATACATGCCCAACTTCAGTTATCTATTAAAAAAAAAAAAACTGGCCACTAGATTTCAACAGAGGTGAATAATTTTCACTAAGAAACGCTCCTCCCAGTTAAAAAAGCATCTAATGCATTTCAACGGACCTAGAGATTAATATTGAGCATGAAAATGGGTTCAGTTAATACCGATTTTAGATGCATTTTAAACGAACGCTTAGTGTCTTTTTTTCCCATTGGAAGTTTTACGACCCCCAGAGCAACTCAATGGGCTATAAACAATCGCCCGTCCCTAATTTAGACCCACTGGTTCCAGGAAATGGACAGAGCCAGGGCTGTAAGGTAAACACAACATCCGGGGAAAGCCGAGGTTCGAACCTGGACCCCTTTCAAACGAACGAGCTCGTTATATTCAATATATACATGCCCAACTTCAGTTATCTATTAAAAAAAACAAAACTGGCCACTAGATTTCAACAGAGGTGAATAATTTTCACTAAGAAACGCTCCTCCCAGTTAAAAAAGCATCTAATGCATTTCAACGGACCTAGAGATTAATATTGAGCATGAAAATGGGTTCAGTTAATACCGATTTTAGATGCATTTTAAACGAACGCTTAGTGTCTTTTTTTTTTTCCCATTGGAAGTTTTACGACCCCCCAGAGCAACTCAATGGGCTATAAACAATCGCCCGTCCCTAATTTAGACCCACTGGTTCCAGGAAATGGACAGAGCCAGGGCTGTAAGGTAAACACAACATCCGGGGAAAGCCGAGGTTCGAACCTGGACCCCTTTCAAACGAACGAGCTCGTTATATTCAATATATACATGCCCAACTTCAGTTATCTATTAAAAAAAACAAAACTGGCCACTAGATTTCAACAGAGGTGAATAATTTTCACTAAGAAACGCTCCTCCCAGTTAAAAAAGCATCTAATGCATTTCAACGGACCTAGAGATTAATATTGAGCATGAAAATGGGTTCAGTTAATACCGATTTTAGATGCATTTTAAACGAACGCTTAGTGTCTTTTTTTTCCCATTGGAAGTTTTACGACCCCCCAGAGCAACTCAATGGGCTATAAACAATCGCCCGTCCCTAATTTAGACCCACTGGTTCCAGGAAATGGACAGAGCCAGGGCTGTAAGGTAAACACAACATCCGGGGAAAGCCGAGGTTCGAACCTGGACCCCTTTCAAACGAACGAGCTCGTTATATTCAATATATACATGCCCAACTTCAGTTATCTATTAAAAAAAAAAAAAAACTGGCCACTAGATTTCAACAGAGGTGAATAATTTTCACTAAGAAACGCTCCTCCCAGTTAAAAAAGCATCTAATGCATTTCAACGGACCTAGAGATTAATATTGAGCATGAAAATGGGTTCAGTTAATACCGATTTTAGATGCATTTTAAACGAACGCTTAGTGTCTTTTTTTCCCATTGGAAGTTTTACGACCCCCCAGAGCAACTCAATGGGCTATAAACAATCGCCCGTCCCTAATTTAGACCCACTGGTTCCAGGAAATGGACAGAGCCAGGGCTGTAAGGTAAACACAACATCCGGGGAAAGCCGAGGTTCGAACCTGGACCCCTTTCAAACGAACGAGCTCGTTATATTCAATATATACATGCCCAACTTCAGTTATCTATTAAAAAAAACAAAACTGGCCACTAGATTTCAACAGAGGTGAATAATTTTCACTAAGAAACGCTCCTCCCAGTTAAAAAAGCATCTAATGCATTTCAACGGACCTAGAGATTAATATTGAGCATGAAAATGGGTTCAGTTAATACCGATTTTAGATGCATTTTAAACGAACGCTTAGTGTCTTTTTTTTTCCCATTGGAAGTTTTACGACCCCCCAGAGCAACTCAATGGGCTATAAACAATCGCCCGTCCCTAATTTAGACCCACTGGTTCCAGGAAATGGACAGAGCCAGGGCTGTAAGGTAAACACAACATCCGGGGAAAGCCGAGGTTCGAACCTGGACCCCTTTCAAACGAACGAGCTCGTTATATTCAATATATACATGCCCAACTTCAGTTATCTATTAAAAAAAAAAAAACTGGCCACTAGATTTCAACAGAGGTGAATAATTTTCACTAAGAAACGCTCCTCCCAGTTAAAAAAGCATCTAATGCATTTCAACGGACCTAGAGATTAATATTGAGCATGAAAATGGGTTCAGTTAATACCGATTTTAGATGCATTTTAAACGAACGCTTAGTGTCTTTTTTTCCCATTGGAAGTTTTACGACCCCCCAGAGCAACTCAATGGGCTATAAACAATCGCCCGTCCCTAATTTAGACCCACTGGTTCCAGGAAATGGACAGAGCCAGGGCTGTAAGGTAAACACAACATCCGGGGAAAGCCGAGGTTCGAACCTGGACCCCTTTCAAACGAACGAGCTCGTTATATTCAATATATACATGCCCAACTTCAGTTATCTATTAAAAAAAACAAAACTGGCCACTAGATTTCAACAGAGGTGAATAATTTTCACTAAGAAACGCTCCTCCCAGTTAAAAAAGCATCTAATGCATTTCAACGGACCTAGAGATTAATATTGAGCATGAAAATGGGTTCAGTTAATACCGATTTTAGATGCATTTTAAACGAACGCTTAGTGTCTTTTTTTTTCCCATTGGAAGTTTTACGACCCCCCAGAGCAACTCAATGGGCTATAAACAATCGCCCGTCCCTAATTTAGACCCACTGGTTCCAGGAAATGGACAGAGCCAGGGCTGTAAGGTAAACACAACATCCGGGGAAAGCCGAGGTTCGAACCTGGACCCCTTTCAAACGAACGAGCTCGTTATATTCAATATATACATGCCCAACTTCAGTTATCTATTAAAAAAAACAAAACTGGCCACTAGATTTCAACAGAGGTGAATAATTTTCACTAAGAAACGCTCCTCCCAGTTAAAAAAGCATCTAATGCATTTCAACGGACCTAGAGATTAATATTGAGCATGAAAATGGGTTCAGTTAATACCGATTTTAGATGCATTTTAAACGAACGCTTAGTGTCTTTTTTTCCCATTGGAAGTTTTACGACCCCCAGAGCAACTCAATGGGCTATAAACAATCGCCCGTCCCTAATTTAGACCCACTGGTTCCAGGAAATGGACAGAGCCAGGGCTGTAAGGTAAACACAACATCCGGGGAAAGCCGAGGTTCGAACCTGGACCCCTTTCAAACGAACGAGCTCGTTATATTCAATATATACATGCCCAACTTCAGTTATCTATTAAAAAAAAAAAAACTGGCCACTAGATTTCAACAGAGGTGAATAATTTTCACTAAGAAACGCTCCTCCCAGTTAAAAAAGCATCTAATGCATTTCAACGGACCTAGAGATTAATATTGAGCATGAAAATGGGTTCAGTTAATACCGATTTTAGATGCATTTTAAACGAACGCTTAGTGTCTTTTTTTCCCATTGGAAGTTTTACGACCCCCCAGAGCAACTCAATGGGCTATAAACAATCGCCCGTCCCTAATTTAGACCCACTGGTTCCAGGAAATGGACAGAGCCAGGGCTGTAAGGTAAACACAACATCCGGGGAAAGCCGAGGTTCGAACCTGGACCCCTTTCAAACGAACGAGCTCGTTATATTCAATATATACATGCCCAACTTCAGTTATCTATTAAAAAAAACAAAACTGGCCACTAGATTTCAACAGAGGTGAATAATTTTCACTAAGAAACGCTCCTCCCAGTTAAAAAAGCATCTAATGCATTTCAACGGACCTAGAGATTAATATTGAGCATGAAAATGGGTTCAGTTAATACCGATTTTAGATGCATTTTAAACGAACGCTTAGCGTGTTGTTTATTATTATTATTTTGATTGGAAGCGAAAACAGGAGCAGCTGATCAAAGAAAGAGAAACCCAAAAACTTGGGACAATCTGTCTGTGTTTCTAATAGAGTAGAGCCTCGGGGAGAGGCAAAAGGTTGTGCTGGTACTTAATGGAACGGGCGTTTGCTTCGACCTGGACAGCAGCCAACATTGGTACGAATGCGCGAAGTTCCCTTTTGGAGGAGCGTGTAGGAGTCCGTCAACACTGGGATGTGCAAGCTGTTCGGAAGGTGAAGAAAGGCGGAAGTCTCATGCCTTGTAGGGTAGAAGGGCGCTCGCAAAACGTGTGTGGGTACTGGTGTGGTGCTGAGGGGAGCGATCCAGAGGCCGTTTCGGCGGTTTTTCGCCGGGTGGGTCCGTCCGTCCGCCGATTCCCTCCCCGCGGTCGCCGTTTTCTCTCTCGGGGTCGGGGCGAGGGCCCCCTCTTCAGGGGCGGGCGCGTGCGTAGCACGCGCCCGCCATAGTCTCCTGCCCTGGGCCCTCGCCCCGACCCCGAGAGAGAAAACGGCGACCGCGGGGAGGGAATCGGCGGACGGACGGACCCACCCGGCGAAAAACCGCCGAAACGGCCTCTGGATCGCTCCCTCAGCACCACACCAATATCCTACTGAAACCGTTCTACCAAATTTGGACGTTTTTTCGCCGTAGAGGGGAAAAATAAACAGCGGGGGGGAGAAATTGGGCGGCGCAGGGAAAGGGGAAAAAATTGAGCGCGAGGAAAAGGAGAAAAAAAATTGGGCGCGAGGAAAAGGAGAAAAAAAATTGGGCGTGGGGGAAAGATTGGGCGGGGGGAAGGGGAGAAAAATTGGGCGCGGGGGAAGGGTGGAAAAATTGGGCGGGGGAAGGGGAAAAAAATTGGGCACGGGGGAAGGGGAGAAAAAAGTGGGCGCGGGGGAAGGGGAGAAAAAATTGGGCGGGGGAAGGGGAGAAAAAATTGGGCGGGTTAAGGGGAGAAAAAAAATGCGCGCGCGGGGCGATGGGTGCCGGAAAATTCGCAAATCTACGAGCGGGTGCCAAATCATTAGGTTGAAGCAGAAAAAAAAAACGGGTCAATTCGCGCGCGGATTCCACAAGTTTGGGTGCAGTGGAAGGAGAAACCTAATGGGCGGACATTTCGCACCCTGGGATGGGAAGAATTGTGGGACAGGAAGGGGGGGGAGTATGGACATTTTCAAAAGAACCCAGCAAGAAAATTTCCGGCCAGCAGGGTAGCGTACCAGCGAAATTATGGCAAAGGGCAAGTCGTAGTACACTGCTGGACATTTACAAATTCCAGCGATGTCATTTTTCTCTTGGGAAGGAGCACTATAAGTAGGCCCCAAAACTTTGGAATGATGCCTCTGAACTGAATATGTGGTAACCGGCGGGCTTGAAAAGCACAGTATATGGAAACAAGAAGGGAAATTGTCTACAAGGAGAGAAGTCCCTTGCGTTGGGGGGGGAGGAGGGAGGGAAGCCCTGTTGACTCTTAGGTGCACTGTATTATCTTCGTGATTATCGAAACCAGGAAGCTTATAAACTTACGTGTTTGAAAAAAAAGATCACTTACCTTTTCACATTTCAAAATACATTTTACAAACAGTTATAAAATTCAAAACAGTAATTTCATCAATTTGAAATCAGCAAAACAGACAGATTGTCACTTATTTTTGCAGTGTTGTAAACTTTGGTACGTGAAAGTATGGACAAGATTTCAAAAGTATGAATTGCTTCGTTCATAAGATTGGAAAACATTGTACAGCTAAACAAGACATAGGTTGTCAGCCAAGTCCGTTTCAATTCAGGCAATTTTTCAAAAAGTGCTTTGGGTAACTCTCAGGAGTTTTACTGGGAAAAAGATGTTGCTTAGAAGTTGCAGTCATACAAGAACAGCAGAGAAAAAAGAACACCTTACAGGAATTGATGACTCTTGAAATTTTAAAGCTACAGCTGAGAATTTAACTCTGTAGGAAGCACAGTGTGGTGTCTTTAATGTACAGAATTACTTTTCATGTTACTGGGTCTCATGTTTATGTAAAGAAAAAAGCAAAGTGTGAAAATATACAAAAAATGCAATGCTTCATCTCTTTAAAGGAAAACAGAAAATTGTTGCACCTTGAAAATTCAAGTGCAGGTGGCTCCTCTCTGCTCGTGTTTGTTATAAAAATGCTTTGTCTGCATTCTACTTTTACAATGATAAATATCCAAATTTTGAAAGAAATGAAAGATATCACATTTTAAAAATTCATATTTAAAAGAGGGCAATTTTTTTAAATCTGAAAATTTGGCAGTTCAGTCATTATATGCCAGTACACGATGAAGCAAAATAATAATTATTATATAAAAAAGGTAGTTTTCCAGTTGAAAATTTTTTATACTCAGCCTAACAATGTACATTTCACATGGTAAATTTTGAGCAATAGCTCAAGAAAAGTGTAATATAAAAAAAATATAGAATATTTGGAGAAATACAGGCTTGGTGCAACCACAAAAGAGAAGATACGTGCATTAGGAAAATGACAGGAGTTGTCATGGTTAAAGTGCAAATCACTCAGAGTGTGAATGGGATGGACGCATTTGCACAAAGACAGGCCACTATTTGGACAACTGAAATACCCTTTCAATAACAAGGGAAAGGAGATTATTCAGAAATGAGTGGATGAAATTTGAAAGTATGAAGGTAGAAAGTTGTGGAAAAGACGTGGGGGGGGGGGACCTTCACGCAGCAGTGAATTGATTATGGTCGGCGATGATGTGTAATAGAAGCATCAGGAATAATATATGAAACTCAGAAATTTAGGGACTTATATATCACTTTATCAACACGTCCACGATTTCCCCAAAAGGGAGTTGATACGGGATTATTCTGAAGCCATCAGTGGCATATAATCTTTCACAGGCAACAACCAGACATGCCAAAGGTATCTGTCACTGACAACATTTGGTACATCATGGATATGTCATCATTTAGAGTCATAAATCTATTTGATAGGCCATATGGATTCATAAATTTAACTATTTTAATGAGACTTACTGTTCGCTCAATCCACCAAATTTCGTCATCAACACATGTAGCAAAAAAAAAAAAAACCTCTTTGTAAATTGCTACTCCATTTTTAGTTTCAGCGCAAGTTCAGTCAATACCTCTAACAGTTCATTGCTTACTGCCCTTACTATGCAAAGAGAGGAATCACATGTGTGCACATGAATTTCCAAGGTGAAACAACTGTATAATTTTCTAAAAAAAAATAATTAAAAATTGCACCCCAATTGATTTGCTTGCAAATAAATTGAACAACACAATACCAGTCTGTAAACAGACCTACACACATATCTACACCTGCTGGAAACTAAATTAATGGTGGTTTGGGTGAGTAATATCATACAGAACAAACTATTCATGTAAAAACTCCCAAGGCCGACAGACGAAATACCTCAAATGAACAAAAACTCAGTGAAAACACAAAATCTTGTAAAAAGGAGAGCATAAGATTCATTTGCTAGCAAATGCATTGAACATCACAATAACAGTGTGTAAACAGACCTACACACCAAAAAGATTTTCATTCAAACCATGACTTCAGTTAATTTTTGCAGTTTCCTGTAAAAGTGTGCCGAAACTCCAAAGAGATATCTAGGCATGCTACAAACTAAATTAATAGTGGCTTGGGTGAGTAATGTCATACAGAACAAACTAGTTCAGTAAAAACTCCCAAAGCTGACAGACGAAAAACCTCAAGTGAACAAAAACTCAGTGAGAAGACAAAATCTTGTAAACCGGAGAGCACAGGATTCATTTGCTAGCGCATGAATTCAACATCACAATAACAGCCTGTAAACAGACATACACACTAAATAGAATTTCATTTAAACCAGAATTTCAGTTCATTTCTACAGTTTTCTGCAAAAGTGTGCCACAGCTTTATATAGATATCTAGGCTTTCTAGAAATTAAATTAATGGTGGTTTGGGTGAGTAATATTATACAGAACAAACTATCCATGTAAAAACTTCAACGCCGACAGACGAAATACCTCAAATTAACAAAAACTCCCGGTGAAAATACAACTTGTAAAAAGGACAGCATAAGATTTATTTGCCAGCAAGCAAGTTAAACACCGCAATACCAGTATGTAAACAGACCTACACACCGAAAAGATTTTAATTCAAACCATAGTTTGTTATTTTTTGGCAGTTTCCTGTAAAAGTGTGCCAAAGCTCCAAAAATATATCTAGGCATATGCTACAAATTAATTAATGGTGGTTTGGGTGAGTAATATCATACACAACGAACTAGAGTGTTAAAAGCTCCCAACACCGACAGACGAAATACCTCAAATGAACAAAAACTCGGTGAAAAGACAAAATTTTGTAAAAAGCAGATAATTTTTTTTTTGCTAGCAAATGAGTTGAACACCACAATATTTGTCTGTAAACAGACCAACACACACAAAAGATTTGCATTCAAACACCATGATTTCAGTTAATTTTTGCAGTTTTCTGTAAAAGTGTGCAGGAGACCCATAAAGATATCTAGGCGTGCAAGAAACTTAATGAACGGTGGTTTGGGTGAGTAATGTCATACAGAACAAATTAGTCAAGAAAAACCTCCCAATGCCAACAGACAAAATACCTCAACTGAACAAAATCTCAGTGAAAAGACAAAAACTTGTAAAAACTAGCGCATGGGATTTATTTGCTAGCAAATGAGTTGAACACCACAACACCAGTCTGAAAACAGACCTACACACTAAAAAGATTTTCATTACAACCATAATTTCAGTTCATTTTTGCAGTCTTCTCTGAAAGTGTGCTGCAGCTCCATATAGATATCTAGGCTTTCTAGAAACTAAATTAACTATGGTTTGGGAGAATAATGTCATACAGAACAAACTAGTCCAGTAAAAACTCCCGACACTGATCAGGGAAATGCTCTAAAGGAGCAGTAACCAAGTGAGAAGCTAAAAACTTGTTAACAGAGGACTTTAAGCAGAGATGTGCTCCAGCACTCCCAAATAACCTAGGTGAGCCAAGGAAATGCATAGGGGAGGGAAAAAAATTGTGAGCTGTAGCTTTACAATTTCAAGAGTTATTCATTTCTAAAAAGGAGAAATTTCCTTTCATCAATGCTTCACTGCAGCGCACCATTTTTAAAATACCATAATTCGCACACAAATTTCTTATATATATATTAGTATATATATATATATAATTTTTCTCCCAAGGAATAAAAATATCTTCTGTTATCGTATGACTACAGATTTCAAAGATATACTCATATACGTGTAATTTCCTTGAGGGATGTAAGGTCAGGTGATGCGTAACATCACAGCCTCTCCTTGACAAATGTCAACCCCGCCTTCTTGTGGTAAATCCTGTTCCCACTAAAGGGGCTCTGACGACCGCCAATAGCGGTATAACTATACCATCGGGATTAAAGGAAATGCTATCCCACACTCACCAACCCGCTTGGCCAACGTGGTGAGTTATGGCCAACCCCTCCAAAATGACACCACAACTTAAATCTTGGCCCTCAGTCTCCGGCAGCTGGAATGTACCTGGCCAAGGCAGCGGCCAGTGCGACATGAAGGCAGAGGGTGCTAAGAATCCCCGGAGGACCGGACTAGGCTGCCATCTGATGCTGACCTTGGCTACGTATAATGGACGCTCCCTATCTTCTGATTCAAGGCTTCTTGAATTGGAAGAGGAACTACAAAGGATCAAGTGGGACATTGTCGTGCTAAGTGAGGTAAGGAGAAAAGGAGAAGATCTCATTGAACTGAAAAGTGGACATTTCTACTATCGTGGGACTGATACTGGCAGAACTAGTGGTGTTGGATTTACAAGTTTATGTACGATTATTTTATGATTCTCGTGTTAGCTTTTGGGATGGTGGGCAATTTTGTACAAGATACTTAGGCTCTGACGTTTTAGGACATGCTACTGCTGATGTATTGTGTAGTAAAATTCAAGAAAAGTGTTCCGGCTTAGGTTCTGGTAACTTGCATCGGCTGTCCATGGACGGACCCCATGTCAATTGGAAAGTTTATGATATGATGCTGAATGCATTAAAACTAGAGGGCCTTGCCTAATTGTTGAATGTTGGCAGTTGTGGATTGCATATTGTTCATAATGCTTTCAATAGTGGCTGCAAAATAATGCTAGAACTTGGTGAGACTATTCAAGCATTGTATTATACACTGACGGAAAAAATCCCAACACCAAGAAGGGGTTGTGTTAGATAAACGACAGTTGGTAGGCGGTGAGAGTACATCTGTAAGAGGACGTCTATGCAAATTTTGCGCTCGGCGCATACGTGTGGCGCTAGTAGCGCCCCTTGGAACATGCGAAGCAGGTTTGCTGTAAATACGCGCTGTAGCGTTCTTGAGCGTTAGTTATCGTTGAGATTCGACTTAGTGTGTTGATGTTAGTCAAGAATACCTTTAAGAAGACGAAGAAGCCATTATCAGCAGCTCACGGAGTTTGAACGAGGTCGTGTAATAGGGCTACGACAAGGTGGATTTTTTTTTTTTTTTTTTTTGGATTGGAGGTTTAACGACCACCGTGAGCAAATCAATGGGCTATAAGCAGTCGCCTGTCCCTAATTTAGGGTCACTGGTTCCAGGGAAGGGAGAGAGCCAGTACCGTAAGACAAACACAACATCCATGCCTGACCGGGATTCGAACCCGGACCCCTTACGGACGAATGATCATAGGCCAGCACCTTAGACCACTGCGCCACCGGGGCGGCAAGGTGGATTTTCATTCCACAATATTGCAGAACGACTTGGCAGGAATGTAGCCACTGTGCATGATTGTTGGCAGCGGTGGTCAAGGGAAGGTACTGCCTCAAGAAGACCGGGTTCCGGCCGGCCACGTGGCACTACTGAGAGAGAAGACCGCCGTGTACGGCGTATGTCCGTGGCGCATCGTACCGCGTCTGCGGCAGCAATTCGAGCTGCAGTTGCCACCACAGTGACACCACGAACTGTTACAAATCGGTTACTTGAAGGACAGCTCCGAGCCAGACGCCCTGTAGCGTGCATTCCACTTACTCCAAACCACTGCCGTTTGCGACGTCAGTGGTGTCAAGCTAGAGCTCATTGGAGGACGGAGTGGAGATCTGTTGTGTTTTCTGATGAAAGTCTGTTCTGTCTGGGTGCCAGTGATGGCCGTGTGTTGGTTAGAAGGAGGCCAGGTGAGCGCCTGCAACCAACCTGTCTGCGGCCGAGACACACTGGACCTACACCTGGAGTTATGGTCTGGGGAGCAATTTCCTATGACAACAGGAGCACTCTCGTGGTTATCCCACGCACCCTGACGGCACAGTTGTGCGTCGGTCTGGTGATTCAACCTGTTGTGCTGCCATTCTTGAACAGCATTCTAGGAGGTGTTTTCCAACAGGATAACGCTCGCCCGCATACTGCTGTTGTAACCCAACATGCTCTACAGAGTGTCGACATGTTGCCGTGGCCTGCTAGATCACCAGATCTTTCACCAATCGAGCACGTATGGTACATCATTGGACGACAACTCCAGCGTCACCCCCAACCAGCATTAACCGTCCCTGTATTGACCGACCAAGTGCAACAGGTATGGAACTCCATCCCACAAACTGACATCCAGCACCTGTACGACACAATGCATGAACATTTGCGTGCTTGCATTCAACATTCTGGCGGTTACACCGGTTATTAATGTACCAGCAATTCACATTTAAAATGGCTCTTCTCGCGCTTATATTAAGCTGTGATCTTGAAACCTTAATCGATTAAATATGTTACCTATACAAATGTATTGCCGCCATTTCATTCCTCTACAACTATTTTTTCGTGGTGTTGGGATTTTTTTCCCGTCAGTGTATATTCAAGGACTCGCCAGCTAGACGTGAAGACTTTTCAAAAGTGACAAACTGCAACGTCTTTCCGCTAAAGTTTTGCAAACACAGTTGGCTTGAAAATGTGAGTGTTGTTGAAAGAGTTATTGAAATTTTGTCAAGTATTTCATTATATGTCAGCAAGGTTCAGCAAAGGATATTTATTACCTGACCCTCAAAACAAGTCATTTGATGTGGTGAAGAAACATGTTAAGGACCCACTTTTTCTTGTCAAATGAAATTGTTTGTTAGTGTGGCTAAAAGTGTTGAATATTTTTGGACTGTTTATCAGACTGACCAACCAATGCTTCCTTTTCTGGCTCATTACTTATATAGTACGTTAAAAGAAGTGATGCAAAGATTCATAAAGGATAACATAATGAACAGTGTAAATAGTCCTCTTAAACTGCTAAAAATTGAAATAAATGAAACAAATTACAAAGATACGAGTAGAATCATGATTGGTTTTGTTGCAAGCAAATTAATAACGGAACTAAAGAAAAGCCAAAATGTCAGTGACAAACAGATTATGGAATTTAAGTTACAATGTAGGCATTTTTTGATTCAAGTTACTAAGAAGTTACTCGAAAAATCCCCTTTATAGTGTCCGTTGGTTAGGTCAATGACATGTTTAGACCCAAGAAAGTTTTGGGGAAATTCAGAAGATATGGTTCAGAAGTTCAGCAGGATATTTATTACTCATCCTTGTCGATGCAAAAAAAGTTTTAGAAGCAATTGTGATAATATCTTAAAGGAGTATAGTGATTTAGTACAGGAACTTGTCAATGAAAGGAAGGCTGAGCTCACAAATTTTGATCCAAGAACACAGACTAGATGAGTTTTACCATGCTGTTGTTGCTAATAAGTATAGACACTTTTGGGAAGTCATGAAGATACTTCTGCTTCTATCCCATGGGCAGGCCACTGTTGAAAGAGGATTTTCTACAAATAAACAAATCATGGTGGAGAACTTAAAAGAGAAGAATCTGTTGTAGCAAGATTACAGACGTGCCAAACCGGGTTTAGGCCCGTAATGCCGGATTTAATGACACTTTCCGGAATTCCGGATTAGAAAATAATATTGCCGGATTCCATCATAATTTCCGTAGCGTAAATTAAAAAGTAATGAGGAAAGCTCGAATTTCTCCAAGGCATCGGAGAACTTCGTTGATTACCGTAGCGTAAAAAGTAACGAGGGGAAAAGTTCGAAGTTCTCCCAGGCATCGGTTCATTAGCGGAGAAGCGACCTTTCCCTTCTGAGTCAGCAGGTAGCAGTTTTGCTATGCCGTTGGCAGCGATGTTTACTCTTCTGTCCGGTAATGATCTCTGGCGCTGCGCGCACGGAGTAGGAGCGGGCTTGGCCTTGGCGCGCACCGTACGTACTGACGCAGATTTCTATCGTAAGCGCGCGGTAGTGTTTTGGTTTGTTTCATGTACTTCGTCTGTCTTAACAGGAATTTCTGAGAATTTTTTTTGCACACGTTTAATCAAGCGATGGCTGGTAGGAAATATCAGTGTTTTTAAGAAGTATACGACAGATTATCCGTGTATAATCGAATCAAGGAACCGGCAACGATTTGCCTTTTGCTCTATTTGTAGGTGTGACTTTTTCGTTCTCCACAAGGGCAAAGGAGATATCGTTAATCACATTCTTACGCAAAAACACGTGGCCAATTCTAAGTGCGTGGAAAATAACAAAACATTAAATTTTGCTCAAGATAGTACTTCATTCCTCGTGTAACATAACTTACTTTTAAGCTGTGCTGACCATGCAAGTGTGCTTTTTAAGAAAATGATCCCAGATAGTAACATTTCAAAAACATATGCATGTGTGACAGGACAAAAACATCGTGCGTTGTTGCCGAAATGGGGAAATCTTCAAAAATAGACTCGCATACTTGCCAACTTTTACGGATTACCCGTAAAATTTACGGATTTCTGCTTAATTTTACTGATTTACGGATAGAGGTCTTTTTTAACAGATTTTTTTAATATTTAGATTGCTCAATCGAAATATTTCAACCCCCTGCAACCAGGGCAAGATTTCATCTTTTTTGCTCACTAGCATATTTTGCTAGTGACCAAATAGTTTGCTAGCAAAACATTTGCATGACTAGCAAGTAAAACTAAATCACATCGTAACTTATTTTCTAATAAAGTTACACAGAAATTTAAATGTGTATAAATATTTTGACTTACCTTTTTGAATAATGAATAGAATCTTAGATAAGTTTAGTGACTGTCTTTATTATTAATTTCTAACAAATTCTCATACCACATGAATATATTTCACTGACATTCTAATTCAGATTTCTTCCCATATGGTTTACGCTCAGGGTGTCTGACTTTGTCATCATACCACTTTATAACTGCAGACCGTGGATTAAAAATCTCTTCTTGTGGCCCTTTTACAGTATTTCAATTGTCATCAGAGCATTTAAAGTTTCAACAGACAAATTGTTCCTCCAATCCCCTTGTATTCTTTTTAAAAAACTGAATCCCACCTCACAACATGCAGTACTAAGTGGAAGTATCGCACAAATTTCTGCTAAACTTCTACACACTTCATATCTGCCAACTACCACACAATGCCGTAGTTTCTACGGAATTAGTTGTCTGACTACGGAACTCAGTATCAAATCTACGGATTCTACAAATTTTCATTTTGTTTCAAATTTTTCTTTTGCTATTATTTTTATGATATACACGAGATTCTTACAGGGATTCGCGGAATACCGCTTCATTATTTTATTTTTTTGTCATCAGTTAGATCATTCTGAAGATCGATATTTGGGAGAGGGGGGTCGGGTCGTCTTCCATCTGGAGACGAAATTTCGTGCTTCAAAACTTTCGAACACAGTAGTGAAACGGAGTAAGAAAATATTGCCGTAATCACAAATTGTTCTCCCAATGATGTCTTTGTGTCCGCTTTTCTTGTTAAATATCATTTTATTGCATAAATGTTTGCATTTTAGCTTGAAACTGTGGAGAACAATTTGCAAAAATGGAAGTTGGCTGCTGCAAAATTTTTCTGTAATCTTCAGGCATGAGATTCTTCCGCGAATTCAAGGAATTCCGACTTTTTCGTTATTATTGGAATTCCATCTTTACGAAACTAGAAAACGAAAGGTCGACGGAATTCAGATTTTTTCCTTAATCATAATTTTTTTTTTTTTCTCTCACGATGTTGCCTCTGTCAAGTATTATTGCTCATTAACATTTTACTGGATAAATATTTGTATTTCAGCTTGAAAATACAAGGAAAATTTCCAAAACCAGAAGTCAGACGAAGCAAAAGTTTCTTCCGTAATCGTTTACCCCCTCCACGAACACGTTTCGTAAAAAGCGTCTATCTATGCCACGCAATAAAGGCGATCGCTTGGCTTAGGGTACGACAGGAGTTGAGGACAAAGTTCGTGGGGCAAAAGAAGGGAGGGTGGCAGAGCAGGTGGTCAAACAACCGATCCATCCCAGAGTCTGGGTTGCCACAGCAACCATTGCCGACGTCACGTTCAGTTACTGTAATAGACCAATGAGGGCACGATGGAGAGGAGTTTCAAAGATACATGTACTTGGAGTGCCACTTTTCCAAAATAAGAAATCAACCCTGCCAACGTTTTGTACTAGTTTTGCACACCCAAAAGAAAATTTTGTACACCACCGGAAGTGGTACTTTTCGGCTCTTTAAAAGTGGCACTCCAAGTACATGCTGGAGTGCCACTTTTTCAAAATCGAAAAATAAACACTGCCAAAGTTTTGTACTAGTTTTGTACACCCAAAAGAAAATGTTGTACACCACCGGAAGTAATACTTTTCGGCTCTCTAAAAGTGGCACTCCAAATACATGCTGAGTGCCACTTTTTCAAAATCGAAAATAACTACTGCCAAAGTTTTGTCCTAGTTTTGTACACCCAAAAGAAAATTTTGTACACCACCGGAAGTGGTACTTTTTTACTCTCCTTTGTGGCCCTCGAGCATGTACTTGGAAGTGCCACTTTTCCAAAATCGAAAATAAACACTGCCAGAATGATGTCCTAGTTTTGTACACCACCGGAAGTGGTACTTTTTGGCTCTCCTTTGTGGCTCTCGACCATATGTACTTGGAGTGCCACTTTTCCAAAATTGAAAAAAAAAAAAAAAAAACCCTGCCAGAGTGTTTTCCTGGTTTTGTACAGTTTTGTACACCCAAAAGAACATTTTGTACACCACCGGAATTGGTGCTTTTTGGCTCTCCTTTGTGGCTCTCGATCATGTACTTGGAGTGCCACTTTTCCAAAATTGAAAAAAAGAACACTGCCCGAGTGTTGTGCTAGTTTTGTACACCCAAAAGAAAATTTTGTACACCACCGGAAGTGGTACTTTTTGATTCTCCTTTTGTGGCACTCGAGCATGTACTTGGAGTGCCATATTTCCAAAATCGAAAATAATCTCTGCCAGAATGGTGTACTAGTTTTGTACAGACAAAAGAGAGTTATGTACCCCTCCGGCGATGGTTCTCTTTGGTTGTCCAGCATGCTCTTAGAGTGTCATCTTTCGAAATCCAGAAGTAAACACTACTATCTCTTTCCAGTTTATTACATACTTTTACTCCTGTTCATTATACACAACCAGCTGTTTCTGTGTTCAATATACGCAACTTTTATTTGTTCAAGGTCGCAAATTTTTGTGCGGTTGTTTTGTATAAACTAAGAAATTGTCGGAGCCTTCATTTTTATAGTAAAGAAAGAAAAGAAACAGTTTTTTGTTGCTTTGTTAAGCAATGCTTTCAGCAAAAGCTATTCGAAAGCGCGAGGAAAAGGAAATCAAATCAGCGCATATCATTGCTTCCAGTCTAGCAGCCATGCCGAGCAAATTTGGGGGAGAGTGAAGTTGCATAAAAACCTCGGCGCATTCGCAGTGGCGTAACTAGCACCACTTGTGCAACCCCGGAAAGTTCATTTCAGCACCCCTAAGCATAATAATTTTTCCAGGATTTCGGACACTAGGGAGGATGTGTTTTTCACGGTGTTTGTTTTGGGAAAATGGGGATGTCAGGAAGTTAGGGAGACTGTCTGGTAAAGTAAAGGAACTACCTATAGAGCCCTGTAGTTTTAACTTTTAAAATAAATTTTGGAACAGGAGTACATAATGCAAGGTTATCAATCAGCCAGTCAGATTTAACACGGTGAGCTGTCAGATGCATAATCATGAATATACATTTTATCGCATTGAAACGAATTCGGCAAAATATATTTAAATGTTTAAGGTTAACAACTATGAGACTTTAGTGATCGTTATTGGATATGATTGTATACAAACAGGGAATTCAGTATTCTACACTGCAAGAATGCAATATGGATTTCGTAGCTGCAGATATTAATTTGCATGTACAACAAAACTTCAATGAAGGCCAGGAAAAAAAGAGTGCGTGTGGAAATGCAATGTGCAGGTATGTGATGTTTACAAATATAGGAGTACTAGGTATACCCAGTGTTCGAAATGGGCTGGTATGGCATACCGATAGTTAACAAAAATGGAAATGAGCATACCGGCAGTTAAGAAAAAACGTTATTTACCCTCCCGGTATGTAATAAATTATAAACCCTTCACAAACTACGTAAAGATATTAGGATGAAAGCACAAATTTTAACGCAAAAAACGGCAAATGGCATTTTTTACGGTTAAATTGATAATTAGCAGCTCAGACTGAAAGAGACCGACCACAAACCCTTCAATGAAGTTTTTTTAATTTTTACATTAATTTTATAAAATTATATACATTAATTTTTCAATAAAAAAAAAAAAAAAAAAAAAAAAACACAATTATACGGAATGGAATGTATTTCTTTCGAAACCTCCTATTTATACTATGTGGATCTATGGTCTCCACCATACCGGCAGTAGCTCTGTGCCACTTCGACCACTAAGTGTACCATATAACTACATAATATATATATAATATAAATTATAATTATATGATTAAAATACAAGTGGAAAAAAAATTATGCGATAAGTGGAAATTTTCATGTTTTTAGACCTAAGTCTTTCTTTCTAGCCTTCATTTTTTGACGAAATTATTAAGCGTTGAGGGTCCATTCTTTTGGCAAACTGCCTTTCTATGCAGTGACAATTCCTGCAGCCTATCTTGTGACATGATGCTTCTCAAATAGTTTTTACAAATTTTAATTTGGAAAACGATCTCTTTACAGATGCTACTGTGGCGGGTAGCCGTGAGTGTTAAGAAAAACATCAAGGCTATAATTACATAGTTTAGTACAACCACCGACAATTGTAGGATCCACACTCCACGAGGAATCTCCATGTGGCCTCGCACTTTCCTTCAGCAGTGCGCCAATAAGGCGATTGCAGAGTGATCGTATTACAACCCGGAGCCAAAGGGTCGAATAGCTTCAATGTGTAGGACATCCAGCAACCGAAAAATTGTTATGCTGTGTGTTGGTAAAACGTGGAAAGTGTGATGTATTTGTTTATTCAACTGACGCCACGTATTTGGGGGATTTTCACTTAGGATATCAGTGCTTCGAAAGTGTACCATCCATTTTTTAGTGTTCGCAAATTTGGTACACATGTAAACAATAATTACTTATTTTACACTTGCAGGTGTCACAGCTCATCGTAAATTCAAATAACGCAAACTTTCAATAATAACGTTTGGAATGTCCTAATTCCATTGCATTTTATTTTCATTTATCATGGCCTTAATTGATTGAATTTACTTTTTGTTTCGAAATGCATCCCCCGTCTCCCAAATTTAAATTTTTACCTAAAGTCAATATTTACCTTAATTTTAACATTCGCTAAATTTAACTATTAATTACACACATGAGCAAAACCTATCCATAACAGTTTGAAATGTGGTCAGGAAGGAAGAAACAAGATGATGGATGTGAAGACGAACTTTAGGCGTGCTCAAACACACTGATCTCTTTCCTTCTGTTCGACAGGCTAGTTCGACAGGCTATTCTTATTGCTCAAACATTACCAGTAACAACCTGCCCAGTGGAGAGGTCCTTCAAGCACTATGAGAACGGTTAAAAACCTGGTTAAAGTCAAAAATGGCAGATGGACGTTTATCTGGACTGTGCATGATGAGTATTCATCGAGAAAAGGTTTTTGAGAATAAACATGAACTCATTCAAAATGTGATTGATAGATTTGGACAAAACCAAGATGTTTGCAGTTTTTATTTCATAGTATCTCTTCTAAAGTGCAAGAAACAGAAAATTGAAGGGGGTATAAAAATAAACAGATAAATGTTTATAAAAAAAAGGGGGGTTTATACTCATACTCAATAAAGGACGATGGAGCAGTGCAATTGTTTTATGTAACCCCAAACTAATGTTTCCATACAAAAAGACTGTAGGTAAGTTGATTATTAAATTTAGCAAGAAGCTTACAGTAAGATAAAATAACAGTAAGGTTAAACTTTTGACTCGGATATGAATAATCAGTGGCCAGTAATTGGTAAATGACATAATTATTATTATTGTCTGTTATTTCAATACTAAATATTGACTATAGAAAGAAAGATGTGTCCAAGTTCCCAAACTTGGGGGGGGGGGGGCTAACAGTGCTCCGAACCCACTCCCTAGCTTTAGGGGCTCGATGCACTCGCCTGACCCAACCCCCACTATGCCATATAAAGACGTAGGGGTACTATAAATTTAAGTAATAATTATGATAGTGGGAGTACACCCGTTTACCCCCTTCCCCGGAAAAGTTGCAGCGGACGCCCATGCTCATGGAGGATAACGCTGCGGGAAAAAGTTTCCGGCCCTTTATATGATTTTTTTATCACCAAAATGTTGGTAAAACAAGTTCCCAAAGTTTGGCCAAATATTTTAAAAACTACATGACAAAATGATTATGTACAATTTCGCATTTTCAATACATGAAAAAAAAAAAAAATCTTTACTTTTTAAAAACTTTGTAGTAAATCCGAATGTTATTTTGTTTTATATTCATACCCCTATTACTCCTTCTTTATTAGCATCGCTCTTTTCAAAGTAAATTGTTTACAAGTTGATTTCTCAATAGTATTTGAGTAAAATATTCTCTAATCTTTGCTTGTTTAAAATTTGTCAAAGTCAGAGAAAAAACATAACTATGAACGTTATTAAGTTTTGCACCATCTATTTCATGGCTGAACTACAACAACAAAAAAACGTCTGCACCATGCCAAAATGCCAAAAGTAAAAAGTTGTAGCTTGCCTAAGTGCACGTTTTATTCAGAGCAAAGATTGCGAAATAAATTTTTCATCCAAACCGAAACTAAACAACATATCCTTCTCTGATGAGATCAAGGTTCAACTTTGCACAAGAAGGAACACAAGAACCCTAACCGAAAGTAAACAGCATACCCTTCTCTAATGGGATGAAAGTTCAACTTTGGCTGCACCAAGAACTCAGTAATGCTGTCTTGATTCTCTAAAACTTGTGATATACTGGTTACCTATGGTTAGGTATACTTACGTAAACGAATCAAAGAACTGTGAGTTTGTGATAATCAGAAATTACCAAATTTATGTACATCGAAAAACGCATATAAATGAATTAATTAGCTATTATCGAATTGGAAAAGCTTAGAAAATACAGTAAAATATCGGGACTAATGCAGAATTACGTATAAATGTCAAAAAATATAACTGGAGTACGCATAGCCAAAGTTTCATTGAATATCTTTTTATTTCTACAAAGCAATGCTTAAATATAAAAATGTTGTTTACACGTAAAACCACTAGATTGAAAAAACATTGCGCAGAAATTCAAATTGCTTGAATTTCAGTCTGTGACGCATACCTGTAACTTAACCCTCCTTTCGAGTTGCTTCTAAACTAAACATTTTCCCACCGAAGAGTTTACTTCTCTAAACAGCTTGTACATTTTAGCGACACTGACAATGGGTCACAACAAAATTTATAGACACAACCTTGATTGTAAATAATGGGGGGGGGGGGGGATAGAGAGAAAAAATTGCAAGTAATTGTGGGGAACTGATATAAAGAAAGAAATTTAAACGAATACGTATTGTTGCTATATGTTGATCTAAGAGCTATTTTGTGTCAAATGATGAATCACAATGTGACGATTTTTTATATAGATGACCTATATAGCAGATTTTAAATATAAATTCTTTTGGTGATTCTTCCAACTTGGCCGTTCGGCTTCTGGGTTATTACAAAAGTGTGTTTTATATGCAACAAACTAGGAATATTAATCAAATCAGTTAACCATTTAAGCTACTGCTTCGAAAATCAAGAGTCAAAAAGTACCACTTCCGGTGGTGTACAAAATCTTCTTTTGGGTGTACAAAACTATGACATCACTCTGGCAGTGGGTTTTTTCAATTTTGGAAAAGTGGCACTCCAAGTTCATGCTCGAGGGCCACAAAGGAAAGTCAAAAAGTACCACTTCCGGTGGTGTACAAAATCTTCTTTCGGGTGTACAAAACTATGACATCACTCTTGCAGTGGTTTTTTTCAATTTTGGAAAATTGGCTCTCCAAGTACATGCTCGAGGGACACAAAGAAAAAGAAAAAGTACTACTTCCGGTGGTGTACACAATTTTCTCTTGAGTGTACAAAACTGTACAAAACTAGGACTACACTCTGGCAGTGTTTATTTTCGTTTTCGGAAAAGTGGCACACCAAGTACATGCTCGAGGGCCACAAAGGAGAGTCAAAAAGAACTATTTCCGGTGGTGTACAAAATTTTCTTTTGGATGTACAAAACTGTACAAAACTAAGACAACACTCTGGCAGTGTTTATTTTCGATTTGGAAAAGTGGCACTCCAAGTACATGCTCGAGGGCCACAAAGGGGAGTCAAAAAGTACCCCTTCCTGTGGTGTACAACATTTTCTTTTGGGTGTACAAAACTGTACAAAACTAGGGCAACAACTCTGGCAGTGTTTATTTTAATTTTTAGAAAAGTGGCACTCCAAGTACATGCTCGAGAGCTACAAAGGAGAGTCAAAAAGTACCACTTCCGATGGTGTACAAAATTTTCTTTTGGATGTACACAACTGTACAAAACTAGGACACTCTGGCAGTGTTTATTTTCATTTTTGGAAAAGTGGCACTCCAAATACATGCTCGAGGGCCACAAAGGAGAGTCAAAAAGTACCACTTCCGGTGGTGTACAAAATTTTCTTTTGGGTGTACAAAACTGTACAAAACTAGTACAAAACTTTGGCAGTAGTTATTTTCGATTTTGAGAAAGTGGCACTCAGCATGTACTTGGAGTGCCACTTTTAGAGAGCCGAAAAGTACTACTTCCGGTGGTGTACAAAATTTTCTTTTGGGTGTACAAAACTAGTACAAAACTTTGGCAGTATTTATTTTCGATTTTGAAAAAGTGGCACTCCAGCATGTACTTGGAGTTCCACTTTTAAGGAGCCGAAAAGTACCACTTCTGGTGGTGTACAAAACTAGTACAAAACGTTGGCAGCGTTGATTTCTTATTTTGGAAAAGTGGCACTCCAAGTACATGTATCTGAGTTTCAATGCGCTTCTACGACAGTTTGGAAGGGATGAAAGATATGGGGAGGATGGGTATTAAGTGTCGCAAGGAAATTGGCGAAAGAGAATCGCTGATTGTCGCTGTTTTAACAAGTGATAATAGAAACTGTTATGTAAACTTCGTGGATTAATAATGATTTTTGGTTACTTTAAATAAAGAAATTACCTTACTAGCAACATTTGCTACTGCGATTTTTTTTTCACTAGCAAATTTTGATTTTTCACTAGCTATTTGCCAGTTGCTAATCGGTGAAATTGCGCCCTGCCTGCAACCATCCACTTAGATTTTCTAACAGACCTTACGAGGGCTGTGTCACGCGATGATGTCATCTTTAACTCGCTGGCTTTGTGACATCGTGTGGTAGCTCTCTCTCCACGGGAGTGTGCTCAAGTGATGTGCCGACCAGAGTTCGCCAAAATGCGTTATTGCGCGTTTAGTATGCATAGAAATTTTACCAACGCGTAAAAATACGGATCGGGAATTTTTCTCGATGCGTAAAAATATGCGTCGGGAACTTTTTTTCTCGTGCGTAAAACTACGCATCGAATAATTTTACCAATTCATAAAAATGCACATCGGGACGGAAGTAAACGAAATAAAGGTTTTCTCCGTAATCAATATTTTTTTCCCCTATGATGCTGCCTTTGTCCAGTATTGTTGTTATATATCATTTTTATTCCATAAATATTTGTATTTCAGTTTAAAAATGGAGGAAAAATTTCCGAAATCGGAAATTCGACGGCAAAAAATTTCGCTTTAGGCATGACAGTCCGACGGCTTCGAGGAATTTCTCCTTTTCAGTCTTAATTTGAGTTATCCTTCAGATCGATGCATAACTTAACATAATTTTTTTAAATATTTGTTAACAGAAATTGTTTTACATTTTTTATATACCTTAACGTAACAGTGCTTCTAATTATGTCCATTGATATTTCAAACATACGAAAATAAACTTGCAGGATTTTTCTCTTCTTAAGGTTGGCAAGTCTGCAAGAAGAATTATTGTTGACCATGTAAATACAGTTGGGAAAATAGAAGTGTTGAATTGTCAAAAGAGCTATTACTGAGTGTTGCCTGTGCTCCTCAAAAGTATGTAGCTTACCTGGATGAACAGAAGAAAACCCAGCATAAGAAATGTATGAAAAAAGAATGCTGCTAATGGAAGACATATCATGTCTTAAATCGAAGAAGGAAAGACTTGAAACAGACATTTCTGAATTTAAAAAATCCTCTGAAATGTATGCTGATCTGATCAGTTAGAATCAAAAAGCTCACTAACATTGCTTGCAAAATCAAATGCCCTGCGACACAGTGTCAAAGAAAAAGCACTGTTGCTTGTTGCTGATGAACTTCATGAAAAACTCATGCAACATAAGAATTGTAAAGGGGTAGGGAACATCCTATCTCTTGAAGTTATATGTCTACCTGAATGTACCTTTTTCTTAATGAACTAATTTTTACATAACAAAACTCTGTCTTCCCATTCTGCTTTTACTCCATTCTGCTTTATTTCCCCTCTCGTTTATATTGTGGTCATTAGTGGCTGTGAAGTGGGGAGAGGAAATGTAAGTCAACAGCAATTCCCGATAGAACTTTATTCCCATATGGCTTTATATTGCGTCCATAAAACGGGGGAAACTTTACCTGCTAGAAAAGAGAAGTATTGATTTTAAAAGGAATTCACCTGGTTTCTTTCATAGCAGTTAGCGACATGCAAATCTGTGGAAGAATTGTTCAAGCTCATGCACACTGCGTATTAATCAGATTTCAGTCATTTTCAACACATTCCTTCGATATACATCATTTTTCCCCATCTAGTTTTTAAGTAAAAGATCCCCTCCTCAGGGTCCCTAAGAACAAACTAAAATTTCGACGGAATTGAAGGCTTTTGTATGTGTATTATCATGCATTAAGTTTTGATGAACATACTGAAACCAGATGAAAATTTCTGGAATAAAATGACAAATTTCTAGGAATAGCACGTAATCAAAAAACATTTTTAGGCACTCCAAGCATTGCCTTTTCTCAGCTTTAAAAATAGTTATATACAGGGTGCGTTAAAAAAGTTGGTCAAACATTTTCATGTATTAAATTACCTAAAAATTTTAACCAGTAGCCATTTTTCAAAAATATAAAAAAGAAACAATAAATCCAGGTAGAGAAGGTAAAGTACACGCTGCAAAAATATGCATTTAAATGTTTCCCTCATACTAAGTAGGCATACAGAAACATCAGTATTTCACTGTCTGCCATCCAATGAAGGCATGTTACATATTGTAAATAGAAAGTTCAGAAGTTCGGACTATTTTTATACAAATAAAAACAGAATCTGTTCTTTTTTTCTTTTTCTTTCTTTCTTTTTTTTTTTTTTTTTTTTTTTTGTTCCTGGTTCTCCAAAGGGTTGGCATTCCAGCTTTTTAGGTTCTTGTTTCTATCTAGTTTCTTGAATTCTAGAGCATGGAATATCCTGCTTTTAGGTTTGTATCAAAGTGGATAAAAAAAAAAAATTAAATCCTGTGAAGCTTGGTGATGCACATTGTCATTATTGTGGTTTACATGATTCATGCTCAGTGAATGATTTGGGGTCTTTTACTTTAGCTCAGTGCCTGCTTTCTGATATGTAGGCACTGTAAAAACAATATTGTGTTACAGGGAAGAAAATTATCATTATCATGCATGTATTCCATTTTGTTTGTTTCAGAAATGCAAAGAAGCATGTTTAAGGTTTTAATGAATCAGAATTTCCCATCTTTACTGATGTGTATATATCTTTTCTGCTTTCAGTCGATGTATTGTAAATGTGTAGTGCTGCCCCTGTGGCCAAATGATCTGAGCATTTGCCCGAGGTGGGTGTGGTTTTGAGTCCCATATGAGGTATGGGTGGTGTATTTGTCTGATAGCATTGAATCTGTCCCTTCTCTGCAACAAGTGGCCCTAAATTAGAGATGTGCGGCTGCTTATAGCATTCAGAGTTGCACATGATGGCCAATAAACCTTGAAATACAAGAAAAAAATAATAAGTAGTAAACTTCACCGTAATTTGCAATATGGGCAACAATGCACTGTGATTCTAGCAAAAGTTTGGCCTCCTGGAATTTTTTTACGGAAAATTTTCTTTAAAAGTGTACGAACCCTGAATACAGTACGGGATCTTTTATCCAGCGACCCAGTGCCCAGAATGCTCTAAAAACTGGCTATGTTCCACAACAAAGGAATTTGAAATCAGTGTTCAATATAAAATATTAGTTGCATTTTTGAACTTCACTTTTAGTTGGTAAAGTTCGATGAACACTTACCGCACGTGGGGCTTGGCTTTCAATCCATATTTCCGTTACGTGGATGCGGCACGGATTTTTCATTTGCCACGGGTCCGCTTCTTTTTTTTTTTTTTTCTCCGTTGGAATTTATTTTGTCTCATCACCAAATGAGTTTTTCCTTTGCTGCATCCTCATTTACTTCAATATTTATTCATACCCGAGTACTTTCGGTACTACTACTATACCGTCTTCGAGGGGACATTTTGCTCCAACTAGCACGGACCGTGTCAGCTGGGCATTTCGGTGGTTCTCGCGCTGCTTCTGTCATCTGCTATCGCTTCTTCTTGGGCGTTGTGGCGCCATCTCTTGTTGGTCAGTGATCTCCTTTTTCGAACTTTTTCTTTTTATGCTCAATTTTAATTAAATTTCTCCAGCTGTTTCTCAAATTATTAGGGTCATTGTGGTTGCAAACTTTTGTCCTATTTTTTCAATCATTACCGACTCTGCTATTCTGAGGTGTTTTTCGGATTTACAGCTTTTAATGATTTTTATATTTTCGAATTTTGGATATTTTGGTTATCCAGACAGTATTGAATCAGTGCTGTTTTTCTTCTTTTCTGCCAGTTTTTTATGTGTTGTTTTAATCTGTGTTTAAGCTTATTTTTGGTACTTCCTATATAAGCCATTGGAGGATTTTCAGTAATAGGAATTGAATAAATACCTGCTTTTTCTAACATTCTTATTTTATCATTATTTTTTGTTACTATATTTTTGATGGTATTTACTTTTCCTCCAATTTGAATGTTATATGGAGGAAAAGTAAATACCATCAAAAATATAGTAACAAAAAATAATGATAAAATAAGAATGTTAGAAAAAGCAGGTATTTATTCAATTCCTATTACTGAAAATCCTCCAATGGCTTATATAGGAAGTACCAAAAATAAGCTTAAACACAGATTAAAACAACACATAAAAAACTGGCAGAAAAAAGAAGAAAAAACAGCACTGATTCAATACTGTCTGGATAACCAAAAATATCCAAAATTCGAAAATATAAAAATCATTAAAAGCTGTAAATCCGAAAACACCTCAGAATAGCAGAGTCGGTAATGATTGAAAAATAGGACAAAAGTTTGCAACCACAATGACCCTAATAATTTGAGAAACAGCTGGAGAAATTTAATTAAAATTGAGCATAAAAAAGAAAAGTTCGAAAAAGGAGATCACTGACCAACAAGAGATGGCGCCACAACGCCCAAGAAGAAGCGATAGCAGATGACAGAAGCAGCCCGCGAGAACCACCGAAATGCCCAGCTGACACGGTCCGTGCTAGTTGGAGCAAAATGTCCCCTCGAAGACGGTATAGTAGTAGTACCGAAAGTACTCGGGTATGAATAAATATTGAAGTAAATGAGGATGCAGCAAAGGAAAAACTCATTTGGTGATGAGACAAAATAAATTCCAACGGAGAAAAAAAAAAAAAAGCGGACCCGTGGCCAAATGAAAAATCCCGTGCCGCATCCACGTAACGGAAATATGGATTGAAAGCCAAGCCCCACGTGCGGTAAGTGTTCATCGAACTTTACCAACTAAAAGTGAAGTTCAAAAATGCAAATGCATTAATGCACGTTAAATAATTAACCTCCAATATCGGAAGTAAATTAAAATATTAGTGTTCTAAATTATGAAACTGAAATCCGTGTGAACGATAATGGTGAAAGATTAATTGAAGTCTGTACTGAGAATGGTTTGTGTGCATCTAATACGTTTTTCAACCACAAGTATATCCACACATATACTTGGAAAAATTGTACTCTTGGTCAAAAGAGTGCGATAGATTTTGTGGTTTACAATCAGTGTCTGAAAACGCTTAGTTGTTGACACTCGTGTGATGAGAGGTGCGGATGTTGGCTCTGATCATTACTTGGTAGTGTCATGAGTGAAACTGAATGTTGGTTGGAGGAAAAGGAATAGGAAGGGGCCTAGGATGGAAAGAATAAAGGTTGAAAGGCTCCATGAAGATCATCAGCTTTATTCTAACTTACTCAGAGAACAACTGAATGAGCTGAAGTCTTATGAGAGGAATGTAGAAAGGAAGTGGGAATGTTTTGAGAACAGCATTGTCGCTGCTGCTGAAGAGGTCTGTGGCACCACAATAGTGGGTAACAATAGAGGTGATACTTGGTGGAAAAGTGAGATTGAAGAGGCAGTAAAGAGAAGGAAGGAAGCCTATTTGGGGATGTTGCAAGGTGAAGTTTCTGTGGATGAATATCGCTAAAGAAGCATGAAGCAGCTAAGCTTGGTTTACCAGAGTAAGGCAAAAAAAGATAGGAAGGAGAAAGTGGAAAGGCATGAATTGGCTTTTTGGAAAGGTAGGAAGACTTTCTGGAAGTACACGAGACTCAGAAAAGTAGGGGAAACAAAGTTGTAAGTTGTGTGATGGATAAGATCGGGGAAATGATATGGGAGCCCATTGAGTTAAGTGAAAGATGGAGTGAATACTTCTGTGAGTGATTAGATCAAAAAGCAAAGGTGATTCTGAGGCAGGAGCAGATGATGTCATAGTGAAGGCTGGAAGCACAGGAGGAATCTCAAGAGAAGAGGTGTGTAAAGCTCTAAAATCTCTTCAGAATGGTAAGGCTCCTGGAGTTGATGGAATAGCTGCTGAGATGTTGAAATATGGTGGCAATTCTGTAATTGACTGGTTAGCTGAAATTTGCCAGTTTTGCTGGGAGTTAGGAATGGTCCCTTGGGATTGGAAGCAGGCCTCAATTTCGTTTTTTTCTTAGCAGTACCAACACTTGCTAGTGGCCTTATTTTTTACTAGCAAATTGCATTATCTGCAAGCGAAAGTTTAACATTATACAAAGAAAACTTTAACATATCCCTCCATTAGTCAATCATGACAAATTTTGATTTCACCCACTGTAACTGTCACATTGTAATGATGAAAATATTACAAATATTTAGATGTAACTCACCTTTTCATGACCTGACAGATTAATTCTAGCAATTTAATTCGAATGCAAATATTAAAAAAAAATGTATATAACTTTATTCACAAAATTTAAGAACACTATTCAAAATCTTAAGTTATTTTCCATGTGGTTTACAATCCGGGTTTCGGGTCTTTTCATCATACCACTTTAAAACAGCAGGCATGGTGTCAAACTTGTCTTCAGACAGACCTTTAACCTCAATATTCATGTGAGCATTCAATGTTTGTAAGTTTAAACTGCCCCTCCAATCACCCTGGATTCTCTTCATGAAACTGAACCCAACCTCACATGCAGAAGTAGATAAGGGAAATATACTGGATATTTCTCCTAGTGCCAAAATGTTTTCATAATGTTTGTACTTTTCAAGAAACATTCGTTTCCAGAAAGCAGTTGTTCCTTTTTGTAGGTGTCTAAAATAATCCACATGCATAATGCGGTGGTGCTTGCTTTACAGTTCACACTAAAACATTCAAAAATTTTCCACTAGCTACTTTTGCTAGAACCACTTTTTATCACTAGCAAAATTCATTTGCTTGCAAGCAATTGCTACTAACCACAGGTCGAAATCGAGCCCTGATTAGACGGATGCTATCATTGTTCCCTTGTATAAGGGAAAAGGTCATCAGACTGACTGCAAGAACTATTGTGGTATTAGCCTACCGAGTGAGCCAGGGTAAGTGTTTGGTAAGGTCGTTATTGAAAAAGTACGGGGTCTTACGTCAGAGAAAGTGGGGGATGTTTAGAGTGGTTTCATGCCTGGTAAAAAAGGCTGCACTGACCAAATTTTTGCATTACGCATAATGATTGAAAAGTATCGGGCTGTTGGTAAGAAAGTTTTTGCTGCATTCATAGATTTAGAGAAAGCTTACAACTAGTAAGTAACACTTTTGTGGAAGGTATTGCATGAATATGGTGTTACCAGGAACCTACTTAACAGAGTGAAAGCCATGTACGCTGGCAGTAGAGCTTGTGTACAAGTGAATGATGTTTTATCAAAATGGTTTTCTATTGGTGCAGGTGTCAGACAAGGTTGTGTAATGTCACCATGGCTGTCTAACATATTTATGGATGCATGCATGCATGATGCCAAAATAGATAATACTGGTTTATGTCTTGGTGATATCCATGTGTGCAGATTGCTGTATGCTGATGACACTGTCCTGTTGGCAGAGCACAAAAATGAGTTGCAGAGTATGTTGTTCCGGATGTATGAAGCTTGAATGAAATTCAAACTGAGTATAAATAAGGGAAAAACCAAAGTTATGGTTTTTGAGCGAGGAACTGGTAGTACTAAATGTAATGTAAGTCTAAATGGCACAGTGATTGACCAGGTGGATGAGTTTGTGTATTTAGGAAGCATGTTTGAGAGAGAGAACAAATTGGATGGTGAAATTAGTAGGCAAGTGAATTCTTCATTGAAAGTCATAGCTGCTTTGGGAGGTATTCACAGGAATGTTGGGCTCTCAAGAGAGTCCCGCATGGCTGTGTATGAAAGTGTAATTGTTCCTACTCTGATGTATGGCAGTGAAACCTGGGTATTACAAAAGAAACATATGAGCCGTTTCTGTGCTGGTAAGATGTGTTACTTATGGAGGATTTGTGACAAGACAAGTTCTGATCATGTGAGGAACAAAGATGTGTTGCAGTTGTGTAATGTGAAGCAAAATGTTGGTAGCAAAGGTAGAGACTAATGTGATTCAGTGGTTTGGCCACGTTGAAAGAATGAGTGATGAGATGCTTACTAAGAAAATCTTTTTAGCCCAAGTGGCAGGAAGGAAAGGCAGAGTAAGGCCAAGGAAGTCATGGGGGGATCAGATTCAGGAGTATCTGAAAAAGATTGAGCATGAGAAAAAGATTATGAGTATGAAGTATAGAAGGTCTTGTGTACAATGTGTGATGGGAGTCAGTGAAGCCCGAGTTGTATGTTAAGATCACTGTAAATTGAAAAGTTTGACAGGGCAGTAAGTAAATAATCAGTTAAAAATTATCTGGTAGTTTGTATTTTTTTGTGGAGCTAACCTCTGAACCTCAGAGAACAGCTTAGTGATATGTATGTAGGTAAATCCACAGTGCTGAACTATTTCAGACTACTTCAAATGTTAATTTGTGTGGGAAAAGAATTTTTTTTACAATAATGTTTTTCAATGATTTTTGTCAAAATTACCTGCAATTCGGTTGGCTGTGATATCTTCATGACATGCTCCAAACCACATGGTGCAGACTGTCATTCAAATTTTCAGTTTGGCTTAAACGTCACACAATAATAAAACTTCAGGTGATTAGCAGTGAAACAAAACACAACATGCAATGACTGTCTTTTTTCTTGTAGTGAGTGATTCCGTATCAACTCAACACAATTTGAAGACATTTTTTACCTCACCATCTCAGATTTTAATGAAATTTGGTACATTGGTGGCCTCTATTTAGATTAAGAAAAATACCAAATTTCATTGTCATATATCCACCAGTTTTGAAAATACAGCTATATAAAATGTCCCAAAACACCCCAAAATCAGAAGATTGATAGGTTTTTAAATTGTGATTGCAGCTCCCCCTAATTAAGATAAAGAGATGGGAAAGGTATCTTTTTGTAGTATTTTTTATGCTCTTTTATTTGATGTACAATACCATAGGGATTAAGATTTTTAAAAAATTCAAATTTTAAAATTCAAATTTTGAATTTTTCAAAATGCGACGCTCCAATAAATTAGATTTTTTTTTTTAAACTATCTTTATATGTTTGGTATTTGATTGTGTGAGTTGTAACTTGGGATGATAATGGGTTTACTTAAAAGCTATATTCAAATTTAGCCTAACACAAGAGTTTAATGAAAAATAAAAATTTAAAAACATGTAAACTGAAAAAAAAATTTGGGCTAAATCTTAAAAAAGTTTCATTAATAACAATAGATATAGTATTTCTGTTATTTAAAACCATTTATTTAAACAATGTTTTATTTTTAATTTATTTGTTTAAAATCTGAGACTACATGAGTTTAAAAATTTTATTAATTTCATTCAGAATTTGTAATAATTCACAATACAATATAAAAAAATAAACAGACTTTAAAAAGTAATTTCAATTACTGCTCAAGAAACACATTAAAAATTATAACAACATGGCATTGAATTGCTTACATTTATGCAAATTATATTCCTAATCTTAAACTTAGATCCTCACTTAAAGCAGAAACTCCTAAAATTAAAAACAAAAGTTGCATCATTGTTTTGAAGTGAAATCACACCTGTAGATCCTTGATATAGTCTTTAAAAGCTTCAATAGTTTGGTATATTTCTGTTTCAGAGAGATTGTAGAGTCTTCCTGTCGGAGTCACAGGATTTACTAAAACACAAGACGTAACTTACAGGAAGCCATAATACATCTTGTGGGCTAGGGTAGGAAAAGGATGTAGATGGACCAGCTGGGTGTAAAAACGAGACCTTAACTTCATTCTCACTCTCTTCTTTTGCTAGAACATATGCTACTCACTAGTTGTTTTCATAGATTATGGTTATGTAACCACTAGTTTCTGTTATTTGCAGTCTGTCTTGTAATGCTGATACTTTTTCAGTAGCTGACTCATTTGATTCTGAGAACATCTTCACTTTTATTTTTGAATTACTCAATGGGATAGGAATAAAAGCATGAAGTTCCTGTGTACCTTGTATTGTTAGAGACTTGCTTAGGCCATTTTCCAAAAATTGGTCTGTTTCTATGTATTCTTCTTGACTTACATATGTAAAGTTTGCCACAAAAATGTTCTGAATTGCCCATTCGTACAACTGAAATGGTGTTTGAATTTGATTCTCGTAAGGGCGTTGTAAGCTGGCCCGGGCAGCTAACCTTTTCACCGTTCCACCAACTCCATTACATGGCCCCTTCCCGTGTGCTGTTGCTGAAAAATGCCATTCAGCATCAATGTTGAAGTCATCTTGATGGAAACATAAGTTTGTGAAATTTTTCCGATTTTTGTACTGGGCTGGAGACCCATCAGAGGAATAGTAAATTTTTTTGACGCTGTTGTCACCAAACTTACTTTTCAAGAAGTTAATAAGTTTTTTTGGAAGCAGTACAGTGTAATTGTGTTGTGCTCTAAACATTCAGAAATTACTACAAAACTTACATGTTCGGTCTTTTCTGTTTTGTGATAGATGACAAATGGGTGGACTGTGGCTTGCCCACTGGTCCAGTGATACTCTGGGCTTCATCTTGAAGAAGAAAACTATAATTTTCGGCAAAATCACAAATGACGAGAAATTCTGAGTCCTTGAGGTTTTCCTTAGTACTATTCATAAAAGAGCTTTGCTGCTTAGCAATGAAGTCATGTCTGACCAAAGCAGACAGTTTTTCACAAAACAAATCAATAAAATCTGAAGTTGATTTTTCTAATGTCTCCAAGTTGCATCTATCAACTGTAATCCATTGGCGAAAAGTTAAGTTTTTCAACCAAGTTCTCCTCAAAACCGTGTTCCATTACATTTCTTACTTCCTCATTCCCCAGGACAGGCGGGACACTTCCCCAAATGACAATCTATGGAAGCAGGGTTGCACAATACTCTTGCAAGACAATGTTTGTAGGAAGATAATTGTCCATTTGTTAGTGACCAATTCTTGCATTTTCCATCATCAGTTTTACATTTTGGTGTGTGGTGCATACACATACCGTATGAGTACCACTAGACCCTGCCAGGATACAGTTTTTTGGTCTGAGCTCTGCGAATTTGGAAAAACTGACTTTCGTATCTGCAAATTTATCTTTGAATGATTTGTAAGCTTCTGTCAAATTACATAAAATCAGCCTCTTTGACAATTTAACTGTATCTCCGTTTTCAGTCCTAACAGAAACACAATCTTTCATTCCAGGTAAAACCCGACTAATTTCATTACTTTGGTAAAACAATCGTACTACTTCAACTACTTCAGAAGAGAGACTCTTACCTGGTTTTCTATTAAGGCTTTCCAAAATTCCTTTCTCCTTCAGATTTTTTTTTATTGTCTTACCATATAATTAGGAGCATTGAACTCTTGCATGATTTTCCTAACCCTCCATGACTCTGGTAAGCAAGTCAAAATCATCACCTGTTTATCTCTAGTGCAGTTAGAAAAATTACTTTTAAGATTGTCCATAAGAGAGTCATAAAAGTATTTCATCCTTATCATCAGATGACTTTTGAATATTTTTAAAAAGCTTCCGTTTCATAGCAGAACTGATTTATTGAATTTTGGTTGAAGCATAACATTTAGATTTTAGCTTTTTCTTATTGACAGGTGATTCACCCAATTCATGGAGCGAAGTATTCAGTGTTTCAATTACTTCTGACGCAGATGCAAAATTTTCGTCTATTTTCTCATCAGCACAGGTTTCATTTGCTTCTTGACTAATTATTAAAGTTTTCAGCTGCTTTCTGCAAGAATCACAAATTTTAGTCTCTATTGATAAGTCATCAAAATTTTCCAACATCCAGTCTGTCACATTTCTTAGCTTTTTTTATCCCTTACTCTATGGTCACTTTTTTTAAATGGATTTAAACATTGTATTACTGCATATCTTTGTACTTTCCATTGTTCATTATTTGTGCATAAAATGTAAAATTCAAATAGTACAATGAAAAAACTCCAAATACGTGGCGACAGTTAATAAGGTTTTATACGTGGAAAGAGCGATGTATTTAATTATTAAATAGTAAAATAACTGACTCCCATTACCTGTTCTTTTTATTTTTCCTAAAAAAGAATCCTGCACAGCCTCAATTTATAAAAGTCTAGTTTCAAAACTGAAAAGGATATACTTTATTCAATTTAAAATTTTCAAACACATATCACTTTCACTGCATGAAACACATACGATCACCATGAAAACCTAAAGCAGACTGAGAAACACATCTGATCACCAAGAAAACCTAAAGCAGACTGAGAAACACATCTGATCACCATCAAAACCTAAAGCAGACTGAGAAACACATGTGATCACCATCAAAACCTAAAGCAGACTGAGGTCTGCAAGGTAGGAATGCAAGTTTGCAAGTTACGGCTTGTTGGGTCTTGTTACCAATGATCTAAACAACAGAATCAGTTTTTCAAGTCAGAACATGCAGAGTTTTGTCCAAAACAAAATGTAGTTTACAGTACAACTGCACAGTCTTTTATTTTTTATATTGTATTGTGAATTATTACAAATTCTGAATAATGAAATTAATAAAATTTTTAAACCTATGTAGTCTCAGATTTTAAACAAATCAATTAAAAATAAAACATTGTTTAAATAAATGATTTTAAATAACAAAAATACTATGTATATTGTTATTAATGAAACTTTTTAAGATTTAGCCCAAATTTTTTTTCAGTTTACATGTTTTTTTAAATTTTTTTTCCATTAAACTCTTGTGTTAGGCTAAATTTGAATATAGCTTTTTAAGTACACCCGTTATCATCCCAAGTTACAACTCACACAATCAAATACCAAACATATAAAGATTGTTTAAAAAAAATCTAATTTATTGGAGCGTCGCATTTTGAAAAATTCAAAATTTTTGTTTTAAAATTTGAATTTTTAAAAAATCTTAACCCCTATGGTACTGTACATCAAATAAAAAAGCATAAAAAATACTACAAAAAGATACCTTTTCCATATCTCTATCTTAATTAGGGAGCTGCAATCACAATTTAAAAACGTATCAATCTTCCGATTTTGGGGTGTTTTGGGACATTTTATATAGCTGTATTTTCAAAACCGGTGGATATATGACGATTAAATTTGGTATTTTTCTTTATCTATATGGAGGCCAGCCACCTATGTACCAAATTTCATTAAAATCTGAGATGGTCAAGTTAAGTCGCTGTGTTGAGTTGATATGGAACGACCCTAGTAGTAAATCCTATTCTAAACTTTTTATTCTTGAATTTAGTTGCCTAAACTGGGCAACTAGATTTTTTATTTACCTGCTCAGTCCAATAATGTGCATGCCTCAAGCATCTGGAGCATGGTATTTTTCAAGCCCTGAACAGGTTTTATTCCACTTACTTGGTGAGAATATTCTTTGCAAATCTGATGTCATTTTCGCCCTGCTAAACATAAAGCAAAAGAAGAGACTTTACAAGAAGACTGTCAATGGTGATTACCACACGCTGAATTATAACTCGATAGAGTTTTCTGAGTAAATCTCTCCAAGCTGTTTATCATGCTAAAGAATCATTAATGATGTGTTTTGGAAGAATATGGTGAGAAGCAAGTGGCCTAATGAAATTTCTTGAAGATGCAGAATTTCTTAAGTTTTCCAGGGAAATTAGGAAATTATGCCTCACATTGATATATTTTAGAATTAATTTTACAGAAAAAAATAGGCACACTGGTTTCGGTCAGCCATCATCTTCAGAACTTCCAGAAATCTGTACATAATATTCGATATAAAATGTCAGAAGCATCTGTGAATATTGATCTGTCTTCTGGTTCTGAAAGAAGAAAGCAGGATAACATAACAGCTTGTACAGTAGAGTGGCGTGACTTATTTGAACCAGACACAACACAGATTCAGAGCAATTGAACACCTAGAATGTTTTTCACTATGGAATAAAAGGATATTTATAGGTCAAATTCTTGGGTAGTACCCCTACATTTTCTCGATACTAGAAAATGACAAAGACTGATTTTTCAGAAGCTACAAACAATTTTAAATATAACTCTAACTTCACCCATTGTGACAGTTGAATTTGAAAGATGTTTCAGTACTTTGAAACATGAGTAAACTTGCTCATGTGATACAATGTAGCATGAATGGTTAAATGCCTTAACTGTTTCATCTGTTGAGAGAAAATTCAGAAATTGACAATTTTAGCAAAAGTTACCCATAAGTTTGCTGAGCAGAAGAGCTCAGTTCCTTTAAGAGAGAGAGAGGAAAGACAAACATCTAAACTTTTATTTTAGGCCCTATGTTATACAGCAATGAATACATATATATCATCATCATTGTCAACCATTATCAATCCACTGCTGGACGAAGGTCTCCCCAAGTTTCCTCCACAACGGTCTGTCTTGTGCCAGTCTCCTCCATGTCACTCCCGCATACTTTCAAATTTCATCCACCCATCTTCCACGTGGTCTTCTTCTGGGTCTTTTCCTGTCCCTTGGAACCCAATCTAAAATTTCGGCTGTCCATCGATGGTCTTTCCTTCTGGCAGTATGTCCAGCCCATTGCCATTTCAGGGATTTAACTCAGATCATGATGTCTTCCACTCTTGTCACTTCTCGGATCCACGAGTTCCTCTTCTTATCTCTCCTGGTTACACCAAGCATGCAACTCTCCATGCTTCTTTGAGTTGTCTGCAGCCTTTGTATGTCTCTTTTAGTTAAGGTCCACGTCTCTGCACCATACGTAAGCACTGGAAGGATGCATTGATCAAACACTTTTCTTTTAAGACATAATGGCATATTGCTCTTGAAAATTATGCTGTTTCTTCCAAAAGCTCTCCAGGCAAGTTTTGTACGCCGATTAATTTCTTCATCAATGTGACCCTCACTTGATATCTTCTGTCCAAGATAAACGTATGTGTCTGTTATCTCCAGCTTTTCTCTATCAATTGATAAATCTTCATTTCTTGTAAAAGCATTGAACATCACTTTTGTCTTCTGAAAGTTCATTTTTAATCCCACTTCTTTACTCTTGTTAGCAAGTTCCTGGATCATACTCTGCAGCTCTGATGGGGTAGTTGCAAAAATGACTACGTCATCAGCAAAATGAAGGTGGGTTAGATAATCGCCATTAATCTTTATCCCTTTGTTTTCCCAGTTCAGTGACTGAAAGACACTTTCCAATGTGGCATTAAAGAGCTTCGGAGATATGGTGTCACCTTGTCTCACTCCTTTTCCAATTTTTATGTGTGTTGTATTTTCAAACAGCCAAATCTTTGCACTTGCATTTTCATAGATGTTATTAATAATATTAACGTACGCATCTTCAATACCGCAGGATTTCAGAGCCATTGTAACTGCTGATGGTTTCACCGAATCGAAGGCTTTTCATAATCGATAAAAGCCATGCACAATGGAAGTTCATATTCCCTCGCTCTTTCAATTAGTTCTTTCAGTACGTGGATATGATCTATTGTGCTGTAGCCACTCCTGAATCCAGCTAGTTCTCTCGGTTGAGCCATGTCCAGCGTCACCTTCAAGCGGTGTGAAAGAACTTTAGTGAAGATTTTATAAACCACTGATAGGAGGCTGATAGGTCTGTAGGTCCTGAGATCCTCAATGTCACCTTTTTTATGTAACAGGATCATTGTAGCATTGTTCCAATCCTTAGGAATCTTCCCTTCATTAAGGCATCGAGTGAAAATTTGGGCGAGTACTGTTTCGATTTCTCCACTTGCTTCTTGTATGATGTCTACAGTAATTCCATCTTCTCCTGGAGCTTTTCCCTGCTTCATGTTCTTGATTGCATGTGCAACTTCTGCTGGGAGGACTGGAAGAACTGTGGTACTGGTACCTTTCATGATGTCTGGAGTACATGTATCATCCCTTTCATATAATTTGGAGTAGAAATCTTTCACTCTTGTCAAAATTTTGCCTCTATTTCTTGTTACAGAACCATCTTCTTTTCTCAGTGCCATAATCTGTTTTCTTCCCTTACTCAGATGTCCCTTTGCTATCTTTAGGCTTTGGTAGTTTTCAATTGCTTTCCTTACTAGTTCACAGTTGAATTTCCTTACGTCTTCAGTGATACTTTTTCATACTGTCTTGCATAGCTCTATATATTCCACTTTGGAAGTCACATCTTCTTTAGTTGTCCTCATCTCTTCTTTTTTGCATCAACATTTTGGTTTTTCCTGATAATTTGTTCACATGCAACTTGTTCTTAGACCCAGCTAATTTTGTTGCTGTTTCCATAAGAGCTTTGGCTACTTTTCTGTTAACTTGAGAAATATCCACTTCTTCCGATGTTAGGCCTTCTAAAGCAGAGAATCTGTTCTTCAGTTCCAACTTGAAGGTATTATGGTGTTTTTTAAGGTTGGTTATGTCAATACATTTCGTTTGTCTCATGAGCTTGCCACGTTCGAGTTTAGTGTTGAGGTGCATCTTACATCCCACCAATCTATGGTCACTACCTGTGTTGAACTTGTTTAGCACACTGCAGTCTTCTATGGCAAATTTTTTGTTACACATAATAAAATCAATTTCACTTGTCGTCCCATTTGGATGTTTTCATGTGCATTTCCTGTGTTGCTTTTTCTTGAAAAAGGAGTTCAAGATGAAAAACCCTTCTGCCTCTGCAAACTCTACGAGAGTATTTCCATGCTGGTTTCTGTTGCCGTGACCGAATTTACCTACTGAAGTTTCATTCTGTTGCTGTTGCCCTATTTTTGCATTGAAATCTCCCATAATTATCTTCAAGTGCTGCTTACCTTTATTATTTAGATGATGAATTTCCTCATAAAATTCTTCAATTTCTTCTTCAGGATGACTTGTGGTGGGTGCATAAGTTTGAATAATCTGAGCCTGGTATCTTCTCGAGAGTTGGATAACGAGTCGTGCAGCTCTGTCAGAGGAACTTTCAACTTCTACCACTTTATCCTTTAGTTTCTTGTTTATTATAAATCCAACACCACTAGTTCTGCCAGTATCAGTCCCACAATAGTAGAAGAGATGTCCACTTTTCAGTTCAATGAGATCTTCTCCTTTTCTCCTTACCTCACTTAGCCCGACGATGTCCCACTTGATTCTTTGTAGTTCCTCTTCCAATTCAAGAAGCCTTGAATCAGAAGATAGGGAGCGTCCATTATACGTAGCCAAGGTCAGCATCAGATGGCAGCCTAGTCCGGTCCTTCGGGGATTCTTAGCACCCTCTGCCTTCATGTCGCACTGGCCGCTGCCTTAGCCAGGTACATTCCAGCTGCCGGAGACTGAGGGCCAAGATTTAAGTTGTGGAGTCATTTTGGAGGGGTTTGGCCATAATTCACCACACTGGCCAAGCAGGTTGGTGAGTGTGGGATAGCATTTCCTCTAATCCCGATGGTATAGTTATACCGCTATTGGCGGTCGTCAGAGTCCCTTTAGTTGGAACAGGATGTACCACGAGAAGGCGGGGTTGACATTTGTCAAGGAGAGGCTGTGATGTTATGCATCACCTGACCTTACATCCCACACACATATATATATATATATATATATATATATATATACACACACAGGCCTACAGGGTGTCCACAAAGTCTCTTTACAACTTCGCACATTTATTAATTTATTATGGGCACCCTGTACTATGTAAGTCCATGGTATTTGTTGTATAATATACTGTAAATATCAGTTTTATTGACATTATCATTTTTTGTAATAGGTCTCTCACTGACGTAGCAAGTGCTGTTCTATGAAAATGTGATCCCCACAAGAGATTGCACAGTAGGCTGGAGCAAAAAACACTTTTTTTTTTTTTAATTTGAAACGTCACCATGTGCAATAGTTGCGATTTTATTACTAAAATGACCCCCCTAAATATGAATGTCATTATCCAATATCTTAGGCTTCCCCAAGAACCTCGAAGTTTGAAAGTTACAGGGAAAAATGCTTTAAAAACACTCGCTTCCTCCACTTTGTAAATATAAGAAAATACTGTTTCACCATGTTATTTAATGTCACCTTTGAGTGTATAAACACAGGTAAAAATTCAGCAGACGTGAGTTAATTTCTTAGGCTTCCCCAGATCCCTTAAAGTATGTAATTTTTCGCCAAAAATGGCATGATAAGAAGCATGACAACTTATTATGTTGTTCGACAGCAGCCTTAACGTTATCAATTTGGGCTTAATGTTAACAATCCCCCTCTCTCATACTTTCTAGAAACCTCGTGTTGATTTTCAGATGCATAACTGCGACCTTGCGCTCTCCTTTGTTTTGACTTTCTTTACCTCACCCCACCACTTCCCTCAAGCGTAGCTCTCTTTGCGAACTTGCTGAGTCATCTCATCACAGTAGCACAGATCCCTTTGGGAGAGAGTGTTGGCTGGTGGTGCGTCATAACGATGCAATAGTTTCTTTCACTCCTAGTGACGTTGATTGGAGGTACCGGCATTTTCATTTTGTCGTTCTACTGCTTATGATGGCTGAAACACGAAATAAAGCTGTTGCCTTATCCTCGGGAGTTATAAGAAAATGCATGAAAATGTGTTGCCTACGTACGAAGATCTAATGTGCCATTACTACCTTGTGAGGAATACTCTTAGGCAGGAAAGTGCAAAGTATGAGCCTGCTGCAGCAGAAATAGCAAGTATTGTCGCGGACAAAGTGCTGAGTGTATGGAAGAAAGCATCTCTTCCGACATCGCTCCACAAATCAGTTGTAAAGTGTATTACAGCATACATACAACACTGAAATCCAAAAGCCGAAAAAACAGGATGCAAGAATGTATGAAACCTACCGGAATAAGGTTGAACAATTTTGCACAGATTCACAACGTATCTTTGACATATGCTCGTGCAAGTGCATATGTTTTAGAACCTGCAAGTGCAGCTCTGCAAAAAAGTACCCTTGAAAAAACGAGATTTTCTAATAGACCAGAGAACAAACAAAATAATGATAGTAGGTGGGCTTGACGCAAAAACCACCAGTGTACGTACTGAAGAAAAGATCAACTCGAAAGAGTGATAGAGAAGAGCATGTCCGTAGGAAATTACAGAAAACTGCATCACTGAAATCGCCCTGTGAGTAGAGGATGATACTTCAGAAGAGGATACAAATACTAATTCTGCAGCAAAACCAGATGAGCCGGGTCCTAGTTATTTGTTAGCCTCGGAGAAAGATTATGATTTCACTCCACATTGCTCTTCAAAACCGAGGCGTCAAATGACACTGTCTGCTATTTTCTAGAAAGTGTGATAGGCGAGGCATCAGCGATCGAGAGGCAGCTAATCTTGCGTCGGCGTTGCTTCATAATGTAAGTGAACAGGTTTAGTCAAAAGAATACAATGCACCTCTTATTGACCTAGATAAAATACGACGAAAAAGGAAAAAGACATGTCAAACAATTCAAGATGAGGTAAACTTGACTGGTCGCAAGATAGTAGCTCTATTTTTAGATGGAAGAAGGAATGAAACTCTTACGAATACACAGACAGATGATGGCAAATGGCAGAAATGAAAAGAATGGAAGGCGCATATTACACTTGTTGAAGAACCGGGTTTGGTCTATTTGGGACATTTTGCACCAAAGAGCAAGAGTGCAAAAGACATTTCCGACCATATCTTCAGCTTATTGGACCAGAAGGCCTTTGACTTGTCGGAGTTACTCTTTATTGGAAGTGATGGGGAAGTGACTAATACCGGCACAAATGCAGGTATAATTAGGCGCCTTGAAGATAAGCTCAATTCTCCCATGCACTCTGAATTATATGTCAACTTCATTTTAATGATTTGCATTTACTCCACCTCATTGAAGCATTCGACGAGAAAACATCAGGTTCAAGAGGATTTAGTGGACTTATTGGAAAGCGCCTGAAGACGTGTGCAAAAATTCCTATCGTTAATTTCCAGAAAATTGAATTTTCGTTTCAGTCTGGCATAAACTTTGGAAATCTTAGCTCGGATCAACTTTATTTGTGGGAAATTTGTAAGGCAGTCTATGCAGGTGATTGCCCACAAGATCCGGCAAATCGGAATCCTGGAACACTTGCAAAGTCCCGTTGGCTGACCATCGCATATCACATTCTGCGTTTGTATGTTGGAACTAGTGATCCAACACCACAACTTGTCTCCTTAGCCACCTTTGTAATGAAAGTATATACACCATCATGGTTCACGATCAAATGTAATGGTACCTGTAAAGATGGTCCAAGAAATTTGCAGGTTCTTATATCTCGATTTCAGTATCTTCCAGATAATTTAAAGGATATTGTAAAAAGAGTCATCCAAGGCAACCCATATTTTGCTTATGCAGAAATCTCGCTCGCTGCTATGTTGTTTGACAACAGAAGGTATGTCCGTGAGCTTGCTGTTCGACGCATCATGAAGGCCAGGAAATCTTCCGAAGAAACAACTACCATTAGGAAGTTTCGGATTCCTAAGCTGAATTTCCAGAGCAATGATTACATCGACCTAATCTACTGGCAAGAGGGTATTGTGACTGGGCTTCCCATCACAAAGAAATGGAAAGCCGACGAGTTTCTGGAATTACTACAGTAGGATAAATATCCAAGTTCTTGCCCCGAATTTACAAAAATATCCTGCCATTATCTGGCAGTAGAGAGGATGGTTAAGATTGTAACAAATTCTTCTGCTCATGTGTGCTTCCTTCTTGCAAGAGATGGATTCATCAGAGCAAAAATTTTGGAAAGAAAGCAGATCCCAAGTTTTGAAAAAAAGTATAATTTCCAAGTGAAATAAACTCACATCTCAAGTTATACTACTAGGTAAGGCTGGTGTCTATCATATTTACATAACTTATGCATTTTCAGAGAAATATGACAAAATTTGAGCTCTTTGGGGAAGCCTAAGAAATTAACTCACGTCTGCTGAATTTTTACCCATGTTTATACACTCAAAGGTGATATTAAATAACATGGTGACACAGTATGTTCTTATACTGTATTTACAAAATGGATAAAGTGGGTGTTTTTAAAGCATTTTTCCCTATAACTTTCAAACTTCGAGGTTCTTGGGGAAGCCTAAGATATCGAATAATGTCATCCATATTTTGGGGGTCATTTCAGCAACAAAATCGCAACTATTGCACATGGTGACTATGCAAATTTAAGAAAAAGTGTTTTTCGCTCCACCCTATTGCACAGTGTGTCACTTGGTTCATCGAAACAAATCTGATACACAAACGCAACAACATTTCCAGACTCAGTACGGGAAAACCCTGCCATCTCGCCCTCCTATGGCACCAGAAATTCATGGAGACTGGGTCTGTGTTGGATCAAGATCATAATGGCCATCTACGAACATCAAACGAAGACACTGAATGTGTTCGTGATTCATTTTCACTAAGCCAGAAGAAATCCATTCGTTCTGCTGCCAAAGAACTACAAATGCCCTGGTCCACGGTAAAGTAATGATGCTGGATAGACTGAGTGAAAAATCCCTAATTTCTCACACATTTGTTTTACACATGAGGCAACTTTTCATTTCCCTGGGCAGTTAAACAGACACAATGTCAGGATTTAGGGGTCTGAAAATCCCCATGCATTTATGGAACTTGTGAGAGACAGTCCTAAAGTAACTGTGGTGCGGTGTTATACATAACCGATTCCTTGGACCATTTTTCCTCAGCGAGAAAACAGTGACGGCAGATGTTTATCTGGATGTTTTGTGTGAGTATGTTGTGCCACAGTTGGAGGGCCTTCAATGAAGTGCGTTATTCCGACAGGACAGCGTACCACCAAAGTGGGGACTGCATGTTCGGGACTTTTTAAACACAACATTCCTTGGAAGGTGGATTGGACGGGAGGTCCAATTGCATGGCCACCCCATTCCCCCGACATCACACCTCTGGACTTTTTTGTATGGGGATATGTGAAGGATATTGTGTATCGGACAAAGGTGCAGGACATCGATGGCCTGAAATCGAGGATCAGCAATGCCATTTCGACCATTACTGAGGACATGCTGCAGTGCATATGGTTGGAACTGGAGTTTCGGCTAGATGTTCTATGCACAACAAATGGTGTGCATATTGAGCTTTTGTAATAAGGTAGAATAAACTTTAGTCTTTGCTCTTATTTATGTGCTCAACCACATTTGTCTATCTCATACAGTGTATCCGTAATAAATGTGCAAAGTTGTAAAGGGACTTTGTGGACACCCTGTATATACAAATAAAATTTCTACCTCATTCTATGCGATTAAATATGATTTCAACAGGTAGTGTTTGGAAACCTTGCAATCCACTGAAATTATATTTCCTGGTACAGCCACTGAAATTATATTTCCTGGTACAGAAGGTTGAGAGCAATTTTTAAAATATTTATTCCTGGGTAAATATTAGGTCACTCGACACCACTGGAATTTATCATTGGAAAAATTGTTCCTCATGGTTGTTCAATAGTACAGCATTAAAAGGGGGCAAACATCATTATCCTTCATATATACAGTAAGTATGTTACATGGTTTTTCCCTGACCACTTAAAACAAAAAGTGTTGTGCAATGAACTCCTTTCCCTTTTACTGAAGGACTTCCTGCTTAACTACAAGATTACTCCTCAATCGACAATGGCTGATTTTACATCTTCTGTCCACCTCATTCTAGGTCCACCTCTAGATCTCATAGCCTGGATTCACAGAATTTAGAATTCATCTTAGCATAAATCAATGAAGGAAGAAATATTCCTCGTAATACATGGGGAATTCATAGAATATTCAAAGCAAACAGAATATAAATTCTGAATTTGCTTGTACCACACACTGGTCACCCATGTAACATCTCTCAGAAAACTTGAAAATTTCATCACCCTGGAGTGAGAATCGAACCCGCATCTCCTGATTTCTGTTCAAGTACGCTAACCATTGTACCATCCAGGACAGTGAAGTTCCAAGCAACTGAGATTAAGCAAACTTGGATTAGGAATCTGAACATCCTCAGATTTTTGCTAGTCGACGTATCTTTGCTTCCTCATGTAGCGTTTTTGACTAGCAAAAATCTGAGGATGCTCAGATCCCTAAGCTAAGTTTTCTTAGTCTCAGTTGCTTGGAACTTCACTGTCCTTGGTGGTATCATCATCATCATTGTCAACCATTATCAATCCACTGCTGGACGAAGGTCTCCCCAAGTTTCCTCCACAACTGTCTGTCTTGTGCCAGTCTCCTCCATGTCATCCCTGCATACTTTCGAATTTCATCCACCCATCTCCCATGTGGTCTTCTTCTGGGTCTTTTCCTGTCCCTTGGAATCCAATCTAAAATTTCGGCTGTCCATCGATGATCTGTCCTTCTGGCAGTATGTCCAGCCCATTGCCATTTCAGGGATTTAACTCTGATCATGATGTCTTCCACTCTTGTCATTTTTCGGATCCACGAGTTCCTCTTCTTATCTCTCCTGGTTACACCAAGCATGCACCTCTCCATGCTGCTTTGAGTTGTCTGCAGCCTTTGTATGTCTCTTTTAGTTAAGGTCCACGTCTCTGCACCATACGTAAGCACTGGAAGGATGCATTGATCAAACACTTTTCTTTTAAGACATAATGGCATATTGCTCTTGAAAATTATGCTGTTTCTTCCAAAAGCTCTCCATCCAAGTTTTGTACGCCGATTAATTTCTTCATCAATGTGACCCTCACTTGATATCTGCTGTCCAAGATAAACGTACGTGTCTGTTATCTCCAGCTTTTCTCCATCAATCGATAAATCTTCATTTCTTGTAAAAGCATTGAACATCACTTTTGTCTTCTGAAAGTTCATTTTTAATCCCACTTCTTTACTCTTATCAGCAAGTTCCTGGATCATACTCTGCAGCTCTGATGGGGTTGTTGCAAAAATGACTACGTCATCAGCAAAACGAAGGTGGGTTAGATAATCTCCATTAATCTTTATCCCTTTGTTTTCCCAGTTCAGTGACTGAAAGACATTTTCCAATGTGGCATTAAAGAGTTTCGGAGATATGGTGTCACCTTGTCTCACTCCTTTTCCAATTTTTACGTGTGTTGTATTTTCAAACAGCCTAATCTTTGCACTTGCATTTTCATATATGTTATTAATAATATTAATGTATGCATCTTCAATACCGCAGGTTTTCAGAGCCATTGTAACTGCTGATGGTTTCACCGAATCAAAGGCTTTTTCATAATCGATAAAAGCCATGCACAATGGAAGTTCATATTCCCTCGCTCTTTCAATTAGTTCTCTCAGCACGTGGATATGATCTATTGTGCTGTAGCCACTCCTGAATCCAGCTTGTTCTCTCGGTTGAGCCATGTCCAGTGTTACCTTCAAGCGGTGTGAAAGAACTTTAGTGAAGATTTTATAAACTACTGATAGGAGGCTGATAGGTCTGTAGTTTCCGAGATCCTCAATGTCACCTTTCTTATGTAGCAGGATCATTGTAGCGTTGTTCCAATCCTCAGGAATCTTTCCTTCATTAAGGCATCGAGTGAAAATTTGGGCGAGTACTGTTTCGATTTCTCCACTTGCTTCTTGTATGATGTCTATAGTAATTCCATCATACAAGAAGCAAGTGGAGAAATCGAAACAGTACTCGCCCAAATTTTCACTCGATGCCTTAATGAAGGAAAGATTCCTGAGGATTGGAACAACGCTACAATGATCCTGCTACATAAGAAAGGTGACATTGAGGATCTCGGAAACTACAGACCTACTCGAATGGAAATCGGGAGATGTGGGTTCGGTCCCCGCTTCAGGGCGATGAAATTTTCAAGTTTTCTGAGAGGTGTTACATGGATGACCAGTAAGTGTTACAAGCAATTTCAGAATTTATACTCGTTTTGCTTTGAATATTCTATTCATCTAGGCAATTTTATGTCTCCTATATGATACACTTTTCCACAGTTAAGAACAGCATATGGGATGGCTTGACCAAAAGGGCATAGTTTTAATCAAATACTCTACTCAAATTTCTTTTTGATTTTAGGGCCTTACACATATAAGAAAAAAAAATGTTCAAGTAAACAACTTAACATACAAGTTCACAGATCTTTGTGAAAAGGGGTCAGAATGTAGCATAAGTTAATTTGTCTGAATAACCCTATGAGAACTATGGCCTGCTAAAGAAAATGCAATGTACCAAGGTCCTGAATTAGAAGACCTGTTAAAGGAAAATTAACCAGTCCAAAGAAAAGAATTGCATTTTATTTTTTGTAATGATAAACTTTTTAAATTCATCTTAAAACACAATTTCCTTTTAATTTTTGTAGTTTTCTGGAATCTACAAGTGCACAGTCTAACATCCATTTTCAGAAATGTAGGAGCCCACTGCTGTCTTTCGTCATCTTCGCAACTAATCATGAAATTATAAAGATCAACAACATGACAAATCCTGTTTTCCAAGGACATTTCACTTGAAGAATGTATGTCCCAATAAGAAATACAAAAGAGATCAAACAAAATTAAAATGGTATGAAATAAATACTGTTGACCCATAGAAATGAGGCAGCAAGGAATTACTGGAATTCTTGCAAAGACATCATGAAGAATTACTGCAAAGCTATGCTCAAAGAATCTAATGTAGTTCCTCATGGTTGGGTCATTCCATGTCACATCACCCAGGGCACATCACCCACCCATCTCAGAGTTTTGTGAAAATTTGCACAAAGTATTGTACTGATGAGATATGAAACCAGTTAAAATTTTAGGCCAGTTGGTCCAGTAGATCTTGAGTAATGCCACTTTAAAAATTGGGAAGCTCTGCCTTTGAAGTTTTCATGCTATGAGCTTTCACAACTACACTGTAGGACAAAAAAATTTATAACTTCACAACTAACTGTTGCAGCCACATAATTTTGTTTTCTTAAATGATCTGGAAAAACTTGTTTCTGCACATTTTCAGAATTAAAAGAGCACTTTTTTTTTTTAATTTAATGACAAAAGTCATGGAAAAATAAGGTCACATTTTTATTAAACAAATCAATTTTTTTCAAAATGAGCCCCCACTTCAAATTTGCTAAAAAATATTTTCATGTGTGTATTACAATGTAACCTTTCATTAGGTGAAAAAAATACTTTAGGCAATTCACAATTTTAGCGAGGGAAAAAAAAATAAAAAATGGTGTGTTTTATATATGGAACATTCTGACATGATATTACCTAATTTTTTAATTAAGTGGTTGCTTTACAATTTTATACAACCCCCCCCCCCCCCCATAGTTTAACCCTATGAGTGAGTAGCTCAAATCAATTGTTATTTTATTTTTATGTGCCACCATCTTGGATATAGGTTCATTTTTCTTTTCTGTGGAAGGCCGAAATAGAGCCTCAGAATGGTTTTGAAAAAAGGTAATTGTTTTCCTCTTATTATAGATTGAAAGTTTTGGTTTTCACTACCTTAAAGAGAACGTTTTAGGTATACAGAAAATGTATGGAAATGATAGAAATTTTGTTTTTAACTTTGCTTAAAATGGTGTCGAGATTTGCAATACTCGCAAGCATAAATCGCCATTTTTGATGGGCTGTTAAGGTGACTAGGAGTTGAAACCCCAAGTTGGGAATTTTTGTGTAATAACTATGGCTAGTAGAGGTTTCAGCTATGGAGAACTTAAGTCTGGGTTTGGTCTCCTTCCCCCACTGAAAGTCGCAAAATTTGCAACTTTTGCAGATTCCAAGGTTGTATATCTCAAAAGAAGGACCAGATTTTTTTTTTTCACCAAGGATACCCATACTGGTACTCAACAAAACCTCTGAGTTTTATTTTGTGGTTCAAACTGGTTTAGAAGTTACAGGCTCTGAAATATTTGTGAATAAATGGTAACATTTCAGCACTCCGAAATGCACAGAAACTGATGAATATTTATGTTCATTTCTGTTTTCAAAATATTTTTAAGTCTTATGGAATTATATTTTAAACACCTTTAACTACCAAATACTATATGTACAATTTATACACAAGGTAAATAAAAAAACTAAAAAAAAACTTACCAGAGCATATTGTACAGCTTGTGATTAACAAACTTTGGCAGCAACACTTGTCTAGATGTATAGCCTTACTTCTTGGAGTGCACTGCAACTCACTATATTTGTTACTGTTGAATTTAATATTTTGACCAATTTCAATTTGTAATTGATCAAAATGCTAACCTGCAAAGCCGTGCTCACAATCACCAGTCAAATCACTAAAGTTTTTTATAGTTGCTGTGCTTAAAAATAATCATCAATTGCAAAAAAAGTGATGGACAGGGCCACCTATCTTCAGGAAGATGCTTTAACAAAGTCTGTAAATTCTGTTTTACACGTTCTGTAAAGTGGATACAGTCTGTGGTGGTGCATTAACTTATTCAATTAAAATATAAATCGGTTAGAAGTCCTAAAGATGTTACTTACGGAATTGCGTGTTCAGTCCAGCGTCAGTAGTTATTGAGTTTCTTTGTCCAAAGTTGAATCTTGCTTCACAAAGAAACTCAATAACTACTGACGCTGGACTGAACACGCAATTCCGCAAGTAACATCTTTAGGACTTCTAACGGATTTATATTTTAATTGAATAAGTTAATGCACCACCACAGACTGTATCCACTTTACAGATCGTGTAAAACAGAATTTACAGACTTTGTTAAAGCGTCTTTCTGAAGAACCTTGTGGTCATGTAATTGTATGTGAACTATATGATAGAATCACATGAGATATAAGGGCCACCTATGCTATCCCAAGCTGTTTCTTTTCTTTTTTTAAGAATACAAGCAATTGCAAAGATTAGGTGTCTCTAAATTTCTTACTAATTTTAATAAAAATATAAACTAATGGAACAAACCATTTTATGAACTATTTTGACATTGAATGATAATTTATGTATGATTTATAAATGAACTTTTCCTTGGTCACATAAGAGACAAATGAATTCTTTTCTGTCAGTTTGAATTAAAACTAAACACAATTACTAATTTTCATATAAAAAAAAAACTTTGACTGAGCCAGGTCTTCAGCCTGTTTGAATAGGCTGTATATTCTTCCTGTTGCAGTGTTTACCTCAACCAAACATAATATATGTGTCAGAGGTACTTCACAATCATTATTAGGCCAATAAAAAGATGGAGAAGACCCATATAGGTGCATGAATCGACCAGTCACATCACCTTCATCATAGTTAATCTTTTCAACAAATCCCACATACCAACAGGAATCATATGTACACATGCTATGCAGCAGTAAACATGTAACTGACCTAAACTCATCTTGAAAATTAGTGACATTGATTTCGGAAATAATGCTGTAATATTTATCAGAACGTAATCTCTTAGTACCAATTGTGAAGTGGTGTAAAGTGATGCATTGTGCCTGTACCAGAAGAGCTTTTGCTTTCTCAAAACAGAGACTAAGCTGATTACTCACTTTATTCATCTCTTCTGCACACACAAAGAAAAATGTAATTTATTTTATATTATCTTTGCACAAGTTATACATTGCTGCAGCAGATGTTATATGTTGAGCTAAAGGTCGCTGCAAACTGGGGTTTGTTGTTAGCCTTTTTACAATCTGCACCAAAACCCTCACATGGTGACTTGCCATAGCTTGCTGCACAAAAAAAATGACCACTTCCCTACCAATCTAAAAACATCCTGTTCATGATGCGCAAGTTCAGAAAATTCTTGCAGTTTTTATATTGTGCAGAACAACTATCAATGAAATACTCAATATTTTTCAGTCTGTGGTAATGCACAACTTTTTTTTTTTAACTGAAGGAAGTAGAAACATCCACAATGACTAGAAATTTTAGTAGGAGGCAAAAACAGAGACATCAAGTGAGGACAGAACTTTATTGTGAAGTCCTGTAAGGAGGAATGATTTGGGGAAGGGGACTTAACATCCATTAGTAATTATGGTGGGCATTTCATTATTAATACAAAAAAATTTGGTTGGATGTTTTTTTCATAAAAGTATTTACATGCACTGGATAAAAATCTAACTAAAGAAAATTCCTGTGCCTTATTACAACTTTACATTTTAACAGCTTCAATTATTTTTATTTGATTGCACATTTTAAATATGAAAGTAGAAAATTTTTCCTTGTTGAGTTTATGTACTTACCAAAATAATCTGAAGATCCAAAATAAATTATTTTATTTGCTGATGATCTGGAACGTACGTGTGTGTGTAGTACATGTGCGTGTTCTTCCAGACTTATGTTCTCCATAACTGAAAACTACCAGCCATAGTTATTACACAAAAATTCCCAACTTGGGGTTCCAACTCCCAGTCATCTTAACAGTCCATCAAAAATGGTGATTTATGCTTGCGGGTATTGCAGATTTCAATGCCATTTTAAGCAAGGTTAAAAAAATATTTTCCATCATTTTTGCACATTTTCTGTAAGCCTAAAATGTCCTCTTTGAAGGTAGTGAAAACAAAAACTTTTGTTCTACAATAAGAGCAAAACAATTGCCTTTTTTCAAAACCATTGTGAGGCCCTATTTTGGCCTGCTGCAGAAAAGAAAAATGAGTTTATATCCAAGATGGTGGCATATAAAAATAAAGAAATAATAATAATAAAAATTGTTTTGAGCTACTCACTGATAGGGTTAAACACTAGGGGGGGGTAGAGAAAGGTGTATGAAATGGTCAAGCAACCACTTAATTAAAAATGTGGGTAATATCATGTCGGAATGTTCCACATATAAAATATGCCATTTTGGATTTTTTTTTCCCTCGCCAAAATTGCGAATTTCCCAAAGTATTTTTTTCTCCTAATGAAAGGTTACATTATAATACACACATGAAAATATTTTTAGCAAATTTGAAGTGGGGCTCATTTTGAAAAAAAATTGTTTTGTTTAATACAAATGTGGCCTCATTTTCCCATGTCTTTTGTCATTAAATTTTTAAAAAAGTGTTCTTTTAATTCTCAAAATCAGCAGAAACAAGTTGTTCCCAAATATACGGATCATATAGATCATTTAAGAAAAAAATTATGTGGCTACAACAGTTAGTTGTGAAATTATGATTTTTTTTTGTCCTACAGTGTAGTTGTGCAAGCTCATAGTGCAAAAACTTCAAAGGCAGAGCTTCCCAATTTTTAAAATGGCAGTACTCAAGATCTACTGGACCGACTGACCTAAAATTTTAACTGGTTTCAAATCTCACCAGTGCAATACTTTGTGCCAATTTTAACAAAAATCTAAGATGGGTGGGTGACATCTCATGAAAATGCTGGGTGATTTGACATAGATAGAATAGCCCGGTTCCTACTATATCTGGCACCCAAGCACACATAGGAGGACATATGATATTGGGACTTGAAGTACATGTAGTTCAGCTGTTTTCTAGACTTAGTGCACAGGTATCTGCAAGAGCAGTAATTCTTCTAGAGTTTAGGATTCCTGGCTTCACAGATAATTCAAAATCAGAACAGAGCACTAATTTATTACTTGGGACTCAAATCTACGTACTCCATGTTAGAAGTCAGCTTTACAACAATCTAAAGATGATATGCTGTAGGCTCTGGTTAGTTGGGGCAGCCATTCATTTGGGATAATTCTTGAGCAACATATCAGATTAGCTCTTTGGGATAAAGTTTCACATAATTGAAGCAGCTGCCTAATTGAGCCAAAGTGTGCTCCCCGATGTATCTCAATTAATCGGAATCTACTGTATATGATTAACTTAACGTAAAAATGTTATCACTACTGTACTTCACGTTATTTTAGGTTTAATATATAGTGCTTTCTGGCTTGACCCTTCGTATAATGAAAATTGCATTATAAAAACGTATCAAACGATTCGTGAAGAATTAAATAGTAGGGCTACTCACCATGTTTCAAACATGTTATGTAAACAGGAATGGCTTCTTAACTCCTGTGCTACTACTCCGCCCGTCGTCGTAATACTATAAAATTATTTGTAAAAACTTTTGCGTCATCACATTCAACACGTAAAAGTACGACCCGTTGTAATCTCATAAATCGACGAATGTAAAACGTACAGAACATCACGAACAATAAAGAGGTCAATTCTCAAAGTCAAACGTACAGAACATCATGAACGATGAAACAGCCAAAAAACCAAAGTCAAATGTTTTTTTGGCTGTTTCATTGTTCATGATGTTTTGTACATTTGACATTTATCGGATTACAACGGGTCATACTTTTACAGGTTGAATGTGACGAAGCAAAAGATTTTGAAAATAATTTTATAGTATTACGACGGGTGTAGTAGTAGCACAGGAGTTAAGAAGCCATTCCTATATACATAACATGTTTGAAACATGGTGAGTAGCCCTACTATTTCATTCTTCACGAATCTATGATACATTTTATAATGCAATTTTCCTTATACGAAGGGTCAAGCCAGAAAGCACTATATATTAAACCTAAAATATTGTGAAGTACAGTAGTGGTAACGTTTTTACGTTAATTTAATCATACTTTGTGCCACATAATGAATACATGCAATATAGCGTAGTTAATACACTTATTTTTATGGTTTTTTTTTTTAAATATATCTACTGTATATCTTGGATGTGCACTTAGAAGTAGAAATGCAATGACAATGGATGGGAAAAAATTGGTTTTGGATGAAAATATTAAACTGTTTGTAATAATTGGGATCTTTGTTTAATACCCCCCCCCTATGGAATAAACATTCAACAAAATACAGGCTAAATGTTACATTACGGATTTCATTTTTTACATTAATCCTTTCATCTGGATTACTGAAAATATTTTAACTCTTTACATCCTTACTGCAATTTCATCTGATACTTATTATGTTACTGTGGATTTTTCTAATATAGTGTATGTTAAGTGCAACAATATCGCATAAATCAGAACCCCTTCACTAGACATGCATTTTTATAATCAAATCTCTCCCAGTAACCAAACATCTGAAACATTCATTTCCCAGGTGCTCAACTCAAGACTCATTTTACAGTTCACTGTTTAAATATTAAACAAAATTTGGTTCTGCCTTCTACAAACAGACAGGCAGAAGATACACATTTTATCAGTTAGTTTGTCTGCAGTAATTAAGTAATATTTCAATTATCAGTATTATTAATGCCAGATCACTGTGCTGGGGATGACTGCAACAGATGTTTTCTTCAAGAAAGTGAGACTTCTGTTTCTACCATAGTTGAGCTCACGCTTTTTGGGAAGAAACTGGTTGGATAACTGATGTTCAAAACTACTGCTGTAAATCAAATTCAGGCAAAAAGTGGCTCGAATTTCATTGAGATGCCATCACTCTGCACCAGTTTGTTTTGTGTCTGCCAATGAACTAAAGCCTCCGTCAAATCATTTAAGGAGATGGAACAAATCATTTTGCACCATAAAATTGGCCACATTGGGCGAGTAAATTTCTGAAGCTCTAATCAAAAAATAATAAAGCTGAAAAACAAAAAAGGTTGAAATTTGTTTTTTTTTGTTTGTTTGTTTGTTTGTTTGGAGGTTTAACGACCACCGTGAGCAACTCGAACTATAAGCATTCCCCAAATTTAGGGTCACTGACTCCACGGAAGAGAGAGAGGTAATACCATAACACAAACACAACATCCAAGCCTCACTGGTATTCGAGCCTGCATCTCCATCTCGCATGAATGGCCAGAAGCCATCGCTTAAGACCACTGCACCACCGAGGCAGCATTTTGTTTGTGTGCGTGTGTTGGAAGAATCTGAAAACAAACTAAATTTATAAGTCCAAGTTCTTTTACTTGAGTTTTCTTCCTTCATTAGCATTTAGAGAGAACAAAAAAAGAAGAAAACGTTTACAGGGAAGAATGGCAATTACACCTAAGATGTCTAGCTGTTAGACCATCTGGTGAATTTATCTTGTTCGTTTCCAGAATCTAGTAAAGATTTCAAAAATTGTATTCACAAATCTTTACTCAAAGTGTTTGTGATAGCTGGCAGAGGAAGACATGCATGATGTCAGCAGTTGCTTTGCATAAATTGCTCCCCTCCACTTTAAAAAAGGGTGATTCTACTTCCAAAAGAAATATATTCTTCAGCAATTACATTAGAAAATTGATACAAGAATTTTAGAACTCCACAACAATTTATATTGATACATTGTAACCAAATTCTAAGACATACTTACTTTCTCTAAGTAGGCACTTGTTATATAAGAACTGAATACAAATATAGATCCAGGCACTAACATTTCTTCAACAGTAAAAAGATTGAAATGTCCACACGAGTACAAGTCCCTTGTATTTACAGGGTTAACACCCCAGTCCTGGAGAATTCTACCAAGTCCTTGATCTAAATACCATGAAGAACTTTCTTACTCGAACAGTCAGCTGCATACTGAAATAATGGGTATAACAGTGATCCGTGACCTAAAATAATGCCAACAGATTCTACATTGCAGAAAGTGGAAAAATCTTTGACATGATGTCCTAAGTAGTAATGCAAGCTGCTATTAAGAAATGCAAGGTACAATCCACAAATTCTCAATAACTGCATATGTTGAGTCATCTGCAATGAGAAGCCACTGAAACTTGTCCTTGTACTTTTTTCACACATGGACAATTGAATAACAAAACCCTAGTTGTAAATGAATTTATGGTACCTCTATTCATACTGTACTGTGGAATTAACTTTTTTACGGGTCTTAAAGATGTTATTATTCTTCAAATGATGACAACGGAGGAACTTTCATGATAGGGATACCTGCATCAACAAATCTTCCCCAAAACAACAAATGTCATAACATTGCAGTGCTTTCCCCATGTTTGCTTTACAGCTTCGGAACTGGACAGTGAATTCACAAATATCAAAGAACAAAATATTATTAAAAAAGACATTATTTTCTAGAATAAGGCCAGATTTATCACCAAACTTTAGTTCTTCCTCTGGTATCATCTGACATATGTTTCCTCAGCAACTGACTATAGCCTATGTTTCTTAAGGCAGTGGAATAATGTCCATACACCATTGACAGCTTAACAGCATGTTCATTTCATAATTCCTCCACATCAAAGTGAACAAAATTCAAAATTCCGGAAACACACGCACAGAAAAATCAAAACAAACGATTGTTAAAGGCACCCCAAACTTTCATCATGGCTGTAAATACATGTAACAGGAGATTGACGCACGAATTATTTACTACAATACTATAAATATTCCTGGTAATCAATATCTGAAGTGCTGGTTTGTACATCCAACTGTACCTGTGGCATCATAACCTTCTTATTAGCTGATTGCAAAACAAAAATAATTACATGTTCATGGAAGTCTTTTAAACAACGCAAATGCTATATAAAAGTTTTAAAACAAACAGTTATTGGATAAAAGGGGGAAAAAAAAAAAAACATGAAGTCTCCTTTTGGAAGGGCATTAATCCGGTACAACTTCTAATGCAAGTTGTATTTCGATGTATCGTGCATTGCGTGTATAACGGGACGAATTTTTGTGACAATCATAAAATTCAAAAAATGCCTTTCACCCCAAGGTCTTTCTCTTCAGATATATTTCAGCCGGTGCGCTCAAATAGACGAATACTATCCTGTTTACCTGTGCAACCCGCTTACTGCGATTTTGTGTCAGCGGTAGCGTGCTGCCAGCTATCGGCCACTCAGAAAGATACTTCACTTTGCGCGAGTCGTAGCCTATGGAGATCACCCTCCGCGTGAGTTGTGTAATAGTCTTGCTTTGTGATTATATTTGGGTGGATCTTAAAAGAACTTTTATGAAGGCTAATTGTGTCCCTACTCCAAAATATTTAATATGATGATAAATTTTTGTTTCCTCATGATCGGGAAAGTCTCTTTAGCAGTATAAATCAATGGATTACATGCCAGGGAAGAAGTCTGATGATGCGAATCAATACATGAAGGCAGTGTTCCTATGAAAGACAATTCCGTCGGAAAAAATATTCCAGAATATGGTCTGTCAAATTAATTTTTGATTTCCCTCTACTAATTTGCTTTTGAAGGGACGCAAATTAGTTATCTATAGAATGATACTAGTCGCAAACTGTCTCAGTGGACACGATAACTTCACACGATCCTTCGGCGAAACAATACACTAGAACAATAACAAGAGGAATCATGACAATAGCATCATGGTACCACTTTCCAACTTTCGGGAACACAGCTCATCCTTTCCCGAAACGTGCTTCTTCCGACACTTCAATTGTCCAAAACGATAAGACATATCCACTCTGAGAGTCATTGGGTGACCTCTGACCCATTGAACATCATGTTATTAGTAACAATCGTTGGCTTTCATATTACGAAATAAACGTAGCCTCATCCCTACCAATTTCGTTGAAGAATCTCTTTCAATTCCACATCTTACAGCACAGTAAAAAAGTCGTCCGAAACAAAAATCTTAATGGCTCCAGGTCTAGCTATAAAGCAAACATAGAACCAAGCAGAGAACTAAGAACTACTAAACGCACCAAGAAAAGAGCGGACGTGCATCTGTCGGACGATTTGTAATCACAACAAATAAAATAACCAAGGAAAAGCGTGCCACAGTTGGAGCTTCTGTTATTCCCAACGTTTCTCAACCTTGCTCTACAATAACAGAAAAAATTATTTCCACTTTACGATTTAACAACGGGTGAAAAAAGTACACCAGTATTGTTCACAGATTTTAAATTAGATGTTTTGAAAGCAAATATTGGAAATAATTAAATTAAAATGTCACATTATTTTCACCATATATTGTAAATGTCTTAATTTTTTATGGGACAGTGGTTTGCAAATTCTAGTGGTCCGCGGCGGCCAGTAGATTTATTTGTAATTCTAACACTGCTTTATTTTGCACACACTGGGAAGGGGAAGCATTTTCAGAAATAACCAAACTAATGTAAAAAACATTCAAAGTCACATAAAGCATTCAATGCCTCTCAAGGAAAAGAAGTATAGCTCAGTCAATAAATTCACAAATCTCATAGCACAGGACATTATAATTTTTTTTTTTTTTTTTTTTTACTGGTATTGGATGCAATCTGTCCACACACAAAATTTTCTCTTATTCCCAAGTTTTCAAGAGAACAAGTGTGTATCATACTGTGATGGTTATTGCAACATAAATAATTATATATATATATTCTTTTTTGATAAAACAAAACGAGATTTTTTTTTTTTTTTGATTGGAGGTTTAACGACCACCGTGAGCAACTTAATGGGCTATAAGCAGTCGCCCGTCCCTAATTTAGGGTCACTGGTTCCAGGGAAGGGAGAGAGCCAGTGCCGTAAGACAAACACAACATCCATGCCTCACGGGGGTTTCGAACCCGGGGTTTCGGACGAATAATCAGAGGCCATCGCTTAGACCACTGCGCCACTGGGGCGGCGAAACGAGATTAAATCTTTGTGCTTTTTCAATGTACAAATCTGAAAAGAACCTCTGAAGGCAGCGCAAAATCAAAATGCACAGATAATGACAATAAAGAACTTTGATTTCAACTGCATTCGACGAATTTTGCCTCTGGGACAAGTACAGCGAACAAAGGGATCCATGCTAAAGAAAATTATTTTCAATTGTTATTCGTAGTTATGTACCAATGAAATACATAAATTAATCGTACTTACCTAATTCTTGATGAAATGGTGCCATAAAATCACTATGACACAACATTACAGTGCACAATTTGTTTCTCAAATGCGTAACTACATCCATAATGATGATAGAAAATAGAGAGCAAACCGTTGATACTTCGCCACTGAAGAACACACATCCTCAGACTGCAGCAGCGTCCAACTTCTGACCAGAATTGCATCCCCGTACAATTTCGTTCTTTGAACACAACCGAAACTAAACGCAGCCAATGAGCTTCGAGAAAATTTCAAACTCCAAAACTTCTGTCAGAGCTTGACTGGACTCAGACTTCTTAGCAAAGAGCCATATTACCTGCGCTCCGTTTCTGGCCGTCTTATTGTAGCAAAAATATTTGATAATTGCAGAAGAATGCCACTTTAACGACGTGAGTCTGTTCGTACTTTCCCGAAGCCGTAGAGGGAGAATTTCTCTTGTTTGGTTTGGGTGATTAACGCACCCAGCAACCAGCGACTGCCTTCCCAACTACATGTAAGGATGCTGGTTCCAGAGAAGGGAGCGAGTTGGATGAACGAACCACCCATGCCTCATCCGGGACTCAAACAGGGGCCTATCTGTGATATATAGGCAGAAGATCGGTGCCTCAAACCACTCGCTTAAAAAATAAAGAAGTAGAGGCACTGATAGTAGCCGAAAGCGGTTTTCCCTGAAGTTTGTTACGTAGGGCGAACTTGATCGGAAGGTTTATCTAACGCAAACAATACAATAGCTTAACAGGCCAGCGCGCACCAAACACCGGAAGCTGCGTGACGTAGGGGAGAGTAGGCTGATGTCCGTGGTGGGTGGTTGAGCATGAATGTGCTGCTCACTCTGTGTAAGCGTGACTGTCGATGTGCGTGATTATTCTTGTCAAATTGTCAACTAAGTTTATTTTCATAAAGGGCTATTAAGTGTCTTAAAAGTCGCTACTAATGGGGAGGTTCTCAGAAAATGGATTACAGCAATAAAACGTGAAAATTTTCAAGTGACCAAGAACTCTAAGGTAAGTGGAAACCTTTTCGTTAACCTTATTTAAACTACTCGTAAAATAAAAATTTTGAACTAGAAAATTTAAATTTGGCTAATTTTATAAACTAATGCATCTCACAGCGGGAAATCAAAGCCCTGAAAAGATTTTTGAAAAATGAAATTTATGTTTTTAATGGAAAGAATAGATTACTTGTGTTGTTATAGTAACCCAAAACATATTTTTGCCAATGTATCAAATAAGTTCAAAGTAAAATATGTATATTTAGGAAGGGGTTTTAAACTTTATTATGGACACAGAATAATAAGGGTTGCATGTTTTTGATCCCAAGAGTAATATGTTGATACATTCGTACTTAGTTATTTAAGTGCTTAGGCAGCGCCAGATTAACTTTTTTGGGGTCCCTATTTCTGGGCACAAATGCTTGTAAAATACTTATATCCTATACGAAATATATGTATGTCATGTACACATCTAACATGCCTATGTCCTTTATATAAATGCTAAGGCCTTGTTGCCATGTGAAATACATCTTTTGTGTTTGCAGACATAGAGAATTGCATTGAATTATCATTTTTAATATTTATTACTAAAGGAACACAAACACTGAATCAAGTATAGACAGCAAAAATTAGATATGGATGCACAAAAACAGAAGTTCACACATAGTTCAGGAGTAAGTTTGCCTTTAAAATGTATGTTTAAAGATTTTGAAGCATTTTTCTACAAACCAACACATTGAAGAACTTTCGTGTGAGCAGTGTGTATGCTCTATCTGTGGTAGGATGGGAATTTATCAGAACCATTTAATTTCTTAAAAATTGGGTGAAATATATCAGTACTACATGGGCAAGAAATTATTTACTTGCCCAGGTAGTAAAAGCTGGATGCGCAGGAAAATGTATCTTTTAAGATAACAAACCAGAACCCTAATTTTTTTTTAAGTTAAAAATATGAACTGCTTTAACATGTTTGCACTTCCATTTTAAGGGTCTGTATTACAAATGTTCAATGCACAAACGTATGTATATCAATTTTTAAGACGCTGATGCTAAAATTGGTATGAAATGGTTCGATGATGAAACTGGTGTTTCGGAAATTTAGTGATTCTGCCATGTTCCTTTTGTTAAAGTTTTCTCCCTTTGTCACTAAACATGAGAGGACAGTTACATCAGAGGCATGCATCCTGTTGTTGATTAGAAACAAAATTTGGAGCAAAACTAGGTTTCCGATTTCTGGGCGTAGAGCATAACATAATTAAAAATGTGATATTGCTCTTTCCTTGGTACTTCGTAACAATACAACTTCCATTAACTAACAATGACATGAAACACGACATGTGATGCCTGTCTTTTTTTTCTTGTGTAGTAGGAAATTTTATTACAAACTTTTTTATTTTAATAATTTAGTTACCATGCACAGGCAATTAGATGTTTTATTTACCTGCCCAGACGAATGATTTACATGCTCTGAGCATCTCGGGCATGGTATTTTTAAGCCTTGGATATTGTTATTTTTAAGAGAAAAAAAGTACCTGAATCGACATGAATCCACATATTGTGGAAACTATGTTCTAAACAAACAAGATTTTTAAAATACAAGTAGAAATATATACTAGCTTTTTTTTTTTGAAAACATTTGCTTAAAATGAGAGATCAACTTTTTATTCATTTATCTAGACTTATCTGTTTCCAGACTTCCTGCACTGTGTCTTCACAAGCTACAGCTATAATAACTGGAACTAATATATCTCATATTATCCGATAACTACTGGAAAGTGTGCTTCCAAACGTGAGGGTGGGTGTCAATTTTTGTATGGGGAAAAACTTCTTTAATCCTTCATAGAATTTATTTTGAAACCAAAATCATAAATAAGAAAGGAAAAAAGCAATCTTTTTCAATAGCTTTAGTAATGACAAAACATTTGTGCAAAATTTTATACCATTGCTTTTTATAGTTTCTGAGAAAATGGTACATCAAGTTAGTCAATTTATAATGAAACATGTACATCTTTTAAAATACATCCTATAGTACCAAAACAATTGCTTAGATTTATTCAGTACAATAATTGCATGTGCATTTGTCAGGTTCTAAACAAATATAATAATTTTCTGAAAAAATACTTTAAGAAATTATTGAAACAAATTTCAGATTTTCTTAGAAATGTGTCTTTGAAATTCTTCAAGAAACAGCTAACGGACATATAATCAAATTGTGTTTGTGATACACAAAGAACTACACACCCATAATTATTTGTACATTGGCAGTTTTCCTGAATACTTCTTGAAAATCAAATTTCAGGAAATTTCTGCCAATAAGTTACTTGTATTTTTCCAGATAAAAAGAAATGCTTATATTGTGGATCCAAATAGTTTTGCTTAATGCTACTAATATACTTAATACAGATGTGTTGAACTTTGACAAGGTAACTTTTTTGAAATAGTGCTCTGGAAGACAAAAATGATAAACTTTATATTTGCTTATCAAAATGAAGTTGTCCAAACACGTTACTAGATGGTACTAAAATTAGGAAAACTTGTTATGTCATTATTGTACGTTTAATAATGTAGCAATTGCATAATTTTCTTGAAATCTTAATTTATTTGATGCAATCAGTGGATCAAGCAGCAATTTACTGTACGTATGTTAAAACGTGTTTTATTGAGCCTTTGGTAATAATTAAAAAACACAGAAAAAAATTCAGTTTTTCTTGACCTTTTTTAATATATTAGTGATCACGGATTGCATATAAATTGTGAAAATACATTTTCACTAAAGGAATTATTTCATTACTAAAATTTTCATAGTCATAAGTTTGCAATGAATGAAATATCCGATTCCTTAAATTAGTCAATCGACATCTTTTGAAACGACGGCGATACTTCGTAATGGACCCTCAAACTAATCTTTCAAGTACAAGAACGATTTGTTCACAAGTACAGGAATCATTCGGTTAACTATAAAGACACTATAACTTCAAGTGAAACTACGACAACAGTTTATAATTTCGATTATAAGAATGGTTTATCACTTCCAGTGAAATGACAGTGATGCTTTCATTAAGTTGACGAATCTGTCTTGCTTACCCTTTCAAGTCGAAATTATTGCTACGCCAAATTTTACGATGTAATTTCTTTTTCTTCTGTATTTTAAAAGACTATTAAACAAACTTTTTAACTCTGCAGTTATTTAAAAACTAACACACAAGTTCTTATTTAAATGCAGTGAAACTCTAAAAGAACGCACGGCCTTATTAGTTGGTGTACGTAAAGATGCGTTCGTTTCGCACATCGCCGTAATGCTCCTCTCCGCGACCACGGACTACTCTAGTGACGTCACAAATCGGTGCGCGGGCCTGTTAAGCTATTAGGGGACGATGGTTTGAGCCCTGTTTCAGGGGGCGTTGGCTGTGAGCGACAAAATGGGAAAAAGTTCAGACTTTCGAACAAAGAAAATAATATTGTTTTAAATTGACACGTGGAATTATTATATGACAGGTGAAATTTTAAATTAAAAGACATTGCTGTTCCCATTAATTCGTATGTTAAGCACTATGAAAGGAAAGTGCGTTTTTGAGATGGAAATTAACAAATAATTTGGAACAGATCGCACGCTTTCGTAACACTTTGCTAAAACCATTTCCAAAAAGAATAATGGCTGCGGAATAAATCTCGATCCTGTGTCTTGACCTTTGACCCCATTTCGATGATATTAAACAGAATTGGTTTAGTATACCTCCGGAACAACATACCAAAGTTTTAATTTAATAGAAGTATTTTTAGTCAAGTTATAAGGATAATGGCTGTGGAATATATCTCGTTCCTGTGGCCTGACCTTTAACCTAATTTCGATTATATTAAAGAGAATTGGTTCAGTATACCTCCGGAACAACATACTTAAGTTTTGTTGCAATAGAAGCATTTTTAGCCAAGTTATGAGGATAATGGCTGTGGAATAAATCTGGCACCTGTGTCCTGCCCTTTAACCCCATTTAAATAATATGCAACAGAACAGGTTCAGTATATCTACGAAACAATATGATAAAGTTTTGTCGTAATCAAAGCATTTTTACGTAAGTTATGACGCATAAGGGCGATGGAATGGATCCCGCTCCCATGTTCTGACCTTTGACCCCATTTCGACCGCTTTCTACAGAGTTCGTCCTCAGGTTGTCCCCTACCACATACTAAACTTTCGTTGAAATCGAATCATTTTTACTCGAGTAATCGTGCGGTCAGGCAGACAGACGGACAAAGCTGGAGCATATACGCTTCAACTTACGATTGGGAATGGTAAAAAATCGGATTTCGTAGTTCTGCTCAATTTTCTATTATGATACAACGTTTCAGTGATACGCGAATGCTCAGTGCCTCGAGAAAATGTAAGGATCGGAAACCAGAAAATTCAAAACGAATTTTAGCTTGCACAGATTCAGGTTTTCCGTTATTGAAAAATGCATACAGTTTATTCTAATATTAATTCAAGTTATTAGTACGAATAAATGAAGCTGTTATAAAAGAAATGGCAAGGGTAAATGAACTCCGTCCTTGGATGGCCCAAGTTACCGTACAAATCACTGTTAGGGCCTTTGCTCTGTACTCTGCATTCAATTTGTCTGAGGTTCGGGTAAGACGCCAACTTTCCAGCATTATCACTGTCCTTGCAGGGAAAGAAACATTCCAGGTGTTTTTCCCAGATGAAGATATATGGATGCCCCCTCTAACTTTATTTGCAAATATCTTCGCTATTAATCATCCGATTTGGATGATATTTAGAATTTAAAGGTTTTTCCGTGCGCTAAATGGAATATGCATAAAATAACATACCCTTATATGGAAAAATGCTAATTAACATGTTAATTAGCTCGCTATCTCCAGGTCTCGACAGGACTAGCTAATTAACATGTTAATTAGCATTTTTCTTCGCATCACGAGATAGTTTCCTTTGAGTGCTTTCCAACGATACCTTACTTGTCTATCTGCGGCAAGTGGTTCCAAAGTTAAGGGAGGTGGCGCGTTTTTTATGTCTGTACTACTTTTTTTTATGTCTGTTCCCGTGAATGCTGATAGCAACCATTTTCAATAGGATAGGTCCACTATGGGTGCTGAACAGCACACCCAAACTTCATCACAATCATGCTTTGATTTTACGCAAGTCCAGTGGCGCACACAGAATTTTATCCAGGGTGGGGTCCAACAAGAAAAAGGTGCTATATTTGTTATATCGATAGATGTAAATCTTATTCTGACTACGGCTAAGTTAAATATATATACTATATCCAGTAGGTCTCGACAGGACTAGCTCCCCATTCTTCCTGTAAATCTGCTGGCAGGGTGGAAAGCGAAGACAGTCGTTGAAGTCGATTTCGTATCCGTTTCTCCAGTTCATCCCAGAGGTGTTATATGTAATTACGATCAAGACTCTAAGCAGGCCAGTTTAACAATAGCACCTCATTTTCAAGAAACAAATCCTGCACACGCCGTGCAATGTGGTAGGGAGCCGGATGGTGTTGGAAGAGACAACGGTCATTTCCATAATATTGCCACTTTGTTGGTAGTGCAGAATTATCCTGAACGTCGAGGTACACCTCAGAGTGTATGGTTTGTGGTATAATAACCAACGGGCCGAGTCCCAACCACGAAAAACAACTCCATGCCATGATGGAACTTCCGCTGAACTTAACAGTTGGAAGAACACAGTCCGACGAAAATAATACGACGGGCTGTGGCCAAATTTAAACGCGTCGACTAAATTGGGAGAATTAAAAGTTTGATTTATCACTCCAAAGGACATCTTTCCAGTCGCCAACAGTTCAGGAACGACACACCACTCCAAATGACACTTCGCATTCATAACAGTGATGTGCGGCTTGTGTACCGCTGTTACCGAATAATAACCCACACTATGCAACCCTCTGCGGATAGTTATGGTACTAACCGAGCCGTTACAAGCATTTCCTACTTTAGCAGCGATGGAAACTGCAGAGGAAGAACGGGATTTCTTAACATTTCTTACCATGGCTTTTCTGTCACGTTCCATCAGTTTGTGCGGCTTTCCTGAACGTTTGTTTACTCTCGTTGCACCGTCCTGCTTCCATCTCTTCACAATAACACTTTCAATTGATTTTGGTGTGTTTAATTTAGCTGAAATGCTCCTTATGGAAACGTTAATCAAATGACATCATATGACCAGGCCACGCTGGAACTCGGAAAGTTCACGTCCACGCGGCATATCTATTCAAAGTTACTAATAACACGACAAATCATCTAAGCTTTATATGTAGTATATGTACCTCCCCACTCACAGAGCGCACACCTTACTGCACAACCGTTCTTTGCATTTATGTAACTATTTGGTAGCGTCAGAATACTCTTGATAATATAGTGTATGTATGTACGTTCTTAATGAATGTTAGCATAAATCAACACAGATGAACACACAGATTAAAAACTTATCTGAAGAAGTAAGATAAATCCAGTAATCATTGAGCATAGTGTCCTGTCGAGAATTTTTCATGTTCGTAAATCTTGGGGAAACTGATCACTTTGCTGAGATTTACGAAAAATAAAAATAATAGAAAATAAATAAATAAAATACATAGATTGAAAATTCTCTACACTCCCACGTTTCAAAATTTTTGTTTGGAGGAGGTGGTGAAGTGAGGGAATAAATGGCCATGTTCGCTTACTTCTTAGCTTTGACCAAACAAACAAAATTTCAAATCAATGTTTTTGTCCTATTATATTTGACTTCACCGCCTCCAAAAGTTATGTACACGTGTACATAACTACTAATAAACTACGAGTTATACAAATATGGTACACATGTACATAACTACTAATAAATTACGAGTTATACAAATATGGTACACATGTAAACAATAGTTACTTTTCTTCCACTTTCAGGTTTATCTAACGCAAACAATACAATACTAACTTTTGGGAGTTTCCAAATTCAGTGTTGCATTTTATTTTCCTATTTATGTTCCGTGGCCTTAATCAAAATTTCAGTTTTGTTCCGAAATGCATCTACCCATCTCCCAAATTGTAATTTTCTGTAATTTCCATAGAAATTGTAATATTAGCATAAACCTTTTTTAAATACCCATAATCTTCAACGTTTCAATAGGACGTTCATAAATATAACGATCATTACGAAAACTAAAATTAAGACTGACAGAAAAATAATTGATCATAACGAAAATACTAAATTTATAAAACCATGCCCAGAATCTTTTTTTTTAAAATTTAGCTATAGTCGGAATGTATTTTAAAAGAAAATAATTTGTTTTAAAAACTCGGTCCTTTTTAGGAGGGGTCCGGACCCGGCTGACCTCCCCGTGTGTGCGCCACTGCGCAAGTCATCACGCAAAAGGGCAGAAGAATGAATAGGAAAGCAGAGAGCAACTGAAAGAAATAGAAAGCAACTGAAAATAATGTCTTGACCTTACCTTTGACCATTTTCAATAGGGATTTGACGAATTAGTATGTACCCAACATATTAATGTCGTCGAATCAAGCCACGACATTTTTATGAACGTTATCGAGCGATTTACAAAGCACGGTTGGGAAGCGTAGAAAACTTACTGACTAACGGACCAGCAAAATAAATCACTGCTGGAGCAGCACTGACTCGATTGAACATCGGACTTACTTTTTTTTTTTTTTTTTTTTTTAACTTCCTCTTATAGTAGCATTCTTTCGTTAGGTCAAATTTATTGATAGAGAAGAAGTCACAAAACCATGCCCCAATGCAATACACACCCCATGCTGGCCCGCTGAGAATGTGCGTCTCGGGAGACAAACAATGCATTATCTGAAAAGAAGGTGGGAAACACAGCGCGCGGGAGAGGGGGAGAGAACCAAGCCCAAGGTTAAACAAACCCAGCTGGTTGGTGTTCTAGTGTTTAAAAAAAGGCAAAACAATAACCTAAAACGAGGGAAAACTACAGCAAAATGTTCCCAAATAAACACATGACTGAAAACTTATTCGTAACTTACATTGGCACTTTACTTTGAATGGATTGTTTAAAAAAAGTTTTAATAGCGGGTGCAAAATCATAAGAAAAAGAAAAAAACCCTCGGAGAATCACCAAATCCGTGAAATTAACATTTTGCCCGTAAAACAAGTCACATTTCCGTAAATTTTACGGGTAAACCGTAAAACCTGGCAGGTATGCATGAAGCCATTTTGAGATTTAAAGCATACTTTCTCGAAATTGTCAGCGCATTGGAATTGGTGGCCAGCTGGAAGGATAGCCAGTCATCATTTTCAGCGCAAACCCTGTTGAATACTATGTTTACTACAAATTTTATAGTTGCTGTCTATTGCTTGTCTTTTACGTTTCACTTAGAGTGTAAGTAAGTTATTACAAAAGAAAAATTTGGACACCAAAGTAGCAAAAGAACTCATCCAACGTTCAGCTGTTAAAGGGAAAGAGAGAAAACGCAAAACAAACGTTCAGCGTTCTATATGAGGAAATTACTAAGCTACATGAAAAGTTGGATTTATCTGTTTCCCTCCCTACAAGAGGCAAAAATAAAAAAAAATAAGTGCATCATCATCACTGATAGTGCCGAAGATTGCTTCAGAATCACAATTCACATCCCTTTGTTAGAAAACACGATTCAAGACCTTGATTTCAGATTGCCCTCTACTATTTTCAATACTTTAGCATCTAATTCGATATTACCGTCAGAAATCGTGAAAAAGTCAAGATAGGAAATATCGACGATTGGGGAAGAAGACATTTCTAAGTATTTGGCGCCTATTGTTGCAGAAAAAAAGGAAATTCTAGTGCCGAAAATCAAGTCGGAGATAGACCTGTGGGTTGAAAAATGAAAAAAAAGAAGGCAAAACTGAAGAATTACCAAATAATGACGTAGCAACTTTTTCTCGTTACGATAAAGATTTATATCCTTACATAAGCACTGCATTGAAATTATTGTGCACCCTACCAGTAAGCACTGAATTGAAATTATTGTGCACACTACCAGTAAGCACTGCTTCAAGTGTAAGGAGTTTTTCGGCATTACAAAAGTTGAAAACGTGGCTAAGAACAACGACACAAGAGAGATTGGTTGGACTTGCCCTTCTTCATGTTCATCGAGATATCTTCATATCAGCGGAAAATGTCAAACAGATTTGCAAATATGAAGAACCGAAGACTGGAATTCATCATTTGATTTTATCTGTGTGAATAAACAGTAACAATTTTAATACATATACATATCACTAAGCTGTTCTCTGATATTCAGAGGTTAGCTCCAAAAAAGAAATACAAACTTCCAGATATTTTTACGTATTGTTGTCGTATCAAACTTCGCCATTTACAGCGATCTTGACATACAACTCGTGCTTTACTAATATCCATTACACGCCGTACACAAGATCTTTTATACTTCATACTCATAATCTTTTTCTCAGGCAGACACTCCTGAATCTGATACACCCATGTCTTCCTTAGCCTTCCTCTGCCTTTCCTTCCTGCCATTTGGGTTGAAAATATTTTCTTAGTAAGCATTTCATCACTCATTCTTTCAACATGGCCAAACCACCGAATCGTATTGGTCTCCACATTTTGCTTTACATCACACAACTGCAATACATCTTCATTCCTCACACGATCAGATCGTGTCTTGCCACAAACCTCACGTAAGTAACGCATTTCTCCAGCACACAAACGACTCCTATCCTTCTTCTGCAGTACCCAGATTTCACTGCCATACATCAGAGTAGGAACAATTACTGTTTCATACACAGCCATGCGGGACTCTCTAGAGAACCCATCATTCCTGTGAAAACCTCCCAGAGCAGCTATGACTTTCAAAGAAGAATTCACTCGCCTACTACCATCCAACTTGTTCTCTCTGTCAAATATGCTTCCTAAATACACAAACTCACTCACCTGGTCAATCACAGTGCCATTTATACTTACATTACATTCAGTGCTACCCATTCCTCTCTCAAACACCATAACTTTGGTTTTTCATTTATTTATACTCAGTTTGAATTTCATGCAAACTTCGTGCATCCGAGTCAACATACTCTGCAACTCACTTTTGCTCTCTGCCAACAGGACAGTGTCATCAGCATACAGCAATCTGCACACACAGATATCACCAAGACAAAAACCACTATTATCTATTTTGGCCTCACGCATGCATGCGTCCATAAATATATTAAACAGCCATGGTGACATTACACAACCTTGTCTAACTCCTGCACCAATGGAAAACCATTTTGATAAAACACCATTCACACGTACACAAGCTCTACTACCAGCATACATGGCTTTTACACTATTAAGTAGATTCCCAATAACACCATATTCATTCAATACCTTCCACAAAAGTGTCCTATTCACTCGGTCGTAAGCTTTCTCTAAATCTATGAAGGCAGTAAAAACTTTCCAACAGCCAGATACTTTTCAATCATCGTGCGTAATGCAAAAATCTGGTTAGTGCAGCCTTTACCAGGCATAAAACCACTCTGAACATCCCACACTTTCAATGATGTAAGACCCCATACTTTTTCAATAACAACCTTACCAAACACTTTCCCTGGCACACTCAGTAGGCTAATACCACGATAGTTCTTGCATTCAGTCTGATCACCTTTTCCCTTATACAAGGGAACAATAATAGCATCCTTCCAATCCCGAGGGACCATTCCTAACTCCCAGCACAACTGGCAAATTTCAGTTAACCAGTCAATTATAGAGTCACCACCATATTTCAATTTCTCTGCAGTTATGCCATCAACTCCTGGAGCCTTACTATTCTGAAGAGATTTTAGAGCTTTACACACTTCTTCTCTTGAGATCCCTCCTGTGCTTTCATCCCTCATTGTGACATCATCTGCATCTGTCTCAGAATCATTTTTGCTCTCCTGATCTAATAACTAACAGAAGTATTCACCCCATCTGTCACTTAACTGATTGGGCTCCCATATAATTTCCCCAATCTCATTCTTCACACAACTTACAACTTTGTTTCCCCTATTTTTCCTGAGTCTCATGTACTTCCAGAAGGACTTTCTATCTTTCCAAAAAGCCATTTCATGCCTTTCCACTTTCTACTTCTTATCTTTTGCCTTACTGTGGCGAACCAGCTTAGCAGCTTCACGCTTCTTACAGCGATATTCATCCACAGAGACTCTACCTTGCAACATCCCCAAATAGGCTTCCTTCTTTTTCTTTACTGTCTCATCAATCTCACTATTCCACCAAGCATCACCTCTATTGTTACCCACTATTGTGGTGCCACAGACCTCTTTAGCAGCAGTGACAACACAGTTCTTAAAACATTCACACTTCTTTTCTACATCCCTCTCACAAGATTTCAGATCCTTCAGTCGTTCTCTGAGTAAGTCAGAGTACCGCTGATGATCTTCAAGGAGCCTATCCACCGTTATTCTTTCTATCCTAGGTCTCTTCCTATTCCTTTTCCTCCAACCAACATTAAGTTTCACTCGTGACACTGCCAAGTAATGATCAGAATCAACATCCGCACCTCTCATCACACGGGTGTCAACAACTAAGTGTTTCAAACGCTGATCGTAAACAACAAAATCTATCACACTCTTTTGACCAAGAGTACGATTTTCCCAAGTAACATCATCATCATTATCAACCATTGTCAATCCACTGCTGGACGAAGGTCTCCCCAAGTTTCTTCCACAACGGTCTGTCTTGTGCCAGACTCCTCCATGTCACTCCCGCATATTTTCGAATTTCATCCACCCATCTCCCATGCGGTCTTCTTCTGGGTCTTTTCCTGTCCCTTGGAATCCAATCTAAAATTTCGGCTGTCCATCGATGGTCTGTCCTTCTGGCAGTATGTCCAGCCCATTACCATTTCAGGGATTTAACTCTGATCATGATGTCTTCCACTCTCGTCATTTTTCGGATCTACGAGTTCCTCTTCTTATCTCTCATGGTTATACCAAGCATGCACCTCTCCATGGTTCTTTGAGTTGTCTGCAGCCTTTGTATGTCTCTTTTAGTCAAGGTCCACGTCTCTGCACCATACGTAAGCACTGGAAGGATGCATTGATCAAACACTTTTCTTTTAAGACATAATGGCATATTGCTCTTGAAAATTATGCTGTTTCTTCCAAAAGCTCTCCAGGCAAGTTTTGTACGCCGATTAATTTCTTCATCAATGTGACCCTCACTTGATATCTGCTGTCCAAGATAAACATACGTATCTGTTATCTCCAGTTTTTCTCCATCAATCGATAAATCTTTATTTCTTGTAAAAGCATTGAACATGACTTTTGTCTTCTGAAAGTTCATTTTTAATCCCACTTATTTACTCTTGTCAGTAAGTTCCTGGATCATACTCTGCAGCTCTGATGGGGTAGTTGCAAAAATGACTAGGTCATCAGCAAAACGAAGGTGGGTTAGATAATCTCCATTAATCTTTATCCCTTTGTTTTCCCAGTTCAGTGATTGAAAGACATTTTCCAATATGGCATTAAAGAGCTTCGGAGATATGGTGTCACCTTGTCTCACTCCCTTTCCAATTTTTATGTGTGTTGTATTTTCAAACAGCCGAATCTTTGCACTTGCATTTTCATAGATGTTATTAATAATATTAATGTATGCATCTTCAATACCGCAGGATTTCAGAGCCATTGTAACTGCTGATGGTTTCACCGAATCAAAGGCTTTTTCATAATCGATAAAAACCATGCACAATGGAAGTTCATATTCCCTCGCTCTTTCAATTACTTCTCTCAGTACGTGGATATGATCTATTGTGCTGTAGCCACTCCTGAATCCAGCTTGTTCTCTCGGTTGAGCCATGTCCAGTGTTACATTCAAGCAGTGTGAAAGAACTTTAGTGAAAATTTTATAAACCACTGAGAGGAGGCTGATAGGTCTGTAATTCTTGAGATCCTCAATGTCACCTTTTTTATGTAGCAGGATCATTGTAGCATTGAGTGAAAATTTGGGTGAGTACTGTTTCAATTTCTCCACTTTCTTGTATGATGTCTACAGTAATTACATCTTCTCCTGGAGCTTTCCCCCGCTTCATGTTCTTGATTGCATGAGCAACTTCTGCTGGGAGGACTGGAGGAACTCTGGTGCCTTTTATGATGCCTGGAGTACATGTATCATCCCTTTCATGTAATTTGGAGTAGAAATCTTTCACTCTTGTCAAAATTTTGCCTCTATTTCTTGTTACAGAACCATCTTCTTTTCTCAGAGCCATAATCTGTTTTCTTCCCTTACTGAGATGTCCCTTTGCTATCTTTAGGCTTTGGTTGTTTTCAATTGCTTTCCTCACTAGCTCACAGTTGAATTTCCTTACGTCTTCAGTGATACTTTTTGTACTGTCTTGCATAGCTCTATATATTCCACTTTGGAAGTCACATCTTCTTTAGTTGTCCTCATCTCTATTCTTTTTTGCATCAACATTTTGGTTTTTCCTGATAATTTGTTCACATGCAACTTGTTCTTAGACCCAGCTAATTTTGTTGCTATTTCCATAAGAGCTTTGATTACTTTTCTGTTAACTTCCGAAATATCCACTTCTTCTGATGTTAGGCCTTCTAAAGCAGAGAATCTGTTCTTCAGTTCCAACTTGAAAGTATTATGGTGTTTTTTAAGGTTGGTTATGTCAATACATTTTGTTTGTCTTATGAGCTTGCCACGTTCGAGTTTAGTGTTGAGGTCCATCTTACATCTCACCAATCTATGGTCACTACCTGTGTTGAACTTGTTCAGCACACTGCAGTCTTCAATGACAAATTTTTTGTTACACATAATAAAATCAATTTCACTTGTCGTCCCAATTGGATGTCTCCATGTCCATTTCCTGTGTGGCTTTTTCTTGAAAAAGGAGTTCAAGATGAAAAATCCTTCTGCCTCTGCAAACTCAACGAGAGTATTTCCACGCTGGTTTCTGTTGCCGTGACCGAATTTAACTACTGAAGTTTCATTCTGTTGCTGTTGCCCTATTTTTGCATTGAAATCTCCCATAATTATCTTCAAGTGCTGCTTACCTTTATTATTTAGATGATGAATTTCCTCATAAAATTCTTCAATTTCTTCTTCAGGATGACTTGTGGTGGGTGCATAAGTTTGAATAATCTGAGCCTGGTATCTTCTCGAGAGTTGGATAACGAGTCGTGCAGCTCTGTCAGAGGAACTTTCAACTTCTACCACTTTATCCTTTAGTTTCTTGTTTATTATAAATCCAACACCACTAGTTCTGCCAGTATCTGTCCCACAATAGTAGAAGAGATGTTAACTTTTCAGTTCAAAGAGATCTCCTTTTCTCCTTACCTCACTTAGCCCGACGATGTCCCACTTGATCCTTTGTAGTTCCTCTTCCAATTCAAGAAGCCTTGAATCAGAAGATAGGGAGCGTCCATTATACGTAGCCAAGGTCAACATCCAATGGCAGCCTAGTCCGGTCCTCCGGGATTCTTAGCACCCTCTGCCTTCATGCCGCTGCCTTGGCCAGGTACATTCCACCTGCCGGAGACTGAGGGCCAAGATTTAAGTTGTAGAGTCATTTTGGAGGTGTTTGGCCATAACTCAACACGCTGGCCAAGCGGGTTGGTGAGTGTGAGATAGCATTTCCTCTGATCCCGATGGTATAGTTATACCGCTATTGGCGGTCGTCAGAGCCCCTTTAGTGGGAACAGGATGAACCACGAGAAGGCGGGGTTGCAGGGATCATAGCATACTTCTGGAAAATTTTAGGTAGGAATTTTAGGAATTTTTAGAAAAATTTTAGGAAAATTTTAGGAGTGTATTTCAATAAAAACTAGATGTATATTTGTATACATCTAGTAAAACAACTTTGTATACATTGTAAAGAGTTTGCTTCACACCCTTCAACCATATATACTGATAGACTGCGCATGACATCAAAATTTCTGGCTCCAACATAAAATCACATGACAACAGTCAAAAAGATGGGTTACACCTGCTGTGCTTATGGTTGCTCTGAGCGATATAGTAAAGAAAGTTCTATGATTTTTCATGGGTAAGAAACGAATTAAATACCTAAGTCAATAAAGTTCAATTACTTAACCAGAAACTTGCAGCTATTGATATAAAAATATAGTAACTTAAGAAAAAAAAATGGAATGCATGTTCCAAATTCTTCGCAAATGTTCATCACATTATAAATCACAAAATGTAAACAACCCTCATGCATGTATATAGCTCATAAGTAAACTTACCTGAAGAGTTTTCATTATATATGAGGCGCATTCACATAATACACCGAAAACACTGAAGTTCTGCAGCGTAAATTAGTAATCATAACAGCATTTTTACACGAAATTTGGAGTCTGATGATGACGTGCCCAATGTTTGAGCCATGGCGGCTTTGATGCAGCTATTGCCAATGTGCAGTCCATTAGTATATATGGTCGAAGTTCACACCCAAATTTTTTGCATAACGTCTAATGTCTAAAGTTTAAGTATGATTTACTTCTAATGTTCAGTTCTTATCTTTTCACGTGTTATTATCATATTCAAGTATATTTACCACATTCAAGTTTCACTTTGAACATTAATATGCTATTGAACCAGAAGCAATTCACGATTTTCACAGTAAAGTTTTCAGGTTTCACATTAAATTATAATATCCTAAAAAGGTAATTAAAAACCAAGAACTATGTACAATTGTTCACTGAATTACTTTTTTCATATTATTGTTTCAACCTTTTCCTGATAAGCCTATCTTTTTCTGCTTCCACCACAACTAATTTACTTTCAGTTTTCTTTATTTCAGCTGAACCTTGTATGATCAAGTTAGAGGCAACTGCTATTTCAACAGTATTTTGTTTTTCTACAGCTTTTCTCATTCTTTCTGTTCCCTCGTGAATTATTGCTAGGGAGGCTTCTTTATCGTTTTTAAGTCTATTTATTTCTGCATCATTTTCTTTTATTTTGTCATCAAACTCAGCTTTTCTTTTTTCTCTAGCTGCTTTTCCTTATTTTCCCTCTCTTTCTGCTTCCTTTCTTTTACCTTTTTTGATTCTTCTTCCTTCAGCTTATCAACATACTCTTTATAAAATTTATGTGAATCACAAACACTATTTAACAAATTTCTTGTTATGGGAACTTTACTTACACATCCATAGTGTTTAATGGCCCCTTTAACTATTCTTAATGATGTTATAGTTGAGTCTTTTAAGTTAGCCTTGTCCTTCCTTAACAGAGCAGTGTTAACCGAAAATCCCCTTTCTGCATCAGCATTACCATGAGGTAAAACTAAAATTGACTTTATGAGTTTAGCAAGATTTGAGTATTTTTCTTTTCCGCTAGAGTCTTTAATACTAAATATATTACGCCAGTAATGATCAATCCGCACTGGAATATGCCCTTCCTCTGAAAATTTCACTAGTTCATCTAGAGTTGGCTTATCGCAATTTAAAAGTTTCCACTCTTCTCTTACTCTATCAATTTGTTCCTCAGAAAGATGCAAAACACTTGAAATTCTGGTTATTTCCGAAAGTCCTTCAGTGACTGAAAGTTGAGTTGACTCTTTCTTTGGTTCTTTTACCTTTAAAACTTCTATGTCTCTTAGCTTTTGATTGCAGAATGGCAAATTTGACTTTAAATATTTTGTGGTTGCAATTAGTAATGATCTTACATCTAAGAGAAATAATTTCTGCCTGGTCTCCTGAACATTCCTGAGGAGATTTTTTGTCTTCATACCAACTTCTAACTCCCCTAGTTTTTTCCATGAATTTTTGTTTTCAAAATCTACATTCTTTAGGTCTTCTCCAAATTTCCCTGCTATAACATCATCTTGGATAAACTGAGCCATAACATTCCTCATTAAAGTATTTAAATCAGAATATAACTGGTGTATTTTTGGTTCTTCACTCTGATAACATAATGAAAACTTTTCAAAATTTTGGTGTGAAAATGAAATTAATGCTAAATAGCAAGGAGTAAAGCTCAGCCATAACATCTTTAGGTCTTCTCCAAATTTCCCTGCTATAACATCATCTTGGATAAACTGAGCCATAACATTCCTCATTAAAGTATTTAAATCAGAATATAACTGGTGTATTTTTGGTTCTTCACTCTGATAACATAATGAAAACTTTTCAAAATTTTGGTGTGAAAATGAAATTAATGCTAAATAGCAAGGAGTAAGCTCAGCCATAACATTCCTCATTAAAGTATTTAAATCAGAATATAACTGGTGTATTTTTGGTTCTTCACTCTGATAACACAATGAAAACTTTTCAAAATTTTGGTGTGAAAATGAAATTAATGCTAAATAGCAAGGAGTAAGCTCATTTTTCAGGAAACAGTGAATTCTTTTATACCTTGCCGAATTGCGCAGTTGTTTTTCAAATATTTTTTGAGATGGCAAGAAGTTTAAAAAATATTCTGTAATATTTAGCCATTGATCCAAGAGCCTCTGGGCTACAGAACCAACGGTTAACCATCTGTTGCTGACATGACGCAAAAGAAATTTGGCAGTGACCAATGTTATATCCTCGACAGATTTATAATCCTCTCGTCTTGCAGCACTACTCTTTAAAAAGTAATGCATATCAGTAGCAAATTTGTCAAAATCTATATTTAAGCTTGTCAAAAAAATTTTAAATGCATTACTAACAACATGCAGGTTGCAAAAACCTAGTTCCAAAGATTTCTGGCCTGTTTCTTGTTTTACAACTTCATTGAATTTGCGTAAAAAGCACTTATTTACATTTGGGCTGTCCATGGATACACAAATAATTCTGTTCAACGAAATATTGAAGGATGATAACACATCAAGAATTTCTTTTAGCAAAATATCTGCTGTTCCATGACCCAGAAAAACGCTTGTTAGGTATCGGCAAGAAACTGAATTTATTTCTGAAGACCAGTACCTGAGATACACATCCATCTGCCGTTTCACTTGTGTATTTGTAGTTTCATCAAATGCTATAGTAACCTTTCCTGGGCTACTAGATGCAATGTCTTTTTTCAAATCCTCTTCAAAATATTTTGACAATCCATGTGATATCACATAAGCAACTTTTTTTCTTTAAGTTGCATTTTGGCTGCAATAGCAGAATCAGGAAACATTTCTTTGAAAAGTTCAACTGTTTCAGTGCATGAAACAAAAGACATATTGTCCTTAGCAACTTTCATGGCCCATAATGCTTCGGCTTTAGCCAACTGTAAATCATGACTCAGTACTTCACTAATATTTGTTTTGGGCTGAAGATCCCGTCCTCCAAAGGCTTTCAGGATGGACTTATTTTGAAATTTACTTTGAAATTTCTGCAAATGTTTTTTTCCTTTATGATGCGCTTTTACTTGTGAAAAGCCACTATTAGAAATGTTGAAAATTTCTGAACACAATATACACTTAGCAGAAAATATTGTTTCAGTTGCAGAACACCATTCTTTCAACTTCACTCCGTCCAATTCTTTGGCGAGCCACGCATCTTGAAATTTCGTTTTGGATTTAGGCATCTTAAACACTTGTGTATTACTAACCAGAAAATGAAAGGGAAGTACAAAAACACGTTAAAATATTGCAAAACCAGACAACTTCCCGAAATTTGGCTGCGAGGATGTCAGAAGATATGAAAAAAAAAAAAAAAAAGCAGGTCACCACTAGAGAACTGAACCTGCACACAGCACAGAGAACACCATAAAAGACGTAAAACCAGAAACTATCATACGCATCTCACGCAAGTTCAGTCAAAGCGAGTCAGAGCCGAGATATATTGCGCATCGAAGGTCGCTGTCGCCGACGCATGATCGAAGGTCAATGATCACGTGCTCTACTGCCTGCCAAGATAATACTCAGCTACCATCCCATCGTCATTACCGGAGGTTACGGAAGGAGACCACATGTTTCCTCTTTGCTTCCACCCACCTGCGGTTTACAATAACAAAACATCAGCAGAAAGAGGAGGTTCCACAAGGCATGTACAAAAATAAAGTATGATCTTCTGCGTGCCACGGAGTTCGTCTGCAAAGCGCAAACCAGGGGTGAAAATGACCCCTCCCCTTTTCCCTTAGATCTCTTGTTACTCTCGAAAACTGTTCGAAGGCAAAAAAATGGAACGCCCGCCCCGAAGCAAGTGCATCTCGATGGCGTCATTTTTCCCTCCCTTCAGCAGCACAGCATATAGGCTGTGTTTCTACAATAACAGGTCTTTTTACCTTACCGTAATGGTAAATTTATTGGCGTTAATAACGGTTGTGTTTTTAATAAAAATAAGCTTACGAAAATTTTAGGATGAATAGCAAATTTTAGGTCTAATTTTAGGAATTTAAGGAGGGTCACAAAATATTAGGAATTTTAGGAATTTTAGGAGGAATGCGATCCCTGGGGTTGACATTTGTCAAGGAGAGGCTGTGATGTTACGCATCACCTGAATTTACATCCCTGCCTCTGCAAACTCAACGAGAGTTTTTCCCAAGTATATGTGTGTATATACTTGTGGTTGAAAAATGTATTAGATACACACAAGCCATTCTCAATGCAGAGTTCAATTAATCTTTCACCATTATCATTCACACAAGGATCATTAAACTTACCCAGAACATTGTCAGAAATTGCATTCTGCACACCTACTCTAGCATTGAAATACCCTGCTATTATAACTTTTTCTTTAGCACCAAACTGGCTCAAAACAGCTTTTAGCTCATTCCAGAAATCTTCTTTCTTATCAGAAGGTTCCGAGTCACAAGGAGCATACACTACAACAATTACAATTCTCTGAAGTTTCACTTTCAAAAGAATCCAGAGAATTCTCTCACTTATGCAACTATAGTGAATTAAGTTGTTCCTCATCTTTTCACTTAAAATCACACCTACACCAGCCTGTCCTCTCATATTATCCAATACTCCAGACCACGCACTCACCGTGGCATTCATTTTCTACCCCGATTTCCTTCTTTTTGGTTTCACTTACACACAACACATCCAGTCTATACTTATTCATCTCCTCAATCACCTCACTCATCTTGCTATTTATACCTCTAGTATTCTATACACCAATCTTACATTCACTCAGCCGAGATCTCTTTCTCATACGCCGTTTAGAAAGTCCAGGTCGATTCCACGGTGGACCGCTCTTCTCAAGTGTGGTAGGTCCACCATGTCCCACACTTGAGTCATTCTTAATATTTCTTTTTGTCTTTTTAATCAGGTAAGTACATCAGTGTGGGGGATTAGCCCACAGCTGAGGGTTCCAGTTGGTCATTCAACCTAAGGATTCTGGAACAAAACCCAGTGAGTTGGGGTCTTTTCGCCAATGTCACACAGAACTAGCTTGCACCACTCCAAGATTCACAGAGGCCTAGTTGCTGTTGTGTGTGCCATTGTTACCACGGAGCACCCCGAGGAGGCAAACCCATAGCTCACTACGACCGCCCGCATAACAATTTTAATAATTAATTGAATTAATTAATATAATTCAATTAGAATATATATAAACAATTTTACTTTAAATGTCATTAAATATTAGTTATTATTACATGCTATAGTTAATAGTTTACATAAGCTTATCCAATATCATTATTATTACCCCCTCTCCCTGACTGCAACTGTAGAACTGCTCTTGGCACTAATGGGTTTGCACCCCAGTTTGCTGGTGATGCCTTAAGCATCTGCTGCGATGTTTTGTCCTGAAAATGCGATTATTTTCTTTCTTTTTCTGTCACTTTGCTTTTTAATGGAATTATGAGTCTTTCTACGTTTGTTTCAGATGGCTATGTACAACATACGAGGTATGTGATTAAACTGTATTTTACATCATGAACGCAGGATGCATATGGTCACAAATAGCACGATAGCTGGCGTAGCTCATAAAAATTATATGCTAGTATCTAATAATGGATAAACATAAAAGTATATACAAGCATTCACGATACGACACTGTAGAAAATATGCAGAAGAATATCAATTTCTGTACCTAAGATAAAGCGATAACATTTTAAACTCATTTAGCAACCTTTACAGCAGTATAGATACATATATATTCATGGCGATAATAATGCCTTTCGGTACACAAGAGACAAAGGGACATTTGGCACCAACTTTTTTGGAAAAAGAAGGGCACCTTATATTCCAAAAAATCTGATAATTCTTCACAAACACATGAGAGGCACATATTTATCACTGTTGGCATACAGATGCTATTCCTTTTTACTGTTTCTCATGTAGCCATCTTAAGTTATACCTGCTTATTTCAGTTGTTTGGAACTTTGTTGCCCTGGGTGGTGTTACGTAGCATGCTTGAATGGAAATCAGGAGATGCAGGTTGGATTCCCGTTCCAGGACAATGGAATTTTTGAGTATTCTGAAGAATGGCTACACAAGAAACTGTAAAATGTACGGCATCTACATGCCTCTCATGTATTTGTGAAAAATTAATTCTTTTGGATATTCACTTCTCATTTATTTCTACTTTCATGAAATTGCGACGGTAATTGCAAAAAATAACCAAGCACTGCTTAAAATCATGGAGAATACATTATCCGTGACCAGGTCTGCATTTTAAAATACAACCAAACTGAATATGGTGTTATGGACTTACACATTTTGTCTTTCTTGATAATCCTCTGCAAATCCAATTTACATAAATAAAAAAAAAAAAAAAAAAAAAAAAAAAAAAAAAAAAGGAAAGCTCCCAAAAGAGACAAACTGTAAATAAGTAAAACATAACTTTATTTTTACTCCCATGAAGAAGTGAGTACAAAAATACTATGATGCAACCAAGCACAAAGATGAAACACTACAAAATTTTTAAATAACAAGTTTCTTTCTAAACAATTAAAATGTTATTTTATCACACTGGAGTGCAAATTATTACATAACTCCTATTTTTCGTGTTTTCTACAATCCAAAATGGTATATATAAATTCTGCATTTCTGCCAACATTTAGATGAAATTTTGGATACACAGTATAACAAAGAAAACTATTCCAGTGAAATAGCCGTTAACCAGATCACTAAGTGGTATAAAAATATATGAGGTATGAAAATAAGGTAAGCTGGAATTCTAAATTACAGCTTTCCTTTGAGAAGAAAATGTTAATCCAGCATAGAATAAACTTCAGTTTACACAAAACATCCTTTTTCTTCAAAGCTAAATTGCAATGCTCGTTTTTTTTTTTCTTTTAGCTACTATGAAATCTTGTATCAAAGTGATCACTGATCAAATCTTTATAAGTCAATGGATCTGACACTATACAAAAATATCAAAATAGTTTTTCACCTTTAACAACTAGAAATTGATAAAGATAATACGAAAATTCACGAACTTTATAATATAAAAATATATACATTTGTATGCGAGAATAGATGAGCATATGCCACTACCACCACAAAATATGCTGAAGCAGTTGACTCAGCTCTCTACAATTTAGGATTTAAAAAAAAGAAGTCTCATCCATTTCCATATCGAAATTTTATGAATTGCACTTGGTCATTTTTAGAAGAATTTCAAGAAATTGCTCGAATAACCATATTATTTATCTACAAATAACTAAAACACTTAGAAAACTTGAAAATAAATCAAGTCCACTACTCATCCATACCACAAGTCATTTTCACTTCTGTACAACTAATGCCTTGCCTGTTAAAACATTAAAGTGATTTAATGGAACCCTTAATGGATGCGTAAGAAACGAAAGAAAAAGTAACATGAATAAAGGTTAAAGACTGTTCGATCTAACATTTCTTCAGTATGTTAAAGTAATGAACACAGTATTTTGCATCAATGTGCATTCTTTATTACTGTGAAATCATAACTTCTGCAAAACTTTGCTATCTTGATACAAAATGATCGTGTACGTCTCACCTACATAATGGTCACATTCAAACACAATGTTTTATCATAAGTGCTTAAACATAATTTCCTTGCAGGAATGGTGTATGGGTATTTTTTCTGACACTCAGACTTTTTTTTTTTTTTTTTTTTTTTTTTATTTTTTTTTATTTGGGGTTTAACGACCGCCGTGAGCGACTCAATGGGCTATAAGCAGTCGCCCGTCCCTAATTGAGGGTCACTGGTTCCAGGGAAGGGAGAGAGCCAGTGCCGTAAGACAAACACAACATCCATGCCTGACCGGGATTCGAACCCAGACCCCTTACGGACGAATGATCATAGGCCAACGCCTTAGACCACTGCGCCACCGGGGCGGCACACTCAGACTTTAAAGTGATGAATGAGTTTGGGAATAAATACATAAAAATTTTTAACAAATTAAATTTACGCCACTAGATGTACAAATATTAATACATAAAACAGAGAACATGTTACAACATCAGATTTTTAATATAAATCTTCATAATACAAAAAAGTTTTAATGAGCTTTTGAATATTAGTTTGGTTTAAACAATCCTAACATGCATCTAAGGCTAACAGGAGACATTCCCTAAATTAGGGTAACTGATCACAGGGTAGAGAGAGAAACAGTGCCAAAGGACAAACACAATGTCTATGCTTTCATTGTGATTTGACAACAGATCCAGTTATGTATTCCAAGAACCTAAGAGAGGGAGGGAAACACTCACAGCATGACACTCATGTAGTTGCACCTACAAAGAGCAGCAAGTGGAACACAGTAGTTGGATCTTCATTATTTCATGAGATTTATTGTAATTTTACCATATAATGTATACATAAATTATTGATCTTAAACAAAAAAGGATTTACAATATGATTAAAATGAGATATGCAAATATAAAATTTGTCAAGAAAACCATAAACTCTTGTTGCTACATATTACAGTGAAACTTTGTGAGTAGTAGACAAAAGATTCAGTGTAGTACTTACTAGTACACTACAGTTTAGTAGATTTATATGGATTGCTCATCTATACTTAAGGCACTAAGTAGTATTTTCTTTCAGCATTCCTTTCACAAAACTTCCTCTGGACCAAGAACTATGGTATATATAGCTCACAGTGATTAGAAAATGTCCATCACTTGTTATCCTGAGCCAGATTTGGGGGTCTTTCAGTTCGTGCACTTACACTATCAAAATATGGTCCATGTTAGAACAGTATAGCAGCTTGGCATAGTCATATTCATTTCTTATCATTTGAATAAATAACAGTGAAAGGAAACTAATTTGGTGCAGTCCAAGTTTATTTGATTTACCATGTAGAATGTCAATATTTTGGGGAGATATATGTCAGGCTACATTTAGCTGTTATCCCTGAAAAATCATAAATCATGGATTGCTGAAATACAACAGATACACTGAGAAGCATATACTATCCACCTGCCATAATATGACTGATCTCTAATTATGAGATATGAACAATAACAAAACCTGAACACATCACAAGGGTGTGCACATAGGAAGGAGGGGTGGGGGGGGCACACAACTGTTCTCATATTTTTCATACTATAATATTTAAAGATGACACACACAGCATTAATGAGGATTATTATATATGTAACTCTCTCTTTCTATCTTCCTTCCTTCATAACTTTTTAAGATGAGATTGTGGGTTTGAAAGAAAAGAAATACAATCATTGAGGTCATTCATCATTCAGACTGGAACATGCACAATCATAATGATATATCAAAGGTGTGGATTATGACATAACAGCAAAGGGCAAAGGTGCATTTCACTTTTAGAAGCATAGAACCTCTTTCACAAACATAAAAAAAGATTAGGACTGCAAAAGTAGCACAAAAAAAAAAAAAAAAAAAAAAAAAAGAGCTGGAAGCAGCAAGATGGAAGATAAAAGCAAGCTGAAAATCAGAGTTAAATGTGGTCAAAGCTGAACCCTTAGAATGCATGACCTTACTGACAGAACATGCAATTCGTTTATTTTTTCTCTAATGTCCTTGGCATCGGATGATTTTCGTTCTGCAAAATTTCCTTCCCTTCACAATCACTTTTATCTACATATTATTTTATTACACTTTCCTCCTTTTACTTACTATTTTTATTACACTTATGGGGAACTAGTAAGAAAAATATAGAAGTATTAATGTATCGGAAACATTCACTAAACATTTTCAAAAGATTTAGTAAAATGCCAAATAGTTCAAACAAAATTTTCATTCAACACATAATTTGTCAGCATACAAGGATTTTTCCTTACTTTGTTTTCTCCATTCCTCTGAGAAATGAAGATGTCACACAAAAACAACATACAGAATGGAAAATGTTTTCAACTATGCTTACAGAACATAGGGAATATCCACACATACATAACATTTCAAGCAATAATGAGTGTTCCTGGGTACATCAAAGCTAATGTCCCAATGAAAAAAGAACACAAATTTGTCTTTAGCTGTTCAGCTCAAATACTTAAAAATTAATTTCACACCTTAACTGACAATAATCATTTCTTGAAGTCATTTCAAGAAAAGATTATCAACAGATGGGGTATGCTGCACACTCAAAATTTTTTATTTAGGATAAACTATGTCATTTACCCGAAAAGTAGTGATCATTGAAACAGCTCTATATAAAATTTTCACTTGTTCATTAATCCTTAGGTTGAATGACCAACTGGAACCTCAGCTGTGGGCTAATCCCCCACACTGATGTACTTACCTGATTAAAAAGACAAAAAGAAATATTAAGAATGACTCAAGTGTGGGATATGGTGGACCTACCACACTTGAGAAGGACGGTCCACCACGGAATCGACCTGGACTTTCTAAACGGCGTATGAGAAAGAGATCTCGGCTGAGTGAATGTAAGATTGGTGTATTGAATATTAGAGGTATAAATGGCAAGAGAAGTGAGGTGATTGAGGAGATGAATAAGTATAGACTGGATGTGCTGTGTGTAAGTGAAACCAAAAAGAAGGAAATTGGGGTAGAAGAAGTGAATGGCACAGTGAGTGTGTGGTCTGGAGTATTGGATAATATGAGAGGACAGGCTGGTGTAGGTGTGATTTTAAGTGAAAAGATGAAGAACAACTTGATTCACTATAGTTGCGTAAGTGAGAGAATTCTCTGGATTCATTTGAAAGTGAAACTTCAGAGAATTGTAATTGTTGTAGTGTATGCTCCTTGTGACTCGGGACCTTCTGATAAGAAGGAAGATTTCTGGAATGAGCTAAAAGCTGTTTTGAGCCAGTTTGGTGCTAAAGAAAAAGTTATAATAGCAGGGGATTTCAATGCTAGAGTAGGTGTGCAGAATGCACTTTCTGACAATGTTCTGGGTAAGTTTAATGATCCTTGTGCAAATGATAATGGTGAAAGATTAATTGAACTCTGCATTGAGAATGGTTTGTGTGTATCTAATACATTTTTAAACCACAAGTATATCCACACATATACTTGGGAAAAGCGTACTCTTGGTCAAAAGAGTGTGATAGATTTTGTTGTCCACGATCAGCGTTTGAAACACTTAGTTGTTGACACCCGTGTGATGAGAGGTACAGATGCTGGTTCTGATCAGTACTTGGTAGTGTCACGAGTGAAACTTAATGTTGGTTGGAGGAAAAGGAATAGGAAGAGACCCAAGATAGAAAGAATAAAGGCTGATAGGCTCCTTGAAGATCATCAGCGGTATTCTGACTTACTCAGAGAACGACTGAAGGATCTGAAGTCTGGTGAGAGGGATGTAGAAAAGAAGTGGGAATGCTTTAAGAACTGTGTTGTCACTGCTGCTAAAGAGGTCTGTGGCACCACAATAGTGGGTAACAATAGAGGTGATGCTTGGTGGAATAGTGAGATTGAAGAAGCAGTAAAGAGAAAGAAGGAAGCCTATTTGGGGATGTTGCAAGGTAGAGTCTCTGTGGATGAATATCGCTGTAAGAAGCGTGAAGCTGCTAAGCTGGTTCGCCACAGTAAGGCAAAAGATAGAAAGGAGAAAGTGGAAAGGCATGAACTGGCTTTTTGGAAAGATAGAAAGTCCTTCTGGAAGTACATGAGACTCAGGAAAAATAGGGGAAACAAAGTTGTAAGTTGTGTGAAGAATGAGATTGGGGAAATGATATGGGAGCCCAATGAGTTAAGTGACAGATGGAGTGAATACTTCTGTGAGTTATTAGATCAGGAAAGCAAAGATGATTCTGAGACAGACGCAGATGGTGTCACAATGAGGGATGAAAGCACAGGAGGGATCTCAAGAGAAGAAGTGTGTAAAGCTCTAAAATCTCTTCAGAATGGTAAGGCTCCGGGAGTTGATGGCATAACTGCAGAGATGTTGAAGTATGGTGGTGACTCTATAATTGACTGGTTAACTGAAATTTGCCAGTTGTGCTGGGAGTTAGGAATGGTCCCTCGGGATTGGAAGGACGCTATTATTGTTCCCTTGTATAAGGGAAAAGGTGATGAGACTGAATGCAAGAACTATCGTGGTATTAGCCTACTGAGTGTGTCAGGGAAAGTGTTTGGTAAGGTTGTTATTGAAAAAGTACGGGGTCTTACATCATTGAAAGTGTGGGATGTTTGGAGTGGTTTTACGCCTGGTAAAGGCTGCACTAACCAGATTTTTGCATTACGCACGATGATTGAAAAGTATCTAGCTGTTGGGAAGAAAGTTTTTACTGCCTTCATAGATTTAGAGAAAGCTTACGACCGAGTCAATAGGACACTTTTGTGGAAGGTATTGAATGAATATGGTGTTATTGGGAATCTACTTAATAGTGTAAAAGCCATGTATGCTGGTAGTAGAGCTTGTGTACGAGTGAATGGTGTTTTATCAAAATGGTTTCCCGTTGGTGCAGAGTTAGACAAGGTTGCATAATGTCACCATGGCTGTTTAATATATTTATGGACGCATGCATGCGTGAGGCCAAAATAGATAATAGTGGTTTATGTCTTGGTGATATCCGTGTGTGCAGATTGCTGTATGCTGATGACACTGTGTTGTTGGCAGAGAGCAAAAGTGAGTTGCAGAGTATGTTGACTCGGATGCACGAAGTTTGCATGAAATTCAAATTGAGTATAAATAAGGGAAAAACCAAAGTTATGGTGTTTGAGAGAGGAACTGGTAGCACTGAATGTAATGTAAGCATAAATGGCACTGTGATTGACCAGGTGAGTGAGTTTGTGTATTTAGGAAGCATGTTTGGCAGAGAGAACAAGTTGGATGGTGAAATCAGTAAGCGAGTGAATTCTTCTTTGAAAGTCATAGCTGCTCTGGGAGGTTTTCACAGGAATGATGGGTTCTCTAGAGAGTCTCGCATGGCTGTGTATGAAACAGTAATTGTTCCTACTCTGATGTATGGCAGTGAAACCTGGGTACTGCAGAAGAAACATAGGAGTCGTTTGTGTGCTGGAGAAATGCATTACTTACGTGGGGTTTGTGACAAGACACGATATGATTGTGTGAGAAATGAAGATGTATTGCAGTTGTGTGATGTGAAGCAAAATGTTGTTAGCAAGGTGGAGACCAATATGCTTTGGTGGTTTGGCCATGTTGAAAGAATGAGTGATGAAATGCTTACTGAGAAAATATTTTCAACCCAAGTGGCAGGAAGGAAAGGCAGAGGAAGGCCAAGGAAGACATGGGTGGATCAGATTCAGGAGTGTCTGCATGAGAAAAAGATTATGAGTATGAAGTATAAAAGATCTTGTGTACGGCGTGTAATGGATATTAGTAAAGCACGAGTTGTACGTCAAGATCGCTGTAAATGGAGAAGTTTGCTACGACAACAATAAGTAAAAATATCTGGAAGTTCGTATTTCTTTTTGGAGCTAACCTCTGAATCTCAGAGAACAGCTTAGTGATATGTATGTATGTATGTACTTGTTCATTTTAAAGAAATTTTACTTGTTATATACAGGGTGCATAGGAAAGTCCCTTTAGCCTGGAATAACTTGCAAACGGAGAGAGGTACAGTTATGCATGTGAGATAACGGTATAGTAAAGTGACTACGCCCGATCGAATGCACCCGATAGCAGCGCCCCTAGTGGCGAAATGCGGAAGTTAGCCATTGCAAATCGAAAACGAAAAGAAATAGAGCAAAATTTCCAATTACAAAGTTGTAGAGCATCAATTAACTTGTACAAAACAATTAATTTGTACAAAACGACACGCAGATAAGATAAATTGTCGCCTGAATACCCTAAAATGTCCGAAATCGATGCGCGACCTTTTGTGTGAATATTTGAAGGGAACAGGCATAGGTATGAGCAAATACACAAAATTTATTGCATAAATGCGTGCTTATGTCAATACAGGTTGATGACATCCGACAAAACAAAAACAAAAAAGGCAAACTGGCGTGCAGTGATAAAAAATTAATGTTAAGTATGTTTGAAGAGTTCGCCATAGCCCACAATACACATTTGTATTTGTGAAAGTAACTCTGCATGCACATTCCTCAGCATGGAGGGTGTCACACTATTGCAAACATCTGTAACACGATGACATAGATCCAGCAGACTTGTACACGCTGTTGCATACATCTGATTTTTTTACGTAACCCCAGAAATCCAAGCTCACCATTCTCACACAGCATACGTAGACCTAAACTTCTGATCAGGGTACATCCTGCTACTGGTTTTTATATCGTAGGTACGGTACAACGTCACAATCTGCATTTGCATATGGCTAAAATTTGCGAAATGTGAATATGCAGATTCGAATCGCCGCACATCGATTTTGGACATTGTAGGGTATTCAGGCGACAATTTATCTTATCTGTGTGAAACAAATGTCGTTTTGTACTAAATAATTGATGCTCTACAACTTTGTAATTGGAAATTTTGCTCTATCTCTTTTCGTTTTCGATTTATAATGGCTAACTTCCGCATTTCGCTACTATCGTTTGCATTTGATCGGGCGTAGTCGCTTTATTATACCATTATCTCACTTGCATAACTGTACCTCTCTCCATTCGCAAGTTATTCCAGGCTAAAGGGACTTTCCTATGCATCTTGTATATATATAGTCCTGCAAAGACAGGAAATTTAGTTTAAAAGTATAAACTTTAGAGATCTGGATATCATGCACTGTACAACATCTTATGCTGTGAGATGACATGTTGCCAACATGTTTGTGAGTTAATAATCTAAAGCAACTTATGGGAATTTACTAGGAATTTTTTTCCATTTATAGCAAATTTTCGGAGAAAACTCTTCTCCTTCTTCAGGCTCTCTTGTTGTTGTCACTTTTTGCTTGTCACTATTTAGTGACAAGCAAAAACAGCAAAAAAAAAAAGTGACAACAACAAGAGAGCCTGAAGAAGGAGAAGAGTTTTCTCCGAAAATTTGCTATAAATGGAAAAATTCTAGTAAATTCCCATAAGTTGCTTTAGATTATTAATTCAATTAAACTAGGAAGCCATTTCTCAATATGAGCTTTATTCAAAGAATGTTTGTGAGTGTTGGACACATAACATGGATTGGAAAAGCAAATAAAGTTCAATGCATTTATGGTGAAGACACATAACTCTGACTATTTGAATAGGCATTGCATTTTGGTGTGCATGTTGCTCAAGCCACAGTTACTGGGATCATGGAAAACACACAACAATCAGCATATCATCTGAAACACAATTCCTTACCAAGTGCCCACTTTAAAATTAAGGTAAGATTCAAACAATGTTGCAGATGACTGCATGGAAATTCCTTTATTTGACAGCTGCATTCTGCAACTAATTGAAAATATTACCAGCACACTTTATAGGAGTGTGAGACTAAGTTTTCATTTAACTGAAGAACAATACTGTTACCATAAATCTGGTAAAACAAAAAGATGAACACATATTTTGCTTTTGTATGTTGACACTTATCTTTTTCTTTCAAATTTATGATGGCTGAGGACCAATAAATTTGTAACTTTTAAATAACTACCTTAAAGTAGGCACTGGAAATTCTCACATCAAGGTTCACAGTGTTTAATTATTTATCATATTTCCACTTTTATTAAATACAATATTTCTGTATTTCTCAATTACAATAAAAAACTTATCTATAACTACCTTCTGAAGCTTTGATCTTGAAAAAAAATATGAAAAGCAATATAACTATGCACATAAATGAATAAAAAATAAAATTAGAGAGGTTTTAGATCATGCAATTTACATAATGAAAATGACAATGGCTCCAGAAAGTACTTGAGCTCTACATGCATTATTTATACATGCACCATATTGGTTGATCTTTTAAAATCATTCCAATAATCCAACTATTAATGCTATTCTTGACTATACACTACATTTATAACCTATGTACTAGCCAAACACAGAACATAAATAAAAATGAGGTTGGCTGAAGATATGATTTCATCACATATGGATACATAGAACAATTTGTTTCATGATATCAGAGTATTCTTCAAAAATTTTTTTATGCAATAAACATTAAAAGAAATAATGTACTAAAATACAAAAAGAAAGCTTTGTAAACTTGTAAAATGAAAACTGAGCTATGTAAATTAATTTTAAAAATTTAAATTGCTAAACAAAGAAATATATATAACTTTTTATTTAAAAGGCAGTGTTCTTCACTACTCAGATAAACTACTGAAAATTAGTATTTTGGGGCTAGCAGCCCTGGTTCTAATGGCAAAAAAAGTGTGAATTATCCACCTAGTGGCTCTTACCCTGATACAGTGCTTATTGTGAAATGTTTTCTAAATATTTATTCAGTGCAATAGCTATCGAAAGTTTTTTTCCTCAATTTTATTTATTTTTTAATGGGAAACTATACCATTTAATAGATTCTTTTTTTGAATAATGTAAACTGTTCTAACAAGTTTATCACAATTCAAATATTGTTTTGCTAATATTAATCAATGAAATTAAGGAATTTGCTATTGCTAAGTTAAAATACTATGCTATCAAATTAAGGGCAACTCTTTTACATACAGTGGATTTAAAGTGTATAGACTACATTCTGCTTATAGTGAAAAGTTTATATGCTTTGTAGGAAGTTATTACAACAAATCAAGTTTGGTAAATAATGAAATTACCCATGAGGACTTTTTTTAAGTTTAATTAACATTTTTCAGTTTGTGACTGTCTTAAAAATCGTTTTATGGATCCTTCCCTTTTCATTTCCCTTTCTTTCTTTCTGAAAAATGGTCTGAGTTGTTAGTGAGATTAAGCCACTGTTTGCTGGAGGTTGTAAATCAAAATGTGAGGATGCTTCAACATTTGGACCAGAAAAATTGCGATATTGAAGGTTACTTAAAGTCAAACATAAGTCAAAAAACATACATACACTTTGAATAAAGCTCATGTTGAGAAATGGCTTCCTAGTTTGATTGAATTAATAATCTAAAGCATTTTTTATGGGAATTTTACTAGGAAATTTTTTACATTAATAGCAAATTTTCGGAGAAAACTCTTCTCCTTCTTCAGGCTGTCTTGCAAAAAAGAAAACTGAAAGAAGGAATAGAGATTGAGAAAAATCAAAATTCCATCATCAATGACTGCAAAGGATTTTCCCTGCCTAACATCTGGCAGGATTTGTTGAAAAATAACCTAAACCGTCAAGGTTAACCGTAACCGTCAAGGTAAACCGTACCCGTGATAGTGACAAGTAAAAAGTGACAACAACAAGACAGCCTGAAGAAGGAGAAGAGTTTTCTCCGAAAATTTGCTATTAATGTAAAAAATTTCCTAGTAAAATTCCCATAAAAAATGCTTTAGATTATTAATACATACACTGTCGACCCAGAGCTGCTTTCTTCTTTTACACCCTCCTTAGCTGGAAAGTCCAAGCCTAAGTATCACCATTCATGATGGAGTTCTGAAGAAATTCTGCTGCTATGTTCATGCTTAGGGGAAGAAGTGATCACCCAATTTTGATGGGTACTAAAAGATCTTATTTTATGTTCAGCTATGACACGATCAGAAGTAACCTTAAAGCAAGGATAAATAACAGGAAGTTGTAGTAATGATCCCACAGTTTTAACATGTCATAATAAGTTGTAGCATTTCTATACAATAAAGCATAGATATACAATAAAGCATAGATATACAATAAAGCATAGATATACAATAAAGCATTTTTTAACTCTTGAGTTTGTGTTGTATTAATACATTCTTGCTGTTGTAATTTTGTGATTATTATGTTTATTGCTTCTGGTATGGAGGTGCTCGGGAATAGAGCTTTTACATCCGTACTTGCCATCAAGAAAGCAGATTTTGATTTACATGAATATAATTTGGAAAGTATGGAAGTAAAAGCCCTATTCCCAAGCACCCCTGTGCCAGAAGCAATAAACATAATAATCACAAAATTACAACAGCAAGAATGTATTAATCAAACACAAACTCAAGAGTTAAAAAATGCTTTATTGTATATCTATGAAAATAACATTTTTACTTTTGAAAAGACAATATATAAACACAATTATGGTGGTCCTATGGGTTCTCCATTGTCCTCTTTGTTTGCTGAAGTTATAATAAATGACATTGAAGAAAAGATAATTAAACAACAAGAGATACAAGAGCCATTAATTTATTGCAGGTATGTCGATGACATCTTCATTCTGTCTAAATTAAATCCTATTCAACTTGAAGATCTGGCTGGACAGTACACAGAAATGTATCCTTCTGAACAATTGATAATAGAAAAAGAAATAAAAAATACAATAGCTTTTCTGGATATTGAAGTTATTAAGAGAAAAAAATAGATTACAGTACAGAGTACATCGGAAATCTTCATATATTCCTGTGATATACCATGAGACTCATCACACCCATATGCACAAAAATGCAATAGTGTGAAGACGTTAATAAAAAGAGCATTTACTTACAGTTCAACAGAATGTTATAAAAGAAAAGAATTGGAATATGTGAATAAGATTGCTGAAACTTATTGGTTATCCAAGGCAGCAAGTTAAAAAATGGACACTAGAAGTTCAGAATAAAATAAATAGAGGTACAATGTCAAGGAAAAAAGAACAATTGAAATATATTGGTGCTTTCCCATATCTCAAAGGAGTGTCATCAGAAATTAATAAAATGTGTACTAAATATAACATTCAGCTTGGATGTAAAGTAAATACAATTAAGAATTTGGTGCTAAAAAGCAATGAAAAGATGAGTTGTTTGGAGCAAGCAGGAGTATGTGCAATACCCATATCGAAGAATCGACCGGTTTCATACATTGGTAGTACCAAAAATAAATTAAAGCATAGATTAAAGCAACATTTAAAAAATTGGCAAAAAAAAAAAAAAACAACTAAAACTACATTAATTCAATACTGCCTGGAAAACAAGGAATATCCTAAATTCGAAGACATTACAATAATTAAAAATGTAACACAGAAAGACATTTGAGAATAGCTGAATCGGTTCTTATTGAGAAAAATAGAGGTATAATATGTAATTCTAACGACCCAAATATACTAAATAAAAATTGGAAGGCCTCGATAAAAATGGAACAGAAATTGACCAAACGAAAGGACAGATAGCGCCATAGGCAAACATCGTAAAATACAACGACAGAGCAGAAGCCCGGAGATGATTGCATCACTCGCTCTGCGGCTGCAGAGAGGAACGGTGGTGATTCAACAAGCCTCCTGAGGATAGCCAGAGACTGGCCGAAAGTACAAGAGGCATACATAGTCATGGGTGTGGGGCTTGATGTGTCAGTGGTTAGGCGTATCATGTTTTCCATCAAAAACTAAGTAGGGTAAGAGGAAGAGTGATGAGCCAGTGAGTAAATGAATTGAGTGAAGAAATAAGGGTGTTGTAAATAGTGTATATAAAAGGCAGTTTTTAATATGAATGTATGTATATGTATATATGGATGTTTTGAATAATAAGACGTGGATGGTGTTTAACGACCAAGAGAGTTAGGGTTAAAATGTATTTGACGAATGATGAAAGGGTTCTGTATAATGAACGACGAGTGAGTTCTGTATAGAGTTTTAGAGTTTTTAATATATGCTGAAGATAATGAAAGATGTCCATATGTAGAAATATGTGAATGTAGTTGTAAGATGTTGGCTCAAACACAAAAATAGCAAGATTATATGTAAAGACACAGGGAAGAGATATGACAACCACGTAAGGCCTATCATGAAGTATGACAAGTCCAGCCGGAAAGATACGTGCGGTAAATGTGCCAAGAAGCAACAACCTTTGTTTGAGTTTCTATTAACAATGCTAATTTCAACTTTTTGTTATGTATTCTTTTTAAATAGTAAATACATATGTTCAGCTACCAAAAGGGCGTAATTAAAAAATATTAATGCTTTGGCTGGTTTCCAAAATGTAAGTCTAGTCAGGTACGTGATTATAAGCAAAGCACACTCAGCCCCTATTCCATCTAATAACACTTGAGGAAATATCACACGATATGAAGAATTTTTTTCACCTTTTTCAAAGTAGCATGATTTGTAGCATAATTTTCTACTACAAGCTACTTTATTTTCTAGGTTGTTACTGCTACATCTACATTTTTCTATTTGTAGTGATGCTACATGAAATGCCACTGTAAAAGTAGCAATGCTACTTCTGATCACCATGTGTATGTATATATATATATATATGTATATACATAATGTTTAAATAGCAATCCATAGAATGTTGCTATTTTACCTGTGTAAGCTCTTACATTGATAGCTTATGGATTGCAAAACTATGGAGTGCAGCATTTATGCCAGTGCGGCTCTTATAACAAATTGGTTTTCTAAGCATCACCATTTTTCAGGAGCAGCTCTTACGCCAACACTGTGCTTATCCTGAATATTAGAAAAATTCAACAGAATATACTTGGCAGATAATCTGACCATTTAAGGGGCTGTTTTCTTTACAGTAACAACAGCAACACTATTCTCAATCTTCTCTATGCACTTTGATCTTCTATGCACCTTGCATACATTCAAGTTCCATAATATCAGGTAAATGTAACAACAATAATTCTTATTGAAAATTCAAAGTGAAAGATTCTCTCACAATCATACATTTCCTGAAATTTACTATTAGATACAATGCCATAGGAACTCTTTAGTCATTTGAAAGTTGCATTTATTAATGGAAAGCCCCCAAAATTTTGCTGATGTAGTGGTGCTTATAATTTGAAGCACACTGTGTATAGCTTTGATATTTCTTTCACATCTATTATCTTTTTTTCCTGAGTCAACCATTCGTGAATATCTCTGATGAAGAATGAATATCAAAAGCTTGTTTTCTACTACAGTAAATCCCTGTTAATTGGGACACTTCGAGGTTAAAATGCTTTGGCCCAGGGCCGGATTAAGGGGGTCTAGCAGGGCTATAGCCCAGGGGACTACCACTACCAAGGGGCCAGGAGGCATGCGCTAAACCGCAAATAATACACAGCTTATATGTATATATAGCGAGAAGTGAAATAGTTTTAGTTTTGTCTCGTATGATTTTCATTCGATCACAGAATTCATGGCAGTGACTCATTAAGGATAAACATTCTATGTTGCTGTGTACAGCAGGTCTGGCAAGACAGTCTCAGTTTTTTCACTACTAACCGTTACAGACACCTCCCTGTTTGCACTTGGAACCGTTAATGGACAAAATTCACTGTGACTTCACATTGCATAACAAAAAAAGATGCACCAAGAAAAGTATACAATGCTAAATTATTTTATCAAAAATTTCAAGACAAAATCTACGAATCTTAAGCTTTTAACTCGTGTTCTTATGAGAACAGTGGAAAATACAGTGACTTTTTATGAAAACTCTGCAGGTAGTTTATTGGTTTAAAGAATGCACTACATATTAATTATGACAAGCATATTGCTATAGTTTCATGTTTTAATGAAGTTCAATAATGATAGTCCATCATAAGTTCTTTCGGGGCCCACTCAGATGTCTCAGCCTTGATAGCCCAATGAGAGATGTCTTAGCCTAGTGTCCCACGAATGCCTTAATCTGCAGAACCTGCTTTGGCCCAATTAAGAAGCTGCCCTAAGTATGCAACGTTTTATCCCAAAGAGCTACGTTGGGACATTCTTCAAAAAATGGCCCAAATAAACGGCTGTCCTGATTAACCAATGGCCCAATTATCTGGAGTCTACTGTGTAAGTAGCACTTTAGATATATGGCCATTATTCAAGCATGATAAAATGGAAAGATAAAAGAAAGATGACCATTATTAAAGCATCATCATCGTCAACCATTATCAATCCACTGCTGGACGGTCTTCCCAAGTTTCCTCCACAACGGTCTGTCTTGTGCCAGTCTCCTCCATGTCACTCCCGCATACTTTCGAATTTCATCCACCCATCTCCCATGTGGTCTTCTGGGTCTTTTCCTGTCCCTTGGAATCCAATCTAAAATTTCGGCTGTCCATCGATAGTCTGTCCTTCTGGCAGTATGCCCAGTCCATTGCCATTTCAGGGATTTAACTCTGATCATGATGTCTTCCACTCTTGTCATTTTTCAGTTCCACGAGTTCCTCTTCTTATCTCTCCTGGTTACACCGAGCATGCACCTCTCCATGGTTCTTTGAGTTGTCTACAGCCTTTGTATGTCTCTTTTAGTTAAGGTCCACGTCTCTGCCCCATACGAAAGCACTGGAAGGATGCACTGATCAAATACTTTTCTTTTAAGACATAATGGCATATTGCTCTTGAAAATTATGCTGTTTCTACCAAAAGCTCTCCATGCAAGTTTTGTACGCCTATTAATTTCTTCATCAATATGACCCTCACTTGATATCTGCTGTCCAAGATAAACGTACGTGTCTGTTATCTCCAGCTTTTCTCCATCAATCGATAAATCTTGATTTCTTGTAAAAGCATTGAATATCACTATTGTTTTCTGAAAGTTCATTTTTAATCCCACTTCTTTACTCTTGTCAGAAAGTTCCTGGATCATACTCTGCAGTTCTGATGGGGTAGTTGCAAAAATGACTACGTAATCAGCAAAATGAAGGTGGGTTAGATAATCTCCATTAATCTTTATCCCTTTGTTTTCCCAGTTCAGTGATTGAAAAACATTTTCCAATGTGGCCTTAAAGAGCTTCGGAGATATGGCGTCACGTTGTCTCACTCCCTTTCCAATTTTTATGTGTGTTGTATTTTCAAACAGCCAAATCTTTGCACTTGCATTTTCATAGATGTTATTAATAATATTAATGTATGCATCTTCAATACCACAGGATTTCAGAGCCATTGTAACTGCTGATGGTTTCACCGAATCAAAGGCTTTTTCATAATCGATAAAACCCAAGCACAACGGAAGTTCATATTCCCTTGCTTTTTCAATTAGTTCTCTCAGTACGTGGATATGATCTATTGTGCTGTAGCCACTCCTGAATCCAGCTTGTTCTCTCGGTTGAGCCATGTCCAGTGTTACCTTCAAGCGGTGTGAAATAACTTTAGCGAAGATTTTATAAACCACTGATAGGAGGCTGATAGGTCTGTAGTTCCTGAGATCCTCAATGTCACCTTTTTTATGTAGCAGGATCATTGTAGCATTGTTCCAATCCTCAGGAATCTTCCCTTCATTAAGGCATGGAGTGAAAATTTGGGTGAGTACTGTTTCGATTTCTCCACTTGCTTCTTGTATGATGTCTACAGTAATTCCATCTTCTCCTGGAGCTTTTCCCCGCTTCATGTTATTGATTACATGTGCAACTTCTGCTAGGAGGACTGGAAGAACTCTGGTACTGGTATCTTTCATGATGTCTGGAGTACATGTATCATCCCTTTCATATAATTTGGAGTAGAAATCTTTCACTCTTGTCAAAATTTCGCCTCTATTTCTTGTTACAGAACCATCTTCTTTTCTTAGTGCCATAATCTGTTTTCTTCACTTACTGAGATGTCCCTTTGCTATCTTTAGGTTATCATTATATCCATCTGTGACACCATCTCTGTGCTTATTAGTCCAATTTGAAAAATACATTTTGCACTGAGAAGCCTAAACTGTGAGAATATTGATCCTTATATTTTTAGCTATTTGTGATGCATGACTTCACTGCTAAAGGGGTGTAAATGCAGGTACTACCAAATTCAAAATATATTTTATTCTGTATCACTGCTTCCAAAAATCTAACTGAAACAATTCGTTCTTTCAGACAATAACTTTTATGATAAAAACCATCTTACATACAGTTTTTTTTTCAAATAATGCATAGTAATTCTTAATTAAAAAAAATTAAGATGCATTGTATTTTTCCAATATATCTGCTTATAAAAGTCTGAAAAAATTATTTTTGCATCAGAGTTTGTGGTAAAAATATTTTGATAATTCCAAATTTTTCATAATGTACAATTTGGTCACAAGGGGACACAAATGCATTTTTCTGTGTCGGGTATGTTTGTAAGAGCAACTGTGTCCCTGAAAACTTGATTAAAAAAATTGTTTTCAATCAGATGCCAGTCACATTCAATCCAAAAATTCCTTTTGTGTCAGATGGCATTCATGATGAATATTTTACATATAATTTCTGATTTTTCTTAATTAATGGTTTTGCTGTTAGAGTGAACATTTCTGCTTACAACATATTTTTAGCTGTACCTATGCACCTAAAAATCCAACTGAAACAATTCCTTTTTGATTAGATGCCACTCACACAAAAACATTTTATGTGCATTTCTTGCCTAAAAATAACCCAATTTTTTTTTCAGTGGGGGCATAATTTTATATTCCATTTCATTTGATATTTCTGCTTTAAAATGTTGATTTGAAAAATTATTTTTGTATAAGATGCCATTCACTTTGGGGAACATTTTTCACATATTTTCTATTAATTGTTGATAATGCATAGTTTGCACATTAGGTGACACTACTGTGTATATTTCCATTTACAACTGCATCTCCACTTCTAAAAATCTTATGGATAAAATCCTGTTGTACTGTATGCCATCCAGTTATGGTAAAGATCACAAACATTAAACTTTTTAAACAATACATAGCTTTTTCACTATGAGCATACTCGTAAAAATGTTCTTTCCTGGTATCTCTGCCTCTAGAAATCATATCTGAAAAAACACTTCTTCAATTGCATAGTTTTCACTATAAAGAATATTTTGCACATATTTTCCAATTTTTTCATAATTCACAGTTCTATCACAAGGGATATCAGTGTGTATTTCTATTTGAAGAAGTGATTCTAAAAATCCATCCTTGGCAGAACACTGTTCACAATGAAGAATATAAAGACATTATACATCGGAATTTTGAAATGACAAAGAAAAATTTAACGTGCAGTGCTACGTATGAAGGGTGGAGTTGGCAGTGAACAGATGCTCATTGGAAAGCATGTTCAATTCAGTTCATAATGTACTGAAGAAATTACATATAAAGAATGTTCATGTATGACCCAAGAACTTTCTACATCGATATGTAATTAGTAAGTGCTCAAATTTGAGAAAAAGCATAGGACTAGTAAGAAGGAAAATATGAGGCTATATATATCATGGTCGACCATATATATATATATATATATATACAGAGCAGAGAAATAAAAAAAAATTACTAAACAGGAAAATTTCATGTCACATACACTTAATTCTTAAAGATATATTAAAATCTTAAAGATTTAGAACTGACAACTGACAGACTCATGCAAACATGTCAATCAGGGCTCATACTCCATATTCAAGTCTATTTTACAGACTTTAGGGTACTTTCAAGTAAAAAAAAAAAAAAAAAAAAGGAGGACCAAATTAGGGACTTCATAAAAACTATGGGAACAACAAAAATGTCTCTCAAAAGAATGTTTTTTTATTAAAAAAACCCCTATCACTAAGCCAGTTAAGGTCATACCAAAAAACCTGTTTTGTTAATGCTTTATGTTAAATTTTTAGCTTGTCTTTTAATTTTAATTCATCTTTTAAGTTTATTGATTATTTTAGCCATATTAAACGAGCAAAAATAAAGTTTTTTTTTTATTTGACCCTCCTGGATGGGGTATGGCTAATTTTTATTTGTAGTCATAATATGGAAATGTACAGAATACTTTTACACCACTACTAATTATCACTTTTTTTAATACCTTAAATATTACATAACACATTTAACTTTGGCAAACAGTTAATTAGTGCTTTACTTTTCTTTCTTGGCAAGACCTCTAAAAAAAATGAAATTATTAAGAAAAGATGCTTTTTTTTTTTTTTCAATGTTTTTGCTTGTATGTACATTTCTTTATTGGCTTTGTTCTCTTCGAGTTTTAAAACTTTATATCCTTCCAATAGCCCATGAGCTACCTGCAGTTCTTCAAAGCTTTTTCTTTTTCTGGACTACTACTTTTGTTTTCATAACCAAATTTTCTTCATATCATCAAAAGCCTTTTTTTCTTCACTTTCTATTCATAAGGTTTCTTCTTTTGCCCTTCTCTTTCTCTATCCTCACCTTCTTTAAATCTCTTTTCTCTCATCTTCTTTAAATCTCTTTTCTCTCAGCTTGGTTTCCTCTAAGTACTGATGATACTTACTTCTTGCATTTCTTCCACAGGCAATAAGCTTTTTTGTGATTGGAACACAAGTAGATTTATTGCATGTTTCCTTGATTGATTTAATAGACCTAGTTGAGGGAACATAGCTTGAAATGTTTCTTTGAAATCAGAGAAAGATACATAAGAGTAGTGACAAGTAACATACTTCATGGCCAGGATCAGTTCTGCAGAAATGGGGGCATCTTAAGAATTCTAACTGTAGACTGACTCAAATCAGGCTCACATTCTTCATTGCTTGTTGAAGTTTCTAAAGCTGCATTCCCTAATGGTGAAGAACTAAGTTCGGATGTTGAAGTTAAAGCAATTGAACAGACCCCAGGTCCTTGTAATGCTAGTTTCAACTGTACAAGTTGTATTTCACAGTTTTTTGAATGTTTTCTTGTGGTAACATGTTAACTAATTTTTTCAAAATCTTTGGTAACATTTATTTTAGTCACAAGCAGTGCATAACACTTCGGTGTTACTTAAAAGCTTTGCCCATGTCCCAATTTGATGTCCAAGTGAATCATTTTGTAGCAACCAATCTTTACTAGGACAGCACCTACCCATTTTCACTTAACAAAGTTAAACTTTTGACCTAATTTTTTTCATATCTTCTCCAAACACCTATGAAAAAAAAAAAAACAACAGATCAGTATCCCTCAAAAATATTAAGCATATTTATAGACAGAACAATCTTAGCCTTTCAACAACCTAACAGTCTCAGGATGGAAAAAACACAAGAAGTGGCCAAGGGAGACCTACAGGAAAGAAGAAAGATGCGGGTACCACAAGAAATGTTAACCGAAAAGGAAAGATTCCAGCACAAGAAATAAATAAATAAATAACTTAACAAAAGGAAAGGGCCCTGAAGAAGCAGTTCAACATCATACCCAGGATGAAAGGTTGAAACTTACCAATTTTTAAAGACATTGGACTTGAATTGCTGCAATCTGCCCAAAAAATTATGCTGAAAATCATAAAAATTTACATAAATTATAAAAAAAAAAAAATCACATACCTACTTTTGGGGACCTATGATTAAAAAAAGGAACTTTTAGGGACCGAGTATGAGACCTGCATCAACACACTAGTTACTCTCTACAATAGCGGCTTCGTATGTATGCCCGAAGTAGCATGCTTTATGCCGGTCTATTATCCTCCAATGTTTTTAAAAGAACATTTTACGATCATATTCTTAAAATAACACAGCATTCCCACTAGTCTGCTTAAAGTTTTAGCAAGTTTCCCTCCACATCTCTTCCTCTAACTGTTCAATTTGAAAAATTCCTCTCAGCTTGGAAACTTTCAGCTATGAGTAATATTTTGTGCAAAATATATGATATTTTTATAATGTGCATTGCTGCCATTAATGGGCTTCAGTAGCTACTTTGCAGATGTTTTACAGATTTTAGATATCTAGCTGAAGAAAAAAAAATGACACTGATTCAATTCATTATGAAAAACTCCACATATAGTGTATATTTTAAATACTATGCAGTACCGTACAACAACTTTTTCATTGACTACTCTTTCTAAAAATTCGAAAAATTCTTTCATGTTGGAGGGGATTCAAAAGATGTGTTCTTTATAAAACCTGAGAATTTGATGTCACCTTTTATGTTTCAGATGGTAACAGTAAGAGCCTGACATAGTCAAATAAGCTCGATGAGTCAATGTCTACAAGTAAATATATGAGCATGCGTGTTGGCAACTTAAAATTTTTGAGCACATCATATATATAAGTAAGAGCTTGGATGGAGGCAATTCATATCTGCCCTGGAGCAGCATAAGCTTAGAATACAACTAAAAGAATGGCATGAACTTGTTTGATGTACACTTATTGTATAAATTACAGAAAAAAATCAACATGAATACATAGTTTTGTTATGAAACAAAGATCTTTGCTCTTTCCACGTTTATAAGTGAGTCACAGAAAAATTCTCATTGGCCGCCATCGGGAGTCGAACCCAGGGTCTTCCAGTTACGTGCCGGATATGCTTCCGCTACACCACAGCAGCCTCGAATTCCTCCAGACTCGCACACGCTAACTGTCAAGCCAATTTGGTAGGTTGCTTCTTGGAGCCCCGCACAATGCTGGGGATTCACCAAAGATGGTAAGCAGCAACTGAAGAAATAATTAGAAGGTGAATGAATAATTAATACAGAAATTTAACGTGGACCAGGAACATCAAACAAAGATCTTTGCTCTTTCCACGTTTATAAGTGAGTCACGGAAAAATTCTCATTGGCCGCCATTAGGAGTCGAACCCAGGGTCTTCCAGTTACGCGCCGGATATGCTTCCGTTACACCACAGCGGCCTCGAATTCCTCCAGACTCACACACGCTAACTGCCAAGCCAATTTGGTGTAGCGGAAGCATATCTGGCGCGTAACTGGAAGACCCTGGGTTCAAATCCCGGAGGCGGCCAATGAGAATTTTTCTGTGACTCACTTATAAACGTGGAAAGAGCGAAAATCTTTGTTTGATGTTCCTGGTCCACGATAAATTTCTGCATTAATTATTAATTCGCCTTCTAATTATTTCTTCAGTTGCTGCTTACCATCTTTGGTGAATCCCTAGCATTGTGCGGGCCTCCAAGAAGCAACTTGCCAAATTGGCTTGGCAGTTAGCGTGTGTGAGTCTGGAGGAATTCGAGGCCGCCGCTGTGGTGTAGCGGAAGCATATCCTGCGCGTAACTGGAAGACCCTGGGTTCGACTCCTGATGGCGGCCAATGAGAATTTTTCCGTGACTCACTGATAAACGTGGAAAGAGCAAAGATCTTTGTTTGATGTTCCTGGTCCACGTTAAATTTCTGTATTAGTTTTGTTATGTCTTTATCATGCAAAGAGCCTTCAATTCTGAAAATATCACTCAAATTGTGAGCACCAACATAAAATAAAAAAGTTGTGTGAATAATAATTCGTGTAGATAAAAAAAAAAAAAACTGAATCAAAAAGAGAAAAGTACACAAGCTTTTTTTTTTACTTTTTTGCAAGAAAAGCATTATTACTAAACCTTCAACAGTTTGCAGTTCAGTTTTCAAACTTTCCACAGTATTCTAGCTAGCACAATACTCAACTATATTGGTAAAAGCTCTGTTGTGAAGCAAATACCTCATCAAGTTTATTACATTCTTTAATGCAACAAAAATATCTCATGCTACTGTCGATAAAGTTTTGAAATATGTTGATTCAATTGATTTTTGATTGGAAATCATTTATATCAACAATACTTTGCTAAATGAATTGTGTTTGCTTTTTATAATACATCACTTTTTTTATTATATTTAAATTGTTGCAAAAACCTCCAAATATATATTTTTTTCAATTAGCAAAAGCCAAAAAGAACAAATAGGTGCAACTTCACATATTTCATTTAAACATTTTTTTTGCATTAAATTACTGCAGTATGGAAATGTATGCTGCTCAAACTTCACATTGAAATTAAAAAAAAAAAAAAAAAGATAAATGTTAGTTAGAACTAAAAAGCTTACTTCTTTCACAAAGAAGAGTATATGTGATGACAGAAAGAAGAGTATACAAGAAAACATGAGTAAAGAACACAGTTACATATGTATATATATCTCACAAATGAAAAAAATTAATAACTGAGATTCAGTTTAACTCAGGGGCAGAGATATAGGGGTTCACACTATGTTACAAAGACTCATGCCTCAAAAGTTTATAAGAGCATGTAAAAGATGTCACAAATTAATGAGCTTGTAAGAGAACTTCACAGAATATTTAACTGAGAAAAGTACACTGTGTCAAAACCTCACTTGTCCATGAAATCATCTGTCAGCATATAGTATCCCCCTCTCCCTTTTTCATATGTAGCAGTGTTATCACCTGACTGGTGATTTCAGAGCAAACAACAACTGAAGGCAGGCCTTGGGGTCAACACTACAACAATCAGCTGAGACCCATGAATAAGGAGTTGAACTAACAAGTTAAGACACTCACAGACATGTTCTAGTGCACTATGAAGGAAGATATATAAATCTAAAATATCTAATCAAAAACAACTATTATGGGAATTTTACTAGGAAATTTTTTATTTAAGTTGAAAATTTTCAGAGAAAACTTTTCTCCTTCTTCAGGCTGTCTTTCTGTTGTCACTTATTCCCGTTACTATCGCGGTTACAGTAATTTTTCATCAAATCCTGCCAGATGTTAGGCAGGAAAAATCCTTTGCAGCATTGATGATGGAATTTTGATTTTTCTCAATCTCAATTCCTTCTTTTAGCTTTCTTTTTGAAAATTGCTTTGGAAACTGATGACTTTAAGGGAATTCCAATCCATGCTGTGACTAGTTTCTCTAACTTGCCTATCTAAACCAGTCTTGTTGGAGAATTTTTTTATAGCAGCTTTATGCTCTGCTATACAAGTTTCTAGTCTGCGACCTGTTTCACCTATATAAGATAGTCCACAACTACAATTTACTTCATAGACTACACCTTGCATTTTTAATATATCTTCTTCTCTTTGAACTATTTTAGGGAAATTGTTTTTAACTTTGTTCTCTAAACTTGAAGCTAGCCTAATATTGTACTTATGGTACGAAGAACCCGCAAAAGCAACAAGTAAAATTCACTAAAAAAATTTCTTATCACAAAGGTTTATTTGAGTCTTTAAAGAGAATTAGTAAGAAGTACAATATTAGGCTAGCTCCAAGTTTAGAGAACAAAGTTAAACATTTTTCCTTAAAATAGTTCAAAGAGAAGAAGATATTTTAAAAATGCAAGGTGTAGTCTATGAAGTAAAATGTAGTTGTGGGCTATCTTACATAGGTGAAACAGGTTGCAGACTAGGAACTCGTATAGCAGAGCATAAAGCTGCTATAAAAAATTTATCCAACAAGACTGGTTTAGATAGACATGTTAGAGAAACTAGTCACAGCATGGATTGGAATTCCCTTAAAGTCATCAATTTCCAAAGTAATTTTCAAAAAAGAAAGCTAAAAGAAGGAATAGAGATTGAGAAAAATCAAAATTCCATCATCAATGACTGCAAAGGATTTTCCCTGCCTAACATCTGGCAGGATTTGATGAAAAATAACAGTAACCTTCAAGGTTAACTGTAACCATGATAGTGACATGAATAAGTGACAACAAAAAGACAGCCTGAAGAAGGAGAAGAGTTTTCTCCAAAAATTTGCAATTTAAATAAAAAAATTTCCTAGTAAAATTCCCATAATAGTTGTTTTTGATTAGTAATTGAATTAAGAAACTAGGAAGCCATTTCTCAACATGAGCTTTATTCAAAGAACTAAAATATCTTTCAGTGCTATCATCTGAAAGCAGTAAAGCTTTGCACATTAAATCAGAGGAAGTTACTGACAAATTTTCTAAAAAGGAATGCAAGAAAAAGGTAATATCATCTTGTGCAGGTACATATTTAAAATGTTCCCACTTTTCTTTGTTTCATATATTTTTTGAGAAGAGAAGGAAGTTTTCATTATAAACTGTGCTAAGAGGCCTTGAACTTATAAGCCTGCCCCCACCCAACTTACAATTTAATTACTAATCTAAAGCAACTATTATGGGAATTTTACTTGGAAATTTTTTCATTAATAGCAAATTTTCGGAAAAAACTCTTCTCCTTCTTCAGGCTGTCTTGTTGTTGTCACTTTTTCCTGTCACTATCACGGTTATGGTTAACCTTGAGGGTTTAGGTTATTTTTCAACAAATCCTGCCAGATGTTAGGCAGGGAAAATCCTTTGCAGTCATTGATGATGGAATTTTGATTTTTCTCAATCTCTATTCCTTCTTTCAGCTTTCTTATTTGAAAATTGCTTTGGAAACTGATGACTTTAAGGGAATTCCAATCTATGCTGTGCCCAGTTTCTCTAACATGCCTATTTAATCCAGTCTTGTTGGAGCAATTTTTTATAGCTGCTTTATGCTCAGCTATACGAGTTTCTAGTCTGCGACCTGTTTCACCTATGTAAGATAGTCCACAACTACAATTTACTTCATAGACTACTCCTTGCATTTTTAAAATATCTTCTTCTCTTTTGAACTATTTTAGGGAAATTTTTTTTAACTTTGTTCTCTAAACTTCGAGCTAGCCTAATATTGTACTTCTTACTAATTCTCTTTAAAGACTCAAATAAACCTTTGTGATAAGAAATTTTTCTAGTGAATTTTACTTGTTGCTTTTGTGGGTTCTTCGTACCATTAAAATTCAGAAGCTTCTCAATTTCTTCTTTAGGATAGTTATTCTCTGCAAGTATGTCTTTAAGCTCTTCTTTATGGGCTTCTTTTTTTCTGCAGTAGAAACTATTTTATTAATTTTTTCTAAAAACTGACTTGCTACATTTTTCTTAATAGAAACTGGATGATAGGAATTGAAATCCAGTAGTCTTTCAGTATTCATTGTTTTTTTATACCAACTAGTGAGGAATTTTTCATCTTCATAATAGATAGTAATATCTAAGAAGTTTATTCTTCTTTCTTTTTGAAGTTCAATAGTGAACTTAAGGGAATCATGTAATTCATTGAATGAGTTACAATTTAAGTTATGAATAATAATATTTACAGCACAAAATAGCTGTCACAGATAAAAGTGGAAGTAAAATGAAAGCACCTTTTTTTGCTAATATTGATGGCAAGATGTGATCTTATTAAACAAAGCTCATATTGTACAAAAAAAAAAAAAAAAAAAAAAAGGTGAAGGCTGGAACATTAGTGATAAGGGGGGTAAAACATTACATAATATGAGGAAATAAATAATGGAAAAAATTAACCATGCTCTCAAACTAATAACTATAGGTCACAATGCACACACACAAAAAGAAAGCAGGAAAACAGGCTCATATAAAAAACAAACTATTTCAATAAAAAATACATGCACATACACTGCTGTTAGTTAAAATTTAAAAAGGTGAAATGCCCCCCCTCCCTCCATTACAGAGCAAATCATGCATGCCAAAGTGCAGAAAATCACATTTACCCTTTTAGACAAAAATATCACCACATTCTGAGACAAGATTTCTGAGACATTCTCCACAAGTATTAACATTACTGAAAACTATGAAAAATGCATACCCCTTTCACATGGAAGGTATCAAATTTTACAGAAAGAAGAGCCACAAGGAAAGACAGTAAATAAGACCAGTAAAATCAGCACGCAATTTCAACCCACAAAGTTTCCAATTTAAAGAAAACATCAAGCTTCAAAAACTTCCACTTTCAAAGATGCTTTTCTGAACTTTTTTTTTTAGTTATTTTTATTAGTCTTATTCTTCATGCACATTTTTTAATGTTAAAAGTTTTTCTTGTCACACAGTGAGCTTAAGCTCTTGTAAATCACTTTCAAGAGCCTGCATGAAAATGACAGAACATTATAACACACATTAAAAATTCAATTTGCAACCAAATGTTAAAGTGTGATTCCTAAGCATATTCATGTTCATTGAAAGAAGCAAAGGTCACAGTTCAAAACAGTTGAAAAGTGAAAACCTACACTGTATTTTGCTTAACTGTGCATTTTGGAAAACACTGCAGCCACCAAATCCTTAATCCACCAAAGTACCAACACTGCACTCGCTTTATGAAATATTTTTACAACTGGTATTGAAAAGGCACTTTCTCGACGTCACTGGATATCACACACTGGTATACAACATACAAGTATCTAGGTAATGATTCTCCAATTTTTATTTGGATATTTCAACATGGAACAAAAGCAGCATTTATTTTATTTTTATTTTCTGCCCTTTCAGTTTTACTGTCATGTAGTAAAATATATTCACAATGGAATGTTATTTTAGACTAACACATATAATATATATGTATATATATATTTCAAATTCAACAAACATTTGATATTACAAATATCACACTTTTTAGTTTATATAAATTACTATGCTAACAACAGTTCACAACAAATTTAGGAAAATAATTTACAAAATAAACCGGGATATTTTTATTGCAAAAACACCATGAAATAACTATAGTATATTTATATGAAAAAGATCCTTCATTAGAATTAAGAATTAGAGGTCTTAAAATTTTAATTTAATAGACTTAATTATGTATAGGAGCAATATTGTTTTGCTTAACTTTCACTTGTGAACTTGTCTCAACATTTATTTAACCATTAGTTGTACAACCTGATGACAAATTATTTGCAGGAATCAAAGATTCAACTAAAGGTTGCATGTTCTGCCAAAATTTGGCTACCTAGAAGGAGAGAGAAAAAAAAAAGAAATTTCAGCACAAATTAAAATTTAAGACCTGGATATTTTGCATTGTTTTCAAATATTATAACAGCCGGTCAACAGAAGTTCACTTTCCTTCATAAAAATTATAATACAGACACATACAAGATAAGCACAGAACAAATTCAAAAGAGAAGGAGAGGGAGGAAAGGAAAATGAAGTACACAAAGAACATAAAAAAAATGTGGTTGAAATCTCTACACAAAGGATGTAAATGTGATCGTTGGCACAAATGAGCCGTATTTTCACTGTTTCCATGTAGCAACTCCTTCAGAAAACTTTGAAATTACATTGCCCTGGTGCAGGAATCGAACCCACATCTCCTAATTTCTGTTCGAGCATGCTATCCGTTACACAGCCCAGGACAAGGAAGTTCCAAACAACTGAAGCTACGCAGATGTAGCTTTCTAAGCTACATCTGCTAGCTCCAATAATTTGTCATCATGTAGCTTAGAAAGATGTAGCTTTCTAAACCAAATCTGCTTAGCTTCAGTTGCTTGGAACTTCCTTGTCCTGGGTTTTGTAATGGATAGCATGCTTGAATGGAAATCGGGAAAAGCAGGTTCAATACCAGCTCCAGGGCAATGTAATTTTCAAGTTTTCTGAAAGAGTTGCAACATAATGACAAATTCTACGCTGAAACAGTGAAAATACGGCACAATTCTGCCAATGATCATATTTGTATTGTCTTCCATGTATTTGTGAAGGATTATTTCTTCAGGGAAATTCCATTCCTACTTATGTATAAAGGATGTAAAGTGGTACAGCATGGGTATAGAAAATTTATACATGCATTGCTATCTAGCCATGCATACTGACAGCAGGAATAAAATCTCAAATTTGATCTTCTAGTATTCTTGGTTATCCCACCTGCAGCTAGAAACATAAAAATAACTTCCAAAGCTGCAAAAATAAGTACAGTTAAATAATAGAATGGAACTAAAAGGAGTTAAATTCTTTGTAATACAATACACCCAAAATTAGTTTAGTTAACTCTTTCTGTGCAGTTAAAGAACTGCACAAAAATTTACCAAACTACACTTTCAAAGTTCTAAGTAAAAAATTAAGAACTTTGTGTAAAGAGTTAATGAAACAAGTTTTTTTCTAAAAACTATTTCATTAACTCTTTAGGTAAAGTTCTTGATTTTTCACTTAGAATTCCATGAAGTGTAATTTGGTAAATACAACTGGAGAAAACCATGCAGGAAAACCACAACACAATATTAAAACAATACTAAAGGAAAAACTTAAACAACACAACACAGCATGTGATCTTAATTGGTACCCTACAGGAAACAATGCCACACACAAACTGTGACATGGCCCACAATGAATCTCAGAAACCGGAATAAACTGAGCTTCAGTGCTCATAACTAAGGTACTGAACAACTACTGGGTGATACTGGCTAAAAGACTTCAAACAAATGTGATTTGCTGCACAGTCCTTAGGTATGGTAACTAAATATAACAGTTAGGGGGGTATTTCTCCACAGGGATTTATATCTTAAAACTCTCATGATTTAGAAAAAGATAAAAATGGATTCAAATGTGGAATACAGTGCGCCTGCTATAATGAGAATGCTTGGCTCCTTGGGAAACAGTCTGCTTATAATAAAAAGCAAATCATCACATCAGAGTGTATGTAAGATTGGTGTATGGAATATCAAATAAATAAGTGGAAAGATAGAATCAGCTGATTGAAAAAATGCATAAGTATGGAGAGAAATGAATGGACTGATGAAAGTATCATTTGAAACATTGGATAGAAGGAGAAGGAATGCTGCTGTCGGTGTAATTTTAAGTAGAAATATGAACAACATAAACATAAATAGTAACACTATACTAGTGATCTGATTTATTGGCATAAGAAATAGGCACATAAGCATTTCCAAGCTTTTGCACATCAACCAGATGGCTTTTTCAAGGAAGTTAGACAGAAACTGCAAACTGAAAAATAGAACGCATTAACAATTTGAATGCGGGAACTTGACTTTGCAATAAATAGATACGACGTTATATTCATTTAAAGATACAAGGCATCACATTGGTTGCATGCGTGGTATCCTGGTGGGGAGGAGGCATTACTTAAAGAATTGGTTCCAAATTCCTGGCAACTCGAGTGAGATGCAATCATTGCAAGTATCGCTGTTGGTAATGATCTTCATGGTTTCCCGAATGGCTGTATATTTAGGGGCAGAGTAGCTAACTAATTTATTTATATCATCCCACATAGGAGTAGTGGACTTGAATTTGACTTCTCTGGATAGTGCTGTCACTACTTTACCATATTTTGTGTCCCTTTTATGTTCGTTGACTCTGATTTCAAACAAACGCTTAGTCATTCCGATGTAGCATTGTTTAGAGCCGTCTGGACACTGTAGGGGGATCGCATAAACACCTGCTTCGCAGGAGAGAGAGAGAGGTGTGGTTTTTCCCTATATCTCTTTAGCATAGTATATAAAGATGCAGGAGACCATATGCCAACGCCGTAGTTCATCTTCTTGAGGGCGTTTTTGTGTTTATAAGACACACTTGGTATGTAGGGAATTGAGCCTAAATAATGCAGCTGTGGCACAGGAAGATCAGAATGTTTTGACCCTGGCTTTTCGGATAAAGCTACGTATCTGATTCAATGAATATCCTGCATCAGTGGCCAACTCCGAAAGTGACTCTTCCAATTTTCCTTGATAAAATCAATGACATGCATCCTACAATCAATTTCACGATGGAGCTTGAACACAACATCACTCTACCTTATCTGGATGTTTTATTGAGGAAATCGCCTGACAGCAGCCTCAGTACACAAGTCTACTATAAACCCACGTCCGTCCCCAACCTGATGCTCTGTAGCTCTTTCTGTCTCGCAGAATACAAAACAGCTATCTTCCGTTCTCGAATTCGAAGAGCCTTCACCGTTTCCTCCGATACTTATTTGAGAGTGTCATCAAGTTGGCGAAATTGAGAGTGTCATCAAGTTGGCAACTGATGCAGGATATTCATTGAATCAGATACGTAGCTTTATCCGAAAAGCCAGGGCCAAACATTCTAATCTTCCTGTGCCACAGCTATATTATTTAGGCTCAATTCCCTACATACCAAGTGTGACTTACAAACTCAAAAACGCCCTCAAGAAGATGAACTACAGAATCAGCATAAGGTCTCCTGCATCTTTATATACTATGCTAAAGGGAAGTAGTGAAAAACCACCTCTCTCCTGAAGAGCAGGTGCTTATGTGATCCCCCTACAGTATCCGGACGGCTATAAACTATACTACATTGAAATGACCAACCATTCGTTTGGAATCAGAGTCAACAAACATAAAAGGAACACAAAATATGGTAAAGTAGCCACGGCACTATCCAAAGAAGTCAAATCCAAGTCCACTACTCCTATGTGGGATGATATAAAGAAATTAACTAGCTACTCTACCCCTAAACGTACAGCCATTCGGGAAACCTTGGAGATCATTACCGACAGCGATACTTGCAATGATTGCATCTCACTAGAGTTGCCACGAATTTGGAACCAATTCTTCAAGTAACGCCTTCTCCCTACCAGGATACTGTGCGTGCAACCAACATGATGCCTCGTATCTTTAAATGAATATAACGTCACATCTATTTATTGTCAAGTCAAGTTCCAGCGTTCAAATTGTTAATGCGCTCTATTTATCAGTTTCTGTTTAACTTCCTTGAAAAAGCCATGTGGTTGATGTGTGAAAGCTTGGAAATACTTATGTGTCTATTTCCAACGTCAATAAATCAGATCACTAGTATAGTGTTACTATTTACTACTTAATTGGTGTACTGTTCCTAGTTATCAACATAAACATACTAATTAAACAAATAATCTCTTAATAATATGAGCATAACTCACTTTCTTCTTGATCTATTAATTTTCCCACATTTACTGCACATTACTTCCTCTGGCTGTCCGTTTTTATATTATCACGGAGGGACAGGACTGATAACATAAAAATGAACGAACAGTCAGATGAAGTAACGTGCTATAAATGTGGGAAAATGAACAGATGAAGGTGAAGTTATGCTCATATTTTTATGATATTATTTGTTTAATTAGTTTTGATTTGACACATTTTCACTTAAAAACCTAGTAAGAACGTTTCTGACATCTTTATGGGTAATTGTGAACATAAATGTAGTTGTAAAAGTACGAAAATTTTGTCTGTCAGAAAATAAAGCTTCACCATCCAGTGATTCAGCAGCCAGAGGCTTAGGCTTCTAGATAATAAAAAAAACATTCTAATGCTATTATCGGCACAAAGGTGCCATCCTGTGTAGTCATTATTTCACAACACTTGAAAACTGCATTTCCCTGGAGCAGGAATTAAACCAACATCTCCTGATTCCTGTTCTAGGCATGCTGTTACAAACCCCCAGGACAATGAAGTTCCAATCAACTGAAGTTAAGCAGTTGTAGCTTAGGAATCTGAATACCATTCAGATTTATAATATAAAATATTCTGCAAACACCCTTAAAGAAATCAGATTTTCATGCACAATATTCTTGCTATTTGCAAAGCAAGTACAGTAGGGTATTATCTAATAATAGAAAATGCCACTCTGAACCAAACAGTTCATTCATTCCTCTCCACATATAACTGTGTTTCAGTAAAAACACCATCACCATTCTCAAGAATTCTATTGAAAGATTCTTACAGAAAACTATTTTACATGCCTTCCTGGGGATATTTGTTCTCCCTACAAACTACAGGACTTTTAGACTTTTTTCTTCAAATCAAGGTTCACAAAAAAGACTACCCAATCAGACCACTAGTCGAATAAACCTATTCACCAGTTCGAAAACCAGAAAAGAAATTTATAATCTAAAGCAACTTTTATGGGAATTTTACAAGGAAATTTTTTCATTAATAGCAAATTTTCGAAAAGAAAGTTTTATAGAAATGCATAACCCTGATTTTCAATCTTCATTCTGCAAATTTTTTCTAAATACTGTTTTTGCATACTTCCAATCACAGAACAATTACAGAACAGTTTTTTCTTCTTCTACAGAAGTTTTTTACATTAGATGTTGAATCATTCTACAGGAACAGGTTTTACATTAAATGCTCTCAGAACAGTTTTCTTAAATTTAACACATGTAAGAAAAAAAAAAAGATGGGGGACAATAACCCAACAAATATGCCAGATACCTAGTGATCATGAATGTTCACAAATGAGAGCAAAAGAGTAAAACGTTGAAAAAATATGTAAATAAAAATAGTCCCAAGTAGACTTTTGTAAAACTAAAAGGGAGAATGCAATCTGTACCATGAGGATACACCTCAGTATTCTCATTGTTAAAATCATGTACTAAGACAAAGTTTAATATACCACGCCCTAACACTTCCTTCAAGGGAAAGTAACCGCTTGTAATAAGCTCACTTCTGGATGTGCTGTCATTTTGAGAGGTTGGCTGCCTGAGGACAGAAGTTACAGACTTCAGAAGGAGCTAGCAGAGCATGACTTCACAGGTTTGAGTTCGATCATTCTCTTTGGAAAAATTCTGTTTTTAACTTAATCACTTTTAGCATGATCTTAATTTCATGTTTTTTAACTTAGAGTTCATTTTAATGTATGTTAAGATTTTCCTGTTGTATTTATATTATATATCGATAGAGATACAAATTTTGAATTATGCTGGGGGAGTGGTTGACTCGAACAAAAACGTACTGAAAGTGTGTAAAATAAGTATGTGTTTGCTCAGATACCTTGAAATATTAAACTAAAAGGGAGATTTCAGTAGTAGGTGTTTTTGTGCATGTGTGTTTGTGTATATGTACATTTGCTTTTGTATTTGTTCTCTGCAACTCTGTGCAAATGCTCTGAACTGGATCACTCCATTCTTAAGATGGAGATTTACGGATGAGAGACAGAGTTATGTATTCTCACAGTGTTTATTTCCAATGTTTCGCAATGTCTTACTACAAGGCGGCACACACATAAAACCAGTCTCAAACATGGTTTGGGTTACAGTTGTAAAATTATACTTTGTAATTTGTTGCTGGAAAATATTCGACATTGTCGCCCACATGCATACAAGTTCAGTACTACTCCACATTCCGGGAGATGCCTGTAGCTGTCTACGAATGTGTCATGCCATATTTAATTGAACAATGCATTTTTATGGTGCAGGTGTATGTTTGTGTATGTTCTTTGATTTTTGTTTAAGAATGATTTAAAGCAAAATCTCCTGGTGCCAATGTTCTTGCAAAATCAATGATCCATGACTTAGTGAAGAAATGGCATACAACTTGTTTTGTAATCAATGCACAGAGAATGAAACAATGAACTGTATGTGCACCAGAAGCTGTCACTGATGTAGTGAATTGTATCAAAAGAAGTCCCAACAAGTCAGCATGGCGTTTATCTCAGCAGACAGGCATCACTCGTAGGTCAATTCAGCACATATTTCATGATTAAAAACTAAGCCTTATTGAGTGAGTGTTGTGCACGAATTAAGAGCACTCGATAAGGGAAAACATGTTTATTATTGTCAGTGGTAAAAATGGCGGGTATGCAAAAACATACCTGGTTTATTAAAAGAAAGAAATGAAAACATAAAGGTGAAAAACTGAGCTGTGCACAGACAGGCAAGGAATGAAATGGTACATGACGCCACTGGCAAGGACAAACACAATCAGAGAAATGACATAATAAGGGAAAAGCGATACAACAAAAACAACAACAAATAAAGATAAGCACTACAAAGTCACAGGATAGGCACTACAAACAGTCGCAAGACATTAAGTTGCAAGACAATCGCTGAAGCAACATGAAAACACACAGAGTCACAAATGAGACAAATGCACATGCATCATAACAAAAAAATAAAAACAAAATTCAAAATGAAAACAGCAGGAAAACAAAAATGGTGCACCAGACATCAGTGTAGTGATAATGGTCGCGCTCTATATGACTACCAGCCATCCGAGTCCAAAACCGATGGCGGGAATCCGAGGAACTTCCAAAGTAAGGTAGTAAGTCCAATATTCCAGGTGAAGATAGAAATAAAGATGCACATAGTAAAAAAACTCAGATGAAGAAGCGTGGACCATGCTTGGTGGGAGTTAGGGTCAACAAATCTTAAGAGAGCAAGGCTTAGCCGAAGAAGGCACACTAGAGTACTAAACAAAACCCTGCCATACCACGGCGATGAGGGTGGGAGGGGGGGGGGGCAATAACAGCCTTCATCATCATAAAAATCATGCAATTGTTTGAATGTGTTGGCATCTAATGCACTAGATGGAGCCAGGAGATTAAAAGGTGAAGAGGCTGGGACACCTTGAGGCAGTAGGGTGTTATCAACATCCTGAGCAGAGCAGGTATGAGCACAAGAGTCGGAAACCAAAGAAACAGTCGGAATGGAGGATTCAGCCACCGGAGGTTCCCCAGTGTCCCTGGAAACCGACAAGGCAGAAGAGGGTCGAAAAATCTGAATCACAGATTACAATGAAACAGAAGGGCCAAGCGCAGTGGAAGACAGCTCACCAAAAGACAGGTCCACAGATAATATGTTGAGATCGCAAGGAGGAGCCAGATATACACTGGAGGAGTCAAGAAATGTAGCAGCAATGACATCAGGTTCAGCAACTGACAGGCACAAGGTCTGAGACCGCGTTCCTCTAGCTCGGCCACGCTGAGAATGCGGGAGTCAGAAGAAATGGGAAAACTATGTAGAAATATTCTCCCCCGACAACAGCAAAGTAGCAAACCAGAGGGAACGACGAACAATTGGAAGAGTCTACTTGAACCACCGATTTGGGTTTTTACAAGATAAGACTTGTGAAAACCCCAAAGCAGAACTGGGAGGAGAAGACCGAGTAACAGTCAAACCCCCACCAGGTGAAATCTCGGTAGACAAAGAAGGAGAATAAGCCAGCATGGGAGCCACTCCAGACAAAAGAGGTGCATGCTGCGAGGAACTCTGACAAGGCAGAATAGGTGAGGAGTCATCCAGAAGTTGCTCAGGGAAAGATCAAACAGATGGAGACATGGATGTAGCAGGCACACAGTGTGAGCAATGGGCTTGGACATGACCTGGAGCATTACAGAAATAGCAGAGCTGACCAATGGAAACGGCAAATTCACAAGTGATATCAGAAAGAGTCACTTACGCTCCAGAGGGTCAACGAGCAAGTGGTCTAAAGTAGGAAAAATCACATGCTGCTAACGACGTATGCCACTCACATGAGAGTAAGTAGAGTCTCTAGGGGCACCTGACACATGACTTACCCCACTAACAATTTTGTGCACATGAGAAACAAGATGTGGGAGCACACTGTCAGGCACAGGCAAAGGTATGGGATAAAAATCCCAATAGTTAGTTGGTACACTGAGAAGAGACGAAGGCAAAAGATGTGTGTCAATACTGATTCCAGTGCAGAGAATATGGTCTGCCAACACTGAGGATGTGAACAACACAGTAATACCATGGGGGCCATGTGACTCCCCAAAGACGTCTGATTTAGGCAACACAGACTCTAAGTGATTCTGGGGCGGAGAACACGGTCCGCCACAGCTGAGGAAAAGATTAGGGATAGGATTAGGCAACACAGACAAAATGTAGCAAGATACTTTGGCATCACAGTGTTCGGAAGGGCGTGGAAAAGGATACTGCATCGAAGAAGCAAAGAGTGTTCAATTGTCACCGGCAACTGAAGTGGAAAGGTCACATGAACAGTACCTTCAGCATAAGAAAACACCAGAACAGATGGTGACGACAATGACATCTGTTGCAGATCAGAAAGGACCACTTGAGAAGGGTGGGTGGTAACAGCAGACTTGAATAGGCAACCAGGAAGCACATCTGGGCCAACTGTCTTGGAACACTCAGTCTCCATGGCAATCCCAAAGGCCGTAGCATCACTGCTGATGGGAGTGATGTCATCTGAGGATGATAAAGAAAGAGGAGAGTCACGAACATCCGGCCCAGTGGTAACGAGCTGGGAAGGAATGGAAGCCGCCATTTGTACAAAATGGTGATGTAAACAAATCCCAATAGAGTTACAAAAGGAGATAGAACATAACTAATATGCTTACCATGAACAGGAAACTTCACGGAAAGAACACTGGAACATTCACAGAGGCCATGCGATGGAAAACTACCGGTAAGGCTCTGTAAATCCATGCAAATCGATCAAAAAAGCAGGAGCACACAACCATATGACATACAGGAGCAATGAAACCTACTGGACTGTTAGTGGCTCTTAGATATAGTTTCTGAAGGACTGCTCAACCCATTTCTCTTCATTTCAACTGATAAAGCTTGGATCCACCTAATGGGGTAGGCAGTGGCATAACCATTTTTCAAAATCAATCTTGGGAGGGGGGGGTGCGATCACACATACACACATTATATATATGTGGATCCCTGACTCTAAAAATCTGAGGGAACCTGAGCCCCCCACCCCCTAGTGGTTACGCCTATGGGGTAGATCAATCTGCAGAACATATGACACAGTGTTGCTCAAAACTCACATATGTTCCAACAGAAACCGCTCCATGAGATTTAAAAGTTGGTGTTTGGTGAGGAGTGTCATGCCAACACATCAGACCCATTTTTTTCAAGGAGAACATGAACACAGATATTTATATAAAGTACTATGAAGAGTTTGTGAGCCAGTCGACTCCACATAAACTCACTTGTGCCTTCTTCCAACAAGATGAGTCACTTGTTACACTTCTGATTGTTCACTTGCTCGAATCCACAGTGATTTTATTCATGAAAGGACAATCAGTAAGGATTTATGGCCATCCCACTCTCCTGACTTATCATCATGCGACTTTTACCTCTGGGGCACGCGAAAACAAAAAGTCTACTGCAACAACCCTTGAACGTTGGAAAAGTTGAAAACCAACATACAGCAAAAGATTGCCTGCAGTTCAGTCAGCAAATTTCAGGGCATTTTCTTGAACATGCTTTCGCAAGCAGCAAAATGGGTTGAGGCAAGTAGGGACTCCAATGCAGACTTTTAAAAGGTATGTGTAAATGCTCATAAATGTGTCGATTGTTAACATTACAGCCTTTCTTTTAAGTTAAAAATATTCATTTTCCATACCACATGCAACTTAAATGTACAACACAATACGACCAAATAAAACCGTACAATTGTCTTTTGCACTTGGGGCTAGTTTTATGTGTGCCACCCTGTACTATTCATTTGGCCATATGTATCAGCTTCTTAACGTATTTTGCAATGGCATATTTTATTTACCTTTTGCACTATAACGAAACTGAGTTAATCAACTTCAATTAGCAAAGACCCTTTCCTTTCTTTCTTTTTTCACACCTACCTTCCTTTATTTACCAGAATGTTTTTGGTAATTGGTTTTGTTTAGATTAATTTTATGCAGAGTCTCATTCTTTTTAGCACCAACCATAACAAATGGACCATAACCGACTATTTCTCCCCCCTGCCTTTCAGTCATGTCATATTTAGAAAACTCATTTAAAAAAGCACTAACCAAAACATCAGGATCATTTAATTAGTACTCAGAAAGTATTCCAAAATTCTTGTGACCACTATGAACAAGTTTTGCCATGTATTAAAACAGTAATGCCCCCAGGATTTCTTTATGGGGATGGCCCAAATTATTGAAGATGCAAATAAAAAATACCCTGGAGACAACATTTCCCAAAATATTGGGAAGTGATACAAATATCTTTGCCATGCTGAAGCATGTTTCGAATATTTCATAAAATATACATTAAAAACATGCACAAATGTATTTAAAATATGCAACTAATAACAAAGGACCAAGTGATACCTCATGGGAAGGGCCCAGGCCACTGGGCCACCCTTACTAAATGTGCCACTGTGTTAAAATGTTAAGTCACGAAATGCAAGTTTCAGTAATCAGTAAAAGGTCTTCTTGACAGTCTTTTAATAGTCAGTCAGACCTTGGGCATGGGGAATAATGGAAAATGTTTTTGTATTAACTCTGCAGTAATAAAGATGCTAATGATCACCATCTGTATTTTAATTTTATGTGAATAAGCTTGCAATGGAATTTAAAATGAGCAATGCATCAGCAGTTTCCTGCATGCTGGTGACTTGGTGATAACATCTAAGAATGTTTATATCTTGCAGTATGATCTTAGTCAGCTAAATAGAACTTTTGAAGAATCTGGAAGAGGATAAACATTCAGCAATCTAAACCAAAGGTTTTAGGTTAAACTGCTAAGTATATTAATTACGCAGTTCAGAAGAAGATGCTTGAACAGCTAACAAATTTTAATTACTTTGGTGTAAGAATTGATTAGCCAGGAAAGTTTTCTAAAGAATTAGAACAGAATTAGTAAACCAGAGGAAGTATCATATGAGCACACAAGACTATTTCTGCTAAGAAGAAGATGGCGTTAAAAGAACAAAGCGGGCAGCACAAAGACTGTGACTCTTGGACCTACCCTACTCTCTTAAGCCTGTACCACACAGAATGGAGTCTAAAGTAACAATCTAAGTAGGTGCTTGAGATAGCAGATATGAGTGTGGCCAGGGGAATATCAGGGAACAGCAAATTAACTCAATGCTGTGATAGGTTTAGTAAATGCAGACATTAGATCTGAATTAAGTACTTCTTTTAATAAAAACATATTTAGCTGGGTTGGACATGTGTATCTTACGAGAGAGGAGTAATGTGCTGCAACATGTGCTACATTCTGAATACTAAGGCTAAGATTTACAAGATGGACTTATGGTGTAAAATAGGCAGTCAGTAATAGAGGTATTAATTTGTCAGTGGCAGAAAATTCTTTCAGTAAAATGAAAGAGATACAGGAAGCTTGTAGTTAACTTTTATGCTCACCTTTCAACTCTCATAGTTTGTGCATCACCAATCTAAATGCAGGTATGATATAATAACAAATGAATGAATGAATATATTCAGTATATACAAAAAGTTCGCAAAAATAACAATGGGTTTTTTTAATGCTTTTCTTAAAAGTGGGAACAACATCATTAATGCTTTGTGTAACCTAAGAATAAATTCACATTTCTTGATTAGACACATACATTACAGTACAACTGCCATGTGCATGCACTCAAATGACAAGTGGTATATTTAGAAAAAAACTTTTCCACGTTTCATTTTTGTGCACTGAGATACAAGTTTACAAAATCTTATACAGAGTAATTAGTGGCAGACTCAAATCTTAGAACATTGCAATGTAATTTGTTCTTAAGTTGGAAATTTCTTAAGCACACAAAGAGTCTTCAAATCAAAATTAAATAACAAATGTTCATTCCACAGTGTAAGAAATAAGGCTGCATGAAATCTGACTAATACTAAGAATAACACTGTGTTTTGTTAAGTGCGATAAAAGCAAAACTTATCTTGGTCAGATTAAATAACTATAGATATTAAGAACCTTAATTCTCTTTCAAAAGCTACTGAATTTATCTACAGTCGAGTCTCTATTTAACGCAGTCCCATCGTTACACCTAAAAACTTCGTTATAAAGAAAATTCGTTAAATAGAAATTAGTAAATGAAATTGAAAAAATGAGAAGCAAACAAAGACTGAAACTTACGTCTCCTCTTCATGGTCTTTAGCACATATCCTGAACTGTAAAAAAGTCGTTAATATTGCTTTGTACAGGTTTATTATAAAAAACGCATTGTTCATAAAAAATTTCACATTTCTGTAAAGATCGGAACACTTCATCTGTAACACTTTCTTGAAACTGTAATCCCCTTCATATTGTATCAAATGCTTTTAGCATTTCTTCTTGTGAAGATTTTTTAATAGCCTCTTCATTATCATCTTCATCACTCACTATAGTATCTTCACCACATTTCTAACATTTTGCAAGATGTCATGCTCCGTAGGATATTCAACGATCACAATGTCTTCATCAACGTTGAGAAAATTAGAGAGCACTGTACCTTCTTCAACAGCTCCCATGTCTTTCAGATACTTCCATTTTTCCTTCAAATCTGCCAGGCTCATTGTATTGGATTCAGCATCGTCAGATTCAGCATCACTTTTGGAACCGGCTTTAACAAAACAGTTGTGCATAGTGGATGAAGTCACATCCCACTGGCAAACTTTCGTCATCTTCGATATGGAGATTCTCAAATTAATAACATTATCTATACACTGGCTGCTCTCTAAGGCAAGAAAAACTTTTTGCAGGACAGGATCCTTTTTCGATAATGCACTTTAAGATTTTTAAACCTTGGTCTAATGGCTGAAGTTTCGAAGTTGTATTGGCAGGAAGAAAAATAACTTTTATGTTCTTCAATCTGCATTTTGAAGAACAGTTTGGTGGATGTGCAGGGCAGTTGTCTATAAGCAACGCAATTTTGCGATGTTGTTTTTTCAGTTGTTTATCCCATTTTAATAGCCACTTTTCAAAAATCTCCGAAGTCATCCATAACTTTTTATTGAATTCATAGTCCATTTCCAAAGATTTCGTACCTTTGAAGCATCCCGGGTTTTGACTTTTTTTATTACTAACGGTTTTAATTTTTCATCGCCAGTCATATTAGCACATAACAAAACAGTTTTTCTTTGCTTGCTATGTTTCCCTCTAAAGCACTTGTCATCCTGAAATGTTAAAGTTTTATTCGGTAGACACTTAAAAAATAATCCTGTTTCATCTGCATTAAAGATGTCTTTTGCACCATATTCTTCCAAAAGTTTTGCTTCTTTTTTCCATTTTTCACACACCTCTTCTGAAACATTTGCACTTTCTCCTGATATGGTTTTATATGAAATTCCGTGTCTCTTTTTAAATTTATCTATCCATCCAATACTCGCTTGAAAATTTGAGTGTCCTAAATCTTGAGCAAAATCGATGGCTTTTTGTTGGATCATTGGACTGGAGAGAGGCACATTTTTATTTCGAATCATCCTTACCCATTTTAAAACACTGGCATCGGTGTCTTCATATGAACATTGTTTAAATCTTTTTCTACTCATATTCATACTGCTTTCATCTTGCATGATCGCAGAATGATTTTCTAAAATTGTTAACACACTGCTTGCTACTATACCATACTTTACAGCCACATCTTTTTTCTTCATTCCTTTATCAATATCATGTAAGAGTTTCACTTTATCTGAAAGACACAAACACTATCTTTTCGACGTTTTGAGTGAGTTAACCCATAGGAGAGAGATACACGTACTGATTGAATAAGAATGTGTCTTCTACAGAATCAGGCCCACACCGGATACAACCGGTGCTTCCACCTTTAAATAAAAGTAAGACAGCAAAGTGGCAAGAAACTCGTGGTGAGAAGAGAGAGAGAGAAATAAACAAGGACTTTCACACGGGTTCCAAATCTCGGAGAAAAGAACTGCGTGCTTGCGCTTCATTATAAACACTCATGACTTGGTGATGTTTTAACTCTCGCTTCCAGAGACGACCTTTCAGCCCTGCAAAGATAAGGATTTAAGGCAGCGACTTCCTTCCCTTTGTTGTGGGTCAGAATAAATTTAGTTCTCCCTTCTTTACTTTTATGGTTGTGCACTCACATATCACCACAAAAGAATAAATTGTAAAAAAAAAAAATTACATTTTAGTCGGGAAAAACTTTGTTACATAGAAATTGTTTTTGGTAATATGGAGAGTAATTTGCATGCAAGTGCCGTTAAAAGTCAAGGTTCCGCAAAAAAATTTGTTAAATGGAAGTTTGTTATCTGGAGACTCTACTGTATATAACTTTACAACGTTCACAAACAGTTTCTTCACATCTCAGGGGGATACTCAGAATGCAGAAAATGGACTGTGTGAAATCAATATTAATAACAGATACAATCAAAGACAGAAGATTTTACTAACAAACATATAGGATAAGAAACTTTTGTGTTGAACCAACATTAGTTTCATGATGTGCACAATAAAAAGTTTTCTGTATTCATATTATATGCCATGCAGCCTGAACATTTTGACAAATACGAGAAACAATTATAACAACAAAACATAGAAAATGTTGAAAGCTTTACAGATAAGTTACTTTTTCATTAATTCATTAAAAATTAACCTTAAGAACTAAAAAAAAAATAGTTTAAAAAATCAAACCATCACAAAAACTTTCGTTTTTATGAATCCTCTAACAATCCCTTAAAAAAAAAAAAAAAAAACAGAATGGCAAGATAATGAACACAACATACTTGTGAATATCCCTCACTTTGAAGCTTTACTAGAGACTGAAGAACTTTAACCAGGATATGCATATATGCATGGACTAGCTGTGTTTCCATATGAATACAATGAAGAAAGAAATGATTTCTTTTTTCCATAAGCTGCTGAGCTTGGTTTTCAGCATCCTATAAGTAACAAAGAAAAGTCATGCTAACATTAAATTACAATTGAATATGAACACTCTAAAGAGACAACACAGTTCAACATTAAAAAGTCAAGCTCATACATTCATACATTTACTGATTACCAGTCTGTTCACAGAAGAAAAAGAATTAACTTGTACACAGTAACTGTTTGAAAAATTAAACGTTAAATGGAATCAAATTAAAGAGAAAAACAATCAAACTGAGATATAATTTTAGATATCTGAGTTTTCTTGAGTAGATTTTGAAGTATGGTACATTCCGGTTAAATGGGCTTTTGGTTAGTCGGGGAAATCGCTTATTTGAGACAATTCTTGAAGAACATCCAAAATTAGCTCTTTGGGATAAATCTTTACATAATTAGGGAAACCTCTTAAATGGGCCAAAGAACTTTAGCGCTGATGTGTCTCAATTAACTGGAATCTATTGTGACAATGTTTCTGCCCTTTCAGTCTTTGTCTAGGCCTGCTGATGAAGGTAGTAAACCTTCTCCTATGAAACAGAGATAGATTGTTGACTCTGTAATTTAAATTAAGTTGCCAGTTCATTAAAAGAAGTCTTGGCAAAAACAAATAAAACTTTCCAACAAATAAGTAGATAAAAAATGGTGACATTAGGCAAAAATGCCATTGGCTGTTGATGATGAGCTCACTGAAATCCTGGATCAGAACTGAAATATTGTTTTAGATCTAAAAAATTCCTTTGATGAACCACTTACTCCTAAATTTCAGAATTCAGCCTTGTTCCATACAGGCTGACACATGCACGCTTGAAAATATAAGACGACGACGAATTAAAACGTGCAGAATATGTTACTACCAAAACCAGGGCAGCAATCCCTTGGTGCACGTTAATGAATCCAATACTAGTGAAACACTAAAACTTGCTAGAGCTCCAATGATTTTAATAGCACATGAATTCAGTAAAATAAGAACAAATAAACTCATGAGATCTTCAGATGAAAAACAAATTAAACCCTAAGTTTGGGTAATCATGGTATATACACTGAGTTGCCACTTTATTATGACCACCCCCTCACTACTTCGTCGGACCACCTTTTGCCTTTAATACTGCATCGATTCTTTGTGGCATGGACTCCATGAGATGTTGATAGGTGGTTTGTGGAATCTGAGACCATGCTTGATGAATAGCACTTTCCAGGAATGTGAGATTGCAGGGTTGTGGATCCAGCTGTCTGATGGCTCGTTCAACTTCATCCCACAAATTCTCAATGGGGTTGAGATCTGGAGATTGTAGGTCCACTAACCAAAGTGAACTCACCGGCATGTTCTTTAAACCAATCCTGCACAATACGAGCACTATGGCAGGGCACATTATCTTGTTGAAAGTAGCCATCGCCATTGGGATAAACCATCCACATGACAGGATGCACTTGGTCCGCAGCAATGTTTAGATATGATGTGCCAGTCAGACGTTGATCAACATGATTAAAGGGCCCAAAGCATGCCAGAAAAACATTCCCCAAACCATAATGTTTCTTCCACCAGCTTGAAGGGTTGTAGCAATGCATTTCTGGTCCATGCTTTCGTGCTTTTTCCGCCAAATTCTCACTTGGCCATCGGCATGGTGCAACTGAAAACATGATTTATCGGACCACATAATTTGTTTCTAATTATCGAATGTCCAATCCTTGTGCTCCTGTGCGAACTGGAGACGTTTTCTCATGTTAACTGCAGACAGCAAAGGTGTTCAAACAGGCCTTCGGCTGCCATATCCCATCCGATGCAGTGTACGTACGGCGAACAGTGTATGCAGAGATCATTTGAGGGGATCCTTGATTAAGATGGTCTGTAATTTGCTGCACTGTTGCCCTTCTGTTGTCTGTTACCAGTCCGGACATTCTCCCTTCCGCCCGAGCAGTCACTAGTCGACGACGACCACACGTTGCACGTAGAGACCCAGTTTTTTGGCTGGCAGTCCAGTCTTTAAACACCTTAACAACAGCTGCTGTGGAATATTTCACAAATGTGGTGGTTTCGGTGATACTCGCTCCATGGCTCCGAGCTCCTACAATCATCCTACATTGAAAGTCCATCAAATCGCATTTTTTACCCATCTTGTCACCTAAAAATCACTTCTACTACTGTCACAAGCATTAAGCTTTCCCTTTTTATACTAGCCTCGCCGTCTGGCAGCAGCAGCATGCAGCCATAGCTCATTTGCTTAAAACTGTCAGATGGTCATAATAAAGTGGCCACTCAGTGTATACACATATGTAACAATTACGTCGGTGTGCAATGGGTGACGTACATAGCACTTTCACCCAATTGGTTAGGAGGCTACTCATGCAGAAGTTTGACAGCCATGAGAAAATAACTATACAGAAAGAGTGAAAAAACAAGAGGGTGAGGGGTGGGGATCCCACCCTGAACTTATAACATATTAACATGAAGCTAATGGTATTATATAATAAATCTAATCACCACAACATAATATTCACAAAATAGTAATACTCCAGAAATGAGAAATTAATACTTACACATGATGCTAGGCATATTATTATCTCAGCTATTACACAAACTATAATTTCTCAAGCCCAAGTTAAAATTATGTTTACTGGTTGATCGGGACCCCACAACAAGGTATTACACTACTGGTGCTAGTTGTAAAATTACCCTGACGACATCTAGAGACCAAGCCTACTTTTGTAAACTTTAGTGATGTACCATTAACTCAAGTGCAGAGTTCTGCATTAAATAGAGGCCTAAAATTTGCCTTCTTGAATTCTAAGATTAACCACTTCCAACTGGTACCTCAAATGGAAAATATTATTTCAAATCTACCTTCTGCCAAATGTGAAGATGTGAGACACAGATTAGTCAAGGAGGTTAATAAAACATGGACCGGGGGGTCGAATGGGGAACTTATTCCCCTTCAAGAAGAAAGAAGGGCGCTGACCGAGTTACACAATAACCAAAGTTTAGCGATCATTTCTGCTGATAAATCACCACAAATAGTGATTCTTAATAGAACTACCTAAGAACATAAGATGGAGGAAGCAATTAACCAAATACCACATGTTACGGTTACTCACGACCCTGCGAACTCAACTTTGTCAGCTTTGAGTAAGATAAAAAAACTTCCATCTTTACCTACAGATATCAAACAAGCTATGTACAATGTGCCAGGACCTAGGGTATCACAGATGTTCAGAAAGCTTAAGATTCATAAAGAGGGACATCCCATACGCCCCTTGGTCTCAGGCTATGCAGCACCTACTGACCACTGGAAAAAGCACTTGCCACGTTCCCTAGACCTTTGATCAATGAATCGAATTATTCCATTAAAAGTTCAACAGAAGCCTTGGCCAGGGTCAAGAACTTTCATATGAACAGCCTAGCTTTATTTTAGCTCCATTAGATGTTGTTGCTTTATTTCCGAATATCCCTCAATCAGAAACTCATGAAATTATAAGTTTAAAATTCCATAATTTGGGGTACGACCCAGAAACTATCAGCTCAACAGGGTTCGTAAACTTTTAAAGAAAAAAAAATTCCAGGAGTTTTTCAGGAGTCCGTAAAAAAATTCCAGGAGCCGAAACTTTTGTTAGAATCACAGTACGTTGTTGCCTATATTGCAAATTACTGTGAAGTTTACTACTTATTATTTTTTCCTTGTGTTTCAAGGTTTATTGACCATCATGTGCAACTCTGAGTGCTATAAGCAGCCACACATCTCTAATTTAGGGCCACTTGTTGCAGAGAAGGGACAGAGCCAATGCCATCAGACAAATACACCACCATACCTCATATGGGAGTCAAAACCACACACACCTCGGGCGAATGGTCAGACCATTTGGCCACAGGGGCAGCACTACACATTTACAATACATCGATTGAAAGTGGAAAAGATATATATACCCATCAGTAAAGATGGGAAATTCTGATTCATTAAAACCTTAAACATGCTTCCTTGCATTTCTGAAACAAACAAAATAGAATACATGCATCATACTGATAATTTTCTTCCCTGTAACACAATATTGTTTTTACAGTGCCTAGATAGCAGAAAGCAGGCACTGAGCTAAAGTAAAAGACCCCAAATAATTCACAGAGCATGAATCATGTAAACCTCAATAATGACAATATGCATTCACCAAGCTTCACAGGATTTAATTATTTTTTTATCCACTTTGATACAAACCGAAAAGGCAGGAGATTCCATGCTCTAGAATTCAAGAAACTAGATAGAAACAAGAACCTGAAAAGCTGGAATGTTAACTCTTTGGAGAACCAGGAACAAAAAAAAAAAAAAAAAAAAAGAACAGATTTGGTTTTTACTTGTATAAAAATACTCTGAACTTTCTATTTACAATATGTAACATGCCTTCATTGGATGGCAGACAGTGAAATACTGATGTTTCTGTATGCCTACTTAGTATGAGGGAAACATTTAAATGCATATTTTTGCAAAATGTACTTTACCTTCTCTACCTGGGTTTATTGTTTCTTTTTGATATTTTTGAAAAATGGCTACTGGTTAAAATTTTTTGGTAATTTAATACATGAAAATGTTTGACCAACTTTTTGAACGCACCCTGTATATGTCTAACTATTTTGAAAGCTGAGAAAAAGCAATGCTCGGAGTGCCTAAAAATGCTTTTTGATTACGCGCTTTTCCTGGAAATTTGTCATTTTATTCCGGAAATTTTTATCTGATTTCAGTATGTTCATCGAAACTTAATGCATGATAATACACATACTTTTGACGAGCACAGGCAACACAATTCCGTCGAAATTTTAGTTTGTTCTTAGGGACCCCGAGGAGGAGATATTTTACTTAAAAACTAGATGAGGAAAAATGGCGTATATCGAAGGAACGTGTTGAAAATGGCTGAAATCTGATTAATATGCAGTGTGCATGAGCTAGATCAATTCTTCCACAGATTTGCATGCCGCTAACTGCTATTTTTCTAGCAGGTAAAATTTCCCCCATTTTATGGACGTGTGGGAATAAAGTTCGATTGGGAATTGCTGTTGACTTACATTTCCTCTCCCCACTTCACAGTCACTAATGACCACAATATAAACAAGAGGGAAAATAAAGCAGAATGGGAGGACACAGAGTTTTGTTATATAAAAAATTCATTAAGAAAAAGGTACATTCAGGTAGACTATAACTTCAAGTGATAGGATGTTCCCTACCCCTTTAACAATTCTTATATTGCATGAGTTTTTCATGAAGTTCATCAGCAACAAGCAACAGTGCCTTTTCTTTGACACTATGTCGCAGGGCATTTGATTTTGCAAGCAATGTCAGTGAGCTTTTTTATTCTACCTGATCAGCATACATTTCAGGGGATTTTTTAAATTCAGAAATGTCTGTTTCTAGTCTTTCCTTCTTCGATTTAAGACATGATATGTCTTCCATTAGCAGCATTCTTTTTTTCATACATTTCTTTTGCTGGGTTTTCTTCTGTTCATCCAGGTAAGCTACATACCTTTGACGAGCATAGACCCAATAATAGCTCTTTTGACAATTCAACATCTTCTATTTTCCCAACTATATTTACATGGTCAACAATAATTCTTCTAGCTACAACAGATTATTCTCTTAAGTTCTCCACCATGATTTTTTTATTTCTAGAAAATTCTCTTTCAACATTGGCCTGCCCATGGGATAGAAGCAGAAGTATCTTCATAACTTCCCAAAAGTGTCTATACTTATTAGCAACAACAGCATGGTAAAACTCATCTAGTCTGTGTTCTCGGATCAAAATCTGTGAGCTCAGCCTTTCTTTCATTGACAAGTTCCTGTACTAAATCACTATACTCCTTTATGATATTATCACAATTTGCTTCCAAAACTTTATTTGCATCGACAAGGATGAGTAATATCCTGCTGAACTTCTGAACCATATCTTCTGAATTTCCCCAAAACTTTCTTGGGTCTAAACATGTCATTGACCTAACCAAAGGATACTATATAAGGGGATTTTCCGAGTAACTTCTTCGTAACTTGGATCAAAAAATGCCTACATTGTAAGTTAAATTCCATAATCTGTTTGACATTTTGGCTTTTCTTTAGTTCCGTTATTAATTTGCTTGCAACAAAACCAATCACGATTTTACTCGTATCTTTGTAATTTGTTTCATTTATTTCAATTTTCAGCAGTTTAAGAGGACTATTTACACTGTTCATTATGTTATCCTTTATGAATCTTTGCATCACTTCTTTTAACATACTATATAAGTAATGAGCCAAAAAGGGAAGCATTGGTTGGTCAGTCTGATAAACAGTCAAAAAATATTAAACACTTTTAGCCACACTAACAAAAAATTTCATTTGACAAGAAAAAGTGGGTCTTTAACATGTTTCTTCGCCACATCAAATGACTTGTTTTGAGGGTCAGGTAGCTGAACCTTGCTGACATATAATGAAATACTTGGCAAAATTTCAATAGCTCTTTCAACAGCACTCACATTTTTAAGCCAACGGTGTTTGCAAAACTTTAGCAGAAAGATGTTGCAGTTTGTCACTTTTGAAAAGTCTTCATGTCTAGCTGGCGAGTCCTTGAATATATAATACAATGCTTGAATAGTCTCAACAAGTTCTGGCATTATTTTGCAGCCACTGTTGTAAGCATTATGAACAATATGCAATCCACAACTGCCAACATTCAACAAAGAGGCATGGCTCTCTAGTTTTAACACATTCAGCATCATATCATAAACTTTCCAATTGACATGGAGTCTGTCCATGGACAGCTGATGCAAGTTACCAGAACCTAAGCCAGAACACTTTTCTTGAATTTTACTACACAATACATCAGCAGTATCATGTCAAAAAAGTCAGATCCTAAGTATCTTGTACAAACTTGCCCGCCATCCCAAAACCTAACATGAGAATCCAACTGTTTTTTGCTAGTTTCCTTGTTAAGGGTCTCGTCAAATAGTAACACATATTCATCTTGAGATTTGACTCTTCCCTTTCAAAGTGACACAAAAAATGGTGCAATACCAAAAACATAATAATATGCACATTTTTTTTCCACCACAAGTGAAGTTTTTTGCAATGCCACTGTCAGGGAACATTAAGGTCAGTACAGATTGGATGTTTTCACATGACTTATATAAATAATGTGAAGTAATGACTTTCAACGTCAATAGAATTTCTGCTTTTAGCACATTGTTTTGGGAAAACGAATTTTCAAGACTTATGTCAGATACTGCAGGTCTTTTTAATAGGAACAGCACCATGTGACTTCTGGTAAAAGTCTTGGATATCTACTGTTTGCTTTTGTTTAGCTGCCAATAAAGAAATATGCTTTTTACTAGCCACATGACTAGTAATGGCAGACTCACCCATGTTTGAAATATCGAAGCAATGATCACATACTTTGCACTTTGCTTTAAACTTAGAAGTATCTTTCTGTTTCAGCAAAAAATTCTTATACTTGACATTATCTAGCCAAGCTGGATTAATATATACTTACCACCTGGCATAATTACACAACAATAATTTATTCTGACTGATAAAACAGAACAATGTTCTTGTTACCAATTTACAAGGAAGACAGCCAAATGCCTCTGCAATTAGCATTACCTATAGGTCACTATACTCTTGAGTTAATGTAAGACTGTAACACTGTTTAAAATAGAACAGCCTGATTAAAAAGTCTGGGGAACATACAAAGAGCGGTATCAGTTCATCTGCATCTCACTTCCACGATTACCCCTCACCACATTTATAGCTTTATAACCTAACATTTATGCAACCATAAGAATACTGTTAACTAAAATCAAGGTTTGGAGGATCTTCTCCATCTCATTTCATTCAGCCCCTCCCACCTGCTACTCTCATACCTGACAACTAAATTTAATGAACATGCAGAAGATTTCTTTGAAAAATTTAGAAGATTGTATAAAAATTCAGAAGATTTTTTTTTACGTCAATTTGTCATACGATAAAGTGATTTAGAACTCATACTGCTTGAACAAAAAAGGAATAAAGGACACTTACCTTTATTTTTGTGTGTGTTTTTATTGAAGGGAACTTTTATTTATAGGGATTTAACAGTTAGCTAAACTTTTTACAGTGGCCTTTTTGGCTTTTTTTAAGAATTCTTTGGCGTACCCTTTTTGAAAACAAAGTAAATTTTCTTTGAAGTTAATTAACAGAAGACTCTCAAGCGATTCACCTGACATTAATGATCAAAACATTGTGCGATTTTTTTAACCAAAGAAAAAAATATTTTGCATTATTAATTAAATGGCAAATACACCCTATAATTATTATTTCACTTTGGTGTTCTTTCAAATGACGAGCCACACCATTTTTCTCTCCTATCATTACTGGAGCAATGTCTGCTCCAAAAGCAATGAAATTGTTGAAAGGTATCCTGTGCTTACTGAAAACATCAACTGTAGCTGAGAACCATGAATTCTGATATCAGAGCTTTCACTATTTCAGATAAATGGCATAATTTTCAGAGAATGAATACTTTTTTTTAACACCATGCATCAATTCTTACAAATTTCCAAACTTCGTCACTTCCGCTTTTTGGAAATTTCCCCACCCTTATCAAGCTAAAATGCACACACATCTGTGAGGGTGATGACATTTAACAACTACATAGGAGTGGGGATCACATCGCGGGGGGGGATACAATTACTGAAGAAATCTTCGCTCCCGTCTGACTTCCGTTTTCGGAAATTTATCCAACATTTTCAAGCTGAAATACAAATATTTATGGAATAAAATGATATCTAATAATACTCGGTAGAGGAAACATCGCGCGAAAAAAATTTACGTTTACGAGATATATCTTATCTCCGTCTACTTTCCGTTTTCGAAGGATGAAATTCCGTTCTCTGACGGAGAAAACGACACTCTCTCCCCCTCCCCACCACCAATCCTCTCAAAATTTCAGTTCAGTTGCGCATCGATCTCGTAAATGGTCCAAATGATAACAAAAAAAAAAAAAAACGGAATTCCTCGAATCAGAGTAAGAATCTCGTGGCCGAAGATTACGGGGAAATTTTCGGGCGGCCTAATCTTCCGTTTTAGGAAATCGTTGCCTACAATTTCAAGCTGAAATTATGCAATGAAATTATATTTAACAACAATACTGAACAGAAGCAACATCGCGCGAGAAAAAAAAATACGATTACGGGAAAATTCTGCACTCCGTTTAGCTTCAGTTTCCGAACGTTTAAAAAGACAAAACAACATCCCTAGACGGAATACGACCCCCCCCAACTAATATCCCGAAAGTTTCTTCACTTTTGCATCGATCTCGAAAAATGACAAAAAAAAAAAAAAAAACAACAGGGAGGGGGAAGGGAGACTCCACGAACCCACGGAGAATCTCACGTACGAATTAACCGTTGAATCGATTTCGAATGGCGTAAGATTACACTAAAATATCGATGACCGGTAAATTTTTACATTTGGCGCAAAATTAGCGCAGATTTCGTCGTCAAAATCGCAATTTTTTTTTAACAGAATGGTGCAAGAACAACGTTTTGGCGCGGGCTGGAGCAATTGGCGCAGGTCTGGCAGCCCTGAGAGTTGGCAGGTATGTACTCTCCCTTTCCTACCTGACGAAAAATGTGCCAAAAAATTTATTTACTGAATTTTCAATTAAAAGATCTGAATTTTTCACAGATGTTGTAACTGGGTCATATAAAGTTACCCTACAAATTTCACTACAATCAAATGAAATTTTTTTAATTGCGCATAAAATTTTTTATTATGACGTTAGAGCCCGTTAGAGCAGGAAAACTGAACTGCCGTAGCACGTGATTAAAATTTTTATTGTCTAGTTTGCACAGTTTTTATCCGATCCACACGAAATTTGGTGGGTTTGTTCCTTTTGGCAATTTATTAAGTGCATTAAATTTTCAGTCAGTTTTGTAGAAATTCCGCTAAGATAGAAAATCATATTTTTTATCCCAGTAGGGCACAGGAGATACTTATCAGTCAACAGCTGTGCTGGCCCCGCCCACCGGATAAGGCAAGGAAGCTTATGCACTCACTCACTCTCACACACACACACACACACACACACTAACTCTCACTCTCGGTGTTGCCAATTTGGGGGGAAAAGTTGCTAAATTTAGAGGATTCTGGATTGGCGTTAGCGACAAAAACAGTAGTTTGGGATTAGCGACTTTTTTTAGGGGATTTCATTTTGTTTTAACAATTTCAGCTATTTCTTTTATTTAAAGTTTTAAGCATTTTAAATACGGTTTTTGAATCAGATGAATGCCTTCTTCACTTTCTGCAGATCTAGTAGCCATAACCATGAATTTTAATGCTTGTAGAATGCAATCTCGTTGAATGCAATCCCCTTTCCTTCTCGCTTTTGTTTCCATCAGTCACAGCAAGCTTGCCGATGCTCGATCAGTTTGCCTATGGTCCCTTAGACAGCGAGTGTGATGGTGGTGGGACTTACTACAGTGTATCCACTTGCAGAAATATTCTATCATTATAAACTTTTGTTTTATTCTTCATTAAAACAAAAGTTTTGTTTAATATAAATCAAAGTAACAGTAACACGTAAATGGATAAAACGTTTGCTTTTGCAAGAAATTTCATCTTCAACGCTATATTTTATTGGTTCACCATGCTTTACATTAAGTATTTTTAGCTGGTCTTCTTAGCCATTTAAAACTTGTTTCTGTATCTTCTCCCCCCTAAGTCTGGGTATAATTGAAGCCGTATTACCATTCACGCGAGTTGGGTTCGGGTTCGAATCTCGGTGAGGCATGAAAGTTGTGTTTGTCTTTAAGCACTGGTTCTCTTCCTTCCCTGGAAACAATAGACTTAAATTAGAGATGGGTGACTTCTTACAGCCTATCGTGCTGCTCACGGCATTCGTCACCCCCCACCCAGCCATATTAAGTAACAAAGGCGTCACATTCACTTCTTTTTACATTATTATTAATTTAAAGTATCAAAGCCGTCCCGGTGGCACAGTGGTCTAATGATGGCCTCTGATCACTCGTCCGAAAGGGGCCTGGATTCAAAATCCAGTGAGGCATATATGTTGTGTTTGTCTTGCGGCACTGGCTCTTTCCCTTCCCTGGAATCAGTACTCCAAATTAGGGACGGGCCACTGCTTATAGCCCATTGAGACTTGTTGAAATTCGTAGCTCCAAGTCCTGTCAACATTTTCGACTTTCATCCCGAATGCCCTGTCGGTAGTCACGTGGTTAATGGTCTGCGGTTATCCATTACACAGGAACACAGGTCTGGACTACGTCTTTCGTCCTGCGTAGAAAACTGCTCTTCGAATCTCGGAGCTACGACGTTTTCGTCCACAAATAGTGTTGTTAACTGTTTACTTCACACAGTAAATTTCTTGCAGACCGGACAACCGTTCACCTCTTTTTTCACTCGGAAATAGACTTGGTTAACTTGACAAAAATTTATTTATAAGCAGGACGTCCCATTGAGTTGCTCACGGTGGTCGTTAAACCTCCAATCAACAAAAAAAGTATCAAATAGATAATAATAATAATAGCAATGTGTCATTTAATTTTAAATGGCGCACAGATAAGTACGAAAATTTAACATAATAAAAAATCTGTTTTTTAGAGACTTTTTTCCACTTTTGGAGATTTTTTATGGCTAATTTGGAGACTTTTGGAATGAGTGAGTTGGCAACACTGCTCACTCTCCAGTTCACAGCTGGAGATGAGGTGAAACACTGGCTGAAAACCACCAAACTAGTTCAGCATAATAAGAAATACAAACTTTAACCAAACTAGTTCAGCATAAAAAGAAATACAAAAATTCCAGGAGTTTTCCAGGGCCCTGGAAAAAATAAAATTTAATTCCAGAAGTTTTCCAGGAAATCCAGGAGGCATAGGAACCCTGGTTCAATCACAACAGCTTTAAAATTGGTGCAAAAACCTTCATTTTTTAAGTTCAATGACATTACATATCGCCAAACCGAGGGGGCTCCTATGGGATCACCCCTGTCCCCAGTATTATCTGAAATTGTATTGCAGCACATTGAAGAAAGAGTTCTTCCCAATTTTAAGCCCAGTCCATGTTTATACTTACAATATGTGGATGATGTGCTGGTTTTTTGGAACCACACTAAGAAGGAATTAAGTCTATTTGCAGAACAATGTCATCTCAGTATCAATCATTAGTGTTCACGGTAGAGGTAGAGAAAGAAGGTCGCCTACCATTTTTGGATTTTGAACTTGAGAGGAACTTATTATATTTGCACTTTTAAGGTATTAACCGCTTGCAAAGTGCGCATAGTTTACGTGCAATTCATAAATGAAAAAACCATTAGAAAGAACCACTCACTCACCATAAAGATCATGGTAACCTCCAATGACAACACACTTCCAACACGTCATTCATCGTGATGTAACTGGGCTTCCAAGGTTTACAGACTTCTTGCTTACGCTTCTTATTTTCGGGTGTGAAACATTGTATTTTTTTTTCTTTTCCTTAGCCTTATAAGATGTTACTATAATGCTTGTCAATTCGATAAAAAATCACACATACAACTCATTCATACAATTCAAGTAAAAACTATGTACATAACCTTACATTCACAGGTGATTAAACCTTGGTCAACTCTAATTATCAAACTCCTCCTTCTGTTTCACAACCTCTGCTACTCCCACTGCAAGTGTCACACCCATTCAGCCCCTCACATCCAATCCTCTAGTACTTTCAACAGGCCCCTGTCATCTTCAGGAGGCAGGTGTGTCTCACCCGCCCAACACAGCTCAAGTGAGCAGAGCCATCGAGGCCTGGGCTCCAGTCGCTATCTCTGAATCGTTGTGTCTCTGGCGCCATCTATTGTCCCTGCTGTATCACCTATCTATTGTCCCTGCTTAATCACCTGTGAATGTAAGGTTATGTACATAGTTTTCACTTGAATTGTATGAATGAGTTGTATGTGTGATTTTTTATCGAATTGACAAGCATTATAGTAACATCTTATAAGGCTAAGGAAAAGAAAAAAAAATACGATGTTTCACACCCGAAAATAAGAAGCGTAAGCAAGAAGTCTGTAAACCTTGGAAGCCCAGTTACATCACGATGAATGACGTGTTGGAAGTGTGTTGTCATTGGAGGTTACCATGATCTTTATGGTGAGTGAGTGGTTCTTTCTAATGGTTTTTTCTTTCATGAGAGGAACTTGGTCAAAGGTTTGTTGCAATATTCAGTCTTCAGGAAAGAACAATCTATTACTAGTTTGATACCTGCCTCGTCTACGCATCCAAAGAGTTGCAAGTTATCAGCTATTAACTATATGATGTGAGTAATGTAGTGTATGTAGTATGCTCCTTGTGACTCGGAACCATGTATTGTAGTGTATGCTCCTTGTGACTCGGAATCTTCTGATAAGAAGGAAGATTTCTGGAATGAGCTAAAAGCTGTTTTGATGCAGTTTGGTGCTAAAGAAAAAGTTATAACAGCAGGGGATTTCAATGCTACAGTAGGAGTGCAGAATGCAATTTCTGACAATGCTCTGGGTAAGTTTAATGATCCTTGTGTGAATAATAGTGACAGATTAATTGAACTCTGCATTGAGAATGGTTTGTGTGCATACTTGAAAGCTTTCAGAAACAGAAATCCGTAAAAAAAAATCGATATATTCAATGAAAATTTTAATTGATGTATTCGATTAGATTACTTGTCGCGCATATTGATTAAATGCACCGAACATATCAATTTAAAAACAATGTTACCCAAATCAAGTATAAACTTGTAATTAAAGTGACTACAGATGTTTGAATTTATTGGCACATTTATATCGATTAAAATATATTTTATACATAAGTTCTCATTACTATGTTATCATTATGATCTATAAAGTGATAAAAATTTACTTTTACAGAAGTTTGCGTCTAAAGAGAAGGATGTTCTTTCAATGGGATCGAGTCCCACGCCGTCATGAAACATAATAAAATGTTTTCAAAAACGAACCATTTTCATGTTAGGCTTTTATCTTACGGAGACATGGATGATGAGACAGTAAAATAAAATAAAAAAAAATGAAATAAGTAAGAGTGACTGAGAGACACTAACTGGTAAATTATGTTCTACTAAAAATGAAGTGAACAAACATTTTCTACGAATCACATCCAGTTCATTATAACTTTTAACAAAGGAAGTCAATTTCTTTATTTTTTTCAACGCAGTCAACGTTATATTTATGCTTGTCACTAGAAATATGATTTATAATATCATTCGTTCTACCATGCGAAATGTTGAAACTGTATCGACATGTAGTACTAAACGCATATTTTCCATTTTTGAAGATTTTGCAATACACAGGAATTCCACAGAACACGCATCGCAGAATGTTTGATAGATAGTACTTTTTTTCCCCTTTTATAATTGCTGCTCACAGCGAATCACTAATACAAAATTTATTACCACTCGGAAAAAAAAATGCAAGTAAAAACTGCTACAATAAAATAGTAGCAGCTTAAAGAGTTGCAATTTGAAGAGGGAAAAAAATACTGATAGCAGAGTTATCTGATTCGAGCTGGTCAGCTAGGAAAGCAGAGAGCAACTGAAAGGTTCTTTCATCTAGAAACAAAGGTTTAGGTTTTAGTTACAAATGTCATCGTCCGGTGTCTTCCCCTCCCTCCCCACCATTCGGGCAGATCGATGCCTTGTTGTTTACCAAATGCGACCCCTTTAGCGGCATCCTTTATACTTCCAAATGGCACTGATTTTATAGTTCTGTCTTCCCTTCCTGTCCTCCCCTCCCCCTCATCTTACTGAATAGAGCTTCTCTAGTCTAGTTATTCCTTTACAAAAACAATCTGGGCCCATCAACGTCTGAATTACCCCCTTTCCTGCAGTAAACTAACACAATGTGTTTTGCCGGAACAAAACCAACAGTCTTTTTTTACATCAGGCGTCACAAGAAATAATACAGACACTTCGTCAGTGACATAACCCCCATCTCATCCCCTGCTCTCTTTGCAGCGTAGCCATGGCACAAAACGTTTGAACCAGGATTTTAATTCCGATCTTATATCTCTGCAAAAAAAAAAAAAAAAAAAAAATATGGCTTAACATGACAAAATGCGGACTACACATATTCTGTTTTAAAAAATGAAAATCCCTAAATATCACACAATTCGGTTTGATAGAAGTTACAAAGCGAATGGCGTTTTTTTTTTCAAACAGATAAAAAAAATAAAGTCTACTCCCTAGATTAAACTCGTACTGTCAAAAGCCGGTTATTTTAAAATTCAGAGTTGTTTTCTAAAAGCCCAAAATTTCATACCTACAAAAAAGTATGTGTTTGCAAAAACAACAGTGTTCTTCACGATACTTTACTGTTTTCTTTACGAATCTCTTAGTATGAATTAATTGATACTGTATATTTTGCGTGTTTTTGCTTCATAAATAGAACATTTTTTGTGCCTGTTAATTTCTAAATTAAAAAGCTACTACAAACACGTCGTTTTAAAATTAAAAAGTCTATCCAAATCGGTCAATTTCCACGGAAGATATTATGCTGAAATTCTAAAATGCGAGCGAACAAATCTCGCGCATGTAATACTGCACTGTTCCCGTGAATGCTGATAGCAATCATTTTCAATAGGATAGGTCCACTACGGGTGCTTAACAGCATACCCAAACTGCATCACAATCATGCTTTGATTTTAAGCAAGTCACCACGCAAAAGGGCGGAAGAATGAATAGGAAAGCAGAGAGCAACTGAAAGAAATAGAAAGCAGAGAGTAACTGAAAGAAATAGAAAGCAGAGAGCAACTGAAAGAAACAGAAAGCAGAGAGCAACTGAAAGAAATAGAAAGCAGAGAGCAACTGAAAATAATGTCTTGACCTTACCTTTGACCATTTTCAATAGGGATTTGACGAATTAGTATGTACCCAACATATTAATTTCGTTGAATCAAGCCAAGACATTTTTATGAACGTTATTGAGCGATGAACGAAGCACGGTTGGAAAGCGTAGAAAACTTACTGACTAACGGACCAGCAAAATAAATCATTGCTGGAGCAGCACTGCTTTGAATGAACATTGGACTTATTGTTTTTTTTTTCTTCAGGAAGACGCTTTAACGTCTGTTAATTCTGTTCTACACGTTCTGTAAAGTGGATACAGTCTGTGGTGGTGCATTAACTTATTCAATTAAAATATAAATCGGTTAGAAATCCTAAAGATGTTACTTACGGAAGTGCGTGTTCTGTCCAACGTCAGTAGTTATTGAGTTTCTTTGTCCAAAGTTCTATCTTGCTTCAATACGGTCAGTTGTTAGGGTTAGCTCGAGAGCCATTTCGTTATAAGTTGTACCCTACTTCGGATATGTCCAGATGTTAGGGTTAGCTCTGTTCTGGCTGTGTCGGCATCATATTGAATGGATAAAGGTTTCCAGATAATAATTAAAGATTCTTGAGTTAAGAGTTACTATTTACATACAACTTGAAGTTCCACGTCGTACTTGGCCTTTAGGGCTATCTCGTCAATGCTGCACTCTCTTGGAAATGCCGAGGAAGTCTTCAAAGTTTGGTCAGGTTCATAAAAAATTTAAAAGCTTTAAAAGGTTCCAGTTAAAATCGTTATATACACCACCTCATACCGTCCACAGTCTCAATCACGGGACGCGCGTTTCACCTAGGCTCTACCCTGGCGTTTTCAACGGAGACTTCACACCCTCTGTCGAAGTCTGCTATCTGAAGGTCTCGTGTCCACAGTGCGCATGTTCCCCATTTAACCCATTGCCAATGCCATCTAGTGTCAGGTCACATCAACTTTATCTTCATCTACATCATTCTTACTCTTCCTTTTTCTCTTCCTCTCTCTCCTCTCCCTATTCCATTTCTTCTCAGTTTCGATCAGGTTCCTCCAAACGTACGAAAGGTCGTATGGACTGTTATTATTGCAGTTAAATGGTTTGGTCTTATTTATTATTACTGCTTCTGCTATTTGTGTTGTTATCATATTATTCTGCTGGTTTAATATTGTAATTCCTTCCGAATGGAGTATACATTGACTATCCAAACAAAAGTCAATAAGTGCTGTTTTATTCTCTCTTCTGCTCCAGTTCTTCATGTGTTCGGTCAATCTGATTTTAATATTTCTTTTTGTACTGCCTATATATTGGTTGACAATTTTATTTTGATTATTTATTATTGGTATAGAGTAGACACCCGCTTTTAATAATATTGGGGTCCTTCTGTGATAGTTACTAAGAGATTTCGTTATATCTCTCGTTTGTACACCAAAATCTAGGTCATATTTTTTACATGTTTTTTTCATAATAGTTGTGATCTCCGGTATATATGGAAATGATCCACAAAATATTTTTACCTGTTGAGTCTGTGTACTCCTTTGTTGTTTATTTCTAGGGTTGCATCTATTAATAAGGTTATTTATTTTCTTCACATCACAACTGAAGTTTATTGCTGTGTTCTTTATCCAATTCAATTCATTTTTTAGTAGTTGGGCGTTAGATGTATCAGTAAACGCTCTATTGATATATGATCGGAAAGCTGCAAATTCATAAGATGCTGGATGGTTAGAGTTCTCAGGAATGATATTAGTGATGTTGTCAGGTTTTCTATATACTTGGAAATCGATGTTATTTTGTTTATGAGATAGTAATATGTCTAAGTATGGTAAGATTCCATCCTTTTCTCGCTCCACAGTAACTTTAATTGTTTCGTAATAGCTATTATATTCATCTATGTACATCTGTAGCTGGTTATCATCATGCTGCCATACCATAAGAATGTCCTCCACATACCTGCAAAACATTGATGGTTGTGGTATATCTGTTTTCAGTCTCATAGATTTTTTCGATGTTCTGCAAAATTACCACTGACAACGAACCCGAAATCGGCAATCCCATCGGTGCTCCCGATAATTGTCGATATATTTTGCCTTCATAACTGAAATAATTGTTTTTATCAATAAAAAGAAGTGCTCTTCTTATGTCTTCAATTTGCTGTGTTAGTATTTTATTTTCACATAACCTTTCATCAATGAGGTCAATTGCATCCAGAGTAGGGGTATTCGGGAAGAGGGATATCACATCAAGGCTGGTAAGTCTTATTTTCTTATTCCAATTGATTGCTTTATCTTGTATTAGTGTAATTACCTCAGTGGGACTGTTCACAGTATATTCATTCTTTTTAATCGTATCAGGAAGGAATATCATTCCTGAGAACTCTCACCATCCAAGCATCTTACAAATTTGCAGCTTTCCGATCATATATCAATAGAGCATTTACTGATACATCTAACGCCCAACTACTAAAAAATGAATTGAATTGGATAAAGAACACAGCAATAAACTTCGGTTATGATGTGAAGAAAATAAATAACCTTATTAATAGATGCAACCCTAGAAATAAACAACAAAGGAGTACACAGACTCAACAGATAAAAAATATTTGTGTATCATTACCATATATACCGGAGATCACAACTACTATGAAGAAAACATGTAAAAAATATGACCTAGATTTTGGTGTACAAACGAGAGATATAACGAAATCTCTTAGTAACTATCACAGAAAGACCCCAATCTTACAAAAAGTGGGTGTCTACTCTATACCAATAATAAATAATCAAAATAAAATCATCAACCAATATATAGGCAGTACAAAAAGAAATATTAAAATCAGATTGACCGAACACATGAAGAACTGGAGCAGAAGAGAGAATAAAACAACACTTATTGACTTCTGTTTGGATAGTCAATGTATACCCCATTGGGAAGGAATTACAATATTAAACCAGCAGAATAATATGAGAACAACACAAATAGTAGAAGCAGTAATAATAAATAAGACCAAACCATTTAACTGCAATAATAACAGTCCATACGACCTTTCGTACGCTTGGAGGAACCTGATCGAAACTGAGAAGAAATGGAATAGGGAGAGGAGAAAAAGGAAGAGTGAGAATGATGTAGATGAAGATAAAGTGGATGTGAACTGACACTAGATGGCATTGGCAATGGGTTAAATGGGGAACATGCGTACTGTGGACACGAGACTTTCAGATAGCAGACTTCGACAGAGGGTGTGAAGTCTCCGTTGAAAACGCCAGGGTAGAGCCTAGGTGAAACGCACGTCCGGTGATTGAGACTGTGGACGGTATGAGGTGGTGTATATAACTATTTTAACTGGAACCTTTTAAAGCTTTTAAATTTTTTATGAACCTGACCAAACTTTGAAGACTTCCTCAGCCTTTCCAAGAGAGTGCAGCATTGACGAGATAGCCCTAAAGGCCAAGTACGACGTGGAACTTCAAGTTGTATGTAAATAGTAACTCTTAACTCAAGAATCTTTAATTATTATCTGGAAACCTTTACCCATTCAATATGATGTCGACACAGCCAGAACGGAGCTAACCCTAACATCTGGACATATCCGAAGTAGGGTACAACTTATAACGAAATGGCTCTCGAACTAATCATAACAACTGACTATATTGAAGCAAGATACAACTTTGGACAAAGAAACTCAATAACTTGACGTTGGACTGAACACGCACTTCCATAAGTAACATCTTTAGGACTTCTAACCAATTTATATTTTAATTGAATAAGTTAATGCACCACCACAGACTGTATCCACTTTACAGAACATGTAAAACAGAATTTACAGAAGTTAAAGCGTCTTCCTGAAGAACCTTGTGGTCACGTAATTGTATGTGAACTTTATGATAGAATCACATGAGATATACTGTTTTTTTATTTTTTTTTTTATTTTTAACTTCCTCTTATAGTAGCATTCTTTCGTTAGATCAAATTTATTGCCAGAGAAGAACTCACAAAACTATGCCGCAATGCATTTTTAATTTCACAAAACTGGCAGTTTTTGCTTAATTTCTTCATGTTGGGTATCGATCTGAGCTTAAAAATTTCACAGATTTAAAATCCGTTTGAATTTTTTTCTACGATAACTACGTTCTGATATAGCATTTTGAACTAGGAGAAATAAAGACACCTGACTCCAATGCTAGACATACCATGCTGGCCTGCTGAGAAGTTGCGACTCGGGAAACAAACAATGCATTATCTGAAAAAAAGGTGGGAAACAGTGCACAAGGGAGGGGGAGAGAACCAAGCCCAGCTGGTTGGTGTTCTAGTGTTTGAAAAAAAGGCAAAACAATAACCTAAAATGAGGGAAAACTACAGCCAAATTTTCCCAAATAAACACATGACTGAAAACTTATTCGTAACTTACATTGGCACTTTACTTTGAATGGATTAAGTTAAAAAAAAGTTTTAATAGTGGGTACAAAATCATCAGAAAAAGAAAAAAAAATCTCGGAAAATCACCAAATCCGCAAAATTAACATTTTGCCCATAAAACCGTAAATAAGTCACATTTCTGTAAATTTTATGGGTAAACCGTAAAACCTGGCAGGTATGTGTGTGTATCTAATACATTTTTCAACCATAAGTATATCCACACATATACTTGCGAAGATCGTATTCTTGGTCAAAAGAGTATGATAGATTTTGTTGTCTACGATCAGCATCTGAAACACTTAGTTGTTGGCACCTGTGTGATGAGAGGTGCGGATGTTGGTTCTGATCATTACTTGGTAGTGTCACGAGTGAAACTTAAAGTTGGTTGGAGGAAAAGAAAAAGGAAGAGGCCCAGGATAGAAAGAATAAAGGTTGATAGGCTCCTTGAAGACCATCAGCGTTATTCTGACTTACTCAGAGAACGACTGAAGGAGCTGAAGTCTGGTGAAAGGGATGTAGAAAAGAAGTGGAAATGTTTTAAGAACTCTGTTGTCACTGCTGCTAAAGAAGTCTGTGGCACCACAATGGTGGGTAACAATAGAGGTGATGCCTGGTGGAATAGTGAGATTGAACAGGCAGTAAAGAGAAATAAGGAAGCCTATTTGGGGATGTTGCAAGGTAGAGTTTCTGTGGATGAATATCGCTGTAGGAAGAGTGAAGCTGCTAATCTGGTTCGCCAGAGTAAGGCAAAAGATGGGAAGGAGAAGGTGGAAAGGCATGAACTGGCTTTTTGGAAAGATAGGAAGTCTTTCTGGAAGTACATGAGACTCAGAAAAATAGGGGAAACGAAGTTGTAAGTTGTGTGAAGAATGAGATCGGGGAAATGATATAGGAGCCGAATGAGTTAAGTGAAAGATGGGGTGAATACTTCTGTGAGTTATTAGATCAGGAAAGCAAAGATGATTCTGAGACAGATGCAGATGATGTCACAGTGAGGGATGGAAGCACAGGAGGGATCTCAAGAGAAGAAGTGTAAAGCTTTAAAATCTCTTCAGAATGGTAAGGCTGCGGGAGTTGATGGCATAACTCCCGAGATGTTGAAATATGGCGGTGACTCTGTAATTGACTGGTTAACTGAAATTTTCCAGTTGTGCTAGGAGTTAGGAATGGTCCCTCAGGATTGGAAGGATGCTATTATTGTTCCCTTGTATAAGGGAAAAGGTGATCAGACTGAATGCAAGAACTATCGTGGTATTAGCCTACTCGTGGTATTAGCCTACAAGTGTGCCAAGGAAAGTGTTTGGTAAGGTTGTTATTGAAAAAGTACAGGGTCTTACATCAGAGAAAGTGTGGGATGTTCAGAGTGGTTTTATGCCTGGCAAAGGCTGCACTAACCAGATTTTTGCATTACGCATGATGATTGAAAAGTATCTGGTTGTTGGAAAGAAAGTTTTTGCTGCCTTCATAGATTTAGAGAAAGCTTACGATGGAGTAAACAGAACACTTCTATGGAAGGTGGTGAATGAATATTGCCGCCCCGGTGACGCAAACTTCTGATCAAGTTAACACTCCAATGAGAAGTGAGCTTTTCTTGAGCACACAGACTGAACCAAAAGATAGGGCATGGTCTCCAACCTATTGCGCATATTCTAATGAGTGATATCCTCATCACTGTGCTGCCATCTACAGGATCAAATAGGAACACCGCTGTAAGAAGGGGTCAAATTCATAGTCTTTAGGCATCAATAAATGATATATATTATTTTTATTTTCTTTGTTTTACATATCAACTCCTAGGGGTTTTTTTTGTTTTTTTTGTAACTTAGTGTTACTTGGATATGCATATTCTCTTTTAAATTAATTATTATTTCAGCTTAATATCCTTAATTATAGTTGAGAAGAATAAAGGTAAATGCGTTTTTACTCACTTAGTTTTAATATGAAATACCGTTTCATTTACTGAGGGGGGTGGGTCGACTCAAACAAAAAAACGTACAAAACCTATGTTAAGAATTAGTTGAGTACATGTGTGACTAATCTTGAAAATATTAATTTTATTAAATGTACATTTTTAAACAGCGAGAAAATTAAGCATTAAATGCATTATTTTTATTATAGACATCAGACCAGGACATTTTTTTCCAGTCATCCGATGTTCAACTTGCGTGATCTTTACACCAGGCGAATCTTTTGCTCTGATGAACTGTGGTTAGGAGAGGATGTCATCGGGGCGGTCTGTTGTTATAGCCCATATGTGCGAGCATGCGACGAATGGTCACGACGACATACACTGTTCTAGGTTGACCTCTGTTGTATGGGGTAGTCAACTGTTGAAAAGTGTTTTGTCAGCTGGCCTGCACAAGTCGTTCGACCTGGCACTCACCTCTCACATTAACCTTTCTATGTCCTGTGCAGTTCGGCTTGTTGTTTGACCATTTTCACCCCAGTCCTAATACACTTAAACTATGGTGACTCACAAACAACCACCAATTTAGCCTTAGGGAATTGAGGCACCGCTCGCCCACAATCTGTTCTCAAAGTATGAAATTTACTCTCAAAGTACAACATTTAAAGTTCGACATTCTCAAATCCTTCCAATTACTCATCATGCTCCGAATTTTACTACCTACTGCTCCACTCACATCTTATATGTGTTACGTCGGTCAACTAATTGCGCCCTCTTGGAAATCATGTGGTCAACAAGCCGCATCCACTTTTGATAGGGGTGGTCATAATTCAGTGATCACTCAGTGTATATAATTAGTGCACTTTACAATGTTTATGCAAACATACTTGATATTAGCTAAGTAATAACCTTAAGGTGGTGGGTAAAAAATCAATTGAATGAAAGTCAGTGTATATTTAAGAGAAATAGATGTCAGAATATATATTCATTAGCAGAAGACTTCCTGAAATGTAAATGTACTGTGACATGAACCAGGGTATGCATTGGTATCTGCTGACTTTGCTAAAGGTTTTGACAGTGTTTCACGGTTATCAGTTCATCATTCTCATTACACAGTTGCCAGGTATTTTTAACTCTTGTAAACTTTTAAATTTATGTATTTATAACCTATATTATTAAAAATCCCAAAGATGGATGTAAGAGGTACTGAAGTTCCATCGTGAATCTAAGACTTCCAAATACATATGCAAGTTTTTGATACTTCTCAGTGGTGTCTTTTTCAAAGTTGTTGTCTTGTGTTTGCACACACACTTTGAAAAATTGCTAACGGCGAGTGTTTACTCTCACCTCCAAGTTTAACGATGATGTCGATGTACAAACAAGCATGAGCAGCTGATAATTCACAAAATCGGAGATTCTCTCCTTGAGCACCATCTATCGAAAACATTACAATTAGAAAATGATTTAATCTTAACTTTATTGGATTTTTTTTTTACACTTTTATCTTTTATTTTATTTTACACTTTTTAACAAAAAAAAAAAAAAGAAAAAAAAAGACGCACTCCGAAAAAATATTACAATAGGAATGAAACTTCACATGCAAAAACCTGTCGACCAAATATGCAAATGATCAAAAATTCACACCCAATGAATGAATAGCCAGAACTACAGTGCATCAGAACTGTGCATTGTGATGGTGCATATAAAGGAGCAAATCTCGCTTGCAGGAACCAACCCTCCAGTGGATTCGGATTGCATGTTCCTACCTTGACTGTAACTATGCTTTGCTGGTGAACTCGCAGCCACTATGACCATATGACAGAGTTTGAAAGAGGACGTGTCATCGGACTACCGGACTACATGAGGCCGGATGGAGTAACCAATGAATCGTTTGACATTTGGGTCGGAGCGATGTGGCAATTAGACGATGCTGGCAGGAATGGGTCCTGAATGGCAGATTTCAGCGCCAAGAGGGCAGCGGATGGTCTAAGGTGATGACAGCACGGGAAGATAAGAGCGATTGTCAAATTAGCTGTTACAGCACCAGAATTGTCGCTATCAACCATCCAACGTGTGACCAATACTGCAGTGACCACCCGGACTAATAGCAGAAGACTATGGGAGAGGAATCTACACTCACAGTGGCCATTATACCACCTACCACTGACCAGTATGCACCATCAAGAACGATTGTAATGGTGCAGGACCAGATCAACATGGAATTGTTCTGATTGGGGATGAATTGTCTTCAGTGACAAGTCCTGTTTTGACCTGAGCCCCGACGACCAGCGTAGACATGTCTGGAGACGAGCCGGACATCATCAGGATCCTGCTCTTACTGTAGCACACCACATGGCCTGCCAACAGGGAGTTATGGTCTGGGGCTCCATTTTGTTTGATAGCTGGATGCCGTAGGTAGTCCTCCGTGGCACCCTCACAGCACAGAGCAATATGTTGATGAAATTCTACGACCCATTGTGTTGCCATTCCTTTCGAAGCAGCCTGGGCTTACTTTGCAGCAAAGATAACGCCCAGCTACACACAACACGGTTCTTCGTGGATTGTCTTCATGCTTGTGAAACACTTCCTTGGCCCACCAGATTGCCAGATCTCTCTCCTATTGAGCACATTTGGGATGTGATGGGGCGTCGCCTGTGACCATCCCAGAATGTCGACATATCAGCCCGCCAATTGGAGGACATTTGGCAAAACATCCCTCACAACACCATCCGCCAACTTTACAAATCAATGCCACGTTGGGTAACAGCTTGTATCCAGGCCAGAGGTGGACCAACGCCATATTGACTTGCTCAATTTGTGTAGCTCCTGCTGTCCCACAAATCATCCAATTGTTCTGAAATTCTAATAATTTAGTTTTCTGTACATGTACATTAAGCGTACCACATTTTGTCTCAGTTGGATATTTTCTTCTTGGTGCATCATTTTTTTTTTTTTTTTTTTTGTCAAAGAGTGTATTTATATTTATTTATTATTATTTTATTTTTAGTAAAGATTTTCTTTTTTGTTTTGACAAGCTTATTTCTATTTTAATTAGCAATTTCCAAATATTGGGAAGGGTTGTTAGATCTTGAATATTGCACATTTTGCTTTTCGGTTTTTCAATAGGTACCATCTTTGTATTTTTTATTAATACAGCTTATAAATACGTACATTTAAAATTTTATAACAGTTCAAAAAATATTTGGCAACTTTGTAAAAAGAGAACAATGTACTGATAACCTGACCACATGATTTTAAGGTAAGATAAATTTTCAATCATAGCATTAATTTTCTTAAGCATATAAATTATTTAATTACAATACTGTATAAAAATTTGTTAAACAACGATCCCTCTAAAGAATAAAAAACTCCAAGGTACACAAATTTCATGTCGTGAATAGAAAAACAACATGCAACATATAGCAGCCTCCCTACATAGAAAGTAGGATAAGCGCATGCTTATCATAAAATCTTATGCTTACAAAAGCATTATTAAATCTAATTTGCTCGTTAGATTTCTTAAAAACATTCTTTAGGTGTTTTTTTGACTTTATATCAATGACTCGAAAATAATTGCTATAAAGTATTAGAAACAGCTTGTTTTACTAATGCAATTATTGCATCAATATGTCTTGAATTTTGAACATGAAAGTTTAGAACTTCATGATCCCAATTTGGGGTGTATTGAAATGCAGTTTCTTTTTAACTTTGTGTCAATACCAAAATCTTCTCTCACCTGGCATAAGAGATTTGATTTGCTCTAAAATTTGAGCTGATAACACGTGTATGTAAAGGTTAACAGGTTGTCAAATATCACCAAGAAGATTATCAAACTTTTTTAACTTTTTGCATGCACTGGTCTGGAGTCCATAAATCTGTGACATTGAGGTTTGTCTTTTTAAATGACAATAAATGATAGAAATAATAATTCTTGAAGGAACTGAACATTAAAAAGGATAATATGACTTGGTTTAGTACTTATATTTGACAACTGGAGGGCACAGAAATCAAGCCAAAGGAATTTCTCGAGGAACAGCAACAAATGCCACAGGAAAGCAAACAGAGCAAACATGTGGAACATCAGTTGTTGCTATAAAAAGACTGGATTAAAATGTAGATGAATAAGAACTGCTTTAAAAAAGGAAGTATTTCATGCAGGTGATATTAAGACCTAAAAAACCAATGAAGTACTCCAGGAAGGTGATGGCAATGGCATGACATTTTAAAAACAAAGGAAGAACTAAAATAAAAACACAAACTCAGAGATAAAGGATTCGAAAACATTAAAAAGGCTAGCATGTTGTCCAATCCTGTTCAGTCCCACAGTATGTAATGAAGGTTAATGTCGCCTGTTAATGTTCCCTGCATTAAGTACTTCCAATTTTTAAAGCAGTATTTAACCAGGTTAATGCCACCTGCATTAAATACTTCTGATTTTTAAAGCAGTTTTTATTCCAATACATTTCAATCTAGCCTTTTTATAGCAACAATTGGGGTACCATGTTTTTTTTTTTTTGTTTCCCTTCTTATGGCGTTTATTACAGCTCCTCGAGAAATTCCTTCATCGTCATGGTTTCCGACAGACAATTTTAGCGCAGGCATTTGCTTGATTTCTATGCCCTACAGTTGTTAAATGTAAGGTACCCAACCAAGTTATATTATCATTTTTAATGTTCAGTTCCTTCAAGAAATTATTATTTAATCACTTTTTCTCATTTTAAAAGGCCAGCCTACATGGCACTGAGATTTAATGATTCCAAAGACATAACGCGCAATTAGTTTGATAATCTCCTTTGTGAACTTTGACAACCTGTTAAGGATGACATAAGTTACTTAAATAGTATAACTATACTGGTGATCCGGAATTTCTTGGTGTAGAATAAAAATCAATAATCATCTGGTTGATGTGCAAAAGCTTGGAAACTTTTATTTCTATTCTACACTAAGAAATCTTGGATCACTAGTATAGTTATACTATTTAAGTACAGTTGGTGTATAGTTCCTTATTATTTAATTATGACATAAGTTATTAATATTTTTACAATTTCAATAATGCAAAGCTGCATCAGCAAAAAATTGAATGTGTAGGTACGTTCTTTTCATGTTGCGTATGTGATGGAAAATATTGTTCAGGAATTCAACCAGCATTTTTTGAAATAAACGAGTAGCCATAGTAACATGATATACATTGATCAGCCATTACATTATTACCACCTACCTAATAAGCTGTAGGACCTCCTTTAGCCTGCAAAAAAGCAGTCACTCAAGCGAGGCAACAATTCGGTGAGGTGGTGATAGTTATCCTGGGGTATCAGGTACCATAAACCATAATGTCAACAGCAGGCCCGCCAGTTCCTGTACATTGGGGGGGGGGGGTGATTTAGCATGAACTCACTTTTCCAAATCGAGCCACAAATGTTCGATTGGGTTCAAGTCAGGTGAATTTGGATTTGGAGGCCAGGGCATTAACAGAAAACCACCAGCATGTTCCTTGAACCACTCCTTGATGATTCTGATAGTGTGGCATGGTGAATTATCCTGTTGGTAATATCCATCGCCAGCAGGGAACAGTTGCCATGAATGTATGAACTTGGTCCTCAACAATGTTCAGATATCTGACAGCTGTCAGAGATTGTGCTATTGGGATAATGGGTCCTAAAAATCCCAAGAAAACATTACCCACAGCAAAACACCGCTGCCACTGGCTTGTTACCGTCCAACAGTGCATCCAGGTGCCATAGCTTCTGTTGGTAATTGGCATATCCGCGCTCAGCCGTCTATATGATGCAACAGGAATCTTGATGCGTCAGACCAGGCCACTTTCTTCTAATGATCCACGGTCCAATCTCGTTGATCTTGGGCCCATTTCATGCATTGTTGGCGATGACGTGCAGTGAGCATGGGGACCCAGCTGGGTCTTTGGCTACGCAGGCCCATGTGCAGAAGGCTGCGATGAACTGTGTGCTGTGACACATTGCCCGATCACCACTGTTGTGGCTGCAAGTGATTTGTCGCACTGGGGCCTTGTGGTCGCTGTGAACAATGCACGATAGTCTCTTCTTCACTCTGGCATCAATGAGCTGCGGATGACACACGGCTGGATGATGGTTTGTCATTTGCTTTGGCCATCTGTGCACCACTTTTGATGTGTACTCACTACAACAGCATGTGAACAACCCACAAGCAGTGCCGTGCCATCACAATTTGTCCTTTATCAAACTCTAATAAATATGTAGATTTTCCCATTCTGATTCCAAACACTCTACTAACCAAAAGCAGGTCCTTGGGTTGTATATATACTGCTCTGTGAACTTCACCTGCACCACCATTTGGTCTCCAGGTGTGATCATTTCTCTAGGCTAGGGGTGGTCATAATGTAATGGCTAATCAGTGTAGATATTCAGACATTATGACCAAGCTTAAATGTTTAATATTTGATTCTTTACAGAAGCAAGCACAAAATGTATGAACTCTAGCCTGTGATTTTTTCCAGTGGAAGTTAAAAGCATTACAACTAGCTGGTTAAAACATGTATTCTTAAATAACTGAGGAGTTGACAAAAACGTTAAATTGCCACTAAAGTTATGTAAAAAGGAAATAAAATTGTTAAATTGAGAAGTTTCTGTAGCAACTACTACCTCTGTCAGCCGTGAAATGAATGAAAAAACACCATGAGTTAGCACATGGTGTTTTTATATTCATTCAAAATAATAGGAATTCGATGTAGTGAGTCCATATTACAGGTAATATAGGGGATATGTAAATTTCCACAATTACTAATATTTTCTATTAACGAATGGAGCAATGTGTTTTGTGTTTTATCAATCAAAAACATCTCTAATTGTTAATACAGGGTGCCCATTCTTTTTCAGGAAAAAAATGCAAGGACATTCAAGAACTTTCAAGGACCTTCAAGAAAAAATTCAAGGATGAATTTTTCAATGTCCTATACTGCAATGAATATATATATATATATATATATATATATATATCGGGATGTAAGGTCAGGTGATGCGTAACATCACAGCCTCTCCTTGACAAATGTCAACCCCGCCTTCTCGTGGTGAATCCTGTTCCCACTAAAGGGGCTCTGACGACCGCCAATAGCGGTATAACTATACCATCGGGATTAGAGGAAATGCTATCCCACACTCACCAACCCGCTTGGCCAGCGTGGTGAATTATGGCCAAACCCCTCCAAAATGACTCCACAACTTAAATCTTGGCCCTCAGTCTCCGGCAGCTGGAATGTACCTGGCCAAGGCAGCGGCCAGTGCGACATGAAGGCAGAGGGTGCTAAGAATCCCCGGAGGACCGGACTAGGCTGCCATCTGATGCTGACCTTGGCTACGTATAATGGACGCTCCCTATCTTCTGATTCAAGGCTTCTTGAATTGGAAGAGAAACTACAAAGGATCAAGTGGGACATCGTCAGGCTAAGTGAGGTAAGGAGAAAAGGAGAAGATCTCATTGAACTGAAAAGTGGACATCTCTTCTACTGTCGTGGGACTGATACTGGCAGAACTAGTGGTGTTGAATTTATAATAAACAAGAAACTGAAGGATAAAGTTGTAGAAGTTGAAAGTTCCTCTGACAGAGCTGCACGACTCGTTAACCAACTCTTGAGAAGATACCAGGCTCAGATTATTCAAACTTATGCACCCACCACAAGTCATCCTGAAGAAGAAATTGAAGAATTTTATGAGGAAATTCATCATCTAAATAATAAAGGTAAGCAGCACTTGAAGATAATTATGGGAGATTTCAATGCAAAAATAGGGCAACAGCAACAGAATGAAACTTCAGTAGATAAATTCGGTCACGGCAACAGAAACCAGCGTGGAAATACTCTCGTTGAGTTTGCAGAGGCAGAAGGATTTTTCATCTTGAACTCCTTTTTCAAGAAAAAGCCACACAGGAAATGGACATGGAGACATCCAATTGGGACGACAAGTGAAATTGATTTTATTATGTGTAACAAAAAATTCGTCATAGAACACTGCAGTGTGCTAAACAAGTTCAACACAGGCAGTGACCATAGATTGGTGAGATGTAAGATGCATCTCAACACTAAACTCGAACGTAGCAAGCTCATAAGACAAACAAAATGTATTGACATAACCAACCTTAAAAAACACCATAATACCTTCAAATTGGAACTGAAGAACAGGTTCTCTGCTTTAGAAGGCCTAACATCGGAAGAAGTGGATATTTCTCAAGTTAACAGAAAAGTAACCAAAGCTCTTATGGAAACAGCAACAAAATTAGCTGGGTCTAAGAACAAATTGCATGTGAACAAATTATCAGGAAAAACCAAAATGTTGATGCAAAAAAGAAGAGTGATGAGGACAACTAAAAAAGATGTGACTTCCAAAGTGGAATATATAGAGCTATGCAAGACAGTATGAAAAAGTATCACTGAAGACGTAAGGAAATTCAACTGTGAACTAGTAAGGAAAGCAATTGAAAACAACCAAAGCCTAAAGATAGCAAAGGGACATCTCAGTAAGGGAAAAAAACAGATTATGGCACTGAGAAAAGAAGATGGTTCTGTAACAAGAAATAGAGGCGAAATTTTGACAAGAGCGAAAGATTTCTACTCCAAATTATATGAAAGGGATGATACATGTACTCCAGACATCATGAAAGGTACCAGTACCAGAGTTCTTCCAGTCCTTCCAGCAGAAGTTGCACATGCAATCAAGAACATGAAGCGGGGAAAAGCTCCAGGAGAAGATGGAATTACTGTAGACATCATACAAGAAGCAAGTGGAGAAATCGAAACAGTACTCCCCCAAATTTTCACTCGATGCCTTAATGAAGGGAAAATTCCTGAGGATTGGAACAATGCTACAATGATCTTGCTACATAAAAAAGGTGACATTGAGGATCTCAGGAACTACAGACCTATCAGCCTCCTATCAGTGGTTTATAAAATCTTCACTAAAGTTCTTTCACACCGCTTGAAGGTGACACTGGACATGGCTCAACCGAGAGAACAAGCTGGATTCAGGAGTGGCTACAGCACAATAGATCATATCCACGTACTGAGAGAACTAATTGAAAGAGCGAGGGAATATGAACTTCCATTGTGCATGGCTTTTATCGATTATGAAAAAGCCTTTGATTCGGTGAAACCATCAGCAGTTGCAATGGCTCTGAAATCCTGCGGTATTGAAGATGCATACATTAATATTATTAATAACATCTATGAAAATGCAAGTGCAAAGATTCAGCTGTTTGAAAATACAACACACATAAAAATTGGAAAAGGAGTGAGACAAGGTGACACCATATCTCCGAAGCTCTTTAATGCCACATTGGAAAATGTCTTTCAATCACTGAACTGGGAAAACAAAGGGATAAAGATTAATGGAGATTATCTAACCCACCTTCGTTTTGCTGATGACATAGTCATTTTTGCAACTACCCCATCAGAGCTACAGAGTATGATCCAGGAACTTGCTGACAAGAGTAAAGAAGTGGGATTAAAAATGAACTTTCAGAAGACAAAAGTGATGTACAATGCTTTTACAAGAAATGAAGATTTATCGATTGATGGAGAAAAGCTGGAGATAACAGACACATACGTTTATCTTGGACAGCAGATATCAAGTGAGAATCACATTGATGAAGAAATTAATCGGCGTACAAAACTTGCCTGGAGAGCTTTTGGAAGAAACAGCATAATTTTCAAGAGCAAGTCTTAAAAGAAAAGTGTTTGATCAATGCATCCTTCCAGTGCTTACGTATGGTGCAGAGACGTGGACCTTAGCTAAAAGAGACATACAAAGGCTGCAGACAACTCAAAGAAGAACCATGGAGAGGTGCATGCTTGGTGTAACCAGGAGAGATAAGAAGATGAACACGTGGATCCGAAAAATGACAAGAGTGGAAGACATCATGATCAGAGTTAAATCCCTGAAATGGCAATGGGCTGGAAGACATCATGATCAGAGTTAAATCCCTGAAATGGCAATGGGCTGGACATACTGCCAGAAGGACAGACCATCGATGGACAGCCGAAATTTTAGATTGGATTCCAAGGGACAGGAAAAGACCCAGAAGAAGACCACATGGAAGATGGGTGGATGAAATTCGAAAGTATGCGGGAGTGACATGGAGGAGACTGGCACAAGACAGACCGTTGTGGAGGAAACTTGGGGAGACCTTCGTCCAGCAGTGGATTGATAATGGTTGACAATGATGATGATGATGATGATATATATCAAGAATTATGTGTGTTGTATTATGATACTCATTATCTTCATAAAACATCTATATGCATCACATTAATTCTTTCTGTATGTTCAAAACTCCCAATTTCTCAAACACAAAATTATCATAACAATAAAACACTTAATATCTATTTTAGAATTATGTACAGGTATGTATAACACATTAAGTAACTTTTGTACGATTTTTAGTTTTATGCTAATACCAAATTTTCATCTAATTATTTATATCATACTTTATAATATAACATTTACCTTTTTACCATTAATAAAAGAAATATTTAAATTTAATGAATTAAAAAAATACAAAAGATTTTAATAACATATTAGTTCACTTTCATATTGAAATTCAACACAGCAAAATCAGAAAATTTACATTATTCAGAAATAAAATCCTTTCTTCACTTTCACATTAAGAAGTCTTCATATTCACAAGTCTCAACATAATTGATGGATTTTGGATGCATGTCTTTTATCAAATACTTCTGTGGGGTAACCAGTTTTGTACACATTGAATTAAATACCAAGAATGAAAACAGATACTTTAAACATTTTGGAAACACAGGCATGGGGTGAGGAGACTGAATGATCTTTTTTCTAGTGGGCAATATTTTTGGACAATATGAAGTAGTCATATTTTATCACTAAATGTGAGAAACCACACACAATACCAGCACTTAAATTTTTCTTTTACTTTCGGTTTATTTTCAAGTTTTTACGATAGACAGTTTCAGTTATTAGTAGTTAGGCACACACTAGAAAACAAATTATGGATTTGAAATCCATTGAATTAGGTTTCCACCACAGAGAAATTAAGAAGATCTTATGGGTTTATCATTGAAATGGTTTTAAACACCTTACATATGACACAGTACGAAAGCAAGACCATAGTGTATTTCTGTTATTATAAGAAAACTGAACCAAAGAAATTAACATCAGTATTTGTAATTGGTAGCCAATTATAAAAACACATATTAGCAACAATGCATCTCCAAATTTTGCAAAAAGTTCTTTACTGAATGACAGACTTTCTTTAGGTGAAAAAAATATTTAACAAATAAAAATACTGTAATCAATTTTTAAATAATTAGAATTTTTTCTACTTAAATGTCAGTACTTTTAACACAACATTAAATTTATCATTGTTAAAATATAATTAACAAGTATATTAAAAAATATTAAGCAAATGGGTGAATAATTTATTTACAAGTATTCATTGAATCCATTTTTTTCTTGAGTTCAGAATCTATTTCTTTTATCAATGATTGTTTGTCTTGAGCTGTATTTCTAAAGCTATTTGATTTAACAATGCAGTTAAAATTATGAGTATCTTCCACTTTTGTTGCCCAGTCATCAGCTGATTTTAATAAATCTAATACTTCATTTTCTACAAGTTATTCTTTTTTTCATACTTTCTATTTCATCCAGTATTTGTTTTCTCTTTTGGGCTACAGCAGAATTAGCCATGTCCCGAGCTTTTTTCTTCTAAATTTATTACATATCTTCTTCTAGCACATCTGACATTACTCAGAAGCAATTTTGAAAACTCGACCTTCTCCATGCCACCAATGTTACTTCAGTGGCGGCCCGTCAGATGAGGCAAGTGAGGCGCCGCCTCACCTGAAATTCCGCAGAATGAGAAGTGAAAAAAAAAAAAAAACTTCGGTCAGTAACGAAGATATAAGAACTTTGCAGGATAAATGAAACACTGAAATTTACATTGTGATTCATGAATTAGGTTAAAAAAGGCTTTCAAGAAGAGGAATGAATCATTATTTTTGCAAAGCAGCTGCATGTTTTAAGCGCTTAGAGGCGACCGGCTGAATCGTCTCGATGAGAAGCCGGTTTTGGGAACTGGGGATCAGAGAAGAGCCCTACAGAGTGAACCCCCACCCCCACGGTCCGAGGTCTACCTAAGGAGGTGCCGGACTTCCAGTAAGAGAAAGGAAATTTCTGAGGCGACCCTCCATTTCGCTTAAACTGGAATCGCATCTCTGCTGTTATTGGAGAACCCAAGGATTGTGTATCCAATGGGCGCGGGAAAATGAGCAGATGACCTTGGTAAAAAGTGGTTTTACAGGCGATGACGCCGTTCGCCTCTATATGCTTTGAAGTAGGATGATTTCTACGTAGCTTTAACTATTCGTCAGAGTATATTTGAGTCTAACTTTTTGTAGTGTGTTTTCAATCCTCTCTTTTGCGGGTGTTGGCTAGTTCATAGTAATGTTGAGTTTTTCTTCTTTTTTTATTTTGTTATTGTTACTAAACAGCATATTTTGATTTGGGTTGGAAAATATGAATGGCCCAATAAACGACGTGATTTGTGTTCTGGAAAAAATTCCTTTTAAACATTGGAAAGATTATAATAAAGGGATGTTCTCATATCTGGAAGACCGACACCTGTAATAAGTTCAATATCTAAAGATAAGTGCGGCAAATCGTTTCTTAGGTCTTTCAATAAATCATGGTACGAGATTTTCCCCTGGCTTTCTGGTAGCTATTACAAGCAAACTCTCTTTTGCTGGCCATGTTTACTTTTGAGCAATAAGAAAAATGTGTGGAATACAACGGGTTATTTTGATCTGAAAAACTTTTCTCGTAGTGCAAAATTGCACGAAAGCTCTAAAGAGCATATAACTAATCACGTAGGTCTGAAACGGATGGAAAAAAATATAAACACTATTTCTGATATGCTTCATAAAGCTAAGTTTAATGAAAAGGTCAGACTAAATAGGCTTTTTATGGAACATATAATCGATTTAGTTGTCGTTCTAAGCAAGCAAGAACTGCCTTTTCGAGGACATGATGAATCTATTTCCTCATTAAATAAAGGTAATTTCAAGGAGATGTTCCATTTGTTACTTCGTAGGAGCACCCCAGAATTAAAAGCACATTTTGAAGAAATACGAAGCTTATTTTCTGAACAATCTAAAACGATACAGAATGATTTACTGGAGTGTATTCATGAATATATAAACGAATGTGTTAAAAGCGAAATTAATGAGTCAAAATTTTTTTCAGTGCAAGTTGATGATACAACTGATATTACTCAAAAATCACAGTGTTCAATAATTGTCAGATACATATTGGACTCAAATTGTGAAGTAGTTGAGCGCTTCCTTGGTTTTTATGATATCAGCACTGACAGGACTGCTGTGGCACTGTATGATCTGCTAGCATCGGTTTTGGAGGAGTTTGATTTTAAATCAAAGTTAGTAGGCCAGTGTTATGATGGTTCAAGCGTTATGGCTGGAGAGTTGAGCGGTCTGCAGAAAAGAGTCAAGGTAGAAGCCCCGCAAGCTTTGTTTACCCACTGTTTCGCCCACCGCCTTAACCTTGTCCTACAACAGGGGTGCAAAAGTATTGTAAATTGTCGCATATATTTCGCAACTGTATCCAGCATGCCCTCATTTTTTCATAAATCTGCCAAGAGAACCCACGTAGCAGATTCAGTTGTTGGGAAACGGATTCCTCAAATAGCGGAAACACGTTGGGCATCACTTTCACACATTTTGCGTTTAATTGTAAGCGAATGGGGCAAACTAAAGAATGTGTTTGAAAACATAATGAATGACCCGGAATCAACGGCAGAATCAATCAACGGAGCCATAGGATATTTGAAAAATTTCACTAATTTTGAATTTGCTTTTTTATCACTGATTTTTGATGACATTTTTGGAATTACGGATGTATTATTTGATGTTTTACAAAAAAAGACTTTAGATATCAGTTATTGCCAAAGACAAATTAAACAATGTTGCGAACGAATAAATAAGAAAAGGAATGTAACCACTTACTTGAAACATTTCAGTGAAGCAATTAGTTTGAGTGGAGGTCCTAAATGTCGCCAAAAGAAACATTTGACTGAAGAAGAAGTGGAAAACTATTACAAAATTTTGTTTTACGAAATCGTTGACAGCATAATAATCCAAATAAATACCAGATTTGAAGATATGGGAAAGCTCGAGTTTCTGCAGCTAGTTGACAGCTCAAAATACCATAGTTATTCAGAGTCATTTCCATCCAGTGCCCTTAACACTCTCAAAAAAATTTATCCAAACATTTTTACAGACACACAACGACTAAAAAACGAATTAGATTTTTTATATAATGATCACAACTTCAGGGAACTCGGTGTTCAGAAAACCTTGAAAACAATGAAAGAAAACGAGCTGAAAGATGTGTTACCAGAAGCCTACAAATTATTTTCTCTTGTATTGACACTGGCATCAACAAGTTCTTCTGCTGAAAGGAGTTTTTCTTGTTTGAAGAGAATTAAGACTTACCTCCGTAATACAACGGCACAAGATCGTTTGTCTTCACTCGCTAAAATTTCAATCGAGAAAGAATTGCTGAACCATCTAATGTCCACTCAACCATTTTATGATCTGATCATAGACAAATTTGCAGCCAAAAAGGATCGCAGAATTGAACTTATTTATAAAACATAAACTGAAAGCATTCTGTTCGAGACCAAAGCAAATTAATATCGCATTCCTCTGTTTTTAATTCCAGGTTTAAATTACCTAATACTTTTTTATATAGAAATGTGCTTCCTTGACTTCTCCTGGACATTAATACAAAACGAAGCTAATAATTATCACGAGCCTGGACTTCAGTTTATGACCCGTGCTAAATGCACCTTCACTAATATGCCAATCGAACTGTGACTTTTATTCAAGCTCAAGAAACATTTCGTAAGAAAACAATTTCTATTCAAATGATTTACTTTGAATTTTTTAAGAAGTGGATCTCCGACTGGCGTTGGGATGTGAGTGACGCATTGACTAGCTAAAGAAACCGCACAAATTGCGTATTTTCGCTCAAGTGTATTACATAAAAGAATACAGGTGAAATATTTCTTTCTTTGTTGTAAAATTATTGAATAATTGTTTTCATAAAAATATTGTTGCAAAAGTAGCGTATATTACACACACACACACACACACACACACACACATATATATATAGTGGTATATGCACATTTTTCCTCTAAAATTTTTGGATTTTTTTCGTGAAGAAAGACTCCCCACGCCGTGTTTCATATATTTCTATAATTTTATTCCATTACTGTTGAATAATATTTGTATATAAGGGCTAAATGGCATGGGATGGAGCCCTAAGTGATGGGGTTTACAGCTGTTTATAACAAGGCGCCTAACCGAGACCAATGGCTTAACGAGACTTCCGAATCTCAGTGGATTTTAATGATTCAGCCGACTCGGGCAGGACTTCAAAGATATCCGATGGGTGATACTGCCTTTGACATGAAACTTTTTGAGGGTGGGGGGGGGAGGGGTTTCTGCATTTATGCTGTATAACTGTGTATAAGTACATGTAACAATTTCGGGGGGGGGGGGGGGGGCGCTGACAAATATTTTTCTATTGGTACGTACGCACATCTTGGACATTAATACAAAACGAAGCTAATTTAATAAAATGAAGAAAATGCAATAAATTATAGTTGTTTTAATAAAAAGTTAATAAAGCAACTTCTTTGGCTGCTTTGCTTTACTTTCTGTTCTATTATCAAGAAATTGCATTGATATTATGTATCAATGTAATTTATTTGTATTACATTGTAAGTTATGTAAAAATCAATGAATTTAAATAGGGAAATTATCTATAAAACGTGCTTAGAAAAAGTTAACTGTCTCGCCTACTTAGGGGGGTGCAAACCACGACCCCCGGCTACGCCACTGATATATATATATGTTCCTATAACGTTATACGAATTTATATATTTTTCAATAACATATGTGTTACTGTTTTACATTTACATCAAGACCGTTCGCCTCACCAGCATTTTACACCACGAGCCGCCACTGTGTTACTTAGATGGTCATATATTATTCTTTGTGAAACAATAGAGTTTTATTTCATATTGTCAATTATTAGTTCCTTATTAATAGAGAATCCTCTCTCCACTGATGCATGTCCATGCAAGAGCAACAGCAGCTTTTTAGCATACATGAGACCGGCCGATGACAAAAAAAGCTGAACTTTTTAACTGGGTGGAAAATTGGGACACGTGAACGCGCGGTGAGCAAATTCAAATACAGCATATATACAATATTTAAGAGTACGCTAGCCATATGGAATTATTTTCTGTAAATTATGTAAGTAAATATTAAAGTGAAGCACATTATTATATTCACAATAGAAAAGTAGGGATTTAAGAACAAAATAAAATGAAATATTTAAAAAAATCAGATTTAAAACTTACATGTGAATCTTTACTAGCTAAATCCTGAGGTGAAAAGTATTTGTCTAGGAAAGTTTGTGAATTTAGTCAAGCAATTAGAAACTTGCAAGAATTAGAAACATATCCACAGCTTAGTTTTTAGTCATTGAAGAAGTCAATAAAGTATTTCTCAATGTAACCTTATAAAATGGCTTGCAAAATTGTTTGCTTGCATTGTGAATATGGTGACATGAATCTCCATCAACGTCAAGCAAGTGGGGAGATTTTCTCTGCTGAATTCTTGTTTTTAACCCTGTTTTTGAGCCTCTCATGACACATTCTTTCCACTTAGCTTTCAAACAAGCAAAACAAATTCCTTCTTAGAGAGAGAGAATGGAAAAAAAAACAAAAACCGGAAAGCTGTGTCACGAACTTTTTAGAGGCTTCGGCTCGACGTAATACTGGCCCGAAGCCGTGCCTCCCCCCACCCCCACTTAGCTTTCAAACATGCAAAACACATTCTTCCTTAGAAAAAAAAAAAAAAAAAGGAAAGAAACAGAGTTGCGTCACGAACTTTGTTCAGCGGCTTCGGGCCGACGTTATCCTAGCCGGGCGCCGTGCTTTCTTTCCACTAAGTTTTCAAACAAGCAGAACACATTCCTAATCCTTAGAAAAAAAAAAAAAAAAAAGGTTCGTCACGAACATGGTTCAGAGGCATCGGGCAGAAGCAATTCCGGGCAACAGCGAAAGCACGTCCGAACCAACGTAATTCCGGATCACGGCAAAAGAAGCACATGCGTACTAACGTAATTCCGGATCACGGCAAAAGAAGCACATCCGAACTAACGTAATTCCGGATCACGGCAAAAGAAGACCGCCAGGCCTACATAATCCCGCGGCGTGGCGCCATTCTTCCTTTCCACTTAGCTTTCAAACAAGCAAAACAAATTCCTTCTCTTAGGGGCGGGGGGGGGGCGGTAGAACGAATTTAAGAAAAGAAAGCTGCGTCACGAACTTTATTTAGACGCTTCAGGTCGACGTAATCCCGGGCCACGGCGAAAGAAGCATGACGGGCATTTTTTTTTTTTTTGTTCACACTTTGAAACAAGCAAAACAAATTCCACCACCTGAGAAAAAAAAAAAAAAAAGACAAAGGGCTGTGTTACGAACTTTGTTCAGAGGCTTTTACGTCTATTATTTACAAAATCAGTAAAACTTTCTTAATAACAGCGAAAATCTGAATATCCATAATTTTTTTGTTAGTCACCCGTAATCCAGGGGGAAATCCGTAATAATTACGGAGATTCCGTATTTTTTGGCATCCTCCGTAGGAAGAGGATTCACGAGAGCTTTGATTCTCGAACGATCTCAGAAAAGCGGGAACGCATTCGGGTACATTTGCAAATTACAAGAGAGAGTTTCTGGCGATGACGTCACGGATAGAATCAAGCGGATAGTTTGGCCCTGATAGAATGCACAGTGGCGATTTCCCGCAAGACACGGAAAGGGCTGCGGGAGTTTCCCTAACGCACGAAGTAGGCGGAGCTTCCACCCTTTGCGCTGCGATGCTCAAGTGACTGACAACCCATCCATTGTTGACAGCATTAAACGAATAGAGCTCCTGACTCCACCCTCCAACATTTCTTCTTGCCCCCCGCGTCTGCTCCAAAAACAACGCTTTCAGCTAGAAAGCGCTTAGTTCTTTTACTCCACAAAAAAGCGGAATCGCGGCCGCTTTTTTTTTTTATTTTTCTATAGAACGACGACCCCCCCCCCCCCCTAAAAAAATCCTGAAAAATTTCTCTTCATTTTTGCAATGACCTCGAGAATGACCAAAATGATGCCGAAAAAAGCGGAATTCCGCGAATTCGCGGAAGAATCTCATGTATGTTTTAGTTACCGTAATTTCGGGTAGATAAGGCGATATGAGTTCAAAATTAAATTTTCGGCCTGCACGGCTTATACAGCATGCCGACGTATACGTTTTTTTTTTTTTTTTTTGATGTAGCGGAATTGTTTAACAAAAAACGTTTTGGCTTGTTCCATTCTTTTTTCCGCGGGAAGATATCTCAATAGAGAGGGAATGGAATAATGATGTTACAGCCACGTGCAATAAATTCCACCCACCCCCTCTTAAAACAAGACATGAAAATAATAGGTAAAATAACATGAAAATAGTAGACATGGATTGAGGTGGGACAGGCAAGAGGGAGAGGTGTCTCCGATAAAACTCGGAAAAAATGCGTGGCTGAGGGAAACTTTGCAGGGAATCGGTCTTGTTTCATGCTCCGTGCAACTAACTCTCTTTGAGCTCATGACGTCATCAGCTTTGCTCCGAGGTTAACGCTCTCTCTTCCCTCTTAAAACTGGATATCCAACTACCATCCAAGATCGATTGTCATTGGTCAATGACAGCACGAATTTTGTCAGTGGCATGGGCGTTCGTTGCATTCAGTTCACCAAATCACATTTTCTCGAGTACGCTACGCGTAGTTCTACGTTATCATGGAAAGTAAAATGACGAAACGCAGAAGTTATACTTCTAGTTTTAAGCTAATGGTAAATAAATGTTTTTCCGAATCCTGAGAAACATCGAAACTTTAATGATTATTTTGGGCTTCACTGAAGCAAACATTATTTCTAAAAACTGCGGTGAAATGCCAGAAGATAGCGAAAGTGATGCGGATGACCCCGAAGTTTTTTTAGATGATGTGTTTTTAAAACTTTTTAATTCGGACAGTGAAGTTTCCAATTTTGATGGGTTTGATTGATAAACTATATGTACCAGATATTTTCAGAATGTTGTGCGTGTATTTTTTAAATTCTTGAGGTATAAATGCTTTATAATTGGTTTAAGCACCTTGTGAATTCGAGCAAATTTTTATAAAATAGGTAGTAGGGTAAGTGTTATTCTTAAGAATGAATCTTGTTTAATTGATATTTTTATTTATTATTTGAAAGATCAGATACTATATTTTTATCTACGTAACGTTTTCAAGACTCCGCCGTGGTACTACCCCACCTTACTGCGAAGGTGCGGCGTTTCTGGTGATTTTTTTTACATTCTGCCCCTTTTTTTATCGCTGCGGCGTATACGCCAGTGCCGCTTATTTACCCGAAATTTCGGTACTTCCCACAACAGATCATAGTTTTTCCTTGAGGATATATGTTAATAAAATAACACATACATTCTCAATTCCTCATAATTGTTATCAAAAAGTTTAAAATCTGAAGTTACTGCTGCAACACTACTTAAAAAATCCTTTAAACTGCAGCATAATAGTGTCAACAACTCCAGGTTTCAGATGATTTGCGTCCACAAGAATTTCTAGAATAATCTTGAAACTTTTTAAGCAAGATTCCTTTTCACCACTCATTAATTTAGGATCTAACACTTCATGTGCCGCACAAGAGCATACTGCAGTGAGCATTTAGTGAGCAATTTTTTGACAAGGTTTTGCAAAATTGATCTGCATTTCATACGAAATTCCATTATCTGCTTTTCAATTACATTTGATGGCAAAGTCTTCACCTTCTTTTCGGCCTGGAATCTAATATCAATCATCCTATAAGTGGAACAATTTTTATTATCAGTTGGATCAATTTTTAGAAGTGCTGTAATGGTCTATGTTTGTTCTAATACATTCATTTTAACAAAGCAACTCATCAATTCCTTAACATTTTCTCTAAGTCTTTAGCCATGAATGGCAGCATTGGCTTATCTGCCCAATACTTTTTTAAAATGGGACTCAGTTGCTTTGCAATAGAATTAAAAAGATATAATTTGGCAAGTGCCAATGGATCCTTCACCCATTTTTGGACAATATTAAAGGAAACTGTGCAAGGATTTTTTAAATTTTTCTGAGCTACCAAAGTTTCATACTTCAAAATAAAGGGCCAAATTTCTATAGCACCTTCACACACAGGAGAATAACCTGTATAGGCTTGAGATAAATTTTTCTATTTTCCAATCGCTCACAGTAGTAGCATGTCTCAATGCATTATGTGCAATCCACAGGTACCTGTGTTAAAGAGAGATGCATTTGAATTGGCCGATAAATCATCTTGAAATAAAGAAAAAAAGCTTTAAATTCACTTTCGACCCATTCATAGAAAACTGAACTGTATTTTTTAAAGGCAAATCCTTCAAAGATTGCTTAAGTTTGTCTAATAAAATTTCTGCACTTGCGTGGCCTAAAAACGCAGAAGTCAGATACAGTGATGTTACTCTGTTCTTGTTCCAAAATGTTATATGGATGTCCATTTGTTTTTGTTGAGAGTATTTATTTAAACTCTCATCAAACAAAACAACAAAATCTTTGCTTTCATCAATCTGTTGCAACAAAAGTGATTAAAAATGGGGTGCCAAGCCAAAGTAGCAAATATATGAACATTTTGTTTGCCCACAAGAAAAGTAGAGGGCCGTTTCACTGTCTGGAAACATCAAGCGAAATGACTTATCAATTCCAGCACACGATCTGTACGAATAATGGCTTTCTACCCACTTTTAAAGCCCATAATATTTCGGCTTTTGTAGGATCTTTTCTGGGTAAACAACCTGCTGATGATGATGAAGATGGCTCTGGTGATGATGGTGTTTGTGATGCTGGTGCTTTTTCAAACAGTCCATCTAAGGTGGAATTTCGACTTTTGTTTTCAGAACGGGTCACATGCTTTTTACTTTTCATGTGGCTTCGCAATGAGACTGACTCTCCCATGGACGAAATATCGATGTTCTTTAAGCATGACAAACATCTCGCAACATGATTATTGCTGCAATCCTTACCAACCCACGTGGAATACTTGGGACTGTGCAAACAAAGATCACTGAAATTGCACTTACGACTCATATTTATTAAACACAAAAATAAGAAAATTCCAATATCTAACAATTAGATGACTAGAGACATCTCAAAGCAAAACACTAGGCCAACAAAAATCAAAGATTTTTTTTTTTTTTTTCAGTCGCTACACACACATCACAGAGAACTTTCCGGAAAAGCAATGTAGGGAATTCCTCTTCAGTAATGCTATGAGCATTGTGTGTAATCTGATGCTATTGCCAGATACATAAAAGTAATACAATACTCTGTGGCAGGAAAAAAGTGCAAACCGAAATACGGAAAATGAACCAACCCAAACAAATAACTTCAACTTTTTGTTCTCATGGAACAACAGCCGCAAGCAGGACCTGTTGGCATGCCCAATTTGTCAATCACATCTACCATTTCATTCGCAGTCCCATGGGCCATCTGTTGAACTGCCTCCTTCCCTAACTAACGACAAAAAAAAAAAAAAAAAAAAAAATGTTCCGAGTTTTCATTTAATAGAACTGAATTTTTGACAGGTACTATAAATTGGTCTTCTAAGGTTACCTGCAAATTTCGTTTGAATCCAATGAAAAGTTTTTAAATTATGCACTTTTTTTTTATTAACCCTCCAAGCTGTTTGAACGTGCTGTGCACATTCAAGGTCACCCCTTTCTAAAACTGCTTGACCGCGTCAGACTCGTTCTCTCTCTACAGCTCCGAAAGTGGTTTGACAGCAATAGGCGCGCCTCTCCTGACTACTTCGTAAGTCGGTTTGCACGCGTGGAATGCGTTCACTATTGTACTCTGAAATCCCTATTTTGTGCTCAAAGGGTTTCCCCAGTCACCTTAATTTACATTCTTTCAAACGAAAGTCACTTTTGCACAGGTGTGGATTGTAGTATCAACAACAGGTGCATTTAACCAGCACCCCCACCATGGAATTTTTAAATTTTTCAGGCACCATTCGTTTGCACCACATGAGCCGGAATGAACTCAGTTTTTTTCGTATGAACCGCAATAGTTTTTGAGATATCGAAAAAATAATATTGAGAATTTACATATATATATAGGAGGCCGACCATTTCACCAGCCCCCCCCCCCTTTTAATATCTTAAAAACTATTGTGGTTCAAACGAAAAAACGGATTTCATTCCGGTTCATACGCAATACAAACGAATGGTGCAAATTTTTTTTTTTTTAATTCCGTGGTGGTGGGGGCTATCGTTTCACCAGCCCCCCCACACTTTGTTTTTAAAATATCTCAAAAACTTTTGCGGTTCAAACGAAAAAAACGGAGTTCATTCTGGTTCATACGTGGTACAAACGAACGGTGTATGAAAATTTTTTAAATTCCGTGGTGGTGGTGGGGATGCTGGTGAAATGCACCTATCAACAGCATCGAATGAACCCGCTTTGAAGCAGATAAAGAAACAAGAAGGGGAAATCCCCGCCTTGCCGTAAGGAAAATGAAAGAAACAATACGATAGTTTTCCCCTCGCAGAACAAGTGCTGTGGGGTAGCACACACTCAACTCCTCTCGCAGTAGATGGGGGGTAATCTTGACCTACTTAACTCCCCGTCAGACCACAGTGCACCCTTTCTCCCAGTGATGCAGCTGCTTTGAAGTTAACTTTTTTTGACTTCCTATGTCAATGGGGGATTGCAGAAAAAAAGTGAAAAATAACAAAAGGAAAAACAGACATTCCGATCGAAATTTTTCGGCTGTGGGATTTTAAAATTCAAGGACTTTCCAGGCTAATTAAATAAATTCAAGGACATTCCAGGCCTCGAATTTTTTTTTTTAAATGCAAGGACTTTCCAGGTTTTCAAGGACGCGTGGGCACCCTGTTAATAACAACAGAGAAGTAGGCAGGCTACCTTTGACATATGTTTTTCCAGATGCAAATCCAGATCCTTTCTTTGCAAGTCCTGCTTAGCTGATTATGATTATACCGCAAGTACTTCTGATGTTGTGTGTAACTCCTATTGAGGTGTTGACCAGAACAGAATAAACACTATGCAAATTGAGGAGTTTCTTTGGATCACTGTCTCTAAGCAAAAGCTTGATAGGTTATGGAGGAGAAGGCTTAACAGCAATGTTGTGATCAAAGGATCTGAAGATTGAATGAAGCATATAAGAAAAAAAAATAGGCTGAAAGGAATAGAACAAACTGAAAGGGGGTTGAAAGTTTTGGAAGCATACCAGTGACTTTTTTTCAGGAGTAGGGGGAGGGGGATTTCTTAATCAAAATATGGATCACAGAGAGAAGGAAATTATGTGATTTACTAATGTTTCAAAAATAAGTATATTCTTTTAATGAAGTCCTATTACAAATAAAGTTAGCTCTGTGAATGTAAGATTTGATGTCTACAAGTTTGCATTTCTCAAAAGTATATGAATGGTACAAAATGTACCATTCATATAATTTTGCATGATGTCTCACTCCCTACTTTATCGAAGTTTTAATTAATAACATCGTGAATAATTACAGTAATCGAATGATATTTGGTAAGAACATACCTTCATCCATGGGAAACAGAACCATATCACAAGAGATGTTGAAAGTGTCTGCCCTGTGTATGGAGACAAGTTTGAACACGAGACTCCAGATTTTTAAAAGTTTACACCAGTTGCTCCAGCTTAATCACTGCCACTGCCTTGCAGATGTTGTTTTTCAATGCCTGTTGGCATGCTCATTGTGTGTGACCTTGGACAGCACGCATGTCAGGTTCATGATACCCCGGGGTTAGTTCAGTTGTTTGTTTGTTGTGAGGCTGATCGTATGTGTTACCGATGTTCTCCCAGTTAGCCATACCTGAGCGGGTGTTTCTCATTAGTATTTATAAGGAGTGCAAGTTGATAAAGAAATGTCAGTGTGGATTCTGTAGAAAATTCATATGTCGGACAGCACCAAATAAACCATGTATTCTGCAACTGGTTAAGAAGCTGGGGACCCACGGAACATTACATGATTTGCATGGAGGGGCCATCCTGAAATATCAGAAACTGTAGTGCAGGTCATTCAGCAGTGACTTCTTCCTTTGCAATGGAAATCTTTGCATAGACTTGCACAGAAAACCGATAGGTTAAAGAGCACATGTCATAGAGCAGCAATGAAGGCCGCAATTTATCTGAACCATTTTTCTGCTGTTCACAAACTGAAAGTGCCAGACCAAGAGAAAAGAATAAGGTACTGTCAGTGGTTTCAGGCATTTGTTGCAGAACGACCAGACATCTTGGACTACACCTTTTTTTCCAATGAAACACGGATTCACTTCTTGGAATACATATACGCACAAAGCATGCATATGTGAGCAGCAGCAAATACTCATGCATTTATTGAGAAACCACTTCACACACAAAAAATTGGAGTGTGGTGTGCACTGTCACGTTGGCAGATCATTGGGTCCATCTTCTTTTAGGATGCAGTTACAACAGCCGTCTACATACAAAAATTTCAGGCATTCCTTAACCAATTGCACCCTGAAGAGCTGACCACTGAATATTTTCAACAAGATGGGGCAACCTGCCACACATCACATGCGAGTATGGCTGAAATTGAGGTATTCTTTGGAGATCGTGTGATTTCTAAAGGAATGTGGCTACCTCGATCTCCTGACCTAATCCCCCCCCCCCCTTATTTATTTTTCTGGGGGTATCTCAAATCAGTGGTGTTTCAAAACAAGTGAACAACCCATAATGCATTGAAGAACAACAACTGCGAGGGAGTGGCAACGATTACACCAAAGCAACTAGCATGAACTTTCCTAAATATGACATATCATTAAAGAGCCAATCGCTTACTCGAAAGTTCTTGGTCACTTTTTTTTTTTTTACACTTCAAGCACGTCGATTATAACATCATGTAATGTAATTATATCTCATGTGATTCTATCATAAAGTTCACATACAATTATGTGACTACAAGGTTCTTCAGGAAGACGCTTTGATGTCTGTAAGTTCTGTTTTACACGTTCCGTAAAATGGGCACAGTCTGTGGTGGTGCATTAACTTATTCAATTAAAATATAAATCGGTTAAAAGTCCTAAAGATGTTACTCATGGAAGTGCGTGTTCAGTCCAACGTCAGTAGTTATTGAGTTTCTTTGTCCAAAGTTGTATCTTGCTTCAATATGGTCAGTTGTTAGGGTTAGTTCGAGAGCCATTTCGTCATAAGTTATAAGTTGTACCCTGCTTCGGATATGTCCAGATGTTAGGGTTAGCTCCGTTCTGGCTGTGTCGACATCATATTGAATGAGTAAAAGTTTCCAGATAATAATTAAAGATTCTTGAGTTAAGAGTTACTATTTACATACCAGTTGAAGTTCCACGTCGTACTTGGCCTTTAGGGCTGTCTCGTCAATGCTGCACTCTCTTGGTATTGCTGAGGAAGTCTTCAAAGTTTGGTCAGGTTCATAAAAAATTTAAAAACTTTAAAAGATTCCAGTTAAAATCGTTATATACACCACCTCATACCATCCACAGTCTCAATCATCGGATGCGCGTTTCACCTAGGCTCTACCCTGGCATTTTCAACGGAGACTTCACACCCTCTGTCGAAGTCTGCTATGTGAAAGTCTCATGTCCACAGTGCGCATGTTCCTCATTTAACCCATTGCCATCTAGTGTCAGGTCACATCAACTTTATCTTCATCTACATCATTCTCACTCTTCCTTTTCCTCTTCCTCCTCTCCCTATTCCATTTCTTCTCAGTTTCGATCAGGTTCCTCCAAGCGTATGAAAGGTCATATGGACTGTTATTATTGCAGTTAAATGGTTTAGTCTTATTTATTATTACTGCTTCTACTATTTGTGTTGTTCTCATATTATTCTGCTGGTTTAATATTGTAATTCCTTCCCAATAGGGTAGACATTGATTATCCAAACAGAAGTCAATAAGTGCTGTTTTATTCTCTCTTCTGCTCCAGTTCTTCATGTGTTCGGTCAATCTGATTTTAATATTTCTTTTTGTACTGCCTATATATTGGTTGACAATTTTATTTTGATTATTTATTATTGGTATAGAGTAGACACCCGCTTTTAGTAATATTGGGGTCTTTCTGTGATAGTTACTAAGAGATTTCGTTATATCTCTCGTTCGTACACCAAAATCTAGGTCAAATTTTTTACCTGTTTTCTTCATAATAGTTGTAATCTCCGGTATATATGGTAATGATCCACAAAATTTTATTACCTGTTGAGTCTGTGTACTATGTTGTTTATTTATAGGGTTGCATCTATTAATAAGGTTATGATGTGAAGAAAATAAATAACCATATTAATAGATGCAACTCTAGAAATAAACAACTAAGGAGTACACAGACTCAACAGGTAATAACATTTTGGGGATCATTACCATATATACCGGAGATCACAACTATTATGAAGAAAACACGTAAAAAATATGACCTAGATTTTGGTGTACAAACGAGAGATATAACAAAATCTCTTAGTAACTATCACAGAAAGACCCCAATCTTACAAAAAGTGGGTGTCTACTCTATACCAATAATAAATAATCAAAATAAAATCATCAACCAATATATAGGCAGTACAAAAAGAAATATTAAAATCAGATTGACCGAACACATGAAGAACTGGAGCAGAAGAGAGAATAAAACAACACTTATTGACTTCTGTTTGGATAGTCAATGTATACCCCATTGGGAAGGAATTACAATATTAAACCAGCAGAATAATATGAGAACAACACAAATAGTAGAAGCAGTAATAATAAATAAGACCAAACCATTTAACTGCAATAATAACAGTCCATATGACCTTTCGTACGCTTGGAGGAACCTGATCGAAACTGAGAAGAAATGGAATAGGGAGAGGAGAAAAAGGAAGAGTGAGAATGATGTAGATGAAGATAAAGTGGATGTGAACTGACACTAGATGGCATTGGCAATGGGTTAAATGGGGAACATGCGTACTGTGGACACGAGACTTTCAGATAGCAGACTTCGACAGAGGGTGTGAAGTCTCCGTTGAAAACGCCAGGGTAGAGCCTAAGTGAAATGCGCGTCCAATGATTGAGACTGTGGACGGTGTGAGGTGGTGTATATAACGATTTTAACTGGAATCTTTTAAAGCTTTTAAATTTTTTATGAACCTGACCAAACTTTGAAGACTTCCTCAGCATTTCCAAGAGAGTGCAGCATTGACGAGATAGCCCTAAAGGCCAAGTACGACGTGGAACTTCAAGTTGTATGTAAATAGTAACTCTTAACTCAAGAATCTTTAATTGTTATCTGGAAACCTGTACCCATTCAACATGATGTCGACACAGCCAGAACAGAGCTAACCCTAACATCTGGACATATCCGAAGTAGGGTACAACTTTTGACGAAATGGCTCTTCGAACTAACCCTAACAACTGACCATATTGAAGCAAGATACAACTTTGGACAAAGAAACTCAATAACTACTGACGTTGGACTGAAGACGCGCTTCCGTGATTAACATCTTTAGGACTTTTAACTGATTTATATTTTAATTGAATAAGTTAATGCACCACCACAAACTGTATCCACTTTACAGAACGTGTAAAACAGAACTTACAGACGTCAAAGTGTCTTCCTGAAGAATCATGTAATGTAGTTGGCTTTCCTAAATATGGTTTCCTGTTCAAGCCTGTCTTGATGCACAGGGCAGACACTTTTATTTCTTATGATACGGTTTTGTTTTCCATGGATGAAGGTATGTTCTTACCAAATATCATTCAATTACTGTAATTATTCATGATGTTATTATAAAAAACTTGGGTAAAGTAGCGAGTGGCAGTAAGTTTCTTGTAGCTAAAGAGGCCAAGAGTAAAGTTTAAGTTTAAATTTATATTAACATTCAGGAAGCTCATAGTATTAACTTGTTCATTAGAAGTGAGCTTTATAATGAGAAATGTGGAAATAGATGATGTAAATGCCAATAATGCATTGTTTTAGTGTAGCTGGATAATGAAAATGTCATCTATATACCTTAGCCAAGTTTAAGCTCACATCAATGCTTTTACACTACATACAGCTTATGTAACTTAGGTCAACATGCTAATTTAATTATAACTGTATATTGTGTCCTGGTACATTTATAATTTTTGAGAAACACACTGTATCTGGGATATTTATTAAACTGGAAATTTTTGGTGAATTTCCTATAATGTGAGAAGAACCTTTATAAACTGTACTATATTAAATGTAATTATATAATTAATAATAGTTGTAATCTTTTCAGAAAAAAATATTTTAAATAAAAAGCACTATTCATCTTGCTTTGAGTTACCATTTTAAGCCTATATCTAAATAATACCTGTTTCTGACAACAAAAACATTTGGAAAGAAGAGTCAAAACTATGATGACAGTTCTTTATCTCAAAGACTACAGTCTTGTGACGATTATATATAGATTAAGATAATACAACGTAATTGTCACAAATGTTTATTTTTTCAAGCTGACCATGGTTTCGTTGGGTATTGACCTAGCTTCATCAGGACGAATGGCACGTAAATATTCAAATTGTATATGACATCATACATGGTGTTTACAGTCACGTGTTTTGGTTAGATGCTTCCATGCGTTTGATAGAAATGGCGTGGATGCCATGTCATTAACAAGTTGCAAAGACTTCTGATATATATGGAAAGCTTCCAAAATATCAAGTTTGGTGGTTGAATCTGGCTTGTCAATAAGTTTTGCTTCTTCAAAGAGAAATTTGTGGTCCTTTTCGTAACAGTGTTCAGCCATCGATGACTTCTTTTGGTCACAATTCCGAATGTAGGTCTTGTGCTCCTTCAATCAAAAACGCAAGGTTCTATGGGTCTGTACTATATACGAAGCGCCACATTCACATGGAATTTGATGAATTCCCCACGAGTTTTTGTCTTCAACATAGTCCTTTGATCCTAAAAATCACCTTAAAATTAAAGGTTTGGAGAATTTTTGTAATTTTGAAGGCAAATGTCACGGGAAAATGGAATAATGGTAAAATTCTCTCACAATGGGCACATCACAGGAGTTAATGTGGAGATGGGCTTCAGTTTTCGGAATTTTGTTAGATCCTTGTCTATAATGGAAGGGTTGTATCCTCGCTGTACTGCAAGACGTTTAAGGAAAGAAAGTTTTTTTTCCAAACTGTCCTTATCTGAACATATATGTATCGCGCAATATACGCAACTGTAAAAGATGCTGAGTTTTTGTTGATAAGGGTGATTAGACTTGGCATGTGGAGGTGAAAAAATAGCGAAAGGCTTCCGATAAATTGTGGTTGCCAGAGATGGACTTAGGTGAGTTACCAGGATGTCAAGGATTGGTAGGCATCCGTTATTTTCAGTTTCGTAGCTGAATTGAATGTGAGGATCAATGGAATTTATAAGTTAGATGTACACAGATGTACAACGTTCCTATAATTTACTTCACGTTGAAAGTTGAATTTTAAGTAGCCAATAGGATGTTAAAATGGCTTCCGTTTAAGATATGACCACTTTGAAAAGTACGTTCAATCGCTTTTCGGAACTGAGAATAAAGAAGTTCAGATTACTGAAACTTTTGAATTTCTTACAACGATGCAAAAGACATCATATCTTACCGAACTTTATATCCTTGAAATGTAACCTAATACCTACTCAGAACGTAACAAGAGCAGTGAGCAATGCTTTTTTTTTCGATTCTTAGAGCTGTTATTAAGGACACTCAGAAGGACATTGCGAAAGTGGAACATGAACTTTATGATCTACATCTTTGGTTAGCTAACAAATTAGCAGATTTTGACACTTTAGACAAAAACACTTCAGTTCGTAGTATCAACATGTCATCGAATCACAGAATTTCCCTCGAAAGAAAATTCCTAAATTTGGTAGCAGGTAATAAGAATAAGCAGGCTTATACCAATAGTAATAATAACGGAATAGTATATCCAGATAATGAAGTGTTTGTCGACTTGTCCAGTCATAGTCTCACTGAAATTGAGAAGAGGACTTTACGATATAATTCTAATTTTGCTATCTCAAGAAAGATACCGGTATCATACATAGTTGCTTCAGTTGAGGAATCTCTAATACAAAGCAGTCTCAACTTAGAAGAAAGAGAAATAGTTAGACATTGTATCAGCCAAGTGATAATAGTAAATCACGCTACATTACCTAGACCAAATTTAACCACCAAAGAAATTAATGTACTTAAAGAATTGCGTTCAAATTCAAATTTAATCATTACTAGAGCTGACAAAGGAAGTCAGGTGGTTGTGTTAGACAAAAATCATTATGATAACAAAGTCAAAATCTTATTTTGGATGGACCTTACAAAGAAATAAAGAATGATCCTTCAGATAAACAATTGAAAGAAATACAGAAATTGATCAAAAACTCAGAAACACTGAGCCAAAACATAAAAAGCAAACTTAAACCTTCATATGCTCATTGCGCGAGATTCTATGCTCTCCCTAAAATACATAAATCTGGAATTTCTTTCCGGCCTATAGTAAGTAATATCGGCACAGCAGCATATAAGTTATCGAAGTTCTTATCTTCAAAATTATCTACCTTGGCCACTCCAAACGAAACATCTGTGAAAAATTCCATTGTGTTTACCAATCAACTCAAACTACACCCCTACGTAGATCAACTAATACTATCCTTTGATATGGTATCTATGTTCACCAATGTTCCAGTAAAAGAAGCTCTGGAATCCCTAAAATCAAGTCTTGTAGAGCATCATAACAGCCAACCTGAAGTTGAGGAAATAACAAAACTAGTGGACATTTGCATAAAACAGAACAGATTTACTTTCCATGGAATGTTTTATGAACAGACGGAAGGTCTAGCCATGGGCAGCCCACTGTCACCTATATTATGTGAAATCTACATGCGTCGATTTGAAGAAAAGCTTTTCAAACTCGTGAAATTTGACTTATGGATACGATATGTAGACGATACTTTCGTTCTATGGAAGGGAAAACATTCTGAAATTCCGGAATTAGTCAAACTTATAAATTCCATTGATCCTCACATTCAATTCAGCTATGAAACTGAAAATAACGAATGCCTACCATTTCTTGACGTCCTGGTAACTCACCTAAATCAATCTCTGGCAACCACAATTTATCGGAAGCCTTTCGCTATTTTTTCACCTCCACACGCCAAGTCTAATCACTCTTATCAACAAAAACTCAGTGCCTTTTACAGTTGCGTATATTGCGCAATACATATATGTTCAGATAAGGACAGTTTGGAAAAAGAACTTTATTTCCTTAAACGTGTTGCAGTACAGCGAGGATACAACCCTTCCATTATAGACAAGGCTCTAACAAAATTCCGGAAACCAAAGCCCATCTCCACATTAATTCCTGTGATGCGCCCATTGCGAGAGAATTTCGCCATTATTCCATTTTCCCGTGACATTGCTTTCAAAATTACAAAAATTCTCCAAACCTTTAATTTTAAGGTGATTTTTAAACCCCTAAACAAAATGAGATTTTTAGGTTCAAAGGACTATGTTGAAGACAAAAACTCACGGGGAATTTATCAAATTCCATGTGAATGTGGCGCTTCGTATATAGGACAGACCCGCAGAGCCTTGCATTTTCGATTGAAGGAGCAGAAGACCTACATTCGGAATTGTGACCTAAAGAAGTCATCGATGGCTAAACACTGTTACGTAAAGGACCACACATTTCTCTTTGAAGAAGCAAAACTTATTGACAAGCCAGATTCAACTACCAAACTTGATATTTTGGAAGCTTTCCATATATATCAGAAGTCTTCGCAACTTGTTAATGACATGGCATCCACGCCATTTCTCTCAAACGCGTGGAAGCATTTAACCAAAACACGTGACTGTAAACACCATGTATGATGTCATATACAATTTGAATATTTACGTGCCATTCGTCCTGATGAAGCTAGGTCAATACTCAGCGAAACCATGGTGGGCTTGAAAAAATAAACATTTGTGACAATTACCGCATATACTCGCGTATAAGTCGAGAAATTTGGGACAAAATGAGAGCTTCAAAGTAATGAGGTCGACTTATACGCGGGGTCTAAAAAAATCGTAAGTCCAAAAGTTCTTCCCGTGAGGCAAAAGACAACCCATCCCAAAAGAAATAAAAATGGCGATGCAGTATTAATTACGAAATCGCAACCCCCCAAAAGAAAAAAAAAAAAAGAAAGAAAAAACACCGATGTGGTAGAATTACGAAATCGCGACCCTCCGAATTTCTCTGCTCTTTGAAAAGTCTCCTCTCTCCCGGCTTTGTGTATCCACAGCGCAGTCACAGCAGCGCATAGAAAGCTCCGTCCTTCCGACTACCAGTTGATTGCGCTGACCTTCGACGTAACAGAGCCATGCGACAGCCAGTGTTAGGTGTTGCTTGTTCTTAATCGCACGTGTCTCGCTTCTCCTATTATAGGTGATACGGATTGTGTAAAGAAATGGATGTCCTATAACGCAGGATTCAAGTTGAAAGTGGTTTCTTTTGCAGAAAATACTAACAACTGTGCTGCTTCACGTCAATTTGGCATTAACGAAAAACTGATTCGAGATTGGCGTAAAGAAAAAACGGACTTGGTGAAAATCTCAAAATCGCAAAAGGAGCTGCGCTGTGGAACGACATCTTTCCCAGAGCTGGAAAATGTCTTGAATGATTGGATTGTGGGCTGCAGACAAAATGGTTACATTGTAACGTGAACTGGTATACATTTGCGAGCAATGAAGCTCGCAAAATATGAAAAGTTTGCAGCCGCAAATAACACTTTTCGTGCCTCACCAGGTTGGTGCACAAGGTTCATGAACCGCTATGGGTTGTGTCTATGCCAGCGCACCAAAAATTGCACAAAAGTTACCTCGTGACCTCGAACGAAGCAAAGATAATGGAATTTCAAAAGTATGTAATTCAAAAGAGAAAAGAGACTGCTTTTGAACTTTCCCAAATACGGAACATGGATGAAACCGCCATGTGTTTCGACCTTTATAGAAATAAAGACGGTGAACCAAAAGGGCGAAAAAAATATCTTGATCAAAACGACTGGCCACGAAAAATCCAGTTTCACGGTTGTTCTTTCCTGTTTGGCCGACAGCAGTAAGCTACCTCCGGTAATTATTTTCAAACGCAAAACTCTGCCGAAAAGCGTTGTCTTTCCATCTGGTCTGCTCGTTCGTGCCATGAAAAAGGATGGATGAACGAATCCGGAACAATTGACTGGTTAAAAAATGTGTGGAACAAAAGGCCAGGTGCACTTTTGAGGAAATCTCTTTTGGTGTGGGATATGTTTGTTGCACACCGTTGTGCAGAAGTGAAAAAAACTGCAGAAAATTCAAAAACAACTCTTGCTGTCATCCCAGGTGGGTTGACATCTGTTCTTCAACCACTAGATGTCTGCCTTAATAAGCCCTTCAAGGACAATGTGCGGAGGTATTGGGCAGATTGGATAAGCTCCGATTTGCCGACTGAAACCAAGGGCAGAAATCTAAAGAAGCCGGATATCGTTTTGATTGTGCAATGGGTTAAGGATGTTTGGGATGCGATACCTGCGGAAATGGTCGTGAAATCATTCAAGAAATGTTGCATTAGTAACAAACTTGATGGCACAGAGGATGATGAGATTTTTATGAGTGATGATGACAGTGATTCTGATGACGCAGGCATAGATGGGAATACTGATGTTTATGATGACGCGCCGATGATGGAGAAAGACTTTTTTTAACTGTTTGGCGAGTCTGACTCGGATTTTGAAGGGTTCCGATGAAGTTTTTAGGTATGCAAATTAAATTTAGTATTATATATATAATTTTTTTCGTTTTCAAATGTTTTTGAATAAATTCATTGAAATTTTTTTTTTCTCATTCCGGGGTCGACTTATACGCGAGTTTCCGATTTCTTACGATTTTTTCCTCTAAAAGTGGGGGGGGGGGGGGTTTGACTTACACGCGAAGTCGACTTATATGCGAGTATATACAGTACATTGTATTATCTTAATCTATATATGATGACAGTTTTATAAATATATCCAAGAAAGCATTGCACTTTAATATATTCTTTAGTAAAATAAAAACTTTTCAACAAACGGACCTTTTGGTGAAATGCTTTTTAGGTGAAGTAACCCTTTGATGAAATAGACTGTACAAAAAACATGACCTATTAGTGAAATGAACAATTCAGTAAAATATTTTGATAATCCATTCAGTTAAGTAATCATTTCGATAGAATAACCTTTTGGCAAAGCAATTTTTATAATGTAGTAGTCATCGGTGAAATGAACTACACCTCTCATGTTATCATACAGAAAAAAAAAAGGAATTACTGTGACAGAATCGCTTTTTGAGGTAGCTGGATACAAACCAAGGAATGAGACTTGAATTTTGGATGATGGTGTAATTTTGACCACTAGTAACAGTTAGTAATTTGTGAGATTTGGAAAATCCTGAAGTAGGGTAAAAAATACGAAACTTTTTTTTTTTGTGGGTATCATTACCAATATACTTTTTTTTTTCTTTTTATGCTTATGTTTTGTGCCTCACAACCTGAATACTTTTGGGGGAAGAAAAGGAACAGAATTCAGGCAGACAAATAGATAGTTTTGTACATTCATGCTTCCTGCTATCAGCTCTAATAAGAGTGCAGGGCATATACTGTATGTTCCTGTTTTGTACCTACAAACTTATTTTTTGAATACAAAACAATTATTATTAAAAAAATGTTGCGCTTCTTCCTATGCCACAGAAAAGATAAAAAAACTGAAATTTTTGATTAAGAAAGAGTATGTATGTAAGTCACCAGCTTTGTATGTGAGATGTGAGTAAATAATTTTTCACATACGTAACATGAAAAGAACTTACCTACACATTCAATGGAAAATATCAAATGCTGGGAACAAGAAGAAAATCTGCCCTTATTCAATACAGTACATAAAACAAAGTGACACACATTTTCAGGATCTAAAATTTATTTCAGCACATAAAAGAATTAATCAAATTCACTGTGCAAAGTCAATAGTCATCTGTCAATAGATTTTCCAAAGTCAATAGATTTCTTCTGGGTACTTCAGGTTACCCAGAAGAAATCTCCTATGCATGGGAACATATCACTGAGTAGGAAATTCAAATTTCCAAAACTGATGGACTATTTAGAAAACAAAGAAAAGAAGAATGGAGATATAATAATTACCATAAAAAACTACTGTGCTTCTGTGGATGCAATGCATCAAGAAATATTTACATAAGAAAGTCAACATATAGAATAACAAAGAGTTAAAAAGGTAACAACTTCTTAAATTCTCCTTCATGAACCTTGGTTGATCACACATGAACTCTCCTAGTTTGAACTTCTGCAAGTGTTTGGAAACACTAGCAGTTTTATATGAAATCAGAAACTGATTTGGCTAAGTTCTGACAAAAACAAATGTCCAACATACATTCCAACAATTCATTCTAACCATTGATTTCACTCATTCATAATATATCATGCTGAGTTTATTAATTTATGTGTTTTTATTTCTTGTTCAATAGTAAAGATTTCTTATTACTATATTTTCTGTTATCATCATCATCATCATCATCATTGTCAACCATTATTAATCCACTGCTGGACGAAGGTCTCCCCAAGTTTCTTCCACAACGGTCTGTCTACACGTTCTTTTATGTATCTTCTGGTGCAAATTCAAACACTCTGAGAAGAAGAATCTTTCGTTTTTGAGATTAAATACAATATAAAACTGCCTATTAAAATCTTTCTCATTATACTTAAAAACACAAATGAAAATACTCACAGTCAAGATAATCCCCTTTTCTCCAGTCAAACATTCACAAGTTTTATCCTTTCATGGTTCATGAAGTAGTAGGCTGTGTTTGGCGTTGTGGTCACGCCTCTCCTTTGCTACAGCTGCAGACTTTGTGGCAACCATAGTTCCCGAAAGTTTGTCATTATCTATGTACACTTAAAATAGCTGAATGTATAAAATCTTTATAAATGAAGAATGTCTAGAATGGAAATTGATGCTGTCCAATGGAAAGTCCTTCAGTTGAAACATATACTCTCTAGAAGTGCTTTCTTCGTAACTCGGTGTATTCCGTTGGTCTAAAAACAGCAATGGATGTCATTCTACGAAGGAATGTCTAGAGCATCACTGGATGTCATCCACCAAAAAGTCACTCGGTTGAAGCCTGTACAGTGTACAATTTTGAAGTGCTATCCTTGTTAACTCGTGTTGTGGCCCCCGCCCCTGCTTTGTTACAGCTGCCGACATTGTTGAAGCCATGGCTCCTGAAAGTTAGCCATTACCGTGTACATCTACAAAAACTGAATATGTAAAATCTATATAAGTGAAGAATGTCTAAAATAGCAATGGATATCATCCAACGAAGAGTTGTTCAGTTGAAATCTGCACAATCTCGTAGTGCCTTTCCTCGCAATCCGAAGTATCACGCTGGACGCGTTTCACGGTCTATCTCACTGGCATCTTTAACGGTCAATAACACAACGTCGTGGCTGTGCTTAGCTTCCGAAAGTCATGCCTCTATCATTGGTCGCTGAGGTCATGATGTATTTGGCTCCATCTGTCGATAATTTTGTTCGTAAATTTTAGAATCTTTATATTTCTTTTTCCTCTCTTGTTCTAGTTGATTCTCTATTGCAATAAGGTGTTTCCACGCATATGACAAATTTGTTGGGCTGTTGTTATTACAATCTTGATTTTTTTTTCTATACATACAGACTCAGCTGTGAGGATCATTTTCCAATTTTTCTGTTGAGCTAATAATTCAATTTCCTCCCACGTAGGTATTGCTTGATTTATAAAACAAAAGTCTATAAGCGAGGTTTTATTTTCTTTTTTATTCCAGTTTGCTAAATGTTCAAATAATCTTTTTTCAATATTTCTTTTTGTGCTACCTATGTATGCACTGATAACAGTACCCTTATTATCCATAATTGGTATCCTGTATACACCTGCCTTTTTAAGAATCGATTTATTATCTTGATTTCACATGTGTTTTTAAGTATAATGAGAAAGATTTTAATAGGCACTTAATTTTATATCGCATTTTAATCTCAAAAACGAAAGATTCTTCCTCTCAGAGTGTTTGAATTTGCACCCGAAGATACAAAAAAAAAAAAAAAAAAAGAACGTGCATAACAGAAAATACAGTAATAAGAAATCTTTACTATTGAACAATCATTCTAACCTGCTTGTAATGTACCCTTAAACACACTACTGCTTTCAAACTGTCCTTCCACATCACTGTCAATGCTGTTCTTCAGAACAACAAAACAAACATTTCAGAATCTTCTGTGATCCCAGTTTCTTCAAATTCACGTGATCTCAAAGCAAAAATTTTGGTCGATTATTCTGAGTTCAAAACTAGTAATTATTTTTTATGGAAAATAAACACTGAAAAATGGTTTATTAACAATATTCTGAAAAGAAAAAGTCACATAAACTACTTACAATAACTATTTGGCTAGAGCCACCTTTTTTCATCATCTGTTTTGCATTTTTTTGCTTTTGCATAATCATGTAGCTTTCATACCGGTCACATAAATCCTGAAATCAAAAATAAACACAGTGAATAAAGTATCATAGAAGCATGTCAAATAACAAAACTGGAGAAATGCTACATGTTAAAAATACATTTTTGATAATTTATATATTCTTTGCTATTTAACTTTTACAAAATAGCAATAAATTTGGAGTGACTTTAAATCTGATTTTTAACAAAGGTACATGTACATATATATGTACGAAAAAGTATCACTGAAGACGTAAGGAAATTCAACTGTGAACTAGAGAGGAAAGCAATTGAAAGCAACCAAAGCCTAAAGATAGCAAAGGGACATCTCAGCAAGGGAAGAAAACAGATTATGGCACTGAGAAAAGAAGATGGTTCTGTAACAAGAAATAGAGGCGAAATTTTGACAAGAGTGAAAGATTTCTACTCCAAATTATATGAAAGGGATGATGCATGTACTCCAGACATCGTGAAAGCTACCAATACCAGAGTTCTTCCGGTCCTTCCAGCAGAAGTTGCACATGCAATCAAGAACATGAAGCGGGGAAAAGCTCCAGGAGAAGATGGAATTATTGTAGACATCATACAAGAAGCAAGTGGAGAAATCGAAACAGTACTCGCCCAAATTTTCACTCGATGCCTTAATGAAGGGAAGATTCCTGAGGATTGGAACACCGCTACAATGATCTTGCTACATAAAAAGGTGACATTGAGGGTCTCAGGAACTAGACCTATCAGCCTCCTATCAGTGGTTTATAAAATCTTCACTAAAGTTCTTTGCCACCGTTTGAAGGTAACACTGGACATGGCTCAACCGAGAGAACAAGCTGGATTCAGGAGTTGCTACAGCACTATAGATCATATCCACGTACTGAGAGAACTAATTGAAAGAGCGAGGGAATATGAACTTCCATTGTGCATGGCTTTTATCGATTATGAAAAAGCCTTTGATTCGGTGAAACCATCAGCAGTTACAATGGCTCTGAAATCCTGCGGTATTGAAGATGCATACATTAATATTATTAATAACATCTATGAAAATGCAAGTGCAAAGATTCCGCTGTTTGAAAATACAACACACATAAAAATTGGAAAGGGAGTGAGACAAGGTGACACCATATCTCCAAAGCTCTTTAATGCCACATTGGAAAATGTCTTTGAATCACTGAACTGGGAAAACAAGAGGATAAAGATTAATGGAGATTATCTGACCCACCTTCGTTTTGCTGATGACGTAGTCATTTTTTCAACTACCCCATCAGAGCTGCAGAGTATGATCCAGGAACTTGCTGACAAGAGTAAAGAAGTGGGATTAAAAATGAACTTTCAGAAGACAAAAGTGATGTTCAATGCTTTTACAAGAAATGAAGATTTACCGATTGATGGAGAAAAGCTGGAAATAACAGACACGTACGTTTATCTTGGACAGCAGATATCAAGTGAGGGTCACATTGATGAAGAAATTAATCGGCGTACAAAACTTGCCTGGAGAGCTTTTGGAAGAAACAGCATAATTTTCAAGAGCAATATGCCATTATGTCTTAAAAGAAAAGTGTTTGATCAATGCATCCTTCCAGTGCTTACGTATGGTGCAGAGACGTGGACCTTAACTAAAAGTGACATACAAAGGCTGCAGACAACTCAAAGAAGAACCATGGAGAGGTGCATGCTTGGGGTAACCAGGAGAGATAAGAAGTGGAACTCTTGGATCTGAAAAATGACAAGAGTGGAAGACATCATGATCAGAGTTAAATCCCTGAAATGGCAATGGGCTGGGCATACTGCCAGAAGGACAGACCATCGATGGACAGCCGAAATTTTAGATTGGATTCCAAGGGACAGGAAAAGACCCAGGAATAGACCACATGGGAGATGGGTGGATGAAATTTGAAAGTATGCGGGAGTGACATGGAGGAGACTGGCACAAAACAGACCGTTGTGGAGGAAACTTGGGGAGACCTTCGTCCAGCAGTGGATTGATGATGGTTGACAATGATGAAGACATGTACATCAGTAATAAACAAACATTTTTGTTTTTGTTTTACTTAAAGAAACAAGTCATAAAAATATAAGAACTCTAGGGAAAACTCATAAGAAATCCTTACTCTACAGAGTTTTAGGATATAGATAGTCAAATCCAGGAAGTTTAATTTTCTTTCAGTTTGAACTTCTAAAGTGAACTAGGGAATCATCTAATTCATTAAAGCACTGTAAAATTTTTCTGGAAGATCTTTATCTTAGCTATCTATAATGAATAAGATATCACGCATATATATCTATGATAAAGGCAAAAATAAAAGGGTTGAACCAGTGTCTTATCAAAAGGGTTTGTTTGAAGTTTGAATGTAGTAATCTAGGAAGCCACATAACAAAGCAGTGGCACACACAGAATTTCATCAAGGGTGGGGTCCAATTAGAAATTTACTGGACAAGAAAAATGTGCTGTACTTTTTATATAGATACATATAAAGCTTATTCTGACTATGGCTAAGTTATATATATATATATACATGAATGTACACTATATTATCAAAAGTATTCGGACACCACAATGCTTTGGGACAAATGGCATTATTTTCGCAATTAGTAGTTAGTCTGTCCACCTTTGCTTGTATGACATCGGCAACACTTTGAGGCATACTATCAACGAATTTCCGGTAGTTCTAGACAATACTAGCTCACCATTCTTCCTGTAAATCTGCTGCCAGAGTGGAGAGCGAAAACGGTCGGTGTGGTTGATTTCGTATTCGTCACTCCAGTTCATCCCAGAGGTGTTCTATGTGATTAAGATCAAGACTCTAAGCAGGCCAGTCTAACAATATGACCTTATTTTCAAGAAACCAGTCTTGCACACGCCATGTAGTGTGGTAGGAAGCCGGATTGTGTTGGAAGAGACAACGGTCATTTCCATAATACTGTCATTGTTGGCAGCGCAGAATTATCCCGAACGTCGAGGTACACTTCAGAGTTCATGGTTTGTGGTTTAATAACCAACGGGCAGAGTCCTATCCACGAAATACAATTCCTTACCTTGATGGAACCTCCGCCGAACTTAACAGTGGAAGAACAGTCGGACAAAAATCGTTTGACAAGCTGTCGCCAAATCTAAACACGTCGACCAGTTTGGAAGAATTAAAAGCTTGATTCATCACTCCAAAGAACAGCTTTCCAATCGCCAACAGTCCAGGTACGACGTGAGACACACCACACCAAATGGTGCTTCGCATTCATAGTAGTGATGTGTGGCTTGTGTGCCGCTGCTACAGAATAATAACCTACACTGTGCAGCTCTCTGAGGATAGTTATGGTACTAACCGAGCCGTTACAAGCATTTCCTACTTCAGCAGCAATAGAAACAGCAGAGGAAGAACAGGATTTCTTAACATTTTTTACCATGGCTTTCCTGTCACGCTCCATCAGTTTGTGCGGCTTTCCTGAACGTTTTTTTACTCTTGTTGCACCTTCCTGCTTCCATTTCTTCACATCACTTACAATTGATTGGTGTGTTTATTTTAACTGAAATGCTCTGTATGGAAACATTACTCAAATGACATCCTATGACCAGCCTATGCTAGAACACGGAAAGTTCACGCCCATGCAGCATATCTATTCAAAGTTACTAATAACACGACAAATCATCTCAGCTTTATACGTAGTATACACTGAAGAGCAATTGAATTAGAGATACCTGTCTAGTGACGTATAGCACCACCTTTCGACCTGATGACGGCGGTGATTCGTCTCGGCATGGACTCGACAAGACACCGGAAGCATTGGGAAGGCATACGGATCCACGACCCGGTCGACCCCTGAACAAGCTCCCACAGTTCACGAAGATTTGATGGAGGGGGTCAGAGCCTCGAACATCTCTCTCGATGGCATCCTAGATGTGCTTGATGGGATTGAGGTCAGGTGACTTAGCTGGCCAAGGAAGCGAGGTCACGTCGGTGGAGTGTTCATCCAACCATTCGGATACAATTTGGGAGCGATGGCACGGTGCATTGTCTTGTAGCAGGATGAGGTCCCCAGTGGGATGTTGAAGACGCACAAACAGGAGCAAATGGTCGTCCAGGATATCCCAGTAACGCTGACCTGTGAGGGACGATGTCACACGTACCAGGGGTCTCATTTCAGCCCACGTAAACAGTCCCCAGATGAGAATGCCACCTCCACCAACTTCGGAAGTAACCTGCTGGCAAGAAGGACCTATCGCTTCATGTGGTTTGTGCCATACTAGTATCCTGCCATCCGCATGTACCAAAGTGAATCTCGACTCATCAGTCCAGGCTACATTTTCCCCCATGTCTAGGGTCCAATGACGATGTTCCCACGCCCATGTTAATTTTTGCACCTCGTGATGTGCGGTCAGCAACGGTACCCACATGGGACGATGGCTTCTGTACCTCATAGCGAGGAGATGATTCTGGATGGTGTGGCTTCTTACACGTTTTTGTGCACCAGCGTTAAATTGCTGAGTGATTTCTTGCACTGTGGCCCATCTATCCGCTGTTACAATGCGAACTAGCCGACGATGACCCTACTCATCCACACGCTGTTGTCCACGGCAGCTGGCTCTTGCAGGGATCGTTTTACCGGATTTGATGTACTCACGGTGCACCCCTGACACAGTGGCTCGTGAAAATCCCAGTGCCTGCACGACTTCCGAGATGGAGTGACCCATTCGTCAGGCCCCGACAATTTTCCCACGATCAAATGCGCTTAGATCCTTCATCTTACCCATACTGCGTCCGACTTCTTTCTGATTCCTGTTGTATAACTCCTTATATTGTCGGATCGCTGCATACGTCATGTCGTTTCCGTTCACAGGGCTGCCCACAGCGCCACATTTGCACAACGCCAGCTGTCTCTAATTCAATTGCTCTTCAGTGTATGTACTTCCCCACTCACAGCACGCACCTTCCTGCCCAACCGTTTTTTGCACTTATGCGAATATTTGGTAGCGTCAGAATACTCTTGAAAATATAGTGTATGTATGCACGTTCTTAATGAATGTTAGCATAAATTCACACAGATGAACACATAGATTCTAAAAAAATTCTCTGAAGAAGTAAGATAAATTCAGTAATGATTGAGCATAAGATGTTCATAAATATAATGATCATTACAAAAACAAAAATTAAAACGGACAGAAAAAATAATTGATCATAACGATTTCAGAACAAAAGAAAAAAGGCCAACTCCTAGAAGACTCAAAAAGAATTGAATTCAGGTTACCTCAGCTCAAAATTGCAATTCAGGTTACCTCAGCTCTATGGAATAGTAAAATTACATAAGATTAACCACCCAATTAGGCAAATTATAGGTTCAAAATGCTCAATACTTTCACATCTGAACTATTTTCTTAAGTCACACCTTGAAGATTTATTAGAAGAACCTCATTCCATTATAAAAAACACCTCAGCCCTAAAGTGTAAATTAGAGCAGCTTCCAACCCTACATTCTCCTATTATTGGTAGCCTAGACATAGTTTCTATGTCATCATCATCATCATTGTCAACCATTATCAATCCACTGCTGGACGAAGGTCTCCCCAAGTTTCCTCCACAACGGTCTGTCTTGTGCCAGTTTCCTCCATGTCACTCCCGCATACTTTCGAATTTCATCCACCCATCTGCCATGTGGTCTTCTTCTGGGTCTTTTCTTGTCCCTTGGAATCCAATCTAAAATTTCGGCTGTCCATCGATGATCTGTCCTTCTGGCAGTATGTCCAGCCCATTGCCATTTCAGAGATTTAACTCTGATCATGATGTCTTCCACTCTTGTCATTTTTCGGATCCACGAGTTTCTCTTCTTATCTTTCCTGGTTACATGAAGCATGCACCTCTCCATGCTGCTTTGAGTTGTCTGCAGCCTTTGAATGTCTCTTTTAGTTAAGGTCCACGTTTCTGCACCTTACGTAAATACTGGAAGGATGCATTGATCAAACACTTTTCTTTTAAGACATAATGGCATATTGCTCTTGAAAATTATGCTGTTTCTTCCAAAAGCTCTCCAGGCAAGTTTTGTACGCCGATTAATTTTTTTATCAATGTGACCCTCACTTGATATCTGCTGTCCAAGATAAACGTACGTGCCTGTTATCTCCAGCTTTTCTCCATCAATCGATAAATCTTCATTTCTTGTAAAAGCATTGAACATCACTTTTGTCTTCTGAAAGTTCATTTTTAATCCCACTTCTTTACTCTTGTCAGCAAGTTCCTGGATCATACTCTGCAGCTCTGATGGGGTAGTTGCAAAAATGACTACGATTTCAGCAAAAAGAAGGTGGGTTAGATAATCTCCATTAATCTTTATCCCCTTGTTTTCCTAGCTCAGCGACTGAAAGACACCTTCCAATGTGGCATAAAAGAGCTTCGGAGATATGGTGTCACCTTGTCTCACTCCCTTTCCAATTTTTATGTGTGTTGTATTTTCAAACAGCCGAATCTTTGCACTTGCATTTTCATAGATGTTATTAATAATATTAATGTATGCATCTTCAATACCGCAGGATTTCAGAGCCATTGTAACTGCTGATGGTTTAACCGAATCAAAGGCTTTTTCATAATCGATAAAAGCCATGCACAATGGAAGTTCATATTCCCTCGCTCTTTCAATTAGTTCTCTCAGTAGGTGGATATGATCTATTGTGCTGTAGCCACTCCTGAATCCTGCTTGTTCTCTCGGTTGAGCCATGTCCAGTGTTGCCTTCAAGTGGTGTGAAAGAACTTTAGTGAAGATTTTATAAACCACTGATAGGAGGCTGATAGGTCTGTAGTTCCCGAGATCCTCAATGTCACCTTTTTTATGTAGCAGGATCATTGTAGCGGTGTTCCAATCCTCAGGAATCTTCCCTTCATTAAGGCATCGAGTGAAAATTTGGGCGAGTACTGTTTCGATTTCTCTTTCTTCACTTGCTTCTTGTATGATGTCTACAGTAATTCCATCTCCTGGAGCTTTCTCCCGCTTCATGTTCTTGATTGCATGTGCAACTTCTTCTGGGAGGACTGGAGGAATTCTGGTGCCTTTCATGATGTCTGGAGTACATGTATCATCCCTTTCATATAATTTGGATATACATCCATCAATAGTTTCTATGTACAATAGCATAAATTTAGATCAGCTTATAGCTCTGACTTTCAATGAAGAATTCACTCGCCTACTAATTTTACCATTTAATCTGTTCTCTCTGTCAAACATGCTTCCTAATTACACAAACTCATTTACGTGGTCAATCGCTGTGTCATTTAGACTTACCTTAATAGAATAATAGCTATATACTATATTCACTACTGTTTCACACGTTATATACGTTCTGTGCGTTGTGTGCACATTTGCAGCAAAATCATCCTGGCATTTATATATCATATGAATAGGAATAATATTATAAGTTTTAATTATTATATTATCAAGGACTCACCTTGTATCGGCATTCCAGATTAGTAAGCTTCCTCTTGTATCTTGAACAATATGTTTATCTAGCGTGTCATTAGCCACGTAGAATCATCGTATTAAAAATAGGCCTAATTGAAATTCGCGACCAGGGTTTAAATTCAAATAAAACACGACTATGGATATCATACAAAGAGATTGTGAAAGGACTATATACAATGCAATTAAGAAACATGTGTGTCTAGCGTGTCATTAGCCACGTAGAAACACCATATTGCCACAAGGTCCAATTGAAATTTGCTACCTGGGTTTAAATTCAAATAAAACACGGCTATGGATATCATACAAAGAGAGTGTGAAAGAATTATATACAATGTAATTAAAAAACCTATACCATCAACAGGTATTGTCAATCTTTAAAAGGATGAATGGATAAAATCAATGACATTACAAACAGTCCTCAAATAAAACTCTCGTCCATTATTGAACAATGCCAGATAATCTCTGTAACACGCACACAACTCCACGTAAACCACCGGACATGTTTCGGCTCGACTGACTTTCGGCCATTATCAACGGTATGCATCCTGGATCAATGTTCAAAGTTGTTATATATCTAGGTCACCTCGGCATCACCTCTGCTATAGTTGTTCTACGTCGACGCCTTCTGTCATCGTTACATATACGTGTATTCACGTGTGAGTCACATCCACGCCATCTATTGGGTTAATTCCGGAATTGCTGTCGCTGTTTTTATTTCGTAAGTACATGTTATTTCTTTTATTTTTGCAATTCCGGAATTAACCCAATAGATGGCGTGGATGTGACTCACACGTGAATACACGTATATGTAACGATGACAGAAGGCGTCGACGTAGAACAACTATAGCAGAGGTGATGCCGAGGTGACCTAGATATATAACAACTTTGAACATTGATTCAGGATGCATACCGTTGATAATGACCGAAAGTCAGTTGAGCCGAAACATGTCCGGTGGTTTACGTGGAGTTGTGTGCGTGTTACAGAGATTATCTGGCATTGTTCAATAATGGACGAGAGTTTTATTTGAGGACTGTTTGTAATGTCATTGATTTTATCCATTCATCCTTTTAAAGATTGACAATACCTGTTGATGGTATAGGTTTTTTAATTACATTGTATATAATTCTTTCACACTCTCTTTGTATGATATCCATAGCCGTGTTTTATTTGAATTTAAACCCAGGTAGCAAATTTCAATTGGACCTTGTGGCAATATGGTGTTTCTACGTGGCTAATGACACGCTAGACACACATGTTTCTTAATTGCATTGTATATAGTCCTTTCACAATCTCTTTGTATGATATCCATAGTCGTGTTTTATTTGAATTTAAACCCTGGTCGCGAATTTCAATTAGGCCTATTTTTAATACGATGATTCTACGTGGCTAATGACACGCTAGATAAACATATTGTTCAAGATACAAGAGGAAGCTTACTAAGCTGGAATGCCGATACAAGGTGAGTCCTTGATAATATAATAATTAAAACTTATAATATTATTCCTATTCATATGATATATAAATGCCAGGATGATTTTGCTGCAAATGTGCACACAACGCACAGAACGTATATAACGTGTGAAACAGTAGTGAATATAGTATATAGCTATTATTCTATTATATAATACCACATATTTTATTTTTTGGTTATTTTATTAACCAAAATCAATTAGACTTACCTTGCATTCAGTACTAACAGTTCTTCACTCAAAAACCATGACTTTGGTTTTCCCTTATTTATACTAAGTTTGAATTTCATACAAACTTCATACATCCGGGACAACATACTCTGCAACTCACTTTTGCTCTCTGCCAACAGGACTGTGTCATCAGCATACAGCAATCTGTCCACATGGGTATTACCAAGACATAAACCAGTATTGTCCATCTTGGCAATGCATGCATGCCTCCATCCATCAATATATTAAATAGCCATGGTGACATTACACAACCTTGCCTGACTCATGCACCAATGGAAAACCATTTTAATATACCACCATTCACTTGTACACAAGCTCTACTACCAGCATACATGGCTTTCACACTAAGAAGATTCCCAGTAACACCATATTATTTTTTTGTTTTTTTGTTATTGGAGGTTTAACGGCCACCGTGAGCAACTCAATGGGCTATAAAGCAGTCGCCCGCCCCTAGTTTAGGGCCCCTGGTTCAAGGGAAGGGAGAAAACCAGTGCCATAAGACAAACACAACATCCATGCCTCACCAGGATTTGAACCCGAACCCATCTCGGACGAATGATCAGAAGCCATCGCTTAGAGCACTGCATCACCGGGGCGGCAATATTCATTCAACACCTTCCACAGAAGTATCCTATTTACTCGGTCATATGCTTTCTCCAAATCTATAAAGGCAGTAAAAACTTTCTTACCAACAGCCAGATACTTTTCAATCATCATGCGTAATGCAAAAATTTGGTTAGTGCAGCCTTTACCAGGCATAAAACCACTCTGAACATCCCACACTTTCTCTGATGTAAGATCTCATACCTTTTTAATAATGACCTTACCAAACACTTTCCCTGGCACATTCAATAAGCTAATACCATGATAGTTCTTGCAGTCAGTCTGATCACCTTTTCTCTTATACAAGGGTACAATGATAGCATCTCTTCAGTCCCGAGGTACCATTCCTAACTCCCAGCACAACTTGTAGATTTCAGCTAACCAGTCAATTACAGAGTCACCACCATATCTCAACATATCAGCAGTTATGCCATCAACTTCCGGAGCCTTACCATTCTGAGGAGATTTTAGAGTTTTACACAGCTCTTCTCTTGAGATCCTTCCTGTGCTTCCATCTCTCACTGTGACATCATCTGCTTCTGCCTCAGAATCACCTTTGCTTTCTTGATCTAATAACTCACAGAAGTATTCGCCCCATCTTTCACTTAACTCCCATATCATTTCTTCGATCCTATTCCTCATCTTCACACAACTTGCAATTTTGTTTCCCCTATTTCTCCTGTATCTCATATACTTTCAGAAAGTTTTTCAATCATTCCAAAAAGCCAATTCATGCCTTTCCACCTTTTCCTTCCTATTTTTAGCCTTACTCTGGCAAACCAGCTTCGATGCCTCAAACTTCTTACAGTGATATTCTTCCTCAGAAACTCTACCTTGCAACATCCCCAAATATGCTTCCTTCTTCCTCTTTACTGCCTCTTCAAATTCACTATTCCACCAAGCATCACTTCTAGTGTTACCAACTATTTTGGTGCCACAGACCTCTTCAGCAGCAGTGACAACACAATTCTTAAAAACAAGTCCACTTCTTTTCTACATCCCTCTCACATGACTTCAGCCATTCACTGATGGACTGCAAGGAGCCTTTCAACCTTTATTATTCCATCCTAGGCCTCTTCCTTTTCCTCCAACCAACATTCAAGTTTTACTTGTGACACCAATCAGAGCCAGCATCTGCACTTCTCATCATGTGGGTGTCAACAACTAAGTGTTTCAGATGTTGATCGTGAACAACAAAATCAATATATTACTCTTTTGAACCAGAGTATGATTTTCCTAAGTATATGTGTGGATATATTTGTGGTTGAAAAGCGTATTAGATACACACAAATCATTATCAATGCAGAGTTCAATTAATCTTTCACCAACATTATTCACACAAGGATCATCAAACGTATCCAGAACATTATCAGAAATCACATTCTGCACACCTACTCTAGCATTGAAATCCTCTACAATTATAACTCTCCCATTAGCACCAAACTGGCTCAAAACAGCTTTTAGCTCATTCCAGGTTCCGAGTCACAAGGAGCATACACTACAACAATTACTATTCTCCGAAGTTACACTTTCATATGAATCCAAAGAATTCTCTCACTTATGCAGCTACAGTGAATCAAGTTGTTCTTCAACTTTGAGTAAATGCAAAAATAATGTTCAGTGAGCTAATGGAAAAACATTACACAATCTAAGATTATTTGGAGAAAACCAAAATATAGTACTTCTGAACCTAAATCCTTATTTGTCTGGTTATGCTCTATTAGACAAGCAGTTGCCACTAAAAGAGACTAAGTCCTCAAATAGGAAGTCAAAGAAATAGAAACTGAACCTGTAGATTGTGGTGATTCACCATCTTCTGCTGACTCCTGTTAATCTGGCCCTTCACTACCGTTGCCTTCACCACAAAATTCACTTTGCACAACATTCTACAAGAAGGAAAAAATGGATTGATGGATTGTTTGACTTGTTCATTTACTAAACAGCACAATGGTGCTTATGACTTTATTACTTTGAGGTAAAACAATGGGGAATTCCTGACAATGATTGAAATTGTGCCACGCATAAATACACAAACAATGACTGTTACCAAACACTTAAATGATTTTTATCAGGGTGGCTACAAAATCATGAACAAAAAATTCACTGACTTTTCCAGGTTTTCCAGGTGAAAATGCACTTTTTTCCCTGACCATTGCATACGAACCAGAAAAGTTAATGAATACAAAGGCAAATAATAAAAACACTTTTTTACTTCTATTTTTACAAATGAAGTCAACTCTTGATAACTCTTAACTTTGATAACATTGAATTTCTGATAACTCAAAAAAAAAAGTAAAATTCCTTGCAAGTGCCCTAGGCACATAATGAAGTTATGGTCTTGATAAGTCAAAAAAATTTTAGTGGCCAACGTGATAACTCAAAATATTCTTGTTTAAAAATAAAAAATAGCCCATAAAATGCAAACAACATAAGGATTTGATGCACAACTCATTCATAACAATAGACACCAAAAGTAAACATTCCACGCTGACCACTTTAACCTTGGAAAGTGACCTCCCTCTGAAATAATTCTGCCACCACTCAGCCAGGGACAGACTGCAACTACACTCCTTGCAGCACATCTTCAATTTCCACCAATAAGTAATCAAAAAGTCATCTTTAATTAACATTCAAAAAGAATTTCAGACGGGCATCTTACCATTCGACCTAATAGACAGATGGTGTTCAGTAGCACTTTTTGTTAATTTTATGTTGCATATTCTTGTTCTGAACAAATTCAAGCTTTGTTTCATAAAACTTATTTTTCTAAACTTGTGGCTTCAAATCACAAGTTGAACACATTGTCCTTTGCTGATAAAATCAGTTATTAAAGATGTTGAAGGCAGCAAAAAAAAAAAAAAAAAATGTACAGCATTTTGTAATACTGGAAAGCACAATGTCTACAATTCTAAAGAATAAAAAAGTGATTTATATTCCTTTTTTTTTAAAGGAAGCCTCATCAAAAAGAAAAAAAGAAATGTGCAGAGTATTAGAATATTTGAAGGATGCTTGATGGAAATGAAATATTTATTCAGTTTCAATTTACTTCCGATATTGGAGGTTAATTATTTAACGTGCATTAATGCATTTGCATTTTTGAACTTCACTTTTAGTTGGTAAAGTTCGATGAACACTTACCGCACGTGGGGCTTGGCTTTCAATCCATATTTCCGTTACGTGGATGTGGTACGGGATTTTTCATTTGGCCACGGGTCTGCTTCTTCTTTTTTTTTTTTTTTTTTCTCCGTTGGAATTTATTTTGTCTCATCACCAAATGAGTTTTTCCTTTGCTGCATCCTCATTTACTTCAATATTTATTCATACCCGAAGTACTTTCGGTACTACTACTATACCGTCTTCGAGGGGACATTTTGCTCCAACTAGCACGGACCGTGTCAGCTGGGCATTTCGGTGGTTCTCGCGGGCTGCTTCTGTCATCTGCTATCGCTTCTTCTTGGGCGTTGTGGCGCCATCTCTTGTTGGTCAGTGATCTCCTTTTTCGAACTTTTTCTTTTTTTTGCTCAATTTTAATTAAATTTCTCCAGCTGTTTCTCAAATTATTAGGGTCATTGTGGTTGCAAACTTTTGTCCTATTTTTTTCAATCATTACCGACTCTGCTATTCTGAGGTGTTTTTCGGATTTACAGCTTTTAATGATTTTTATATTTTCGAATTTTGGATATTTTTGGTTATCCAGACAGTATTGAATCAGTGCTGTTTTAATCTGTGTTTAAGCTTATTTTTGGTACTTCCTATATAAGCCATTGGAGGATTTTCAGTAATAGGAATTGAATAAATACCTGCTTTTTCTAACATTCTTATTTTATCATTATTTTTTGTTACTATATTTTTGATGGTATTTACTTTTCCTCCAATTTGAATGTTATGCTTTTTACAAATATTATTAATTTCATTGGTAGTGCCTTTAATGTAAGGAAAACCATTTAAATATTTGATTTCTTTTTTAATTACTACAGCATTATTTTTTTTTATTTTCTTTATTACTTCTGTGTCCCATTTTTTTATTAAATGGTTAGGATAACCAAAGCTGCTTGCAATTTTTTTTATGAATTTGATTTCTTCATTGATGAACTGACTATTTTCAGAATGCGTATATGCTCTTTTAATTAAGGTTTTTATACTATTGCATTTTTGAGGATATGGATGTGCTGAATTGTATGGGATTAGGACCGGAACAAATGAACTTTTCCGATAAACTCTGTATAGTAACTTATCTGTGGATTTGATAACATGTACATCCAAAAAGGCTATTGCATTATTTTTTTCCATTTCAACCGTGAGTTCTATAGTTGGATATAATGCGCTGTAACGTTTTGTTAATTTTTTTAATTCTTCTTCGTTCAGTTTTGATAGAATGAAAATGTCATCTACGTATCGACAGTACACTTCTGGTTTTTCTTCCATATGATGTAGGACATTTTCTTCAATTTTGTTCATCACAACCTCAGCATATAGAGTTGATAATGGTGAGCCCATTGGGCCTCCTGAATTTTGTTTGAATATTTTGTTCTTGTATGTAAAAATATTATTTTCATATAAATAAACTAAAACTTTTTGAATTCTTGAATTTGTGTGTTATTTAAAATTTTAAGATTTTGCAACTTCTTAATGATGATTTCAATAGCTTCTGGAACTGGAGTGCTTGGATATAATGCTTTAACATCCATGCTTGCCATGTTTAAGTCCATTAGGCCAGTTTTTACATTTTTAATTTTCTCTATAAACTCATATGTGTTCTTGATGGTGAACTTGTTGTTCATGAAAAAGGGTGCTAGGAATTTGTAAATGTTTTTCTCTAATGTTATCAAAGGTGAGTTTTTTTTTGAGACTATCAGTCTCATTGGAGCACCATCTTTGTGCGTTTTTATCTTTGCAACGATACGTGGTATGCCTGCTCCCATTGGTGGAAACGAGCGTTTGATTTCAAGAAATCATAGCACATTACCTGATGAAATCAAACGCTCGTTTCCACCAATGGGAGCAGGCATACCACGATCGTTGCAAAGATAAAAGCGCACAAAGATGGTGCTCCAATGAGACTGATAGTCTCAAAAAAAAACTCACCTTTGATAACATTAGAGAAAAACATTTACAAATTCCTAGCACCCTTTTTCATGAACAACAAGTTCACCATCAAGAACACATATGAGTTTATAGAGAAAATTAAAAATGTAAAAACTGGCCTAATGGACTTAAACATGGCAAGCATGGATGTTAAAGCATTATATCCAAGCACTCCAGTTCCAGAAGCTATTGAAATCATCATTAAGAAGTTGCAAAATCTTAAAATTTTAAATAACACACAAATTCAAGAATTCAAAAAGTTTTAGTTTATTTATATGAAAATAATATTTTTACATACAAGAACAAAATATTCAAACAAAATTCAGGAGGCCCAATGGGCTCACCATTATCAACTCTATATGCTGAGGTTGTGATGAACAAAATTGAAGAAAATGTCCTACATCATATGGAAGAAAAACCAGAAGTGTACTGTCGATACGTAGATGACATTTTTCATTCTATCAAAACTGAACGAAGAAGAATTAAAAAAATTAACAAAACGTTACAGCGCATTATATCCAACTATAGAACTCACGGTTGAAATGGAAAAATAATGCAATAGCCTTTGGATGTACATGTTATCAAATCCACAGATAAGTTACTATACAGAGTTTATCGGAAAAGTTCATTTGTTCCGGTCCTAATCCCATACAATTCAGCACATCCATATCCTCAAAAAATGCAATAGTATAAAAACCTTAATTAAAAGAGCATATACGCATTCTGAAAATAGTCAGTTCATCAATGAAGAAATCAAATTCATAAAAAAATTGCAAGCAGCTTTGGTTATCCTAACCATTTAATAAAAAAATGGGACACAGAAGTAATAAAGAAAATAAAAAATAATGCTATAGTAATTAAAAAAGAAATCAAATATTTAAATGGTTTTCCTTACATTAAAGGCACTACCAATGAAATTAATAATATTTGTAAAAAGCATAACATTCAAATTGGAGGAAAAGTAAATACCATCAAAAATATAGTAACAAAAAATAATGATAAAATAAGAATGTTAGAAAAAGCAGGTATTTATTCAATTCTATTACTGAAAATCCTCCAATGGCTTATATAGGAAGTACCAAAAATAAGCTTAAACACAGATTAAAACAACACATAAAAAACTGGCAGAAAAAAGAAGAAAAAACAGCACTGATTCAATACTGTCTGGATAACCAAAAATATCCAAAATTCGAAAATATAAAAATCATTAAAAGCTGTAAATCCGAAAAACACCTCAGAATAGCAGAGTCGGTAATGATTGAAAAAATAGGACAAAAGTTTGCAACCACAATGACCCTAATAATTTGAGAAACAGCTGGAGAAATTTAATTAAAATTGAGCAAAAAAAAGAAAAAGTTCGAAAAAGGAGATCACTGACCAACAAGAGATGGCGCCACAACGCCCAAGAAGAAGCGATAGCAGATGACAGAAGCAGCCCGCGAGAACCACCGAAATGCCCAGCTGACACGGTCCGTGCTAGTTGGAGCAAAATGTCCCCCTCGAAGACGGTATAGTAGTAGTACCGAAAGTACTCGGGTATGAATAAATATTGAAGTAAATGAGGATGCAGCAAAGGAAAAACTCATTTGGTGATGAGACAAAATAAATTCCAACGGAGAAAAAAAAAAAAAAGAAGAAGCAGACCCGTGACAAATGAAAAAATCCCGTACCGCATCCACGTAACGGAAATATGGATTGAAAGCCAAGCCCCACGTGCGGTAAGTGTTCATCGAACTTTACCAACTAAAAGTGAAGTTCAAAAATGCAAATTTATTCAGTGTAGAGATAAAAATGTGAGTTCGACATGTAGAGATAAAAATCAGAATTCCACAATGCTTGACAGACAGGAAATCCAAGAAAGTGAACGTGCAGTGCATGAACCTCCACTTACCATATGATCATACTTGCCTCTAAAATTGCAGTTTATGACAAGATGAGACCAAAGAAGGAGGGAAAAAAGCTGAACATTTTAACTGGTGAAAATTCGAAACAGACAGCAAGAATGCAGACTACTGTTAGTCTGTCTTTTGTTGACTCTGCAACTGCACAGCATCGATTGCTTAATTTTTTTCTTTCTGCTGCTATCATTCTCTCCCTACTTCTTCATTGTCGCTTTTCTTGAGTTTTGTGCTCTCTGATAATAACCATCAGCCTGAGGACCTACCATGAGCGCATGACATCAAAGCTTCAACTATTTCAGATAAATGGTGTAACTTTGGGAATATTAATACTTTTGAACACCATGCATTAATTTTTACAAATTTTCCAACTTCGTCACTTCCGTTTTCGGGAATTTCCTTCTTCCCTTATCAAGATTAAATGCAAAAACTTATGGGGTGGGGGATATTTAACAAGGCTGGAGAGTGGGAACATCACGGGACGGTGGCAGGTGGAGCGATTACGGAATTCCGTCCGACTTCCGGTTTTGGAAATTTTTCTCCTATTTTCAAGGTTAAATGCAAAAATTTATGCAGTAAAATATTACTTAAAAATACTGGACACAGGCAACATTGCGAGAAAAAATAAATTACGATTACGGAAAAAATCTGAACTCCATCGACTTTCCGTTTTCGAAAGTTTCGTAAAGATGGAATTCCGTCCTCCGACAAACATCTACCCCCCCCCTTCCCCTCGACACACACACGATTCTCTTTACTTGTGCATCGATCTCCTGAGTGGCCAACATAACGAAAAAGGGGAATTTCTCGAATTCGCGGAAGAACCTCAAGCCTGAAGAGTAGGAGGCAATTTTCGCGGCGTCTAAATTCCGTTTCCACAAATTCTTGCCTACAGTTTCAAGCTGAAATACGAACATATATGCCATAAAATGATATTTTACAAGAATATTGACACAAACGCAACATCCGGAGAAAAAAAGTACTATTAGGGCAAATTCTTTTTACTTCATTCAACTACTGTTTTCGAAAGCTTTGAAACACGAAATACCGTCCCCAGACGGAAAATGACATAACCCCCAAATTCTCTTCAGTTTTGAATCAATCATGATAGTGATCTAAATGATGACTTAATAAAAAAACAAAAAAACAAACCAAAAAAAAAACCGGAGAATTCCGCGAATCTTAGGTATAACATAAAATAATAGCAAACTATTTCTTTTGAACAAATGAAAATTCGTAGAATCCGTAGTTAGACAACTAAATCGGTAGAAAATACGAACATTCCGTTGTAATTGGCACGCATAACAGTCGTATAATCGGCACCACGTGATCGCACCTATCATGTTAATCGTGAATCGCAATTTCCGACAGAAAACTGCGATTCACAGGACCGACTCAGAAATCGAAAGATGCAAGAAAAAAATGATCGTCTTATTGAAACAGTAACTGTCATTTTGAAGTACTTTTGTGTTACTTTTAAGTAAAAAAAAGAACTAAAATCGTTAGCTGTTGCCGCATTATCGCAGTTCATTAGTTAAGACTAAAAAATCCGCTGAAATTGTGGACAGTCCATAGCATTGTCTTATTTCTGAAAAAGTTTTTTCGGTATTCAGTTGAAACGTAAACTAAAACAATCAGCGCACCAAAACTAGGCGATGCGATTCGCAGAATGGCTACACGTTACGGAATAGCACTGCGCGATTCCCGAGAGTCACGGGTTCTCACACCGCGTACGCTTCCGCACGCGCAAATAGTAACGCCTTCCTTGCGTCATATTTTCTATCAAAATACTTCTAAGTAAAAGTAAAAATATATATTCTTACAATCTCTTTTCAGTCTTCTATCTCGCTGTTACGTTATATTTTTTTCTGTTACCGCATTTTTGGTACTTTCCCAATAACACCACCTCTCCTGATATGATCATGATCATATGTAGAGGATTTTAGGAAGGGAGTGTCTGACCCCAGGTCTTAAACAACCCTTAGAAATACGAAGCTAGGGGATTTGGACTAGAGTGCCCGATAGAAAAGTGATACGGAAGCGAAGTAGAAAGGGGGAGGAAGACGCCCTTATTTATTATCGGGGGACCAGTACCTGGGGTCCGACGGCTTAACGTGCCCATCCGTTGCACAGCGGATATTTAGTGAATCGAGCGTTCGTACCTGCCTGGGATCGAACGTGTGGTCCTTTCCGTGGCAGTCACGAACGCTGCCCACAGGGCCACCCGTGGCCCCACCTCTCCTGACAATTACCTCGTGGACTTTTTAAAACGACGCACAGTTTTTTTTTTTTTTTTTTTTTACCGGTGTCCGCAGCACCTAAATTTATAATCTTTTAATAGATAATCTATGGATTACAGAACAGAAATTACTACGGCATTTACTGCAATATATTATGAAATCTCAACTAAGAAGAAAATTCGGCGCCATGGCCAGAATTTTAGGCGCCTGAGCGACCTGGTGCAAGAAATTTGTCGAGGAGCCCTGGACATACCGATAACAGAAGCACAATATTTTTTTACAAAAGACGTGCTAAAAAGACAAAGCATGCGAAATTTGCTGAAAACCCGGCTGGTCTTGCACAAAGGATGTCTCCTCACTCAAGGTCACTCCTAAAGCCGAACCAGGTGCATTTCACCAGCCCCCCCCCCCCACACACACGGAATTTTTTAATTTTTCACAGACACCATTCGTTTGTACTACGTATGAACCGGAATGAACTCCGTTTTTTTTTTCATTTGAACAGCAATAGTTTTGGACATATCTAAAAAACAAAGTGGGGGGCTGGTGAAATGGTACCCTCAAAAAATGGAAATTTCAAATTTCAACATAGCTATTCGTTAATAATTCGTATGAACCGGAAAGAACTCCATTTTCATCGTTTGAACTGCAATAGTGTTTGAGATATTTAACAAACAATATTGAGAATTTACATATAAATATAGGAGGCCGACCATTTCACCAGCTCCCCCACCAAGGAAATTCCAAATTTCAAAATAGTCATTTGTTAGTAAATCGTATGAACACCATTTTTATCGTTTGAACCACAATAGTTTTTGAGTTATTTAAAAAAGAATGTTGCAGACCTACCATTTCACCCACCTCCCTCACCATGGAAATTCAGAATTTCAAAACAACAGCCATTCGATGGCAAATCGTATGAAACATAATGAACGCTATTTTCATCGTTTGAGCCGCAACAGTTTTTGAGATATTTAAAAATAATATTGAGAATTTACATATACACTGTATATATAGGAGGCGGACCATTTCACCAGCCTCCCACCATGGAAATTCAAAATTTCAAAATAGCCATTCGTTAGTAAATCGTACGAACCAAGAAGAACTCCATTTTTATCTCTTGAACCCCAATAGTTTTTGAGATGTTTCAAAAAGAATGTTGATGGCCCACGATTTCAGCTGCCCCCCCGGACATTTCCTATGTCAGGATAGCTATTCATTAGCATCGTGTGAACTGGAAATGGTTCCATCTTTATCGTTCGAATGTGGATAGTGTTTGAGATATTTGTATAAAGAGTGATGGAGGATAATGAAGAAGAAATTTATTTTAAAAAAGTCTTGCATTCGTTCCTGTCATTATCTTAAAGAACTCTCCGTTTCTAGCTTTGAACCGCAGCAGTTGAAAAGACATTCCAAAAATAACGTGACGGTTTCAATATCTCTTCAATGTGTCTCAAGGACCAGTACACAAGAGAACAGGAAAATGCATGACATAGTAAAACAGCAAAAATCTCGGAGCGAAAAAAATGACGCAAGGCAGTCTGTAGTAAACACACAAGGCATCACAGGATGAAACGGAGCATGGCAGAGGCACAAAGCAGTCTGTTACAATCGTGTGAGGTAGTCGGTGGCAGATACAACACGAGACGAAGTACACAGGAAACAGTCACTGGGCAGAGGAACGGCTGAGCCAGCAAATAGAGAAAGCACCATACCTGGAACCAGGGAGCAACATGATGAGTAGAAAACCGAGGAACTATTCCTTTTTCCTTTTAAGGAAAAAACGAAATTATTGTTGCGAAATTATTGCTGTCCGCCTGTGGTTATTGGGCGCCATCCTCCGACAAAAAGAGAAATAATGGTACTAATGCCACTCTTTGAAAAGAAACACGACATTAAGAAAAAACTATTACTTTCTTTAAAATTGGCACTTCCTATCTAACAGTGGCATAGCAGTTAGACATACTATACAAAACATAGCAGGGTAGGAAGCAACACATGGCACTAAGGGAAAATCGGGCCGGGGCCATGGTTGAACCACAGAAAAATAGAGCAGAACGAACGACACGAGGCAGTTGGTGATGGTCATGTAAAGCGGGCGCAGTCATGACATCGTAAGACAAAGCACACAGAAAAGGGTCACAAAGCAGAATGATGAGTAAAAAAAATGAGGCACGAGAGAAAACATCACATAAAGAGGAGAACGAAACAAGAAGGGCTGAAAGAGGCAGGGAGAAACATAGCTAAGCAAACACAACAGAAATCAATCATCAAACAGGCGGACACCGAAGAAGGAGACGATGTTGAGCATGACAAATGAAGTCGTCAAGACAACCACAGTAACGTTCAACTTCTGGGTAAGAGCCCGAAAGGTGAAAAAATGCAAAGTAAAAAGCGCTAAGATCGTCAACCAGAGATGAGTAAACTGCCGGATCGTTGGAAGCAATAAAGTGATCAAGGGGAGCATCGTGAGAAGAGTAAAAGAACACTGGGAAAGCGGCATCTAGAGAAAGAGTCTGTGTAAACTCAGGAACAACCAACCTGAAGACGAGCAACAAGATCAGGCACAACAGAGGGACTGCCAAGAAGGTGAGCAAAAGTGACGGCAGCAGGATCAGGAGTGGAGCCTGGCGAAGAACGACGAGGAGGAGACATAACCACAGCGGCACGTTTAGCGCGAGTCTTGCGATTAGACCGATGACGATGCTTCTTATTAGGAGCAATACCAGTAGGGAAATGTTGACGAAGAGAACAAGACGACATAGAAGGAACAGCAGGCGCCATCTCAGGAATCTGGCAAGGTGAATAGAGTACAAAGTCGGATGGCATATGCAAGGAGGTAACTGCAGGAACAACAGAAGCCGGGGAGGGTGGGGTTTCAAATGAATCTAGAAGAGGAGCTGCGCGAAAGTGTGGGGAACGATCATGGGGACCAGAAGGCGAAACAAAGGCAACGGCACTAGAGGCATCAGAAGAGCCCCGAGAAGGTGAAAAGGGCGGAGAGCACACCGGAGTACTGAAACCGGTGGAGGAAAGATGAGCATCTGAGGGTGGTGAAGCCGATGTATGCAGCGGCGATTGTGGAGCAGAAAATCCCGGGATCAGGATAGACGAGGTGACGTGCAACAAAGAAGGAAGCACCTGAACAGTCGGAGAAGGTGAGGCAACAGGATCTGACAAAGCGCAGACAGCAGACGATGAAAATGAAAGCAATACAGACGAAGGCACCGAAGCAGGAGCAGTAGATCCAGATGTACCCACAACAGGCGATGCTGGCGGGGAAGGAAAAAGACCAACGGAGGCAGATAACGAAGATGGAGACTAAGAAGGTGTGAACAGATCAGGCGAAGGCGTGGTGACTGGAAGCGAAGAAACAGGTTTTGCGACGGGAACTTCAGCAGCCGTTGAGGAAGAATAGGAAGAAATGAGGGGGCACTGTAAGAGATGGTGACCAGGCTGTTTAAATGAGAAGCAATGATAGGCAGTGAATATGTTGATTGCGATGTTGTGATGATAACAAATCACCTGAAAAGTAGTGGGGCAGTAAGAAACAGAGTCTGTGTCAGGGAAAAAAACTAAGGCTTGGCGGCGGAAGCCTAAATTAAGACGATTACCTTGATCAACATGGGGGGCGGGGAGCTTGCGGATATCACCAAGAACGTACGTGCCCACACCGAGAAGGAAAATCATGTAAAAACTCATCGGAAACATCCGGAGGTACAGGATACAAATTAAGAAGAACGGGAGAATGTGCAAGAGGGGTAGGGACCAAGCTATGATCTCCAATGGCAAGGTTAGTCGATAGCACTTGAGAAACAAACTCAGGTGAAGAAAAATATACAAGAAAGGAATTAGGCTTTCTGGCGAAATGTGTAATTGCACCGGGAGGGAGAAACGGCAATGCAGACATATAGACGTGCAACTTGACATTGGGTAAGGTGTCGAACTTGACACTTAAACTAAGAGTTGAAAGCATTGACTTACCAATAGCTGAGGATTCAGACATGTGTGCAATAAGCGTGGAACCTTGACGTGAAATATAGGAGTGCAAGGCTGTCGCGAGGAAAGTCGGAGACGTTGAACACGGATCTGTAGCAGGATGAGGAGAAGAGCAGTCCAGGGACGCATTCAACACACTTGGAGGACACCATGGAAGCAGCACATGGTGAGGTGAGAGGGAAATCAAATTCAGAAGCAGAAGCACAGGCCATGGACAATGTGTAGAAATGCATGGCGAAGGGGACACAGATCCACTATAAGAAGGTGGAGCACCAGGAGGGCAATCAGCATACCGGAGAAGGCAGCGCAGAGAACCACTGTCAATGGGTGGAGCACCAGGAAGGTAATCGACACACCGGTGATGGCAGCCCAGAGAACCACTAACGATGATTGGAGCACAAACACGGGAGACAAATGCAGACACAGTAGCAGGAAGGCTGCTACATGCAGCAGATAGTTTTAAAGCAAAAAGTCAAGGCGAGTCACGATGGGCAGATTGTAAACAGCCCCAACGAGATGAATTATAAAGGAATATCGACAAAATATGCACGTACCAACTCGGAAGAATGACTAGGAAGAGAGCGCAGACATTCAAGCATGAGAAAAACACAAATTCATTGGGCGGTGGGCGCTCGATACAGGCAGAGCACAAAATGCAGAGCTCGAAAGGGTGTTGCCAGTAGAACACCGTGACGGGTTGCTGTATGTGTCAAATATCGTACAAAGACAATTGTTTGGATAGAACCATTTCAAGAAAGTTTGTTTTAAATTTAAGGGTGCTTCTGCTTTGCACTTCCTTTCGACCGAAGCGTGTTAAAGTGGAAAAGTTTTCTGCACGTTCTTTGAAAGCTAAAGGATTAACTTACACTTAAGACAGTGGCGGCTCGTGATAACCTGAGATGAGAAGGCTGCATCTCAATTTTGTAGATATCGCTTCGAATAAGCTAAGTTACTGAGCCTGTGCTGATGCTGTCCGTTTAATAAAATAATAATAATAATAATATATATATATATATAATAGTAATATATATATATATATGTATTGATCGAAAGTGTGTTTTTTTACAAAAAATGAATATTTAGATTTTATATTTAGCGATTGATAAGGAATAGGGAAAATGTAGAGGTACCGATACCTAAATTAAGCAACAGATATTAAGCGATGGCCACATTTATGAAGAAAATAATCGAACTATAAAACTTGGTCAGATGCATTATTTCTTAAAAAGAAACTGATTAATCAGTGCATTCTCCCAGTTTTTACTCATGGAGCACAGACATGGACCTGAACTAAAATAGACATACAGATGTTGCAGACAACTGAAAGAAGCATGTAGAGATGCATGTTTGATGTTACCAGGAAAGATACAAATACACTGCTGGGCACCCAAAATGCAACACCAAGAAGGAAGCATCCGATTGGCATGAAATTTGCAGCATGCGTCGCCCGCGAGAGGACATGCAAACGATTAGCATTGCAGGGCATATGCAAATCATGTGCGCCCGGCACCCCACCGAGAAGCACTATAAGAAGGCTGCACAGAAGGCGGGGTGTAAGTAGTGGAAGTGTGTTGTGCTGACGGACCTGCACGTGGGAAGCTTCCTGATCCCTCGTCGCAGAACACGGCAGTCATTCCAGCATGTTTCGTAGTTCGACAGAGGACATATAGTGGCTTATCGCGACAGCGGTTTATCATAACGAGACATTGGCGCCCGTGTGGGACGACATCCAGCCACAGTGAGGCAAGTATGGATTCGGTGGGTGCAAGAGGGATGGACAGACCGATGTGAGTGACTGCCGCAACCGCGGCACACCGCCGAACGAGAGGACCGGCATGTTGTGCGGCGGGCATTGACGACTCGCACCGCCACATCACGCACGTTAGCGCAGGAATTAGGGTGTGTTGCGCAACAACCTGTGTCAGCATGTACCGTTCGACGTTGCCTTCAGGAGTGGGGACTTATCGCATGGAGCCCATTGCTCAGATTACCATTGATGTTACACCACCAGCGAGTGCGGCGGCAGTGGGCCGTTGAACGCCTCACCTGGACTACGGAATGGTACGACATTGTCTTCTCAGACTAATCCCGCTTCTGCCTGCAACACCACGATGGTCGGATCCGCGTGTGGCGGCACAGCGGCGAAAGACTGCATGCTGCCTGCATTATGCATCGCCATATCGGTCCGTCGCTTGGCGTTATGGTTTGGGGCACAATTGGTTATGACACCCGCACCCCGTGGTATGCATCGCCGATACACTCAACCGCTACCGCTTCATCTCCGACGTTTTGGAGACTGTAGTCCTCCCTTACCTGCAGGACGTGCTAGTGGCCACGTTTCAACAGGACAATGCGCGCCAGCACGTGGCACGCATCGTGCAATAATTCTTCACGGCCCACCAGGTGTCACTGCTGCTGTGGCCCGCCTGTTCTCCCGATACGTCGCCCATCGAACATGTCTGCTCGCTGATCAGCAACCGAGTGGCCCGGCAAGCACCACCTGCGGTGTACATGACCTTGATGAACTGTGGCAACGTGGCAGCCTGATGAACTGTGGGAATGTTTGGAAGCAGTCTGGACCGACATACCCCAAGCCCACATCCAAAGCTTCTTTCGTTCGATGCCGCGGCGTGTAGAGGCCGTTATTGCCAGCCATGGGGGCCACATGAACTATTGATGTCTGCGTGTTCCGCAAGTCTCATGGCCCTGTAAGCTCAATCGTTTCATCTTTGTATCTGTTGTTATGTGTCCAGTAAATCTGGCTTTGCTATCTCGTGTCCTTCTTGGTGTTGCATTTTGGTTGGCCAGCAGTGTAGAAACTCGTGGATTGGGAAAATGACAAGAGTGGAAGACATTATGATCAGAATTCCTGAAATTGCAATTAGATGGACATATTGCTAGAAGAGAGAGCCACTGACGGAGAGTTGAAATATTGAACTGGATAGCAAGGGAAAAAAACAATACCCAGAAGATGACAAGAGGGAGATGGGTGCATGAAATTCGAAAGCATGAAAGAATAAAGCTCAAGGCAGATTGTTGTGGAAAAAGAAACTTGGAGACTCTCATCCAGCAGTGGATTGATAGTGGTTGCAAATTTTATATACATGCATATATGTATATAAGTATATAAGGACAAAAATTAAAAAAATTTAATGCGTGTGGCAGTGGCAGCGGAGACACGCACTCAAGGTCATGTACACATTCTCAAGTGTCTCATTATGTCCCCTAGAAATATGACAATAAATACACTGATGGGGAAAAAAATCCCAACACCACGAAAAAATAGTTGTAGAGGAATGAAATGGCGGCAATACATTTGTATAGGTAACATATTTAATCGATTAAGGTTTCAAGATCACAGCTTATTGTAAGCGCGAGAAGAGCCATTTTAAATGTGAAATGCTGGTACATTAATAACCGGTGTGACCGCCAGAATGTTGAATGCAAGCACGCAAACGTTCATGCATTGTGTCGTACAGGTGCTGGATGTCAGTTTGTGGGATGGAGTTCCATGCCTGTTGCACTTGGTCGGTTAATACAGGGACGGTTAATGCTGGTTGTGGGTGACGCTGGAGCTGTCGTCCAATGATGTCCCATATGTGCTCGATTGGTGAAAGATCTGGTGATATAGCAGGCCACGGCAACATGTTGACACTCTGTAGAGCATGTTGGGTTACAACAGCGGTATGCGGGCGAGCGTTATCCTGTTGGAAAACACCCCCTGGAATGTAGAAACGATAAAACTGCGTATCCGAGACAAACAAAGAATGGCAACGGGGATTAGCAAACCCCAGTAAGCGAGAAGGCACCCACAAGCAAAGGTGCAAAATCGCCATGCTCCTTAAGACGCCCAAAGTTTTGGGCGAAAAATTTCGAGCAAAGAAAACGGTAAAAGTTGGTATTAACGGAACCTAATCAAAGTTTAGTGAAGCAAACCTGCATTAAACGAGAATAGCGCCAAGAACAGCTATACCTGAAATGGACGATTGAAACGATAACATCAGTGACAACCGGACCACGTGCACGAAATGTAAATTAAGCAAGATAGAAATGCAAAGGTAAGCATTATCTAGCTGAAATATCTAATATAATTTTGTGCAAGTATTTCGCTGCAGAAATTAATCTCTCTCTCTCTCCCTTTCTTTTTCAATTTATCCAATACTGAATTCTATTCTTAATTGCAATTTGTTCACATGCCCATTTTGACCAGAAGAGAAAATATAAGTAAAACGTTTTTGCAAAAGTCCCGGCAACTGAGTATTTGTCATTAGCAAACACAAATATTTTACAGTTTGATGGTGTTAGAATTATTACGTTGAATAAAAGCAGAAACAAACCAAAAATTGGAAGGGGAAAAAAAAACAAAAGCAGGTTGAGTAATACGTTCAAACATACCTTATTTAATACTTTATTTCAACATTAGTCATTATTTTAATTCATTCCCCTATTTTATTTCTTATTCGGAAGCACAAGAACCGTATTAATCAACAAAGCACACAGGCCTTTCGATGCATTCCCACCCAATGAGAGACTACATTCGCGAGCAACCTGTGTTAGCGAGACTGCCATCAATGCAGTCCCCAGGGAAGTTTTATTCAAAGGAAACGAACTGATGTGGGAATAGGCAGAGTTTCCCACATGAGTTGGTTTCAACACCCATCAGGGCTGCAAGCAATGCAGTCTGGCGCAGTACGCCAACGTTCATTGCTCTCCCAGTGGTGTTATGTAGGGAAAACTTCCAGTTGAGTTCAGAAAATTTCTCTCTCTTGGTACGGCATGAAAATAAAACTGCTTTGGGTAGGGGGGGCTGCAGCGCAGCAGCCCCATAGCAGGAGCCGCCCCTGACTGAAGAGCAATTGAATCAGAGATACCTGTCTAGTAATGTGTAGCACCACCTTTCGCCCTGATGACGGCGACGATTCTTCTCGGCATGGACTCGACAAGACACCAGAAGCGTTGGGAAGCCATACGGATCCACAACCCCTGAACAAGCTCCCACAGTTCACGAAGATTTGAAGGAGGAGGGTCAGAGCCTCGAACATCTCTCTCGATGGCATCCCAGATGTGCTCGATGGGATTGAGGTCAGGTGACCTAGCTGGCCAATTAAGCGAGGTCACGTCGTAGGAGTGTTCATCCAACCATTCAGATACAATTCGGGAGCGATGGCACGGTGCATTGTCTTGTTGCAGGATGCGGCTCCCAGTGGGATGTTGAAGACGCACAAATGGGAGCACATGGTCGTCCAGAATATCCGGTAACGTTGACCTGTGAGGGACGATGTCACACGTACCAGGGGTCCCATTTCAGTCCTCGTAAACAGTCCCCAGACGAGAATGCCACCCCTACCAGCTTGAAGAGTACCCTGCTGGCAAGAAGGATCCATCACTTCATGCGATTTGCGCCGTACTCGTACCCTGCCATCCGCATGTACCAACGTGAATCTCGACTCATCAGTCCACGCAACATTTTTCCACATATCTAGGGTCCAGTGACGATGTTCCCGCACCCATGCTAATCTTTGTACCTTGTGATGTGCGGTCAGCAGCAGTACACTCGTGGGACGATGGCTTCTGTACCCCATAGCGAGGAGAGGTTCTGGATGGTGTGGCTGCTTACACGTTTTTGTGCACCAGCGTTAAATTGCCGAGTGATTTCTTGCACTGTGGCCCGTCTATCCACTGTTACAATGTGAGCTAGCAGACGATGATCCCGCTCATTCACACGCTGTTGTCCACAGCAGTTGGCCCTTGCAGGGATGGTTTTACCGGATTCGACGTACTCACGGTGTACCCGTGACACAGTGGCTCGTGAAAACCCCAGTGCCTGCACGACTTCCGAGATGGAGTGACCCATTCGCCGGGCCTTGACAATTTGCCCACGGGGGTGGTTGGTTGGTTGTTTGATTTTTATGGCGCAAGGGCCATGTTTGGCCAAAGAGCGCCAGACATAAGACAGACAAACAAACAGTATTAAAAATGTGCTATGAAGCTTAAAATATGGCTGACCAAATAAAACTGAAGAATGAGAACGATGGAAGGGCTAAAAAAGAGAATGAAACAAACAGTATTAAAAACATGATACAATGATTAAAATCTAGCTGATTCAGCAAAAATGAGAAATGAGGATGATGATAAGGCTAAAATCTGGATACGTTTAAAATAGTCAATTTCTTTAAAAAATGAAAACACGGCAACAGTATCACAGTGGTCATTGAGGAGCCGCTGCAGTGTAGCGGCGTCCTCGGTCAACAAATGAGAATGAAAATAGTGAAAACGTACACCACGAAAACGAACACAACTACACAAAAGATGAATGACAGTGAGTCGGCAATTGAACGTCTCACACATCGGTGCAGTGTCGCCACACAGCAAAAAGCGGTGAGTGAAACGACAATGCCCAATGTGGAGACGCGCAAGCACCACTTCCTCCCTGCGGTTTCGACGAGATGAGGAGTTCTAGATTTCAAGAATAGGTTTTATACGATGCAGTTTATTTTCCACCTGTTAGTCCCACAAACCCTGCCACGTTCCTTTGATATGAGCATGAACAAAAAATCGAAAATTGTGATGAAAGAGTGGCAAGGGTGTGATGACCAAAGAGGAAGCAGATCTAGCGGCCGCATCAGCACACTCGTTACTGGAAATTCCAACATGCCCAGGAATCCAGCAGAATTGAATCTGGACACCGGCCTCAAGCAAGGAACGAAGAAGCCTTCCTACGTTCAAAAGAAATGGACGATTACAACAGTCCAGCGATGACAAAGACTGCAGGACACTTAAGGAATCCGTATAGACCATAGCACTATGATGAGAACTCGACTGAACATGGAGAAGTGCAAAATACACAGCATGCATTTCTGATGAAAACACCGTGGCCTCACCTGGAATTCGCGCTACTGACACATCATCAACACAGACAGCTGCAGATCCAATGACTCCATGCATCTAGGAGCCATCAGTGAAAATGGGAGTGTATTCAGTATTGAGGGCACGGTGCTCAGCAAAGAGCTGCTGGTACACTCACGCAGGGGTTGAGGATTTGTCGAAAGACGTAAACGTGGTATCAACCATGACACCAAGTGGGTGCCATGGAGGATCCCCAAAGCCCCTTGTCGCTGCAACAAGTGACAAGTCGAGCCCTGCATCACGAGCTACGACCGCCATACGAAGACCAAAGGTTGGAATGCACGAGGGCCGGTTCTCAAATAAACGAGCATGCCGAGGATGGAAAACTGCACCGTACAAAGGATGGTCTGGAAGAGACCGAAGTTTTAAGTAAAAGTGAACAGACAGCTGCAGACGGCGTAATTCAAGCGATGGTTCGTTCGCATCAGCGTAAAGGCTGGGAATCAGAGATGTTCGAAATGCTCCCGTACAAAGACGCAGCGCCTGATGATGAACAGCGTCCAAAGGCCGGAGAACGGAAGGACAAGCTGAGCCATACACGATACAGCCATAATCCAGTTTCGACCGAATTAAGGAGTGGTAAATGCGAAACAAAGAGATCCTGTCTGCGCCCCACGAAACTTTCGAAAGGATTTTTAGAATAGAAAGAGCACGCAGACAGAAAATCTTGAGCCGCCAAACGTGCGCACGGTCGACGGTCAGTCCAAGGAACTTGGTCTCCGGCAAAACTGGAATGGCTGCACAGTCTAAATACAGCTCGGGGTCAGGATGGAGGCCACGCCTCCAACAGAAATGAACACATGCTGTCTTGTCGGGAGAAAGAACGAAACCATTGCTATTCGCCGCTTTAAAAATCTGATTAATTGCAGACTGCAACTGCCTTTCAATAAAACGCATGCTCGATGACGAGCAGAAGATGTGCAAGTCATCGACATACACAGTAGCCGAAACTGCAGGAGGAAGATTTGTGAGGAGACAATAAATGCGCAGGATGAACAATGTGACAGATAAAATGCAACCTTGAGGAACACCTTGTTCTTGATGGAATGTTGCCGATAGGGTCGTACCCAGGCGCACCTGGAACACCCGATTGCAAAGAAAATTTACAATAAATGTCGGAAGATTTCCTCGCAATCCGCATGTGTGGAGGTCATGGATAATCACGTGCTGCCACGCACGATCATAGGCTTTTCGATGTCAAAGAATACAGAAACCAGGTGCTGCCTAAGCAGGAACGCCTCGCGCACAGATGTCTCAAGGTGCAGGAGAGGATCGTGAGGTGAACGATGACGGCGAAAGCCGCTTTGTGATGGTGAAAGTACTTGATGATATTCTAAAAAATGAACTAACTGGGAATTAAATATGAATTCGAGAACTTTACACAGACAGCTAGTGAGAGCAATTGGGTGATAACTAGAGGGAGACTTAGGATTCTTGCCAGGCTTCGGAAAAGGTAGAACAAAAGCCTTTCGCCAAGACTCCGGGAAACTGTGCTCTAACCAGATGCGATTGTATAAGATTAAAAGGTTCTCGAGAGACGACTGCGAGAGACGACGGAGCATGTCGTAGTGGATGTCATCGGAACCGACAGAAGTAGCCCCGGACCGATGCAGAGCCACCCGAAGTTCACACATGCTGAAGGGGGAGTTATAACCAGTGTCGATATAGGGCGCAAAAGAGATTCTCTGGCGTTCTGCGGTGGATTGAATCCTATGAAAGGAGGACAGATACGCCAGACCACTCGAAACGGAGGCAAATGCCTCCCCTAAACAATCTGCAATCTCCCCGACTTCAGCATATGTGCAGCCGTTACTCTTGAGAATGGCAATCTAGTGAGAGCTGTAGTTACCCCGGATCTTACGAATCTTGTCCCACACACTTTTCGAACTGGCACGTGAAGTGAGAGATGACACATACTGGATCCAAGACTCCCTCTTGCTACGCCGACGCACCAACCAAGCATAGGATTTAGCTCGTTTAAAAGCAACGAGATTAGCATCGGTTGGATAACGCCGAAAAGTAGACCAGGCCTAATGTTGAGCTCTCCTAGCCGCTGCGCATTCAGGGTTCCACCAAGGTTTCGGAATTCTGGGGAGCTTTGTAGATGTTTTAGGAATTGAAAGATCAGCTGCCTGAAGAATACAAGTTGTGACTTCAAGTACAGCTGCGTCGATTGACTCTTGGGTCACCATTTCAGAAGATATCACCGTGGACGATGCAAAGACCTCCCATCTGGCAGGTTCCATCCTCCGTCGAGGTGGGCGGGAGGCAGAAGATGGCACGTTTGCATGGTGCCAGAGGACGATTGGGAAGTGGTCGCTCCCGTGGAGATCCTTACACACCGTCCACGACCAGTCAGCAATAATCGATGGTGAACCCAAGGTCAAATCGATCGCACTGAAGGATCTTGTCGGCTCATGGAAGTAAGTGTCAGCACCGGTGTTTAAAAGGCACACAGAGGCCGAGCACAGAAGAGACTCTATGCTACGACCTCTCGCGCTGGCGCTGACACTACCCCACAAAGGATGATGAGCATTCAAGTCACCCAAAAGAAGGAAGGGTGAAGGAAGCTGATCAATCAAGCTCTCCAGAACAGAGACGCTAACATCCTCATCCGGTGGCAGATAGACACTGCAAACAGTAAGAGGCACAGGCATAGAAATACAAACCGCCACGGCCTACACAGTTGTGGAAACCGCGACGGAAGATACCGGATCTCTGTGAGGGACGAGAATAGCGACACCCCCACAGGCTATATTTCCAGACGAGTTATCTGTCCGAAATGCACTGTAGCCTCGAACTGAAAGCAGGTCCGATGGTTTAAGCTGTCTCCTGGAGACAAAGGCACACCGGAGAGTACAAATAAAGCAGATGTTTCACGTCATCAAAACTGGTGCGAAAACCTCGGCAGTTCCACTGAATTATTGTACCCATGGGTAAAAATGAAATAAAAAAGGAAATGGTTAAACTTGGTCAGCCTCCATTTCCTCTGATGAGTGTTCCCCCATATTTGGGGGTGTGTGACCAGGGGCCAAGATTGGTGAATGCTTTGTCCCAAGTGTCTTAGTGGGATTCGCTCGCCGTTGATTGTTTGGCTGAGACCTTGGAGGAGAAGAAATGCTCTTCTTATCCTTGACCTTGGTGTTTTTGCCAGAAGAAGTGGCCTGAGTTCCCTTGCTGGTGTTGGAGTGAGTCTGCTTCAGTGAAGTGGCAGGTGCCGCTTTCAGACTTCTAGCTCGCGACTGGAGTGCCTCCAGTCCGGCTGCGATGATTTCTTCTACATTGTATGGACATTTAGGGGGAATCTGAATGTCGGTCTGAATGGCAACCATAGATTTGGCAACCACCACTGAAGCGTATGATCGCCGATCAGATGTAACAGGAACCACTCTTCTTCTGGCCTCAGGATAGGAAATATTTTCCACCATTTTGAGCCTTTGGATTTCCTTCTCCTCCTTCCACTTGGGACAATCTTTGGCTGATGCTGGGTGTGAACCCTTGCAGTTCACACAAAACTCGGCCTCGGCCACACATTCTGAAAGTAGATGCTCTGTGGCACCACAGTGTCCACACCTAGGAGTACTCCTACATGACTGCTAAGAGTGGCCGTACGACTGGCACCTAAAACATCTCAACGGGTTAGGAATGTATGGTCGTACCTCGAGGTGGAGATACCCTGCCTTGATGGATGTAGGCAGGGAAGGGCTGTTGAATGTCAAGATGACGTTCCAGGATGGGACAAACTGCCCATTCCTCCTGAAAGAAATACGCCGCACACCCGTAACATGTTGGCTCCTCAGTTCTTCGAGAAGTTCATCCTTGGTACATTCAATAAGATCCCGAGAGGAGACAACACCTCGAGATGAATTTAGGTAACCGTGTGGTGTTATTTTGACCGGAGTCTCAAGCAGCATGCTGGTGTTGATAAGTGTGGAACTGTAGGCCACAGTAGACATCTCAACAAGAAGATCTCCAGACTGGAGCTTCTTGACACTCTTAGGAGAGCTTGCGATTGATTGAAGTGCTTTATGGATCCAAAATGGACTTTTGGCACTCAAAGGCTTTGAAGGGTCCAATGAGTGCACAAAATAGAATCTAGCATTGGAAACATCAGCGACAAATTTTTTGGCGGAAGGACCTGAACCTTCCTCCATACCCCTTTTAGTTTTGGGTTTGTAGGGAATTTCATTGAGAGCCATGAAAAAAAATAAAGGATTCATCCGCCGACGTCCCCACCCACTACCGAGCCCAACAGGGGAGAGCCGGAGGTCCAAGTGGATGCAGGACACGACTCTATGGATAGCAAGCGGATATAGCAAGTTGATAGGGCAGATATGCGCTCGGCGAGCACCCAGACTTTCCCATGCCTGGGGAACACCCCTTTGGCATGCCCACCCTATTCCCAGACTCACCCTGTCATGTAAAACGACAAGCTGTTAGAGGTCTGGGCTCCACTCGGCCACAGAACTCATTGACTAGGAGTGGGTTAGTTCCTAGCCGCCCATTTAGGGTGAAGCAGGGGGCAAAGAGGAGTGTTGGTCACTGGCGACAACAACACCCAGGCCACCAGAAACCTCAGCCTCCAGCATCCCCTTTTCCACCTTACGGGTCACTGCACACGGCAAACGTGCAGGTAGGTCTAGCTAACCAGCTCAGAAAAACAAAGGAACATGAAATGGAGAGGACAGGATAGAAAACGAGAAACTAAAATACAGAGCTGGCGCATAATCACAACCTCAGCAGCCTACAACTGAGGCGGGTTCGTGTCAAGTGAAAAAACAAAAACCATAAAAATGTGAAAATCATCACATATAGTACATGTCGGCTCGGGCCGTGGGGACGCCATCCCCCAGCATCTGGATAAACACCTGTCTTTTCGGTTAATTTGCCCACGATCAAATGTGCTTAGATCCTTCGTCTTACCCATACTGCATCCAACTCTTGCTGATTCTTGTCGCATCACTCCTTATATTGTCGGATCGCTGCATACATCATGTCGTTTCCGTTTACAGGGCTGCCCACAGCGCCACATTTGCATAACACCAGCTGTCACTAATTCAATTGCTCTTCAGTGTATACCTTCACTATACACTGAAGAGCAATTGAATTAGAGATACCTGTCTAGTAACGTGTAGCACCACCTTTTGCCCTGATGACAGCGGCGATTCGTCTCGGCATGGACTCGACAAGACACCAGAAGCGTTGGGAAGCCATACGGATCCACGACCCCTGAACAAGCTCCCACAGTTCACGAAGATTTGATGGAAGGGGTCATCTCTCTCGATGGCATCCCAGATGTGCTCGATGGGATTGAGGTCAGGTGATTTAGCTGGCCAAGGAAGCGAGGTCACGTCGGTGGAGTGTTCATCCAACCATTCGGATATAATTCGGGAGCGATGGCACGGTGCATTGTCTTGTTGCAGGATGAGGTCCCCAGTGGGATGTTGAAGATGCACAAAAAGGAGCAAATGGTTGTCCAGAATGTCCCGGTAACGTTGACCTGTGAGGGACGATGTCACACGTACCAGGGGTCCCATTTCAGTCCAAGTAAACAGTCCCCAGGTGAGAATGCCCCCCCCAGCTTGAAGAGTACCCTGCTGACAAGAAGAATCTATCGTTTCATGTGGCTTGCACCGTACTCGTATACTGCCATCCGCACGTAACAACGTGAATCTCGACTCATCAGTCCAGGCAACATTTTCCCACATGTCTAGGGTCCAGTGATGATGTTCCCGCGGCCTTGCTAATCTCGTACCGATTCCCGTCGCATCAGTCCTTATATTGTCGGATCGCTGCATACGTCATATCGTTTCCGTTTACAGGGCCGCCCACAGCGCCACATTTGCATAACACCAGATGTGTCTAATTCAATTGCTCTTCAGTGTATATCTGTCAGTATACGTTTATCTGTGGACCTCTAAGTCTGATTTGATATCAGCATCTTTTTTGCATTGGGAAGCTAGAGCAGTGAGAACGATGATTCTAGCATTTTAATATTTATCTGATTCATAATTTCGCCGCCAAGAGCGAAATGCAAGTTCCACCGATTTCAAAATATATTTTGCTTCATATCGTTGCTCAAAAATCAGATTGAAACACTTTCGATGCCTATTGAATGTACCATTTTTACATACACCTTTTTGTATCTTATTACACTGGCATAATATTTGCCCTTTTTAGGTATCAATCACCAGCAAAGTGCGTACATTTATGTGCAATTCATTAATGATATACTATAAAAACAACCATTCACTTACCCAAAAGATCTTAGTCACTTTTTTTATCTTGTAACACTTCAAGCACGTGCTTGAAGTGTTACAAGATAAAAAAAATGACCAAGATCTTTCGGGTAAGTGAATGGTTGTTTTTATAGTATATCATTAATACACTGGCATGCAAAAATTAAGGACAAGACGGTTTTTCGAATGTAATGTCGTGCAGAAGTGCTCCACATAGACTCAAATCATACCATAAGATCCCCAAGTTGTAAGAATATGGGACAAGTGTGCAAAACCGTCCAAACAAGGAATCCAAAGGATATAAAGGCACTTTATTGAAAAGGTAGCTTCGAGCACAACTGGACAGAAGACAGAAACGTCCATGTGACAGGCGGCTGCCAAGAAAAATCCAGTCTTTAGTAGGGGATATGATCACCCCTGACTGCGTTGCAGGATTTACAAAGTCTGTCCAACTTGAGGATCCGGTTGTCAAGGAGCTGTTGAGGCATCGCGGCCCATTCCTCTTGTAGCGCCAATTGAAGTTGCGGAATCATTGCTGGCGGTTGGTGACGTGCTGCCAAGCATCTCCCGAGAAGGTCCCCCACGTGTTCGATTGGATTTAGGTCCAGGGACTCTGCAGGCCAATACATGCGTTGAATATCTTCACTCTCCAAAAGCTCTGCGACAGCCACTGTACGATGAGGTGTAGCGTTGTCGTCCATGAAGAGGAATTCAGGATCCACAGCACCTCTAAACAGACGCACGTGAGGCAGGAGAACCTCGGTATAATAGCGGACACCAGTGACTGAACCTCCTTAGAAGATGTGAAGGTCAGTACGGCTACCAAGCATGATACTGCCCCAAACGAGAACTCTGCCACCTCCAAACCGGTCCCTTTCGATGATGTTGGAGGTGTGATTGCGTGTCCTCTGCTCCCTCCAGATGTGTATACGTCCAGAATCGCTCGTGAGACTAAATCGCCTCTCATCCGTAAAGAGAACTCGACCCCATTGCTGATGTGTCAAGTTCCGGGCACCACAGAAACTGCCGTCTCTGATCAGCAGGCGTTAATGGCACACACTGTACTGGTCGTCGTGCAAATAGACCACCTTTGTGCAGCCTCGTGGCCAAAGGTGGTCTATTTGCAATAACGGACGTCCAGTTTTGTCTGTTGCATGTGCCTTACGATTTCTCCCGCTGTCTACCGTCTGTCTCTTCTCGCCTGTAGGACAATATACCGGTCATCCGCCACCGTGGTTGCTCGTGGACGACCACTGCCAAACTCTTGGACAGCTGTTCCTGTCGTTTGAAATGCTCTCCAAGCCTGTGAAACGAAGCTGAGAGCGATCCCCAACTCCTCGGCCACACTAGTCACACTTTGACCTTCTTCCAACTTCCCAATGACGCGACCTCGGGTAAAGTAATCCAGATCTCGTCTACTGGATTGTCTGTTGGCCATATCACACGGTGGCAGCAACTCGACGTCGTTTAAACCGATGTACACCATGCAATAGCTTTCACCAAACTGCTGAGCGTACACCGCCCGTGTGCTTTATACCCTTCCGACACTCCCTCCCCCTATGTCATGCTGCATATATGTGCGAATGCCCTACCGTACCGGACCCTAGTCTATCTCCTGAGTGGTCTTTCGGTCTGTTCTGTGTGTGTGATCGTTACGCTGTTATGCTAATTTCTCCTCTTCGTCCCTAATTTTTTGCACATCAGTGTATTACCGAATTTTTCTGTTACGACGAGCAAATACTTACATTACTGTTTATGAAAATTGCAACGCCAAAAAAGAATCACGATATTCAAAAGAAATTTATATCACAGATTCCTCATGTTGCAGGAGATAACTGATTATAGTTGTAGAACTATAGAAGATTTTGTCGATTCAAATTTCAGTATTATTTGTTGAACAAATAATTAGGATGCGAATGAATAATTAATGCACACAATTGACGTAGATTAGGAACATCAAACAGAAGTCGTCGCTCTTTCCACGGTTTTCAGTGAGTCACGGAAAAATTATCATCGGCCGCCAACGGAAATCGAACCCAGGTCTTCCAGTTACTCGCCGGACATGTTACCACTGCACCAGTTGCTGCTTACCATCTGTGGGGAATCCCCAACATTGTGTGGTGCTCTAAGAAGCAACCAGCCATGTGGTTTGGCAGTTAATCACATGCGAGTCTGGAGAATTGAAACCCGCTGTGGTGCAGTGGTAGCATGTCCGGCGTGTACCTGGAAGACCCTGGTTCAATTCCCGGTGGTGGCCGATGAAAATTTTTCCGTGACTCACTTAAAAATGTGGAAAGAGCAATGGCTTCTGTTTGATGTTCCTGATCCACGTCAATTGTGTGTATTAAAGCAGGACAATTACAGAGGCATCTGTGGCACTTAGTCCGGTCATCTTCAATAGCGCGTTGCACTGCTTCGTGTGGCGATACATGTTGCAATATGCAGACCTCAGCACAGACTTCATTGTAAAAAGTAGTGAGAAAAGTGACTTTTTCGAAGAAAAAAGTGAGAAAAGTGACCAATTTTTTTTTTTAGTGACTAAATAGTGACTGCTCAAATAATTGAAAACCAGACTAAACCGTTTAAAACGATAGACACACACACACACACACACACACACACACACACACACACACACACACACACACACACACACACACACAGTATATGGATAGAACATATAATTTGCACTTTGAAAAGATTTTCTTTATTCTTTGCTCAACAGTGAACAATTAACTTTATAATTTGTGATAGAACATATGTTAATCAATGTGACTATCTGTTGTAAAAAACAACAGCAATATATTGGATGGGCAGGTGATTCCTTTTAATATTTTTTTATACACTACTGTTTGTGAAAATTGCAACACGAAGAAGGAGGAACCATGCGATTTGAATGAAATTTATACCAAACATTACTGATATGACTGTACATAAGTGATTTAATTTTCGGAACAATACAACGATTTTTACATGCAAAAATCTGTATCTTGTGAAGCCTCTGTGAGCTGCAATAAGAGCTTCGAGATGGATTGGCATTGAATCGAAAAGGCATTGGATGGTGTCCTGGGTAATTGCTTGACAGGCAGCATGAATACGTGGCCACAGATCACTGGTACTGACCGCTGGAGGACTTTGATAGGCCAGTTGCAAAGTGACCATATACCAGACATGTTCAATAGGCGACATGTCTGGTGAACATGCAGGCCAGGGAAGAAGCAGTATCTGCTGTGCTGCGAAGAGGGCTTGAACATTCCTGGCAACATGACGTCAGGCATTGTTCTGCTGGAATATAGCACCTGGAGTGCTACGAAGGAAGGGTATGATTTCTGCCTGTACAACTTCCCTGATGTAGTGGTTGCTGGTGATATTGCTCTCAAGTCATAGCAGCCAAGATCACGAATGTTACCCAATGGCACCTCACACCATCACACTTGGAGTTCGGCCTGTATGACACTCAACAATGCATGCTGGAAGAAGGCGCTCACCACAATACCGTCTAATGCATATGAGGCCATCACGATAGTCCAAATTGAATCAGGACTCATCCGAAAACATGACACGTTGTCAATTAGCACGCCATTGTCTGCATTGAAAACCCCATTGCAGCCTGAGGCATCCATAGTTCAGGGTCAAAGGAATCTGCCGCAAAGGGATGTGTGAAACCAGTCCTCTGTGCAACAGACGTGTTGAACTGTGGAGGCAGACAATGCAACGCCTGTTGCAGTGCTCCACTGCTGTGCTAACACTTGTGAATATGCGGAATGGTTCGCCACTGCCATGCGGACGAGGTGCAAGTCATCCGCGTTGTTGGCACATTACTCGGTCCACTGCTGGATTGTCAATGGACCTGGTTCTCCTCGGTCCACTGCCGCCACACGCACATCACTATCATGGTGTTATGTCTTGTCCGAGCCGCAATGCCACAGTACGAAAATGCACCTTCACGCAGACCAATCATTTTTCTCTGTTCAAACTCTGTCGTATGGTGATATTGCGCCCTTCGTTGTCGCCAAAGCATTATTGAATCCTGGAGACACTTTCACAACTTGCTGTCCACGATGCACTACTGGTGTGTATCCTAAACAGCCCTCTTTATATCCCTCACTCGACTGTTCAGGCGGCGCTGCTGGGCCAAGACATGCGCAATGATTTTGCATTTCTAATCATTTGCATGTCCTACCCTGCTCTGCATATCCTGTAAGTTCCATGTGATTACCATCATTTCTTCATGATGTTGCAATTTACACAAACAGTAAGTCATTTTATCAGCATGATGGCATTTGACGATTTATATACTGCACTAGCAAAATAAGTATGCTCTAGAAATTATAACATATACAAACTACAACAGGTTTATATAATGAAAGACTAATAATAAAGAATGAATGTAATGTTAAAAATTTGAAAATTAATTTTTTTTTAATTTGAAAAAAAAAAAAAAAGAAGATAAAAAGGTTCTTACTTGATGTGTACCACTGTATACTGAAGTGAACCACATTACAGTGCTAAAGTTTACTATTACACTATACCATTAGCCTTAAATATATATATATATATATTGTAATATAGAGATCATTTATTTTAAACAGAAATCTAAGAAGAATAACAAAACAAGGCGATATAAAATAAAGGATGTATCTGAAATAATTTCACTCTTCAAATATTATTTATTTTTCAAATAAATTTCAGCAATTTACTTTGAAAATTAAATGTGTAGAGGGTAAATTACGTTTATGCTTCTTAATGAATAACAAGAAAGATTACACCAAATTTTCGGATGTAATAAGCATGTCTTTTGAATGCATACATACATACATATCACTAAGCTGTTCTCTGAGATTTAGAGGTTGGCTCCAAAAAGAAATACAAACTTCCAGATATTTTTACTTATAGTTGTCATATCAAACTTCGCCATTTACAGCGATCTTGACATACAACTCGTGCTTCACTGATATCCATTACACAGCTTACACAAGATCTTTTATACTTCATACTCCTAATCTTTTTCTCATGCAGACACTCCTGAATCTGATCCACCCATGTATTCCTTGGCCTTCCTCTGCCTTTCCTTCCCGCCACTTGGGCTGAAAAGATTTTCTTAGTAAGCATTTAATCACTCATTCTTTCAACATGGCCAAACCACCGAAGCATATTGGTCTCCACCTTGCTAACAACATTTTGCTTTACATCACACAACTGCAATACATCTTCATTCTTCACACAATCAGATCGTGTCTTGCCACAAACCCCACGTAAGTAATGCATTTCTAAAGCACACAAATGATTCCTATGTTTCTTCTGCAGTACCCAGGTTTCACTGCCATACATCAGAGTAGGAACAATTACAGTTTCATACACAGCCATGCGGGACTCTCTAGAGAACACATCATTCCTGTGAAAACCTCCCAGAGCAGCTATGACTTTCAAAGAAAAATTCACTCGTCTACTGATTTCACCATCCAACTTGTTCTCTCTGTCAAACATGCTTCCTAAATACACAAACTCACTCACCTGGTCAATCACAGTGCCATTTATACTTACATTACATTCAGTGCTACCCATTCCTCTCTCAAACACCATAACTTTGGTTTTTCCCTTATTTATACTCAGTTTGAATTTCATGCAAACTTCGTGCATCCGAGTCAACATACTCTGCAACTCACTTTTGCTCTCTGCCAACAGGACAGTGTCATCAGCATATAGCAATCTGCACACATGGATATCACCAAGACATAAACCACTATTATCTATTTTGGCATCATGCATGCATGCGTCCATAAATATATTAAACAGCCATGGTGACATTACACAACCTTGCCTAACTCCTGCACCAATGGAAAACCGTTTTGATAAAACACCATTCACTCGTACACAAGCTCTACTACCAGCATACATGGCTTTTACACTATTAAGTAGATTCCCAGTAACACCATATTCATTCAATACCTTCCACAAAAGTGTCCTATTCACTCAGCCGTAAGCTTTCTCTAAATCTATGAAGGCAGTAAAAACTTTCTTCCCAACAGCCAGATACTTTTCAATCATCATGCGTAATGCAAAAATCTGGTTAGTGCAGCCTTTACCAGGCATAAAACCACTCTGAACATCCCACCCTTTCAATGATGTAAGACCCCATACTTTTTCAATAACAACCTTACCAAACACTTTCCCTGGCACACTCAGTAGGCTAATACAACAATAGTTCTAGCATTAAGTCTGATCACCTGTTCCCTTATACAAAGGAACAATGATAGCATCCTTCCAATCCCGAGGGACCATTCCTAACTCCCAGCACAAGTGGCAAATTTCAGTTAACCAGTCAATTATAGAGTCACCACCATACTTCAACATCTCTGCAGTTATGCCATCAACTCCTGGAGCCTTACCATTCTGAAGAGATTTTAGAGCTTTACACACTTCTTCTCGTGAATCAAAGCTATTCAAAATCGATGGAACCGGTTTGGAAAATAATCAATCGGTTCCAACAATTGATAAAATATCCAAAAATATTTTAGCCACTGGTAAAAACCAGTGGCTAAGAAATATGTTACAAAAATTAACAAATGGTGAACAAAATGTTTATCATAACACAAGGAAGGTACTAGTGACGAAGATATTTTCAAATCAAACAGTTAAAATGAGAAATATAGAAGGAAACATGATATAAGTCCATGTCTACTAGCGGAAAAATTTTGCATAACAGAAAAGTTTCAAATTATTCTTCATCAATACAGACATTTGACGTGGACCAGGAACATCAAACAAAGGTCTTTGCTCTTTCCACGTTTATAAGTGAGTCACGGAAAAATTCTCATTGGCCACCAACGGGAATTGAACCTAGGGTTTTCCAGTTACGTGCCGGGTATGCTTCCACTACACCACAGCGGCCTCAAATTCCTCCAGACTCACCCACGCTAACTGCCAAGCTAATTTGGCAGGTTGCTTCTTGGAACCCCGCACAATGCTGGGGATTCACCAAAGATGGTAAGCAGCAACTAAGAAATAATTAGAAGGCAAATGAATAATTAATACATACATTTGATGTGGACCAGGAATATCAAACAAAGGTCTTCACTCTTTCCTATAAATGAGTCGTGGAAGTTTGCGGGTGTGAAGTCTGGAGGAAAAATTACAAATTATAGGCAAAATATTTTCCACCAGGAGCTGCATCCGCTGCGGAAAGAATTTTTCAAATCGGAGTTTTAGAAGCAGAGATGTCGGGAGAAACGAAATTTACTTTTACGACCCCTAGTGGAGAATCTATGTGTAACTTAAAGAAGTGACCATACCTAAAATAGTCTTCGACAGAAATAGAATCAAAAGGTAAAAGAATTTTTTCAATCGGCCGTTTAGAAGCAAATATATGGAATAAAATATATTTTGAATTTGGCATTATCTGCATTTACGCCCTCTGTAGGCAAAATTGTGATTGGTAAAAAAAAAACCGAAACAAAGGATCATCATTTGCACATTTCAAGCTTCCCAATGCAAAAAGAATTTTTGAAATCGGGCAATTGGTTGCAGATACACTGGTGTGCAAAAATTAAGGACGAACAGGAGAAATTAGCATAAGAGTGGAACGAGCAAGCAGAACGGACCGAAAGACCAATCAGGAGATAGACTAGGGTCCAGTAAGGTAAGGCATGCGCATATATGCAGCATGATGTGGGGTGGAGGGGGTGGGGAGTGTCGGAAGTGTATAAAGCACACGGGCGGTGTATGCTCAGCAATTCGGTTAAAGCTATTGCACGGTGTACATCGGTTTGAACGACGTTGAGTTGCTGCCACCGTGTGATATGGCCAACAGGCAATCCAGTAGACGAGATCTGGATGCCTTTACCCGAGGTCGCGTCATTGGGAAGTTGGAAGAAGGTCAAAGTGTGACTAGTGTGGCCGAGGAGTTCGGGATCGCTCACAGCATCGTTTCACGGGCTTGGAGAGCATTTCAAACGACAGGAACAGCTGTCCGAGAGTTTAGCAGTGGTCGTCCAGGAGCAACCACAGCGGCAGACGACCGGTATATTGTCCTACAGGCGAGTAGAGACAGATGGCAGACAGCGGGAAAAATCGCAAGGCACCTGCAACAGACAACTGGACGTCTGTTATCGCGTTTTACCGTGGCCAGGAGGCTGCACAAAGGTGGTCTATTTGCACGACGACCAGTACGGTGTGTGCCATTAACGCCTGCTCATCAGAGACAGTGGTTACTGTGGTGCCAGGAACACAAGAACTGGACACATCAGCAATAGGGTTGAGTTCTCTTTACGGATGAGAGCCGATTTAGTCTCACGAGCGATTCTGGACGTATACACATCTGGAGAGAGCAGGGAACACGCAATCACACCTCCAACATAATCGAAAGGGACCAGTTTGGAGGTGGCGGAGTTCTCGTTTGGGGCGTTATCATACTTGGTAGCCACACTGACCTCCACATCTTCCAAGGAGGTTCAGTCACTGGTGTCCGCTATTGTACCGAGGTTCTCCTGCCTCACGTGTATCTGTTTAGAGGTGCTGTGGGTCCTGAGTTCCTCTTCATGGACGACAACGCTACACCTCATCGTACAGTGGCTGTCGCAGAGCTGTTGGAGAGTGAAGATATTCAACGCATGGATTGGCCCGCAAGGTCCCAGGACTTAAATCCAATTGAACACATGTGGGACCTTCTCGAGAGACGCTTGGCAGCACGTCATCAGCCGTCAGCAATGATTCCGCAGCTGCGATTGGCGCTACAAGAGGAATGGGCCACGATGCCTCAACAGCTCCTTGACAACCTCGTCCTCAGCATGGACAGACGTTGTAAATCCTGCAACACAGTCAGGGGTGATCATATCCCCTACTAAAGACTGGATTTTTCTTGGCAGCCTCCTGTCACATGGACGTTTCTGTCTTTCCAGTTGTGCTCGAAGCTACCTTTTCAATAAAGTGGCTTTGTATCCTTTGGATTCCTTGTTTGGATGGTTTTGCACACTTGTCCCATATTCTTACATCTTGGGGATCTTATGGTATGATTTGAGTGGAGCACTTCTGCACAATGTTACATTCGAAAAACCGTCTCGTCCTTAATTTTTGCACGTTAGTGTATATGGTGTTTCACAGACGGACAAACCAATAACATAAGCACGGCGATCTGTTTTACAAAAGACGTGCTAATAAAGGCACACACAAAATGCCTAGCTACCACTCAAAAGTAGAGACTGAAGGGACTGCTGGCTTTCTTCCTTCCTTGGCTCCCAGCAACACCTCCTCGCTTTAGGTTTCCCCATGGCAGAACTAGATTAAACAAGAAAGATGAACCAAATTTTTGGGTGTAATTAGCACGTCTTTTAATCCATTCAGACGCAAATTAAATTTATCAAAGCTATTCAAAGTCAATGGAACCGAAATGGAAAACAATGGTATTTGACAGAAGAAAGAAGTTTTTCAATCGGGTTTTTAATCCCTCAGATATTGCTGTAAACGGAATCATGAGCTTACGCCTTCTGGTTGCAGACTTGTGCGTTAGGAAAAATATGAATTTATATGAGAAACATTTCGCACCGGAAACGCTCTCCAACACAGAAATAATTTTTCAAAATCGGACTCTTAGAAAAAGAGATATCGATAAAAATAAGATGCGGCTTTACGCCCCTGGTGGGAAAACCATGCATTATTTTAGGAAGAAAGAATTTGCAGGTTTTTCCATTTGAGCGGTATCAGTCCAAGGAAAAAAAAAAAACAACAACATTTAGTCGAGTTTCCAGGAGCCCAGATTTTGCTGCAAATACATCAGAAGGTCAGGTGATGTAAGGTCAGGTGAGGGATGTAAGGTCAGGTGATGCGTAACATCACAGCCTCTCCTTGACAAATGTCAACCCCGCCTTCTCGTGGTGCATCCTGTTCCCACTAAAGGGGCTCTGACGACCGCAAATAGCGGTATAACTATACCATCGGGATCAGAGGAAATGCTATCCCACACTCACCAACCCGCTTGGCCAGCGTGGTGAGTTATGGCCAAACACCTCCAAAATGACTCTACAACTTAAATCTTGGCCCTCAGTCTCCGGCAGCTGGAATGTACCTGGCCAAGGCAGCGGCCAGTGCGACATGAAGGCAGAGGGTGCTAAGAATCCCCGGAGGACCGGACTAGGCTGCCATTTGATGCTGACCTTGGCTACCTACAACGCACGCTCCCTATCTTCTGATTCAAGGCTTCTTGAATTGGAAGAGGAACTACAAAGGATCAAGTGGGACATCGTCGGGCTAAGTGAGGTAAGGAGAAAAGGAGAAGATCTCATTGAACTGAAAAGTGGACATCTCTTCTATTATCGTGGGTCAGATACTGGCAGAACTAGTGGTGTTGGATTTATAATAAACAAGAAACTGAAGGATAAAGTGGTAGAAGTTGAAAGTTCCTCGGACAGAGCTGCACGACTTGTTATCCAACTCTCGAAAAGATACCAGGCTCAGATTATTCAAACTTATGCACCCACCACAAGTCATCCTGAAGAAGAAATTGAAGAATTTTATGAGGAAATTCGTCATCTAAATAATAAAGGTAAGCAGCACTTGAAGATAATTATGGGAGATTTCAATGCAAAAATAGGCCACCGGCAACAGAATGAAACTTCAGTAGGTAAATTCGGTCACGGCAACAGAAACCAGCGTGGAAATACTCTCGTTGAGTTTGCAGAGGCAGAAGGATTTTTCATCTTGAATTCCTTTTCAAGAAAAAGCCACACAGGAAATGGACATGGAGACATCCAATTGGGACGACAAGTGAAATTGATTTTATTATGTGTAACAAAAAATTCGTCATCGAAGACTGCAGTGTGCTAAACAAGTTCAACACAGGTAGTGACCATAGATTGGTGAGATGTAAGATGCACCTCAACACTAAACTGGAACGTGGCAAGCTCATAAGACAAACAAAATGTATTGACATAACCAACCTTAAAAAACACCATAATACCTTCAAATTGGAACTGAAGAACAGATTCTCTGCTTTAGAAGGCCTAACATCGGAAGAAGTGGATATTTCGGAAGTTAACAGAAAAGTAACCAAAGCTCTTATGGAAACAGCAACAAAATTAGCTGGGTCTAAGAACAAGTTGCATGTAAACAAATTATCAGGAAAACCAAAACGTTGATGCAAAAAAGAAGAGAGATGAGGACAACTAAAGAAGATGTGACTTCCAAAGTGGAATATATAGAGCTATGCAAGACAGTAAGAAAAAGTATCACTGAAGACGTAAGGAAATTCAACTGTGAGCTAGTGAGGAAAGCAATTGAAAACAACCAAAGCCTAAAGATAGCAAAGGGACATCTCAGTAAGGGAAGAAAACAGATTATGGCTCTGAGAAAAGAAGATGGTTCTATAACAAGAAATAGAGGTGAAATTTTGACAAGAGTGAAAGATTTCTACTCCAAATTATATGAAAGGGATGATACATGTACTCCAGACATCATGAAAGGTACCAGAGTTCTTCCAGTCCTCCCAGCAGAAGTTGCACATGCAATCAAGAACATGAAGCGGGGGAAAGCTCCAGGAGAAGATGGAATTACTATAGACATCATACAAGAAGCAAGTGGAGAAATTGAAACAGTACTCGCCCAAATTTTCACTCGATGCCTTAATGAAGGGAAGATTCCTGAGGATTGGAACAATGCTACAATGATCCTGCTACATAAAAAAGGTGACATTGAGGATCTCAGGAACTACAGACCTATCAGCCTCCTATCAGTGGTTTATAAAATCTTCACTAAAGTTCTTTCACACCACTTGAAGGCAACACTGGACATGGCTCAACCGAGAGAACAAGCTGGATTCAGGAGTGGCTACAGCACAATAGATCATATCCACGTACTGAGAGAACTAATTGAAAGAGCGAGGGAATATGAACTTCCATTGTGCATGGCTTTTATCGATTATGAAAAAAGCCTTTGATTCGGTGAAACCATCAGCAGTTACCACGGCTCTGAAATCCTGCGGTATTGAAGATGCATACATTAATATTATTAATAACATCTATGAAAATGCAAGTGCAAAGATTCGGCTGTTTGAAAATACAACACACATAAAAATTGGAAAGGGAGTGAGACAAGGTGACACCATATCTCCGAAGCTCTTTAATGCCACATTGGAAAATGTCTTTCAATCACTGAACTGGGAAAACAAAGGGATAAAGATTAATGGAGATTATCTAACCCACCTTCGTTTTGCTGATGACGTAGTCATTTTTGCAACTACCCCATCAGAGCTGCAGAGTATGATCCAGGAACTTGCTGACAAGAGTAAAGAAGTGGGATTAAAAATGAACTTTCAGAAGACAAAAGTGATGTTCAATGCTTTTACAAGAAATGAAGATTTATCGATTGATGGAGAAAAACTGGAGATAACAGATACGTTTGTTTATCTTGGACAGCAGATATCAAGTGAGGGTCACATTGATGAAGAAATTAATCGGCGTACAAAACTTGCCTGGAGAGCTTTTGGAAGAAACAGCATAATTTTCAAGAGCAATATGCCATTATGTCTTAAAAGAAAAGTGTTTGATCAATGCATCCTTCCAGTGCTTACGTATGGTGCAGAGACGTGGACCTTAACTAAAAGAGACATACAAAGGCTGCAGACAACTCAAAGCAGCATGGAGAGGTGCATGCTTGGTATAACCAGGAGAGATAAGAAGAGGAACTCGTGGATCCGAAAAATGACAAGAGTGGAAGACATCATGATCAGAGTTAAATCCCTGAAATGGCAATGGGCTGGACATACTGCCAGAAGGACAGACCATCGATGGACAGCCGAAATTTTAGATTGGATTCCAAGGGACAGGAAAAGACCCAGAAAAAGACCACATGGGAGATGGGTGGATGAAATTCGTAAATATGCGGGAGTGACATGGAGGAGACTGGCACAAGACAGACCGTTGTGGAGAAAACTTGGGGAGACCTTCGTCCAGCAGTGGATTGATAATGGTTGACAATGATGATGATGATGACATCAGAAGCAGACATTAACACTTATGCAGCCTGGTGGACAAACCATTCTTTACCAAACATTAAAAATTATATGAAAAACATTTGCCATCAGGTGTTGCATGCGATACAGAAAGAATATTTCAAATCGGAGTTTTAGAAGCAGAAATAACACAAAAAACGCAATTTACCTTTGCGCTCCCTAGTGGAAAGTCTATGATTTATTTGAAAATTTTGAATTTATATGAAAAACATTTCGCATCGGAAACACTATCCAACAAAGAAGAAATTTTTCAAATCAGACTCCTAGAAGTAGATATATCGACAAAAATAAGACATACATCTACGCCCTGGCATAGAAATCATGCATTATTTTAAGAAGAAAATGTTCCTAAAAGGTTTGTCGACATGAGTATATTGGTCCACAAACGACTTTTTTTTTTTTTTTCAATGGAGATTTTATGAGCTCATATTTTACTGGAAATACATCAGGAGCAGAAATTAAGACTTACGCCCCCTGGTGGCCAAACCATTTTTTACAAAATTTTGAAATTATGTACAAAGGATTTCCCGTCAGGAGTTGTATCTGCTGCAGAAAGAAATTTTTGAAATCGGAGATTTAGAAGCAGAGATCTAGGGGAAATGCAATTTACCTGTACGCCCCATAGCAAAAAGTCTATGAATTACTTGAAAATTTAGAAATTATATGAAAAACATGTCACACTGGAAACTATCTAATAAAGAAAGAATTTTTCAAATCAGACCATTAGAAGCTGAGATATTGACAAAAATAAGATATATGTCTACGCCCCCTGGCGGAGAAACCATTGAATATTTTAAGAAGAAAATACTCCAAAAGGTTTATCGACGTAAGTGGCATCGCTCCACAAAAGAATTTTTTCCACCGAGATTTTAGAAGCTCAGATTTTATGGCAAATACATCAGAAGCAAAAATTAACACTTAACGTTCCCTGGTGGATAAAGTATTCTTTACCAAAAATTAGAAATTATATGCAAAAGATTTTTCATCAGGAGCTGTATCCGCTAAAGAAAACATTTTTCAAATCGGAGTTGTAGAAGAAGAGATATCAAGGAAAATGCAATTTACTTTTACGCCCCCCCCCTAGCGGAAAATCTATGCAAAATTTGAAAAAGCAACTATTCCTAAAATACTTATCGACATAAATGGAATAGAAAGATAAAAGGATTTTTTCAATCAGATGTTTAGAAGCAAATATGTGGAATAAAATGCATTTTTGAATTCGACATCATCTGCATTTACGCCCTCTAGCGGTGAAATTGTACATCGTAAAAAAGAAAAAAACAAAACGAAGGATCATCATTTGTATATTTCAAGCTTCCCAATGCAAAAAGAATTTTCCAAATCCGACTAATAGTTGCAGAGATATTGTGCCTACGGACGGACAAACTGATAGCATAAGCACGATCTTTTTACAAAAGACGTGCTAAAAAAATTAACAAAACTATTTTTCTGAATTCTTCACGTAACTGGCTGAAATTTGTACATATACTATAATTGGCTAGGAGATGACGACCTTAAAAATTTCAAGTGAGTCGGCAAAAACGTTTTTAAATTAGCCATAAAATGCTGATTACGGATTCTAGGCATGCCAGCCACATGATAAGCAAATAAAAAAAATTGCGGCCCGTTTAAAAAGTTCTTAATTGATTTACGCGAAATTTGGAGGGCTCATTCCTATTAGTGATTTATGGCGTTGATCAAAATTTCAGAGATTTTCATGAAAAATCCACGGAGATAAACTTTTGTGATATTTATTCCACTTGAAAAAATCCTTGAAAGAACCTGCTGGCTGCTGTGGGCGGGGTCACAGCCTCTTGCTTCGTTACGAAGCTCGCTCTTGCTGCTGAGGTGAGTGGTGAGTTGCGTTTTACAAGTCGTGACTCCACCCACGTGTTCACAGGGATGGGTGTTTAACAAAACAATTTATTTTTGTTTCAGCATTACTTTTTTCATTTGACAAAAAATCCCCTAGACATAAAAACAACAACGCAAAACTATAGCTAAATTGAAAAAAAATATGGGCACGCTTAAGAAAAAGGTGAGAATAGTGACACAATCTTAAAAAGGTAACAAAAAGTGACAAGTTTAAAAAAAGGTGACAAATAGTGAGAAAAGTGACTTGCGCTGAGGTCTGAATATGGTACAGCATGGAGGCGAACAGACGCCTGATGTTGTCCTGCTGAAGAGGGCTCACACTTGTTGGACGGTGTGCTCCAAATCCCGGATAGTTCGGCACAGAGTCAACCGGCGTTTAAACTGGTCCCACACATGCTCGATAGAGGATATGTTCGGGGAGCGGGCAGGCCATGGAAGTGTATGGACATGATGTAGGCAGTCCTGGAAAACCCGAGCCGTGTGCGGGATGGCATTATCCTGCTGGTATAGGGCAGCTAGAATCCAGGCCAGGAGTGGGAGCACATGGGGCCGTATGATCTCATCCACATACCACTGGCCAGACAATGATCCACGTACCACTACTAGAGATGATCGGCTATCGTAGGCAATAGATCATAAAGGCTCTGCAGACAATAATGCCAGCAGTGGGGTAGCTGGAACGCTCGATAGCAAGGTTGGGATTGTGCCGTTGACCCCGGGACCTTCACACCCAGACACGATGATCATCTGCCCCCAAAATGAAGCAATGCAAATCACTGAATACTACACGTTGCCAGTCTGTGGCGTCCCACGTCACTCTTGCCTGGCACCATTGCAAACGGAGCCGGCGATGTTCTGGTGTTACTGGTAGCACACGTAAGGGGCGCTGGGATTGCAGATTCGCTTCCGCAAGGCTTCAGGTAAGGGCTCATTGGCACACAAGAGCCACTACATTTGCCTGTGGAGTGGACAGGGTCCCCGTGGTATCCGTTAATGCCTGCTACACGATCCGTCGATCCTCTTTACGGGTGGTGCTCCTGGTTCGTTCGGAAGCACCCCGCCGTGTGGCAGTGCCGTCACGTGTCCACTGCTCCCAACACAGTCGGACAGTATGGTCAGAACGATTAACGTGGTGGGTTATACGGCACGCCGACCAACCTGCTGTTTTCAGCCCAATGATCAGGCCTCTCTCAAAGCCCATAAGTTGCGTACATCTATGTCTCTGGCGTCTACCCGGCATTCTTGTCATTCTGTACTCTTGCTTGCGCCTGCCGGTGCTTTTTGCTTTCATGGGGAATCGACTACACGCTGTTTATAAGGCTGTCGGTTCGTGCTAGCAGCGCTGCCACAGGGTGTACAGTTATGCACACTCGCACCAAACGCACCCTAGCTATTTGCAAAGTTTCGCAGTTGTAGCATGTTTTCTTCTAGATGTGCAAATTTCTTGTCCACGAGTGTACGAGAAGCAAGTGGAAAACACTCGCTCAAGATTTCACCAGCTGTCTCAACAAAGGTAAGATTCCTGATCCTTGGGATAATGCTACAATGATCCTGCTACATAAAAAAGGTGACATTGAGGATCTCAGGACCTACAGGCTCATCAGCCTCCTATCAGTTGTTTATAAAATTTTCACTAAGGTTCTTTCACATCGCATGAAGGTAAAACTGGACATGGGTCAAGCAAGAGAACAAGCTGAATTCAGGAGTGGCTACAGCACTGAAGATCATATCCATGTACTTAGAGAACTAACTGAAAGAACAAGAGAATATGAACTCCCATTATGCAAGGCTTTTATTGTTTATGAAAAGGCCTTCGATTCCGTAAAACCATCAGCAGTTACAACTGCTTTGAAATCCTGCAGTATTGCAGATGCATACATTAGCATTATTAATAATATCTATGAAAATGCAACAGCAAAATTTTGGATATTTGAGGATACAGCACTAATAAAAACTGGAAAGCTAGTGTTACAAGGTAAAACCATATCTTCCAAACTCTATAATGCCACATTGCAAAATGTTTTTCAATCACTGAACTAGGACAAAGAGAAAAAAATTTATGCAGATTATTCAAATCACGTTCGTTTTGCTGATGACGTCATTTTTTCAACTACGGCTTCTGAGCCGCAGAGTATGATCCAAGAACTTGCTGACAAGGGTAAAGAAGTAGAATCAAAAATGAACTTTAAGAAGGCAAAAGTGACTTATATTGCTTTTACAAGAAACGAAGATTTATTGATTGATGGTGAAAAGCTTGAGACAACCGATACCTACATTTATCTTGGGCAGCAGATATGAAGTAAGGGTCACATTGATGAAGAAATTAATCTGCATATAAAACTTGGATGGAGAGCTTTTGGAAGAAACAGTACAATTTTTACGAGAGGTATGCCATTATGTATTAAAAGAAAAGGGTTTACTCAGTTTATCCTGCCAGTGCTTACGTATGGAGCAGAGACATGGACCTTAACTAAAAAAGACAAACAAAGACTGTAGACAATGCAAAAAAGCCTGGAGAGATGAGAGACGCAGGCTTGGTGTAACCAGGAAAGATGAGCAGAGGAACTCATGGATAAGGAAAATGATAGGAGTTGACCACATCATGACCACAATGAAATCACTGAAATGGCAAGGGCATGATATGTTGCTAGATGAACGGACCACCGACAGAAAACCGAAATTTTAGAATGGTTTCTGAGGGACAGGAAAAGACCCAGAAGAAGACCCTATGGAAGATGGATGGATGAAATTCGAAAGCATGCCGGTGTGTCATCGAGGAGACAGGCTCAAGACAGACAATTGTGGAGGAAACTTGGGGAGACCTTCATCCAGCAGTGGATTCATAATGGTTGACAATGACGATGTCTCATATATATATACACTATCTACCAACAAGTAATTGGACACCCCTGCAATTGACGATATCTCCAGTCCTGATACACGTCACGGCCGCCGCCGTTAAATATCGTGTGAGAAACAACAACGCAACCAGTCGCGTGCAAGATGCCACGCAGTTTGGAGCTCTCAGATTTCGAGAAAGGTGTAATCGTCGGGTATCACAGAAATGGCCGATCCATACGTGACATATCCAGCCAGTTAAAGTACCCAAAATCGACAGTGGCTTACGTGATTGGCAAGTGGAAGATGAGAGGTGACTGTCGGAATGTGCCCCGACTCGGCAGACCCACAAAACTGGGAGTTAGAGACCGACGGGTGCTGGCCAGAGAAATTCGTAAGAACCGCACCAAATCGATGTGCCACATCCGCGAGGAGTTTCAACAGGCATCCGGGAGTGTTCTTTCCATGAATACCATCCGTAAGGAAGCCCATCTGCTCGGTTATCATGGACGTGCTGCTGCCCACAAGCCTTTGATCACCAAGTCCAATAGCGCTGCTCGGCTAACGTGGTGCAAAGAACGTCCACAGTGGACCGTTGAACAGTGGAAACAGGTTCTCTGGAGCGACGAATCAAGGTTCACCCTCTACCATTCAGATGGCAGGGTCTGGGTTTGGCGTCTGCCTGGAGAATGCCTCCTACCGGAATGTATTGTGCCAACTGTGAAGTTCGGCGGCGGTGGAATTATGCTATGGGGATGATTCTCCTGGTGTGGCATAGGACCCTTGGTCGCAATTCCTGGTAGACTCAACGCCGAGACCTACTGCACCATTTTGGATGACCATGCGCTTCCTACGTTGTGGCACTTTTACGCGGTGGACCCATGTTACTTTCAGGATGACAATGCCACCTGTCATGTTGCGAGGTCCACCATGGTTTGGTATGGTGACAATGGGGTTAATCGAATGGACTGGCCTGCGCAGAGCCCGGACCTTAACCCTATAGAGCACCTCTGGGAGGAGTTGGAGTGTCGACTTAAGGCGCGCCCCCACCGTCCGAAATCAGTGAAGGAACTGACCTGTCTTCTCCAAGCCGAGTGGAAGAAAATACCGCTAGTCATCGCACAACGCCTGGTTGAGAGTATGCCCCAGAGGGTTGCAGCTGTAATCGCCGCTCGTGGAGGCTCCACCAACTATTGAAGGTGAATAAACTTTGTCTTCCTTTGCTATCACAGGTGTCCAATTACTTGTTGGTAGATAGTGTGTATATATCATCATCATCATCATTGTCAACCATTATCAATCCACTGCTGGACGAAGGTCTCCCCAAGTTTCCTCCACAACGGTCTGTCTTGTGCCAGTCTCCTCCATGTCACCCCTGCATACTTTCGAATTTCATCCACCCATCTCCCATACGGTCTTCTTCTGGGTCTTTTCCTGTCCCTTGGAATCCAATCTAAAATTTCAGCTGTCCATCGATGGTCTGTCCTTCTGGCAGTATGTCCAGCCCATTGCCATTTCAGGGATTTAACTCTGATCATGATGTCTTCCACTCTTGTCATTTTTCGGATCCACGAGTTCCTCTTCTTATCTCTCCTGGTTACACCAAGCATGCACCTCTCCATGCTGCTTTGAGTTGTCTGCAGCCTTTGTATGTCTCTTTTAGTTAAGGTCCACGTCTCTGCACCATACGTAAGCACTGGAAGGATGCATTGATCAAACACTTTTCTTTTAAGACATAATGGCATATTGCTCTTGAAAATTATGCTGTTTCTTCCAAAAGCTCTCCAGGCAAGTTTTGTACGCCGATTAATTTCTTCATCAATGTGACCCTCACTTGATATCTGCTGTCCAAGATAAACGTACGTGTCTGTTATCTCCAGCTTTTCTCCATCAATCGATAAATCTTCATTTCTTGTAAAAGCATTGAACATCACTTTTGTCTTCTGAAAGTTCATTTTTAATCCCACTTCTTTACTCTTGTCAGCAAGTTCCTGGATCATACTCTGCAGCTCTGATGGGGTAGTTGCAAAAATGACTACGTCATCAGCAAAACGAAGGTGGGTTAGATAATCTCCATTAATCTTTATCCCCTTGCTTTCCCAGCTCAGCGACTGAAAAACACCCTCCAATGTGGCATTAAAGAGCTTCGGAGATATGGTGTCACCTTGTCTCACTCCCTTTCCAATTTTTACGTGTGTTGTATTTTCAAACAGCCGAATCTTTGCACTTGCATTTTCATAGATGTTATTAATAATATTAATGTATGCATCTTCAATACCGCAGGTTTTCAGAGCCATTGTAACTGCTGATGGTTTCACCGAATCAAAGGCTTTTTCATAATCGATAAAAGCCATGCACAATGGAAGTTCATATTCCCTCGCTCTTTCAATTAGTTCTCTCAGCACGTGGATATGATCTATTGTGCTGTAGCCACTCCTGAATCCAGCTTGTTCTCTCGGTTGAGCCATGTCCAGTGTTACCTTCAAGCGGTGTGAAAGAACTTTAGTGAAGATTTTATAAACTACTGATAGGAGGCTGATAGGTCTGTAGTTTCCGAGATCTTCAGTGTCACCTTTCTTATATAGCAGGATCATTGTAGCGGTGTTCCAATCCTCAGGAATCTTTCCTTCATTAAGGCATCGAGTGAAAATTTGGGCGAGTACTGTTTCGATTTCTCCACTTGCTTCTTGTATGATGTCTACAGTAATTCCATCTTCTCCTGGAGCTTTTCCTCGCTTCATGTTCTTGATTGCATGTGCAACTTCTGCTGGAAGGACTGGAGGAACTCTGGTACTGGTATCTTTCATGATGTCTGGAGTGCATGTATCATCCCTTTCATATAATTTGGAGTAGAAATCTTTCACTCTTGTCAAAATTTCGCCTCTATTTCTTGTTACAGAACCATCTTCTTTTCTCAGTGCCATAATCTGTTTTCTTCCCTTACTGAGATGTCCCTTTGCCAATTTTAGGCTTTGGTTGTTTTCAATTGCTTTCCTCACTAGTTCACAGTTGAATTTCCTTACGTCTTCAGTGATACTTTTTCTTACTGTCTTGCATAGCTCTATATATTCCACTTTGGAAGTCACATCTTCTTTAGTTGTCCTCATCTCTCTTCTTTTTTGCATCAACATTTTGGTTTTTCCTGATAATTTGTTCACATGCAACTTGTTCTTAGACCCAGCTAATTTTGTTGCTGTTTCCATAAGAGCTTTGGTTACTTTTCTGTTAACTTCAGAGATGTCCACTTCTTCCGATGTTAGGCCTTCTAAAGCAGAGAACCTGTTCTTCAGTTCTAACTTGAAGGTATTATGGTGTTTTTTAAGGTTGGTTATGTCAATAGATTTTGTTTGTCTTATGAGCTTGCCACGTTCAAGTTTAGTGTTGAGGTGCATCTTACATCTCACCAATCTATGGTCACTACCTGTGTTGAACTTGTTTAGCACACTGCAGTCTTCTATGACGAATTTTTTGTTACACATAATAAAATCAATTTCACTTGTCGTCCCATTTGGATGTCTCCATGTCCATTTCCTGTGTGGCTTTTTCTTGAAGAAGGAGTTCAAGATGAAAAACCCTTCTGCCTCTGCAAACTCAACGAGAGTATTTCCACGCTGGTTTCTGTTGCCATGACCGAATTTACCTACTGAAGTTTCATTCTGTTGCCGTTGCCCTATTTTTGCATTGAAATCTCCCATAATTATTTTCAAGTGCTGCTTACCTTTATTATTTAGACGACAAATTTCCTCATAAAATTCTTCAATTTCTTCTTCAGGATGACTTGTGGTGGGTGCATAAGTTTGAATAATCTGAGCCTGGTATCTTTTCGAGAGTTGGATAACAAGTCGTGCAGCTCTGTCAGAGGAACTTTCAACTTCTACAACTTTATCCTTCAGTTTCTTGTTTATTATAAATCCAACACCACTAGTTCTGCCAGCATCTATCCCACGATAGTAGAAGAGATGTCCACTTTTCAGTTCGATGAGATCTTCTCCTTTTCTCCTTACCTCACTTAGCCCCACGATGTCCCACTTGATCCTTTGTAGTTCCTCTTCCAATTCAAGAAGCCTTGAATCAGAAGATAGGGAGCGTCCATTGTAAGTAGCCATATATAGTGTGTATATATATATATATATATATATATATAGAGAGAGAGAGAGAGAGAGAGAGAGACGAACGAAAAGTTACATCCGCAGGTGTGGAAGAATTAACACGCATCCTATTCCTTGGAAAGATGACGCATACCGTCCGTGAAGAAGAACTTTGGTTTCTCCTTGAACCATTTGGATCTGTCAACATGAAAGTCACATGTTGACAGATCTGGGCTATAGGCTGGGTGGTGCAGAACCTCTCACACTTTCTGTGCCAATGCATCCTCCATAATGTTCGCCACATGCGGACGAACATTGTTGTGCAACAGAATCACACCACACGAAAGCATGCCAGGTCACCTATTCTTGATGGCTTTATACAGCTTGTCCACAGTGTCGATGTAGCGGTTGGCATTGCTGTTTATGTGAGGCTCTTTAAAGTCCACCAACAAAAGCTCTTCATGGTCAAAAAATGCGGTCAGCATAACCTCACTGGCGAAGTCCTGTGACTTGAATGTTTTGTGTTTTGGTGATCCGGGATGTTTCCATTGCATGCTCGCTGGTTTGCTGGATGGCTCAAAGTGGTGGCACCGCTATTCATCACCTGCAACTATGCGTGATATAAATGCATCACCCTCTGCTTCGTAATGCAGCACGTGGTTGAAACTCCAACCCATGCTTTCTTCCTTACGTGGTAGGTCAGCATACGCGAGATTCATTGTGAACACACCTTCCGATATTGCAATGTCTTCGTAACCACAGTTTGAACTGTACCAAATGTCACAGCAAAGTTCTTCGTTTGCGAATGTAAGCCCCGATGATGGTCCACCCGTATTGCTGCATCAATCTTGGTGCTGGCATCGTCTGTCACAACAACTTGCATCTGGCCCGGCAGCGGAAAATCTTTCCTTTCCTCACGTTCTTCCCGAAACATTCGCGCACAGCCCGTCACTGTTGTCTTCGACACACATTTGTCACTATACACTGTCTGCATTCTGCAATGAATGTCGACAGGTTGACATCCTACCGCTGTTAGGAATTGAATCACTGTTCGCAGATCCACCTTGAATGGATTGGGAATCGCACCAGCCATGTTGTCAACGATCTGCAGCACAAACCACACATGCGAACGGAATGAATGCATGCTCACTTCTGCATTGGTCTTCGCTTATCACGCGAGGCGCGACATTATCATGCACCCCGTGCACAGGCTCACATGACGCTGTACGAACGGGTTTCATTTGATTGTGCCTCATACATCCTATGAGCGTGTGCACACACATACCTACACATATATATAGCCCCTTTTAGCAGGAATTCCTGGGTGCGGCACAAACCGTACGCCATGGTTTTGGGAGCCACTGTGTTCAGTTCGCAATCTCGGCTGATACATGACAGAACTCCCAACAGCCAGCAATACATCACGGATGCTTTACATGCAGACGTGATACGCTTCCTCCAGAATTGCCCTGCCGCTATATTCCGGCAGGACAATGCTTGATCCCATGTGGCTCGGAATGTCCAACACTCTTCTATGCACGGCAGATATCGTTTCTTTCCTGGCCTTCCCGTTTGCTGAATATGTCCCCGATCGAGCATGTCAGGAACATGGTAGTTAAACGACTGGCCTGTCAAGCGCGTCTGCCACTCAGCACAAATGAACTATGATTTTCCATAGAAGCAAGATATCAGAAACCTTTCCATTGAATACCACACCTTGTACAGACTGTTATTGTTGCTCCAAGTGGCTTCACATGATACTGAGATTTGAATCGACAAAATCTTCTATAGCTCTACAAATATAATCAGTTATCTCCTGCAACATGAGGAATCTGTGATATAAATTTCTTTTGAATAGTGCTATTCTTTTTTGGCATTGCAATTTTCACAAACAGTAATATACATATTTGCTCGTTGTAACAGAAAATTTGGTAATACAATAAGCTGTATGTAAAAATGGCCACATTCAATAGGCGTCGAAAGTGTTTCAATCTGATTTTTGAGCAACGATATGAAGCAAAATATATTTTGAAATCAGTGGAATTTGCATTTCGCTCTTGGCGAAATTATGGGTCAGATAAAGATTAAAATGCTAGGATCATCGTTCTCACTGTTCTAGTACATCCTTTAGTTTTCAAAGTACATGCAGGAAACTGTAACACTTTATCACGCTTCGGTCGAAAGGAAGTGAAAAGCAGAAGCACCCTTAAATTTAAAACAAACTTCCTTGAAATGGTCCCATTCAAACAATTGTCCAAAAAGTAGGAACTGTACACCAAATTATACTCAAAATAGTATAACTATACTAAAAATCCGAAAATTTTTGGCGTAGAATAGAAATAAAAGTTTCCAAGCTTTCGCACATCAACCAGATGGCTTTCTCAAGGAAGGTAGACAGCTAACTGCAAACTGGATAATAGAACGTTTCAATACTTTGAACGCGATGACTTGACTAGACAATAAATGATTAGGAGCAAACGTGATATTTCGAAGAAACGAGGTCACGTTGGTTGGGCACGCGGCGGTACAATGGTAGAGAACTCAGCATTATTTGAAGAACTTATTCCATATATGTGGCAACTCCAAAGAAACGCTATCATTGCAAGCCTCGCAGCTGGTCAAGATTTCCAAGGTTTTGCGAATGGCGGTAGATTTGGGTGTGGAATATGAAGCTAATTTCTTTACATCACTCCATATAGGATCGGCGGACTTTCAAAGTATTGAAACGTTCTATTATCCAGTTTGCAGTTAGCTGTCTACCTTCCTTGAGAAAGCCATCTGGTTGATATGTGAAAGCTTGGAAACTTTTATTTCTATTATGCGCCAAGAATTTTCGGATTTTTAGTATAGTTAAACTATTTTGAGTCAAACAATTGTCTTTGTACGATACTTGACTCAGACAGCATCCTGTCACTTGTTAGCTTACCTGCTGGCCACGCCCTTCTGAGCTTGTTATTTGCGTCCTGTTTGCTTGTTTATAGTGCTTATTGCTCCTTTATTTTGTGTTCTAGTGCACAAACATTTGCGCTATCTTCCTAGCTGCTTTTCCGAGTTGGTAAGTGACTATTTTACCGATATTCCTTCATAATTCATCACTTTGGGTCTGTTTATAATCTGCCCATCGTGACCCGCCTTGACTGTTTGCTCTGAACCTGATTGCTGCTTATTGAAGCCTTCCTGCTGCCTGTATCTGCTCCACCCATCGCTAGTGGTTCTCTGCGCTGCCTTCCCCGGTGTGCCGATTGCCTTCCTGGTGCTTTGCCTCGTTACAGTGGATCAGCGTGACATTCGCTGCTGCGTTTCTACACATAGTCCATGACCTGTGCTTCTGCTTCTGGATTTGATTTCCCTCTCATGCCACCATGTGCTGCTTCCATGTCTTGTCCTCCAAATGTGTTGGATACGCCCCTGGACTGCTCTTCTTCTCATCCTGCAATAGATATGTGTACAATGTTCCCGACATTTCTCCCATATATTTCCCGTCAAGGTTCCATGCTCATTGCACACGTATCCGAATAATCAGCACTTGGTAAATCAATGCTTTCCACTCTTAGTTTAGGTGTCAAGTTCGATATCGTACCCAATGTCAAGCTGCACACCTATATGTCTGCATTGTCGTTTCTCCCTCCTGGTGCAATAACACATTTTGCCAGAAAGCCTAAGTCCGTCCTTGTGTATTTTTCTTCACCTGATTATGTTTCTCAAGTCTCATCGACTAGCCTTTCCGTTGGAGATCACAATTTGGTCCCTGTGCCTCTAGCACATTGTCCCGTTCTTCTTAATTTGTATCCCGTACCTCCGGAAGTTTCTGATGAGTTTTAACATGCATTTCTTTCTTGGTGTGGGCGCATTGTAGGTGATATCCGCACGCTTCCCGCCGCTCCTGCCGATCAAGGTGATCATCCTTATTTAGGCTTCTGACGCCAAGCCTTAGTTCTCTTCCCTGATATGGACTCCATTACTTCCTGCCCCACTGCTTTCCAGGTGCTTTGTGGTCATCACAACATCGTTCTAAACGTGTTCACTGCGTATCATTGCTTCTCATGTAAAAAGTCTAGTCATCATCGCTCACAGTGTCCGCTCACCTCTTCTTGTTCTTCCTCAATGGCTGCTCAAGTGCCCATCACAGAACCCCCTTCTTCACTTCCGGTCACCACGCCTTCGTTTGTTTCGCTTCCGCCTTCTTAGTCTCCGTCTCGATTGTCGTTGCCTTCCTCTGTTGGTCTTTTTCCTTCTCCACCAGTGTCGCCTGCTGTGGATACATCTGGATCTACTGCTCCTGTGCCTTCGTCTGTCTTGCTTTCTTCTTTGTCGTCTGTGCTTTGTCACATCCTGTTGCTGACCCTTCTCCACCTGTTCAGGTGCTGCCTTATTCATCTTCGCATGTCACCTCGTCCATCCTAACGCCGCGATTTTCTGCTCCATCATCTTCGCTGTATATGTCAGCTTTGCCACCCTCAGATGCTCATCTTCTCTTCAGCCATTCCATTCCAGTACCCTGGTGTGCTCTCTGCCTGTTTCACCTTCTCGGAGCTTTTCTGATGCCTCTAGTGTTGTTGTCTTCGTTTCGAGTTCTGGTCCCGTGATCGGTCCCTGCTTTCCAGCACAGCTACTCTTCTGGATTTGTGTGAAAATTCACCTTCACCAGATCCTGTTCCCCCCTCAGTTGCCTCTTTGCTTGCGTTCTCCGCACATGATCCAGATCTTCCTTGTCAGACTTCTCACTCGGTGTCGGTTACTCCTTCTTTATCGTCTGCTCTGCTTCATCACCACGTCCCTGCTGGTACTGCTTCTAATAAGAAACGCCGTCGTCGCTCTAATCGAAAGACTCTTACTAAGCGAACCGCTGTCGCTCAGCCTTCTCTTCATCGTTCTTCAGGTTCCGCTCCTGATTCTACTGTTGCTGCTTTCGCTGACCTTATTGGTACTCCCTCCGTTTCCACTGCAATTGTCGCTTCCCTCCAAGCTGTCCCTGGGTATTCGAAGACTCTCTTCCTGGATGCTGCTTACCCTTGTTCTTTGCCTCTTCTTGTGACGCTGCTTTAGATCACCTTCTTGACTCACATGATCCAGCTGATTACTCGAATATGATCGAAGATATTCGCTGCTTCCTCCAAGTTTTCGTTGCCCTCACGAGATCTCACACTGAGATATTCCATTATTACAGTTATCTTAATTGCTACCTTGGTGATGCTCAAAATCACCTCATTGATCTGGTTCTGACCGATTAGCTTCTGTCTGCTCTTGCATGATGTTTCGCTTCCTGTCGTCTTTGCCTTGCTGCTGTTCTGTCTTACTCCTTTGCATGCTTCTGTTATGCATTGTACCCAACCTTTTTCTTTCCGTTGTATCCTATGTATTGCCAAATTTTCTCCTCATTTCGGTTCTTTCAAACATCCACTCGGTGCCTACTTCCGTGAACCCATCACATCGTTTTATTTACTGCGTTTTTTCCTGTGTGCATTGTTATGCGCGATTCTCCTCTTATACCTTTCGTCATCCTGGATTGCCCTATGTTGCTGTTCGCACCCAGTTAGTTTTTTCAGGTGCTCCGTGGGTTTGTTTTTCCTGTCTCGTCGAGTATTTGTCTTATGTCATGCCCATGTGCCTCAGCATATCTTCTACTGTTGTGCTACGTTTTTTGCTCATCCAGTGTGCCTCATCTCGTCAGATACTTGCCATTATTGCTTTGCCTCATGCTAATTGATTGCCCCGTGCTGTTACCTACACCATGCTATCTTTGCAAATGTTATCTGTTGCACCTCGTTTTCCTGCTTTTCATGCTGCGCCCCGGTCTCCAGTTCGGTGTGTTCTCCATCTCCATGTCCGTCGTTTTTCCTGCTCAGTGACTGTTCCAGTGTGCTTCGCCTATCACAGATTGCCTTGTGCTGCTCGTTCAGCTTCATTTATCTTTGTATGTCCTGATTGACTTTTACAGACTGCTTTGTGCTGCTCGTCCAGTACCGTTATTCCTATTGTTTTATCATGCCATGTATTTTCCGTTCTACTGTGTACTAGTCCTCGAGACCTAATAAAGCAACGTCACGTTGTTTTTGGAATGTCTTTTCAACTGCTATGGTTCAAAGTTAGAAACAGGGAGTTCTTTCAGCTAATGACAGGAACGAATGAAAGACTTTTTGCAAAACAAATTACTTCTTCATTATTCTCCATTACCCTTATTACAAATATCTCAAAAACAATTGAGATTCGAACGATGAAGAAGGAGCTCTTTCCGGTTCACACAATGCTAACGAATAGCTATCCTGAAATAGAAAATGTCCACGAGGGGTGGGGGGCAGGCAGGTGAAATCGTGGGCTAGTAACATTCTTTTTAAACATCTCAAAAACTATTGGTGTTCAAACTATGAAAATGGCGTTTATTCTGGTTCATACCATTTACTAACGAATGGCTATTTTAAAATTTTGAATTTACACGGGGGGGTGAAATGGTAGGCTTGCAACATTCTCTTTTAAATTCTCAAAAACTATTACAGTTCAAACGATAAAAATGGAGTTCATTCCAGTTCATACGATTTACTACAAAATAGTTATTTTGAAATTTTGAATTTCCATGGGGGGGGGGGGGGGCTGTTGAAAGGCCGGTCCCTCTCTGTATTGTAAATTCTCTTGTAAATTCTCTTGTAAATTCTCAATACTATTTTTTAAATAATATCTCACAAACTATTGCGGTTCAAATGATAAAATTGGAGTTCATTCCAGTACAAACGATATACACTGCTGGGCAATTGCTAAGGACGGATCATAAACGGCTATATAGCGCATAAAAAAGTAAGTGTGGTTGGATGCCAAGTGAAATAAAATAATGTCAGAATGCGAGGACATTACAAGAAAGACAATTTATTGTGCTCTGAAATTCAGAAGGCTTTGGAACGTGTTCAAGGGACAAACAGGCCATTTTGTGCAGAATACGTAAACGTGAAAAAAATGCAATTACCGTCCGCAGGCATTCCGGCGTAAGATGTCAATACGGGATATGGCCACCATGGAGGGCGATGCAAGATTCCACACGTCGTGTCATGCTTTGCATAACATTATCAAGCAGCTGTTGGGGTAATTTATCCCATTCCTTTGTCAGTGCACAGATGAGGGTGTCCTTGTTTATTGGAGGGCATTGGCAACCAGCAAGACTCCTCCCCAAAGCACCCCATACATTTTCAATGGGATTCAGATCTGGAGAATGTGCTGGCCACACGAGGCATTGAATATCCTCGCTCTCAAGACACTCCTGGACAGCGACTGTTCGATGACATGTTGCGTTGTCGTCCATGAAAATGAATCTATCACCGACAGCACCACGGAACATGCAAACATGAGTTAGCAGAACATCATTAATGTATCGTTGGCCAGTCATAGTCCCAGTTGGAAGCACATAGAGGGACGTACGGCCATTGATCATGATGCCAGCCCATACCATGACACTACATGTCGGATATTGGTCCCTTTCCTGTATGTTTGCTGGACAATATGCAGTACCACTATCACGCCAGATCAGTTGTCGTCGACAATCAGACAATAGACTGTATCTACTCTCATCTGAGAAGAGGACAGCAGACCAGTCGTTATCAATCCAATTGCGATGTTGATGGCACCATTGCAAACGGGCGGTACGGTGACGTCTGGACAATGGGATGCACACAACAGGACGGCGGGCGTATAGTCCTCCTTCATGCAAACGTCTAGCGACAGTTTTTTGGGAGATCCGCTTGCCAGTAGCAGTCATAAACTGATTTGCTACCTCACTAGCTGTGTTGCGGCGGTGTCTTTTTGTTGATAGCACTATGTACCGATCTTCTGCAGTTGTCGTACCGCGAACACAACCTCCCCCGTGACGTTTGCTACACTCTCCATTTGTTTGAAATGATTTCCAAAGCCTTGAAACAACACTGTGGCTGACGTGGAACTCCCTGGCAACATCTGTTATTTTTCGCCCTTCTTCAATCTTGCCAATAAAACGGCCACGCGTAAAATCTACTAGGTGATGTCGGGAAGACACGCTGAAAATTGCAAGTTCGTGAATTGATATTTCCCCTTTCAACATTGCGTTTGAACAACAACGGTCAATACGTGTCAAATCCTTTATATCTCTTATGAACGCTATGATGTCACGAACAAGTTCGGCAATCCAAAATTTGCATACGCACAACACGTCTTACTGTATCCCGCACTTATGCTAATTTTCACATTTTCCCGCCTTCCATTTTATACTTGCTATCATTGCTATTTTTATCCGTCTTTAGCAATTGTCTGGCAGTGTACTAACGAATGGAAATTTTGGAATTTTGAATTCCCATGGTTGGGGAGAGGGGCGTGAAATGGTAGGCCTGCAACATCCATTTTTAAATATCTCAAAAACTATTACGGTTCAAACAATAAAAATAGAGTACATTCCGGTTTATATGATTCACTAACGAATGGCTATTTTGAAATTTTGAATTTGCATGGAGGGGGAGGGGGGGGCTGGAGAAATGGTCAGTCTCTCTATATATATGTAAATTCTCAATATTATTTATTAAATATTTCAAAAACAATTGCGGTTAAAACGATACAAATGTAGTTCATTCCGTTTCATATGATTTGTCAATGAATGCCTATTTTGGAATTTTGAATTTCCATGGTGGGTGTCTGGTGAAATGGCCGGTATCTCTCTATATATGTAAATTCTCAATAATATTTTTTAAATATCTCAAAAACTATTGCGGTTCACACGGTAAAAAGGAGTTCATTCCGGTTCATACGATTTACTAACGAATGGCTATGAAATTTTGAATTTCCATGGTGGTGGTGGTGGGATTGTGTGTGGGGGGGTTGAAATGTTAGGCCTGCAACATTTTTTTTAAATATCCCAAAAAACTATTACGGTTCAAACGATAAAAATGGAGTTCATACGATTTACTAACGAATGGCTATTTCGAAATTTTTAATTTCCATGGGTGGGGGTGGGGGTGGGGGGCTGGTGAAATGGTCGGTCTCTCTGTATATATGTAAATATGTAAATTCTCTATCGTTTTTTAAATATCTCAAAAACTATTTCCGTTAGAACGATAAAAATGGAGTTCATTCTGGTTCATATGATTCACTAACGAATGGCTATTTTGAAATTTCGAATTTCCATGGGGGGGGGGGTGGCTGGTGAAATGGTTGGTCTCTCTGCATATATGTAAATTCTCAATATTATTTTTTAAATATCTCAGAACTATTGCGGTTCAAACAATAAAAATGGAGTTCATTCCGGTCCATACGATTTACTAACGAATGGCTATTTTGGAATTTTGAATTTCCATCAGGGAGGGGGGGTAAATGGTAGGCCTGCAATATTCTTTCTTAAATATCTGAAAAACTATTGTGTTTCAAACGGTGGTAATGGAGTTCTTTTCGGTTCTTATGATTTACTAACGAATGACTATTTTGAAATTTTGAATTCCCATGGGGGGGGGGGATGAAATGGTCGGTCTCTCTGTATATATGTAAATTCTCGATATTATTTCTTAAATATCTCAAAAACTATTGCCGTTAGAGTTCATTCTGGTCCATACGATTTACTAAGGAATGGCTATTTTGGAATTTTGTATTTCCATGGTGAGGGGGGGGGTAAATGGTAGTCCTGCAATATTCTTTTTAAATATCTGAAAAACTATTGTGGTACAAACGATGGAAATGTAGTTCTTTTCGGTTCATACGATTTAATAAGTAGCGGCTATTTTGAAAATTTGAATTTCCATGGGGGGGGGATCTGTTGAAATGGTTGGTCTCTCTGTATATATGTAAATTCTCAATATTATTTTTTAAATATCTCAAAAACTATTGCGGTTCAAACGATAAAAATGGAGTTCATTGTGGTCCATACGATTTACTAACAGATGGCTATTTTGGAATTTTGAATTTCCATGGTGGTGTGGGGGGATTAAATGGTAGGCCTACAATATTCTTTTTTAAATAACTGAAAAACTATACTGTGGTTCAAACAAAGGAAATGGAGTTCTTTTTGGTTTATATGATTTAATAAGTAATGGCTATTTTAAAATTCCATGGGGGGGGGGGGGGGGTCTGGTGAAATGGTCAGTCTTTCTGTATATATGTAAATTCTTAATATTATTATTATTTTTTAAATATCTCAAAAACTATTGTGGTTCAAAGAATAAAAATTAAGTTCATTCCAGTCCATATGATTTACTAACGAATGGCTATTTTGGAATTTCGTATTTCCATGGTGTGTGTGTGGTGGTGGTGTGTGTGTGTGGGGGGGTTAAATGGTAGGCCTGCAACATACTTTTTTAAATATCTCAAAAACTATTGTGGTTCAACCGATGGAAATGGAGTTATTTTCGGTTCATACGATTTACTAACGAATGACTATTTTGATATTTTGAATTTCCATGGCGGGGGGGGGGGGGGGGGCTAATGAAATGGTCGGTCTCTCTGTATATATGTAAATTCTCAATATTATTTTTCAAATATCTCAAAAACTATTGCAGTTCAAACGATAAAAATGGAGTTTGTTCTGGTCCATACGATTTACTAACGAATGGCTATTTCGGAATTTTGAATTTCCATGGTGAGGGGAGGGGGGGGTTAAATGCTGATAGGTAGGCCTGCAATATTCTTTCTTAAATATCTGAAATACTATTGTGGTTCACACGAAGGTAATGGATTTCTTTTCGGTTCATATGAATTACTAACGAATGGCTATTTTGAAATTTTGAATTTCCATGGGGGAGGGGGGCTGGTGAAATGGTCGGTCTCTCTGTATATATGTAAATTCTCAATATTATTTTTTAAATAACTCAAAAACTATTGTGGTTCAAACGATAAAAATGGAGTTCATTCCAGTTCATACGATTTACTAACAAATGGCTATTTTGAAATTTTGAATTTCCATGGGGGTGGGGTTGAAATGGTACGGCTGCAACATTCTTTTTTAAATATCTCAAAAACTATTACGGTTTAAACGATACAAATGGAGTTCATTCTGGTTCATATGATTTAGTAACGAATGGCTATTTTGAAACTTTTAATTTCCAGGGTGGGCTGGTGAAATGGTCTGTCTGTCTGTATATACGTAAAATCTCAATATTATTTTTTAAATATCTCAAAAACTATTGCGATTCAAACGATAAAAATGGAGTTCATTCCAGTTCATACGATTCACTAACGAATGGCTATTTTGAAATTTTGAATTTCCTGAATAAATGGTCGGTCTCTCTGTATATATGTAAATTCTCAATATTATTTTTTAAATATCTCAAAAACTATTGCCGTTCAAACAATAAAAATGGAGTTCATTCTGATCCATACGATTTACTAATGAATGGCTATTTTGTAATTTTGAATTTCCATTGGTGTGTGTGTGTGTGGGGGGGGGTAAATGGTAGTCCTGCAATATTCTTTTTTAAATATCTGTGTGGTTCAAACGATGGAAATGGTGTTCTTTTCGGTTCATACGATTTAATAAGTAATGGCTATTTTGAAATTTTGAATTTCCATGGGGGGGGGGGGGTCTGTTGATCTGTTGAAATGGTCGGTCTCTCTGTATATATGTAAATTCTCAATATTATTTTTTAAATATCTCAAAAACTGTTGCGGTTCAAACGATGGAAATGGAGTTATTTTCGGTTCATACGATTTACTAACGAATGACTATTTTGATATTTTGAATTTCCATGGGGGGGGGGGGGCTGGTGAAATGGTTGGTCTCTCTGTATATATATGAATTCTCAATATTATTTGTTAAATATCTCAAAAACTATCGCGGTTCAAGTGATAAAAATGGAGTTTATTCCGGTTCATACGATTTACTATTTTGAAATTTCCAGGGGGGGGGGCTTGTGAAATGGTCGGCCTCCTAAATTTATATACAAATTCTCAATATTATTTGTTAAATATCTCAAACGCTATTGCGGTCAAACGATGAAAATGGAGTTCATTCCGGTTCATACGATTTACTAACGAATGGCTATTTTGAAATTTTGAATTACCGGGAGGGGGGGGGGTTGCTGGTGAAATAGTCGGTCTCCCTGTATATATGTAAATTCTCAATATTATTTTTTAAATATTTGAAAAACTACTGCGGTTCAAATGATAAAAATTGGAGTTCATTCTGGTCCATACGATTTACTAACGAATGGCTATTTTGGAATTTTGAATTTCCATTGTGAAGGGGGGGGGTTAAATGGTAGGCCTGCAATATTGGTCGGTCTCTCTGTATATATGTAAATTCTCAATATTATTTCTTAAATATCTCAAAAACTATTGCCATTAGAGTTCATTCTGGTCCATACAATTTACTAAGGAATGGCTATTTTGGAATTTGGAATTTCCATGGTGGGGGGGGGGGTAAATGGTAGTCTTGCAACATTCTTTTTTAAATATCTGAAAAACTGTTGTCGTACAAACGATGGAAATGTAGTTCTTTTTGGTTCATACGATTTAACAAGTAATGGCTATTTTGAAAATTTGAATTTCCATGGGGGGGGGGGGTCTGTGGTCTCTCTCTGTATATGTAAATTCTCAATATTATTTTTTAAATATCTCAAAAACTATTGCGGTTCAAACGATAAAAATGGAGTTCATTGTGGTCCATACGGTTTACTAACGGATGGCTATTTTGGAATTTTGAATTTCCATGGTGGTGGGGGGATTAAATGGTAGGCCTACAATATTCTTTTTTAAATAACTGAAAAACTACTGTGGTTCAAACAAAGGAAATGGAGTTCTTTTTGGTTTATATGATTCAATAAGTAATGGCTATTTTAAAATTTCACGGGGGGGGGGGGGGTTAAATGGTCAGTCTTTCTGTATATATGTAAATTCTTAATATTATTATTATTTTTTAAATATCTCAAAAACTATTGTGGTTCAAAGAATAAAAATTGAGTTCATTCCGGTCCATATGATTAACTAACGAATGGCTATTTTGGAATTTTGTATTTCCATGGTGTGTGTGTGGTGGTAGTGGGGGGGGGGGGGGGGGGGTTAAATGGTAGGTCTGCAACATTCTTTTTTAAATATCTCAAAACTATTGTGGTTCAACCGATGGAAATGGAGTTATTTTTCGGTTCATACGATTTACTAACGAATGACTATTTTGATATTTTGAATTTCCATGGGGGGGGGGGGCTGGTGAAATGGTTGGTCTCTCTGTATAGTATATATACAAATTCTCAATATTATTTGTTAAATATCTCAAACGCTATTGCGGTCAAACGATAAAAATGGAGTTCATTCCAGTTCATACGATTTACTATCAAATGGCTATTTTGAAATTTTGAATTTCCATGGGGGGGGGGTTGAAATGGTACGGCTGCAACATTCTTTTTAAATATCTCAAAAACTATTACGGTTTAAACGATACAAATGGAGTTCATTCTGGTTCATATGATTTAGTAACGAATGGCTATTTTGAAACTTTTAATTTCCAGGGTGGGCTGGTGAAATGGTCTGTCTGTCTGTATATACATAAAATCTCAATATTATTTTTTAAATATCTCAAAAACTATTGCGATTCAAACGATAAAAATGGAGTTCATTCCGGTTCATACGATTTACTAACGAATGGCTATTTTGGAATTTTGAATTTCCACGGGGGATGGGAGGATGGTCGGTCCCTCTCTGTATATGTAAATTCTCAATATTATTTTTTAAATATCTCAAAACTATTGCGGTTCAAATGATGAAAATGGAGTTCATTCCGGTTCATACGATTCACTAACGAATGGCTATTTTGAAATTTTGAATTTCCTGATGAAATGGTCGGTTTCTCTGTATATATGTAAATTCTCAATATTATTTTTTAAATATCTCAAAAACTATTGCCGTTCAAACAATAAAAATGGAGTTCATTCTGGTCCATACGATTTACTAATGAATGGCTATTTTGTAATTTTGAATTTCCATTGGTGTGTGTGTGTGTGGAGGGGGAAGGTAAATGGTAGTCCTGCAATATTCTTTTTTAAATATCTGTGTGGTTCAAACGATGGAAATGGTGATCTTTTCGGTTCATACGATTTAATAAGTAATGGCTATTTTGAAATTTTGAATTTCCATGGGGGGGGGAGGTCTGTTGATCTGTTGAAATGGTCGGTCTCTCTGTATATATGTAAATTCTCAATATTATTTTTTAAATATCTCAAAAACTATTGCGGTTCAAACGATAAAAATGGAATTCATTCTGGTCCACACGATTTACTAACGAATGGCTATTTTGGAATTTTGAATTTCCATGGTGGTGGTGGGGTGGGTAAATGGTAGTCCTGCAATATTCTTTTTTAAATATCTGAAAAACTATTGTGGTTCAAACAATGGAAATGGAGTTCTTTTCGGTTCATATGATTTAATAAGTAATGGCTATTTTGAAATTTTGAATTTCCATGGGGGTGGGGGGTCTGGTGAAATGGTTGGTCTCTCTGTATATATGTAAATTCTTATTATTTTTTAAATATCTCAAAAACTATTGTGGTTGAAACAATAAAAATTGAGTTCATTCTGTTCCATACGATTTACCAATGAATGGCTATTTTTGGAATTTTGTATTTCCATGGTGTGTTTGTGTGTGTGTGTGTGTGTGTGGGGGGGTAAATGGTAGGCCTGCAACATTCTTTTTTAAATATCTCAAAAACTAAAAAACTATTGTGGTTCAACCGATGGAAATAGAGTTATTTTTGGTTCACACGATTTACTAACGAATGACTATTTTGATATTTTGAATTTCCATGGGGGTGGTGGGGGGTGCTGGTGAAATGGTTGGTCTCTGTATATATGTAAATTCTCAATATTATTTTGTTAAATATCTCAAAACCTGTTGCGGTTCAAGCGATAAAAATGGAGTTCATTCCGGTTCATACGATTTACTAACAGAATGGCTATTTTGAAATTTCCATGGGGGGGGGGGAGCTGGTGAAATGGTCAGCCTCTTATATTTATATGCAAATTCTCAATATTATTTGTTAAATATCTCAAACACTATTGCAGTCAAACGATGAAAATGGAGTTCATTCCGGTTCATACGATTTATTAACGAATGACAATGTTGAAATTTCCATTTTTTGGGGATACCATTTCATCAGTCCCCCACCCCCACTTTGGGTTTTAAATATCTCAAAAACTATTGCGGTTCAAACGAAAAAATGGAGTTCATTCCGGTTCATACGTGGTACAAACGAATAGTGCAAAAAAAATTAAAAATTCCGTGGTGAGGGGCTATCGTTTCACCAGCTCCCCCCACTTTGTTTTTTAAATATCCCCAAAACTATTGCGGTTCAAACGTAAAAAATGGAGTTCATTCTGGTTCACACGTGGTACAAACGAATGGTGTCTGAAAAATTAAAAAATTCTATGGTGGGGGTCTGGTGAAATGCACCTAGCCGAACCCGAGAAAATGTGAAGCGTACGTAGCATCGCGATCTCCGATATCAAACTTCTGTACCCAAACAATCAGAAGGAAAAAAAAATGCACACAGTGGTGGACATCTGTTCGATGCAAAAGGTACTTCAAAGCACGCAAAGTAAATAATTTATACTATTACACTTCGTAAATAAAAGAGAAAATACGACCTATAAACATGAATTAAAAACAATCTGATTCCGAAGTTGTTTTCTTCCTTTTTTTTAAACACATTATTATATCTCTTTTCGATTTTTTTCATCGTGTGCGCACACATAATTCAGTCTGAATGATGCATATTTACAACAACATGCAGCCATCCCAGAAACATCGTGCTGGCATTACAGGCAGATGCGGAATTGTGGATTGATTGAACAAGGGTGTGTTAGTTGGATTCCGAGTCAAAGAAAACATGGCTTAGACGATAAAACTACATTTAGACGATAAAACTACATCGTTTTAATGAAATAGTATGCAGACATAAAACTCGCAAATATGTTTGGCTAAAACAACATCCAATGCTTTATTATTTTATCGCTGGCAAGATGAGCTTGGACAACGGAAATAAAATTTTCAGACTTCGTTCGATTTGCCATAAATTTCTCTGACTTTTCCATGACTTTTCCCGATCGAAGGAAATTCCCTGACTTTTCCCGATTTTCCATATTTTCCAGGTCTGTCGCCACCCTGTTTATATTATTATCACGCTTTTCTATATTTATTTACCTTCGCACATGCTGTCTTTATGATAAATACTTTGTTAAGACAGCATTGTCATAATGTTGTTTACATTTTATTTGTTTCTTTGTTTAAACCATTTGAAGAACCTGCTACTTGGGATGGGAACACATTGGGATTTTTCCCATAAGAAATAATGGGAATGCTTGGATCACTATAAGAACCAATGCCTTATGGATCAGTTTTCAGAAATAAGTTAGATGCATAAAGTGGGACTTGGATAAAACTGATAGCACTAATTATTACAGCAGCACTACCTATCAATGCAATGAATCATGTTTAAGTTCACCTTCTACATTGATAAAAAATAATAGTAATATTCTTATTATTTATTGAGAAATGTGAATACCTGATATAGTAAAAAAGGTTATCATTTGAAGTTTATTGATGTTTAGAAATCACACATTGCAGAGACAAATATATCACATTAAAAAGAATGTTACATTATTATAAGTGAATTAGCTTCAATGCTTTTTAATTCAAAAGACTCAATTCAAAATAATCCCATTTATAAGTAAATAAGATTCCTGAAAATAGCCTGTTCACAAATTGGCTATGGTTCAATTAATCGACGACAAAGACATCACATAACCAGCTGTTACCTACATATAAACTGGCTTGAAGTAAGCATACAATTTTGGTTATGTCAATCCTTCCATCTCACTATTTTGCTAAAATGATAACTCCACTTGAAAACATCAGAATGCAAAAATATTTTGTCTACGGGATATGGAAAAACATGTGCATCATGCTTCCCGTATGTCAATTTTTCCATTCTCCCATTGGCAAGTTTGTCTATCTATTTGCCATTTTGCATGAATAATCTATTTCTAAAAGTTGGGTTGCACAAATTTCGTCTGTAACTGATAAAAGAAGGCATGCTTACAAGATCCTTGATACATTCGATTGGGCTTCTGTCAATGCATTAGTGTCTCTGTCAGTCTGTCGGCCTTCAGAAACAACACACACTCTTCTAAACATTAGATTTAAGATACTGTTCTCATGTCTAACAGAGATTATCAATATACCTGCCCTTCCATTCAACAGCCAGTCACCCTGTTTATCTGTCCACCTGCAGAAACCATACCTCTACTTCGAAATACCTCTACTTCGAAAATTTGGAGTGAGGCAAATCTTTCCATTTATTATAGAAGATAGCAAGTTCGCAAGGTTTTAGATATGTCTTCTTTTCTGTTCATCTGTCACTGTTCGCATGTCAGTCTTCAGAAACTATATCTCCACTTCTAAAGGTTTAACTCAAGAAATTCTTCCTGCCTTCAATAGAAGAAATAGTATACAGAAGATCTAAGACAAGTTTGCACTATTATTTACCTGTAAGCTTGTCCATTACTTCATTTTCAGAAGCAATATCAGACACTAAATTTCTGCATTCTGACCTGTATAGTCAATATAATTTTTACTTGCAGGCAGATAGATATATTTCTAACCCACAGAGGAACCAGACTTTGCTCAGTGTTCGAATTCTTTGTTGGTCTGCTGGTCCAAGACCACTAAAAATCCAGTTTGATAACCGAATCAAAATGATAGTGGTCCAATAATTTTTTTCAATTACTGTCATTAATTAAAAAAAATCTACTGCAGTTTTTTTTTCATAAAGGGATGTTGCAAAATATACACTCTTAAGAGAAAAAAATTGATGCATCTCAAAGCAAACATCCCATCACAATGAAACTTAGCATATGCATTGTGGAGGAAGAAATAAAAAAGGGATTATGTTATTCAGGACCACCCTTTGACCCAAGAAAGCAGGGCACCTTCTCCAGGCCCCACACCTGGGGGGGCTGTTATTTGGAGAACCCCACTCATCAAAAATACAAAAATTAAGATTAAAATGAAATATTCAGAATAAAACAAAATAGTTATGAATAACCTGCACAACCAAGTGAATGTTACATTATTTGTATGAGAACATCTGGATACACCTACATTAAGCCATCCAACTATCCTGGATTAGACAGGAAAGTTCTGGATTCCAATATCCCAAGATCCCCACCTGTACTTTTTATACTGTATGTGTGTGTGTGTGTGTGTGTGTGTGTGTGTGTGTGTGTGTGCGTGCGTGTGCGTGTGCGTGCGTGCGCGTGTGTGTGCGTGCGTGTGTGTGTAAAACAATTAATATAAAAAAATATTGTAATAAGTTTTTATCAACAGCTAAAATGTGGGTTCCAATTGATTTCATTTCTTAAATTATAATTTTGATGTATTTTATGTATTTAATATAAAGTTATTATTATTTTCATTTCAAGATTGATAGAGTTATTGTGTCTGAGGCTTCAAGAAACAGGGCACTGTGAAATGTAAAGACAGTATCAACATTTCATTGTCTGGTTTATTTATACTGCCAACACAACAAATAATATTAAAAAATATAAACTAATTAATAATGAGGAACCATACACCAACTACGTAGAAAATAGTATACCTATACTGGTAATCCAAATTTATTGGCGTAGTATAAAGACCAATGTGATGCCGTGCACACAACCAATGAGATGCCTCATGCATGGAAATGAATATTACACTATAAATTTCACTAAATTATGGGTTTTACACAGGAATAAAGGAAATTACTTACAGGCAAATTTTCGGGTAGCACACCTACCCTTCCTCAGATCCCCCTGCCTTGCTAAAAAAACTCAAAAGATCTCATAATTAAGTTAGAAGGCCTTCAAAAACTTGACCATCCTATAATTGCTAGTCTCGACATTAAATCTATGTATACTAACATAGATACGGATCATCTTTTAGAGTACATAAATACAAACTTGGCCACTCAATTTTTGGAAAAGATTAACATTCTAAATTCTTCAGAATTGTTAAAACATGCTCTAAAGGAGGAACTGAAAAAGTTTTGGAAGATAATAATTACCCTTTTCTAGTAATCAACAAAATTCTTAATAAAAAATAAAAGAAGTGAAAAACTAAATTGTTTCAGTTAACTAGAAAAGTTACTTACCATAAAGGACTGTTTGAAAAACTTCAGAGGATTAGCGAGAAATTTCTAATCAGACTGGCTCCAGGATTACAAAATAAAATTAATAACTACCTTTCAAAATTAAAGCAAAAAGAAGAAAACATCCTGTTAGAGGAAGGAGTGGTCTACAACATAAAGTGTGAGTGTGGTCTCAGCTATGTGGGAGAAACAGGCAGACAGCTTAAGACCAGATTAGCAGAACATAAAGCTGCAATCAGAAATTTGACAAACAAAACAGACTTGGACAGACATGCTCAAAATACAGGACATAAAGTGCTTTGTGACCCTGTAGAAGTTTTGACACATCAACAGCACTTTTTCAAGAGAAAATTGTCAGAAGGACTGGAAATTGAGAGAAGAGGTACAACATTAAATGATGTGAAAGGTTGGAATTTAGCTAATGAATGGCAACACCTACTATAGTGTAGTTCTGAGGAAGGATAGGGTTGCTACCTGAAAATTTGACTGTAAGTAATTTCCTTTATTTTTGTGTAAAACCCATTATTGAGTGAAATTTATAGTGTATCAAGTCCAGAATAGCCACAACATCAATTATTACCATGAATATTACGCCATATTTATTGTCAAGTCACCGCATTCTAATTATTAAAGCATTCTATTATTCAGGTTGCAGTTTCTGTCTATCTTCCTTGAAAATGCCATCTGGTTGATGTGTGAAAGCTTGGAAAAGTAATTTTTATACTATGCCAATAAATTCGGATTACTAGTATAGGTATAGTATGTATTTAAAAAAATATAGTTTGAATACATTAAATTTTTTTAACCATTTACATAACTGAGGATGAGTACATGACAAGATTGAAATAGAAACTATGAAAAAGGTGCTCAGAAAAGAAAATTAGTAAACAATCACATCATGGCACTTCTAATTATTAATCTACAGTAAAAAAAATAATTATGGGTTTTACAGGGGTAATTTTTAATATATTTTTGTGGAAACATTTTTGAACTAGAATTTAGTTCATCATTAGGACTACGTCGCTGGAGTAGTTGTCGCCATTCAGTCGGGAGTGCTCAACCGCAATTATTGTTAAGCATGGCACTTCTCGCTATTTGTATCTCTTTTTCAAGTTTCCTGTTTACTAGGTGTGATCAGTGGGTGATTATTTTTATTGTCCCGTTTTATGGAGTGTCTACTTTCTTGTACATGTCTGTTTAACCCTGCCTTGTTTCCAATAGCTGTTTTATGTTCTTCTACACAGACTTTCACACTTTTCCCCATTTCACCTAAGTTATATAGCTTAGTCTGTAGGTACAATTTATGCTATAGACTACCCCCTTCTTGTAATTGGATATCTTTGCTGTTTTAAAGATGGAAGGAATTTTTTAACTTGTTATTCAGATCTGGGGCAAGCCTGATTTTATATTTTTCACTGATCTTTTCATGTATGCTAGCAGTAGAGCTTGTGTACGAGTGAATGGTGTTAAAATGGTTTTCTATTAGTGCTGGATTCTGACAAGGTTGTGTAATGTCACCATGGCTGTTTGGTATATTTATGGATATGTACATGCATGATGCCAAAATATATAATACTGGTTTATGTCTTGGTGATATCCGTGTGTGCAGATTGCTGTATGCTGATGACACTGTCCTGTTGGCAGAGAGCATGAGTGAGTTGCAGAGTATGTTGTCCCCGATGTACTAAGTTTGCATGAAATTCAAGCAAAGTATAAATAAGAAAAAAACAGTTATGGTATTTGAGAGAGGAACTCTTAGTACATACATAGATAGATACATACATACATGCATGCATACATATCACTAAGCAGTTCTCTGAGATTCAGAGGTTAGCTCCAAAAAGAAATACAACTACCAGATATTTTTACTTACTGTTGTCGTATCAAACTTCTCCATTTACAGCGATCTTGACATACAACCCGGGCTTCCCTGATATGCCGTTTAGAAAGTCCAGGTCGATTCCGTGGGGGATCGTCCTTCTCAAGTATGGTAGGTCCACCATATCCCACACTTGAGTCTGGATATTGATTTCTTTTTGTCTTTTTAATCAGGTAAGTACATCAGTGTGGGGAATTAGCCCACACCTGAGGGTTCCAGTTGGTCATTCAATCTAAGGATTCTGGAACAAAACCCAGTGAGTTGGAGTCTTTTCGCCAATGTCACACAGAACTAGCTGGCACCTCTCCAAGATTCACAGAGGCCCTAGTTGCTGTTGTGTGTGCCATTGTTGCCATGGAGCGCCCCGAGGAGGCAAACCCATCGCTCACTCTTAGTACTGAATGTAATATAAGTCTAAATGGCACAGTGATTGACCAGATGAATGAGTTTGTGTATTTAGGAAGCATGTTTGACAGAGAGAACAAATTGGATGGTGAAATTAGTAGGCAAGTGAATTCTTCTTTGAAAGTCATGGCTGCTCTGGGAGGTTTTCACAGGAATGATGGGTTCTCAAGAGAGTCCTGCATGGCTGTGTATGAGAGTGAAATTGTTCCTACTCTGATGTATGGTAGTGAAACCTGGGTACTGCAGAAGAAACATAGGTGTCATTTGTGTGCTGGAGAAATGCGTTACTCACAAGGGGGTTTGTGGCAAGACATGTTCTGATTGTGTGAGGAATGAAGATGTGCTGCAGTTCTGTAATGCGAAGCAGAATGTTGTTAGCAAGGTGGAGACTAATATGCTTTGGTGGTTTGACCATGTTGAAAGAATGAGTGATGAGATGCTTACTAAGAAAATCTTTTTAGCCAAAGTGGCAGGACGGAAAGGCAGAGGAAGGCCAAAGAAGTAATGGGAGGATCAGATTCAGGAGTGTTTGCATGAGAAAAAGATTATGAAAATGAAGTACAGAAGGTCTTGTGTACGGTGTGTGATGGATGCCAGTGAAGCCCGAGTTGTATCTCCAGATCACTGTAAATGGAGAAGTTTGATAAAGCAACAGTAAGTAAAAATTATCTGGGAGTAGTTTGTATTTCTTTGTGGAGCTAACCTTTGAATCTCAGAGAACAGCTTAATGATGTGTGTGTGTGTGTGTGTGTGTGTGTGTGTGTGTGTGTGTGTGTGTGTGTGTGTGTGTGTGTGTGTGTGTGTGTATGTATGTATGTACTGATCTTTTTCAGTTTTTTAAGAATTCCTTTATGGAGAGTAATTTTGCTTGTGAACTTGATGTTATTTTCCTGCTGCGTCTTATTTGCTTTATGCCTAAAATTACTCTTTATGAATGGAGAACGAATATTGTTTTTCAACAAAATTCTTTCTGGGTTGTCTCTGTCGATGTCTTTTTGGGCTTTTGTAGAGACTAGGAAGTTGATTTTCTCTAAAATTTGTCTTGCAGTATTAGATTTTATGTATTCTTAGTGGTATGAGTTGTAGTCTAATACCTTGTCTATGTTAGAGGTTTTATTGTAGATCTGTGTTAAGATCTTTACTTCTTTTGAGGTTAGGGTTATATCCAGGTAGTTGAGGCTATGATCTTTTTGGAGTTCTAATGTGAATTTCAGAGAATTTTTCCAGTGAGTTAAATTGTGTGAGAATGTGAGAGGGTAGTGATTGATCTTCATTATCTATTATAAAAAATATGTCATATTGGAATATATATATAATCATCATAATTGTCAACCATTATCAATCCACTGCTGGACGAAGGTCTCCCCAAGTTTCCTCCACAACGGTCTGTCTTGTGCCAGTCTCCTCCATGTCACTCCCGTATACTTTCGAATTTCATCCACCCATCTCCCATGTGGTCTTCTTCTGGGTCTTTTCCTGTCCCTTGGAATCCAATCTAAAATTTCGGCTGTCCATCGATGGTCTGTCCTTCTGGCAGTATGTCCAGCCCATTGCCATTTCAGGGATTTAACTCTGATCATGATGTCTTCCACTCTTGTCATTTTTCGGATCCACGAGTTCCTCTTCTTATCTCTCCTGGTTACACCAAGCATGCACCTCTCCATGCTGCTTTGAGTTGTCTGCAGCCTTTGTATGTCTCTTTTAGTTAAGGTCCACGTCTCTGCACCATACGTAAGCACTGGAAGGATGCATTGATCAAACACTTTTCTTTTAAGACATAATGGCATATTGCTCTTGAAAATTATGTTGTTTCTTCCAAAAGCTCTCCAGGCAAGTTTTGTACGCCGATTAATTTCTTCATCAATGTGACCCTCACTTGATATCTGCTGTCCAAGATAAACGTACGTGCCTGTTATATCTCCAGCTTTTCTCCATCAATCGATAAATCTTGATTTCTTGTAAAAGCATTGAATATCACTTTTGTCTTCTGAAAGTTCATTTTTAATCCCACTTCTTTACTCTTGTCAGCAAGTTCCTGGCTCATACTCTGCATCTCTGATGGGGTAGTTGCAAAAATGACTACATCATCAGCAAAACGAAGGTGGGTTAGATAATCTCCATTAATCTTTATCCCTTTGTTTTCCCAGTTCAGTGATTGAAAGACATTTTCCAATGTGGCATTAAAGAGCTTCGGAGATATGGTGTCACCTTGTCTCACTCCTTTTCCAATTTTTATGTGTGTTGTATTTTCAAACAGCGGAATCTTTGTACTTGCATTTTCATAGATGTTATTAATAATATTAATGTATGCATCTTCAATACCGCAGGATTTCAGAGCCATTGTAACTGCTGACAATTTCACTGAATCAAAGGCTTTTTCATAATCGATAAAAGCCATGCACAATGGAAGTTCATATTCCCTCGCTCTTTCAATTAGTTCTCTCAGCACGTGGATATGATCTATTGTGCTGTAGCCACTCCTGAATCCAGCTTGTTCTCTCGGTTGAGCCATGTCCAGTGTCACCTTCAAGCGGTGTGAAAGAACTTTAGTGAAGATTTTATAAACCACTGATAGGAGGCTGATAGGTCTGTAGTTCCTGAGATCCTCAAAGTCACCTTTTTTATGTAGCAAGATCATTGTAGCGTTGTTCCAATCCTCAGGAATCTTCCCTTCATTAAGGCATCGAGTGAAAATTTGGGCGAGTACTGTTTCGATTTCTCCACTTGCTTCTTGTATGATGTCTACAGTAATTCCATCTTCTCCTGGAGCTTTTCTCCGCTTCATTTTCTTGATTGCATGTGCAACTTCTGCTGGGAGGACTGGAATCGCTCTGGTACCTTTCATGATGTCTGGAGTATATGTATCATCCCTTTCATATAATTTGGAGTAGAAATCTTTCATTCTTGTCAAAATTTCGCCTCTACAACATCTCTGCAGTTATGATGGCATAACTGCAGAGATGTTGAAATAGGATGGTGACTCTATAATTGACTGGTTAACTGAAATTTGCCAGTTGTGCTGGGAGTTAGGAATGGTCCCTCGGGATTGAAAGGATGCTATCATTGTTCCCTTGTATAAGGGAAAAGGTGATCAGACTGAATGCAAGAACTATTGTGGTATTAGCCTACTGAGTGTGCCAGGAAAAGTGTTTGGTAAAGTTGTTATTGAAAAAGTACAGGGTCTTACATCATTGAAAGTGTGGGATGTTCAGAGTGGTTTTATGCCTGGTAAAGGCTGCACTAACCAGATTTTTGCATTACGCACGATGATTGAAAACTATCTGGCTGTTGGGAAGAAAGTTTTTGCTGCCTTCATAGATTTAGAGAAAGCTTACGACCGAGTAAATAGGACACTTTTGTGGAAGGTATTGAATGAATATGGTGTTACTGGGAACCTACTTAATAGTGTAAAAGCCATGTATGCTGGTAGTAAAGCTTGTGTACGAGTGAATGATGTTGTATCAAAATGGTTTTCTATTGGTGCAGGAGTTAGGCAAGGTTGTGTAATGTCACCATGGCTGTTTAATATATTTATGGATGCATGTATGCGTGATGCCAAAATAGATAATAGTGGTTTATGTCTTGGTGATATCCGTGTGTGCAGATTGCTGTACGCGGATGACACTGTCCTGTAGGCAGAAAGCAAAAGTGAGTTGCAGAGTATGTTGACTCGGATGCACGAAGTTTGCATGAAATTCAAACTGAGTATAAATAAGGGAAAAACCAAAGTTATGGTGTTTGAGAGAGGAACGGGTAGCACTGAATGTAATGTAAGCATTAAAGGCACTGTGATTGACCAGGTGAGTGAGTTTGTGTATTTAGGAAGCATGTTTGACAGAGAGAACAAATTGGATGGTGAAATCAGTAGGCGAGTGAATTCTTCTTTGAAAGTCATAGCTGCTCAGGGAGGTTTTCACAGAAATGATGGGTTCTCTAGAGAGTCCCACATGGCTGTGTATGAAACAGTAATTGTTCCTACTCTGATGTATGGCAGTGAAACCTGGGTACTGCAGAAGAAGGATAGGAGCCGTTTGTGTGCTGGAGAAATGCGTTACTTACGTGGGGTTTGTGGCAAGACACGATCTGATCGTGTGAGGAATGAAGATGTATTGCAGCTGTGTGATGTGAAACAAAATGTTGTTAGCAAGGTGGAGACCAATATGCATCGGTGGTTTGGCCATGTCGAAAGAATGAGTGATGAAATGCTTACTAAGAAAATATTTTCAGCCCAAGTGGCAGGAAGGAAAGGCAGAGGAAGGCCAAGGAAGACATGGGTGGATCAGATTCAGGAGTGTCTGCATGGGAAAAAGATTATGAGTATGAAGTATAAAAGATCTTATGTACGGCGTGTAATGGATATCAGTGAAGCACGAGTTGTATGTCAAGATCGCTGCAAATGGCGAAGTTTGATACGACAACAATAAGTAAAAATATCTGGAAGTTTGTATTTCTTTTTGGAGCTAACCTCTGAATCTCAGAGAACAGCTTAGTGGTATGTATGTATGTATGATGTTGAAGAAAAAATAACTAAACATGAACTACTGTGTAACTCAAATTAAAAAAAAAACCCAAAAAAAACAAAAAAAAAAAACCTTGTGCAATTTTGAGCCATAAAAGGAACGATGAGTTATTTGAAACACAGTTTGGAAATGCTAGCAAAATCACAGAAATAAGCACAGGAATATGCTGCTCTTACACAGGAAACAATTTTTCAAAATTATAAACAATTGTATTTTGAAATTTTGGACCACATTCTTATGGAAATGGATATAAGATTTCAAGACTGTAAGAAACTTCAATTTGTCAGACTTGCTGACACAACCAAATTCGAATAATTTAATGCATGCTTTCCTTCTCGCGCTCTTGAAAATCTACATTTTTACGGAAACATATTGTTGCGACCTTTTGGTCTTCAGATATGGATGCCAAATTAATTCCGGAATGCGATTCGAATCACTGGATCCACCAATACCTCGTTAGCCAATTAGCCGACACAGTACACCAATAAACCAATGGAGGCACAGTATAACAATAAAAACAAAGATTTAATAGATATATGCATAAATTACACCGGATTCTTCATCAAATAATAAAGGCTATAATTTCTGGCCAGCTTTGGCCCTCTTTGGTGTTTCAGAAAATATGTCCTAACAAAAAGTCTGTTCGTTCACAATAGACCGCAAAGAAAATACTGATAAAAAGTACTTACATATGTCCTCGAGTAACCAAAGTATTGATGACACCAACAATACAAACACTCACTCACATTCACTAATATGTTGGCACTACGGGTAGCTTTTTTCCTCTTTGATGGAGGCGGCGTTGCTTACGGACTCTTGGTCAAAACGACATCGTCCCTAGTCGCTGAACGCACGTACTCAGACACACGCACAAAAGTTCTCTCCCCTCTTTCTTCACGAAAAGGCTAGCGGTTTCTTCAGAGCTATTTCCATCTTTGGAGGAGGAGGCGTTGCTTACGGAATCTACGCACGCATTCAAACGCACAGACTTCTTTCCTCTGTGGAACAAGAAAAGGTGGCGATTTTCTCTCTTTGCATGAGCGAGGCAATTTCGTGATTATTTTATTTCTTTTTGCATTTCAATTGAAATGGCTCCTTATGGCAGGTATTGATGGTCTGGCAAGGTGAAGAAAGTTCCCAGGCAAATCTGTTGCTGGTTAGTCCTCAGCTTATGTTTTTAGCTGGCTTCACTTCTTATGCTCAGAATTGCAAGAGCACAGCAGACGGCAAGCATTTGTTCCAGCGCGAGGAAAAATCGAGGCCCAGTTATCTCGGCTATCAAAACGGATTCTGCCACTCAACAACAATCTCCTGTCTCCAAAACGTTGGTAAGTGTTGAATTCTACCACTTGAAACTGCAACATATTTATTATATACCGCTTTTTAAGTCCAAGAGCTTTCCCATTGTTTCGCGCGTGGCACAGACAAAAGCTTCGAAGGCTTTTGCTGTCCAAACACTTTTGAGTCATGGGAAATAGCTTTCAAACTCTGACCCGTCCCATTTCCGTTTATGGGCTCTTTGTTCTCGTGGCAAACACCTGCAACTCGCCACTTGAATTCAAAGTGCTAGAAGATCTTTTCTTTATATACCATCCCTCGCAAGTGTTTAAATTATAACTCTCTGTTAATTAAAACCCCCAATCAAGTTTCAATTACTGTTAATTAGCCATGCCTCTCGCCAATTAATTATGCGAGGGGTCGTCACAATATTTACTAAACACCAGCGCCTTAAAAATGAACTGAGTCTTGTATATGCTGATGAAAATTTAAGGAATATATTGACTCAAGAACTCCTTCGAGTGTTTCACAGAGACAGACATTTTTACAGAAGATTATAAATTGGTTTTCCTAAGTTTAACAATTCCATCTACAAGTGTGCCAGTGGAACAAAGTTTTCTTAAAAGAATACAAACTTGCTCAAGAAACATTAGTTCCCAAGATAGACTTGCTTCTTTGGCAAATATTTCTATTCACGAAGACATTTTATTGATGCTCACGAAGAAACAACCATCTAACCATCTTATGACAACATAATCGACAAATCTGCAGCTTTAAAAGGAAGAAAAATTGATTTAATATACAAAAAATAAGTAAGTCCTCATTAAGGGATTTTCATTGTAGACAGTTGATATCTTTTCATACTGCTCTTGTACCTCTTCATCTATTTTTCCAACCACGAGCCGCCACTGTTGTGGCCACATAACCCTTTGCTTTCTTCACACTAGCTTACACCTAGCCTATAAAAAGTAAACTACATTCCTCCATTTGGCAAACAGGTTTTGTTTAAACCATATACCATTACTTCCTTATCAGCTTAACCTTTGCCCTTGTGCAGCTTTGGCATTCTTGATTCTTTATCAGTGGTTTTTGGTGTTAGGTGTTGTAACGATCTTAGTGGTTTCACGTTACTTTTTGTGTTCATTCTTGCTTCGGTTATTTTCATTTCCGGCCTTCTTTGTCCAGGTAGAACTAATCATGATTGTTATTTTTTTATTATTATTTGTTTATTTATGTTTTTTGGTCTTGTGGCTTTGGGAGCACGACCAAGGGGACATTTGGATTTTGTCCGTCCCTTTTTTGGTTTTAGAAAGGCCACTTACAAAAAGCAGGTGCTTCCCTGATGACGAGCATTTTAATTTTATTTTAGTGTCATCTTGGTTCTTTGTTTGTTTGTTTTGGGTTTCACCTTTTAAACTGAGCCGGCTGTGGTGCTGTTCTGTATTTGTTTGTTATTTGTATTTTGGGTTTCCATTCGGTACGTTAGTAATGTATTGGGTTCAGTACTTGTGTGTTTTGGGATTCAGGGCTTATTTCAAGTATGTGGGAATTGTTTGTTCTTTTGGTGGTATGTATTGTGTGTTTCGTTTGGGTGTTCGTGTTTTTTTTTTTTTTTTCTTTTTTTGGTCTGTTTTAATTATTATTTACCTATATAGCTTTTCCGACCGGATTGCTGCTTTGTACATCAGGGGGTTTGGGGCTTTTTTTATGATTTGTATTGAAATGCTTTAGCTTTCTTATTAGTGTTCTTATATATATCATCATCATCATTGTCAACCATTAACAATACACACTGCTGGACGAAGGTCTCCCCAAGTTTCCTCCACAACGGTCTGTCTTGTGTTAGTCTCCTCCATGTCACTCCCGCATACTTTCGAATTTCATCCAACCATCTCCCATGTGGTCTTCTTCTGGGTCTTTTCTTGTCCCTTGGAATCCAATCTAAAATTTCGGCTGTCCATCGATGGTCTGTCCTTCTGGCAGTATGTCCAGCCCATTGCCATTTCAGGGATTTAACTCTGATCATGATGTCTTCCACTCTTGTCATTTTTCGGATCCACGAGTTCCTCTTCTTATCTCTCCTGGTTACACCAAGCATGCACCTCTCCATGCTGCTTTGAGTTGTCTGCAGCCTTTGTACGTCTCTTTTAGTTAAGGTCCACATCTCTGCACCATACGTAAGCACTGGAAGTATGCATTGATCAAACGCTTTTCTTTTAAGACATAATGGCATATTGCTCTTGAAAATTATGCTGTTTCTTCCAAAAGCTCTCCAGGCAAGTTTTGTACGCCAATTAATTTCTTCATCAATGTGACCCTCACTTGATATCTCCTGTCCAAGATAAACGTACGTGTCTGTTATCTCCAGCTTTTCTCCATCAATTGATCTTCATTTCTTGTAAAAGCATTGAACATCACTTTTGTCTTCTGAAAGTTCATTTTTAATCCCACTTCTTTACTCTTGTCAGCAAGTTCCTGGATCATACTCTGCAGCTCTGATGGGGTAGTTGCAAAAATGACTACGTCATCAGCAAAGCGAAGGTGAGTTACATTATCTCCATTAATCTGTATCCCTTTGTTTTCCTAGTTCAGTGATTGAAAGACATTTTCCAATGTAGCATTAAAAAGCTTGGGAGATATGGTGTCACCTTGTCTCACTCCCTTTCCAATTTTTATGTGTGTTGTATTTTCAAATAGCCGAATCTTTGCACTTGCATTTTCATAGATGTTATTAATAATATTAATGCATGCATCTTCAATACCACAGGATTTCAAAGCCATTGTAACTGCTGGTTTCACTGAATCAAAGGCCTTTTCATAATCGATAAAAGCCATGCACAATGGAAGTTCATTTTCCCTCGCTCTTTCAATTAGTTCTCTCAGTACGTGGATATGATCTATTGTGCTGTAGCCACTCCTGAATCCAGCTTGTTCTCTCAGTTGAGCCATGTCCAGTGTTACCTTCAAGCAGTGTGAAAGAACTTTAGTGAAGATTTTATAAACCACTGATAGGAGGCTGATAGGTCTGTAGTTCCCGAGATCCTCAATGTCACCTTTTTTATGTAGCAGGATCATTGCAGTGTTGTTCCAATCCTCAGGAATCTTCCCTTCATTAAGGCATCGAGTGAAAATTTGGGTGAGTACTGTTTCAATTTCTCCACTTGCTTCTTGTATGATGTCTACAGTAATTTCATCTTTTCCTGGAGCTTTTCTCCGCTTCATGTTCTTGATTGCATGTGCAACTTCTGCTGGGAGGACTGGAATCACTCTGGTACCTTTCATGATGTCTGGAGTATATGTATCATCCCTTTCATATAATTTGGAGTAGAAATCTTTCATTCTTGTCAAAATTTCGCCTCTATTTCGTGTTACAGAACCATCTTCTTTTCTCAGTGCCATTATCTGTTTTCTTCCCTTGCTGAGATGTCCCTTTGCTATCTTTAGGCTTTGGTTGTTTTCAATTGCTTTCCTCACCAGTTCACAGTTGAATTTCTTTACGTCTTCAGTGATACTTTTTCGTACACTCTTGCATAGCTTTATATATTCCCCTTTGGAAATCACATCTTCTTTAGTTGTCCTCATTTCTCTTCTTTTTGCATCAACATTTTGGGTTTTTCTGATAATTTGTTTACATGCAACTTGTTCTTAGACCCAGCTAATTTTGTTGCTGTTTCCATAAGAGCTTTGGTTACTTTTCTGTTAACTTCAGAAATATCCACTTCTTCCAATGTTAGGCCTTCTAAAGCAGAGAATCTGTTTTTCAGTTCCAACTTGAAGGTATTATGGTGTTTTTTAAGGTTGGTTATGTCAATACATTTTGTTTGTGTTATGAGCTTGCCACGTTCGAGTTTAGTGTTGAGGGGCATCTTACATCTCACCAATCTATGGTCACTACCTGTGTTGAACTTGTTTAGTACACTGCAGTCTTCTATGACGAATTTTTTGTTACATATAATAAAATCAATTTCCCTTGTCATGCCATTTGGATGTCTCCATGTCCATTTCCTGTGTGGCTTTTTCTTGAAAAAGGAGTTCATGATGAAAAACCCTTCTGCCTCTGCAAACTCTACGAGAGTAAACCATATTATTTATTTCATTTTAAATACACCAGAGTTGAATAATTACAAAATGCATATAGCGTATGAAATCCGTTTATTTTCGTGGTGTAGTAAGCACAAATATTTGCCAAGCTTTCGCACTCCACTGGGAGGCTGAACAAGTAAAAGTTTTGGAGCAAGAGCCAAAATATTGCCCTCCATCGAAGCCTAAAATCAAGCAGTTAATATCAGAAGTAGAAAGTATAATATCCCAAGTTCCAGCAGAAGATCGTGATATGACCAGATGTTTAGCGGTATCAAAATTAAAAAGCAGTGTATTGAATTTTAACAGCAGGAATATTGAAAAAAGGAATTTTAAGGAAAGTGACAGACAGATTAAGAATGTTTTGGAGAACCTACGCAATGACCCTAGAATATTGATTACCCTAACCGACAAGTCGAATCAGATTGCCATTATGAACAGGTCTGGTTATATTGGAAAACTTAAGGAATTTGTTGATCAATCGGACTCAGTTCCGCAGTTGAAGAATCTTCTAAACAACATAATACGGAAAGTTCAAGCTCTAGCCAGGGACAAAGATCTACCGGAAATTATTAGAATGTCAGCAAAGCTTCCACCAGGCCCTACAATTCCACCACTCTTTGGACGATTAAAGAAACATAAACCTGGATCTACCCTTAGACCTATAGTTGCAAAAAACAAAGCTCCTGCATACATATTAGAAAAATCCGTAGCTAAATTCTTCTCTGAACGTTTAAAAAACTCTGATTACGTAATCAAGTCAACAAAAGAATTTGTGGAGCGCGCAAGAAGGTTAAATATATTTGATAATGATATAATGGGAAGTTTCGACATAGTGTCTTTATATCCATCTATACCTATACCAGAAGCTGTCGCAAACCTTGAAGAAATAATCGTCACTTCCCGTGAATTCACACCAACCCAAACAAAGAAAATTATCGCCTCCTTAAATCTCATTACTAACCACAACAAATACCATAAGTTGGATGGAAACATCTACAAACAAACTAAAGGAGCACCGATGGGTTCACCTTTATCTGCAGTCCTTGCGGAAGCAGTACTTAGACTGCTAGAAGATCTCATCCTTTTAAATTGTATCAAGAAACTCCGAGTTTGGATCCGCTACGGAGACGACATATTCTTCATATGGGAACATGGAGTAGACGAATTAAATGATTTCATGTGCAAGATAAACAATCTACACAATACAATAAAGTTCACCATGGAGCTTGAAAAAGACGGAACGTTGAATTATCTTGACGTCGCGCTCCGAAGAAATAGAACATCCAGCTTCGATTTTAACGTTTATTATAAACCGACCACAGTACCGAACCTTGTCCCTTTTCATTCACACTGCCCAAAGGAGTACAAACTTTCCGCATTTAGAGCGTGGTTCCATAGAGCGTACAACGTATGCAAACCCGACTATCTAAATAATAAAGAAGTTGAGAATATCTATAGCAAAGGTCTAAAGGCTGGATATAAGAAGGATGATATAGACAGAGTACATAAGACTGTGAGAAATCGTATAACATCAGCAATAGAAAAATCGCCTAGTAGGACAATGAGATACGCAGGATCCATCACATATATCCCAGGCTTTACATATTGGTTAAAGAATTTATTACACAAATATAGCATATTAATAGCAATCAAGTCCCCGACCCCGCTGTCACATATAATATCAAGCTGCAAGGAGAGACAGTGTGAGAAAGAAAAGGCGGGTGTGTACACTATACCGTTGGTATATCCTGACAACACGGAAAAGATATATATCGGAATGACAAAGCGATCCTTGGACACTAGATGTAAAGAACATGTACGAAGTGTGAAGCAGGACATGCAGAATACAGCCCTTGCCAGAGAAGTCATGCATTGCTCGGCCGCTCCTGTATGGAATAATATTAGAAGAATTGCCCCTTACACGAATTTCAAAGAGACTGCCATCAGGGAAACAGTGGAAATCCTATCCAACAAAGTGGCATGCAATGATACAGTCTCTATGGAACTACCAATGGTTTGGCATGCATTATTAAAATATGGAAACACATCACGGCACTCTGTATAATTATGTGATAAAAAATTCATGTAATATGCTCGTGATGTCACCCTCGTTATTTTCAAAAAATCATCTTCGTTCTTTACATGAATTCTCTACATTTTTGCGTCTATCATTGCCTTGAAAAAGCCTCCCAGTGGAGTGCGAAAGCTTGGCGAATATTTGTGCTTACTACACCACAAAAATAAACAGATTTCATACGCTATATGCATTTCATATTATTTATTTCCCATGATGGGAAACAAATTTGAATTAACAACGTGTGCTTATAAATATATTGAGTATCTTCAATTATTTGAAAAATTCTTAGCAGTTCGCTTTTGCCACGTTATATTCTGGACGTCGGAAATTTGAAAATTTGTTTCTTGTATTTGAGACATGATATTACTATAAAAAGAATAAAAAAGGCTCTACTCACAATGTTTATTTCTTGGTGGTCCTCTTCATTTTATTGTTTTCAATTCTTGACGTTAAAATATCTTGGTTCATGCCTAAAAGGTGATTAAGATTTACAAAACGAAGTCTTTTCTAAAAATCAATGGAACTGACGAAATTTTTAGTTAACCCTAATTATCAAACGAAAATTACTTAGGTGAGCATTCAAGCCTTAAGAAACAAAGAAAATTTCAGGTTAGAAAACCTAAAGAAACAGATAAAAAGTTAAAAATCTTAAAACCTTGGGACCGCTGTCTTTCAACCTTTCAAACATTTCCGGTCGTCCTCCTTGCTCCTCGTGCTGCGTCGCAAAGGACACTCCCACTAGGGTGGAACTTGCATGTGTTTTGGGCACACACGCCCATCTTCAGAGTCAGCAAAGATTGCAAATGGCTGTCACCTGCAATTCTTTGGAGTTTTCTTCACTCGGTCGCTCCTCCCCTCTCGCCGTTGATTCGTTGGTGACGTTACTTATTTTTTTTTTTTTTTGTATATATTTGGCGGTGTCCTCTGGTGTCATTATTGGGAAATACATTATATTCTATTTTTTTCTTTTTTTCTCTTCGGTAATAAATTTTCTCCATTGCACATGTAATTCATTGGGTTGATTAATGTTGCAATTAGTACTTTCAGTTATTTAAATAATTACAGATTCTGCGATTCTAATCTCTTTCTCGGTTCTGTGGGATTTCAGGTGTTTGATGTTTTCAAATTCTGGTTCTGTATTATTTTCTATACAATATTGCACCAATGCGGTTTTTTTTTATCCCTTTTATTCCAGTTCGTTATGTGTTTGCTTTAAGGAAAGAATGGCATCTATACTACCATCAATTAAACTAACAATTGAATTGGAAAGAAATAACCAACTCCTGTTCTTAGATATTAACCTAATCAAAAACAAGAACAGAATCGATTATCAAGTCTATAGAAAACCAACATGCGTGCCATCAATAATCCCAAAGAAATCCAACCACCCATGGGCACATAAAACAGCTGCAATCAGAAACTTAATAAAAAGAGCATTCACTCATTCCAGCAGCAATAAATACAAAGAGGAAGAGCTAATATGGATTAACAGAATGATAAAAAACTTTGGATATAATAGAAAATTATATATAACATCAAGCATAAAGTACAAAGACCAAAAAAGGAAGAAAATAAATATTGTGGAAGTTTCCCATATATTAAAGGACTATCTCATACCATAGAACGAATTTGTAAAAATCACCAAAAAAAAAAAAAAAAAAAAAACATTGGAATATCTGTAAAGACACAAAGAGATATGGTGATAAAAATAAAGATCAAGTACAAATATTGGAAAAATCAGGCGTATATTGTATACCAGTAAAAATGACTAACAATACTGATAAAAAAATAAACTATATAGGTAGTACTAAAAACCAATTAAAAAACAGGCTGAATCAACATATAACGAACTGGAATAAAAGGGATAAAAAACCGCATTGGTGCAATATTGTATAGAAAATAATACAGAACCAGAATTTGAAAACATCAAACACCTGAAAAGTCCCACAGAACCGAGAAAGAGATTAGAATCGCAGAATGGGTAATTATTTAAATAACTGAAAGTACTAATTGCATACATGTACTCCAGACATCATGAAAGGTACCAGAGTTCTTCCAGTCCTCCCAGCAGAAGTTGCTCATGCAATCAAGAACATGAAGCGGGGGAAAGCTCCAGGAGAAGATGGAATTACTATAGACATCATACAAGAAGCAAGTGGAGAAATTGAAACAGTACTCGCCCAAATTTTCACTCGATGCCTTAATGAAGGGAAGATCCCTGAGGATTGGAACAATGCTACAATGATCCTGCTACATAAAAAAGGTGACATTGAGGATCTCAGGAACTACAGACCTATCAGCCTCCTATCAGTGGTTTATAAAATCTTCACTAAAGTTCTTTCACACCGCTTGAAGGTAACACTGGACATGGCTCAACCGAGAGAACAAGCTGGATTCAGGAGTGGCTACAGCACAATAGATCATATCCATGTACTGAGAGAACTAATTGAAAGAGCGAGGGAATATGAACTTCCATTGTGCATGGCTTTTATCGATTATGAAAAAGCCTTTGATTCGGTGAAACCATCAGCAGTTACCACGGCTCTGAAATCCTGCGGTATTGAAGATGCATACATTAATATTATTAATAACATCTATGAAAATGCAAGTGCAAAGATTCGGCTGTTTGAAAATACAACACACATAAAAATTGGAAAGGGAGTGAGACAAGGTGACACCATATCTCCGAAGCTCTTTAATGCCACATTGGAAAATGTCTTTCAATCACTGAACTGGGAAAACAAAGGGATAAAGATTAATGGAGATTATCTAACCCACCTTCGTTTTGCTGATGACGTAGTCATTTTTGCAACTACCCCATCAGAGCTGCAGAGTATGATCCAGGAACTTGCTGACAAGAGTAAAGAAGTGGGATTAAAAATGAACTTTCAGAAGACAAAAGTGATGTTCAATGCTTTTACAAGAAATGAAGATTTATCGATTGATGGAGAAAAACTGGAGATAACAGATACGTATGTTTATCTTGGACAGCAGATATCAAGTGAGGGTCACATTGATGAAGAAATTAATCGGCGTACAAAACTTGCCTGGAGAGCTTTTGGAAGAAACAGCATAATTTTCAAGAGCAATATGCCATTATGTCTTAAAAGAAAAGTGTTTGATCAATGCATCCTTCCAGTGCTTACGTATGGTGCAGAAGCGTGGACCTTAACTAAAAGAGACATACAAAGGCTGCAGACAACTCAAAGTAGCATGGAGAGGTGCATGCTTGGTATAACCAGGAGAGATAAGAAGAGGAACTCGTGGATCCGAAAAATGACGAGAGTGGAAGACATCATGATCAGAGTTAAATCCCTGAAATGGCAATGGGCTGGACATACTGCCAGAAGGACAGACCATCGATGGACAGCCGAAATTTTAGATTGGATTCCAAGGGACAGGAAAAGACCCAGAAAAAGACCACATGGGAGATGGGTGGATGAAATTCGTAAATATGCGGGAGTGACATGGCGGAGACTGGCACAAGACAGACCGTTGTGGAGTAAACTTGGGGAGACCTTCGTCCAGCAGTGGATTGATAATGGTTGACAATGATGATGATGATGATGACTAATTGCAACACTAATCAACCCAATGAATTACATGTGCAATGGAGAAAATTTATTACCGACGAGAAAAAAATAGAATATAATGTATTTCCCAATAATGACACCAGAGGACACCACCAAATATATACAAAAAAAAAAAAAAAAAAAGTAACGTCACCAACGAATCAACGGCGAGAGGGGAGGAGCGACCGAGTGAAGAAAACTCCAAAGAATTGCAGGTGACAGCCATTTGCAATCTTTGCTGACTCTGAAGATGGGCGTGTGTGCCCGAAACACGTGTAAGTTCCACCCTAGTGGGAGTGTCCTTTGCAACACAGCACAAGGAGCAAGGAGGACGGCCGGAAATGTTTGAAAGGTTGAAAGACAGTGGTCCCAAGGTTTTAAGATTTTTAACTTTTTATCTGTTTCTTTAGGTTTTCTAACCTGAATTTTTCTTTGTTTCTTAAGGCTTGAATGCCCACCTAAGTAATTTTCGTTTGATAATTAGGGTTAACTAAAAATTTAGTCAGTTCCATTGATTTTTAGCCAAGACTTCATTTTGTAAATCATAATAACCTTTTAGGCATGAACCAAGATATTTTAATGTCAAGAATTGAAAACAATTAAATAAAGAGGACCACCAAGAAAAAAACATTGTGAGTAGAGCCTTTTTTATTCTTTTTATAGTAATATCATGTCTCAAATACAAGAAACAAATTTTCAACTTTCCGACGTCCAGAATATAACGTGGCAAAAGCGAACTGCTAAGAATTTTCAAATAATTGAAGATACTCAATATATCTACGAGAGTATTTCCACCCTGGTTTCTGTTGCCGTGACCGAATTTACCTACTGAAGTTTCATTCTGTTGCCATTGCCCTATTTTTGCATTGAAATCTCCCATAATTATCTTCAAATGCCACTTGCCTTTATTATTTAGATGACGAATTTCCTCATAAAATTCTTCAATTTCTTCTTCAGGATGACTTGTGGTGGGTGCATAAGTTTGAATAATCTGAGCCTGGTATCTTCTCGAGAGTTGGATAACGAGTCGTGCAGCTCTGTCAGAGGAACTTTCAACTTCTACAACTTTATCCTTCAGTTTCTTGTTTATTATAAATCCAACACCACTAGTTTTGCCAGTATCTGTCCCACGATAGTAGAAGAGATGTCCACTTTTCAGTTCAATGAGATCTTCTCTCTTTCTCCTTACCTCACTTAGCCCGACAATGTCCCACTTGATCCTTTGTAGTTCCTCTTCCAATTCAAGAAGCCTTGAATCAGAAGATAGAGAGCGTCCATTATACGTAGCCAAGGTCAGCACCAGATGGCAGCCTAGTCTGGTCCTCCGGTGATTCTTAGCACCCTCTGCCTTCATGTCGCACTGGCCGCTGCCTTAGCCAGGTACATTCCAGCTGCCGGAGACTGAGGGCCAAGATTTAAGTTGTGGAGTCATTTTGGAGGGGTTTGGCCATAACTCACCACACTGGCCAAGCGGGTTGGTGAGTGTGGGATAGTATTTACTCTAATCCTGATGGTATAGTTATACCGCTATTGGTGGTTGTCAGAGCCCTTTTAGTGGGAACAGGATGCACCACGAGAAGGCGGGGTTGACATTTGTCAAGGAGTGGCTGTGATGTTACGCATCATCTGACCTTACATCCCATATATATATATATATATATATATAGAATGAAAATAGAAGCAACTCATATAAAATTGTTTTTGAATGAAAATAGAAGCAGCTCATATATACCTATTAATACTGTACTTCTCTATTGTGGTTATGGTAAACTATTTTCTCTGCAAGGTTATCTGCAATAAAATCTATCAGGAGATTTAGCTTGATATTAGTACACATTGATACTAAATTAAAGCCTGCTATATTGGATGATGTAATTTTGAAAAATTGTCTAGTTTTTCTTTTAGTTTCATAGCATTTTTCAGAAGGTGAGGCAGAGAAGGGAAAATATCTTTGAGGTGAAAAAGAAGGCAATAATTTAAGTTCTTCTTCATCTCAAAAATATTTTCCCTCCTCCGCCTCACCTTTTAAAAAATGCTATGAAACTCAATGAAAATATCTGTAATACTGGCGATTTCAAACTTATATCCATTTCTGGATTGGAAAATGGTCAAAACAACTCTATGAGGAAGCAAGATGGCTTTGACTATATTTCTCATAAAAACAAATGTAATTTCTGAGTTTTCTGGGGAGACACATGGATGATCAATATGAACCACAAAGAATCCAGTATTCATAACTTGATTGCTGTGAGTAATCAGTTTTCATTACCTGATTGTTATGAATATTCTTGAGAATTTCTCAAGTATTTATGACGAATATTTTTTTCTTCATTGATAAATCATATTTGAAGGAGAGATATGGGAGGATATGCATAGTAAAAGCCACAAGCTTTCCTCAATCCAATTTCTATGCAATGAACAATTGAAAATGGGATGACTTCAGATTGGTAATGAATTTTTCTTGATGAACTGACATGTGAGGGATTGACATGACACCTCACAAAACATGGAAAAAGCTTCCTCACTGGATTTTCTACAATAACAATTCACCTAATAACAGTGCAAAAATAAAACAGAAATCCACAACATTGTACTAAGCATAAGTACAAAATTTGCTTTTTTCTTATGTTATATGACTTCACTCCACTCATGTTTAAAACTGAAGAAAATATATATAATTTATGACTACAAAGCTTGCGGTGTTAAGATAGAATAATAATAACAACGTTTCACACAATAAAATGTTTATTATACATCGACTATAGTTTCACAGAGCGTTTGGCTCGACTTCCTCAGGATGAATGGAGCGTAAACATTCAAATCATTGTGACATCATCCGAATTATGACTGGTTTTGGCGAGTTGTTTCCACGCGCTTGAAAGAAATGGAGTCGACGTCATGTCGTTGACAAGCCGTGACAAGTTCCAGTATATGTGGAAAGCTTCTATTATATTAAGCTTGAAAGTCGAGTCCGGTTTATCAATAAGCGTTGTCACGAAAATAACCATAACGTTTTGTTTGGAAACGCTATGCTTATTGATAAACCGGACTCGACTTTCAAGCTTAATATATTAGAAGCTTTCTACATATACCGGAACTCATTACGGCTTGTCAACGACATGACGTCGACTCCCATTTCTTTCAAGCGCGTGGAAACAACTCGCCAAAACCCATGACCGTCAGAATTCGGATGATGTCACAATGATTTGAATGTTTATGCTCCATTCGTCCTGAGGAAGCCGAGCCAAACGCTCTGCGAAACTATAGTCGATGTATAATAAACATTTTATTGTGCGAAACATTGTTATTATTATTCTAACTGAAGAAAATGTTCAGTCATCATGCCAAAAAACACAATGCACTTTTCTATTATCAAATTATTGTTGACTCAAAGATAAAAAAAAAATTAACTGTTAGTATATTGCAGAGGTCAACCTCATTCTGATAATCTTTACTTTCTGTAGTGAAATATTTTATAACAGTCATACTTACCACTTGGATACCTGGTCCTGAATTTTTGGTTGAGTGTATGAGTTTATCTGTTGAATATCCTTGGTCTGTGAGAGTTGCACAGTGTTTGTGAATGCTCAGTGATTCGACTGACCTGTTTCATCGGCTCTGGTAAGCTCAATTCTGATGTATTACTTCACTTTTCTGAAGTGCTCGCAGCTGTGTTCACAAAGAGAATTGCAAATGGTGTCTTTCACCAGCCATGTTGGTCTTTCCGTGACACCGGAGGCTCGTCGATCAGTCCCAGTGATGACAGATACGTCATTAGCTGTACCGAGAAATCGACTTATCTCTAATCCTGAGAATGTTGCCATGGAAACCAGGGACTCTTTTAAAACCATGAGGAAACCTACTCAGTTGGAAATGTCATTGCCATCTCAAGAAGATATATGTTGCCCATCGACCACAGTCCAATCCGAGATTCTGGTTACAGGCTTGCTCCCTTCTCAGAGCCAATGTGCTCAGCCTTCAAATGATCATTTGTTTTCCCGGAATGCCTCAAGTATGCCATGTTTTGGGTCTGTAGTGGGTTTGTCTTTGATGTCAGTACAAAAGGCTCCGACTTCTGATCCAGTCGTTTCTTTTCAGGAACATAGAGTGCGAATTGAGATCGAGATTGATTTGACAGTTGGCTGAGCTTATACCTTGTCATTAGAAAGAACAGTGCTTTTTCATGCTTTGCCACAGACTCCAATTCCATGTTATATGGAAGCAATTGGAAAGTTAATTCCGAAGGACATGACTGAAAGTATTTCTGGAAGTGCCACAGATATTACGGTACTATTTACAAGTACAGCTAGTAATATTGTCCTTACTAAAAGAATTTCCATTGGATCTCAACAGTTACTTCCTGTTTCAGTTTCACTTAAGGAGAGACCTATCACAGTAACTTTTTATTTCATGCCATTAGAGGTACCGGATTCTGTTCTCTTTTAATTTCTTGGAAATGTCGCATTGTTGGTCCAGTAAGCTGTGTTTTGGATGCACCCATGCGATCACCTAATAATACCCATGTCAGTGGAATGAAGAGACAAGTCAGAGTTATTTTTCCGGATGAGAAAGCTGTGGACTGTTCCACGTCAGCAGAGGTCATGTTGGGCATCAGAACTTATTTTTTCAATATTTATATTGGTATATATTGTCATGCTTGTAGAGCACCTGGGCATATTCATTCAAAATGTACACCTAGGTCATCTTCAATGCAAGTGGAGGACATTCAGGTCCCTCCAACACAAACTGTTTCCTCAGTTATGAATTCTTCAGACATTACCACATCATTTCCACTGGAGTCTCCTGCAATAAGTAAGTAGTATGGCTATAAATAATAATGAAGGCCATCTACAGAGGGGACTGAAGTCACAAGTAATAGAATCTGAAGGACAGACACTGCCTCTTGTGATAAACCCCGGGACATTGATGTGATCACCCAGAGGATTTCAACTGAAAGTTCCATAACTAGTGTCTGTGGATGTGGTACAATTCCTCCTCTCTTAAATGAGGATCGTCCATCGTTAACCCGAGATCCTATTGGTTCTGGGGTACCTACAGATTTTGCAAGTGAGTTGTTCAAATGGCTTGGTTCTTCTACTGATAGTATGGATTCCAAGCATGCAAAGTAGGTGGACTCGTCTGATTCACTAGATCTTCCTGTGGTTGATAATGCTGAATCAACTGATGTGGTGTTTAAGAAACCTGTCTCTACTAAAAGTGTAGAGTCTCATCAGGTAATGTCACGTAAGTGGGAGATAGCTCAGCTTATTAATAGTTTCTCGTTTCTGAGGGGACCGTTTTCAGATGATACTCTTAAGAAGATTTTTACACCCTCTACCAGAGTTTGTCCAATCAATTCCATATTTCATGATCACAGTGATATTTTGGAGGCTGCGGTGCCTCAACTTAATACTTTGCTTAGTCATTTGATTTGTGTTCATAACTCTCCAGACTGGCTTAAAGACTATGTAGACATTTTTGACAGATGCAATGCTGATATTCAATCTCATGTCAAAGAGATCATGACACAGCAGAACCACAAACAGTAATGTGTGTGCAGTGTTTTGTGAGTGTTTATCTCATACTGTTTCTTGACTATATTTGAGATGACATTCTGATTGCAGTTGTAATGAATTTCATGGTGTGTATTATTATTTTTTTTAATGATTGATATACTGGACCTTTTTTTGGATGGTGATTATTTTCTGTCATAATGTTTCTTTACATGAGTATTTGACACAGTGTTTAGGGATTATCCTCTCCATATTTCTTATAATAATTTTACATGGTTACAGTTTTCATTTAGTCACTGTCACATACTGTATTTAAGTAGCGAATGTATTTCAATTGCTATTTTTTTGAGTATTGTTATTTGCATTGGTCAATGTAATCGCTTAAGTTGTGTATTTTATGATGCCTAATGTTGTTACATAGTCACATGGTTTTAATCGCAATTATTTACAAACTGTAACTGTTCAATGTTCTATGATATTATTGGCATTTTGGCAATATGGTATTATGTCGTCATTCTTAACCTGACGTTACCTTTTTTTTCAATTATTGAATTGTATGTTCTGTTGTTATTGTTTTTTTATTATCTATATTTTATTTGTTGATGTAATATTTTATACAATTTTTCCAATAAATCAGGTATGCTCTGGCATACTTGCAATTTTAAAATACAACACTAAAGAATTTTAAAAGCAGACAAACAGCACAAAAAACAGTAATGTCATGAACTGAAATCAAGATTAATTTTATGCTTAATTAAACTTCTAATATGGGCTTCTTCTTCTAGGAAATATTTATTTTAAATCGCAAGTTTTCAGAGAAAATTCTTCTGCTTCATCAGGCTGTTTTTTGTTGTCACTCTTTTTCAATGGTCACTGTCACGGTTATTTTTCACCAAATCTTGCCGGATGTTAGGCAGGGACAAACCTCTGCAGTCATTGATGATAGAATTATGATTTTTCACATTTTCTATTCTTTCTTTGAATTTTCTTTTTGAAAGTTGCTTTGGAAACTGATGACTTTAAGGGAATACCAGTCCATGTTGCGCCCAGTTTCTCTAACAAGCCTATCTAAACCTGTCAAGTTGGAGCAGTTTTTTTTTATAACATAACTGCTTTATGTTCTGCTATTCAAGTTTCTAGTCTGCGACCTGTCCCTTCTATGTAAGATAGCCCACAACTACAGTCTACTTCATAGACCACTCCTTACATTTTTAAAATACCTTCTCTTTGAACTCTCTTCAGGACAGATTTTTAAACTTTATTCTCCAAAGATAGAGTTCAAAGAGAATTATATTTATAATTACCATTTTCCCCAAAGATTGCTCAAACAGAAGATGTTTTGAAAATGTAAGGAGTGGTCTACGAAGTAAAATGTAGTTGTGGACTATCTTACATAGGAGAAACAGGTCGCAGACTAGAAACTCGAATAGCAGAACATAACGCAGCTAGTTATAAAAATTTGCTCCTACAAGACAGGTTTAGATATGCATTACACAAATTGGTCACAACATGGATTGGAATTCCCTTAAAGTCATCACTTTCCAAAGCAACTTTCAAAAAAGAAAATTAAAAAGTTGGATTAGAAATCGAGAAAAATCGGAATTCCATCATCAATGACTGCAGAGGTTTGTCCCTGTGAAACATCTGACAAGATTTGGTGAAAAACAACCATAACTACAATAGTGACAGAGAAAGAGCAAGAACAAAAGACAGCCTGATGAAGGAGAAGAATTTTCTTCGAAAATTTGCAATTAAAAAAATATTTCATAGAAGAAAAACCCCATATTAGAAGTTTAATTAAGTATTAGTTTAAGAAACTAAGAAGCCAGTTTTCAACATGAGCTTTATTCAAAGATTAATTTTGTTTGTCACTCTTCTACAAAACACAAGTTCAATGATGCTAACTGCATATGTCTACCAATTACGTTACACTTCACTTTCGAAAAGTTCAGAAATATTCCTTTTCTTAAAAGGTAACCAGAAATCTTTTTTTCTATAATCCAATGACATAAAAAATCTGCCTTAAGATCTAATGACCAAATATGGGTAACAAACATAGTAAACTGTAATCAGCTTGCCTTGGTTGAAAAGTGTAAAAGCTTCAGTGTTAAACCAAATTTTTTTTTACAAGATTTCAGCTAGCTTACTGATGTATGTACAACATTACTTCTCAAAATCAACATGTGCTGCTTCATCACAATTATATCATAACCCCCAAAATTTCATCAATTTGTCACACACTCAGATAACAGATATGCAATAGCCAGACTGCTTAAATGAATATTTCTACCTTTGTATAAGACATTTACAAGACTTTTGTCTAAATTAGGATACACACATTCAAAAACTGTTGGACACAAAGACAAAGCAACACAGAGAAAAAGGTGAAAAGGTTAAAACAGAAAAAAAAAGCAATATTTAACAAAGTAATGTCAATGAATTAAAAGGAAAACTTACTTTATAGGCTATCAGGACATCTATAAATAGGTTGAGTTCCTCAACAATACCTTCTTCTTCTTTAGATGCCTGAAATGTAATATGACATTAAAAAACATGAATTTTACATTTACTACAAGGATATAAAATGCCAAAAAGTCTGTTGCGAACATACATCATGTCATAAAAGACCAGTTTTAAATGTGTAGAAGGATAATTAACTTGTACTCATATCATGAGTGCTTTTTAACTCTATGCACATTATGTCTAGAGTTGTCTCTCAGATCCATGCATCGATGTTGCACTGCACATAGTTATATCGGCAATATCTAACATATTTGCTGTAGGAAGGAATGCATTGGATGCAGGAACACCCCAGGTGTCCAACTATACTCAAAGTCATACATTAATGAAATGTTAAAGTAGTCCACTATTACAGGTTACACAAGAGGATATCAGTTGTTAAAAAATGCGATAGTTAAAATTATTTATATTGCAAGAGTTCTAATAAGTCATATTAAACCGTAATTCACTTAAAAGTTGTGTCGATTCCTCAGTTATGTTGGTAATGGACAAATCACAGTAGCTTACATCCTGGAGGCAACAGGTGCCAATTCATATTGAAGATATCTTGCTAGGTCATCAGTTCATAGGTCCTGATAATCAAGTGTCACACACAGGACAAGAAAGGTTATTAAAAACAGTCCTTTATAAGATGACAATAAACTGAAATTATGATGACAATAAGGGAAATTAAAAGTGCTCAATATGTACAAGTTAAAACATTTGCCAGCACATTGTATGTTGCAGGAGGGGGTTAAAAAAAAAAAAAGTTATTCTTTTACCTGACGATGTTCCACATGATGAATTACAGGCGTGTCTTTAAGTTTAAAGGAAAGACATGATGTTGTCACGTAGCTACGTCCAAGCCTGTGAATGTCACTGATATCTTTCTAAAAATCATGTAGGCTTCTGTGTCAGAGAATCACGGTGAATAGACTTAGGCGTGTGCAATAAATGTCCGTCAGGCCTGTGAAAATTGGTCCGTTGGGTCTGATTAAAGTAAACACAAGTTCTGATGAACAAAGTGAAAATGGTGCAAAAGCAAATTTGAGAATAAAAAGATAATATTGTAGAGCACAGTAAGACAATCAACTCGTTGCGGATGTCTGGAAGACCAGCTTTAGTCATACGGCTGCGATGCATTTCGGTGTACATCTAACACCATCCTCAGGAAGAATGACATTGCAGTCGTTGTCTGCAACTATAAATAGTAAAGTATGTTGTGCAGACGAGGTAAATCAGTTTTCTACCCCCCCAATTAAAACTTTAAACTTAAAGACACACCTGTAATTCATCATATGGAACATCGTCAGGTAAAAGAATAACTTTTTTTTTAACACTCTCCTGCAATATACAATGTGCTGGCAAATGTTTAAATGTTTTAACTTGTACATATTGAGCACTTTTGATTTCACTTGTGTATATAATTTCAGTTTATTGTCATCTTATAAAGGACGGTTTTTAATAAACTTTCTTGTCCTGTGACTCTTGATTATCAGGACCTATGAACGGATGACCTAGCAAGATATCTTCAATATGAATTGGCACCTGTTGCCTCCGGGATGTAAGCTACTGTGATTTGTCCATTACCAACATAACTGAGGAATCGACACAACTTTTAATGGAATTATGGTTTAAAATGACTTATTAGAACTCTTGCAATATAAATAATTTTAACTATCACATTTTTTAACGACTGATATCCTCTTGTGTAACCTGTAATAGTGGACTACTTTAACGTTTCATCAATAATATATGACTTTGAGTATAGTTGGACACCTGGGGTGTTCCTGCATCCAATGCATTCCTTACTACAGCAAATATAATGTTAAGTGTGACATCGACACATGGATCTGAGAGACAACTCTAGACATGATGTATATAGAATTCAAAAACACTCATGATATAAGTGCAAGACAGATATAAAACATGAATTATAACATTTTCAAAATAAAATGTTTCACAAGAAATTACTTCTTGTGTAATTGATTTGCACACTTAATCTAGATTATTACAATATAACACACTAATGTGTTTTTTATTCCGTTAATAGGCGTAAAATTACAAAAGTTTCGCAAGCTTTCACTGCCAACGGACAGCTTCTTCAGGCTTCTGAATATAAACACTTAACAGAAACAGACAAAGAATTTGTCTGTATTATTGTAAGTGGCGTACAACCCACAATTTTTATCTATTACACTATATTTAAAATCTATGCGGAAGAATACACACACACACAAACCTATGTAAGAAAAAATTTTATAACATAAATTTCTGAATTCCAGAAGACAAGTTTACAAGTTATGGGAGAAATCCAATGCAAAATAAACAACAAAACAAACAAAATTTCTGAAGGCATTGAAATTGAGCTTTGTATTGGGTTCATGCACAACTTAATGACTGAGCATCTAAAACTGCCCAAGGAGGGGGCACCCTATTTGGCATTTGGTCGTGGGCTATGTTAGTCTGACTCAACCTCTCGAAAAGCCCTTGCCCAGTATTTAGTAAATTTTGCTGTGAACTCACCTTATTCAGTTAAGAGTTCCACCAGGGCAATTGAGAGTTAGAATGTTTCAGTCACATGCTAAACCTTTCAAACTTGCCTCTCTAGATGTTGTTCCACTGTACCCTAATGAACCTGTGGACGCCACCCATCTCATCATAGAGGCTAAACTTGCTGAGTCCCAAGTCCCCGCTACCAAAATTTCTGCCGCTATGAACGCACTTCGTTTGGTTCATATTTTAAGTTCTGTAATTGTATTTATAAGAAAGTCAAGGGCTCACCCATGGGCTCTCCACTTTCGGCTGTACTCGCAGAAATTCTGCTCTAACACATTGAAAACAAAGTTCTCAATGAGTTTCCCTTGCACCCAGTCTCTATATTAGGTATGTCGACGACATCCTAGTGTTTTGGCCTCATTCACAGGATGACGTAATGAAGTTTGCTGATGCGCTTTCATCTGATCTAACTATTCCCTGCCTTTCCTGGACTTCTGAATCTTTCTTAACCCTGAGTCTTGCAATATCTCCCCTTCTGTCTATCGCAAACCCACTGCTAGTAATAGCCTAATTCTGTTTAACTCTTCCCAACCCATCCCACACAAGCTGTCTGCTATTAACTTCTTACTTAGAAGGGAATTCACGCATTCATCTAATGATTATTTACTACTAAATACGGGTACCCCAAATATTTGGTCAATCGAATCTGCTGAAGAATGTTGAATGATAGATCCACATGTCTGACTAAAGGCCCTAAGCCTACAAAAAGATTTGTAGGCATGTTAGAACAGCACCCATACCTCACAAATGTACTGTCACGTATCTGCTTGAAATATGACATACAGTTTGGCACTCAACCAAGGAACCTTCTTTCCTTCATTAAAAAAGATCATCAAGGGACGGACACATTGTGTACATGGAGTGTATATAATATTCCCCTGCTGGGCTCATTCACCGGTGAACATGTAAGCAATTACGTGGGATCCACAAAACGAAGCCTTGGCATTCGAGTGCAAGAGCACAAGTCTGACATTCGTGTCGACCATGGTAACACAGCCCTCGCTAGGAACATTGTATGTGGGACTGTTCAACCGGATTGGACTAATGTCAAATTGTCAAATACTCCTGCATTCATACACTCTTTACACATTACAGAAAGTTTGTACATCGAGGCTTTTGGGGACCACGTTGCAATGACAATAGTCCCATTGACTTACCTAGAATACGGAAATGCCATATTGCAGCTATGAACTTTAATGACAATAATCATAGTTAACTTATGTACTTTAATAACCTGAATATGTTATTGTATCATATATACCCACATTGGTATATTTTTATGGGTGTTTTAGCTGTGTTGCAATGGCAACAGCTGGGACACTCCTGTCTGAAGCTTTACCCACAATATGTCATTGTGTTCCACTGTATATATTGGTGCACATATGTAGCACTACTCTTTTCCATCTGAAAATGGGGTGATTGTCACCCCAAAAGAACTCATGGGGGTTTATAACTTGCAAATACTTGTCGTTTTTTAATATTACATCATCATGCATTGACGGTGAGTCACAGAGAACGAAGTTCACTTGTAAATTATGATTGATGCATAAGTTCATGCCGTTTTATTTCAGGAGTGTTTCCCAGGTCAGCAGTGATGCTGTAAATGGCCATTTGTATATCAAAATGTAGCCAGTAATATCGTGTATCTAAATCATATTGCATTGTGTGATTGTGGCTAATGGTTTTTTGGCTTTCAGGTTTAGAAGTATGGAGTGTCAAGTAGAGAGGAATTAACATTTCTGACATCTGCTCCTCTACAAGTTTAACAAGGGATCCACAGCCGCTGAGGCTACTCGACAACTTTGTGCTGTCTATGCGGAGGATGCTATTACTCTAAGGACAGCCCACAAATGGTTTGAGTGGTTCCGAGGTGACAATTTTGACCTCAAGAACTCTCCACACTCAGGTCGTCTATTTCACTTTGATGAGGATCGTTTGAATCATCTCATGCACTTGGACCTGTGTCAAACTACACGCGAATTGGCCACTGAGATAGACTGTGATCAGGCCACAGTGGTGCGACACCAGGAACGTATGGGAAAAGTTCAGAAATTTTGGTCTTGGGTGCCTCACATTCTCACCGAGGACAACAAGAATCAGCGTGTGGCGATATGTGGTTCCTTGCTCGGCCGTTATTGCAGATGTTCTCAGCAACACAAACCCTTTCTATCACATATTGTTACTGGAGATGAAAAGTGGTACCTGCACATGAATTTCAGCCATCGGAGGGAACGGTTAAGCTCAAACAAGATGCCCACATCACGTCCAAACCATGACCTTCATCCTGCGAATATCATGCTGTGTGTCTGGTGGGACATGGAAGGCATTATTCACCAGGAAATGCTGCCGAGGAATCGGATCTTCAATGCTGCACTCTTCGAAAAGTAGGAACTATACACCAAATTATACTCAAAATAATATAACTATATACTAAAAAACCAAAAATTTCTTGGCGTAGAATAAAAATAAAAATTTCCAAGCTTTCGCACATCAACCAGATGGCTTTCTCAAGGAAGGTAGACAGCTAACTGCAAACTGGATAAAAGAATGTTTCAACACTTTAAACGCGCTGACTTGACTAGACAATAAATGATTAGGAGCAAACGTGATATTTCGAAGAAACGAGGTCACATTGTTTGGGCACGCGGTACTATGGTAGAAAACTCAGCATTATTTGAAGAATTAATTCCAAATACGTGGCAACTCCAGAGAGATTGTTGCAAGCCTCACAGCTGGTCAAGATTTCCAAGGTTTCGCGAATGGTGGTAGATTTGGGTGTGGAGTATGAAGCTAATTTCTTTACATCACTCCATATAGGATCGGCGGACTTGAACTTGACTTTTCTTGACAGGGCAGTGCTTATTTTCCTGTCTCTTGTATCGCTTTTATGTTCGCTGATTCTAATTCCAAACAAACGTTTGGTCATTCCGATGTAGTATCGCCTGGAGCCGCCCGGATATTTTAGTGGGATGGCATAAACACCTGCCTCATTGAGAAGAGGGGGTTGTCAATATTTCTCTTAAGCATCGTGTATAAAGATGCCGGAGACGTTATGCCGACACCGAAGTTCATCCTCCTGAGCGTGATTTTGAGTTAATAGGAAATATTTGGTAAGTAGAAAATAGAACCCAGGTAGCAAAGTTGCGGCATAGAAATATTATTAGCACTGCTGGTTCTGGCTTTCTCGATAAAGTTATGCATCTGGTTCGAAGTACACTGGCGTGCAAAAATTAAGGACAAGACGGTTTTTCAAATGTAACGTCCTGCAGAAGTGCTCCACATCGACTCAAATCATACCATAAGATCCCCAAGACGTAAGAATATGAGACAAGTGAGCAAAACCGCCCAAACAAGAAATCCAAAGAATTCAAAGGCACTTTATTGAAAAGGTAGCTTCGAGCACAACTGGACAGAAATGTCCATGTGACAGGCAGCTGTCAAGAAAAATCCGGTCTTTAGTAGGGGATATGATCATCCCTGACTGCGTTGCAGGATTTACAACGTATGTACATGCTGAGGACGAGATTGCCAAGGAGCTGTTGAGGCATCGCGGCCCATTCCTCTTGTAGCGCCAATCGCAGCTCCGGAATAGTTGCTAGTGCCTGGTAACGTGCTGCAAAGCATCTCACGAGAAAGTCCCACACATGTTCAATTGGATTTAGGTCCAGGGATCTTGTGGGCCAATCCATGCGCTGAATATCTTCACTCTCCAACAGCTCTACGAGAGCCACTGTACGATGAGGTGTAGTATTGGTGTCCATGAAGATGAACTCAGGACCCACAGCACCACTAAACAGATGCACGTGAGGCAGAAGAACCTCGGTACAATAGCGGACACCAGTGACTGAACCTTCTTGGAAGATGTGGAGGTCAGTATGGCTACCAAGCATGACACCGCCCCAAAAAAGAACTCTGCCACCTCCAAACTGGTCCCTTTCGATTATGTTGGAGGTGTGATTGCGTGTTCCCTGCTCTCTCCAGATGTGTATACGTCCAGAATCGCTCGTGAGACTAAATCGGCTCTCATCTGTAAAGAGAACTCGACCCCATTGTTGATGTGTCCAGTTCTTGTGTTCCTGGCATCACAGAAACCGCCGTCTCCGATGAGCAGGCGTTAATGGCACACACCGTACTGCTCGTCGTGCAAATAGACCACCTTTGTGCAGCCTCCTGGCCACGCTAAAACGCGATAACGGACGTCCAGTTGTCTGTTGCATGTGCCTTGCGATTTCTCCCGCTGTCTCTTTTCACCTGTAGGACAATATACCGGTCGTCTACCGCCGTGGTTGCTCGCGGACGACCACTGATAAATTCTCGGACAGCTGTTCCTGTTGTTTGAAATGCTCTCCAAGCTCGTGAAACGATGCTGTGAGCGATCCCAAACTCCTCGGCCACACTAGTCACACTTCGACCTTTATCCAACTTCCTAATGACGCGACCTCAGGCAAAGTCATCCAGATGTCATCTACTGGATTGCCTGTTGGCCATATCACACGGTAGCAGCAACTTGACGTCGTTCAAACCGATGTACACCGTGCAATAGCTTTCACCGAATTGCTGAGCGTACACCGCCCATGTGCTTTATACCCTTCGACCCCCCCATGTCATACTGCATATAGGCGCATGCCCTACCATACCGGACTTTGGTCTATCTCCTGAGTGGTCTTTCGGTCTGTTCTGCCTACTCATTCCACTGTTATGCTAATTTCTCCTCTCCGTCCTTAATTTTTGCACACCAGTGTATATCCCGCCTCAATGGCCAATTCGACGATGTTTCTTAGTTCGGATTGTCTAGAACGGACATTGGATGAGACAGCGAAGGCCCTTCTAATTCGAGAACGGAATAAAGCAGTCTTGTAATCATCAGGGCAGAATGAACTGCAGAGCATCAGGTTGGGAACGGAGGTGGGTTTATAATTAGACTTCCATATGAAGGCGGTTGTCATGCGATTTGCTCACTGAGACGTCGAGATAAGGTAAGGTACCAATGTGTTCAAGCTCCATGGTGAAATTGATTGTAGGGTGTACATAATTTATTTTATCTAGGAAAAACGGGAGAGTCTCCTTTCCGTGTGGCCATATGAAAAATACGTTGTCTGCATATCATAGCCTGGTGGTAGGTCTTGGGGTGATGTTGCTCAATGGGGCGAAGTATTGCTTCTGCAAGGACGGCTGAGAGCGAAGATCCCATCGGAGCGCCATTTACTTGCTCATAAATTTGCCCTCGGAAACTGAAGTAGCTGGAATTTGAGACCAAGTCCATTAATTTGAAGATGCTGTGGTAACACTCCTGAGAATAAACCGATGAATTAGATATAGCCTGTTTCAATGTTCTGATGGCTTCCGGTACAGGGATCGATGGATAAAGAAAAACTACGTCAAAACTGCCGATAATGTTGCGTTGTTCAACAGTGAGCTGCTTGATTTTCGGGATAAAATCTAAAGTGGAGGTTATTATAAAGTCCGACTCCGGTAGATGATTAGTTAAGAATTTTGTTAACGCTTTCTTTAAGTGGTACGTCGGTGCGGATGTTCTGGACACAATCGGTCTCAATGGATTGCCGGGTTTGTAGTATTTAAGTCTGCCGAAGAGTTTTGGGATCTAAGGGCCAGGCGGTAATTTGGCGGATTTCTTGAGATCATCTGGAATATCCGTTGACCTTGCAGTTCTTTTTACCTGTGCAATCCAAGAATTTAGAGGATTCCTTCGTAAGATTATAGATCCAGAATCGGATATAAATTCTTTTAGTTTTTTATTATAATCCACTGCGTCCATTATTGCTATCTGGCCGGATTTGTCTGTTAGCGTCAGTATTATGGAATGGTCATTTCTAAGGTTGGAAATCGCCCTTGGAATTTTGAAATTATTAAATGATTGCTTCTGATTGCACCAAGATTTTAACCTAGAGCAACACAGTTGACGTAGTTAATCTTTGTTGTCTTCTGGAATTCACGATATTATGGTATCAAACTCAGGAACGACACATTTTGGGTTTCGTCTCAATCAGAAGAAGAACCCTGGTCCAAGTTCCAAAACTTTAGTTTCCTTTCAGGTGAGCGTTCGGTTAGAAATATTGACGAAGGGTTTGGTGAAATCTTTAGGTTTAGAAGTCTGGGAAGACTTCAGGTAATCCAGTTTCTTGCTGTGTCTGGATGAAAAGGAAGACTGGAGTCTTTTGACTAACATATCCACCCGGAGGGTAAGGTTGTTGAAGGTTAATAGGGTCGCAAAGACTGTGCAAGTTCATACATAGGTTATAGCACCGGATTTCTAATACTTGTTGATGGATTCCGTTTTCCCTTCTGATGTAATACATTCCTGTAGTGCAGTGAAAAAACTGGCATGAACTTATGAATCAACCCAATTTATAACTGCATGTTCTGTTTGTGGCAACACCATGTTGGAATACAGGTGTGAAATAATGGCATTAATGATTTAAAGGAATTTGAGGACCAGTAATAACACATTACACATACTTGAGGACAACTAGGAACCACTAATAACACAACATTACACATACTTGAGAACAACCAGGAACCACTAATAACACAATGTTTACAATATTTATAGCACATCAACAAAATGAGTTATATCTATGGCAACTCTTTTATCTCGTCACTCCAGAAGTAAAAAATATGGAAAAGTGAATCCACATCAATGAAAAAAATGTTTTTTAAATGTGGTAGCTATATTGATATTGGAACTTTTAAGGATGCTGTGATTTCCATTTCAAGTTCATGATCCATTATATGAAGTAGTGAAGATATGAATTTTGACTGATCAACCTGAGCTTAAACTTTGTACAACACTTGATGGCATCACAGACGTTTTCCATTTTCTGCTCTGAAATAAATGTAAGTTTCAGATACTTAAAGAGTAAAATCATATCAGCCATTCTTTCACTGCAAAAAAATACTTTAAAAACTTGGAAGTTGTATAGGATTTCAATTAGATATCCTTTTTTGTAATATAAAAATTAAAAAAAAAAAAAAAAAAAGCTTAAAGATACTTTTGACGTATTTCTACACAAGGGCAGTTGCAGAAAAGGGGCCCAGGGACACGTGCCCCTCCCCTAGCAAGGGACACCTCGCTGCTAAAAATAGACATCTATTTTTTGTACTGTTAAAGCTTGTAAAATAATTCAAGTAGTTCTTGAAACTATCAGTCACCTTTTTCAGAAAGAAATCAATCACCCTTAAGCGTCAAGCCAATGTGAAGCAGGAAGGGAACAAGGGATAATTTACCGCAGGGAGATATGCAGCGAGGAGGACCTCCCATCCTTGGGTTACACCAGAACCTATCAGCGGCAAGCAACGGTTCATGATGCTGGGAGGAGGGGGGAGTGCGTGGGATATATACGATGTGTGATTCTGAAAAGGAAAACCGGCAGAGCCTTCTGACCTTGTAGTATGGTACGGTAGAGGTGCGATTCAGAGGAATAGAAAACGGGTTCTGTCAGTTTTAAACTTCGGAGTTGGACGAAGGAGCGGACAAAGAAACGGCTGTTTGGTTACATTTAGAGAACAAATGGGATAGCTGCAGAGCATAGGCATAGTGGTGTTTCTTGCGTACTACAACATTTTTGTTGGACTACCGTATGTAAAAAAATGGCAAGTTCAAGTAGGCAGTTTTTGGTAAAAACCATCAGTGACTATTTTTGGAAAGTGCCAAATGCTATTCAGCCAGACAATGAGCAGTCGACTGAAAATAAATTCTTTGAGAATGCTGTGGAAGTGAAAGATTTGTGCATTGTGAATTCAACAGGAACAATAGTGGATATCAACCTCCTGAAAAGCAATCAAAAGTAACTCAAGAAAATGATACAGGCCAGGCTGTAAATCATTGCTCCATGAACAACCATGAATTGTGTGACTTTCTTACTAAACCTTGATATCCTGGGCCTCAATATAGGTTTCCTGTGACACAAGAAAGGGGGGATCCTTTAGGCCTGAGTGATTCAAGCAGTTTCCTTGGCTGTTGTACAATGATATCAAATAAGGCACATTCTGCAAGGTGTGTGTATTATTTGGAGAAGAAAAAGGATCCAGAGGGTATCAGACTCTAGGGAAGCCTATAAATACTCTTCTGAATCAATTTAAGAAGGATATGGAAGATTTTAGAAGTCATGAACAAAAAACTTCATCACAGAAATTGTGTTGCTAAGGCTGCCGACTTTCGCAATATTATGGAAAAAGGTTGGCAGTAAATGCACAGCTGAATAAGGCATCACAGGAAATAATAATACCCCCCACCACCACCACTAAAATCCATTATAAAAACTGCTATTTTATGTGGTATGCAAAATATCAGCCTTCAGGGACACTGTGATTATGGAAATATTGAAGAAACTTTTGAGGCTAACGAAGGAAACTTCAGAGAACTGCTGCGTTTTAGGATTCATTCTGGGGATAAAGCAATAAAAAGGTATTTGGAAATGGCTCCTAAAAATTCTATGGCTATAAGTAACACTATTCAAAATGAAATCATTGAATGCTGTGGTAAATTTATTAAAACTACTTTACTTCAAAACGTACAAAAACGTAAATTTTTTTCTGTTTTGGCAGATGAGACGACTGACCTTTCGAAAAAAAGAACAAATGTCAATTTGTATTAAGTATGTTCATAATATTATTAAGGAAGATTTTCTAAAGTGAGTAGAAGTAAATGATCTCACTGGTAAAGGACTATCTAAAACCATTCTAGATGAGCTAAATTGTTTAAAGTTGGACATTGCATATCTTTGTGGGTTAGGATTTGATGGAGCAGCTAACATGAGTGGTGAAATCAAGGAAGTCGAAGTGGAAATGAGAAAAATGCAAAAACTAACCATCTATATGCACTGCACATCCCATTCCCTCAATTTAGTGCTTTGCAAAGCATGTTCAGTGCCAATCAGGGATTGAAAAATATCTGAAAAGTTACATGCCCAGCTGGGCATGTGAAGAAATATTCCTCATAATACATGGGGAATCGATAGAATATTCAAAGCAAACAGAACAGAAATTCTGAATTTGCTTGAAGGACCTCACAGAAAACTTGAAGATTTCGTACTCGATACGGAAAATGCGGGTTCAATTCTGACTCCAGGAATATAAAATTTTCGTTTTCTGAGAAGTGTTACATGAATGACCAGTAAGTGGTACAAGAAAATTCAGAATTTATATTGTTTGCTTCGAACATTTTATCGATTTTCCATGTATTATGAGGAATATTTCTTCCTTCATAGATTTATCTGTGGATGCCCAGTAAGTGGTACAAGAAAATTCAGAATTTATATTCTGTTTGCTTTGAATATTCTATCGATTTCCCATATATTATGAGGAATATTTCTTCCTTCATTGATTTATCTGTGGATGACCAGTAAGTGGTACAAGCAAATTCAGAATTTGTATTGTTAGCTTTGAATATTCTATCGATTTCCCATGTATTATGAGGAATATTTTTTCCTTCATTGATTTATCTGTGGATGACCAGTAAGTGGTACAAGCAAATTCAGAATTTATATTCTGTTTGCTTTGAATATTCTATCGATTTCTCGTATATTATGAGGAATTCCTTCATTGATTTATCTGTGGATGACCAGTAAATGGTACAAGAAAATTCATCTGTTTGCTTTGAATATTCTATGTGCAGAAAATTATTTACCCGTCCAGGTAGTAAAAGCTAGATGCACAGAAAAACTCATCTTTTAAGATTTAAAAAAAAAATAAAAAAAAATGAGGGCTTTGATTTGTTAAGTTAACAAAATATGAATTTTTTTTTTTTACATGTTTCGCATTTCTGTTTTAAGAGTCTGTATTCAAAATGTTCAATGCACAAAATCATGTATCTCAAGTTTTAAAATGATGCTGAAATGGGTATGAAATGTTATTTGAGAAATTTAGTGATTCTGCCATGTTCTTTTCGTTCAAGTTTTCGCCCTTTGTAACTAAACATCGGGGCCTAGTTTCATCAGATGTATGCATCCCATTGCTGACTATAAACAACATTTGGAGCAGAACTACATATGGTTCCAATTTCTAGACCTAGAGCATAATATAATTAAAGAAGTGATGTTCTTCTGTCCTGAGCACTCCGTAACAACAGTATGACTATTGGTGATTAGCCATCAAATGAAACATGACATGCGACCACTGTCTTTTTTTTTTTGTAGTAAGAGATTCTAATCCAAACATTTTTATTTTAAAATTTAGTTGCCTGGATCAGGCAACTAGATTTTTTATTTACCTGCCCAGGCCAATAACTTACATGCCCCGGGTATCTCGGGCATAGTAATTTTCAAACCTTGCCAATGATACGTAATATGCTCGGCATATTATCAGAGGTCATTAATTTTATTAACTCTTCTCCTTTGAGAATGAAACATTTTCAACAGAATGTAGAGAAAAATATGCCTGAATATCACAGGAAAAAATTGCAAACCTTGTGCGCTACAAGGTGGGTGGAGCGACACAATGCCAACACTTTCTTCAAAATATTTCAGGAAGCTTCTGAATTACCAGTGAAAAAAAATATTGCCATTGAAACTTCAAGAACAACAAAGTGTCAGGCACACAGAAGTAACTTACTAGCCAATTCCAACCATGATTTTTACAGACTGAATTTGTACAAACCCTTCCTGGATTACTTAATTACCGAACTAAGTGATAATTTTGAAGCACACAGAGATGCATCCTTCAGAATTGCGTACCTTCTTCCGAAAGAAATGACATTAATTCAACCAGCGCTGGATATGTATGCGGAAGATATACCAGGTAAGGCTTTTATTAACAGTAATATGATTCTTTTTTTATTTCTTCTTCGAATCACAAAACAATAGTTCAATACTTTTACATTAAATTAAACTGAATGTTGAGGTAATTTGTAATACATTTATTGCTACTGCTGGCTTTGCTTCACCCTTAGATTTTTTTTATTTTTTATTTTTAGGTTCTCATTCTGAAGTGAAGAGTGAAATAGATTTGCAGAAAATTTACTGGTCATCACAAAAAGTAGATTCTTTTCTAGAAACTAGAAAAGAATCTACTTTTGTGATGACCAGTCTACCATAGAATGTATTACTGCAATTCAGACCAATGAAGATCTGATTTGTTGGAACAACATCAAATGTCTGTTAACAATATTAGCTGTTATTCCCGTTACAACAGCGACATCAGAGAGATCCTCCTCAGCTATGAATAGGCTGAAAACATATCTAAGAACCACAATAGGCCAGCAGCGTTTTACAGGACTAGCGTTAATGCATATTCACCAAAATATTGCCCTAACAAATATTGCATTTCTGGACTTACCATTAATTTGGTGAAGATTCTAAGTTGAACACTTCCAAGCACGTGGATCCTGGTTTTTCCCCATATTTCTGTTACGTAGATGCGGCATGGGGGGTTTTTCATTCAGTTGCTGGTCCACTTCAGTTTTTTCACCTGTTGGTTTTTAATTGGCCTCATTACTAAATTAATTTTTTCCTTTGCTGCTTCCACATATACTTCTATACGTTTTTTTACCCGAGTACTTTTGGTAACACTTCGTTACCGTCATCTAGGGACGTTTGCTCCGACCAGCACAGACCGTGTCAGTAGAGCTTTTGGGTGGTTCTCGCGGGCTGCATCTGTTAGCGGCTATTGCTTCCTCTTGGGCATTGTGGCGCCATCTCATGTTGGTCACCGATCTCATTTTTTGAAGTTTTCCATTTTTTTGCTCAATTTTAATTAAATTCCTCCAACTGTTTCTTAAAACTTCGAAAAAATGAGATCAGTGACCAACAAGAGATGGCGCCACAACGCCCAAGAGGAAGCGATAGCCGCTAACGGATGCAGCCCGCGAGAACCACCCAAAAGCTCTACTGACACGGTCTGTGCTGGTCGGAGCAAACGTCCCCTAGATGACGGTAACAGAGTGTTACCGAAAGTACTCGGGTAAAAAGACGTATAGAAGTATATGTGGAAGCAGCAAAGGAAAAAATTCATTTAGTAACGAGGCCAATTAAAAACCAACGGGTGAAAAACTGAAGTGGACCAGCAACTGAATGAAAAACCCCCCATGCCGCATCTACATAACGGAAATACGGGAAAAAACAAGGATCCACGTGCTGGAAGTGTTCAATTTGGAATCTTCACCAAATTAACGGTAAGTCCAAAAATGCAATTGCATTAATGCACGTCAAAAAATTAACCTTCAATAGCGGACTTTTACTAAAGAAATCCAACATTAGAAGTACTTGAAACTAACAAATATTGATGAGAATTTGGAGAGATTTGTTCAAATGCACACAGAGAGACTCACATTTATTTAACACACATTCCATTCTTTATTAAAAAGGGTTATTTAATAAATTGGTGGACTCATAATGTCTCTTGAATAGATCAGATCAAAACACTCATATAATCACGCAACTCATTCTCCGAAAAAAAAAAAAAAAGTAACATCAATAATACATATATCGACCCCCCGGACACTAAGGTAAGATATTCTGACATTTGATCAAATAATGGTGGTAATAAGGTGCCCCCCTCCTATTCAAATTTCTGCAACCGCTCTGTTTCTACATCATCTCATTGCTAATTTTTAGCACATATATATTTTATAACAAAAAACAAGAACATGCTTACATTATCCCCTTGTCCATCCCTGTCTGCTCATATATCTTAGCACATTCAAATAGTCTCACTTGGAAAAATTATTTTTTGCATTAGGAAGCCTGAACTGTGAGAACAATGACCCATGCCAATTTGTCGTTTTTTGAACTTTGCTGCTAGGAAGCATAAATACAGATACAGACCTGCCAACCTCTCAGAACCAAAAAACGTAACACTCAGATAGAAAAATCATAACACGACGCATGCTGATATTTTTTGAAGCCTATTTCAGCTATATAAATTCTTGATGATGAGAATGTAGGGATTTTCCCCTACATCAACATTTTATTGAGAAACTAATTAAATTTAATCAGCAAACACTTTTATGTTGTTAATTATTAGAACAAAAATTATGATTACGGGAGAAATCCTCACTTCGCCTAACTTCCGTTTTCGGACATTTTGAGAGGCGGAAAACTTGCATTTGGAGGTCTGCAAGATGGTTTAATCAGGTTCAGGGGATGTCATTTTTTGTCTGTAGAACCAAAATAAATCTGCGATGTGCATCAGCCATCACCACGATTCTGCTATGAGGATTAGAACAAAATAAATCTGCGATGTACGTCAGCCATCACCACGATTCTGCTACAGGGATGAGTACAAAATAAATGTGCGCTGTACGTCGCCATGATTCTTCTACGGGGTTGAGTACAAAATAAATCTGCGATGAGGATTAGAACAAAATAAATCTGCGATGTATGTCAGCCATCACCACGATTCTGCTACAGGGATGAGTACAAAATAAATGTGCGCTGTACGTCGCCATGATTCTTCTACGGGGTTGAGTACAAAATAAATCTGCGATGTATGTCAGCCGTCGCCGCTATTCTGCTAAGAGGATGATTACATAATACATTTACGGTGTACGTCAGCCGTCGCCGCAATTTTTCTACGGGGACGAGTACAAAATAAATCTGTGATGTACATCGGCCGTTGATGCGATTCTGCTACAGGGATGAGCACAAAATGATTCTGCGACATACATCGTCCTTCGCGAGAAAAAAAAATTACGATTACGGAAGAAATTCTTACTACGCCTAACTTCCATTTTCGGAAATTCTGAAAGACGGAAAACTTGCATCTATGATAGGGAGTCTGCAAGATGGTTTAACAGGGTTCTGGGGATGTCGTTTTTGCTGGCAGGACCAAAATAAATCTGCAACACAACACATCGCCACAATTCTACTACAAGGCTTCTGTCTGAAAAGGGAAAAAATGGGAAAAAACATGACTATTTAAAAAAAATCGTATTTTTGGGTGCAAAATCGTATTAGAGTACTGCAGCATGATTTATCGTACTAAATACAATAAAATCGTAACAGTTGGCAGGTCTGCAGATACTATCGAATTCAAAACGCATGCTCTGGAAAATTGAAACTGTAACATCCTGGAAAAATGACTGAAAGTATATGGATATCATTATGTGGCTAAATTGACCTGAGACATACACATAAATAAAATATGGGACTAGTGTGATTACAGAGTATGCCAACACAAGTGAAAACACCTCTGCTATAATGTCATGACTAAGACCGATTTCTTTGTGAGAAACTTATACCAGCTTGAATTTGAATTTATTGAATATTCTGCCATTCATCATAGCAATACCATACATGACAGAATTCCACACAGCAATACATTATAACAATAAATCTGTGCTAAGTAGTTAAACAAAAGAAAATAAAGTTTCAGTAATGTATTCGTAGTATGTTATAACACAATTACAATAAACATTCCATTAATTACAATTAAAGAACTTGCACAATTAAACCAAAGTGTATGAAGTAGATGTTAAGAAATGTAAAAGAATAATCTATGTTTACATATAGCACTGTATGTGGATGACATGGAGCCAGGGAAAAAGGCTTTAAAGAAAAAGCCTGACGAGCCCCCGGTCCCCAAGAAGTGTGTAACAGGCCAAGAACACAGTGCACAGAAATTCACAGTGAGACACGAATCATCATAATAGAATAGTACAGGTAAGTTAAGGAATACATGATGATAATCAACTCTAATTAAAAATTAGGTGGCGTATAGACAATACAGTTACAATACGTAGTAATCTTAACACATGCCAACATAACCACTGATAAGCAAAGTATAAAAAAATAATGAAAGATTTAGTTAGGACATTTATATATATACACCAAACCAATGCAACCGGAAAATGCACATCTCAAGAATATCTGTACAGCACATTTAACAATCATGCAGCTAAACAAATCAAAATCAACAAGACAAAATAATGTGCCACTATATCCCAGAAAAGAAATCAAGGCATCAATTCAAATCATATCAGCCAGCCAATAATTTCGTAGTTAATACTCTTCTGAATGTCCTGAAGCTAACAATTGATTTAATGTGCAAGGGTAACTCATTCCACTGTCGTGGACCGACTACAATAACACTGTAATGTAAAAGATTTAGATGTGCCCTGAGAAAAACAAAGTTTGCATTACCCCTGTTATCATGAGAATGTTAAAATTGGTGCAATTCCAGAAGACTCAAACTTATTAGCATAAATTCAATTGTGCATAAAAAGTAATAATCGAAATATATAAAGTTTATTAAACGGAATTATTTTATATGAACAGCAAACAGCAGCCATAGCACTATTAGTATCCAATAAGTGAATGTATTTTTTTTTGTAAAATATATATTCTATTGACATTACCCAATGTGGTCTGACCCCAGGACAGTAGACAATACGAAAGAAGTGGATATATGAACGAGTAATACAATACTAGTTTTAATCTTATCATCAACATACCCGAAATTATATAAACCATTTTTATATGCGATCTAAGTTGATTTGCCAAATAATTAACGTAATTATCCCAACATAGAGACTCCTGAATAAGTACACCCAGAAATTTAACAGTCATCTTAAATGTAATGGGAACTCCATTCACAAAGATACCAGTTGGGGTAGACGAACAATAAAAACGACGCGAAAACAGGACGGCATTAGTTTTATCTTGATTTATAGTTAAATAACTGCAACTGAACCAACGAAAGAACTCCTGAAGATCGCAATTAACTAAAGGTACCACCTCCATTAAAGAATTACCGGAAAAGAATAAACTGGTATCGTCAGCAAACAGCACACGGTGCGCCCCCGAAGTAACATTAAAAATATCATTAATGTATATTAAAAAAAGAACCGGTCCCAGCACCGATCCCCGAGGAACTCCACAACTTACCCCACGACCCGAAGAACGAATGCCACGAATCTGAACATACTGCGATCTCTGTAACAAATAATTCCTAAAAAACAAAAGCGGAACTCCCCGGATCCCTATATGATTTAACTCTGACAATAGAATTTCATGATGCACACAGTCACAGTCAAAAGCTCGAGTTAAGTCACAAAATATACCGAGGACAGTTTTTCCTGAGTCAATATTTGTGTGCAAAAAATTAAGAACATCCAATATAGCCGTTTCTGTTGAGAAGCCCTGACGGAAACCATGATGACCGTGATGTAAAATTTTGTTCCTCTCCAAGTAGCCAGATAACCTCTTTAGTACTAGACTTTCCAAAAGTTTAGCAAACACTGTAATATTAGTAATCGAACGATAATTTTCTACACTAGATCTCAAACCCTTTTTGTGTATAACAGTGACTCTACCTGTCATAAATGTTAAAGGTAATAAACCAGTTTCTAGAATACGATTAAAAATATGTTCCAATGGTACCAACAAAAACTGAGCAACAGATTTAATCACCCTTGGATGAACATCATCTGGGCCAGCACCCTTAGAGGAATCCAACTGCTGTATAGTACGCAACAGATCCGCTGATACTGGGTCAAAAAAAAAAAAAAGATGTACACAAAGTTTGGTGGGACAAAAAGTCACCAAAGTCACCCGCGGAATATCGTTCTGTAGTTTCACAGGCAAAGAAACAAAGTAAGTATTAAAGATCTCTACAATACGATTCAAATCAGTGATACGAGTTCCCCCGTGATCAAGTTCTATTGGAGGGTCGTCATCATTTGTTCTATGCAGCAATTCACCAACCGATTTCCATAACCTTTTCCCATCTGTGGTACCAGTAAAACGATTTAAATAATAATTTTTTTTTTGCATTTTTAAATTTAGTATTGAACCAATTTCTGTATCTATGGAACTGGGATAAATCAGAGGCACTTCTGGACTGTATAAATAACTTGAACAGCCTATTCTTTTTGTTTAGACATCTTAAAAGGTTACGAGTAAACCAAGGTTTTCTACACTTTAATGAACGTGTAAAGGTCTTAAGTGGGAAAGTACATTCACAAGAACTCCAAAATAATCCCCAAAATGCATCAAAGGCATGTGTGGGATTATCATGTTGTAGCACCGGACACCAATCCGTAACAGCAAGTATCTCACCAAAAGTTCTTAAGCTATGCTGATCGTACGAACAAATACGAATCGAATTCCTGTCTACAAAATCCGAAGTAGGTACACTACCCGACAAACAAAAAATAGGGAGGTCATCACTTATATTGTATGCCAACACACCCGCAGTGCAACAAAAATCATTCGTAATACATAGATCAAGTATAGTTGAGGTAACAGGTGTAATTCTCGTGGGGATTGTAACCACACTTATACATCCAGAAGAGCCTATGATATCACTGAATGGATATGAAACGCTATTAGTAGATGTCATATCAATATTAAAATCACCTAAACAATATAACGCCTTGACACTCTGATTGACATCCTCCAAAAAACTGGAAAAAAACTAAAAAGAAAAACTGACTGATTTCCAGATGGAGGGTGAAACTCTGCACTTATAATGGTATTTTCAGTCTCTAAAGTAATAAACTCATATTTATCAGTTATAACCATATATTTATCAATCTGCAAAAGTGAAATGGAGCGCCTAGCAAAAACAGCAACCCCTGCCCCCCACCCCCTGATCTAGAAGCAGAAAAAGTTCGAAAACCCAGTACATTACAAGTAAGTTGATCTACACTATTAAACCAAGTCTCTGAAACACAAATAAAGTCAACAAGGTAATCCAAAGACCCCAAAAACTCCAAGAACAAGTAATATTTGCCAAATAAACTACGAGCGTTAATATGCAACAATCGCAAACTGCGATTTTTTTAAACCAACAAATCACGCAAAAATTCAATAGAACAAACACTAGGATTACAGGTCATAAAAATGAGTTATGTACAAACAATAGAGTTACAGAAACATTACATACCCATCAGAATCGACTAAGATCCAAGTCGTCCCTGCTCCTAATGGTAATTGCACTTCCACCCTCCTCCTTTCGACAAAAAATACGCAAGTTTTTATACCAACAAAATCTGACATTGTTTTCTCTGGAAAATTTCTGCGCATTCCAGAATAATTCTCTGTTATGCACAGTCAAATTCTCATTAACATAAATTCTAGTTTCCTGCAAATAATTAGCACCAATATGTCAATTTCAAAATCTTCCGACTCCCTTGATAAAAGAATATCTCTTACTTTTCTGGTCTGAAACTGCACAATGATTGGCGAGGGATGCCGTACCCCCTTAGTTTTTATTCTATGAATGACGTCAATGTCATCGCACGAAAGGTCTCCAAAATCTAACCCTTTTGCAATATTAAGCATAATGTTCGAGAGATCAGCATTAGTCTCTTCATTACTCTTAGGGATTCCATGTATTTCCAAATTTCTGTTTCTCGTATATTGATCAAGGTTGTTCAAGTCCTGTGACAGTCTGGATATTTCAGAATCCTGGTCTGAAATCCTCTGCTTAAGAGCAACCACTTCCCTACGAGAGTCCTCAAGCAACGAACTTGATTTATTTAAAGAAGTCAAAATGACATCATACTTCTGTGAAAAGAACTCAACTGATCTCTTCAAATCTAGTATCTCAATCTTTAATTCATTAATAGCATCTAGCTTTATGTTGACAGACTCCAGAACCGACTGAGAATCACTGCCACTGGCACACTCTTTCACCAATTTCACCTCTGAATTAATGCCTTTTCTAGTGGAAGCCGCTTCCCTCAGAATGGACACCGGAATCATGTAATGCGCCACGTCGACAACTATCACATTGCCATTTCATTTTTTTTCTCTTTTGACATTCGTCAATAAACATTTTCTGTTATTGAACAACAAGCATAATGATATCTGCCACCGCATCTGCCGTAGCATTGAACCCCCTCTTCAGCATGGATTACAGCCAAACACATCAAACTAAATTTTTGTGTCATATCTATAAGTTAATAGTCAATGAACTCTCAAATATGATAGACACCCTGGCAGCAAACGATGTAGTAGAAAATGTACATTACCAGTCTTAACTGATACATGAAATGATCACGATTCCACTAAGTCAGTAGAGCTGGTATCGTCATCATCATCGGAATTGGAGCTATCAAAGTGTTGTTTACCATGTAAATCTCATAAGACACAATAACACATCTATAAGCTGTAACAGCAACTTATATTGCTCAAAATCGACGAAGCACCACTTCATGGACCCAAAGTAACAAAACGAGACCCGTACTAGCTTAGAATATTGCTTTATTACAATCACAAATCTCACCTTCAAAGTACCTCAAAGTACCCAGCTGTAATTTCTACTGTGAACTAGTCAGGAAAGCAATTGAAAACAACCAAAGCCTAAAGATAGCAAAGGGACATCTCAGTAAGGGAAGATAACAGATTATGGCACTGAGAAAAGAAGATGGTTCTGTAACAAGAAATAGAGGCGAAATTTTGATAAGAGTGAAAGATTTCTACTCCAAATTATACGAAAGGGATGATACATGCACTCCAGACATCATGAAAGGTACCAGTACCAGAGTTCCTCCAGTCCTTCCAGCAGAAGTTGCACATGCAATCAAGAACATGAAGCGGGGGAAAGCTCCAGGAGAAGATGGAATTACTGTAGACATCATACAAGAAGCAAGTGGAGAAATTGAAACAGTACTCGCCCAAATTTTCACTCGATGCCTTAATGAAGGGAAGATTCCTGAGGATTGGAACACTGCTACAATGATCCTGCTACATAAAAAAGATGACATTGAGGATCTCGGGAACTACAGACCTATCAGCCTCCTATCAGTGGTTTATAAAATCTTCACTAAAGTTCTTTCACACCGCTTGAAGGTCACACTGGACATGGTTCAACCGAGAGAACAAGCTGGATTCAGGAGTGGCTACAGCACTATAGATCATATCCACGTACTGAGAGAACTAATTGAAAGAGCGAGGGAATATGAACTTCCATTGTGCATGGCTTTTATCGATTATGAAAAAACCTTTGATTCGGTGAAACCATCAGCAGTTACAATAGCTCTGAAATCCTGCGGCATTGAAGATACATACATTAATATTATTAATAACATCTATGAAAATGCAAGTGCAAAGATTCGGCTGTTTGAAAATACAACACACATAAAAATTGGAAAGGGAGTGAGACAAGGTGACACCATATCTCCGAAGCTCTTTAATGCCACATTGGAGGGTGTCTTTCAATCGCTGAGCTGAGAAAACAAGGGGATAAAGATTAATGGAGATTATCTAACCCACCTTCGTTTTGCTGATGACGTAGTCATTTTTGCAACTACCCCATCAGAGCTGCAGAGTATGATCCAGGAACTTGCTGACAAGAGTAAAGAATTGGGATTAAAAATGAACTTTCAGAAGACAAAAGTGATGTTCAATGCTTTTACAAGAAATGAAGATTTATCGATTGATGGAGAAAAGCTGGAGATAACAGACACGTACGTTTATCTTGGACAGCAGATATCAAGTGAGGGTCACATTGATGAAGAAATTAATCGGCGTACAAAACTTGCCTGGAGAGCTTTAGGAAGAAACAGCATAATTTTCAAGAACAATATGCCATTATATCTTAAAAGAAAAGTATTTGATCAATGCATCCTTCCAGTGCTTACGTATGGTGCAGAGACGTGGACCTCAACTAAAAGAGACATTCAAAGGCTGCAGACAACTCAAAAAAGCATGGAGAGGTGCATGCTTGGTGTAACCAGGAGAGATAAGAAGAGGAACTCGTGGATCCGAAAAATGACAAGAGTGGAAGACATCACGATCAGAGTTAAATCCCTGAAATGGCAATGGGCTGGACATACTGCCAGAAGGACAGATCATCGATGGACAGCCAAAATTTTAGATTGGATTCCAAGGGACAGGAAAAGACCCAGAAGAAGACCACATGGAAGATGGGTGGTTGAAATTCGAAAGTATGCAGGGGTGACATGGAGGAGACTGGCACAAGACAGACCATTGTGGAGGAAACTTGGGGAGACCTTCGTCCAGCAGTGGATTGATAATGGTTGACAATGATGATGATGATGATGATGATATAGAAAAAAATTCAGAAGAACAGGATGCATCAGGAATTGGAGATATATAAAGACCTAGACTGAAAAACTACACTGACGGAAAAAAAAATCCCAACACCAAGAAGGGGTTGTACACTGCCGGACAATTGCTAAGGACGGATGACGATAGCAACGATAGCAACCATAAAATGGAAGGCAGGAAAATGTGGAAATTAGCATAAGTGCGGGATACAGTAAGACGTGTTGTGCGTATGCAAATAATGGATTGCCGAACTTGTTCGTGACGTCATAGCGCTGATAAGAGATATAAAGGATTTGACGCGTATTGACCGTTGTTGTTTAAACGCAAAGTTGAAAGGGAAAGAATCAATTGAGGAACTTGCAATTTTCAGTATGTCTTCCCGACATCACCTAGATGATTTTACGCATGGCCGTATTATTGGCAAGATTGAAGAAGGGCGAAAAATAACAGATGTTGCCAGGGAGTTCGACGTCAGCCACAGTGTTGTTTCAAGGCTTTGGAAATCATTTCAAACAAATGGAGAGTGTAGCAAACGTTACGGGGGAGTTCGTGTTCGCAGTACGACACCTGCAGATGATCGGTACATAGTGCTATCAACAAAAAGACACCGGCACAGCACAGCTAGTGAGGTAGCAAATCAGTTTATGGCTGCTACTGGCAAGCGGATCTCCCGAAAAACTGTCGCCAGACGTTTGCATGAAGGAGGACTATACGCCCGCCGTCCTGTTGTGTGCATCCCATTGTCCAGACGTCACCGTACCGCCCATTTGCAATGGTGCCATCAACATCGCAATTGGACTGATAACGACTGGTCTGCTGTCCTCTTCTCAGATGAGAGTAGATAATGTCTATCATCTGATTGTCGACGACAACTGATCTGGCGTGATAGTGGTACTGCATATTGTCCAGCAAACGTACAGGAAAGTGACCGATATCCGACATGTAGTGTCATGGTATGGGCTGGCATCATGATCAATGGCCGTATGTCCCTCTATGCGCTTTCAACTGGGACTATGACTGGCCAACGATACATAAATGATGTTCTGCCACCTCATTCGCATGTTCCGTGGTGCTGTCGGTGAAAGATTCATTTTCATGGACGACAACGCAACATGTCATTGAACAGTCGCTGTGCAGGAGTGTCTTGAGAGCAAGGATATTCAATGCCTTGTACGGCCAGCATGTTCTCCAGATCTGAATCCCATTGAAAATGTGTGGAATGCTTTGGGGAGGAGCCTTGCTGGTCGCCAATGCCCTCCAATAAACAAGGACACCCTCATCCGTGCACTGACAGAGGAATGGGATAAATTACCCCAACAGCTGCTTGATAATGTTGTGCAAAGCATGACACGATGTGTGGAATCTTGCATCGCCCTTCATGGTGGCCATATCCTGTATTAACATCTTACGCCGGAACGCCTGCGGACGGTAATTGCATTTTTTTCACGTTTACGTATTCTGCACAAAATGGCCTGTTTGTCCCTTGAACACGTCCCAAAGCCTTCTGGATTTCAGAGCACAATAAATTGTCTTTCTTGTAATGTCCTGGCATTCTGACATTATTTTATTTCACTTGGCATCCAAATACACTTCCTTTTTTATGTGCTATATAGCCGTTTATGATCAGTCCTTAGCAATTGTCCAGCAGTGTATTAGATGAACAACAGTTGGTAGGCGGTGAGAGTACATCTGTAAGATGACGTCTATGCAAATTTCGCGCTCGGCGCGTACGTGTGGCGCTAGTAGCGCCCCTCGGAACATGTAAAGCAGGTTTGCTGTAAATACGCGCTGTAACGTTCATGAGCGTTAGTTATCATTGAGATTCGGCGTAGTGTGTTGATGTTAGTCAAGAATGCCTTTAAGAAGACGAAGAAGCCATTATTAACAGCTCACGGATTTTGAACGAGGTCATGTAATAGGGCTACGAGAAGGTGGATTTTCTTTCCGCAATATTGCAGAATGACTTGGCAGGAATATAGCCACGGTGCATGATTGTTGGCAGCGGTGATCAAGGGAAGGTACTGCCTCAAGAAGACCGGGTTCCGGCCGGCCACGTGGCACTACTGAGAGGGAAGACCGCCGTGTACGGCGTATGGCCGTGGCGCATCGTACCGTGTCTGCGGCAGCAATTCGAGCTGCAGTTGCCACCACAGTGACACAACGAACTGTTACAAATCGGTTACTCTAAGGACAGCTCTGAGCCAGACGCCCTGTAGCGTGCATTCCACTTACTCCAAACCACTGCCGTTTGCGACGTCAGTGGTGTCAAGCTAGAGCTCATTGGAGGACGGAGTGGAGATCTGTTGTGTTTTCTGATGAAAGCCGGTTCTGCCTGGGTGCCAGTGATGGCCGTGTGATGGTTAGAAGGAGGCCAGGTGAGCACCTGCAACCAACCTGTCTGCGGCCAAGACACACTGGACCTACACCTGGAGTTATGGTCTGGGGAGCAATTTCCTATGACAGCAGGAGCACTCGTGGTTATCCCACGCACCCTGACGGCACAGTTGTACGTCGGTCTGGTGATTCAACCTGTTGTGCTGCCATTCATGAACAGCATTCTAGGGGGTGTTTTCCAACAGGATAACGCTCGCCTGCATACCGCTGTTGTAACCCAACATGCTGTACAGAGTGTCAACATGTTGCCGTGGCTTGCTAGATCACCAGATCTTTCTTCAATCGAGCACGTATGGGACATCATTGGACGACAACTCCAGCGACACGCCCGAACCAGTATTAACCGTCCCTGTATTGACCGACCAAATGCAACAGGCATGGAACTCCATCCCACAAACTGACATCCAGCACCTGTACGACACAATGCATGAACGTTTGTGTGCTTGCATTCAACATTCTGGCGGTTACACTGGTTATTAATGTACCAGCATTTCACATTTAAAATGGCTCTTCTCACACTTACAATAAGCTGTGATCTTGAAACCTTAATCGATTAAATATGTTACCTATACAAATGTATTGCCGCCATTTCATTCCTCTACAACTATTTTTTCGTGGTGTTCGGATTTTTTTCCGTCAGTGTACGTCAGTAATAATAATTATGCTTTTATCTGTAAGAAGTTCTATTATCAAACTATGTTTTTTGAGATTGTTGATGGCACTACATATAAACTCATAACTGGACTTGATGTTTCTGTATTAAAGAAAAATTGATTGCATTTAATAAATTATTAAATATTAAGAAATTTCAATTGGAATTCCCATATATTTTTGCAACTCCAAAATTCCATAAAAATCCTATCGGTTTTCGTTTCATCACTTGTGGAATAAGAAGTTACAATAAGCAAGCTGGTATTACTTTCCATGGATTACTTATTATTTATGAAAAAATTTCTTCCAACACTTGGATTATTGGAAATAATAAAAAGATGTTGGATTTTATTGCTCTGAGGCAAGGTGGCAATTTCAATATAACAACCTATGACTTCACCAATTTGTTCACTTCCATAGATCTTGATGACTTGAGGAAGATTTTAGATTATTCATTTGCTGAATTTAGAAACTGTTTGCCTCTTGAAGAAGGATTTTGGAATACCTTACGTAATTTTTGTATCATGCACAACCATATTTATGATTCTAGAAATTTATATATTCAAATTAAGGGCATTCCTATGGGCACATGTTACTCCAGTGTTTTGGCAAATTTATATCTACATTTCTATGAATTTCATTTCACACTTATTGACACTTATCCTTTTAGATATGTTGATGATTTGATTATTTTCAGTTCAAATAATTTGGTATTTAACACTGCGAAAATCTACCCAAACATTTTAGTTTTGATTAAGGCAGATTCAGGTTATTATTCATATTTTCTTGATTTGGCTATTCACTCAGACCACTTTGGTATTATTACTGATGTCTACAATAAAAGAGCTCATTTTAATTTTACTGCTATTTTTATAAGTAATTGGTTTTCTAATCTTTCCATTAGTATTCATAGAAATATTATTATTTCTCAGGTTTTGAGAATTACCAGGATTTGTAATAATAAATCAAATATTACTAAACATCTTAAATTGCTTTTTTCTGTATGTATTAAGAATAATTACCCATATGATTTTTTCATATTCCATTTTAGAAACCTTTTAAACATGTGTAATCAAAATTATTCCTATAATATTATATTATGTAATATACCGTAATCAATACTACACCTCTCTCCTCTATCTGCTAGTATTATTTTTGGGCAACATAAATAAACTCATTTCTTCCGAGTCACCCCGGAACATTAACTACATATTGCTTACATCCATTGCTGATTATTATATTATACAAACTAGGTGTCGCCACTGTAAATAATAAGGGTTTGCTGGGTTGTTTAGTTGGTTGGGTGTTTGAATTGTTTATCCTTTTGATTTTTATGTATTCCGACTGTCATTGAAGCTTTGGTAAGTGTTGTTTGATTTGTGATTCCAAGTCAGGTAGGGAAGACTGGATGAACCAAATTTATTTCTAAATTACTTCTAAATTTACTAATCTTTACGTTTGGCTAAGATTTTTGTCCGCCCACATGAAACCTGACTGGGTGTGGTCAGTGGTCGGTGATGTCTTTCCCTGAAGTGTGATTACCGACTGCTGACTACTTTTTGTTTTTGTATTCATTTTTGCTGTGGTTCTTTTAAGTTTGTAGTTTCCTTTGGCTTGTTGTATGGTTCTGTGGTTTGCTTTTGAGTTGTTTTGAGGGTTCTTTCCTTGTTGTTTTGTGTGTCCATGGTGTTGTGATCTGGAGTAGACATGAAGTCTTTTATATATTCCTTTCCTAGTTCCTGCAGCATTGTGTGGTACTGGAGGGTTTTTGTAATATTGAGCTTATTACTCTTTCTTCATTTAATATAATTATATATATATACAGGGTGCTCAGTAAAGTCCTTTCTCAGCCCCGTAACTTTCGAATGTTGACAGCTATAGTCATAAAAACAGTGTCTAGGTATAGTAAAGTGGCTATGCGCAATTCGATGTGACTGCCTACAGCACCTCCTAGCGGCAAAGTCAAAAGTTAGCGTGCTGATCTCGAAAACTATACGAGATACGGGAAAATAGCCAATTCCAAAGTTGTAGAGCAGTATCGATTTAGTACGAAAAGAAAACCTTGCGCACATGAATGCTAAGAATAGAACGCATACAACGCTCGTTTGTTTGTTCACGATGTCGAACACTGTTACGTCACGAAACGCGTCAGAAAGGAGATAATATCACCTTTCGCAATGCACTAGTCCTACTCATGGCCCAGTGTTAGCACGCGCTCTTTGCATGCAATAGAACCTTGGTTCGATCCTCGTCGGGTCCATGCTATAGTCACTGCCTGTAAGAAACGAGTGGCCTCGGTGACGATAGTGACAATTTGTCTCGCATCGACTAACCAACTCAACTCAACCCGCGACTGGTATGCGAGTCGCATGCAATTTCTGTGATATGCAAATAAGTATGGAACGTAATACCTTTTCGGCAGGTATAAAAGAGAGTTCCCGAGGTGTATGTCAAATCTTGCGGTCGTGGAGAAATATTCCAATGATGAGTATTGCGAGATGTTGCTCCTATACAGTGAATGTGGTCCCAATGCAAGAAAGGCAGAACGGCTATATCGTGAACGTTTTCCTGCAGGACCGCATCCATCATGGAAGACCATCCTCAATGCTGTTAATAGGTTAAGGGAGACGGGCTGCGTGGCCAACTGACCTCGATCCGGCAGACCAGCTGCTATAGGCCGTCAAGTGCAACCAGAGGATGTCTTAGCATACGTCCTCAACAATCCTGAAAGCAGCACAAGAGAGGTTAGTGCCGAGTGTGGCCTCTCAAAAAGGTACGTATGGCAAATCCTGCGGCGATCAGGTGCTCATCCGTTCCGTCCAACACCATTGCAGGCACTACAGCCAGGGTATACTGAGCGACGTTACGACTGGTGTAACTTCATCATGAACAAATTAGAGGTCCAGCCAATGTTTCTTGCCGACATTATTTGGACAGATGAGGCGTGTTTTAGGCGTAATGGCATCTACAATAGGCAGAACACCCATTACTGGGCGCTGGAAAATCCTGCACGTGGTCTACCAGTTCGTCATCAGATGCAGTGGTCCATCAATGTTTGGTGCACCATTTTCAAGGACAGCCTCATCAGACCTGTGTTTTATGAGGGTACGTTAACGGGAGCCCAATACTTGCAGCTTCTACAGTACGTATTACCCGATCTTTTTTAAATACCGTAACTTATTATTTTTTTATTGGAGGTTTAACGACCATTGTGAGCAACTCAATGGGCTATAAGCAGTCGCCTGTCCCTAATTTAGTGTCACTGGTTCCAGGGAAGGGAGAGAGCCAGTGCCGTAAGACAAACACAACATCCATGCCTCACCGGGATTCAAACCCAGACCCCTTTCAGACGAATGATCAGAGGCCATCGCCTTAGACCACTGCACCACCGTGGCGGGCCCGATCTTTTGGACAACCTGCTGTTGCCTCAACTGTGGAATGTTTGGTTCCAACATGACAGCACCCCTCCGCACCAGCTAGAAAACGTAAGAAGGTACCTGGTCGAGACATTCGAGCAACAAATCATCGGCTATGGTGGTTGCGTAGAATGGCCTGCATGCTCACCGGACCTAACCCCATTGGACTTCTTCCTGTGGGGCTACCTTAAAGAGCAGGTGTATCAGACCCCTCCGACAACATTGCAGGACCTTCGACGCTGTATAACTGATGCTTGTACCAGTGTGTCACCTGACATGTTGCAAAATGTGCAGCGTGAGATTTAATCTAGAGTCCCAAATGTGTATTCTGGCTGACAGAGAGCACATTGAGCACCGACGGTAAATGTGCCTAGTGACAACTAATTGCTCCTTTCTGACATGTTTCGTGACATAACAGTGTTTGACATCGCGAACAAACAAACGAGCATTGTACGCATTGTATTCTTAGCATTCATGTGCGCAAGGTGTCTTTTCATACTAAATCGATGCTGCTCTACAACTTTGTAATTAACTATTTTCCTGTATCTCGCATAGTTTTCAAGATCGGCATGCTAACTCCTGACTTTGCCACTAGGAGGTGCTGTAAGCAGTCTCATCGAATAGCGCATAGCCACTTTACTATACCTAGACAACATTTTTATGGCTATAGCTGTCTGTGTTCGAAAGTTACGGGGCTGAGAAAGGACTTTATTGGGCACCTTGTCTACATAATTATATATATAATTCTGTTACACGATGCCACTGGGAAAAAACACCCTGAAGGATGCCCCCCCCCCCCAAAGAAATTCTGGGTATGCCACTGCCACTAACACACAACTTTGCTGATGCAGCAACGATTCTCTCTTAAATCCTCTTCCTAGCTCGAAGGTTAAAGCCAACAACAGTGGTTACCTTCATGATGGAGTTAAAGGACATTTCTGACATAGATGGTCAGCAGTGACTGAAAAGTTAAATATACACTACTGTTTGTGAAAATTGCAACACCAAAAAGGAACCATGCAATTCGAATGAAATTTATATCACACATTACTGATATGACTGTACATAAGTGATTTAATTTTCAGAATACAATTTTTACCTGCAAAAATCAGTATCTTGTGAAGCCTTTGCGAGCTGCTATAAGAGCTTCTAGATGGCGTGTCATTGAATCGAAAAGGCGTTGAATGGTGTCCTGGGTAATTGCTTGCCAGGCGGCATGTATGCAAGTCCACAGATCGTTGGTGCTGACTGCTGGAGGACTTTGATGAGCCAGTTGCTAAGTGGCCATATCCCAAACATGTTCAATAGGTAACATATCTGGCAAACGGGCAGGACAGGTAAGAAGTGGTATCTGCTGTGCAGCGAAGGGGGCTTGAACATTCCTGGAAAAAAGTGGTCGGGTATTGTCCTGCTGGAATATAGTGCCAGGAGTGCTCTGAAGGAAGGGTATGACTTTTCCCTGTACAACTTCCCTGATGTAGCAGTTGCTGTTGAGATTGCCCTCAAGTCGTAGCAGCTGAGATTGAGAATGGTACCCAATGGCAACCCACACCATCACACTTGGCATTCGGCCTATATGACGCTTGACAATTCATGCTGGAAGAAGGCATTTGCCACAATACCATCTAATGCATATATGGCCATCATGGTAGTCCAAGCTGAGTTGGGACTCATCCGAAAACACAACATATTGCCAATCAGCATGCCATTGTTTGTACTGAAAACCCCATTCCAGCCTAACGCATCCATGGTTCAGGGTCAAAGGAATCCACCACAAAGGGATGCATGCAACCAGTCCTTTGTGCAGCAGATGACGTCGAATTATGGAGGCAGACAATACCAGACCTGCTCCACTGTTGTGCTAACACTTGCGAAGATATGGAACATGTTCATCACTGCCATGAAGATAAGGTGTCATCACATTTCTTGGTCCACGGCTAGAGTGTCGATGCACCTGGTTCTCCTCGGTCCACCGATGCCACATGCACATCACTGTTGTGGCATTATGTCCCGCCCGAGCCGCAATGTCGCAGTACGAAAATCGAAAATGCACCTTCATGCAGACCAATCATTCGTCCCTATTTAAACTCTGCCGTATGGTGATATTGAGCCCTTAGTCGTCACCAAGGCATTACTGAATCCTTTTGACCCTTTTACAACTCGCTGTAAACGATGCACTACTGGTGTGTATCCTAAACAGCCCTCTCTTTATATTCCTCATTCGACTGTCCAGAGGGCACTGCCACACCCAGACATGCACAATGACTCTGCACTTCTAATCATTTGCATGTCCTACCCTGCTCTGCATATCCTGTAAGTTTCACGTGATTACCATTATTCCTTCATGGTATTGCAATTTTCACAAACAGTAGTTTATATAACAGGAATTTTTAACAGTGATCCCATGCTTCTGTCATATCACGACCAGCAATACTTCTGAGAATTCACTGTTGTTACAAAAAGCACTGTTAAAACTATTATTAAAAAATAGCATTCAATTGTTGCATCACTCATCCACTTATTTATGAACATTTTTCTATAACAAATGGCAATTTAAGATTTCTCACTATTTGCATTCAGATATTTTTTGATATCACAAATCAGTCCTTTTAAATAAATATAATATCACTAATTCATGCCATGAAAACTGTATTTATAAGCTTCGATTCATAATTAGTATCATCCTCTAAGAATGACTATTAACCAAAAATAAATAAATAAGATTATAAAGGAAAGAACAATCAGGATTTCCAATGCCATCAACCATTTTATTTTTATATTAGCTCATAAAATTACTGAAAATAATTAAAAAGGTTATGAAATTATAGATAAATGACTTTAAAAGTATGTGGCTACATCAGTTATCGATACAAATGTGTTATGATGGTATTTGTCAAAGCTCTTACACATTGATAGCTAATAAATTACAAAATTTGGAGGTGACTCTTACAATGAATTTCTTTCCTAAACAGTGACTTTTCTCAGTTGCAGCTTTTAGTCTAAAAATTATGGTATTTGTCTCAGTCTATTGAGGAAATAACATATATATAAAAACTGAAAAGTCAGTAAGACAAGGTTGCATCATACGCCTGAAGCTGTTCAATGCCATGTTGCAGAATGGCTTTCAATCCTAAACAGGGAAGACAAAGGGATAAAAATAAATGGAGATTTTGTTTAACCTACCTTCTTTTTTCTGACATGACCATTTTTGCAAGTGCTCCCTTAGAGCTGCAGAGTATGACACAGGTGCTTTGTGGCAAGAGTAAGACAGTGGGAGTAAAAGTTTACTTGCAGAAAACAAAATCGATGTACAATGCTTTTACAAGAACTGAAGATTTAGTGGTTGTTGGGAAAAAATCTAAGAGTAACCAATACCTAATAATTATCTGGAACAAAAGATATCATGTAAGGACTCCATTAAAGAAGAACTTAATAGGCATATAAAAAACTTTGCTGGAGTGCACTCGGAAGAAACAGTGCAATTTTCATGACCAATTTGTCATTACATCTTGACAAAAAAAAACAACAAGTGTTTAATCAATGCAAATTTCCAGTTCTTACTTATGAACTAGAGAAGACCTTAACTAAAACAGACATTCAGAGACTGCAGACAAATAAAAGGAGCTACTCATCCAGGTGATTTTTTTTGTGCTTATACAAAACTGGTAAAGCTTGAAATGAAATATTTTTAAATGCCTATGGGTTCTTTGAATTGCCACTCAACACCAAGGGTCTTTTAAGAGTACTGGATGCACTGTAAGGCCAGTAGTTAACCCCATCTTCACTTCTTCGACAGAAGAATGGCGATTTTTCTGGTTGGAGGCATTTTTGCCTTTTATTACGTTTTGAATTCAGGGTGAAATGTATCAGTGGCAAGTTTCTCTCCACAAATGTTCAGCTGGCAAGTTTCTCTCCACAAATGTTCAGCTGCCATAACTGTTTTCCACCTCTTCAACACTGTCTAACCATATCAGTGAATTTGTAGTCTTCCAGAAAATCTTTGCAAAAACACATCACTGTTTCCTGCAACATTGGACCGGAGATCAGACCGCCTTTCAGTTCTTGCTGCAAAAACCATAGAAACAATGCTTTGCTAGTCTTTCCATAATCTTTTTTTCATATATATACTACCTCAATAGACCATCCCTATCTGAAAAGTTTCTGATGCCCATTTCTCAATCTTTGCTCTGTCTCTGTTCAGGCCATATTGTGACTCTGCCAACACATAATTCAGTTGCAAACTTTTTAATATTATTTCCAGCATTGATTCTTTTTAATGCCTTGATTTTGTCATTTAAAGCAATGGAAGTCTGTTTCCTTTTATCACTCACATAACAACTTATTTTAACCATTCACTACCAATCTTTCCAAATCAGTGCAGAAGACTTTTTGTTTATCAGATGTGGAGCCAACCAACCAATCACAGACAAGGTCATTTTGATCCTAAAAATAACAAAATGAATGGCTACACAGTTCTTATGACTTTCAAATTTCATCCAGCTTCTGCTCCAAAGGAAAACAAAAGAACACCAGATGTGAACAGATTTTCTTTGGAATGACCTCAGATTATCAAAAATCTACTGTAATAATATTAATGTACACATCTTCAACACCACACAATTTCAAAGACTTTATAATTGCTAACGGTTTCATGGAATCAAAAGCATATTCTTAATCAATAAAAGCAATACACAGCAGAAGTTCATATGCATCTGCTCTTTACCTACTGTAATAATATTAATGTACACATCTTCCACACTGCATGATTTCAAAGACATCATAATTGCTTGTGTAGTGGTTTCATGGAATCAAAAGCCTTTTCATAATCAATAAAAGTCATACACAGTGGCAGTACATATTCATTCACTCTTTCAACTAGTTCTCTCAACCCATGGATATGATCTATAGTACTGTAGCCATGCTTGAATCTAACTTATTCTCTTGGATGGCCCATGTCTAGTGCTTCCTTCAAGCAATGTAACAATACCTTAGTAAAAATTGTAAGGAACTGATAGGGTGCTGATGTGTCTGTAGATCTTGAGATCTTTCAGATTGCCTTTTTTTATGTACCAGAATCACTGTAGCATTGTTCTAGTCATCAGGAATGTTTCTTTCATTGAAGCATTTACTGAAAACTTGGGTAAGTGTGATTTTTATTTCCTTGCTAACTTCCTGTACAGCATCCATGGTTATTCTATCTTTCCCTGGAGCACTTCCCTGTTTCTTGTTCTTAACTGCATGGGCAACTTCTGCCAGGAGGACCTGTAGTGCCTGTATATTTCTTTGTCTGTAACAGATGCATGGATCCATCATATAAATGAAATGGAGGTATTTAGCTAGGCACAGCAAAAGTGTGCAGTAGTTGTGCAGAGATATATACAATCTCATAAACATGTCCCAATCAAGTGCTCCCCTACAAATTCTTAGATGAGCAGGGAGAATTCTTAAATGTGCAATGATTGTTTCACACCCCATGCTACAAAATTATTATTGGCACCAAGGAAAAAAGTCATAGCTGCTTTCTAAAGTTAATGCTAATGTAGCTGGACATACAGAAATAAGCAGCCATGGTACGTTTGTAACTGACTCTGAGAATGCTCAAACATGGCATTCTGTAGCTGAAACCAGGTTGCTCATTATGAATTCCAAGAGGTCCAAGAACACAGAGAAAAAACATGAAGGGGGCAGCCTGGAGAGGTCACTGTGAGAAAACATATGTGTGTCCGTGTGTATCACTTTAGACCCAATATAACTTTGAGTGCAGCCAGAAAGAAAGAAAAGTAAGAAAGAACTGAAGCAGTAAGTACATGTCTAAGAAAAAAGGCAGAACAAAGAAAGGGAAAAGTGGATAAAAAGATTACACATGTGAATCTGCTGCAACAATTTTTGGGCTGCCTGTCAGTACAAACTGGCCAAATCCTCAGATATGAGACGAACTGTATGCAAGTGTTGCACCTAAAAAGAAATTCCATTTTTTGAGAAAGTATCCTTTGCTTGCAACTAGAAGAAACAGCAATCACGCAAGAGAGGAAAACTTAAGAGTTCACATACCTCCATTCTGAATATTTAAGGTACACTCCCTACCCCCTCTGTGAATGGAATTTTATGAGTGTTCATCCAACCATAGGATCATCATCAACTACCAATGAAGCTGCTAGCATGTGATGGCACTTGCAATCAGACATCAAGTGACATGCTATTAACCCAGTGTTCTTGTGCAAAGGTAAGTAAGACCTTGCTCAGAGAACTCCTGATGGGAGTCAAACTGAAATGCTCTTTGAAAAAACTTAATTCTCACCTAGCTGATTCAACTACCTAGGCTGAAAAGAAACCCCATGTTGCAGAACTTAATGTTGGCAATGGTATGCCATCAAAGATAAGCACATGTTGGACAGCTGTTGCTTTGCCTGTGTATATGAGTTATAAAACAAATGTTTGTTGTGTTCATGCTAAGTCCTCTGCATGTCTGTTGAGTAGTTAAGTTAGACTGTTGCTCAGTTAATGCTAGCTAAAATTTTCTCTTGTATGAGTCTCATTTTTACATTTTCTCAGTTCATGCTCTCTGTATCATGATATTTGAGGCCCAATATTTGTGAAATCAACAAGTAGGCCATTCTAGCACCAGAGCAGTTGCAACAATACAATATACTGATTTAACAGCTAAAAAATAGTAAAAGATCAGGAGCTATATAACAGCTAACAACAAATTTTAACAGTTTGTAGAACATGACACTGATTGAAATAATATACCATTTCCAAAAATTGCCTACTTTAAAAATGTTCTAAGTCTGACTCGCTATTGGAATATCTGAATAGTTCCTGTACGTCTGTTTCCACTAAATTTCTATCATCAGTCTAAACATCATCAAAGTCATGCTCACCTGAATCATAAGATAATTACTTCTATACTACACATGGCATTACTTACACAGCATTTTTGAAACATTTTATAAACATTTCTAGTGCTTTCACCTAAGAATAAATAAATGATGTGAATGAAAGCAGTTTGGATGTTAGCACTCTACTTTCTGTGCACATGAAAATGGAATGCATTCAACCCAAATTCTCTCTCTCTCTCTCTCTCTATCTATATATCTGTAATGTCAATTTACTATTCTTCCATTTATGAACTAGTTTTTCACAGATGAAGGAATCATAAACAGCAAAACAATAATTTCTTCTGCAGATTCACAGCCTTTAAATTAAGCAAGGAACTGTTAATACTGACAAATAAAGGTAACTTGATCACGCTAGTTACGTTACATGAAAAAAAACTTTTACAAGAAAGTTCGGAAGTTGGAAGCTTTCGACCTTATCTTAGGTCTTCATCACGCCAATGGAGGACTAAGATTGTTGTCAGATTCTACATTTGAATTTTTTCTATTTTTGGTGCCAAAACTTAGAATTGATCTCCAGATCGTCGGGATGTAGAGAGGAGATTCAGAAATGCAAGTCATTAAGTTGAAAATAATTTCCAGGCTTTCACAGCAACGGAGGGCAAAACGATTGTCAAAAGAAGCAATTCGTTTTGCTTCGTTCCAGTGGGGAACTGCAGATGTGTCTTCCATTGTAAAAATAGACAAGGCTGTATTAGGATTGGCTTTCAAAACATTTTTTTTTATGTTCCAAAATTCTGTGGTAAATGCTCCTGTATGTGCTTCCAATGTATAAGTTATCACCTGCTGAAGAAGAGATAGGAATGCAGTAAACTCCTGAGAGGTCCAGATTTTCAACTTTGTCCCTATCCCTTTGTAGAAGTTTCAAGATGTTTGGGGTGGATTTAATGGCAAGATGGTAACCAAAACTTCTAAAAATAATCTGTAATTTATAAGCATAGGAAGGATAGTAAGGAACAGAACCAGAGAGTTTCAGGTTTTCTTTCTTGTCAGGAAGGAGGCATTCAATTTTTGAATTGTTTTCATATTTCTTTAAGAGGGAGTTGACTGTAAGAGCAGGGAAACCGTAAGAGAGGGCTATTGTAGAAATTTTGGAAAATTCTTCTTGAAGAGAAAGTTGGTTGTTGCAAATGATATGAGCCCTGTGGATGTAAGACTTCAATGCTGCAAGTTTGTAGAGATGCAGAGTAAAAGATTTGTAGGGAATGATGTTAGTGGCTGCAGAAGGTTTACGATAGACGGAACGAGTGATGGAGAAATCAGAGTTTCTGCAGATGGATACATCCAGGAAATCAATTTTGTTGTTTACTTCCTTACATATAGTGAGATTAATGGAAGGAAATTTTTCCGTAATGGAGTTGATCACTGTCTGTAATTTAGACTCGGTATGTGGCCAGCTAATGAAAATGTCATCTACATATCTTGACCACAGGGAAGGTTGGAAAAGGGTGGTGAGGAATGACGGAAACTTCAATATGTTGCATGTAGATTTCATGTAGATCAGTGTTTGTAATTCAGACTCGGTATGTGGCCAGCTAATGAAAATGTCATCTACATATCTTAACCACAGGGAAGGTTGAAAAGGGTGGTGAGGAATGATGGAAACTTTAATATGTTGCATGTAGATTTCTGCAAGAAGAGGGGAAAAAGGTCAGCCTATGGGAAGACCAGATTGTTGCTTGTACACAATTGTGTTGAAATGAAAACAACTGTGTTGATGAATAGTGTGGAAACAATCATAAAGATCTTTGATAAGATTACTGGGTGGTTCAAAATGAAGAATCAATTTCTTCATGAGGAACATGTAGGACTCAAAATATGGTACAGAGGGGAACAAAGATTCAACATCAAGAGTATATAGATTTACACTTGGAGAAAAGGAATTAGGAAGTTTGTGGATGAAGTCTGAAGTAGAGACAACAGTATGTGGATGGTTGGCTGCCAGAGATTTGCATTTGAGGACCAATTTTTTTTCAAGGTTTATTGCTGGAGAAAAAGAATATTCAACTAAAGGTCTGATGGGGTTACCAGCTTCATGCAGTTTAACTTGCAGGAAAATCCTGGGAGTCCTAAAGTAAGGAGGGGGTGAGATATCTTCAAGGAAGGATTGAAAAGTTTCTTTCTTAGATAATCTGTCAACTGAGTTTTTGAGTGAGTTGGTGGTGTCTGACTGCAGAGGGATGCACAGTTAGCAGAAGTAAGAAATGAATGCACTTTTTGTTTTATTAGTTCTTTACCAATGATGACTGGGAAACCAACTTTATCTGCTTTGCATACGGCAAGGTCATTTTCTTGAATAAATTACCTGAATTCTTTCAGACAAGAAGAAGAGTACTTGATTGGCACATAATTTTGCTTGGATAGGATAACAGCAGCATTGGCACGGAGGATAGGTTGGTGAACAGTCTCAGTTCTATGGATGGCTGATTCTATAAGAGAAACAGTTTGTGGAAGATTGATAGGAAGTGCTGGGGAAAATTTTGGGCCTAATAATAAGAATTTATCCAAGCTAGGAGGAATAGTAACAGAAGAAAGATTTACATAGTTTGGCTTGTCAGTAGAGGCTGAAGACAGAGTAGATGTAGCTTGACTTTTTTGCTTGGAAAGAAGAAAATTAAATTTCTTTGAAAGGTGAGCATGTTCATTAACTTCTATTGTTGAAAGGGTTTGGTTGATACGAACCATAAAAATATCAATCAAAGCAGGATGAGTGGTAGCAGCAAGTGATTGGTAGCTAATGTAGCAAGAAAGTTCAGTTTTAGCTATGGAGGAACGGAGGTCACGGATAGCGGCAGATAGGAGGTTATGGCTGGTCTGCTGTAGTAAATTACGGCAACATCCTTTGAAAATGGGTTTGCAGATTTTCAGATCTGCAAGTCTTCAGGCATTCTCCCCAAGCTTTTCAGAGCTTGGGAGAGAATGCCTGAAGACTTGCAGAAAACAAGAAAACATAGACTACAAAGAGAATTAGTAACTTTGGTACGAAGTTTCCGGAAAGAAATCAATCAATCAGCTGGGATCTGCAGTTCCCCGTTGGAACGAAGTCAAGCTACATCTACTCTGCCTTCAGCCTCTACCGACAAGCCAAAGTATGTAAATTTTTCTTCTGTTACTATTCCTCTTAGCTTGGATAAATTCTTATCATTAGGCCCAAAATTTTCACCAGCTCTTCCTATCAATCTCCCACAAACTGTTTCTCTTATAGCATCAGCCACCCATAGAACTGAGAATGTTTCACCAACCTATCCTACGTGCCAATGCTGCTGTTATCCTATCCAAGCAAAATTCTGTGCCAATTAAGTACCCTTCTTCCTGTCTGAAAGAATTCAGGTAATTTATTCAAGAAAATGACCTTGCCATATGCAAAGCAGATAAAGTTGGTTGCCCAGTCATCATTGGTAAAGAACTAATAAAACAAAAAGTGCATTCATTTCTTACTTCTGCTAACTGCATCCCTCTGCAGTCAGACACCACCAACTCACTCAAAAACTCAGTTGACAGATTATCTAAGAAAGAAACTTTTCAATCCTTCCTTGGAGATATCTCACCCCCTCCTTACTTTAGGACTCCCAGGATTTTCCTGCAAGTTAAACTGCATGAAGCTGGTAACCCCATCAGACCTTTAGTTTAATATTCTTTTTCTCCAGCAATAAACCTTGAAAAGAAATTGGTCCTCAAATGCAAATCTCTGGCAGCCAACCATCCACATACTGTTGTCTCTACTTCAGACTTCATCCACAAACTTACTAATTCCTTTTCTCCAAGTGTAAATCTATATACTCTTGATGTGGAATCTTTGTTCCTCTCTGTACCATATTTTGAGTCCTACATGTTCCTCATGGAGAAATTGATTCTTCATTTTGAACCACCCAGTAATCTTATCAAAGATCTTTATGATTGTTTCCACACTATTCATCAACACAGTTGTTTTCATTTCAACACAATTGTGTACAAGCAACAATCTGGTCTTCCCATGGGCTCACCTCTTTTCCCTCTTCTTGCAGAAATCTACATGCAACATATTGAAGTTTCCATCATTCCTCACCACCCTTTTCAACCTTCCCTGTGGTTAAGATATGTAGATGACATTTTCGTTAGCTGGCCACATACCGAGTCTAAATTACAGACACTGATCAACTCCATTACAGAAAAAATTCCTTCCATTAATCTTACTATATGTAAGGAAGTAAACAACAAAATTGATTTCCTGGATGTATCCATCTGCAGAAACTCTGATTTCTCCATCACTCGTTCCGTCTATCGTAAACCTTCTGCGGCCACTAACATCATTCCCTACAAATCTTTTACTCTGCATCTCTACAAACTTGCAGCATTGAAGTCTTACATCCACAGGGCTCATATCATTTGCAACAACCAACTTTCTCTTCAAGAAGAATTTTCCAAAATTTCTACAATAGCCCTCTCTTACGGTTTCCCTGCTCTTACAGTCAACTCCCTCTTAAAGAAATATGAAAACAATTCAAAAATTGAATGCCTCCTTCCTGAAAAGAAAGAAAACCTGAAACTCTCTGGTTCTGTTCCTTACTATCCTTCCTATGCTTATAAATTACAGATTATTTTTAGAAGTTTTGGTTACCATCTTGCCATTAAATCCACCCCAAACATCTTGAAACTTCTACAAAGGGATAGGGACAAAGTTGAAAATCTGGACCTCTCAGGAGTTTACTGCATTCCTATCTCTTCTTCAGCAGATGATAACTTATACATTGGAAGCACATACAGAAGCATTAACCACAGAATTTCAGAACATAAAAAAGATGTTTTGAAAGCCAATCCTAATACAGCCTCGTCTATTTTGACAATGGAAGACACATCTGCAGTTCCCCGCTGGAACGAAGCAAAACGAATCGCTTCTTTTGACAATCGTTTTGCCCTTTGTTACCGTGAAAGCCTGGAAACTATTTTCAACTCAATGACTTGCATTTCTGAATCTCCTCTCTACATCCCGATGATCTAGAGATCAACAAAAATAGAAAAACAATAAAATGTAGAATCTTGTATCTTTAGGAAGCAACCTTAGTCCTCCATTGGCGTTATGAAGACCTAAGATAAGGTCGAAAGCTCCCAACTTCCGAACTTTCGTGTAAAAATTTTTTTTTCCATGTAACGTAACTAGAGTGATCAAGTTACCTTTATTTGTTATTATTGTTACGTGTTTTGCCCATCATCGTCCTGTTAATACTGAATGCAAGATCAGTGTGAATGGCACAGAGATAGACCATGTGAATGAATTTGTATCTTTAGGAAGCATGTTTGATAGAGGAAATAAATTAAATGGTGAAATTGGTATACAAGTGAATTCATCTTTGAAAGTCACAGCTGAAATTATCCTTGTTGAAATTATTACATCATCACAGGAATGATGGGTTTTCAAAAAAGTCCCCAATGGCTGGATATGAACATATAGTTGTCCCTATTTTGATGTACAGCAGTGAAACCTCGGTACACAGGAGTAGTGTGTGTGCTGCAGATATCTGCTGCTTATGGGAGGTTTGTGGCAAGACACATTCTCATCGTGTGAGGAACAAAGATGTATTGCTAATGTGTAATGTGAAATAAAATCTTGTTACTTAGTAAGGTGAAGACAAATATTCTTAGGTGGTTTGGCCATGTTGAAAGAATGAGTGATGAGATGCTTACTAAGAAAAAATTTTCAGCTCAAGTGGCAGGGGAAAAGAAAGGTACAAGATAGGCAAGGAAATCATGGAAGGATCAGATTTAGGAATATCTGCATGAGAAAAAGATAATGAGTATGAAGCATAAAAGGTCTTGTGTGATAATCTATGTGTGATAAATGGTCAAGTTGTGTGCCATGACCGCTGTAAATGAAGACGTTTGATACATCTACAATAAGTAAAACTAGTTCCACCAGTTCTAGACTTTAATCTAGCAGATGAGCTATTTTGAGGAGCTAACCTCTGAACCTCAGAGAACAGCTTAGGACACAATGTCTAAAGGTATAAAAAAAGTAAAGCTAAATCAAACCACTTTGCACACCTGGAACATAAAAACAACAGTATGGCAAAACGTGCATAGCCAAGCACATTCTTGCTATCTGAAAATACTTTAAGGACAGGATTCCTCACAGTATGGGCTGCCAAGAAAATTTGTGCGGGCACATGAGATAGGCAGCAAAAAATTTCTAAATGGTGGAAATTTTATTGCAATGCCTATATTTTGTGGGTAAAAAAAGTATATGGAAAAACTAAAATGGAACCGCTGTTTATAAAGCCAAAATTTTCAGGATGCCTGGTATACATATCTAACAATAATTAAAAATAAAGTAGGCTTACTGTTTCAATATAAAGACAGACAGAGATACAGACACAGAGGCAGACAGAGAGAAATCTGCTTCTTCACAACTAAAACAAGCTCACAGACCATGAAAAACTTTTAAATGCATCTTACCTAGTTTAAAAATAGTCTACAGTGTCCATTGCACAGTGATGGAAAGCTGCAAAACCATTTTTGGAGCAGCAAAATGCGTTTTTGGAGCAGGTGAAATACATTTTTGGAGCAACAAAATGCATTTTTGGAGCAGGTAAAATATATTTTTAAAGCAGGTAAAATACATTTTTGGAGCAGGTAAAATACATTTTTGGAGCAGCAAAATGTGTTTTAGGAGCAACAAAATGCATTTTTGGAGCAGATAAAATACATTTTTGGTGTAAGAAAACATTTTTTAGAGCAGGTAAAATATTAGTTGATAGAACAAGCTCTTAAGCAAAAAATGTTTTGGAAATAGATGCACCCTACTCAATTTTAAAACATCTTGCATTGAAATACACACACACATATATGCAAACATTTTAGTTTTTAAATAGATCAAAAAATTTGTAACCATAGCAGGATTCTATTATTAATCATTTATTTTACAAATTTTTTTTAATTATTTGCTGCTTTTCTCAATATTTAATTGCGCACTTCTATTCTTTCCTCATTTTTTAAAGATAGTTAGCAATGTTTTGTTTTGCTTCTTTTAATAGTACTGTCCACTTTCTATTGCACTCATGTGTGTTTTTTTTTTTATGCCACATTCAATGTTCATCTCAGCATTGTTTAACATTTTCTGAGGGAATCCAACTGCTGCAAATGTTCAGCTTCTTCCCATTTCAAATCACCTTGCAAACATTCAAGTTCTACTCTTTTTTTGCTTGTTTTGATGCATTTTTCCAGCACTAATCTGCTCTTGATATTTTTTTCAGGATTCTTTATAAGTCATCAGAAGTTTTTTTGGTTACATTAATTTTACTCACATCTCCACTTAATCTTTTGACATGATCTTTGTGCTTCTTGCTCTCCGCATGACGCCTACAATCATCGCGGCCACCTTGCGACAGGCTAAAATCGCAGCCACATGGCTTATAAAATGTGATTCAGCAAAACTTTAGATGCTTCATGAAAAGGCTATTCTTTACTATACATACCGCGATACACTTGATGATAAGTTTTATCTGACTTCGTTCTTTTTGTTGTCATAGCTGTTTCACTGCTACGTTTTGTTTCATTTCATTTTAATCTAAATTAACCCTTTCCACTCAAACAACTTTTCACCCATACTCACACAGAACTCGCATTTTTTTTTCTTTTCTGCAGAAGCAGCCACAACTTAGCAGTGAAAGCTCAGCTTCAGCTTGCCAGCCCCGACATACGAGCTATAGAGGTATCATCAAATTGGCGGCTGACACCCAACCTATTCAGCAAAAGAAATGTCTCGCGAGCGTCGACATGCGAGCTATAGAGGCGTCATCAGGATGGAGGGTGCCACCCGACACGGGCGATATTCGGCGAAAAAGAAATATCCAGTGATGGAAAGTTGCAAAACCATTTTTGGAGCAGGTATAATACATTTTTGGAGCAGCAAAATGCATTTTTGGAGCAAGTGAAATACATTTTTGGAGCAACAAAATGCATTTTTGGAACAGATAAAATACATTTTTGGTGTAAGAAAACATTTTTAGAGCAGGCAAAATATTAGTAGATAGAAGAAACTCTTAAGCAAAAAATGTTTTGGAAATAGATGCACCCTACTCAAATTTAAAACATCTTGCATTGAAATACACACACACATATGCAAACATTTTAGTTTTCAAATACGAGTACATCAAAAAATTTGTAACCATAACAGGATTCTATTATTAATCATTTATTTTACAAAAAATGTTTGATTTTTCGCTGCTTTTCTCAATATTTAATTGCTCACTTCTATTCTTTTCTAATTTTTTAAGATAGTTAAGATGCTTCTTTTAATAGTATCTGTCCACTTTCTATTGCACTTATGTCTTTTTTTTATGCCACATTCAATGTTCATCTCAGCATCATTTAACATTTTATGAAGGAATCCAACTGCTGCAAATGTTCAGCTTCTTCCCATTTCAAATCACCTTGTGAACATTCAATTTCTTCTCTTAAATTTCACTCACATTTCCATTTAATCTTTTGACATGATCTTTGTGCTTCTTGCTCTCTGCATGGCGCTACAATCATCGTGGCCGCTTTGCGACAGACTAAAATCGCAGCCACATGGCTTATAAAACGTGATTCAGCAAAACTTTAGATGCTTCATAAAAAGGCCATTCTTTACTATACAAACTACGATACACTCGACGATAAGTTTTATCTGACTTCGTTCTTTTTTTTGTCATAGCTGTTTCACTGCTACGTTTCGTTTCATTTTAATCTAAATTAACCTTTTCCACTCAAATAACTTTTCACCCATACTCACACAGAACTCGCCTTTTTTTTCTGCAGTAAAGGTCACAACTTAGCAGTGAAAGATCAGCTTTAGTTCGCCAGCCCCGACATACGAGCTATAGAGGCATCATCAGCATGGTGGCTGACACCTTACCTATTCGGCAAAAAAAGAAATGTCTCGCGAGCGTCGACATGCAATCTATAGAAGCGTCATCGGCATGGAGGGTGCCACCCAACACGTGCAATATTTCACGAAAAAGAAACGTCACGCAAGCCCCGACCCACGAGCTATAGAGGCATAATGAGCGTGGCGGATGACACCCGACATGCAAATTATTCAGTGAAAAAGAAATGTCTCACAAGCTCCGACATGCAAGCTATAGAGGCGTCATAGACGTGGCGGATGACACAAGACCTATTCGGCGAAAAAAAATTCCTGGCGAGCGCCGACATCCGAGCTATAGAAGCGTCATAGGCGTGTCCGATAACACCCGACACGCGAGTTATTCGGTGAAAACAAAATTCCTTGCGAGCGGCAACATGCGAGCCATAGAGGCATTATCGGCATGGCGGGTGACACTGGAGCTATTTGATGAAAACAAAATTCCTTGCGAGCGGCAACATGCGAGCCATAGAGGCGTCATCGGCATGGCGAGTGACACCCAACACGTGCTATATTCGGTGAAAAAGAAATGTCTTGCAAGCCCCGACATACGAGCTATAGAGGTGTCATAGACGTGGTGGATGAGACCCAACCTATTCGGCGAAGAAGAAATTCCTTGCGAGCGCCAACATGCGAGCCATAGAGGCGTCATCGGCATGGCGGGTGACACCCGACACGCAGATGACACTTCTTTTCGGTGAAAAAGAATCGTCTCGCGAGTCCTGACATGCAAGCTATAGGAGTGTCATCGGCGTGGCGAGTGACACCCGACCTATTCGGCAAAAGAAATGTCTCGCGAGCGTCGACATGCGAGTGATAGAGGCGTCATCGGCATGACGGGTGTCACCCGACACAGGCAATATTCGGCGAAAAAGAAATGTCTTGCAAGCCCCGACCCATGAGCTAAAGAGGCATAATGAGCACAGAGTATGAAACCCGACACGCAAGCTATTCAGCGAAAAAGAAATGTCTCACGAGCGCCAACTTGCGAGCTATAGAGGCATCATTGGCATGAAGGGTGATACCCGACACGCAAGCTATTCGGCGAAAAGAAATGTCTCGCGAGCTCCAACATGCGAGATATAGAGGCATCATTGGCATGGAGGGTGATACCCGACATGTTCGGCGAAAAGAAATGTCTCGTAAGCTTCGACATACGAGCTATAGAGGCGTCATAGATGCTGCGGATGACACCCGACATATTCGACGAAAAAGAAATTCGTCGCGAGCGCAGAAGTCTGAGCTATAGAGCCGTGATAGGCGTCACGGATAACACCCGACCTATTCTGTGAAAACGAAATTCCTCGCGAGCGCTGACATGCGAGCCATAGAGGCGTCTCCGGTGACACGCAGATGATGTTTCTTTTTCTTTATCCGGTGAAAAAGAAATGTTTCGTGAGCCCGACATGTGAGCTATAGGGCGTCATCGGAGTGGCGAGTGACACCCAACCTATTCGACGAAAAAGAAATGTCTCGCTGCGACCACCGACATGCGAGCTATAAAGGCGTCATCGGAGTGGCGGGTGAGCTATTCGGCGATTTTGTAATGTTGGGTGTCACTCGATAGTCGAGTGGAAAGGGTTAAAACGTTTGCACTGAAATTTTCACAAGCACAAAGCCACAAGCAATTAATGTAAAGAGTTGGCAAAAGGCGTTGAGCTGAGTTCCCTCTCGACTTTTGAGCACGGTACTCTCAAATGGCTGTACGGGGAATCACGTGACAAACTGCGCCTCCGTTGGCGGGGGAAGTCAGAACATCGAAGGCGCATAAGGGACTATCTATAAAGTGTGTTTTTTCAACTAAAACACGGTAAAAAAATAGAAATTGCGTGCAGGGATCTTGCGAGGGCTTTTCCGTAGTTTTTTCGGGTGACTTCCGTAAAACCGTAAGATGGAGTGAAAATCAGAAAAAATTGGCTTCTCTGAATACCTATGAATCCTTTAGAAACAGAGCCATTGTATCCTGCCACGGGAGAGCCATTTTCAGTCGTCCTCCGCGTCGACGAAATAGCTAATGACTGACCTTACGCTGTATTTACGTAATCGCGCACCTTGCCCGGAATGAAATAACTGCGTATCCCAAAGAGCAGGGAACGACATATAAACAATCTGAAATGCACAGCACTCCAAAAGACCACCAAACTATCAGTAAACAATCTTTATCAGGATTTCATAATGCAACAACATCGTTTCTCCTACATACCACGTGATTACAACAAAACTCCTCCTCCATAAGAAAAACAATTTAATTTCCTACATCGCAAAAATCATTGTTTTTTCGTCACTTTTGCCAAAAAACAACGAATTAGAAGGTAGGTAAAAAACATTCCGAAATTTTGGAATTGGCGGTAAGGAACGTGTTGATTTAGCGTTGTTTTCACCAAATTACGCGTAGACCTTTAAAAAGTGTCATTCGATTCAACGTTTAAAACAGCATTTTTTGCCGTGAAAACATTTTTTTCGCTCGGCAATTTTTGCTGTGGATTGCCGTTTCGGCGCAGTTGGGCGCAAATATTACATTTTTTCGTAATTTGTAGCAGTTTGGCGCAAGATAATGAAATTGGCGCAGTTCGGCGCAAACTTTCCATCACTGCATTGCATCATATATATGTGTCTAGCTAACTGATCTAGAATCTACATATATACTACTGTCAAGCCTACAGACACACCACGACTGACTTGATCTTACACCATAATGAATCATTTTAAATTTTAAATCTATCACCAAGTTCACATTCCCCTGACCTACGCTATTTTTCATTCTTACTCATGCTTAACATATTTACGATATTTTTTTTTCTAATTCTTCAGCTAGTTCTGCTTTTTTCACACTGTTTCTTTTTCACATGAATACACATAAATTTCATCCTCTTAAAACTTACCTGGCAGTTTCTTCAGACCACTGGTTTTAGTGATCTAGTATCTTATGGCATACAGAGATGCCACCTAACAACTGAAGTTATCAGTAGTGCACAAGGTGAAAATCAGTAGTTTCGACAATTTTTCAGTAGTCAAATAAAGAAATCAAAATATTTGGATTTAGGTATTTAAAAAACAAGTGTTTTGTGTAAACTAAATAATGTTTGACAAAATTAACATTTAACTTACCTATTTACTTGTTGATATTTAACAAAATAAATAATCTTCATAAAAAGGTAGACAAAATAATCCCAGAATTTCTTGAAATGAGCACATCTTGCTAAACATTTAGTTATCTACTAGTTGATAATTGAAACAGCAAAGAAAAATTTAATAACTGTTGAATGTAGAGAAAAAAAAAAAAAGCTTTATATGCAATGACATTTAATTTGAAAATTTTTTGATCAAAGCATACTTCACCATACATAGAACATTTTAACTTTTTCTATCAAAGCATACTTCACCATACATAGAACATTTTAACTTTTTCTATCAAAAGAGCTTCTAATGTTAGGGTCCCTAGATTTGGTCTGAAATTAGTGCGATTCTTTCTCACAATGCTGAATATTCTTTCGCTTGCTGCATTTGAGTGTGGTATAACAAGAATACCCAGCATAACCTGGGAGACTATTTTGTACTTATATTCCCCATTACAGTCTTTCAAATTGGATATTTGAAACCAAACCAAGCTTCATCAGCACGAGAAATTTCTTTTAGACTGCCACTTTGATATTTTGCAAATTGAATCTCAAGTTTTTCCAGATCATTTTCACAAACTAGTGATGGGAAATGCTGAACAATTAGAGCAGAAAGTTAAAAGAGGCTTTGGCCCTTTTTTCAATATCTGCAACCTGGGCATGTCTTAGAAATTCATCCTCGAGTGGCAGCTTCTTAAGAATGAAATCGCAGGCTTCAACAAAAAAATTTCTGACTCACCTATAAAACTCATCAATATCCTGCTGTGTTATTTTCATTTTGGAAGAATTGAGGTGCATTCTTGTTTTAACACCTATAACCAAATTTTCGTTGTCCTTTTGCTTGCTTCTCTTCTTGTAATCTACATGTGACAAATTTAATTCACCTACATTGTCAATGGCTGTAGGTAAAATGAACCTCACTATGAGATCCATAAAAAGCTGCCGAAGCAAAGGACGCAACTTATGGATAAATGGTGCATCTTGTTGCAAGGTGACATTTACCTTATTAAAGATAACAGATTTAGGCCAACTTACCATTCTCTGGTTTTCGCTCCATATTTCACATTTCCAGCACGTGAGACAGCCGTGTACATAGTGTCGCATGTTTCGTAGAGGTAGCATGGGGGCTCTTTAACTTTTTCAGCTGAAGTCATTCACTTTTGTTACTTTCTATTCTTGGTCATTCTGGAGGCTTCATGTAGTAATCCACATATATTTCTTCATTTATAACAAAAAGGTGGTCACGTCATATATATCTACACAACATAGTTGTGGTCCTATTGTACATATCAACATTCATAAAACTATCGGGTTGTTTATCTCCCTTGTCATATGATGTACATACCTTACATTCACACATTTCTTTATACACTATATACAACCTGCAAATACTCAAATAACTCACTATATACATATGACCCTTTAACCTCAGTTAACTACATCTATGTTTTATCAAAACAGCCTTCCACTTCCTTATATCTCCTATTCTTTGGGAAAAGGCTTCGCAAAAGAGCTCTCCCATATCGCTCTCCACTCTCAGCAAACACCTCAACCCAAGTACTTTCTGTAGCTTTCCGCTACCATCCTCAGAGGGGATGGAAACCCTGACCAATACTCACGGTATCAGCAAAGTAAGTAAGCGACTCCTCCGAGACAACATCAACCCTCGAAGCTTCATTCTCTTTGCTACTGTGCCGCCATCTCTTGTTGGCTTTAGATTTCGATTTTCTAATCTTTTTATTTTCCTGTTCAACTCTTTAAACTATACATAATATCTAAGGTATTTTACCTGATATTGTCAAAGTATTTCTCACGTTGTTTGCTCTGTGAGGCACGTGCTCCCGGCCCCGAGAGGTCTTGTACGTTACGGACTTTTGGTTAGTTATAAAAAATTTGCAGAAATAAAACAGTTAGGTTATATATTTTCAGTTCCCCATTCATTCACTTGCACATTCAAACGTTTAATATTTACTATTAATTAAAAGATTTTAGTAGAAAGAGTTATACTCATCGAGTCAGGAGACGTCTCACACGTGGTTCATTGTTTGGAGAGTGCTTTCTGCGGTACGTTTACCGCCGTCTTCGGGCCATTATTTCTACACGAGGGTTCTTCGCGTGTGTGGTTTTGGAGTTGCCTGTATGTGTTAGGTGATTTGTTTCTAATGTGTCGCCATCTACTGGATGAGTTGTTAGGTATCAGTCGTAAGTATAGTGTGCGTCTCTGTGTGTTAGGTGATTTGTTTCTAATGTGTCGCCACCTATTGGATGAGTTGGTAGGTATCAGTCGTAAGTATAATTCTTTTGTGTAAATATTTTTGGGCTATTATTATTTGTTCATAGAAACAGGTGTATGTTTTTTTTTTCTTTCCTCTTTGTTTATTGGTGTAATTTTTTGTAATGCTCTTTTTTTTTTTTTTTTTATGGATTTTTTCTTTTTTTATAAGTGATTTCCAGGCTGTGTCTAGTGTCGTGGGGTCTTGTAAGTTGCATATTTTATCTTTTTTTGTTCAATTATAACACTTTCGGAAATTCGTAATTCTTTTTCGTTTGTGTGGGTGGTTAGTAATTTAATATTTTCAAAATCAGAGTATTGTTTATGTTTAGCACAGTGTTGGATAAGTGCTGTTTTTTCTTCTTTTTTTGTTCCAGTTTTTTATGTGTTGATGTAATATTTTTATTAATCTATTTTTTGTGCTGCCAATGTATGATATGTGGTCTTCAGAACTCTGTGAAACAATAGGAATTTCATATACGCCTGCTGATTGCAGTATATTATTGTTACTTTTTTTTCTTTATAATTAAGTTGCCAATATTCTGAACTGAATGTCCAAAAATAATGTTGTGTTTCTTCATTAATCTTAAAAATTTTCCACTTAGTCCTCTAATAAAAGGGAAAAAACCTGAAAATTTGTATTTCTTTTTTGGGATGTATTGTCTAGACTCTTAATTTTATCTTGTATTCAAAAATCAGTGTCATATCCAAATTGTTTGGTTGTGTTAATAATCCACTGGATTTCTTCTTCTCTGTATTTTCTATTTAATGAATGTGAGAAAGCTCTTTTTACCCAATTCCTAATACCATTTATTTTATGAGTTTTTGGGTGTTCAGATTGATATGGGATCATTATAGGTACATAGGTTGGTTTTCTAAAAACTCTGTATTCTAAATTTAAGTCTTTTTTTATTATTTCAATGTCTAAGAAGGAAATTTTTTCATTTTGTTCAAATTCTAAAGTTAATTCAATTTCTGGGTAACAAGTGGTAAATTTATTCTTCAATATTTTAAGTTCTTCTTGTTTTAATTTAGATCAAATAAAGATGCCGTCGACATATCTACAATAAATGATAGGTGGGTTTGGTAGTTTTTTAATAATTTTGTTTTCTATAACACTCATGATTATTTCTGAAAATAAAGAAAGTAATGGGGATCCCATTGGGGCTCCTACTTCTTGCCTGTAGAATTTTTGTCAAACTCAAAGTAATTGTTATTGGAAATACAGAATAAAATGTTAAATAACTCTTGTAATTGTGTATTATTTAAGTGAGATTTTTTTTTAAAAATAAATCTCACTTAAATAATACACAATTGTAAGAGTTATTTAACATTTTATCCTGTATTTCCAATAACAATTACTTTGAGTTTGACAAAAAATTCTACAGGCAAGAAGTAGGAGCCCCAATGGGATCCCCATTACCTTCTGTATTTTCAGAAATAATCATGAGTGATATAGAAAACAAAATTATTAAAAAACTACCAAACCCACCTATCATTTATTGTAGATATGTTGACGACATCTTTATTTTATCTAAAATAAAACAAGAAGAACTTGAAATATTGAAGAATAAATTTACCACTTGTTACCCAGAAATTGAATTAACTTTAGAATTTGAACAAAATGAAAAAAATTCCTTCTTAGACATTAAAATAATAAAAAAAGACTTAAATTTAGAATACAGAGTTTTTAGAAAACCAACCTATGTACCTATAATAATCCCATATCAGTCTGAACACCCAAAAACTCCTAAAATAAATGGTATTAGGGATTGGGTAAAAAGAGCTTTCAAACATTCATCAAATAGAAAATACAGAGAAGAAATCCAGTGGATTATTAACACAACCAAAAAATTTGGATATTAATAACTATATGTCAACAAAATAGTTTCCATATCATCTACTGTTTCGCACGTTACTAGAAATTCGAGCACGGGAAAAACGTCCATATAATAAAAAATTTTATTTCAACTTTTCACTAATATTCTTTTTTGATGTTCCTTATGATAGTTTAGAATTTTATTATATGAAGATTACAAATTTATATGAAAAAATGTTTTTATATGTACAGTCATATGCATCATAAGTTGTCAAAGTCCTCTAACACGTAGAGACAATATGTATTAAATGATTAACATTATTCCAGTTTTTAACTCATCATTCATGGAATTAATACAATAGAAAAGAACTTTCGAACCTCTTGATTATGATGTGTTGAATCAGTAATAAGCCATCTTGTTACCGAAGAAGGCACGATTTTTCTTTCCTGTGGTATCAGCTTCCAAGTTGAAATTCGATCTTATAATTTCTTATTATAGAAGATGGTTGCATGTTCCGTTTTCCGTGGCTCGATATCCCAAACTAGTTTCAATTCCTTCTTTTTGGAATCATCTTCAGTGGGTATTATGATCTACTTCTCATAAACGTTGTATTTCGGCCACTTACATCGATTTTACTGGCGGCGTCCGACATTCCACGGCAGTTGTACTCTTGCGCATGCTATTTTGCTATTAATGCTCATTCTTAGTCGTGTTTTAATATAATTGGATGATATGAATTTCTGATTCTAAATTATTTGGTGTTGCCATTCGTTTGTTGAAAACAATTAATAAGGTCTTTTATTATATTTTTTGGCGTTATTTTCTTTTTCGATAAAATATTTCCAAGCGTGCGGTAGACTCATTGGATCATTATTATTGCAATTTATTTCTTTAGTTTTTTCAATCATTACTGCTTCCGAGGTTAATATTTGATATTTAGTTTTATGTGAGGTTATTAATTTTGCATCATACCAATCAGGATAAGCTTCATTTCAATACAATGATTTATTAATGATGTTTTGTTTTCTTTTTTATTCCAGTTGGATATATGTTCTTTTAATCTGGTCTTAAACCTTCTTTTTGTACTTCCTATGTATACTTTATTTCTTTCATTTCTTTCTATTTCTGTATAATATTTTGTTGGTATAGAATATACTCCGGCTTTATCAAGCATTGATCTTCTTTCATTTCCTGTAGTTAATATAGTTTCGTTATCTATGACGGTTTCTGCTAATATCATGTTTTCTTTAACACATTCCTTCTTTAAGATATTTGTTATTGGAGGAATGTAGGGAATTTTACCAGCAAATTTTATTTCATTTTTTTGTTTATTTTTACTTTCATTTAAAGATTTTTTTGTATTTTCAAGTATATCATCTATGATCTTTTTCTTGTATCCAAATTTCATAGCTGTTCTTTTTATCCAGTTAATCTCTATCTTTTCTTTGTTTTTATTACAGGAATGGGTTAAAGTTCTTCTTATGTAAAATTGAAGTGCTGCCCTTTTATATTTCCAAGGATGATTTGAATCAATTAGAATTATCGTTGGAGTAAAAGTTGGTTTTCGATATACTTCGTATTCAATATTATTTCGCCTGAATAAAGAAATGTCTAAATAGTGTAGTTGTTTGTTAACTTCTTTTTCCATAGAAACTTGTATTGTAGGATAAAAACTATTGTATTTTTTTACAAATGTTTCAAGTTCTTTTTCAGATTGCTTTCAGAAGATAAGGATAGTGTCAACGTAAATTACGTATAGTATTAGTTGCTTCTGGTTGAATGAATCCAAGAGTTTATTTTCTATGTCTTTTAATATTATTTCAGCAAGAAGTCCCGAAATTGGTGATCCCATTGGTGCACCTTGTTTTTGTCGGTATATTTTTTTATTATAAGTAAAGTAGTTATTATCAGCTACTAGTTTCAATGCCTGGATAATACTAATTCTTTGTGCTTCAGGTATTTTTTTTTCATCTTTTAACTTCTGATCTAATAATTGAATTGCTTCATAAACAGGAGTATTTGGATATAGGGAAACAATATCTAGACTGATCATCAGAAAATCGGTTGTTTTTAGTTCTTTAACTTTTTTAATCACTTCAATGGAGTTGTTAATTGTATAAATATGTTGAAATTAATACTGTTTTAAATGTTTAAATAGTTCTTTTTCAAGGAGAATAGTTGAAGCCGTTGTTTCATTTACTATTGGTCTTAATGGTTCTTCTTTTTTAATGCATTTTGATTTTGCTGAATATGCTTGGAATAGATGCTCCAATGGGCGGAATGGCTTAATTTTTAATATTATCAGGAAAATGTCCATGGTTTTTTATATAAGCCATTTTTCTTAGAATTGTATCTGTTGGGTCAAGTGTAGTTTCTTCGATATCCAATTCTTCTATAGCCTTTTTCATTTTTATATCATAATCATCTTTGTCTAATATAATAATTTGTTTGGCTTTATCAGCGCTTACGCATTTAATTGCTGGATTGTTCTTGAGGTTAATTAGCTCTTGTCTCTCATATTTTATAGCTGGTATTTGTTCTTCTTTTTCTTTTTCTTTGTTATTGATTGTTCTTAATATTTTTAATTTTGTTGGGTTTTGTCTTTTATTTGGTAGTTTCTTGATGACGTCTTCTATATATGGGATTATTATTTCGGCTTTCGGAATTTTTTGTTTATATGCATATCTCATTCCTCTATTGAGTGCTTTAACTTGTAGATATGTCAATTCATTATTAGATTTATTAATGAACATTGGTTTGTCTTCTAATGTTGGTATTTTTTTCTTTTTCTTCTTTGTTATTATATTTTTCTCTTATGAGGTTTTCAATTTTATGAAAGTGTCTCAAAACGCATAAAAAAGAAGAACCATTAAGACCAATAGTAACAACGGCTCCAACTATTCTTCTTGAAAAAGAACTATTTAAACATTTAAAACAGTATTACTTTCAACATATTTATACAATTAACAACTCCATTGAAGTGATTAAAAAAGTTAAAGAACTAAAAACAACCGATTTTCTGATGATCAGTCTAGATATTGTTTCCCTATATCCAAATACTCCTGTTTATGAAGCAATTCAATTATTAGATCAGAAGTTAAAAGATGAAAAAATACCTGAAGCACAAAGAATTAGTATTATCCAGGCATTGAAACTAGTAGCTGATAATAACTACTTTACTTATAATAAAAAAATATGCCGACAAAAACAAGGTGCACCAATGGGATCACCAATTTCGGGACTTCTTGCTAAAATAATATTACAAGGCATAGAAAATAAACTCTTGGATTCATTCAATCAGAAACAACTAATACTATACGTAAGATTACGTTGACGATATCCTTATCTTCTGGAAGCAATCTGAAAAAGAACTTGAAACATTTGTAAAAAAATACAATAGTTTTTATCCTACAATACAAGTTTCTATGGAAAAAGAAGTTAACAAACAACTACACTATTTAGACATTTCTTTATTCAGGCGAAATAATATGATTGAATACGAAGTATGTCGAAAACTAACTTTTACTCCAACGATAATTCCGATTGATTCAAATCATCCTTGGAAATATAAAAGGGCAGCACTTCAATTTTACATAAGAAGAGCCTTAACCCATTCCTGTAATAAAAACAAAGAAAAGATAGAGATTAACTGGATAAAAAGAACTGCTATGAAATTTGGATACAAGAAAAAGATCATAGATGGTATACTTGAAAATACAAAGAAATCTTTAAATGAAAGTAAAAATAAACAAAAAAATGAAATAAAATTTGCTGGTAAAATTCCCTACATTCCTCCAATAACAAATATCCTAAAGAAGGAATGCGTTAAAGAAAACATGATATTAGCAGAAACCATCATAGATAACAAAACTATATTAACTACAGGAAATGAAAGAAGATCAATGCTTGATAAAGCCGGAGTATATTCTATACCAACAAAATATTATACAGAAATAGAAAGAAATGAAAGAAATAAAGTATACATAGGAAGTACAAAAAGAAGGTTTAAGACCAGATTAAAAGAACATATATCCAACTGGAATAAAAAAGAAAACAAAACATCATTAATAAATCATTGTATTGAAAATGAAGCTTATCCTGATTGGTATGATGCAAAATTAATAACCTCACATAAAACTAAATATCAAATATTAACCTCGGAAGCAGTAATGATTGAAAAAACTAAAGAAATAAATTGCAATAATAATGATCCAATGAGTCTACCGTACTCTTGGAAATATTTTATCGAAAAAGAAAATAACGCTAAAAATATAATAAAAGAACTTATTAATTGTTTTCAACAAACGAATGGCAACACCAAATAATTTAGAATCAGAAATTCATATCATCCAATTATATTAAAACACGACTAAGAATGAGCATTAATAGCAAAATAGCATGCGCAAGAGTACAACTGCCGTGAAATGTCGGACGCCGCCAGTAAAATCGATGTAAGTGGCCGAAATACAACATGTATGAGAAGTAGATCATAATACCCACTGAAGATGATTCCAAAAAGAAGGAATTGAAACTAGTTTGGGATATCGAGCCACGGAAAACGGAACATGCAACCATCTTCTATTATAAGAAATTATAAAATCGAATTTCAACTTGGAAGCTGATGCCACAGGAAAGAAAAATTGTACCTTTTTCGATAACAAGAAGGCTTATTGCTGATTCAACGCATCATAATCAAGAGGTTCGAAAGTTCTTTTCTATTGTATTAATTCCGTGAATCATGAGTTTAAAACTGGAATAATGTTAATCATTTAATACATATTGTCTCTACGTGCTGGAGGACTTTGACAACTTATGATGCATATGACTGTACATATAAAAACATTTTTTCATATAAATTTGTAATCTTCATATAATAAAATTCTAAACTATCATAAGGAACATCAAAAAAGAATATTACTGACAAGTTGAAATAAAATTTTTTATTATATGGATGTTTTTCCTGTGCTCGAATTTCTAGTAACGTGCGAAACAGTAGATGATATGGAAACTATTTTGTTAACATATAGTTATTAATTTCTGAAACCACGTAATGATTTCGACAAATGTTGAATTAATATAATTTGGATATGACACAAAAACTATCAAAAAGCTGATTTTTGAATACAAGATGAAATTAAAATAGTCTAGACAAAACATCCCAAAAAAAGAAATACAAATTTTCAGGTTCTTTCCTTTTTATTAGAGGACTAAGTGAAAAAATTTTAAGATTAATGAAGAAACACAACATTATTTTTGGACATTCAGTTCAGAATATTGGTGACTTAATTATAAAGAAAAAAGTAACAATAATATACTACAATCAGCAGGCGTATATGAAATTCCTATTGTTTCACAGAGTTCTGAAGACCACATATCATACATTGGCAGCACAAAAAATAGATTAATAAAAAGATTACATCAACACATAAAAAACTGGAACAAAAAAGAAGAAAAAACAGCACTTATCCAACACTGTGTTAAACATAAACAATACATTGATTTTGAAAATATTAAATTACTAACCACCCACACAAACGAAAAAGAATTACGAATTTCCGAAAGTGTTATAATTGAACAAAAAAAGATAAAATATGCAACTTACAAGACCCCACGACACTAGACACAGCCTGGAAATCACTTATAAAAAAAGAAAAAATCCATGAAAAAAAAAAAAAAAAAAAAGAGCATTACAAAAAATTACACCAATAAACAAAGAGGAAAGAAAAAAGAAAAAACCATACACCTGTTTCTATGAACAAATAATAATAGCCCAAAAATATTTACACAAAAGAATTATACTTACGACTGATACCTACCAACTTATCCAATAGGTGGTGACACATTAGAAACAAATCACCTAACACACAGAGACACACACTATACTTACAACTGATACCTAACAACTCATCCAGTAGATGGCGACACATTAGAAACAAATCACCTAACACATACAGGCAACAAACCTTCCCATTGATTCCCGACAGGCAACTTCAAAACCACACACGCGAAGAACCTTCGTGTAGAAATAATGGCCCGAAGACGGCGGTAAACGTACCGCACAAAGCGCTCGCCAAACAATGAACCACGTGTGAGACATCTCCTGACCCGATGAGTATAACTCTTTCTACTAAAATCTTTTAATTAATAGCAAATTTTAAACGTTTGAATGTGCAAGTGAATGAATGTGGAATTGAAAATATATAACCTAACTGTTTTATTTCTGCAAATTTTTTATAACTAACCAAAAGTCCGTAATGTACGAGACCTCTCGAGGCCGGGAGCACGTGCCTCACAGAGCAAACAACGTGAGAAATACTTTGACAACATCAGGTAAAATACCTTAGATATTATGTATAGTTTAATTAAAATCACATTTATAACATAAGACAACCTAAAAGGTAGTCTATGAATTGCATTTTTCGTAGTTCAACTCTTATTAAATTCTTCCAGTTATTTTGTATTACATTTGGATCATTATGGTTACATACTGTATTTCTATTTTTTTCAATCAACATAGATTCTGCAATCCTGAGGTGTTTTCAAATTTACAACTCTTTATTATTTCAATCTTCTCAAATTTTGGAAATTGTTGGTTGGCCAGACAGTACTGAATGAGTGCTGTTTTTTCTTCCTTTTTCTGCCAGTTTTTTATATGTTGTTTCAACCAGCATTTTAATTTATTTTTGGTACTTCCTATACATGACATTGGAGGATTTTCTGTAATAGGAATTGAGTACACGCCTGCTTTCTCGCAAATGTTGTCATTTTTTGACATCATATTCTTGATGGTCCTCACTTTGCTTCCAATTTGAACATCATATTTTTTACATATCTTATTGATTTCTGTTGTCACACCTTTAACATATGGGAAACCATTAAAAAATTTAGCTTGTTTTTTAGTTTCAGCAACTTTATAATTTATTTTATTTTGTACTTCAATATTCCATTGTTTTATTGATTGTCTGGGATAACCAAAACTGTCACAATTTTTTTTTATGAATTCAATTTCTTCATTTACAAACAGATCATTTGCAGAGTGTGCATATGCTCTCTTTTTTTGACATCATATTCTTGATGGTACTCACTTTGCTTCCAATTTGAATATATTTTTTACATATCTTATTTATTTCTGTTATCACATCTTTAACATATGGGAAACCATTAATAAATTTGGCTTGTTTTTTAGTTTCAGCAACTTTATAATTTATTTTATTTTGTACTTCAATATTCCATTTTTTTTATTAATTGTCTAGGATAACCAAAGCTGTCAGCAATTTATTTTATGAATTCAATTTCTTCATTTACAAACAGATCATTCGCAGAGTGTGCATATGCTCTCTCTCTTTTTTTTTTTTTTTTTTGACATCATATTCTTGATGGTACTCACTTTGCTTCCAATTTGAACATATTTTTTACATATTTTATTGATTTCTGTTGTCACATCTTTAACATATGGGAAACCATTAATAAATTTGGCTTGTTTTTCAGTTTCAGCAACTTTATAATTTATTTTATTTTGTACTTCAATATTCCATTTTTTTATTAATTGTCTGGGATAACCAAAACTGTCAGCAATTTTTTTTATGAATTCAATTTCTTCATTTACAAACAGATCATTTGCAGAGTGTGCATATGCTCTCTTGATCAAAGTCTTAAGCTATTACATTTTTGAGTACTAGGGGTGTGCAGAATTGAAAGGAATCAATACTTGAACATATGATTTCTTTCAGTACACTCTGCATTGCAAATTATTTCTGGCTTTTATTACTTGAACATCTAAAAAGGCTATTACATTTTGTTCTTCAATTTCAACAGTAAGTTCAATTGTTGGGTACAAAGAGTTGTAGTTTTTTGGCCAACTGTTTCAGTTCTTCCTCGTTCAACTTTGACAGAATGAAAATATCGTCCACGTATCGACAATACACCTCTGGTTGTTCTTCCATACTGTACAGGTTATTTTCTTCAATACTATTCATAACAACTTCTGCATACAGAGTTGACAATGGTGAACCCATTGGACCACCTGAATTTTGTTTGTATATCTTGTTATCATATGCAAAAACATTATTCTCATACAAAAAGAATAATTTTTTTTGAACTCATGAATCTGTGTGTCATTTAATATTTTAAAAGTGTGTAATTTCTTAATGATAATTTCTATAGCTTCAGGAACAGGAGTGCTTGGATACAAGGACTTAACATCCATGCTTGCCATGTAAAAACTTTTAACTCTGTTTTTACATTTTTAATTTTCTCAATAAATTCAAAAGTGTTCTTAACTGTAAATTTATTCTTTATAAACATAGGTGCCAAGAACTTATATATGTTTTTTTCTAATGTTATTAATGGTGAGTTTTTCTTTGACACTATCAATCTCATAGGTGCGTCCTCTTTATGTGTCTTTACTTTTGAAAATATACATGGTATGCTTGCTCATATAGGTGGAAATGAGCATTTTATTTCATCAGGTAATGTACTATGGTTTCTAATATTGGACAAGAATTTAATTTGGGCATCTGTTGGATCCCTATGTATCTCATTGTCAGTACAGTTTAACTCATCTATCGTAGCAGCCATTTTTTGATCATATTCTTCAGAGTTAGGTATAATGATTAGGCCAGTTTTATCTGCCTCACAGAATTTGTTACCTGGGTCATCTCTTAAGCTCCAACAATTGTTTTTTTTTTTTTTTTTTTTTCATATTTTAGTTTTTTCTCTACATGAAAATTTTTGTTATTTTTTGCATTAAATTCTTTTAAGATTACCAGATATAGTTTATTCTCAAATTCTCAACTTCAGTTTTTTCAGAATAAGGTATATTTCTGAGAATATCTTCAAGACAAGGAATTCTCCGTTTTTGGGAAGTTCTTGTGGAAAAGCAAACTTCTTTTCTTTTTGCAACACTGCTTTCTGTGAATAGCTCAAATTCTTATATCAGAAAGGTTTTCATATACATTGAATTCGCATACAGGTTGTTTAATTGGTTTCTGTTCAACAAATAAAGCATGTAATTTTTTATCAACTGTAACATAATTGTTATTAGCTTCTTTTTCAGCAATTTCATTCATTTCAATGAAGGTTATGTCCAGTATACGATCTTTTCATGTACCATCAAATTGAGCATAGCTAGAGTTGCATATAAGCTTCCATAATTCAAAACACTGAGCATTTAATCCAAAAATTTGCCTCCTTTTAACCACAATTTTATTGCTAAGTCTTTTTTGCTGGCATGTATGCAAAATACCACAATCCTTTTTATTCACGGGTTTATTTTTAATTCTCAAATATTTGGGGACAAGTCCAAAGTCCCTACATGTCACAAGAAATTGTTCCTGAACTTCAAAATTTTAATTTTAATACCGTACGCTTAAATTCAGTAATTGCCTTTAATTCTTGCTTCGAAAATAAACTACGAAAATACAGGGTGATCCATTTAAACCAGTACCATGTGATTTACTTATAACTTTTTTATAAATAACAACAAAATCATACAGTAAGTTGAGAATTATACATGTGGTATTGGAGAATCATTTTATCAAAGCAAATGTTGGAATTGTCCTCCATTTTCTTGTAAACACAGTTGAACACACCGCACCATATTCAGTGATGTCTCATGTAGAGTACGAGCAGTAATATTGCCAATTTCAGTCGTGATTGTTTCACGCAATGCATCCAATGTTTTTGGATGGGTTTTGTAAACTCTATCCTTTAAGTAGCCCCATAAAAAAAATTAAGGGAAGTTAAGTCCGGAGATCGAGGAGGCCATATGTTTTTTGAAATTAATCTGTCATCAAAGAAGCTGGTTATGAGTTCCATTGAGACTTTCGATGTGTGACACGTAGCGCCATCCTGCTGAAAGTAGCCCTCTTTCAATTCAATGTCATCAAGTTGTTCCACAAATTTATTGAATATGCGGCAATAAACGTTAGTGTTGACAGTCTCAGAGAAAAAAATGGGGCCAATTATTTTCGTAGACGAAACCGCACACCATACACCAACCTTTTGTGAATGCATCTGTGTTTCACACATAATGTGTGGGTTTTCGGCAGCCCAGTATCTCCTGGTTTGCAAATTGACGTAGCCTGACAGATGAAACCAGGCTTCATCCGTAAACCATGTGGTGGAGAACATATCAGATAGCAAATTAAGAAAATTTTGAAACCATTTGCAGTAACTTACTCTCTTTCCCTTGTCGGGTTCCAGCAGCTGATGGATTACGTGCACTTTAAATGGTTAAATATTCGCTTTTTTTGCTGCCCTTTGACTAGTTCCGTACGCCTGTCTGTTGGCTTAATCTGCGCAACGATTTTCGTCGAAGATTGAAGTAAACGTTGCCGAACATCGTTCACATGCGTTTGGGGCATCGGAGGGTGATATCTACTGCTACCGCTGAGAAGAGAACCGGTTTGCTCCAGTTTTTTTGCCATCGACAGAATTGTTGATTTGCTTGGCACTTTTTGAACTCCAAACTCTCTTCGAAATGCTCGTTGCGTTTTGATGACAGAATTGGTTAACCAATACGATTTCACTAAAAAAAACACGCTCTGGAAAAGAGTACTGTATGTTTCCGAATGCACGCAAGTGAATGACAACGCAACAACAAACAAATCCCGAGCTGAGTTACAGTTACAGTTAACAATCTTCTTCGCGGTGGCGGTTTTCATTCTTCAGGAGTTGCTGCTTCTACTGAAAAAAATAAGTTCCTTGCACGATCCCTTGCAAAAATGTTAAGTTTTTTTCAGGGTACTGGTTTAAATGGATCACCCTGTACATTTTTGTACCTTTAATTGCCCGCAAAAGAGATCACTTGAAGATTAATGCATGTATTTCAAATTCAGATTACCTTATATATTGGACTCCTGTCCAACACCCAAGATTTAACTTAATGTGAAAAACTGTAATAACAGATTTAGGGCAACTTACCAGTCTCTGGTTTTTGCTCCATATTTCGCTTTTCCCGCACGTGAGACAGCCATGGACATAGTGTTGCATGTTTCATAGAGGTAGCACGGGGGCTCTTTAACTTTTTCAGCTGAAGTCATTCACTTTTGTTACTTTGTATTCTTGGTCATTCTGGAGGCTTCATGTAGTAATCTGCATATATTTCTTCATTTATAACAAAAAGGTGGTCACATCATATATATCTACACAACATAGTTGTGGTCCTATTGTACATATCAACATTCATATGTATATGTATATATTGAGTTATTTGAGTATTTTCAAGTTGTATATAGTGTATAAAGAAGTGTGTGAATGTAAGGTGTGTACGTATGACAAGGGAGACAAACAACCCGATAGTTTTATGAATGTTGATATGTACAATAGGACTGCAACTATGTTGTGTAGATATATATGACGTGACCACCTTTTTGTTATAAATGAAGAAATATATGTGGATTACTACATGAAGCCTCCAGAATGACCAAGAATAGAAAGTAACAAAAGTGAATGACTTCAGCTGAAAAAGTTAGAGCCCCCATGCTACCTATACGAAACATGCGACACTATGTACACGGCTGTCTCACGTGCTGGAAATGTGAAATATGGAGCAAAAACCAGAGAATGATAAGTTGCCCTAAAGCTGTTATTACAGTTTTGCACATTAAGTTAAACCTTGGGTGTTGGACAGGTGTCCAATATATAAGGTAATCTGAATTATTAAAGATAGGTAAAGTGCTGCTTAAAAACAGAATGTAAAGTTTTGGTTTGTCAATACTTAAACAAGCACTAACATTTTTAAATCTCTTATTTTGAATGTCATCCATATTTCTTGCTTCACAAAAAAAAGTTTTCAGCGGGTCCCACTGTTTCAAAATACGATCTAGACGGTCAACTAAAGATAACCATCTTGTACTGTTGTATTTCAAAATGTTATGTGGTTTCCCTTCTTGACCACAAAGTTGCCGACATAATTTGAAGCTATGTTTTCTTTGGGAACTTTTATAAAGGAAGAAATAAATGTCTACCAACAGCATCTCTAAGTTTATCACATTGCTAAATTCAGATGCAGCTTTTTTGGCTGCAATGTGTATTAAATGACAGGGGCAGCCCCTCATGACTGTTGACAGATTTTTTTCCTGTATAAATGCAGAAATGCCTTTTACTTTGCCCACCATTGTGCTCGCATTATCTGAACTAAAGGCAATGCAATTTTCCCAAAACACACTCTTTTCTTCAAATTTACTGCATATGGCATTGAAAATGCTCTCACCTGTATTGTCAGTGCAAGTGAGTAATGACATTAACATGGTAACAATTTCCCCCTTCTTTTTCTCGAAAAATGTTGTTAGGAGGGGATATAATTTATATTCATAACAGTCATTGTTTCCATCTATGCTAATGGAAAATGGCGATGTCAGTGAAGAAACGACGTCTTCAGTAGTTCGTTTAGCCATTGACTTCACTATTTCAGTAGTTTTTGTACGGCCACGGCTGAAATTCTTGGCAATCTTCGAGTTCGAAAACATCGCAGAGAACAGATTTAGTGTGATCTGCAGTCGAGATCGGGAGATTCTGCTCTATCAGAAATCTTATAAACAAAGTTTCAGCCTTTAAACTGCTGGAAGAATCTTCACTTTTGAAGAAAACAGATAATTTTTCAGTCTGTTCAACAGCCTTCGCATATTCCATATGCTTTTTAGACGAAACATGGCAACGACAGTCATCGCAACCTCCGAGAGTGATATTGAAATCTTTTGAGCACGTGCTACAGAAAGCTATTTAGGGGATAGTTTCGACTGCTTGAGGGATGGAAATTCGTTTGAATAAAAATCCTTGGACCTTTAACAATTCTTCATCTTTTTATCTGGTGGCTCTAAATTACAGTTATCCATAATTAGTAATTATATCTGTTCACATCCATACAAAAAAATTACAATCCAGTCAAGATGTGACTATGCACCGCACGTGTCGTTCACCGCTAATGCGTTTTCCCTGTTTCCTGATCTGAAGGTTATTGTATTCTTACGCGCAGGCGCAGTAAGTGGAGAGCTCCATGAGGCGCAAATCTGATGGTTACGTAATGCTGTCATATGAGTCAGCGTGCTTTCGGTGCACACAGATGGTGGCTCAGTTATCTGAACGGGAAAGCGAAGGACCGCGACGCTGCAGGCAAATTAAGCTTTACTGGAGCGTCTGCTTTTCTGCTCTGAGCCCAGCCTCAAAACTTTGATTGCTGCTGTTCACAGTAATTGGTAATGAAAAGAAATTGTATTATACTACATTCTCTGTAGAAAAACTAAATAAATGCGTAGTCCGTAGTATGTGGTTGTTAACCATAGAAACTACGGCGAATCCGTAGTAAACACAATCTCTGGGTATATCACCTATAGGCAAAGAGCTTGTGGACTTGGGCAAACTCCCTTCCAGTATACATTTTGACTTACACGTTGAGCCATCTGTGACGATAATGGCCGAAACATATCTCACTCCAAACAGAACATCGGTTTGGTAGCTTACTGCCCACTTCTTCAGACTCTCTGTTCTAGACAAGGAAGCTTCCACTTTACAATATGAGGAAGTTGGGTAGGATGCTACAGCATATCACATGGCCAGCTGATTCCACCCATGTTCCCTAAAGCTCAGCAACTGAGTCTCCTTCCTGTATGAATATGTATCTCTATTCTGTAAACTGTGAGAACTACAAGTTACACTAAGTAGTCCATATTAGATGAGTCAATGAGATGTTCGATATTAATCTCTGAATTTTCTTTCCATTAGCAAGCACCACAGCTTATAATGAAAGGGAACAAAATTAACTAGGAAGAACCATTGGTGCAATCAATAATAAACTTCCATACAGCTGTAAAGAAAATAAGGTTGGGGGTATGAGCAGTTTATGCATTGTATTTTAAATTAAGTGGTCATCAACAGACATACAGCATGAAAGACAAGATTGCTTTATGTTGACAGTGATATAACAGAACTGTTTGCAAAATGATAAAGCTGATCTCTTATTTCTCAATAATTTACTTACATATACCATTTCTTTGCTCTTCCTTTCCTTTGTATTTGTAGGTGACAGATAATTTGTACTGCTAAGTACATCACAGAACAAAAACATACCCAAATGACAAATTGCTTTTGAACTGTTAATGACGATGAAACAAAAATTCTTTGAATGAAAAATCAATGCATACCAGATCAAGAAAAGCTTTGGATACACTGGAAAACATTGGATGTAAACTTTTCATTCCATTTTTAAGATGGCCCCATGTTTCATTTCCACCAGATCCCCAGTCAGATTCTGCAGTGGGGCTGTTAGCCAGAGAGCTAAAGAGAAGAAAATGAATGCAACATAATTATAAAAATACTGTTAAATGTCACATACCTTTGATACCTGGACAAATATGTAGTAGAGAATATTTTTTTTACAATACAAATAATTAAAAAAATCTTATAATATGGGATGATGGGGAATTACATAAAATATAACATTCCATGCATGTATTTCATAAGAAGCATAAGCTTTTAATTATCTTTCAGTGAATCTCATTATCACTCTGTAAACAGATAAACAAAAAACCTATCCTGAAACTTACCATACGAATTCAGCAATTTCAAGTTTACACTAACATGTTCTGATAATAAGAGCAATTACAAAGATGTTATGCTTTGTACAGAAATTTTCCAGGTTCCAAGTAGAACAGCATATCAGGCTGGATATCTTTTGCAAGATTACCGATATGAATTTCTGTAAGCCTATGAGACTTTAAATATACTTCAATCCTATAAGTCAATAAGCAGAGAGCCACAGGACATAAATAATACGATTTGACAAAATGAGTTTGCCAAACAGATGAATCCAAAATTCAAATTTCAGTTATGCTGAATAATCCTGAAAGAGACCACAAAATCAGACTTTTGTGTCCCTTTGAACATTCCAAGATTGAAACACAATGATACAATAACATTGCTTTTTCAAGCAATGCTGTACAATATGCACAATGACACATTAAACTCTTTGCACTATGCACACCAAAATTATTAAATTTGAGATTAACATATTTTCTTTTTGAGATATCCACATGTATCTTACTGCATACTTACCACATAAAATATTTCAAACTAATGCACTTCAATCATCTTAAAATATATAAATTTGTTCCGGAAATAAACAGGTATATACTTGTACATACATCATTCACATTTATTATTACCTCATGCCTGTCTACCAGTATGGGCATTCAATGCATGCATTTAGCAGGTCACTATTTAAAAAATCAGTTCTTCTTTACAATAATATTTCTTCATTGTTTTCTGTTCATTGCAAGCTTTTCTGCCTCTACCATATTGCTTCCTTTATCACTAAGAGCTGATTTCACACCTTCAATCCATTTGCTCTATGACAACCTCTTGGATTTCATTGTAGTACCACAAAATTTAGCACCTGTTTGGGCACCACCCATTCGAAGAAATTAACAGCAAATCATCAGCATACAGCAAACTGCTGTTGTTAGAATCACCTACTTCCACATCTGACAATAAATTACTTTCTTTAAGCAGCTTATCCGTACAGATCATAAATGGAAATCAAGACAATCTGCATCTCTGTTTTATTCAACAACTAATTTCAAACCACTTATCAGTATTTTCTTTCATCCTGATTAATGCAAAGCTCTTAGCATACAGGATTATGACTGATCTCAATACCTGCCTTTCACTAATTAATTTTTAACACATTTAATAAGTTGTTTCTACATTCCCATCGAAAGCCTTTCCAAAACCAGTTAACACTATATATTCATGTAAATCCTCCTTCACCTAACAAAACATTTCTATAAATCTATATTTTGAGGTTACTCACCTTTATTCCCTAAATCTTTTAGGAGGTTTTAGTCTCTACACATTTCCAACACATATTTTTCTTATTTACATCGTGGTTCAAGGCCGAAAAAAAGAAAAAAAAAAAAATTCAACTCACGCAAATTTCATTCCCTTCCTTTCTTTTCCCTATGACCAAATTCAAATTCAGATTCAAAATAATCTACCACAAATATACACAATTGAACTCCCTAAAACACTTTAATCTAATTCAAACTTCAATCAATAAAAACCTTAGATTAAAGTGTTTTAGGGAGTTCAATTGTGTATATTTGTAGTAGATTACTTTGAATCTGAATTTGGTCATAGGGAAAAGAAGGGAAGGGAATGAAGTTTGCGTGAGCTGAAAAAGATTTTTTTTTTTTTTTTCGGCCTTGAACCACGATGTAATTAAGAAAAATACGTGTTGGAAATGTCTACAGACGAAAACCTCCTAAAAGATTTAGGGAATAAAGGTGAGTAACCTCAAAATATAGATTGTCTAAATAGCACGTGAATAATTAAGCAGCTAGATAACATTTGACATTTGCAATGCTGTATGAATATATGTTTCTCTAAATGTTGATTTAATTGTTTTGTGTGCTAAAGCCATGTTCACATGGTACATTTGTTGAAGGCAACACAAGACCTACTTGCAGAACCTCTGACACTAATGGAAATCTATCTGTGCAGATGTTGCTCATAAAAATCTTACAAAACTTTGGAAATTGGCACATATACTCTTTGTTCTTTACAGCTATGCTTAAATAGTGAATATTCCATAACTGCATTTTCTTTCATTTTTGAAAAAAAAAAAACTGGTTTGCTAAGCTTTTGAAAGACTGTACAGAAACTTGTGTTGTCTGTATTGTTTTATAGTTTTATAGACTCAAGTTCTACACACTCAAACCTCAAAAAGAGTTCCATTGTGGAGGAAGAAAATCTTAGTCCATCTCAATCACAAAAGATGAAATAAAACTTCACTTGATATTGTCATGTGCAAGTTTTAGTATTACAAGGGCAAACTAATTTATTATTTTTGAAAATATGTTTCCCTTTAGCTCTGAAAAAAAAAAACATCTCTTCTTGAATACTACGAGATGTTTGCAGTTCACATAATCAATACTTGGTTGATTCAACCATTCTTCTGATATGAGAAATGTCCAGCTTCTCACTTTGAAACTATGTATATTTATGGAGGAAAAATAACATTTAGCAATAATACAGGTTAGTGGTAACATTGTGAAAAAAATATATATATATATTACAGAAGAGCAATATGCCATTATGTCTTAAAAGAAAAGTGTTTGATCAATGCATCCTTCCAGTGCTTACGTATGGTGCAGAGACGTGGACCTTAACTAAAAAAGACATACAAAGGCTGCAGACAACTCAAAGTAGCATGGAGAGGTGCATGCTTGGTGTAACCAGGAGAGATAAGAAAAGGAACTCGTGGATCCGAAAAATGACAAGAGTGGAAGACATCATGATCAGAGTTAAATCCCTGAAATGGCAATGGGCTGGACATACTGCCAGAAGGACAGATCATCGATGGACAGCCGAAATTTTAGATTGGATTCCAAGAGACAGGAAAAGACCCAGAAGAAGACCACGTGGGAGATGGGTGGATGAAATTCGAAAGTATGCAGGAGTGACATGGAGGAGACTGGCACAAGACAGACCGTTGTGGAGGAAACTTGGGGAGACCTTCGTCCAGCAGTGGATTGATAATGGTTGACAATGATGATGACGATGATTACAGAAAAATCTCTGCTCTGTCCGACTTTCGTTTTCAGAAATTTTCCCTCCATTTTCAAGCTGAAATACAATCATTTACTAAACAAAATTATATTTTACAATAATACTGAACAGAGGGTACATCGCAAGAAAAAAAAATAAGATTACGGAAGAAATCTGCAGTTTGTCTAACTTTCATTTTCGAAAGTTTTGAAAGACGAAATTCTGTCGCTGGCCGGACTCCCCCCCCGTTCCACACACACACACACACACACACACACACACACACACACACCAACCCTTCTCCCCAAAGTATCTTCACTTTTGCATTGCTCTCAAAAATAATGCAAATGATGATAACAAAGGCAGAATTCTTCGAATCTGCAGAAGAAACTCATGCCTAACTAAAGTTTACAAGAAATTATTTTTTGCTTCGTCGAACTTCCGTTATCTGAAATTGTTGTCTACAGTTTCAAGCTGAAATACAAACATTTATGCAACAAATAAATCGATATTCACCAACAATACTGACAGAGGCAACTTCGCAAGAAAAAAAAATATGATTGTGAAAATTTTTTTCACTCCGTTTAACTTTTATTTTAGAATGTTTTAAAAAATGGAATACCATTTCTAGGCAGAAAACGAAACCCTTCCAACACACACACACTAATCCTCCAAAAATAAAAAATTCTCTTTTTTTTTTGCATCACTGCATCTTCAAGGAAACTCTTTATCATTACCCAAAGCACATTTACTTACTTACCTTACAATGAAAGTTTTCCAAGCTTCAGCTGATGGTGGTTTTGATGAGTTTTATTTAGTAGCATCAGATTCCATAAAAAATATGGTGTTCAAAGGGGTGGACTTACAATCAGTGGTATATAAATCTGACAAGAAAATAAACAATGTTCAGTTTTTTTGGAGTGTTGCCAACAATTTATGTCCTGGATTATTCAGCAGCTAGGACATTGCAAAACAAGTTCAGGTTTTGTATCCATCTTTTTGGCATACATGCATACATACATATCACTAAGATGTTCTCTGAGATTCAGAGGTTAGCTCCAAAAAGAAATACAAACTACCAGATAGTTTTTACTTACTGTTGCCATACCAAACTTCTCCATATACAGCGATCTTGACATACAACTCGGGCTTCACTGACATTCATTATATGCCATACACAAGATCTTCTATACTTCATACTCATAATTTGTTTCTCATGCAGACACTTCTGAATCTGATCCTCCCATGACTTCCTCGGCCTTCCCTTTCTGCCACTTGGGCTAAAAAGATTTTCTTAGTAAGCATCTCATCACTCATTCTTTCAATATGGCAAAACCACCAAAGCATATTAGTCTCCACCTTGCTAACAAACATTTTGTTTTGCATCACACAACTGCAACACACCTTCATTCCTCACACAATCAGAACATGTCTTGCTACAACCCCCTGTAAGTAACGCATTTCTCCAGCACACAAACAACTCCTATGTTTCTTCTGAAGTACCCAGGTTTCACTGCCATACATCAGAGTAGGAACAATTACACTCTCATACACAGCCATGCACGACTCTCTTGAGAACCCATCATTCCTGTGAAAACCTCCCAGAGCAACCATGACTTTCAATGAAGAATTCACTTGCCTACTAATTTCACCATCCCATTTGTTCTCTCTGTCAAACATGCTTCCTAAATACACAAACTCACTCACCTGGTCAGTCACTGTGCCATTTACACTTACATTACATTCAGTGCTACCAGTTTCTCTCTCAAAAACCATAACTTTGGTTTTTCCTTTATTTGTCAGTTTGAATTTCATGCAAACTTCGTACATCCGGGTCAACATACTTTGCAACTCACTTTTGCTCTCTGCCAACAGGACAGTGTCATCAGCATACAGCAATCTGCACACACAGATATCACCAAGACATAAACCAGTATCATCTATTTTGGCATCATGCATGCACGCTCTATAAATATATTAAACAGCCATGGAGACATTACACAACCTTGCCTGACTCCTGCACCAAAAGAAAATCATTTTGGTAAAACAGCATTCACTCGTACACGGGCTCTACTGTCAGCATACATGGATTTTACACAATTAAGTAAATTGCAAGTAACACCATATTCATTCAATACCTTCCACAAAAGTGTCCTATTTATTAGGTCGTAAGCTTTCTCTAAATCTATGAAGGCAGAAAAAACTTTCTTACCAACAGCCAGATACTTTTCAATCACCATGTGTAATGTAAAAATTTGTTTAGTGCAGCCTTTACCAAGCATACAACCACTCTGAACATCCTACACTTTCTCTGATGTGAGACCCCGTACTTTTTTAATAACAGCCTTACCAACAAACACTTTCCCTGGCACACTTAGTAAGCTAATACCACGATAGTTCTTGCATTCAGTCTGATCACCTTCTCCCTTATACAAGGGAACAATAATTGCATCCTTCCAATCTCGAGGGACAATTCCTAACTCCCAGCACAACTGGCAAATTTCATTTAACCAATCAATTACAGAGTCACCACCATATTTCAACATCTCGGCAGTTATGCCATCAACTCCCGGAGCCTTACCATTCTGAAGAGATTTTAAAGCATTACACAGTTCTCCTCTTGAGATCCCTCCCATGCTTTCATCCTTCACTGTGCCATTGTCTGCATCAGTCTCAGAATTATCTTTGCTTTCCTGATCAAATAACTCACAGAAATATTCACCCCATCTTTCACTTAACTCATTGGGCTCCCATATCATTTCCCCAATCCTATTCTTCACACAACTTAACACTTTGTTTCTCCTATTTTCCCCCGAGTCTCATGTACTTCCAGAAAGACCTCCTATCTTTCCAAAAAGGCAATTCATGCCTTTCCACCTACTCCTTCCTATCTTTTGCCTTACTCTGGCGAACCAGCCTAGCTGCTTCTTACAGCGATATTCACCCACAGAAACTCTACCTTGCAACATCCCCAAATAGGCTTTCTTCCTTTCTCTTTACTGCCTCTTCAATCTCACTATTCCACCAAGCATCACCTCTATTGTCACCTACTAATGCGGTGCCACAGACCTCTTCAACAGCAGTGACTACACACTTCTTAAAACATTCCTAATTCTTTTCTACATCCCTCTCACAAGACTTCAGCTCCTTCAGTCGTTCTCTGAGTACATCAGAATAACGCTGTTGATTTTCAGGGAGTCTTTTAACCTTTATTCTTTCTATCCTGGGCCTCTTCCTATTCCTTTTCCTCCAACCAACATTCAATTTAACTTGTGACACTACCAAGTAATGATCAGAGCCAATATCCGCAGCTCTCATCACACGAGTGTCAACAACTAAGTGTTTTAGACACTGATCATAGACAACAAAATCTATCACACTCTTTTGACCAAGACTATGATTTTCCCAAGTATATGTGTGGCTATACTTGTGGTTAAAAAATTTATTAGATTCATACAAACCATTCTCAATGCACAGTTCAATTAATCTATCACCATTACCATTCACACAAGGATCATTAAACTTACCCAGAACATTGTCACAAATTGCATTCTGCACACCTACTCTAGCATTGAAATCCCCTGCTATTATAACTTTTTCTTCAGCACCAAACTGGCTCAAAACAGCTTTTAGCTCATTCCCAAAATCTTCGTTCCTATCAGAGGGTTCAGAGTCACAAGGAGCATACACTACAACAATTTGTATTCTCTGAAGTTTCACTTTCAAACCAATCCAAAGAATTCTCTCACTTATGCAACTATAGTGAATCAAGTTGTTCTTCATCATTTCACTTAAAATCCCATCTACACCAGCCTGTCCTCTCACATTATCCAATACTCCAGACCACACAGTCACTGTTCCATTCACTTCTTCTATCCCAATTTCCTTCTTTTTGGCTTTACTTACACACAACCCATCCAATCTATACTTATTAATTTCTTCAATCACCTCATTCATCTTGCCATTTATACCTCTAGTATTCCATACACCATTATTACACTCACTAAGCCGAAATCTCTTTCTCATTCGCTTTTTTCATTTTCATATTGTTTCCATGGTGGACCATCCTTCTCACACTGGAGTCCTTTAATTTATTAGAAGCAAAGTACAAAAAAATAATAATTCAAAACTTAAATGTGTTGAAACTATAAACAAAAATTTTTCTTATAACAATTAACAAAATTTCGTCTATCGTTGACAAGAATTCCTTACTTTTGACTTTGCCATAACAAAATTTCGTCTATCGTTGACAAGAATTCCTTACTTTTGACTTTGCCATCAATTCCAAAATTGATTAAATATTTGTAATTAATTAGTTGCTCTAGTAGAAGTTTCTACCTTCTTTCTTTTCCTTTTTTGTGTTTTAACAATGTTTAATGTTTTGATACATTGCAGCACAAAGCCTTTCAGGTACGAAAATAGGACATATGCTTCGCCACAGTTTTTGCTCGTCAGTTACGGACACCGATTGGCTGAAAACTAACTGATGCTTTATCTCTTGAACACTGTTTTTGTTTTCAATTTTTATACATCCGATTTGTTGTGTCATGTTTCTTGTAATGCAATGAAGTAATAAATAAATTTTGAATTTGAAATAAAAACAAATTTTAGAATTACCCCATAAGTGCTACATTATTTAAAATTTTAACAGCATGAAAATTTTGAAAAAACATATGTCTGTGTATGGTTTTTCAAGTCAAAGAGGACTGGAATTACGGAAATTCGAAAACAAAATCTATATAGCATGAAAGAAATACGGGATTACGCCATATAATACAAATTTTGAAGATGACAATCCGATTTTTGGCGTAAATGTGACAAGGATGGTAAGTCAGATAATATCTGAAAACTTGAAAATTTTCATCGTCCTGGAGCGGGACTCGAACCCGCGTCTCCCAGCATACCTAGGCGTTTTCTGGGAGACGCGGGTTCGAGTCCCGCTCCAGGACGATGAAAATTTTCAAGTTTTCAGATATTATCTGACTTACCATCCTTGTCACATTTACGCCAAAAATCGGATTGTCATCTTCAAAATTTGTATCTATATAGCAGTTCGTGGACTGAATGTTAGTTTCTTTTTATATTTTAATTTTAAATTTTTCTTTCATTATTTTTATGAGCTTTTAACAAATTATGAGTATTAATTTTTACTACCACTAAAATTTGCTGCCTTAGGTCCGGGCCTAGTCAGCATATTGGAAAATCAGTCTCTGGAGGTCCGCTTATTTTGATGAACATTAGAGGTTGCTGACATGTGTAAAGTTTAAAGCGTTTCTTAAATCAGTTATTATCAAATTCATGGTTCTGAAATTTCTTTCATACTCTGCTGTTGATATAGCAATGGAAGCAACAGATTTTAATAAGACTTTTAAATGATTGGAAACTTGTTTGGTTTTCTTGATATGCCTGAATTATTCAATTATTTTTCTTTCTTCCTCCAATCCGAATCTTTGGCATAAACTTAGAACCTCTCCTTCTCCATATAAAATATTTATGTTGTTTGGGGAGGTGCCGGCTAGTTTTGTGTGACATCGGCAAAAACACCCCAACTCAGTGGGTTTTGTTCCAGAATCCTTAGGTTGAATGTCCAACTGGAACCGTCAGCTGTGGGCTAATTCCCCACACTGATGTACAGCATTTAAAAGGCAAAAAGAAATATTAAAAATGACTCAAGTGTGAGATATGGTGGACCTACCACACTTGAGAAGGACGGTCCACCACGGAATCCACCTGGACTTTCTAAACGGCGCATGAGAAAGCTATCTCGGCTGAGTGAATGTAAGATTGGTGTATGGAATACTAGAGGTATAAATGGCAAGATGAATGAGGTACTTGAATAGATTAATAAGTATAGATTGGATGTGCTGTGTGTAAGTAAAACCAAAAAGAAGGAAATTGGTATAGAAGAAGGGAATGGAATTGTGAGTGTGTGGTCTGGAGTATTGGATAATGTGAGAGGACAGGCTGGTGTAGGTGGGATGTTAAGTGAAATGATGAAGAACAACTTGATTCACTATAGTTGCATAAGGGAGAGAATTCTTTGGATTAGTTTGAAAGTGAAACTTCAGAGAATAGTAATTGTTGTAGCGTATGCTCCTTGTGACTAGGAACTTTCTGATAGAAAGGAAGATTTCTGGAATGAGCTAAAAGCTGTTTTGAGCCAGTTTGATGCTAAAGAGAAAGTTATAATAGCAGGGGACTTCAATGCTAGAGTAAGTGTGCAGAATGCGATTTCTGATAATGTTCTGGGAAAGTTTGATGATCCTTGTGTGAATAATAATGGTGAAAGATTAATTGAACTCTGCACTGGAAATAGTTTGTGTATCTAATACATTTTACAACCACAAGTATATCCACACATGCACTTGGGAAAATCATACTCTTGGTCAAAAGAGTATAAGAGATTTTGTTGTTTATGATTAGCGTCTGAAACACTTAGTTGTTGACACTCGTGTGATCAGAGGAGCCGATATTGGCTCTGATCATCACTTGGTAGTGTCACGAGTGAAACTAAATGTTGGTTGGAGGAATAGGAAGAGGCTTCGGATGGAAAGAATAAAGGTGAAGAGGCCTTGGATGGAAAGAATAAAGGTTGAAAGGCTCCCTGAAGATTATCAGTGTTACTTTAACTTACTCAGAGAACGACTGAAGGAGCTGAAATCATGTGAGAGGGATGTAGAAAAGAAGAGGGAATGTTTTAAGAACTAACTGTGTTGTCACTGCTGCTGAAGAGGTATGTGGCATAAATAGTGGGTAACAATAGAGGTGTTGCTTGGTGGAATAGTGAGATTGAAGAGGCAATAAAGAGAAAGAAAGAAGCCTATTTGGGGATGCTGCAAAGTAGAGTTTCTGCGGATGAATATCACTGTAAGAAGCGTGAAACAGCTAAGCTGGTTCGCCAGAGTAAGGCAAAAGATAGGAAGGAGAAGGTGGAAAGGCATGAATTGACATTTTGGAAAAACCTACTGGACATACAGGAGACTCAGGAAAAATAAAGGAAACAAAGTTGTAAGTTGGGTGAAGAATAGGATCAGGGAAATGATATGGGGGCCCAATGAGTTAAGTGACAGATGGGGTGAATACTTACTTCTGTGAGCTATTAAGATCAAGAAAGCAAAAGTGATTCTGAGGCAGAGTCAAATGATGTCACAGTGAAGGAGGGAAGCACAGGAGGGATCTCAAAAGAAGAGGTGTGTAAATCTCTAAAATCTCTTGAGAATAGTAAGGCTCCGAGAGTTGATGGCATAACTGCTCAAATGTTGAAATATGGTGATGACTCTGTAATCGACTGGTTAACTGAAATTTGCCAGTTGCGCTGGTAGTTAGGAATGGTCTCTTGAGATTGGAAGGATGCTATCATTGTTCCCTTGTATGAGGGAAAAGGTGATCAGACTGACTGCAAGAACTATCGTGGTATTAGCCTACTGAGTGTGCAAGGGAAAGCGTTTGGTAAGGTCATCATTGAAAATGTACGAGGTCTAACATCAGAGAAAGTGTGGGATGTTCAGAGTGGTTTTATGCCTGGTAAAGGCTGCACTAACCAAATTTTTGTCCTAGTTGTAAATGAATTTATGGCACCTCTATTCATAGTGTACTGTGGAATTAACTTTTTTACGGGTCTTATAGAGGTTATTATTCAAAAAAAGTTGGAGGTCAAATTTTCAAACTAAAGCCTAGTTCGTCATCACGACTACATCACTGGAGTAGTTGCTGCCACTCACTCGGAAGTGTCCAATCACAATTATCATTAATTGTGGTACTTCTTCTTCTTGCTATTTCGATCCCTTCTTCTGGTTTCCTCTTTACTAAGTTTGACTGGTGGGCAGTTATTCTTACTGAGTCCCAATTTATGGAGTGTCCACTTGCTTGTATATGTCTGTCTAGCCCTGTTTGGTTACTAATGTTCCTAATATCTGCTTGGTGTTCTTTCATTCGAACTTTAATACTTCTCCCTGTTTCTCCTATATAGCTGAGTCCGCAGTTACAGTCGATGCAATATATTACTCCTTCTTGCAATTGGATGTCCACTTCTTTCTGCTTTAAAGCTGGCAGGAATTTCTTTAATTTGTTAAGTAGATCTGTAGCAAGCCTGATATTATATTTTGCTCCGGTCCTCTTCAGCTTTTTGAAAAGACCTTTGTGGTACATAATTTTGCTGGTGAATTTGAAGTTGTTTATTTTCTGTTTCTTTTTTGGCACTTGCCTAAATAATTTCTTAATATATGGGGAGGGGTAATTATTCTCTGCCAATATTTTTTTTAATTCTTCTCAGTGAAGATCTTTTTGAGCATCTGAAGAGACAAGGACTTCATTTTTTTCAAAAAATTGTTTTGCCATTTTCGACTTAATATAGTCAGGGTGGAACGAGCAGAAGTCTATCTTCCCTGTGTTACTGGGTTTTCTAAAAAGCTGAGTGAATATTCTCCCCTCTCTTGAGGTCAAGGTTAAATCAAGGAAATTGATGCTATGGTCTTTTTCCAGTTCCAGGGTATGCTGCAAAGAATTTTCTAGCGAGTTAAATTCTGCCAGAATCTGAGAGGGTAGAGATTGGTCCTCATTATCTACAATAAACAGAACATCATCCATGTATCTTACATAGAGAGCAAATATTGAGGGTTGTACAATGATTTTTGCCTCTAGTTTACTTGTAACATAATAATTTGCTAGCAGAGGTGCTAGTGGAGAACCCATTGCAAGTCCTGAAGTTTGCCTGTAATATTTCTTTCCAAACTGGAAGAAATTATTCTTGAAAGAAATAGGAGCATTTCATATATGCCAAGCAACATTTCAAATTTTTGTGTTATGCATGATGATTGAAAAGTATCTGGCTGTTAGTAAGAAAGTTTTTGCTTTTTCATGCTATGACATATACTGTCAAATTATTCTGTCTGTCATGTTTTTTGAGCCTTCTTTACAGGAGCTTGACACATTTTGTTAGTTCTTATTATTTTTAAGTTGTTATTTGGTTCAAATAAAGGTGTTTATTTACCTTGCGCCTTGCTTCTTAGTGTTCTTAATATCCCATATACATCGTTAACTCAAAGGACAACATGCATTTTTTCCTGATAGATGCACTGTTTTCACCCATAATATCAGTTCCATGAAAGACCAAGGGAGCAACAGAAAAAACACTTCATTGTATTCACACTGTGGGCAACACACAAATTTACGAATTAAAAGAACATTTATTATAGTTGAAAGATTCTGCACCACTGATCCTCCTCACGTCAAGGTCAACAGGAGATTTAATCTGTGTCTTTATAAAATTCTTTATACGGTTCGAGTCCAGTCGTCATTAGAAGTCTTGAAATTAAAAAAGTTTTTTAAAAAAATACATTGATACATGCACTATGAGGAAATACACAAATAACTTATTAAAAACCATATTTACACACCGCTGTTGCGATTCCTGGTCCCATGAGCTCTCATGTCCTTCCTGAGTCTATGTTTCTGATATTTCACCCAGGTCCAGCTTCCAGTAGGCACCAAATTTTAGTCGTAATATCTATTGTAATCTATTTAGTATACAGGAATACTGTATAACACAAAGACTCATTTATCTCAATCTCTCTCAAGAACCATGGTGTATCAACTCTCTCATCTTAGGCCTACGTATCTCTATTGACCACCTATACACGTTTAACCAGGGTAGTTACCACGGCATCCTCAGCAGGAATGGTGACTATTTGCCTTGGTCAAAACCAACTTTGACAGATGTATTCTTGCGCCTTAAGTTCCGTCTGCTCCCTTGTTCCGTGCTTCCATCTACTGGCGATCTTCAAAATTTGATTCAGAATTATGTTTCTTTTTAATGTTATTATGTTTATTTTTTTATTTTTGAAATACTTCCTTCTCTGTTGTTATTATATTTTTCCATGGGTCTGACAAGATTATTGGGTTATTATTATTGCAATTTTCTGTTTTTCCGATAAGTATAGCTCCAGCCGTTAATATAGATTTCCATGTTTTTTGTTGAGAAAGGAGATGTATATTTTCCCATGATGGTGTAGTTTGGTTTTCAATGCAGAATTCAATTAATTTTTTTTTCTTTTTTGTTCCAGTTTGAAAGGTGTTCCATCATTTGTATTTTAATATTCCTTTCCAATGTACTGTGAAATTATTGTATTATTTTGATCAATGTCTAAATGTCTAAATTGGGATAGAGTATACTCCCGCTTTCTTCAAGATTGAGCCATTTTGTCCTTTCATTGTTAGTTAGGATCTAATACCTTGTACTTGAGTTCCAAAATTTATATTATTTTTTAAACATGTTTTTTTCAAAGTATTATTAACTTCTGGTATATATGGGAGTGACCCACAATATTTATATTTACTGTTGTTTGGTGTCTGGAAATTTTTATTTTCCTTTGTTATGTGTTCTTTGATTAAGTTGCTAATGGCTTTAGTTGAGCATCCAAAATCTCTGGCAAAAGTTTTTATCCAGTTCAGCTCTTCATGAATGTATTCTGGACTGGATGAATGTGAAAACGCTCTATTGGTATATGATCGAAATGCTGATAGTTTGTAACTCTTCGGATGTGCTGAGTCTTCGGGAATTATATTCACAATGAAATTGGGTTTCCTGTAAACTTGATAAGATAGTTCCAAATTATTATTTTTTGATATCAAAATATCTAAGAAAGGTAACTTGTTATTTTGTTCCAGGTTTATTGTAACATTTATCTGTTCATAAATGCCATTATATATATCAACAAAGTTTTTTAGTTTTTCTTTATCTTCATCTCATATTATAAAGATATCATCTACATATCTTCTGTAAAGAAATGGTTTTATTAAGTTTGGTTCATTCATTATTACAGTTTCTATATTTTGCAATACGGCCTCTGCTAGGAGCCCCGAAACGGGGGACCCCATCGGTGCTCCCTTCTGTTGTTTGTAGATGTTATTCTTGAAAATGAAATAGTTGTTATTATTTATAAACTGAAGTGCAGTGTTACTATTATGTGGTATATGAAAATCAATATACCACGTAATAGGAACACCTGATGAGAGAAACCAATACACATCTCTCACGGAAGTGTTATGCACAAGTTTTTGCTGCCTTCATAGATTTAGAGAAAGCTTACAACAGAGTAAATAGGACACTTTTGTGGAAGGCATTGAATAAATACGGTGTTACTGGGAATCTACTTTTAAAATAGTGTAAAAGCCATCTATGCTGACAGCAGAACTTGTGTACGAGTGAATGGTGTTTGATCAAAATGGTTTTCTGTTGGTGCAGGAGTCAGGCAAGGTTGTGTAATGTCACCATGGCTGTTTAATATATTTATGAATGCGTGCATGTGTGATACCAAGATGGACAACATTGGTTTATGGCTGTATGCTGACGACACAGTCCTGTTGGCAGAGAACAAAAGTGAGTTGCAGAGTATGTTCTCCTGGATGTACGAAGTTTGCATGAAATTCAAAGTGAGTATAAATAAGAGAAAAACCAAAGTTATGATTTTTGAGTGAGGAAGTATTTGCACTGAATGTAATATGTCTAAATGGTACAGTGATTGACCAGATGAAAGAGTTTGTGTATTTAAGAAGCATGTTTGATAGAGAGAACAAATTGGATGGTGAAATTAGTCATCATCATCATGATCATCACTAAGCTCTTCTCCGAGATTCACAGGTTAGCTCCACAAAGAAATACAAACCACCAGATAATTTTTACTTACCGTTGTCGTATCAAACTTCTGCAGCAACAGTAAGTGAAATTGGTAGGCGAGTGAATTTTTTAAAAGTCATAACTGCTTTGGGAGGTTTTCACAGGAATGATGGGTTCATATGAGAGTCCCGCATGGCTGTGTATGAAAGTGTAATTTCCGACTTATGGCAGTGAAACATGGGTACTATAGAAGAAACATAAGAGTAGTTTATGTGCTGGAGAAATGCATTACTTATGCGGGTGGGTGGGGTGGCAAGACACGTTCTGATCATGTGAGGAATGAAGATGTGTTGCAGTTGTGTAATGTGAAGCAAAATGTTGTTAGCAAGGTGGAGACTAATATGCTTTGGTGGTTTGGACATGTTGAAAGAATGAGTGATCAGATGCTTGCCAAGAAAAAAATTTCAGCTCACGTGGTGCAAAAGAAAGGTAGAGGAAGGCCAAGGAAGTCATGGGAGGAACAGATTCAGGAGTGTCTGCATGCAAAAAAGATTATGAGTATGAAGCATAGAAGATCTTGTGCATGTTGTGTGATGGATGTCAGTGAAGCCAGAGTTGTGTGTCAAGATCGCTGTAAATGGAGAAGTTTGATACAGCAACAGTAAGTAATCAGTTAAAAATTTATCTGGTAGTTTGTATTTTTTTGTGGAGCTAACCTCTGGATCTCAGGGAACAGCTTAGCGATATGTATGTATGTACTATGTACTTTGCTTTGGAGAGGCTATATACCTCCCTAACATTTTGTTTTGCTCCTGAATCGGATACGAATGAGTTACATGAAATTGTAGCCACCAAATTCTTCTTTTTTTAGTATTTTAAAGGGGAGTGGGTGCGGCAAATTTGTCTAGCCTAGGAGCGGCAAAGTCTTGTATCTGTCTCTGTGGACATCCATCAAAGATCTTCAATCCTGAGCCCTATGTGCAGAAATGGTTTCACAATGGAAGGACAAATACATATTCTTCGGCTTGCAGAGAACATGATGCAAAGATGGAAGAAAACTTTGCCAAAACAAAAACTTTGGAAATTATTTTAGGAGATAATTTTTATGTTTTCAAATCAAAGTTATAATAAATATTTCAGTTAAAATAAATGGATATTTCAGAAAGAGCAGAGTTTTTTTTATTTTGTTACCCAAGACAATAGCATATGTCTGCCTCAAATATGAGTTGACTTTTTTCGCCAATGTTTATTAATAATGGACACTTTTAATTGCACCGGTACTCGAATGGTCTTTTCAATAAGAACTGTAGCACAGAATTCAGCTACATTTCAAAGTTTAATAAGGAAACCTTCTTAAGTTTAATAACGAGATTTCCTTACGTGGTTTTATATCTATTGTAAATGGGTTTGTGCATATTAAATTTTTATGGCATTGACTTGCACATTTGGGGTTCTGGCAGCAAATAACTGCCATTTCTATCACTGCCACTAAGAATATATTTTCCTGACAGCCTCTTGATCTCACTGATGTTGATGATATATGGACTGATTTTTTTCAATTCATTCTCCTAACATTTATGCACTCCAGCCTCTCATCTCTTCATACTCACTTGAGAATTCTGTGGAAGGTTTTCCTAGAAAGGATATTTGTTATTATAGAAAGGTTTTTATCTGCAAGTATTAGGTGCATACGGGGTAGCAAATATCATAACCACTTATCCTTTCCGTGCAAATGGAAGGTTGATCATGATTTGGTTTTGTCAGGTTACCCAAAGGAACAGGCTGCAACATTATTTGGCCCCAATTGCATTCATTTTGCATTCTAAAGCCCTCATATGCCCGTTGTCCACATTTCTATGCACTTCTGAAGATACATAAGATTGGTGTCCCCTTCCGTCCCATAGTTAGCATTATCAGATCAGCAACACATAAGTTGGCCAAATTTCTATCTTCGAAACTATCCACCTTAACGACTTCGTACAAAGCAGCTGTAAAAAATTCCATTGAGTTTGTCAATCGGCTAAAACGACATCTATACAACGATCAATTCATGTTATCCTTCGATGTGAAATCCCTGTTCACAAGTCTTCCATTGAATGGTGTCCTGAAATCATTGAAAGCAAGTCTCACTGAACATCATTTCAGCCAACCGGAAGAAGAAGAAACTCCGAGATCAGTCGAAATTTGTATCAAACAAAACAGTTTCCTTTTTCGTGGAAAATTTTTTCAACAGACGGAAGGCCTTGCAATGGGTAGCCCACTGTCACCTATTTTATGCAATGTCTAAAAGCATCATTTTGAGTACAAACTCTTTTAGCTCGTTACATTTGACCTGCAGATTTGATATTGATGCGAAATTGGGTCTAAATTAATTACTATTTAAAAAAAGGGGGGACGGACTTAATAGGCGTGGTTAAATTATGTTGATAATTAAATTAAATATTTGGCCTATTGCAAATTGAATGGGAAAATTAACTTATTTTAATTGGGGAAGTTATTTTAATTAGGGAAGTCTTGTAATTCTCTTTGTCTGGGTGGAAACAAAGGAATTAGTGGATCATCTCTGGGGGTCTGTGTGAGCAGCAAGGGACCACACCAGACGGCACTTGAGAAGCACTCAGACTCTCATAAAGACGGTCTCAAGTGTGCCATTAGTGCCAAATATCTGTAGGGAACGCGGAAAAATTATGATTACGAGGAGCGAGGGTCAGAAACGGAAGTATTCAATAGGAGCGTCTGTGCTCTGTACAAAAGCATGAGAGAAATCTCAAGTGTTTAGTGAAGAGAAGCATATGAGGCCCACGTGACAGAAAATAGCTGAAAAGTAGCGAAAGAAGTCAGTAATCTATCTCCGTACGCAGAAGTAAGTCGCACGCGAGACCCAGCCACAAAAAAAAAAGGAAGATACGCAATAATGCTCGGCGCTGCTGTAAGACGCTAGCAGATAAGAGTCCACGGTATCTGACGCACTTCCCTAGGTCGTATAGTTACGAAGAAGAACCAGGCTAAATTTATACTTGGTGGCTGGAGGTAAGTCCGCCAGGTGTGATAAAATCTGGAACTTAAGAGGATGGTTCTACAACTGCCGAAAAGAGCTGCTTTATTTGCTTCCAAGGTCCATGCGCTGATGACAGAACGTTAGGAATGTCGGGAGAGTTTCTCTTGATAGAGATACAATTCCAGCGGATCTCCGCCCGACCAGGAAACAAGTATTAGTAAAACAAGACTAGCAAACCAGCCTTACTAAATCGCCATCTCTAGCCCCAGTGAGGAGGTCGTTGACCTCTCAATGTAAACGTCGCTTCCTCGTCGTCGACAGAATTTCTTAACCGAGTGCGAAAGAGCGTCCCATCGTCCGAATCCGGAGTGCAGAAACAGCATGGACTGATCGCCAGCGAAGAAGAGTCAGCTGCGGGAGTCACTTTACTTTCCCCTCCCACAAGCGGTCGGGGAGAAACACGAAAGAAGGCTCTCTCTCTGCTGCACCGCCGAACGAAGGAGTGTACAAAAAGAAAACCAACAAATCAGTGGACCCTCTGTGACACTCAGGTAAAAAATAAACCATCATCCACTACTGTTACAGAGGCGCATGTGTGTGTGTAAGTGCTACAGACATAGCGATTTCTATAACTTGGATTTTAGCTCAACAGTCAACAAGACGTGAGTACTTTTCTTCATTTTTGTTGTCTATTGTTATCCTATCACCGAGAGGAGGAAATAAGAACTTTGGCCGGTACCAGACTTTAGATTAGAACTGTTATATGCCCTTTTGAGGCAGAAATCTGATCTCGGAATCCCGAGTAAGAAGATATTTGCTCCGAAACGTGGGCATAACATGTATGCGTTTCACCATGGGCAATGCTCCGGAATAGTGTTTCCTCCTACGAATAAAGAGGTTTAATTGATTAATCTTGCTCTATTCATTCCATAGGCTCTGGTGTTGTGGATAATTCTTGCTATAAAACTCCTGTGTTTCAGCAAACCTCACGTTCTCGCCAATTTATACCAGCTCCCGAACTAAAAGAATCTACGGACTCGTTCTTATCAAATGGTGCCAGCGGTGATATCAATAAGTGAAGCATGTTTATAAATTATACCGCTCGGCACGTTCTTTTCAATATGTAGATGACACTTTTGTTTTCTGGAATGGTATGAGTTCGGAAATACCTAAATTAGTTGAACTTATCAATTCAGTTGATCCTCATCTACAGTTCACATGCGAGACTGAAAATAATGGCTGCTTACCATTCCTTCATGTCCTTGTATCCCGCTCTATAGGATCCTTTAGTACAACAGTTTATCGAAAACCATTTGCTGTTTCCTTACCCCCACATGCAAAATCAAATCATCCATGGAAACAAAAAATCTCTGCCTTCTACACATACGTATATCGTGCAATACATATATGCTGAACTGATGATTCCTTGCAGAAAGATCTGGATTTTCTTAAACAAATTGCAATACGCAGAGGATATAGCCCTTCAGTTATAGACAAAGCTGTCCAAAAATTTAGGAAACCAAAGCCTGTCTGCTCGCTTACACCAATAGACTTTCCAATATGAATGAATTGAATTATTAACTATATGTCAACAAAATAGTTTCCATATCATCTACTGTTTCGCACGTTACTAGAAATTCGAGCACGGGGAAAAAAGTCCATATAATAAAAAAAAAAAAAAAATATTTCAACTTGTCACTAATATTCCTTTTTGATGTTCCTTATAATAATTTAGAATTTTATTATGAAGATTACAAATTTATATGAAAAAATGTTTTTATATGTGCAGTCATATGCATCATAAGTTGTCAAAGTCCTCCAATATGTAGAGACAATATGTATTAAATGATTAACATTATTCCAGTTTTTTAACTCATGATTCACGAAATTAATACAATAGAAAAGAACTTTCGAACCTTTTGATTATGATGCGTTGAATCAGTAATAAGCCATCTTGTTATCGAAGAAGGCACGATTTTTCTTTCCTGTGGTATCAGCTTCCAAGTTGAACTTCGATCTTATAATTTCTTATTATAGATAATGGTTGCATGTTTCATTTTCCGTGGCTCGATATCCCAAACTAGTTTCAATTCCTTCTTTTTGGAATCATCTTCAGTGGGTATTACTATTATGTTTTCGACAAATGTTGAATTAATATGAATGAATTGGGGGGTTATTCCATTTGCTCTTCAGGTTTGCTTCATAATTTCAGAAATTCTCAATAGTTTTAATTTCAAAATTATTTTCAAGCCCATAAACAAGATGAAGTTTCACAGATCAAAAGACTATGTCAAAGACATAGATTCCTGGGGAATTTATCAGATACCTTATGAATGTGGACAGACGCGCAGGGCTTTAAATTTTTGTGTGAAGGAACACAAAACTACGTATGGAAATATGAACTGAAGAAGTCATCTATAGCCCAACATTGTCATGAAAATAACCATAAATTTTTGTTTAGAAATGCCACACTTATTGATAAACCTGATTCAACTATCAAGCTTAATATATTAGAAGCTTTCCACATATACCGGAACTTTTCACGTCTTGTCAATGACATGACGTCGACTCCATTTCTTTCAAGTACGTGGAAACAACTCACCAAAATCCGTGACTGTCAGAACTCTGATGATATCACAATGATTTAAATGTTTACGCTCCATTCGTCCCGACGAAGCTGGGCCAGACGCTCTGCGAAACTATAGTCGATGTAAATAAACATTTCACTGTGAGAAACGTTGATATTTTTATTCTATATTAACACCACAAGTTTAGTAGTCATAAATTATATACCATACCAGTGATGGCCAGCTGATTTAGTAGCTCTCTCCTGTAGTCTCTCTGCCCTTAACCTGCTCCAAACCATATTAATGAGGGGTTAGGCTCTGCATGATGTCCCTGGCCAGTTCCACAAATATTCCTCAAAATTCAGTGTGTGCTTTGCTTCCAGTTTGAGTATTTATCACAAAGATTTCAATGCTTGCCTCTATGATCGATATAAAACAAATTTATACCCACTTATTTACAAGGTTTTAATTTTTGAGCTAGGCTTTGATTTTCAAGCTATCTTCTACTTTTAACACAAAAAGAAGGAATATTCAAAGCAATCAGAAATATGTGCTGAATTGCCTGTGGTTTACTAGTCTTCATGAAACATCCCATCAGAAAACTTGAAAATTACATCGCCCCACAGCGGGAAGTTAGAAAACTTGAAAATTACATCAGCCTGGAGCAGCAAGTTTCCTGAGGGGATGTTACACAAAGAAAAGTAAACCACAGGCAACTCAGTTCATATTTCTGATTGCTTTGAATATTCTAGTATGTTTCCATACATTTCTGAAGAATATTTTTTCCTCAATTTCTATATCAAAAAGACAGATTTGCAGGACACTAATGAAGTCTCATTAAATAAATTTTCCAAACTGAAGTATTCAGAACAAAATTTTCACAAATGAACTGAAATAAAGTCTCATGGCTTGGTAGTTTCAACCCTATCTGTTTAATTGAAACTAAGCATGGTTTGAAATAGAGTCAAACCTCAATTTAACGAACTTCAAGGGACCAACAGTCTTGTATGTAAAATCGCGGAATTTACTAAATCGAGAAAGCCTTTCGAATGAAACATTGAAAATATTCTAGTGTTCACAGTAGACGATGTAAGCAGCTAAGTTCTCTTTCTTTCAGCGAAATTTAAATTATGTACGATACTTTTAATTACGTATAGATAATACTGGTTTATGTCTTGGTGATATGCGTGTGCAGATTGCTGTATGATGATGACAATGCCCTGTTGACAGAGAGCAAAAGTGAGTTGCAGAGTATGTATGAAGTTTGCAAGAAATTCAAACTGAGTATAAATAAGGGAAGAACCAAAGTTATGGTTTTTGAGCGAGGAACTGGTAGTACTGAATGTAGCATAAGTCTAAATGGCATTGTGATTGACCAGGTGAATGAGTTTGTGTATTTAGGAAGCTTGTTTGACAAAGAGAACAAATTGGATGGTGAAATTAGTAGGAGAGTGAATTCTTCATTGAAAGCCATAGCTGCCTTAGGAGGTTTTCACAGGAATGATGGGTTCTCAAAGAAGTCCCACATGGCTGTGTATGAAAGTGTAATTGTTCCTACTCTGATGTATGGCAGTGAAACCGGGGTACTACAGAATAAATATAGGAGTCGTTTGTGTGCTGGAGAAATGCGTTACTTACGGGGGGGGGGGGGCAAGACATGTTCTGATCGTGTGAGGAATAAAGATATGTTGCAGCTGTGTGATGTGAAGCAAAATGTTGTTAAAAGGTGGAGACTAATATGCTTCGGTGGTCTGGGCATGTTGAAAGAATGAGTGATGAGATGCTTACTAAGAAAAAATTTTCAACCCAACTAACTGGCAGGAACGAAAGGCAGAGGAAAGCCAAGAAAATCATGGGAGGATCAGATTCAGGAGTGTCTGCATGAGAAAAATATCATGAGTATGAAGTATAGAAGACCTTGTGTGTGTCATGTGATGGATGTCAGTGAAGCTCGAATTGTGTGCCAAGATCGCTGTAAGTGGAGGAGTTTGATATGGCAACAGTACGTAAATAATCAGATAAAAATTATCTGGTAGTTTTGTCTTTTCTTTGTGGAGCTAACTTCTGAATCTCAGAGAACAGCTTAGTGATATGTATGTATGCATGTACTTTTAATTACGAAATTTATTATCAAAAATGTTATAATACGAACACATTTACTTTGCATATTAAATACATAATTCGTAGATGTTAGACTTCAATATTATATGTAGCATCAAAATTTAAGCGTACTTTGAAATTGGGAGAAAAATAGGATAGTTGATTTTTTTTCCCTGACCATTTAGCTTTTTAAATAACAATTTCGGTATTATAAACTGCTTGAAGCAGATCATCAATTAGTACTAATTAACTTGTAAGAACAGAAATATGCACTGATTACCTATTTAAACTGTAGAAAAGAAATTATTCACAGAAGATTGCTTATTTTTCTTGAACGCTTAGCTTTATAAATTGCAACTTCAATTTTATGAGGTACATGAAAAACACCATCACTAATATTGAAGCACATCAAGTAGTTTATAAGGCATTCTATACTGTTAGCAGCATCACTAAAGCAGCTAACTTTCATTCTGCTTCATCTTCTACATCAAAATCTGATACATTTAGTCCAATCTGCGCACCCAAAATATCATCAAGGGACTGAATTTGGCAGGTATGTAGATTTGCATCACAATCAACATAATCGGAAAACACAATACCTGATGAGGCAATTTCATTTCCTTCTGCAAGATTATAATCTACAAAATTATCAGCAGGATTTTCAGTATTGGGTCCACTTTCTTCTTGTTCACAGCATGAGAAGCCTGCTTTGTTAAAGCAGTTTTTAATGGTATCTGTCGTAGCTACATTCCACAACTGTCGCATGAAATGCAATGCATTGAAAATGTGAACTTTAGATGCATCATCCTTTGCATTGATAACAGAAAGTACTTTTCACATCAGAAGTTTTCGATAATGGGCTTTAAAGACCTAATTGACACCCAGATCCAGATGTTGCAAGGGGGGGGGATGACTTCATTTTTCAGTATATGTTAAAATTTCGCTGATTTGCGATGAACATAATTTTTACATCGCTACGATAATATAACTTAAATTGACACTAAGTGTCCGTCATTACTGTTTCACATGTTATGCAAGTTCGGCAATCGGGAGATTGTTAAATGCTGTTAGATACATTTGGGGCATAGTATTAGCACGTAATATCAAGAAGCAATGAACTATATATCTACTTACTATATTTGTAGTGGCTGTCAGGGGCTTCTTATGAACATCTGTAATGTGTTTATTCACAAGACATTGCCGTAATTATCTGACTCTTTCAAATAACTTTTTCAATTGTGAAGTTTAAAAAATAAAATTCATGATATTGTAAAATCTGCACCAGATAAAATTGAACAAGATGGATTTTTACAATGAAGGTAAAAAATTCATTTAACATCAACTAAATATGAAACTGTATTAAAACCTTGCCAAATTGTTTTTTAAAAAACGAACTAAAATCTTGAAGAGGAAATCATTTTGACTGCGAAGCAACCACGACAACAACAAAACATGAAAATGAATTACAACGCTTGCCGAAATTTTAAAAAACAAAGTCTTGACAAAGAAATAATCATCTTGAATTACAAATCTCAAATAAATACATCTCCCGACTGCGAAGCACCAAACTAGTTTCTGCTAAAATTCATAGCTATCATCAGTGGTAGGTGCACGGACGTTGTAATTACCGCACTCTCTCGCTCAGATATACCGTTCAATCCAAATGCATGTTCAGCCCTGTCGTGCAGATATTTGCGCATCATGGTTTGGGCTTTACTGCGCACATCTACAGTGTCGCCATCTGTAGTTAAACAAAACAAACAAGTATCACTTAGGAGTAGAAAAATGCACTTGTATTTTTAGGTAATATCTGATGTAAGCTGTTTTATGTTATTGTTTTTCTTCTTGAAATGTTTTTTCTCCTGTTCAATAAGGTACCTCCATGCAAACTGAAGCTCTACTGGACTATTCATGTTACAGTTGTATCTTTTGGTTTTCTCAATGATTACAGCCTCAGAGGTCAGAATCTGGGCATGTGATCTATGTGATGTTATAATTTTCGTGTTAATCCAATCAGGACTTACATGATTTCTGATACAATGTTGTATTAATGAAGTTTTTTTCATCTCTTCTTGTCCAATTCGTAATATAATCATTTAATCTAGTCAAAAATATTCTACGCATACTTCTGATATATACTTTGTCTTTTTGGTTATTATCTTTAACTGTTGGAATGACATAAATGCCAGATTTATTTAGAACTGATCTATTATTATTAGTAGTAAGTATTCCTCCATTATCAATGACTGTTTCTGCAATGTTAATATTGTGGCTGTAACATTCTTTTTTCAAAATAGTACTAATAGGAGGTAAGTACGGAAATTTTCCATAATATTGCTTTTTGTCTTTTTCAATTTTATTTTCGGAATGATGTATACTGGCTGTAATATTGTTATATAAAGATTTGAGTAATCCTTTATTATGTCCAAACTCCTCTGCAGTTTTTTTCAATCCATTTTAGCTCTTTGATCTCTGATATTTTATTGGGTGAGTGTGTAATGGCTCTTTTAATACAAAAGTGGAACGCTGCAGTCTTGTATTTCCAAGGGTGTGTAGAAATCTTTGGGATAATTGCCTGTATATATGACGGCTTCCGGTAAACTGAATATTCTATAACTCCATTATCCTTGTGTATAGAAATATCCAAGGAGTTTAGCTGGCCATCAACCTCTATTTCTTTACTAACCTGTATTGATGGATAATAGCTGTTAAATTTATTAATGAAGTTATCAAGTTCAAGATTGGAGTGCTGCCAAAATAGTAAAATATCATCTACGTATCGGAGATATACATATCGTAAGTATGTATTAGAATGATCCAATATACTGTTTTCAATGTCTTGTAAAATAACTTCGGCCAGTAGCCCCTGAAATTGGGGACCCCATTGGGGCACCATATTGTTGTTTATAAATTGTCCCATTAAATGTGAAAAAATTATTATTTGTAACAAACATTAATGCAGGTATAATACTGTTTCTGACGTTATCTGTAAGATTTTCATCTTCTAATTTGGAGTTAATTATGTCGATAGCAATATTGGTTGGGGTATTTGGATATAGAGAGATGACATCTTAACTGGCCATTGTGAAATTGGAGGTTTTAATTGTTTTTAACTTGTTGGTAACTTCAGTAGCATTAGTAATACTGGCTTCATGGCTATTGTAGAATGGTTTGAGATAGTTAAATAGTGCTCACTCCAAGTTAATGGTTGGAGATAAATTCTTATTAACAATAGGCCTGATAGGTCTGTCTGTCTTATGCGTATTTATTTTACCAAAAATATTTGGTCTACTGGTTCCTACTGGAGAAATACATTTGCTTTAAATAATTGTAGGTAAATCACTGTGATTTTTTATATTAGCCAAGTTCCTAATTATACTGTCAACGGGGTCTTTATTGACGATGATTGCATCCAATTTACTGATTGCATCTGTCATCTTGTTATTATATTCATTTGTATTTAAGATGACTATCTGTTTAGATTTGTCCGCCATAATACACTTAAGAAATATTAAGAATGACTCAAGTGTGGGATATGGTGGACCTACCACACTTGAGAAGGACGGTCCACCATGGAATCGACCTGGACTTTCTAAACGGCGTATGAGAAAGCGATCTCGGCTGAGTGAATGCAAGATTGGTGTATGGAATACTAGAGGAATAAATGGAAAGATGAATGAGGTGATTAAAGAAATGAATGAGTACAAATTGAATGTGCTGTGGGTAAGTGAAACTAAAAAGAAGGAAATTGGAATTGAAGAAATGAATGGAACAGTTAGTGTGTGGGTCTGGAGTGTTGGATAATGTGAGAGGACAGGATTGGTGTAGGTGTGATTTTAAGCAAAAAGATGAACAACTTGATTCACTATAGCTACATAAGTGAGATAATTCTCTGGATTTGTTTGAAAGTGAAACTTCAGAGAACTGCAATTGTTGTAGTGTATGCTCCTTGTGACTCTGAACCTTCTGATAAGAAAGAAGATTTCTGGAATGAGCTAAAAGATGTTTTGAGTCAGTTTGGTGCTAAAGAAAAAGTTATAATAGCAGGGGATTTCAATGCTAGAGTAGGTGTGCAGAATGCCATTTCTGACAATGTTCTGGGTAAGTTTAATGATCCTTGTGTGAATGATAATGGTGAAAGATTAATTGAACTCTGCATTGAGAATGATTTGTGTGTATCTAATACATTTTTCAACCACAAGTATATACACCCATATACTTGGGAAAATCGTACTCTTGGTCAAAAGTGTGTGATAGATTTTGTTGTTTACGATCAGCGTTTGAAACACTTAGTTGTTGACACCCGTGTGATGAGAGGTGCGGATGTTGGTTCTGATCATTACTTGGTAGTGTCACGAGTGAAACTTAATGTTGGTTGGAGGAAAAGGAATAGGAAGAGACCCAGGATAGAAAGAATAAAGGTTGATAGGCTCCTTGAAGATCATCAGCGGTATTCTGACTTACTCAGAGAACGACTGAAGGATCTGAAATCTTGTGAGAGGGATGTAGAAAAGAAGTGGGAATGTTTTAAGAACTGTGTTGTTACTGCTGCTAAAGAGGTCTGTGGGACCACAATAGTGAAGCACGAGTTGTATATCAAGATCGCTGTAAACGGATAAGTCTGATACGACAACAATAAGTAAAAATATCTGGAAGTTTGTATTTCTGTTTGGAGCTAACCTCAGAATCTCAGAGAACAGCTTAGTGATATGTAATGTAATATGTACTTGTCATTCATTAGATTTTTGATTTTACGAAAGTGTTTTAGTTTATACTTTTCTTGCTGTCTGTCTAAAATTGCATAAAGTTTTATAAACTCAATCTTGATCTTGTTGTCCTTACATTCATGTTGTATATATTGATTGTATAGTTTTTAGTTTTTCACACTCAGTTTATCGATATCCTTGCGTTTATTGCAAATTAAAGCTCTCAATCTCTTCAGCTCGCATGTTTCGATGATATTACGATCTTTGTAGTTGATAGGGTTAACCCTAATTTGATTGGTTGGTTGGTTGGTTAATCGATGTTAATGGCGCAAGGGCCATGGTTGGCCAAAGAGCACCAAACAAAAGACATCAGAACAAAACAAAATCAATAAAAAACGTACACAAAGTTAAAAACAGGCTGATGTGGTAAAAATGAAATATGATAGTGAACAAGGTAAAAACTAGATAAGTTTAAAAAAGTCAATATCTTGTAAAAACGAAAACTCTGCTTTCATGTCGCAGGCTTCGCCAATAATGGTTTGCAGCGTAGCTGCTCCTTCGTCCAACAGATGAGAGTGAAAATGACGAAAACGATGATCACAAAACCGAACACAAGTACACAAAACATGAAGGACAGTGAGACGACAGTTGCACGCCTCACACACCGGGACACTCTCGCCACACAGCAAAAAGCGGTGAGTAAAACGACAGTGCCCAATGCGGAGACGTGCAAGAACAACTTCCTCACGACGGTTCTTCCGCAAACTAGACTTCCATAGTCTGATCTGTGGTTTGATAGAATGCAGCTTATTGCCGCACTGCTGAGACCACAGGGACTGCCACTCGTCCAGGAGAAATGTCCGGATCAAAGGTGTAAAATCGCGGAAAGACAGTGGCAGCCGAGCTGGCGACATGGAGGAAACAGACCTGGCAGAGAGATCTGCCAGCTCGTTACCCCGGATCCCAACATGGCCAGGAACCCAACAGAATCGGACCAGGAAGCCATCACCCTCCAAAGTTCCAAGAAGACGACGGACATCACGGATGACAGGTGAGTCCGTGTCCTCCGGAGAAGATAAAACATGGATGACGGACTGGGTATCAGAGCAAACCATAGCGCGACGAAGTGATCGAGACTGTATGTGGCACAAAGCGAGGTGTACCGCACGCATCTCTGCCGAAAAGACGGTGGATTCAGGCGGAAGCCTCTCAGCATGTGAGGCTTCGCCACACACAAAAGCGGATCCAACGACATCCCTGGACTTCGAGCCATCGGTGAACACAGGCACGAAATCCGGGTAGACAGACAGTTTTTCAGCAAAGAGCTGCTGGTACACCAGAGCAGGAGTGGAAGACTTTGGCCACACACAAAGAGAAAGGTCAGCCGTTACTTGAATGGACTGCCAAGGAGGACGGTTGAAAAAGGTGGTCAAACCAATCCTTGACAAGTTTAGACCAGCATCGCGCACTATGGCCGACATCCGAATCCCGAACATCGGAACACAGGAGGGGCGTTTGGAAAACAAGCGGACACAGTCCGGTTGGAAGATGGAACCATGCAGGGGATGATCAGGAAGAGATTTCAGTTTTGTGTAAAACTGAAGAGACAGCTGCTTACGACGGATGCATAACGGCGGCTCATGAGCCTCCGCATACAGGCTATGCACGGGAGAGGTACGGAAAGCACCAGTACATAGCCGCAATGCCTGGTGATGGACGGGGTCCAAAGGCCTTAAAACCGATGGACGCGCTGAACCGTACGTAATGCATCAGAAGTCTAACTTTGACCGAATCAGAGAATGGTAAATGCGAAGCATTGAGCACCTGTCGGCCCCCCAAGATGTTCGAGACAGGACCTTCAGGATACTCAATGACTTCGTGCACTTCACCTTCAAAGACTGGATGTGAGGCCGGAAGGTGAGCGCTCGGTCAAAAGTTAACCCAAGGAACTTGACTTCTGACATCACGGGGATGGTAGAACACCCCAGACGGAGGCTGGGGTCTGGGTGAAGACCCCGTTTGCGGCAAAAATGCACGCAAACGGTCTTCTGTGTCGAGAAGCTAAATCCATTTTGGGAAGCCCAGTGAGAGATCTTGGTAATGGCAGACTGGAGCTGTCTCTCAATGGTGCGCATGTTAACAGAGGCGCAACAGATCTGCAGATCATCCACGTACATGGTTCCACGAACCGTCGGAGGAAGCAGTTTGAATATGTGATTCACACGAAGGATGAACAGAGTGACTGATAAAATGGAGCCTTGAGGTACACCCTGTTCTTGCAGGTACATCGCAGAGAGGATCGACCCGACGCGCACACGGAAACTCCGGTCCTGGAGAAATCCGGCGATGAAAGATGGTAAGTTTCCCCGCAATCCGCACTCGTGCAGATCACGGAGAATGCCGTATCTCCAGGTACGGTCATAGGCTTTCTCCATGTCGAAGAATACGGAGACCATGTGCTGACGTCGGACAAACGCCTCCCTGACAGATGTCTCAAGGCGAAGATGATGATCGGTGGTGGATCGAGATTTACGAAATCCACTCTGATGAGGTGAAAAAATGTGATGAAACTCCAGATAAAAAATGAGACGAAAATTAATGATACGCTCGAGTACTTTGCAAAGGCAGCTCGTCATAGCAATTGGCCGGTAGTTCAACGGGTTAGTGGGATCTTTACCAGGTTTGGGAACAGGAACGACAATGGCAGTGTGCCAAGATTCGGGAAAGACATGCTCTTGCCAAATCCTGTTAAACAGGATTAGCAGACATTCAAGAGAGGACGGAGAAAGGTGCTTCAGCATTTCGTAATGGATGTTATCCGGACCGACAGATGTATGGCCGGACCGATTCAGAGCGGTCTTCAGCTCCACGGCAGTCAGCGGGCTGTTGTAATCTGTGGCAGAAAACGGTCCAAAAGAAATCTTGGACCGTTCAAGCCGCGGCTGTAACTGCCGGAACGAAGCAGGGTAATTGCTGCTGCTGGACACCGAAGAAAAAGCGGCGCCCAGACAGTCAGCAATGCCCTGAGCGTCAGCAACCGTTCCTCCATCACTCTCAAGAATGGAGATTTCCCCAGATGGGTACTGTCCCTGAATCTTACGGATCCTGTCCCAAACGATCTTAGGGCTGGTATTGGTGTTAATCCCGGATACATATTGTATCCAGGACTCCCGTTGACTACGCCTACGAACCAATCGCGCGTAGGACTTGGCTTTCTTGAAAGCAAGTAGGTTCGCGTTGGTGGGGTACCGACGAAACCTACCCCAAGCCCGATGTTGGGCCCGACGAGCTTCCATACAAGTGGAATTCCACCAAGGTCTCGGGCAACGTGGAAGTTTAGTCGACGTCCTGGGGATGATAAGTTCTGCAGCTTGCACAATACAATCCGTTACTGCCGCAACAGCGTCACTGACTGTTCCTGAGGTCACCATTGCCGGAGTAATAAAGGCCGAAGCCGTGAATGTGTCCCACTTGGCACGATCAATATTCCATCTAGCAGGGCGAGAAGGGTAACGGTACTCGCCACTCGCTAGACGGAGGAAGATGGGAAAGTGATCGCTGCCAAGGGGATCACCAGACACGCTCCAGGACCAGGCAGGATATAAAGATGGTGAACTCAGAGACAAATCAATGGCTGAGTACGAACGGGTGGGTTCATGAAAATAAGTGACTGCCCCGGTGTTGTGGAGACAGAGGGACGTGTTGGAGAGAAGGGACTCAACAACACAGCCCCTGGAGTCACGAGTGGGAGAACCCCACAACGGATTGTGTGCATTGAAATCTCCTAAGATGAAGAAAGGAGGCAGCGGCTGGTCAACTAAATCTTCCAGATCCGAAAGGCCTACAGCTTCATTTGGTGGTATGTACATGGAACACACCGTGAACAATGTGTGCACAGATAGTCTCACTGCCACTGCCTGCAAAGTCGTCCGAAGGGCAACTGCAGTGACAGGAACACCATGAGGAACAACGACGGCCACTCCTCCGCAGGCGATAACACCGTCCTGGTGATCATTGCGGAAAATTGAATGTCTCCGCAGCGAAGGAGTGTCCGTCGTGCGAAGCTTTGTCTCCTGGAGACAAACGCACACAGGTGTGTTCGAAGACAGTAAACCTTTCAAATCATCAATGTGGGATCGCAGACCTCGGCAATTCCACTGAATGAGCGTGGCCATAATGAAAAATGAAATGACAGAATGAAGACAGACGACTAGAAGTTCTCAGTGTCGTCCATCACCTCCAAGCCATCCGCAGTGTCTGGAGGCAACACAGGGCTGTGTTTGCCCCCTGTGTTAGGAGGTGGTTTTTGCCTGCTCTGTTTCGGGGAGGATGAACCTGGTTTCAACTTCTCTGGCTTCTTCTTAGCAGTGCCCTGGGTCCCTGTGCTGACAGATGTTTTCGGCACAGAGGAAGGTTTCGGCGACGATGTTGATGTCGCCTTGGATGCAATGCGGCGAGACTGTAGTGCCTCCAATCCAGCAGCAACGATGTCCTCAAAATCATAAGGACATTGCGCTGGGATGGTCACCTCAGTCTGGACCGCCACTGAAGCCTTTTGCACCACAACTGAAGCATAGGACCGCCGGCCTGGTTGTAAAGGGGCAATCCGCCGTCTAGCCTCGGGATATGAGAGATGCTCAGTTGTCTTCAGGCGTTGGATTGCCTGTTCCTCTATCCACTTTCGACACTGCTTAGAAGAAGCAGGATGAGTCCCTTCGCAGTTGACACAACGATCAGACTCTGCAGAGCAATCCGCCAAAGAGTGTTCTGTAGAACCACAGCGGCCACACTTTGCAACATTACGGTAAGACTGCTGGGAGTGACCGTAATGCTGGCACCTGAAACAACGCAAGGGGTTCAGGATATACGGCCGAACATCAAGCCGTAAATAACCTGCCTTGATGGAAGTAGGCAGGGTTGGGGAGTCAAAAGTTAGGATGATGTTACGGGAGGGAATAGATTTCCCATCCCGCCTAAAAAGAATCCGTCGAACCCTAATGACATGCTGTTCACCAAGTTCCTCCAGCAATTCCTCATCGCTGCATTCAAGCAGGTCGCGGGAGTTGACTACACCGCGAGAGGAATTGAGGTAACCATGTGGAGAAACCTGAACAGGAACGCCAAGCAAAACGGTCGTTTCCAGCAAGGTGGCACTGTGGCGTGGATTAGATGTTTCCACGAGAAGATCCCCGGAAGGGAGCTTCTTGACACTCTTCGGAGAGCCAGCAACGGCTTGCAGAGCCTTGTTGATCCAGAAGGGACTCTTCGAACTGAGCGACTGTGAAGAGTCACCAGATTTGATCAAAAGAAACAGAGCATTGCAATTTGATGTGACAAGTTTCTTAGTGGAGGAAGGTGTACTTTCCTCCACAGGGCGCTTTAAATTGTGAGCATGGGAAACACTTTGGGTTTCCATGAAGAAGGGAAAAGATTCATCCGCCGACATCCCCACCCACTACCGAGCCCAACGAGGGAGAGCCGGAGGTCCGCAAGCCCAAGAGGACGCAGGACACGGCTCATGGGATAGTCAGCGGATATAGCAAGTTGGTAGGGCAGACACACGCTCGGCGTGCACCCAGACTTTCCCGTGCCCGGAAAACACCCCTTTGACATGCCCACCCTACCCCCAAACTCACCCAGTCGAACAGAACGACAAGCCGCTAGAAGTCTGGACGCAACTCGGCCACAGACTTCCTGACCAGGAGTGGGTTAGCTCTCAGCCTCCCGTTTAGGGTGAAGCAGAGGGCAAAGAGGAGTGTTGGCATCTGGAGACACTACAACCCGGCCCCCAAATACCTCAGCCTCCAGCATCCTCATTTCCACCTGTACGGGTCACCGCACACGGCAAACACGCAGGTAGGTCTAAGCTAACCAGCTCCGGAAAAACAGAAAATGTAACATAAAAGAGAAAAGACAGGGAAGCGAACGAGGAACAAAACCCGGAACTGGCGCCTCATCACAACCTCAGCGGCCGACAACTGAGGCGGGTACATGTCAATATATGAACTGAAGACGAAAAAGCAAAACAATAAGAGAAAATCGGCTCGGGCCGTGGGGACGCCATCCCCCATCAGCTGGATGAACAGCTGTCCCTTCGGTTAAGTAATCGTCAAAGCTGCAGAGGCAATAGAAACCGTCACAAGGTTGGCTCGGGCCGTGGGGGCGCCGCTCCCCAAATAACTGGAAAACCAGTTATCCCCGTGCGGGGTAACCCCAATTTGAAGAAATTTCGAAGTAATATTATTATTCTTACAGGTAGTTAGAAAGTTCAAACGTTTTACTTCTTTGCAAAGTTTAATTCTATTCTTTTTAAAAATTCGAATATCTTGCAAAATATATCGTGATGACATATCACTAAGGGCTTGAACAAGCCAAAGGGCCAAAACAAATTTAAAAAATTTTCAAAGTTTAATTCGATTCTTTAAAGAAATTTCTAATTTTTAAAAATAATCGATTTAAATTTTGCAAAGAAGTAGAACATTTGAACTTTCTAACGACCTGTAAGAATAATATGTAGTATTATGCCAAAATGTGCCAAAAACGGAATACCTCATTCTGCAAATTGAAAACGTCATCCAAAGATTTCCTAAAGCAAATAAAGATCCTTCAAGATTTAAAATGGTCCGAGCCATCAACAACATGTACAACACCAATGAAAATACAAGAATCACATTTGAGCGTGAGGACCTAATAAAGTTGAGAAACAACCCAACGGTTAAGTGTATTACATATACATATCACTAAGCTGTTCTCTGAGATTCAGAGGTTAGCTACAAAAAGAAATACAAACTTCCAGATATTTTTACTTATTGTTGTCGTATCAAACTTCGCCATTTGCAGCGATCTTGACATACAACTCGTGCTTCACTGATATCCATTACACGCCTTACACAAGATCTTTTATACTTCATACTCATAATCTTTTTCTCATGCAGACACTCCTGAATCTGATCCACCCATGTCTTACTTGGCCTTCCTCTGCCTTTCCTTCCTGCCACTTGGGCTGAAAAGATTTTCTTAGTAAGCATTTCATCACTCATTCTTTCAACATGGTCAAAACACCGAAGCATATTGGTCTCCACCTTGATAACATTTTGCTTCACATCACACAACTGCAATACATCTTCATTTCTCACACAATCATATCGTGTCTTGCCACAAACCCCACGTAAGTAACGCATTTCTCCAGCACACAAACGACTCCTATGTTTCTTCTGCAGTACCCAAGTTTCACTGCCATACATCAGAGTAGGAACAATTACAGTTTCATACACAGCCATGCGGGACTCTAGAGAACCCATCATTCCTGTGAAAACCTCCCAGAGCAGTTATGACTTTCAAAGAAGAATTCACTCGCCTACTGATTTCACCATCCAACTTGTTCTCTCTGTCAAACATGCTTCCTAAATACACAAACTCACTCAACTGGTCAATCACAGTGCCATGTATACTTACATTACATTCAGTGCTACCCATTCCTCTCTCAAACACCATAACTTTGGTTTTTCCCTTATTTATACTCAGTTTGAATTTCATGCAAACTTTGTGCATCTGAGTCAACATACTCTGCAACTCACTTTTGCTCTCTGCTAACAGGACAGTGTCATCAGCATACAGCAATCTGCACACACGGATATCACCAAGACATACACTAATATCTATTTTGGCATCACCATGCATGCCTCCATAAATATATTAAACAGCCATGGTGACATTACACAACCTTGTCTAACACCTGCACCAATAAAAACCATTTTAATAAAACACCATTCACTCATACACAAGCTCTACTACCAGCATACATGGCTTTTACACTATTAAGTAGATTCCCAGTAACACCATATTCATTCAATACCTTCCACAAAAGTGTCCTATTCACTCGGTCGTAAGCTTTCTTTAAATCTATGAAGACAGTAAAAACTTTCTTCCCAACAGCCAGATACTTTTAAATCATCGTGCGTAATGCAAAAATCTGGTTAGTGCAGCCTTTACCAGGCATAAAACCACTCTGAACATCCCAGACTTTCAATGATGTAAGACCCCGTACTTTTTCAATAACAACCTTACCAAACACTTTCCCTGGCACACTCAGTAGGCTAATACCACGATAGTTCTTGCACTCAGTCTGATCACCTTTTCCCTTATACAAGGGAACAATGATAGCATCCTTCCAATCCCGAGGACCATTCCTAACTCCCAGCACAACTGGCAAATTTCAGTTAACCAGTCAATTATAGAGTAACCACCATATTTCAACATCTCTGCAGTTATGCGATCAACTCCCAGAGCCTTACCATCCTGAAGGGATTTTAGAGCTTTACACACTTCTTCTCTTGAGATCCCTCCTGTGCTTTCATCCCTCATTGTGACATCATCTGCATCTGTCTCAGAATTATCTTTGCTTTCCTGATCTAATAACTCACAGAAGTATTCACCCCATGTGTCACTTAACTGATTGGGCTCCCATATCATTTCCCCAAACTCATTCTTCACACAACTTACAACTTTGTTTCTCCTATTTTTCCCCGAGTCTCATGTACTTCCAGAAGGACTTCCTATCTTTCCAAAAAGCCAGTTCATGCCTTTCCACTTTCTCCTTCCTATCTTTCCAAAAAGCCAGTTCATGCCTTTCCACTTTCTCCTTCCTATCTTTCCAAAAAGCCAGTTCATGCCTTTCCACTTTCTCCTTCCTATCTTTTGCCTTACTGTGGCGAACCAGCTTAGCAGCTTCACGCTTCTTACAGCGATATTCATCCACAGAAACTATCTTGCAACATCCCCAAATAGTCATAATATTTGCCCTTTTTAGGTATCAATCACCAGCAAAGTGCATATATTTACGTGCAATTCACTAATGATATACTATAAAAACAACCATTCACTTACCCGAAAGATCCCGGTCATTTTTCATCTTGTAACACTTCAAGCACGTCAATTATATTGTTGTTGGCTTTCTGAGGTTGAACTGACTCTTTGCCTATGGTTTTCCTTCTTCCGGGGACGAAACGTCGTACTATCTTTTTTTTTTTTTTTTTATTTACTGGACAACAAACTCAGGTTTCTTTCTGCCATATGAAATGTAACTATAGCTCATCATCACGATAAAAACCTCACACATACACACACTATAACCACTCATTCATACATTCCGTTAAAAACACTATGTACATATTTACACGTCATACACAATGGGCTGAATGAGGTTGGCACATGCAAAGGGTCAACACAGAGTTTGAAACAGATTGAGCACTTTTTTAATCACAGTTGACAAATGGTTTAACTGCCTGTGAATGTTTATAGTGTAAATATGTACATAGTGTTTTTAACGGAATGTATGAATGAGTGGTTTTAGTGTGCGTATGTGCGAGGTTTTTATCGTGATGACGAGCTATAGTTACGTTTAATATGGCAAAAAGAAACCTGCATGTGTTGTCCAGTAAATAAAAATAAAAAAAAGATAGTACGACGTTTCATCCCCCGGAAGAAGGAAAATCGTAGGCAAGGAGTCAGTTCAACTTCAGAAAGCCAACAACAATATAATTGACGTGCTTGAAGTGTTACAAGATGAAAAATGACCGGGATCTTTCGGGTAAGTGAATGGTTGTTTTTATAGTATATCATCCCCAAATAGCCTTCTTTCTCTTTACTGCCTCTTCAATCTCACTATTCCACCAAGCATCACCTCTATTGTTACCCACTATTGTGGTGCCACAGACCTCTTTAAGCAGCAGGGACAACACAGTTCTTAAAACATTCCCACTTCTTTTCTACATCCCTCTCACCAGACTTCAGGTCCTTGAGTCGTTCTCTGAGTAAGTCAGAATACCGCTGATGATCTTCAAGGAGCCTATCAACCTTTATTCTTTCTATCCTGGGTCTCTTCCTATTCCTATTCCTCCAACCAACATTAAGTTTCACTTGTGACACTACCAAGTAATGATCAGAACCAACATCCGCACCTCTCATTACACGGGTGTCAACAACTAAGTGTTTCAAATGCTGATCGTAGACAACAAAATCTATCACACACTTTTGACCAAGAGTAGGATTTCCCAAGTATATGTGTGGATACTCTTGTGGTTGAAAAATGTATTAGATACACACAAACCATTCTCAATGCACAGTTCAATTAATCTTTCACCATTATCATTCACACAAGGATCATTAAACTTACCCAGAACATTGTCAGAAATTGCATTCTGCACACCTACTCTAGCATTGAAATCCCCTGCTGTTATAACTTTTTCTTTAGCACCATACTGGCTCAAAACAGATTTTAGCTCATTCCAGAAATCTTCCTTCTTATCAGAAGGTTCCGAGTCACAAGGAGCATACACTACAACAAATACAATTCTCTGAAGTTTCACTTTTAAACGAATCCAGAGAATTCTCTCACTTACGCAACTATAGTGAATCAAGTTGTTCTTCATCTTTTCACTTAAAATCACACCTACATTAATCATGACAAGCACATGAAAAAAAATTTTTTTTTCATGACAAGCACATGAAAACACAAAGTAGAGATTAGTAACAGAAATCTTTATATTAATGAATCGTATTTTAATTTAGAACTATCAAGTCTATAAAAGAAAGCACTTGAAAGAGGTATAAGGTTTGCATATCGGCAAAAAGTGCCAAAAACGGAATACCTCATTCCGCAAATTGAAAATGTCATCCAAAGATTGCCTAAAGCAAATAAAGATCCTACAAGATTTAAAATGGTCCGAGCCATCAACAACAACAATGAAAATACAAGAACCACATATGAGCGTGAGGACCTAATGAAGTTGAGAAACAACCCAACGGTTAAGTGTTTTATGGCGGACAAATCTAAACAGATAGTCATCTTAAATACAGATGAATATAATAACAAGATGACACATGCAATCAGTAAATTGGATGCAATCATCGTCAATAAAGACCCCGTTGACAGTATAATTAGGAACTTGGCTAATATAAAAAATCACAGTGACTTACCTACAATTATTAAAAGCAAATGTATTTCACCAGTAGGAGCCAGTAGACCAAATATTTTTGGTAAAATAAAAACGCATAAGACAGACAGACCTATCAGGACTATTGTTAATAAGAATTTATCTCCAACCATTAACTTGGAGAGAGCACTATTTAACTATCTCAAACCATTCTACAATAGCCATGAAGCCAGTATTACTAATGCTACTGAAGTTACCAACAAGTTAAAAACAATTAAAACCTCCAATTTCACAATGGCCAGTTAAGATGTCATCTCTCTATATCCAAATACCCCAACCGATATTGCTATCGACATAATTAACTCCAAATTAGAAGATGAAAATCTTACAGATAACGTCAGAAACAGTATTATACCTGCATTAATGTTTGTTACAAATAATAATTTTTTCACATTTAATGGGACAATTTATAAACAACAATATGGTGCCCTAATGGGGTCCCCAATTTCAGGGCTACTGGCCGAAGTTATTTTACAAGACATTGAAAACAGTATATTGGATCATTCTAATACATACTTACCATATGTATATCTCCGATACGTAGATGATATTTTACTATTTTGGCAGCACTCCAATCTTGAACTTGATAACTTCATTAATAAATTTAACAGGTTGATGGCCAGCTAAACTCCTTGGATATTTCTATACACAAGGATAATGGAGTTATAGAATATTTAGTTTACCGGAAGCCGTCATATATACAGGCAATTATCCCAAAGGATTCTACACACCCTTGGAAATACAAGACTGCAGCATTCCGCTTTTATATTAAAAGAGCCATTACACACTCATCCAATAAAATATCAGAGATCAAAGAGCTAAAATGGATTGAAAAAACTGCAGAGGAGTTTGGATATAATAAAGGATTACTCAAATCTTTATATAACAATATTACAGCCAGTATACATCGTTCCAAAAATAAAACTGAAAAAGAAAAAGAGGAATATTATGGAAAATTTCCATACTTACCTCCTATTAGTACTATTTTAAAAAAAGAATGTTACAACCACAATATTAACATTGCAGAAACAGTCATTGATAATGGAGGAATACTTACTACTAATAATAATAGATCAATTCTAAATAAATCTGGCATTTATGTCATTCCAACAGTTAAAGATAATAACCAAAAAGACAAAGTATATATCGGAAGTATGCGTAGAATATTTTTGACTAGATTAAATGAACATATTACGAATTGGACAAGAAGAGATGAAAAAACTTCATTAATACAACACTGTATCAGAAATCGTGTAAGTCCTGATTGGATTAACACGAAAATTATAACATCACATAGATCACATGCCCAGATTCTGACCTCTGAGGCTGTAGTCATTGAGAAAACCAAAAGATACAACTGTAACATGAATAGTCCAGTAGAGCTTCAGTTTGCATGGAGGTACCTTATTGAACAGGAGAAAAACATTTCAAGAAGAAAAACAATAACATAAAACAGCTTACATCAGATATTACCTAAAAATACAAGTGCATTTTTCTGCTCCTAAGTGATACTTGTTTGTTTTGTTTAACTACAGATGGCGACACTGTAGATGTGCGCAGTAAAGCCCAAACCATGATGCGCAAATATCTGCACGACAGGGCTGAACATGCATTTGGATTGAACGGTATATCTGAGCGAGAGAGTGCGGTAATTACAACGTCCGTGCACCTACCACTGATGATAGCTATGAATTTTAGCAGAAACTAGTTTGGTGCTTCGCAGTCGGGAGATGTATTTATTTGAGATTTGTAATTCAAGATGATTATTTCTTTGTCAAGACTTTGTTTTTTAAAATTTCGGCAAGCGTTGTAATTCATTTTCATGTTTTATTGTTGTCGTGGTTGCTTCGCAGTCAAAATGATTTCCTCTTCAAGATTTTAGTTCGTTTTTTAAAAACAATTTGGCAAGGTTTTAATACAGTTTCATATTTCGTTGATGTTAAATGAATTTTTTACCTTCATTGTAAAAATCCATCTTGTTCAATTTTATCTGGTGCAGATTTTACAATATCATGAATTTTATTTTTTAAACTTCACAATTGAAAAAGTTATTTGAAAGAGTCAGGTAATTACGGCAATGTCTTCTGAATAAACACATTACAGACGTTCATAAGAAGCCCCTGACAGCCACTACAAATATAGTAAGTAGATATATAGTTCATTGCTTCTTGATATTACTTGCTAATACTATGCCCCAACTGTATCTAACAGCATTTAACAATCTCCCGATTGCCGAACTTGCATAACGTGTGAAACAGTAATGACGGACACTTAATGTCAATTTAAGTTATATTCATTTTTCAGGTTGTTTATCCGAGGGTGTGCAGCCCACTAATCAATGAATAAGAGGAATTTTCTTTTTTTTTTGGCGTCATCTGGGTATCCAAAGCTTTTACATAATTTTTGAATAAAGCTGTGCAAGACTTTTTATTTGCTTCATATTTGGTAAGCAAAGATTTCACATTTCTGAAGCAACATGGCATAGCAGATCTGCCTATAATTACTGGCTGCAATTTTTCTTACCTGTCTGCACTGACAGCTAGAAGAACAGTGATTCTGTCTTTGGAATCACTGTTCTTCAATTTCCTCCATGGCAGGTGTCATTTCAAAAACAGTGTTTTATCTAACTGCAGGTTATAAAACAGTGCAGTCTCATCAACATTAAAAATGTCACACAACATGTACTCTTCAATAATTTGTGGCAGCTGTTAATTTTTCCACATCTGTGCCATCACGGGATCAACACTTTTGCCAGATACAGCTCTATACACTATGTTATGACTTTGCTTAAAATGATCAATCCATCTATTTGATGCGGTGAAATCCTTTATTTGAAGTTAATGGGTAAGATGACCTGTTTTTTCCTTCAGAAGTGATGCACTAATAGGCAAATTACTAGCCCGTGTTTGTTGGAATCAAGTGACAAGAGCGTTTTCCAACTTACTCAGGGGCGATATTTTCAAAGATTTCCTCTTTCTCAAAAATTCCCCACACTTTGACGCACAGCTTTCAATTTCTTTTCTATTTTTTGCTATGGTACACAATGTTGACTTGGAAATTCTGAGTTTCTCTGCTACAGCAGTCTGTAATACTGAGTTCACATCAAGCTGTGACAAAATGACCATTTTTTTTACTGATTAAAAATCTTTTCCACTTTTTTTTTTTTTGCTGCAGTCACTCATTATTCATTTTTTTCTAAATGCTCTCACAAAATGCACTTATGCAAACTACAGTGATCCATGAATTTCATTGCTAACTTTTCCAGAGCTATCTATGTTCATCAAAACTTTCTCTCTAAATGAGCTGTGTTGTTTAATTTGACCTGTAGATTTAACACAAAGAAGAAGTGCAATTTGAGCAAGCATTCCAGAGGTACAGGAATGGGTACATACAATGTGTGTCCCCTGACTTCACAGAAAGCTATTGTTCGGTTTATAGCTGAAAACAAGAATCCCCAGGGTACTCTAGATTTTCTCCCTCACACTGCTTTTCTTTTTCCTGCTTCAAACCTATGCAAGACAACATTGTGCTCCTTTGGAATTTGTTGATCATTTGCTTCCTCCTATAAGAAGCTTACACTTGATAGAGGAAAGGAGAACAGATTTATGATTTTGTCAAGCTGTGTCATAGATGTCCTTTGAAACGCTGGTTAACTGCATGCGTAAAATTTTCCTGTTATGAGAGGCTCTCTTTCTAGCTAACTTTTAACATGAAAATGCTGGTTAACATAGTTTGGTGGTTTAACAAAATAAAAAAATGTTCACTAAATTGCAGAAATGTGTTCATTAAATTGGGAAATACCAAGCATTAATTTCAATACGGTTCTGTCTGGACCATAAAAATGTACGTAAAATAGGGGAATTTGTTAAATCACAGTCCAGTAAATATGGGTTTGAATACAATACCAAATCCTGCTTAGATGAACCACAGTGCATTAATTAACATGAAAAATTTGGCTGGCAATTTTAGCTGGCATTTCCTTACACATGTTCCCATTCTATTGTATAAGACTCAAAAGTCATCTATTTTCCCTCCTGTAATTTTTAAAAGTCAATCACAGTTACTCCAACCCAATACTAGGTATCCACAGATGGTTCATTAGCTTACCTAACTTCACAGCAAAAGCATAGTGAACTGTCTTCAACAGTCATTACTTGCAATAAGAACATCCAGTCCATGCTTGACATAGAAAGAAAGACATGTGACATCCCATACTCTTGAAACCTATCAAAAAATGTCACATTATTTTTGAAATGACCAAGCAGAAGTAAATTATAATCACTTTACCACTTTTTCTCCCTACCTGTATGGTTATCTACTCCTTTTGGTTATTTTCAAACCATTATATTTTTAATAGAATGCCTGTCTATGCATTCCCATTGCAGATTATCAAACTGATATTTACTGAAGAAATCATTCTCAAAATAACATGAATAGCAAAGAAATATATTTGTTTGCCATAGAGATGCCCGGATTAGTGTCTATTTGTGAATGAACTTCTTAAAAAATGCACTGTGCTGGAGTGGGAATTCAACCAACATCTTACACTTTTTGTTTAAGTACAGTACATAAATTCCTGAACAATTAATAGGTCACAGGTTTCTGAGAAGCCACTACATGGATGGAAGCTTTTCTTGATTAAACTATACCTTAAAAATAAAATACTGAATTGAGATTTCCTAGGACATTGTGTTTTCACAGTAACAACACAATGCATCTCATTTGTGCTACAAGAAAATCTGTTGCCTTCCACCTCCACCCCCATAGTTTTTAACAGCCAATCAACTTTCTTCCATTTTCGAATATTACTTCATGTTATTTGAGGCACATAGACACCTTATTTCACTATTTAGAATGCAGCCATATTCTCAACAAAAAAAACAACAACTGAAAATTAGAGTAGGAACTGTACTCAAATCTCTCATTTTCCACTCCAGTATCCTATCATTACACCAAATTTCCAAGAAACTGAAGCTGAGGAAGCTGAATAAACTTTAGATTTGCACTAGCAGCATCCTCTTTTATGAATTTTCAAACAAATTCCTTGCGCTGGGTGATGTCGTCATAGCATACCCCAATGGAAGTAAGGAGGTGTGAATTCGATTCCCACTACAGGGTAATGTAACCTTTAAGTTTTCTGCCAATATGACTGCATGGTAAACAGTGAAAGAAGAAAAGTTTTTGCTGCAAATAATATGCTTGTATGCCTATCATGTACTTGAGAAGATTTTATTTTTCTTTCATTCCTGTGACAGTACCTGAAGAACTGGTGATTCCTGACCTGGGTTCATTCTTGCATTAAATGGTCACCAACACCACAAGAAAGCATTAGGACGCTTCAACAAGCATGCCTCATTCAGATCTCTCAGCTGCATTAGCATAATTTCAGTTGCTGAAATGACAACTGGCAAATTTGTGTTATGCCTTTTTTCCAGATTCTTTGGATTTCCATTCGCAGATTCTCATATTTTGAGATTTGTTTTCATTATTGTGAAAGTAATATCTTACGTAAAGTACTGTTGCCCCGTCTCATTGGTCAAACTCCAATGCTTTCATTAATAGAACAGTTCCAATTCCCACAGAACCCTTTGTCACTCTCTTCTGAAAATGCTGCCTCACTTCAAGATAACAAATAATTTTTCTCTAGAAGTTATTACTAATTCTAAGATTACTCGAAATTATTATTACTAATTTACAGAGTATTAATCAAATTTGCTATGTGAGATGAAATATAAAACAGCTTCCTCATTTGACAAAAAGGTTAAATGGAAGGGAATAATTTGCTTCTTTATATATGTTACTAAGGTGCCCTTTGAGATTCAGAGTTTTCCCCAAAGAAAGCTTATCTGCCAGATTAACATTTAAAACTGATGGTGCTACAACATATTCTTATTGTTGACGCATCAAACATCTACAGCAATATCAGCAGACAACTTGAACTTCACTGATATCCATCACGTCTTGCACAAGATCTTTTGTACTACATACTCATAATCTTTTTCTCATGCAGACATTCCTGAATCTGGTCCTCCAATGATTCCATTGGCTTTCCTCTGCCTTTCCTTCCTGCCGCTTGGGCTGAATAAATTCTTTTGTTTTCTTTTAGTAAGCAACATTCTACACATTCTCACCTCAGTATGTCTTCATCTTACTAAAAACATTTTGCTTCACATTTCACACTGAAACACATCTTCCTTCCTCAGATGATCAGAAGGTGTCTTGCCCCCCTCCAATAGCTAACACATCTCTCCAGCACACAGACAACTCCTATGTCTCTCCTGTCAAAAGTATTTTGTCTTTTGCTTTTTTAACTCTTGAAATTTCTTTCTTCCACATTTTCATTAAAATCAACAAGTGTTATTTACATAATTTTTTCCAATGAAAACACGAACCTTTTGTAGGTGATTGATGCATTTCAGTTAGTTTTCAATTACATTCAGTGATGGAAAGTTGCAAAATCATTTTTGGAGCAGCAAAATGCTTTTTTGGAGCAGGTAAAATGCATTTTCGGAGCAGGTAAAATGCATTTTTGGAGCAGAAAAAGGCATTTTTGGAACAGGTAAAATATTAGTAGATAGAACAAACTTTTAAGAAAAAAATGTTTTGGAACTAGATGCACCCTGCTCAAATTTAAAACATCTTGCACTGAAATACACCCACACACGCATATGCAAAATTTTAGTTTTCAAATAGATAAAAAAAAATTTAACCATAGCAGAATTCTATTATTAATCATTTATTTTACAAAAAAAATTTTAATTTTTTAATTTTCTGCTGCTTTTCTCAGTATTTAATAGCTCACTTCTATTTATTTTTTTTTCTAATTTTTAAGGTAGTTAGCAATGTTTTGTTTCACTTCTTTTAATAGTACCTGTCCACTTTCTATTCCACTCATGTCTTTTTTTTTATGCCACATTCAATGTTCATCTCAGCATTGTTTAACATTTTATGAGAAGAATCCAACTGCTGCAAAAGTTCGGCTTCTTCCCGTTTCAAATCACCTCGTCAACATTCAATTTCTTCTGTTTTTCACTTATTTTGCTGCAGTTTTCCAGCACTAATCCACTTGTGATATTTTTTCCAGGATTCTTTATAAGCTACCATAGGAAGTCGATTTATCGTGCTGAAGGATATTAAGAACACAGTTTTGCCGTCTTTACACGATTTAAAAAATTACGGTTAAAATGATATATACATGAGCACTTTCAAGTCCACTGTGGCCCGTCATCAGATGCTGTGGTTGCACTATGCCCTGGGAGGGTATATATTATGTAGTATGCGCACTGACAAAATAGTATGTTTTGGCATGCGCATGCTCACTACCTAATCATGTTGTTTCATTAGAGCAGCCGGTATTGTCTCTTTCGTTGTAATAGTTACAGAGTAGTTTCCATGGCAACGGTATAATGATAGGGGTATCGTCGTTACAGCATTCAGCCCTATGTTTATGTATCAATAGGCTTTCTAACAGGAGGATAGATGAACATGTAGTTGGCGTATGTAACATAGTAACATCGTCCCAGATAGGTTGGTGTTGACCCTTCAGGCATAGTCTTGAAAGGGCGGTGGAGGTGGAGCATGTTTTAACATTATATCTATGTTCAGAAACACGTAAATTAATATTGCGACGGGTCGAACCTATGTACATCTTGTTGGTTACGTCAGCATTCATAGCTTTTAGTGGGATTGCGTATACACCGAATTTGGAATCATGGGAAATCCGATCCCTGTCATTTTTAATATGGGCGAGAATGTTGCACGTTTTTATGCCAAAATCAAAATTAAGTGGACGACATGCGTTTTTTAGGATATTTGTGACAGCAGGGATGTATGGTAGCTTGCCGACATATGAAGTGCTTGGTATCGTTCTTGGTAATGTTGAGTATGATGCATTAAAGACACGGCGCATTATGGAATTAACTGTGGTAGATGGATAATTATATAATGCTGCAATATCCATAATTTTTGCAACTTCTAGGTCTCTTTGATCGGTTGAGGATGAATGTGTAACTGCTCGGTGAAACATAAAGTGAAGGGCTGAGAGTTTTTGCCTGAGTGGGTGGTAGGAGTTATAGGGAATCATAGATATTGTTGCAGTTGGTTTTCTATAAACAGAGTGAGTTACTTCGTTCGTATTAGGGTTTCTTTCTACCCTATCTGGACATCTTGTTGGAAAGAAACCCTAATACGAACGAAGTAACTCACTCTGTTTATAGAAAACCAACTGCAACAATATCTATGATTCCCTATAACTCCTACCACCCACTCAGGCAAAAACTCTCAGCCCTTCACTTTATGTTTCACCGAGCAGTTACACATTCATCCTCAACCGATCAAAGAGACCTAGAAGTTGCAAAAATTATGGATATTGCAGCATTATATAATTATCCATCTACCACAGTTAATTCCATAATGCGCCGTGTCTTTAATGCATCATACTCAACATTACCAAGAACGATACCAAGCACTTCATATGTCGGCAAGCTACCATACATCCCTGCTGTCACAAATATCCTAAAAACGCATGTCGTCCACTTAATTTTGATTTTGGCATAAAAACGTGCAACATTCTCGCCCATATTAAAAATGACAGAATCGGATTCCCCATGATTCCAAATTCGGTGTATACGCAATCCCACTAAAAGCTATGAATGCTGACGTAACCGACAAGATGTACATAGGTTCGACCCGTCGCAATATTAATTTACGTGTCTCTGAACATAGATATAATGTTAAAACATGCTCCACCTCCACCGCCCTTTCAAGACTATGCCTGAAGGGTCAACACCAACCTATCTGGGACGATGTTACTATGTTACATACGCCAACTACATGTTCATCTATCCTCCTGTTAGAAAGCCTATTGATACATAAACATAGGGCAGAATGCTGTAACGACGATACCCCTATCATTATACCGTTGCCATGGAAACTACTCTGTAACTATTACAACGAAAGAGACAATACCGGCTGCTCTAATGAAACGACATGATTAGGTAGTGAGCATGCGCAAGCCAAAACATACTATTTCGTCAGTGCACATACTGCATAATATATACCCTCCCAGGGCATAGTGCAACCACAGCATCTGATGACGGGTCCACAGTGGACTTGAAAGTGCTCATGTAGATATCATTTTAACCGTAATTTTTTAAATCGTGTAAAGACGGCAAAACTGTGTTCTTAATATCTTTATAAGCTGTCAGAAGTTTTTTTGGTTACATTAATTTTACCCACATCTCCATTTAGTCTCTTGACATGATCTTTGAGCTTCTTGTTCTCGGCATGACGCCTTGAATCAACCACGGCCACCATGCGCCAGGCTAAAATTGCAGCCACATGAGTTACAAAATGAGATTCGGGAAAAATTTAGATGCTTCATAAAAAGGCCATTCTTTACTATGTATATCACGATACACTTGACGATAAGTTTTATCAGACTTCGTTCTTATTGTTGTCATAGCTGTTTCACTGCCACATTTCATTTAGTTTTAATCTAAATTAACACTTTCCACTCGAATAACTTTTCACCCATACTCATCCATCACCCGTTTTTTTTTTTTTTTTTTTTTTTCCCTGCAGTAGAGGCCACAACTTAGCAGTGAAAGCTGAGCTTTGGCTTGCCAGCCCCGACATATGAGCTAGAAGCATCATCGGTGTGGCGGGGAACACCCAACCTATTTCGTGAAAAAGAAATTTCTCGCAATCCCCGACATACGAGCTGTTCGGCGAAAAAGAAAAAAGAAATCCCTCGAGAGCGCCAAGACCCGACCTATTCGGCGAAAACGAAATTCTTTGCGAGCGCCGACATGCGAGCTATACAGGCATCATCGGTACGGCAGGTGATACCCGACACTCCGATGACGTTTCTTTTTCTCTATTCGGGGAAAAAGAAATGTCTCACGAGCCCAACATGCACTATAGGGGCATCATCGGTGTAGCGAGTGATACCCGACCTATTCGACGAAAAATAAATTTCTTGAGAACCCTGAAATGCAAGCTATAGAGACGTCATCGGCGTGGCGGGCGTGAGCTATTCGCCGATTTCGTTATGTCGGGTGTCACCTGACAGTCGAGTGGAAAGGGTTAAAACGTTTGCACCAAAATTTTCACACGCACAAAACCCCATGAAATTAATGCAGAGATGCCAACCTGAGAAAGGAGTCATCAGTAAAAAATCCGAAGTTTTCAGTAAAACTGCTTCGACCTTCAGTAAGATTTTCAGTATATCAAAAATATTTATTTTAAAATCTCAGAATCGTTTATAACACTTTTTAAATAAAATAAATGAGTTCCAAAATGTAGTTTTATTTAAAAAGTATATATTTCTGCAGTAGGGGCTATAACTTAGCAGCGAAAGTTCAGTTTTCGCTCGCCACCCCGACATACAAGCATCATCGGCGTGGCAGGTGACACACAAGCTATTCGTCGAAAAGAAACGTCCCGCGAGCGTCCACATGCGAGCTATAGAGATATCATCGGCATGTAGGATGACACCGACATGCAAGATGTTCGGCGGATAATATATGTCTCGCAAGCTCCAACATACAAGCTATAGAGGTGTCATAGGTGTGGCGGGTCACACCCGACACGATGACATTTCTTTTTATCAATTCGGTGGAAAAGAAATGTCTCGCGTGACCCGACATACGAGCTATATAGACGTCATCGGCGTGGCGGATGGCACGCGAGCTATTAGCCGAAAATAAAATTTCTCACGAGCGCCGACATGCGCGCTAAAGAGCGTCATCGGCATGGTGGGTGACACCCAACATTTCTTTTTATCTATTCGGTGAAAAAGAAATGTCTCGCGAGCCCCGACATATGAGCTACAGAGTTGGCGTGGTGGGTGACACCCGACCTATTCGCCGAAAAACAAATGTTTCGCGAGCACTGACATATGAGCTATAAGATGTGGCAAATGATGCCTGACACACAAGCTATTGGGTGAAAAAATTCCTTGCGAGCGCCGACATGCGAGCTCTACAGAAGCGTGATCTGCGTGACGAGATGTACGGCGAAAAAGAAATTCCTGGCGAGCGCTCACGTGGAAACTATGACGCCTCATCATAGAAGTGGCGGGTGACACTCGACACGCCGATGACATTTCTTTTTTATCTATTCGGTGAGAAATGTTTTGCGAGCCCCAACATACAAGCTATAGAGAAGTCATTGGTGTGGCAAATGACACGCCAGCTATTCGGCGAAGAAGAAATTCCTCGTGAGATAAAAACAAACACCACCGTCTATGTACGATATTTAATTAAAAGATGAAATCTATTTACAAATTAAAAACCTCCACTAGCACTTTCGGGGTAACACTTACCCCATTCCTCGTGAGAGCCGACATACGAGCTATAGAGGCGTCATAGGCGTAGCAGATGACACCCGACATGCGAGCTATTCGGTGATTTTGTAATGTCGGATGTTATCCGACAGTTGAGCGGAATGGGTTTGCACCGGAATTTTCACAAACACAAAGCCACATGCAATCAATGTAAAGAACTCTCAAAAGGTGCTGAGCTGAGCTCCCTTTCGGCTTTTGCGCACAGCACTCTCAAATGGCTGTACGGGGAATCATGTGACAAACAGTGTACAAGAAGCTTCGCCTCCGTTTGTGGGGGAAGTCGGAACATCAAAGGCATATAGGGACTACCTGTAATGTGCGTTTTTTAGACCAAAAGACGGCAAAAAAATAAAAAATTGCGTGCGTGGGCTTTTCCGTTTTGGGTGACTCGTAAAACTGGAAGATGGAGTGGAAATCCGTAAAAGTTGGCATCGCTGAATATCGATGAATCCTTTAGAAACAGAACCATCGTATCCTGCCATGGGAGAGCCATTTTCAGTCATCCTTTGCGTCAACAAAATAGCTAACGACTGACCTTATGCTGTATTTATGCAATCACACAACTCGCCCGGAACGAAATAACTGCGCCATCCCAAAGAGCAGGGAACGACATATAAACAATCTCAATTGCACAACACTCCCAAATACTGCTAAACCATCTGTAAACAATCTTCATCAAGATTTCATAACGTACAGCATTGTTTCTCCTACACGGTGCAAAACTCCTCCATAAGCTCCACCTACATGCCAAAAAACGAATCAGAAGGTAAGTGAAAAACATTCCGAAATGTTGGGATTGGCAGTACGTGTTGATTAAGCGTTGTTATACATTTAACCAAATAATGCGTCAAACTTAAAGTGTCATTCGATTCGCCGTTTAAAACGGCATTTTCTACCTTGAAAACATTTTTTTTCCTCAACAATTTTTTGCTGTGGATTGCCGTTTTGGCACAGTCGGGCGCAAATATTACATTTTTTCGTGATTTGTAGCAGTTTGGCGCAAGATAATGAAATTGGCGCAGTTCGGCGCAAACTTTCCATCACTGTTAGATGCATAGTTTTTGTTTTGTTTTTTTCAAATTTTCTACTGGAATGACTGTACGTAAATCTTACATAAGCACACAAGCATTTCTTCTTCAGTATTATTAAGATAATGTCATGCGTCAGTCTTTCAATAAACCCTACCCAGAAACTAAAAACACTTTTCATACATTTACCATTTAACCAACACTCACAGTAAAATATTGCTTTTGTTTATCATACAGTACAAACATACTGTACATATCACTGAGCTGTTCTCTGAGATTAAGAGGTTAGCTCCACTTAGAAATACAAACCACCAGATTAATTTATAAGTAATTATTTACTTACTGTTGCCATATCAAACTTCTCCATTTACAGTGATCTTAACACAGAACTTGAGCTTCACTGGCATCCATCACACAATGTACACAAGACCTTCTATACTTCATACTCATAATCTTTTTCTCATGCAGCCACTCCTGAATTTGATCCTCCCATGACTTCCTTGGCCTTCTTCTGCCTTTTTTTTTTTTTTTTGATTGGAGGTTTAACGACCACCGTGAGCAACTTAATGGGCTATAAGCAGTCGCCCGTCCCTAATTTAGGGTCACTGGCTCCAGGGAAGGGAGAGAGCCAGTGCCGTAAGACAAACACAACATCCATGCCTAACCGGGATTCGAACCAGGACCCCTTTCGGACGAATGATCAGAGGCCATCGCTTAGACCACTGCGCCACCGGGGCGGCCCTCTGCCTTTCTTTCTTGTCACGTGGGATAAAAAAATTTCTAAGTAAGCATCTCGTAACTCATACTTTCAACATGGCCAAACCACCTAAGAATATTAGGCTCAAACTTACTAATAACATTTTGCCTAACATTACACAACTGCAGCACATCTTCGTCTCTCACACAATCAAAACCTGTCTTGCCACAAACTCCCCATAAGTAACGCATCTTTCCAGCACACAAACGACTCCTATGACTTTTCTTTAATACACAGGTTTCATTGCCGCACATAATAGCAGGAACAATTACACTTTTATACACAGTCCTTCGGGACCCTCTTGAGAACCCATCATTTCTGTGAAAACCTCCTAAAGCAGCTATGATTTTCAATGAAGAATTCACTCGCCTACTAATTTCACTATCTAATTTGTTCTCTCTGTCAAACATGCTCCACAAATATACACTCATTCACCTGGTCAATCACTCTGCCATTTAGATTTATCTTGCATTCAGTACTAACAGTCCCTCACTCAAAAATCATAATTTAGCTTTTCCTTTATTTATACTCAGTTTGAATTTCATACCGAGCATAAAAAAGGAAAAAACAAAAATTATGGTTTTTGAGCGAGGAACTGTTAGTACAGAATGCAAGATAAATCTATTTTTTCCCTTATTTATACTCGGTTTGAATTTCATACTGAGGAAATTCAAGAGAAGAAGTGTGTAAAGCTCTAAAATCTCTTCAGAATGGTAAGGTTCCGGGAGTTGATGGCACAACTGCTGAGATGTTGAAATATGGTGGTGAATCTGTAATTGACTGGTTAACTGAAACTTGCCAGTTGTGCTGGGATCTAGGAATCTTCCCTCAGGATAGGAAAGATGCTATCATTGTTCTCTTGTATAAGGGAAAAGGTGATCAGACTGACTGCAAGAACTATTGTGATATTAGCCTACTGAATGCGTTTGGTAAGGTCATTATTGAAAAAGTATGGAGCCTTACATCAGTGAAAGTGTGGGATGTTCAAAGTAGTTTCATGCCTGGTAAAGGCTGCACTAACCAGATTTTTGCATTACACATGATGATTAAAAAGTATCTGGCTGTTGGTAGGAAAGTTTTTGTTGCCTTCATAGATTTAGCGAAAGCTTACGATAGAGTAAACAGGACACTTCTATGGAAGGTATTGAATGAATATGGTGTTACTGGGAATCTACTTAATAGTGTTAAAGCCATGTATGCTAGTAGTAGAGCTTGAGTACAAGTGAATGGTGTTTTATCAAAATGGTTTCTATTGGTGCAGGAGTCAGGCAAGGTTGTGTAATGTCACCATGGCTGTATAATAAATTTATGGATGCATGCATGCGGGATGCCAAAATAGATAATACTGGTTTATGCCTTGGTGATATATGTGTGTGCAGATTGCTGTATGCTAATGACACTGTCCTGTTGGCAGAAAGCAAAAGTGTGTTGCAGAGTATGTTGTTCTGGATGTACGAAGTTTGCATGAAAATCAAACTGAGTATTAGTAAGGGAAAAACTAAAGTTATGGTTTTTGAGAGAGGAACTGGTAGTACTGAATGTAACATGAGTCTAAATGGCACAGTGATTAGCCAATTGAATAAGTTTATGTATTTAGGAAGCATGTTTAACAGAGAGAACAAATTGAATAGTGAAATTAGTAGGAGAGTGAATTCCTCATTGAAAGTCTTGGGAGCTTTTCACAAGAATGATGGGTTCTCAAGGGAGTCCCGCGTGGCTGTGTATGAAAGTGTAATTGTTCCTATTCTGATGTATGGCAGTGAAACCTGGGTAATACAGAAGAAACATAGAAGTCAATTGTGTGCTGGAGAAATGCGTTACTTACGGGGGTTTGTGGCAAGACTCGTTCTGATCGTGGTGATGAATGAAGATGTGTTGGAGTTGTTTAATGTGAAGCAAAATGTTGTTAGCAAGGTGGAGACTAATATGCTTCAGTGGTTTGGCTATGTTGAAAGAATGAGTGATGAGATGCTTACTGAGAAAAAAATTTCAGCCCAAGTGGATGGAAGGAAAGGCAGAGGAAGGCCAAGGAAGTCATGAGAGGATCAGATTCAGGAGTGCCTGCAGGAGAAAAAGATCATGAGTATGAAGTATAGAAGATCTTGTGTACGTCGTGTGATGGATGTCAGTGAAGCCCAAGTTGTGTGTCAAGATCATTGTAAATGGAGGAGTTTGATATGGCAACAGTAAGTAAATAATCTGTTAAAAATTATCTGGTAGTTTGTCTTTTCTTTCTGGAGCTAACCTCTGAATCCCAGAGAACAGCTTAGTGATATGTAGTAGTAGTAGTGTTGAATTGCATACCGCCTTCATATAACTGGGACATTTCGTAGGTTCCCGATTCTTCTAGCATTTTTTCCTCTGTTTTTTTGTTGACAGTCATACTTTTCACGGTGTGCACTGAGCTTCCTAGTTGTAAGCCATATTTAGCACAGTGCCTATTGATTTCATTACTCACTCCTTCCAAGTATGGGAAAGCTCCAATGTATTTCAGTTTTTTCTTTCTCATCTTCCTTTGGTTGTGCACTTCTTGGCCTTCTTTACCCTGAGTCATATGCTTTTTACTCTCATGTATCCATTTATTAATTAGCTTGCTCGGGTACCCATACTCTTGTGCTATTTTCGAGATAAACTCTAGCTCTTGATTTTTTAGCCTGTTGTTAGATGTGTGTGTGTACGCTCGCCGTATCAAGTTTACTATGCTGTTTTTTTTTATGTATCACTGGATGGAGCGACGAGTATGGTATCAGTACAGGTATGTAAGTTGCTTTTCTGAACACCGAGTATTCAAAACTATTTTTGTTTTTCTTTAGTTGGATGTCCAGGAAGGATAGGCAATTATCCTCTTTAAACTCAATAGTTAGCTCTATGGTGTTACAGATTTTGCTAAACTGCTGTGCTAGATCTTGTAGCTCGGCTTTGTTAAGCTTAGACATTATAATAATGTCGTCTACATATCGAGCATAAAGTATTGGTTTTTCAGGTAGATTTTTGAATTATTTCTTTTTCGAGGTATGCCATAATCACTTCTGCGTATAATGCCGATAATGGGGATCCCATAGGGCCACCTTGCGTTTGTTTAAATATATTTCCTTCAAAATGGAAGATGTTGTTTTCCTTGATGAAATATAAGGTATTCTTTAGCTCTTTCAGTTGTGACAAGTTTAGTTCTTTGTTGATGCTTAGTTGTTGCATAATCAATTCGATGGCTAGCTCAACAGGAGTGTTTGGGTATAACGCCTTTACTTCCATGGAGGCCATAGTTATTTGCTCTAGGTCTTGATTAATTAATTTGATGCCAGAATTTTGTACAAGTTACATTGAAATATCGCACGTAAAAGAGAATAGTAGAATGATTAGAGCTATATAATAGTCAGAATTAGAACTACTAATTGGAATTAATGGCATATTGCTCTTGAAAATTATGCTGTTTCTTCCAAAAGCTCTCCAGACAAGTTCTATATGCCGATTAATTTCTTCATCAGTGTGACCCTCACTTGATATCTGCTGTCCAAGATAAACATACGTGTCTGTTATCTCCAGCTTTTCTCCATCAATCGATAAATCTTCATTTCTTGTAAAAGCATTGAACATCACTTTTGTCTTCTGAAAGTTCATTTTTAATCCCACTTCTTTACTCTTGTCAGCAAGTTCCTGGATCATACTCTGCAGCTCTGATGGGGTAGTTGCAAAAATGACTATGTCATCTGCAAAACGAAGGTGAGTTAGATAATCTCCATTAATCTTTATCCTCTTGTTTTCCCAGTTCAGTGATTCAAAGACATTTTCCAATGTGGCATTAAAGAGCTTTGGAGATATGGTGTCACCTTGTCTCACTCCCTTTCCAATTTTTATGTGTGTTGCATTTTCAAACAGCTGAATCTTTGCACTTGCATTTTCATAGATGTTATTAATAATATTAATGTATGCATCTTCAATACCGCAGGATTTCAGAGCCATTGTAACTGCTGATGATTTCACCGAATCAAAGGCTTTTTCATAATCGATAAAAGCCATGCACAATGGAAGTTCATATTCCCTCGCTCTTTCAATTAGTTCTCTCAGTACGTGGATATGATCTATTGTGCTGTAGCCACTCCTGAATCCAGCTTGTTCTCTCGGTTGAGCCATGTCCAATGTTACCTTCAAGCGGTGTGACAGAACTTTAGTGAAGATTTTATAAACCACTGATAAGAGGCTGATAGGTCTGTAGTTCCTGAGATCCTCAATGTCGTCTTTTTTATGTAGCAGGATCATTGTAGCATTGTTCCAATCCTCAGGAATGTTCCCTTCATTAAGGCATCGAGTGAAAATTTGGGCGAGTACTGTTTCGATTTCTCCACTTGCTTCTTGTATGATGTCTACAGTAATTCCATCTTCTCCTGGAGCTTTCCCCGTTTCATGTTCTTGATTGCATGTGCAACTTCTGCTGGGAGGACTGGAAGAACTCTAGTACTGGTACCTTTCATGATGTCTGGAGTACATGTATCATCCCTTTCATATAATTTGGAGTAGAAATCTTTCACTCTTGTCAAAATTTCGCCTCTATTTCTTGTTACAGAATCATCTTCTTTTCTCAGTGCCATAATCTGTTTTATTCCCTTACTGAGATGTCCCTTTGCTATCTTTAGGCTTTGGTTGTTTTCAATTGCATTCCTCACTAGTTCACAGTTGAATTTCCTTACGTCTTCAGTGATACTTTTTTGTACTGTCTTGCATAGCTCTATATATTCCACTTTGGAAGTCACATCTTCTTTAGTTGTCCTCATCTCTCTTCTTTTTTGCATCAACATTTTGGTTTTTCCTGATAATTTGTTCACATGCAACTTGTTCTTAGACCCAGCTAATTTTGCTGCTATTTCCATAAGAGTTTTGGTTACTTTTCTGTTAACTTCAGAAATATCCACATCTTCCGATGTTAGGCCTTCTAAAGCAGATAATCTGTTTTTCAGTTCCAACTTGAAGGTATTATGGTGTTTTTTAAGGTTGGTTATGTCAATACATTTTGTTTGTCTTATGAGCTTGCCACGTTCGAGTTTAGTGTTGAGGTGCATCTTACATCTCACCAATCTATGGTCACTACCTGTGTTGAACTTGTTTAGCACACTGCAGTCTTCTATGACAAATTTTTTGTTACACATAATAAAATCAATTTCACTTGTCGTCCCATTTGGATGTCTCCATGTCCATTTCCTGTGTGGCTTTTTCTTGAAGAAGGAGTTCAAGATGAAAAACCCTTCTGCCTCTGCAAACTCAACGAGAGTATTTCCACGCTGGTTTCTGTTGCCGTGACCGAATTTACCTACTAAAGTTTCATTCTGTTGCTGTTGCCCTATTTTTGCATTGAAATCTCCCATAATTATCTGCAAGTTTTGCTTACCTTTATTATTTAGATGACGAATTTCCTCATAAAATTCTTCAATTTCTTCTTCAGGATGACTTGTGGTTGGCGCATAAGTTTGAATAATCTGAGCCTGGTATCTTCTCGAGAGTTGGATAACGAGTCGGCAGCTCTGTCGGAGGAACTTTCAACTTCTACAACTTTATCCTTCAGTTTCTTGTTTATTATAAATCCAACACCACTAGTTTTGCCAGTATCTGTCCCACGATAGTAGAAGAGATGTCCACTTTTCAGTTCAATGAAATCTTCTCCTTTTCTCCTTACCTCACTTAGCCCGACGATGTCCCACTTGATCCTTTGTAGTTCCTCTTCCAATTCAAGAAGCCTTGAATCAGAAGATAGGGAGCGTCCATTATACGTAGCCAAGGTCAGCATCAGATGGCAGCCTAGTCCGGTCCTCCGGGGATTCTTAGCACCCTCTGCCTTCATGTCGCACTGGCCGCTGCCTTGGCCAGGTACATTCCAGCTGCCGGAGACTGAGGGCCAAGATTTAAGTTGTGGAGTCATTTTGGAGGGGTTTGGCCATAACTCACCACGCTGGCCAAGCGGGTTGGTGAGTGTGGGATAGCATTTCTTCTAATCCCGATGGTATAGTTATATTGGCGGACATCAGAGCCCCTTTTAGTGGGAACAGGATGCACCACGAGAAGGCGGGGTTGACATTTGTCAAGGAGAGGCTGTGATGTTACGCATCACCTGACCTTACATCCCATATATATATACATAGTCATCTGATGACGTAGTCATTTTTGCAACTACCCCATCAGAGCTGCAGAGTATGATCCAGGAACTTGCTGACAAGAGTAAAGAAGTGGGATTAAAAATGAACTTTCAGAAGACAATGAAGCTTTATCGATTGATGGAGAAAAGCTGGAGATAACAGACACGTACGTTTGCCTTGGACAGCAGATATCAAGTGAGGGTCACATTGATGAAGAAATTAATCGGCGTACAAAACTTACCTGGAGAGCTTTTGGAAGAAACAGCATAATTTCCAAGAGCAATATGCCATTATGTCTTAAAAGAAAAGTGTTTGATCAATGCATCTTTCCAGTGCTTACGTGTGGTGCAGAGACGTGGACCTTAACTAAAAGAGACATACAAAGGCTGCAGACAACTCAAAGAAGAAGCATGGAGAGGTGCATGCTTGGTGTAACCAGGAGAGATAAGAAGAGGAACTCGTGGATCCGAAAAATGACAAGAGTGGAAGACATCATGATCAGAGTTAAATCCCTGAAATGGCAATGGGCTGGACATACTGCCAGAAGGACAGGCCATCAATGGACAGCCGAAATTTTAGATTGGATTCCAAGGGACAGGAAAAGACCCCGAAGAAGACCACATGAAAGATGGGTGGATGAAATTCGAAAGTATGAGGGAGTGTAATGGAGGAGACTGGCACAAGACAGACCGTTGTGGAGGAAACTTGGGGAGACCTTCGTCCATCAGTGGATTGATAATGGTTGACAATGATGATGATATATACGTACAGTATATGCATGTATATATAATTTGCAACCACTATCAATCCACTACTGGATGAAAGTCTCCAAGTTTCTACTTCCACAACAGTCTGCCTTGAGTCAGTTTCTTTCATGCTTTCGAATTTCATGTACCCATCTCCCTCTTGTTATCGTTTGGGTATTGTTTTTTCCCTTGCTATCCAGTTCAATATTTCAACTCTCCGTCGGTGGTTCTTTCTTCTAGCAATACGTCCATCCCATTGCAATTTCAGGAATTTTGACCATGTCTTCCACTCTTGTCATATTCGCGATCCACGAGTTCCTATTTGTATCTTTCCAGGTAACATCAAACATGCATCTCTACATGCTTCTTTCAGTTGTCTGCAACATCTGTATGTCTATTTTAGTTGAGGTCCATGTCTGTGCTTCATGCATAAGAACTGGAAGGATGCACTGATTAATCAGTTTCTTTTTAAGAAATAATGCATCCGACAAAGTTTTATAGGTTTCTTCATCAATGTGACAATGTGGTCATCGCTTAATATCTGTTGCTTAATTTCGGTATCGGTACCTTTACATTTTCCCTATCAATCACCAAATATAAAATTTAAATATTAATTTCTTGTAAAAAAAGCACTTTCGATCAGTATATACACTATCTAACAACAAGTAATTGGACACCCCTGCAATCGACGATACCTGCGGTCCTGACACACGTCACGGCCGCCGCCGTTAAATATCGTGTGGGAAACAACAATGCAACCAGTCGCATGCAAGATGCCACGCAGTCGGAGCTCTCTGATTTCAAGAAAGGTGTAATCGTCGGGTATCACAGAAATGGCCGATTCATACGTGACATATCCAGCGAGTTGAAGTACCTAAAATCGACAGTGGCCTACTTGATTGGCAAGTGGAAGATGAGAGGTAACTGTCGGAATGTGCCCCGACCCGGCAGACCCACAAAACTGGGAGTTGGAGATCAACGGGTGCTGGCCAGAGAAATTCGGAAGAGCCGCACCAAATCGATGGGCCACATCCGCGAGGAGTTTCAACAGGCATCCGGGAGTGTTCTTTCGATGAATATCATCCGTAAGGAAGTCCATCTGCTCGGTTATCATGGACGTGCTGCTGCATACAAGCCTTTGATCGCCAAGTCCAATAGCGCTGCTCGGCTAATGTGGTGCAAAGAATGTCGGCAGTGGACCGTTGAACAGTGGAAACAGGTTCTCTGGAGCGACGAATCAAGGTTCACCCTCTACCGTTCGGATGGCAGGGTCTGGGTTTGGCACCTGCCTGGAGAACGCCTCCTGCCGGAATGTATTGTGCCAACTGTGTAGTTCGGCGGCGGTGGAATTATGCTATGGGGGTGTTTCTCCTGGTCTGGCACGGGACCCTTGGTCGCAATTAATGGTAGACTCAAAGCCGAGACCTACTGCACCATTTTGGATGACCATGCGCTTCCTACATTGTGGCAGTTTTACGGGGTGGACCCATGTTACTTTCAGGATGACAATGCCACCTGTCATGTTGCGAGGTCCACCATGGCTTGGTATGGTGACAATGGGGTTAATCGAATGGACTGGCCTGCACAGATCCCGAACCTTAACCCTATCGAGCACCTCTGGGATGAGTTGGAGCGTCAACCTACGGGGTGCCCCCACCGTCCGAAATCGGTGAAAGAACTGTCCTGTCTTCTCCAAGCCGAGTGGAAGAAAATATCGCTAGCCGTCGTACAACGCCTGGTTGAGAGTATGCCCCGGAGGGTCGCAGCTGTAATTGTTGCTCGTGGATGCTCCACCAACTATTGAAGGTGAATAAACTTCGTTTTCCTTTGCTATCACAGGTGTCCAATTACTTGTTGGTAGATAGTGTATATATATATATATATATTATTGTTATTATTATTAAACGGACAGCATCAGCACAGGCGCAGTAACTTAGCTTTCAAAGCGGTATCGTGATATCTACAAAATTGAGATGCAGCCACCCCCCATCTCAGCTTACCACGAGCCGCCACTGGATAAGACAAAAAATAAAATTTAATATAGCACTTAAATTTACAAGTGGAAAGGTGTGTTAATATAATAGAAACACAATAGAAAACTGGACTGGTCAAAAACAAGTGTTATTTGGACAACCAAAATTCTAATTAATTGGGCAAGAAATTCTCTTCCCAATGTTCAAATTAACGTTTAAACTTTGGTCTGCTATGCATAATAACTATTTTAAGCTTAAACAAGCATACCTACTTTGTCAATTACCTTTTTAATAAAATATCTTTTACATATTTCTTCTTTTTTTTATTTTCATTAAACTAAACAACTGAGCTAGAGGTTTCTGCCTTAATGTAGATATTCATTATCTTGCCATCATGACACACACTCTTTTAAGACACAAAGCTGAATGGAATCAAAAATTGATCTTACTCATCCTCTTCCTTTTTAAAAACACTATTTTATCTAAAAAAATTCAGCTTACATTCAAGCATATATGTTAATTTAAATGAAATGACACCACAAAATCAATACACTTCATAAGAATATTACCTAAGTTCCTTTCCAAATAAAAGCATGTCACTTGCATCTTCTTTAGCTCTGTCAACCATCCTTTCAGCAGCATCCCTGAGCTGTAGAACACCATTAAATACTTGCTTCATTTGCTCCCTCACAATTGTGAGCTGGGAGGCAGCATCAATTGGGATTAATTCCTAAAATAAAAGGAAAAAATAATTCATTGCAGGTTTGTTTTTTTTTTTTTTTTTTTTTTTTTTTTTACTTTTTTTCCATATAACAGTAAAAGTTCCAGCATACCACTATGCACACTGTACTTCACCATGGTCATACATAGGAGTTGGTCCATTGTCTTCCAGTACATGCAAGTTCTGCATGGTTATCAGAATGCCTTCCACACTGATGAGAAGGCTGAAGAATGAGCTATACATAGGCTTGTGTCCTAGTTTGACAAACTTTCAGCAAATCTTTACAACTCCAGAGTATGTAAATCTTGCCCGATAGCCTGCAACCCAGAGGAAGTTGGATGCTTCTTTCTTTACCCAGAGCTTGACAGAATGAGACTCAGACTTCAGAAGTAAGAATTCTGGAATAGGGATACACTTCTGGACTATCAGTTCAACAATATCTCCATAGCACTATTTATCAGAGTTGCCACCTTCCATAGATCCACAGACACAGCTTTAATTTGCATAAAATGCCTTCATAATGCCATCATAAGGAAAAAACTTCCCACATTAGACATCAATACAATGTCCAAAAAATCATCTTGAATCAGTTGGTCATCATATTTCTCAAGCATGAAGGTCAAAATTATTTCCATCCTACTCTGTGCTGCAAATGCGTGCATTGCATTACATCTGCTCTTCACCTTAACAAAAACCTTGAAAATACCCTAGCTAGCTATAATAAGAAAATACCAAATTTGAACAGATCTCATTTGCTCTTGCACAACGACTTCACACAATGTATCAGGAGCAGACAAGAAGACATGCCTGCACTACTTTGAATCTGCCACAGCTTTCTCTATCTTTGCACAGTTTTAAGGAGTTTATTTAAAACCATTTCATATAGTATGCAAAATCAAAACATAAAACCTAACATGCAAATCATATAAAAACACTGATATAACAAAATGTGTAAAAATATGTCAATCAAGAAAATGATGCAGCTGCACACAATTTTCGATAATCCAGCATCACTTTCTTATACCCAAGGTACTAAATAACAGATAACAGTTATAATATGTGCAGTGTGAGAAAAATATTTTAAGAGATTAGAACCAGATCTGTAAAAGTCTTTCCTTTGATATTTGAGCAAGATTACACGAAAAAAAATAATAATAAAGGATTAAAATGGCTAATTAAGTTGACAAAAACATATTTTGGTGTATTTCCACATAATATTCCATTGAAAGACACCCAAAACATATTGCAGGCATGAAAGTGGACAGTGATAGAAAAAGCTATACTTTTAATGTGGGTGGGGGTAACAAAGTGTAGAATCTTACATTTTACCCTCTAATGTATACTACCGTGGCATTTATGTATTGGAAACATGCCTGTTAACTAAATAGTTATAGAAAACAAAATATATAGTTCAATATAATGTAAGGGGGAAAAAATTGCTGATGAGGTCATATGTAGGCTATAGAAAATCCCTCACCTTAGTAGAGAACGATGTCTTTAATAAAATGTGGAAATTACTCCAATGTCCCCCAATGCAGAATACTTCGTGCTACGTGAGTAAAATCATAAACATTACGACCGTCTGCACCCGATACAAAAGGTGAATTTAATGGCACACTTAAAATTAAGATGACATAGTTAAAAATAATTAAAATGCGCGAGACCTTTCGGGTGCTCCCTGCAGGTACCATCATCAGACGCGATGCAAGAGGCAACATATATAAAGAATTACACAGTTAAACAAATTAAACAAATGACATCTTAATGAATGGTTGAATGAAAAGTATTTACAATGATGCGTAAATGAAGTGTCCGTGGATGATCTAATGAACCACGTGTGCCATGTCATCACAAGAAGGGGGGGGGGGGGGGGTGAGAGAATTAGGAATGGGAATTCAGAGAGGTTCAGATTGTATGGATGTGGCTGAGATCAGGTGTTTCCAGGGTCGAGGAATATTTCTGGGTAGTTCATCATTACAGCAAGTATCGGAAAATTTGTCTATGTATAGGCTTTCAGTGAACAATAATTGAGATTTTGTGTTAGGAGTTGTGAGGATTTTGGATTTGTCCTAAATGGGGGTGTGATTCCTCTTGAGTAAGAGACGGGATAGAGCAGTGGAGGAAGATCCATTGCGACAGTCATATTGATGTTCGTTTAAACGAATCCCGAGCGACCTGGATCTGGAGCCAATGTAACAGGTGTCATTAAGGTCTGGGGATTGGGATTTAAGGGGGACAAGGTAAACCCCATGTCTTTGAAAATTCGTGGGTCGGTCCCTGTCGTTCTTAATGAAAGAGAACAAATTGGAAACTTTGATCCCAAAATTCAAATTATGACGATGGCAAATGGACTTTAAAGGTCTGGTTATGGAGGGAACAAAAGGTAAAGATCCGACAAACTTGTGATTTGGACTGTTACCAATCAGGGTAGAAGAGATGGAGCGAAGAAATCTGTTGGTCAGCCTGTCAATCAAATTCGTGGAATAACCATAAGACACTGCCAAGTCGCGGATGGTTTGTAGTTCGGTCCTACGGATGTAATAAGATGAGGAATGCGAGAAAGCACGGCGGATTAAAAAGTTAAAAGCTGAAAATTTGTACCCCGTGGGGTGGGAGGAGGAGGCCGGAATAATAATGGGACAAGAACTGGGTTTACGAAACACACTGAATGACAGATGGAGAGAGGAACGGTGAAGGTTGAAGTTCAAAAAAGGTATATAGTTATCGACCTCCAACTCCATGGTAAACTTGATGGAAGAGTGTTTGGACGAGAGGTGGTCGACGAAAGAGTAAAGTTGTTCTTTAGTGGAGGGCCAAAAAATAAGAATATCGTCAACGTATCGAAGGAAAAAAGGGGCTTGATGGCGAAGGAGTCAATCAGCTCAGTTTCCAAATCCTGTAATAAAATTTCTGCCAGAAAGGATGAGAGAGGGGACCCCATAGGGGCTCCCGAGCACTGTTTATAGACAACTTGGTCAAACTTAAAAAACGAGCGTTTGTATACCAGTAGTAGGGCTGACATGATGGCCTAAATTTCAGAGTCAGAAAGGACAGCTTGAGACCTGAGCTTGTCAAAAATGAGATTGTGAACAAATGGTACCGGGACATTAGGGAAGAGTGAAACGACATCAAGCGATGCCATAAAAAATGGGGTGGAGTTGGAGGAGTGGAAGGCTTTAATTTTGTTTAATGCATCCACCGAACTAGAAGTTGAATAGGGTGAATGTAACATCAAGGGCTGAAGGTAACGTTTTAAGGCAGATTCCAATGGTTGGGTGGGGCTGGTGGAGGCAGAAACTAGAGGTCTTACTGGAAAGTCAACTTTATGGAGTTTGACTTTTCCGAATAACTCTGGAACACGAGGACCCATGGGCGGTCGCATGTGAGTTGAAATAGCTGACGGTAGCGAAGAATGATTACGTAATCTACTAAGGGCTGTAATGGTAGATTGTGTAGGATCCTTTGTCACAACCTGGTGTTCAATGGTAGTGATAGCTTCTTTAACTTTATGGAGGTAATCTGACTGGTTAAGCACAACAATGTGGTTAGATTTGTCAGCCGAGGTAATGGCAAGATCGGGGTTGTCTTTAAGAAGCTTGAGTTCCCTTAATTCCGGACGAAGTTCACCCGGAATTCGGTTTGTGAGTCCATAGGATTTATTGTAAGAGTTCAGAATTTTATACCTGGTACAGTCTTGGTCGGAAGGAGGCAGCGACTGCATAATGTTCTCGAGTTTCGAAATGTCCTGTAGTTTCCTAAGTCCATGGTAGGGATAGGCAAACTTAGCACCATGGTTCAAAGCAGTGATTTGAGTAGGGTTTAATTGCGTGTCACTCAAATTCTTGAAAAGTGGTACAGTCTCTAAATGTCTGCGGCGAAAACTCGAAGCTCGGTCAATAGGTCTGTAATTGACCTCGGACGACACAAGTTGTCGAAGTTTTTTTATATGAATGATGCTGCGACGCTCAGACACTGTGATGCATGATGCTGAAATAGTAGTTAATAAACGATTAAACTGAATGGGATGAGTCACTGGAACAAGCCTTTGGTATGTAGTATATAACTTATGGTTCAAAATATCTAAAAATCCTCGTTTTAATCTTATTTCAGCTGATAAGCGTTTACATTGGGCTGTATGAAGAATACGTTCGTCTCACCAAGATATGGGTCGAGAACTTAAGGTAAGATATCTAGGGAATACACCAAGATGTCGGCAATTGATGAGGAAGGCAAGGCGTGTGCCCTCTGTAATGAACTTCAATTTGAGTTTGCAAAAAATAATAATAGCCAGTTCAATAGTATGCGAATAAAAGACGTACAAACAAACGTACCAGAGAGCGGTTCCTCGGGAATCCAATGCAGAATACTTCGAGCTACGTGAGTAAAAGCATAAACATTACGACCGTCTGCACACGATACAAAAGGTGAATTTAATGACACACTTAAATTAAGATGACATAGTAAAAAATATTTAAAATGCGTGAGACCTTTAGGGTCCTCCCTGCAGGTACCCATCATCAGACGCGAAAAAAACTACACACCATGGAAGAGGCAACATATATAAAGAATTACACAGTTAAACAAATGACATCATAATGAATGGTTGAATGAAAAGTATTTACAATGATGCGTAAATGACGTGTCCGTGGATGATCTAATGAACCACGTGTGCTATGTCATCACAAGAAGGTGGGGGGAGATGAGAGAATTAGGAAGAGGAATTAAGAGAGGTTGAGATTGTATGGATGTGGCTGAGATCAGGTGTTTCCAGGGTCGAGGAATATTTCTGGGTAGTTCATCATTACAGCAAGTATCGGAAAATTTGTCTATGTATAGGCTTTCAGTGAACAATAATTGAGATTTTGTGTGAGGAGTTGTGAGGATTTTGGATTTGTCCTAAATGGGGGTGTGATTCCCCTTGAGTAAGAGACGGGATAGAGCAGTGGAGGAAGATCCATTGCGACAGTCATATTGATTTTCGTTTAAACGAATCCCGAGCGACCTGGATCTGGAGCCAGTGTAACAGGTGTCATTAAGGTCTGGGGATTGGGATTTAAGGGGGACAAGGTAAACCCCATGTCTTTGAAATTTCGTGGGTCGGTCCCTGTCGTTCTTAATGAAAGAGAACAAATTGGAAACTTTGATCCCAAAATTCAAATTATGACGATGGCAAATGGACTTTAAAGGTCTGGCTATGGAGGGAACAAAAGGTAAAGATCCGACAAACTTGTGATTGGGACTGTTACCAATCAGGGTAGAAGAGATGGAGCGAAGAAATCTGTTGGTCAGCCTGTCAATCAAATTCGTGGAATAACCATAAGACACTGCCAAGTCGCGGATGGTTTGTTGTAGTTCGATCCTACGGATGTCATAAGATGAGAAATGCGAGAAAGCATGGTGAATTAAAAAGTTAAAAGCTGAAAATTTGTATGCTGTGGGGTGGGAGGAGGAGGCCAGAATAATAATGGGGCAAGAACTGGGTTTGCAAAACACACTGAATGACAGATGGAGAGAGGAACGGTGAAGGTTGAAGTCCAAAAAAGGTAAATAGTTATTGACCTCCAACTCCACGGTAAACTTGATGGAAGAGTGTTTGGACGAGAGGTGGTCGACGAAAAAGTAAAGTTGTTCTTTAGTGGAGGGCCAAAAAATCAGATTACCTCCATAAAGTTAAAGAAGCTATCACTACCATTGAACACCAGGTTGTGACAAAGGATCCTACACAATCTACCATTACAGCCCTTAGTAGATTACGTAATCATTCTTCACTACCGTCAGCTATTTCAACTCGCATGCGACCACCCATGGGTCCTCGTGTTCCAGAGTTATTCGGAAAAGTCAAACTCCATAAAGTTGACTTTCCAGTAAGACCTCTAGTTTCTGCCACCACCAGCCCCACCCAACCATTGGAATCTGCCTTAAAACGTTACCTTCAGCCCTTGATGTTACATTCACCCTATTCAACTTCTAGTTCGGTGGATGCATTAAACAAAATTAAAGCCTTCCACACTCCTCCAACTTCACCCCATTTTTTATGGCATCGCTTGATGTCGTTTCACTCTTCCCTAATGTCCCGGTACCGTTTGTTCACAATCTCATTTTTGACAAGCTCAGGTCTCAAGCTGTCCTTTCTGACTCTGAAATTTAGGCCATCATGTCAGCCCTACTACTGGTATACAAACGCTCGTTTTTTAAGTTTGACCAAGTTGTCTATAAACAGTGCTCGGGAGCCCCTATGGGGTCCCCTCTCTCATCCTTTCTGGCAGAAATTTTATTACAGGATTTGGAAACTGAGCTGATTGACTCCTTCGCCATCAAGCCCCTTTTTTTCCTTCAATACGTTGACGATATTCTTATTTTTTGGCCCTCCACTAAAGAACAACTTTACTCTTTCGTCGACCACCTCTCGTCCAAACACTCTTCCATCAAGTTTACCATGGAGTTGGAGGTCGATAACTATTTACCTTTTTTGGACTTCAACCTTCACCGTTCCTCTCTCCATCTGTCATTCAGTGTGTTTCGTAAACCCAGTTCTTGCCCCATTATCATTCCGGCCTCCTCCTCCCACCCCACGGCGTACAAATTTTCAGCTTTTAACTTTTTAATCCGCCTTGCTTTCTCGCATTCCTCATCTTATTACATCTGTAGGACCGAACTACAAACCATCAGCGACTTGGCAGTGTCTTATGGTTATTCCACGAATTTGATTGACAGGCTGACCAACAGATTTCTTCGCTCCATCTCTTCTACCCTGATAGGTAACAGTCCCAATCACAAGTTTGTCGGATCTTTACCTTTTGTTCCCTCCATAGCCAGACCTTTAAAGTCCATTTGCCATCGTCATAATTTGAATTTTGGGATCAAAGTTTCCAATTTGTTCTCTTTCATTAAGAACGACAGGGACCGACCCACGAAATTTCAAAGACATGGGGTTTACCTTGTCCCCCTTAAATCCCAATCCCCAGACCTTAATGACACCTGTTACATTGGCTCCAGGTCGCTCGGGATTCATTTAAACGAACATCAATATGACTGTCGCAATGGATCTTCCACCACTGCTCTATCCCGTCTCTTACTCAAGGGGAATCACACCCCCATTTGGGACAAATCTAAAATCCTCACAACTCCTCACACAAAATCTCAATTATTGTTCACTGAAAGCCTATACATAGACAAATTTTCCGATACTTGCTGTAATGATGAACTACCCAGAAATAGTACTCGACCCTGGAAACACCTGATCTCAGCCACATCCATACAATCTTAACCTCTCTTAATTCCTCTTCCTAATTCTCTCACCCCCCCCCTCTTTCTTGTGATGACATGGCACACGTGGTTCATTAGATCATCCACGGACACGTCATTTACGCATCATTGTAAATACTTTTCATTCAACCATTCATTATGATGTCATTTGTTTAACTGTGTAATTCTTTATATATGTTGCCTCTTCCATGATGTGTAGTTTTTATCGCGTCTGATGATGGGTACCTGCAGGGAGGACCTGAAAGGTCTCACGCATTTTAAATATTTTTAACTATGTCATCTGAATTTAAGTGTGTCATTAAATTTACCTTATGTATCGTGTGCAGACGGTCATAATGTCTATGCTTTTACTCCAATGTCTTTATAAGATAAAAATGTTGTATGGAAATTAAATCTTGAAGGTCTGAAAAACTTCAGACATGTTTGCTGATAAATAAAAGTTTGATGAAAAATAAATGTTTATTCTTGATCTGACAAAATTATTAATGAAGAAATATGATAAATGCTTGCAAAAATGTTAGACATTTTGTAGATTAGTAATATTAATAAAAGTCATTCACAACTAATGTAATTTCATTTTCTTTAGTTGTTTCTGTCTAACAATTTGTTCTAACCTTCTTTTATGAGTCAGTCGGCTAGAGTTTTCTTTCTCTTGAACCAATTCATTTAATTTTAATTTGCTGCGTATGTTTTTAGAGATATTTAGCTCCTTTCGTCTTCTTTCCATTTCTTCTTCCTTATCTTGTAATTCTTTCTTATATTCTGAATATGATGATTTCATATTCTGGCATAAATCTCTATTTACAGGGTCATGCAAATAACATGGTTCGTACTCTTCCAAGCAAAATAAATTCAAGTAATTTTCAAGGACTTTCTAAACCCGAATTATCATATGTGTGTACTATCTGTCGGTGGGTATTTTAGTAAGTTCTGACCATTAATCTTAGTTGGGGGGGAGCACACATTCCATGACCAGCCATTAACCCTTGCCCACAGTTTGTTTATTTTATTAACTTTGAATTGCCCCTCTGTTTTGGTAATTTTTGAAATCATTTTATTTCATGGAATATTTTGAAAGGGTACATTATTTTCTTATTCATTGCTGGTATAACACTTATTGTCTGTTTTAACCTTTTATTTTTGATGCATGACTTTCACGCATCTTTTCTTTTTTTTTTATGCAGTCAGGAGAAGAAAGGCTTCAATGCATGAAGCACAAGTAATTCCTGGAAGTTCCATCCTCCTGCAAGAATGCATCCCTAACCACAGTAAACAGAAGCCCATCACAATTTGTCAATACATCATTCCACTTATTTTACTCACATTGCTGATACTTTACTCTGTAGTGATATCATAGCCAAGGTACCAGCTGTCTACACACTCCCCTGGGTTGAACGCAAGTTCTGCGCTATTTGACCAGCTTGGTGGTTTTATTGGAACTACACAGAAATCTCCTATACAACTTTTTAGCAGAAAATTATTTTACACATGCTTTTTCATATCATTACTTAACAAACAAAACAATTTTTTTCAAGTACTATTTACAGAGCATTAAACTTTTTCAAGTACTTTTAAGGACTTGAAAATGAACTTTTTAATTCAAGGACTTTTCATGGTTTTCAAGGAGCGTACAAACCATGAATAATCATTTTTCTTTAAAAATTCCAAGGCTGTCTTATCTTGACTCAGTAGCTTATATTTTACAGTTTGAACAGATGAAAATGTTTCAATTTTCATGTTGCTGGATTCTTTATCAAGTACATCCCGCATCATACTAAAGGAACCTTCCACTTGAGGGCCATGAAAACAACTCAATAATGCCTTCACCATTTTTGAGAGGGCACTGAATTTGTTTAATTTAAAAAGTGCAGCCCACCAAAGGTCAATACACAAGACATTTCCAGATTCATCTTGATGTGATGGTAGAGATTTGTCAACCTGGTATAAATGAACATCAAAAGAATACTGTGCTTCATCTTCCTCTAATAAAACATTTTGTACTAACTGGAGCAATATCTTCAGCCTACCTAAAGTAACAGAATGTCCTCTAGCTACTGGATCTATTGCTGAAATGCACTTCAGAAGGGGGTTATCCAAGGGCAATTTTTTTGCCTGTATTGAGCACATTGGATGTAAGCCTAAAAAGTCCACCACTGTGACATTCTTCAAATCTTTTGTTACAACAGACTCAGTCGATGAACCCAAAACATATTAGTTTTTTTCAGTCTGTTTTCCTCTAAAGAAACATCCAAAGCAATCAGCTGTCTCACTGATTTATCTTTTGAAACTTCTTGTTTCAGAAAACAGGATAAAAAATTCAAAAGCAACTGCTCCTGTTCATCATGAAGTTTGTGAATCAAGGGTTCTTTTGTTTGAAATAAACAAACATACGTCTTTAAAGAGTGGGAGTGCAGCTGTATAAAAATGCAATATGAGTTTGGTTTTCTTTCTCTCATAAAATAACTTTTGTGCTATTTTAGTTTTCCTAGCTTTTCCTTCTGGCGTGAGACTTTTCTCCATCAGATACTTCTTTAATCTTTTTAATTTTAGCCCTCCCCACACTGCTTACATTATTTTTCTGGTAAATGGCACATAGTAAAGAAAATATATGGTTTTATCACTAACAGAAAGAAAAGCATAGTATAAAATCGTAAGGGCATCAAAAATCCGTAAGTTGTTAAATGAAACATCGTAGCAGGACAGCCATCTATGGGGAACCATATTGTCCACAGTCGTGAATTTAATACACAATATAAGGCAAATCTCAGCCAAGCCTTCCTTCTCATCAGCTGACCATTTAAAGTCATTATATACATCACTAAAATACTTCTCAACATGCCCTTCAAAAGGCTTACAAAACTTTTTGGCACAATTTTGAATATGATGAAAAGAATTGCCATCCATATCTAGTAAATGAGGAGCTTTTTCACGCACACTCGCTTCTAGGCCAGATTTCGATCCCCGCATCACAGTGCATGAATCCATTAAAATAGACATTAAATTATTTAATGGAATATCAAGTTCTTGAAAGACTTTTAAAACTTCATTAAAAAGTGTTTCAGAGCAAACTCTTGTTACACTAATGCTAGTTAAGTGCTCAACCACCACTCAATTATTAACAGATAAAAAGTAACTAACTAAAATTGACACAACTCTCTTAAAATTGCTACTGGTCGCTTCATCAATATTTAGAGAAAATTTGCAATTCCGCAAATTCTCCGTTGTTTCCTTCATAAATGTTTTGGCAAAACCAAGACGCATTTTGTATGAGGCAGTCGTTCGTGACATAGCCAGGTGATTTAGTGCTTTCTTGTCACTAGCAAGTACTTTACTTAACTCAATGAGTACTGGTGACATAGTGATAGGCAAATTGTGTTCTGCCAGTACTCTTAAGACTAAACACTGTGCATTTGTGATTCTATCACATAGTGGCACATTGACAGGCATCTGAACTATAGTTGAACAGCTTGCATGGGATGCTGATGAAACTTCAGAATTAGTTGATGTTGATGGCTTTGGGGCACTGAAAAGGTTGGCAGGTAAAGTATAGTTTAAACTCTTTATTTGTTCTTTAGAAATGTGCATTTTGCTCTTTATATGTTCCGAAATAGTGGCGAATCCTCTTTTGCCATAATAAATGCTGTCAGAGCAAAGTTTGAAGGTGACTTTTCCGCTTACTTCAATTTTTTTAATGCTATCTCCTACTTACACTTCTACATCTTCCAACATCTCGTCACCAACATTTTTCGACACTTTAATCGTCACAATTTTATTCAGCCAATCAAACTTAAACTTAGTTTTTTCCTGAGCATCGATGGCACTCACTTTGTGCTCATCTTTTAAAATTACTTCCATCGTAACAAATCGTTAAAAATAATTACATAAAAACAACATTAAACACACAAGCCCGAAAAATTAAGCAACGAATGTTTTTTTAAGAAATGAATATATACGCACTGAATTGCAGAAAGAGCATCACAAAATGATAGTTAATAGATCGTACAGTCATCCATCCTTTCACGATAGGCGCCGATTTATCTTCAAACCTGCCAGCAGGTTCGGATGAAAAAAGCACACACAAAATGACAACTTCTGATTTAAAATAAAGCTATTTTCTTCCAAAACTAAACAGCACAGCATTAAATTTTTATTTTTTTAGAAAAGATCAATCACTAAAATAAAATACTACGCCCGACCGATTGAAACGAAAGCCAAAACTCGAAAGCTGGCTTGGAAAGAACAATCGTGAATATTTCACATACAAAGAAAAGCAACAGGATGATTCACCTACAACCAGTACAGCAGACCGCACCTGCCTTTTTCTCCCCTTCACACTCCAATTGATCTAGCTGCTGAGAGAAATGGTTAGCTTTCCTTACATTCTTCCCTCAAACTGTTGCTAAGCTACGCGTGGCCACAGGAATAGGTGATACGTCATTCCCCGCCATACGAAACCTCGCCGCTGTAACCATCCCGTCATTTGAATTCATTACGATTTTGCTTTTTGGAAGAGTGAGGTATACCCCCCCCCCTCCATGAAATTTTTATTGCATTTTTGGAACAATATCGGTAACTCCAAAAACAGAACGGAAAAAAATGGATTTCCATGTGTCTTTCATGCCTGATATTGACAAAACATCTAAGAAAAATGCCACATTATTAAAAAATTCAAGAACACATACATCACATTATATTACATATCACTAAGCTATTCTCTGAGATTCAGAGATTAGCTCCAAAAAGAAATACAAACTACCAGATATTTTTACTTACTGTTGTCGTATCAAACTTCTCCATTTACAGCGACCTTGACATACAACTCATGCTTCACTGACATCCATTACAGGCCGTACACAAGATCTTTTATACTTCATACTCATAACCTTTTTCTCATGCAGACACTCCTGAATCTGATCCACCCATGTCTTCCTTGGACTGCCTTTCCTTCCTGCCACTTGGGCTAAAAATATTTTCTTAGTAAGCATCTCATCACTCATTCTTTTAACACGGCCAAACCACCGAAGCATATTAGTCTCCATCTTGCTAACAACATTTTGCTTCATATCACACAATTGCAACACATCTTCATTCCTCACACAATCAGACCATGTCTTGCCACAAACTTTTTTTTTTTTAGTAACACATTTCTCCAGCACACAAACGACTCTTATGTTTCTTCTGCAGTACCCAGGTTTATCTGCCATACATCAGCGTAGAAACAATTACACTTTCATACACAGCCATGCAGGACTATCTAGAGAACCTATCATTCCTGTAAAAACCTCCCAAAGCAGCTATGACTTTCAATGAAGAATTCACTCGCCTACTAATTTCACCATCCAATATGTTCTCTCTGTCAAGCATGCTTCCTAAATACACAAACTCACTCACCTGGTCAATCACAGTGCCATTTATACTTACATTACATTCAGCGCTACCAGTTCCTCTCTCAAACACCATAACTTTGGTTTTTCCCTTATTTATACTCAGTTTTAATTTCATGAAAACTTTGTACATCCAGGACAATATACTCTGCAACTCACTTTTGCTCTATGCCAACAGGACAGTGTCATCAGCATACAGCAATCTGCATACACGGATATCACCAAGACATAAACCACTATTATCTATTTTGGCATCACACATGCAGGCATCCATAAATATATTAAACAGCAATGGTGACATTACACAAAGTTGTCTGACTCCTGCACCAATAAAAAACCATTTTGATAAAACACCATTCACTCATACACAAGCTCTACTACCAGCATACATGGCTTTTACTTTATTAAGTACATTCAAAGCAACACCATATTCATTCAATACCTTCCACAAAAGTGTCCTATTTACTCGGCTGTAAGCTTTCTCTAAATCTATGAAGGCAGCAAAAACTTTCTTACCAACAGCCAGAAACTTTTCAATCATCACACGTAATGCAAAATTTTGGTTAGTGCAGCCTTTACCAGGCATAAAACCACTCTGAACATCCCACACTTTCTCTGATGTAAGACCCCGTACTTTTTCAATAACAACCTTACCAAACACTTTCCCTGGCACACTTAGTAGGCTAATACCACGATAGTTCTTCCATTTAGTCTGATCACCTTTTTCCTTGTACAAGGGAACAATGATAGCATCCTTCCAATCCCGAGGGACCATTCCTAACTCCCACCACAACTGGCAAATTTCAGTTAACCAGTCAATTATAGAGTCACCACCATATTTCAACATCTCAGCAGTTATGCCATCAGCTCACGGAGCCTTACCATTCTGAAGGGATTTTAGAGCTTTACACACTTCTTCTCTTGAGATCCCTCCTGTGCTTCCATCCCTCACTATGACATCATCTGCACCTGTCTCAGAACCACCTTTACTTTCTTAATCTAATAACTCACAGAAGTATTCGCCTCATCTTTCACTTAACTCATTGGGCTCCCATATCATTTCCCCGATCTTATTCTTCACACAACTTACAACTTTGTTTCCCCTATTTTTCCTGAGTCTCGTGTACTTCCAGAAAGACTTCCTATCTTTCCAAAAAGCCAGTTCATGTCTTTCCACCTTCTCCTTCCTATCGTTTGCCTTGCTCCCCAATATCTTTAATGAATGTAAGAATTTTGAAAACACGAAAATAAATTTTATGCACATTACTAAAAAAATATTAAATTGAGATTTTCTATTTGCATAGTATATTCAATCTTTTCCATAATCCATAGCAGATCAACAACTTTCCTACTGACTACAGAGAATCCGTAGTAGTTGGTGTCTCTGTATAATATTAACATGATTAAGAACCAATTACAACACTGGAGTAGTCTTAAGGGGGTGGGGGGAAGAGAAAAAAAGACATTAACCAATATAACCAACCACTCTGTTTTTCCTTCTATGATTTTTAGAAGCTATCTACATACATATCACTAAGCTGCTCTCTGAGATTCAGAAGTTAGCTCCACACAGAAATACAACAAACAGGTAAATTCTTTACTAATTATTTACTTACCGTTGCCATATCAAATTTTCTACATTTACAGCGATCCTGACACACAACTCGGGCTTCCCTGACATCCATCACACAACGTACACAAGACCTTCTATACTTCATACTCATAATCTTTTTCGCATACAGACACTCCTGAATCTGATCGTCCCATGACTTTCTTGGCCTTCCTCTGCCTTTCCTTCCTGCCACTTGGGCTGAAAAAATTCTCAGTAAGCATCCCATCACTCATTCTTTCAACATCGCCAAACCACCAGAGCATATTAGTCTCCACCATGCAAACAACATTTTGCTTCACATTACACAACTCCAACACATCTTCATTCCTCACATGATCAGAACGAGTCTTGCCACAAACCCCCGTAAGTAACGCATTTCTCCAGCACACAATTGACTTTTATGCTTCTTCTGTATTACCCAGGTTTCATTGCCATACATCAGAGTAGAAACAATTACACTTTCATACACAGCCATGCGGGACTCCCTTGAGAACCCATCATTCCAGTGAAAACCTCCCAAGGCAGCTATGACTTTCAATGAAGAATTCACTCTCCTACTAATTTCACCATTCAATTTGTTCTCTCTGTCAAACATGTTTCCTAAATACATAAACTCATTCACTTGGTCAATCACTGTGCCATTTAGACTCATGTTACATTCAGTACTACCAGTTCCTCTCTCAAAAACCATAACTTTGGTTTTTCCCTTATTATTACTGTTTGAATTTCATGCAAACTTTGTACATCCAGGACAACATACTCTGCAACACACTTTTGCTCTCTGCCAACAGGACAGTGTCATCAGCATACAGCAATCTGCACACACATATATCACCAAGGCATAAACCAGTATTATCTGTTTTTGCGCCCCGCATGCATGCATCCATCCATAAATACATTATACAGCCATGGTGATATTACACAACCTTGCCTGACTCCTACACCAATAGAAAACCATTTTGATAAAACACCATTCACTTGTACACAAGCTCTACTGCCAGCATGCATGGCTTTTACACTATTAAGTAGATTCCTAGTAACACCATATTCATTCAATACCTTCCACAAAAGTGCCCTATTTACTCGGTCATAAGCTTTCTCTAAATCTATGAAGGCAGCAAAAACTTTCTTACCAACAGCCAGATACTTTTCAATCACCATGTGTGATGTAAAAATTTGTTTATTGCAGCCTTTACCAGGCATAAAACTACTCTGAACATCCCACACTTTCTCTGATGTAAGACTCGGTACTTTTTCAATAATGACCTTACCAAACACTTTTCCTGGCCCACTCAATAGGCCAATACCACGATAGTTTTTGCGGTCAGTCTGATCACCTTTCCCCTTATACAAGGGAACAATGATAGCAACCTTCCAATCAGGAGGGACCATTCCTAACTCCCAGTACAACTGGCAAATTTCAGTTAACCAATCAATTACAGATTCAACACCATATTTCAACATCTCAGCAGTTATGCCATCAATTCTTGCAGCATTACCATTCTGAATGAAGAGATTTTAGAGCTTTACACACCTCTTCTCTTGAGATCACTCTTGTGCTTCCATCTTTCACTGTGACATCATCTGTTTCTGTCTAAGAACCTCCTTTACTTTCTTAATCTAATAACTCACAGAAGTATTCACCCCATCTTTCACTTAACTCATTGGACTCCCATATCATTTCCCCGATCCTATTCTTCACCCAACTTACAACTTCGTTTCCCCTATTTTTCCTGAGTCTCATGTACTTCCAGAAAGTTTTTCTATCTTTCCAAAAAGCGAATTCATGCATTTCCACCATCTCCTTCCTATCTTTTGCCTTACTCTGGCAAACCAGCTTAGCTGATTCACGCTTCTTATGGCGATATTCATCCACAGAAACTCTACCTTGCAACATCCCTACATAGGCTTCCTTCTTTCTCTTTAATGCCTCTTTAACATCACTATTCCACCAAGCATCACCTCCATTGTTACCCACAATTGTGGTGCCACAGACCTCTTCTGCAGCAGTGACACACAACACAGTTCTTAAAACATTCCCACTTCTTTTGCACGTCCCTCTCACATGACTTTAGCTCCTTCAGTCGTTCTAGAATAATGCTGATAGTATTCAGGGAGCCTTTATTCTTTTCATCCTATTCCTCCAACCAACATTCAGTTTCACTCGTGACACTACCAAGTAATGATCAGAGCCAACATCCGCACCTGTCATCACATGAGTGTCAACAACTAAGTCTTTCAGACTCTGATCATAAACAACAAAATCTATAACACTCTTTTGACCAAGAGTACGGTTTTCCCAAGTATATGTGCGGATAGGGATGTAAGGTCAGGTGATGCATAACATCACAGCCTCTCCTTGACAAGTGCCAACCCCGCCTTCTCGTGGTGCATCCTGTTCCCACTAAAGGGACTCTGACGACCGCCAATAGCGGTATAACTATACCATCGGGATAAGAGGAAATGCTATCCCACACTCACCAACCCGCTTGGCCAATGTGGTGAGTTATGGCCAAACCCCTCCAAAATGACTCCACAACTTAAATCTTGGCCTTCAGTCTCCGGCAGCTGGAATGTACCTGGCCAAGGCAGTAGCCAGTGCGACATGAAGGCAGAGGGTGCTAAGAATCCCAGGAGGACAGGACTAGGCTGCCATCTGATGCTGACCTTGGCTACGTATAATGGACGCTCCCTATCTTCTGATTCAAGGCTTCTTGAATTGGAAGAGGAACTACAAAGGATCAAGTGGGACATCGTCGGGATAAGTGAGGTAAGGAGAAAGGGAGAAGATCTCATTGAACTGAAAAGTGGACATCTCTTCTACTATCATGGGACTGATACTGGCAGAACTACTGGTGTTGGATTTATAATAAACAAGAAACTGAAGGGTAAAGTTGTAGAAGTTGAAAGTTCCTCTAACAGAGCTGCATGACTTGTTATCCAACTCTTGAGAAGATACCAGGCTCAGATTATTCAAACTTATGCACCCCACCACAAGTCATCCTGAAGAAGAAATTGAAGAATTTTATGAGGAAATTCGTCATCTAAATAATAAAGGTAAGCAGCACTTGAAGATAATTATGGGAGATTTCAATGCAAAAATAGGGCAACAGCAACAGAATGAAACTTCAGTAGGTAAATTCGGTCACGGCAACAGAAACCAGCGTGGAAATACTCTCGTTGAGTTTGCAGAGGCAGAAGGGTTTTTCATCTTGAACTCCTTTTTCAAGAAAAAGCCACACAGGAAATGGACATGGAGACATCCAAATGGGATGACAAGTGAAACTGATTTTATTATGTGTAACAAAAAATTCGTCATAGAAGACTGCTGTGTGCTAAACAAGTTCAACACAGGTAGTGACCACAGATTGGCGAGATATAAGATGCACCTCAACACTAACCTCGAACGTGGCAAGCTCATAAGACAAACAAAATGTATTGACATAACCAACCTTAAAAAACACCATAATACCTTCAAGTTGGAACTGAAAAACAGATTCTCTGCTTTAGAAGGCCTAACATCAGAAGAAGTGGATATTTCTGAAGTTAACAGAAAAGTAACCAAAGCTCTTATGAATCAGCAACAAAATTAGCTGGGTCTAAGAACAAGCTGCATGTGAACAAATTATCAGGAAAAAACAAAATGTTGATGCAAAAAAGAAGAGAGATGAGGACAACTAAAGAAAATGTGACTTCCAAAGCGGAATATATAGAGCTATGCAAGACAGTACGAAAAAGTATCACTGAAGACGTAAGGAAATTCAACTGTGAACTAGTAAGGAAAGCAATTGAAAACAACCAATGCCTAAAGATAGCAAAGGGACATCTCAGTAAGGGAAGAAAACAGATTATGGCACTGAGAAAAGAAGATGGTTCTGTAACAAAAAATAGAGGCGAAATTTTGACAAGAGTGAAAGATTTCTACTCCAAATTGTTTGAAAGGGATGATACATGTACTCCAGACATCATGAAAGATACCAGTACCAGAGTTCTTCCAGTCCTCCCAGCAGAAGTTGCACATGCAATCAAGAACATGAAGTGGGGAAAAGCTCCAGGAGAAGATGGAATTACTGTAGACATCATACAAGAAGCAAGTGGAGAAATTGAAACAGTACTCGCCCAAATTTTCACTCGATGCCTTAATGAAGGGAAGATTCCTGAGGATTGGAACAATGCTACAATGATCCTGCTACATAAAAAAGATGACATTGAGGATCTCAGGAACTACAGACCTATCAGCCTCCTATCAGTGGTTTATAAAATCTTCACTAAAGTTATTTCACACTGTTTGAAGGTAACACTGGACATGGCTCAACTGAGAGAACAAGCTGGATTCAGGAGTGGCTACAGCACAATAGATCATATCCAAGTACTGAGAGAACTAATTGAAAGAGCGAAGAAATACGAACTTCCATTGTGCATGGCTTTTATCGATTATGAAAAAGCCTTTGATTCGGTGAAACCATCAGCAGTTACAATGGCTCTGAAATCCTGCGGTATTGAAGATGCATACGTTAATATTATTAATAACATCTATGAAAATGCAAGTGCAAAGATTCTGCTGTTTGAAAATTACAACACACATAAAAATTGGAAAGCGAGTGAGACAAGGTGACACCATATCTCCGAAGCTCTTTAATGCCACATTGGAAAATGTCTTTCAATCACTGAACTGGGAAAACAAAGGGATAAAGATTAATGGAGATTATCTAACCCACCTTCGTTTTGCTGATGACGTAGTCATTTTTGCAACTACCCCATCAGAGATGCAGAGTATGATCCAGGAACTTGCTGACAAGAGTAAAGTAAAGAAGTGGGATTAAAAATGAACTTTCAGAAGACAATAGTGATGTTCAATGCTTTTACAAGAAATGAAGATTTATCGATTGATGGAGAAAAGCTGGAGATAACAGACACGTACGTTTATCTTGGACAGCAGATATCAAGTGAGGGTCACATTGATGAAGAAATTAATCGGCATATAGAACTTGTCTGGAGAGCTTTTGGAAGAAACAGCATAATTTTCAAGAGCAATATGCCATTATGTCTTAAAAGAAAAGTGTTTGATCAATGCATCCTTCCGGAGCAGAGATGTGGACCTTAACTAAAAGAGACATACAAAGGCTGCAGACAACTCAAAGAAGAAGCATGGAGAGGTGCATGCTTGGTGTAACCAGGAGAGATAAGAAGAGGAACTCGTGGATCCGAAAAATGACAAGAGTGGAAGACATCATGATCAGAGTTAAATCCCTGAAATGGCAATGGGCTGGACATACTGCCAGAAGGACAGACCGTCGATGGCCAGCCAAAATTTTAGATTGGATTCCAAGGGACAGGAAAAGACCCAGAAGAAGATCACATGGGAGATGGGTGGATGAAATTCGAAAGTATGCGGAAGTGAAATGGAGGAGACTGGCACAAGACAGACTGTTGTGGAGGAAACTTGGGGAGACCTTCGTCCAGCAGTGGATTGATAATGGTTGACAATGATTATGATGATGATGAGCGGATAACTGGTCTTTGGAAAAATGTATTAGATATACACAACCCATTCTCAATGCAGAGTTCAATTAATCTTTCACCATTATCATTCACACAAGGAGTATTAAACTTACCCAGAACATTATCAGAAATTGCTTTCTGCACACCTGATCTAGCCTTGAAATCCCCTACTATTATAACTTTCTCTTTAGCACCAAACTGGCTCAAAACAGCTCTTAGCTCATTCCAGAAATCTTCCTTCCTATCATACGGGTTCTAAGTTACTAGGATCATTCACTACAATGATTACTATTCTCTGAAATTTCACTTTCAAACCAATCCAAAGAATTCTCTCACTTATGCAGCTATACTGAATCAAGTTGTTCTTCATCTTTACACTTAAAATCACATCCACACTAGCCTGTCCTCTCATATTATCCTACTCCAGACCACACACACTCACCATTCCATTCGCTTCTTCTATCCTAATTTCCTTCTTTTGGTTTCACTTACACACAGCAAATCCAATCTATACTTATTCATTTCTTCAATCACCTCATGCATCTTGCCATTTATACCTCTAGTACTCCATACACCAATCTTACACTCACTCAGTCGAGATCTCTCTTGTATGTCCTTTGGAAATTCCAGTTCGATTCTGTGGTGGACCACACTTCTCAAGTGCGGTAGATCCACCACATCCCACACTTGAGTCCGGATATTTCTTTCTTTGTCTTTTTAATCAGGTAAGAACGCCAGTGTGGGGGATTAGTCCATAGCTGACAGTTCCAGTTGGTCATTCAACCTAAGGATTCTGGAACAAAACCCAGTGAGTTGGGGTCTTTTCGTCAATGTCACACAGGACTAGCTGATACCTCTTTGGAAGGCATCCAAGTCAGTCAAAATTGTAGCTTGTAGAAACCCCTGAATACATCTAAAATAATGCTGCTAGGTGGGTTTTTAATTTTAATTATTAAAGATAATTTCATTATGTACATAGGTTTGCTGATTATACAACCAAAATATATTTTTACAAAAACAGAATGAGGCATTGTAAGGAGAATTTGTTGCAGTCAAAAGGAATCCGTGAAGAATAAAACTTCAAAAGCCATAAAATTCTTTATGGCTTTTTCTTAGAACAAAAAGAACTGTAAAGAATGAAGAAACAAGGAAGCCAGAAATGAACAAGTTAAGGAAGCTGGCAACAATGATACTTTTGCTGATACTTCAATAAGACTTGTAACACATTGTTTTGATTAGACAGCAAGGAATATGTTGGTCTTATTTTTTCCTTTGCTCATGTTATGGGTTGGGGTTAAAAAAAAAAAAAGCAAATCATCTTCATGGACAGTGTTGTGAAACAAAAACAAAAAAGACATAATGAGCATTGCCTGACAACAAGTGATATACAGACTTTTTATGCAACTTGATGCCAAGCAGATACACTGCTTTCTGCAGCAGGTGATTTTTTAAACATATTTATTTTGAAGTGACAGTTTGCTCTCTTCAGTGAAGTTTTACTTGACAAGAAGTCAACTGACATAATAGGTATGAATTTCAATGTTTGATAGATGGATGAAATATTTTTGTGTATGGAATTCAAGTAATAAATCTATCCCCTTGGTCTGTGTCCCAGTACCTCAGAATATAATATCTATCTAGGCAACCTCTTTTCATAATGTCTCCAAGCCAGCTCAATATCTTCTTATAATCCCTTTTTTTAATCTACTAAAGAGGCACCCATTTCATTCCTAACATCTGTTTTGTTAGTTCTGTTTTGCTTGTGTACCATAATTAAAAAAGTTGGATTTGGATGGATGTCCACTCCAGCATCCAGCCTGTTGCAGTATTTGGTCTTGGTTGAAGTGTATGAAGTGTATGAAGAAAATCCAGGTTCAGACAGGTATGTTGTGGAAAATCGGAGGCTAACTTTAAAAGCTTTCTTTGATAACTGTTAGTATTTTTATTTATTTATTTATTTATTGGCAATGGTAGTTTTTCAAATATTGTTTGCTTTAAAGGATCCAAAATCATGTCAATGAATCCATTATACTCAGTTATTGTGAAGTTCCATGGCTTTTCTTTAGTTACAAATCGATTTTTAATCCACAAATCATTTTCAAATTTAATGCCCTGATCATCTGGGAAATACTGACTGCCTGAGTTCTGTGCATTTTGCAGAATATCTTACAGGACTGAAAATTCATTAACTAAAGGCATCTTACAGGACTGAAAAATTTCATCACTCTTGTAAGATACTTCAGTGTCCCAATCAATCTCATTCAAGTAGTCTTTAAGCATTGAGAAGCTATTAAGTTCACAGTGATATACGCAAGAAGTTCAAAATTCTTTTATTTAGAAGCTTGAATTTTGTCATTCGCTGTGAACACAATTATCAATTTTCCTTGAGGTGATATTCATTTAATTTATTTTTGCAAAAATGTCAGCTAAATAACCATGCCAGAATAATCAGTTCTGCTCTCAGCTCAAACATTCGCACAAACATTTTCTCTCAAAATAGTCATCACACATAAGTATGGAGCAGTACGGCTTTATGAATGATTCCTATCTCATCACATAGAACAATGAACTATGTTTGCAGGGGGGAGGGGGAGTATTTATGGAATTTAATATTTTATTGATTCATCAAGGTCAGTTCTATGAATTACTAACTTTTTTTTACTGCCAGTGCTTGCAGGTGAAAAATAAAATGGCTGCTGTTGCAATTTAGTACCATAGCCTTGGTCAATGTAACAGCACCAGAAGTGTTCCCCAACATTGCCTTAGCAGTGTTAATGTAAATATCAATACAGTTGTTACATATTATTCCAGGAGTCAGAAAAAGGTTATTCAAGGTGTTAAATATTTTGGCACCATTTGTGTTGGTTGACATGGGTTCACATAAGAGATCATTTCTAAGAGAGATTGTTGGCACTGGTACTGAATGAACATGAGCAACACAGCAGGCCCAGCCACATCTGTTGACACAATCATTTGTAAAGCAAAATCACATTTGAGATGATATATCAGTTCAGTCTTTATGTTGGTTGCTAACTCTTTAATACAATGAGCCACCATATCATTGATGAGCAATACTGCATTTATTTGATTTGCTGAATTTTTATCCAGTATGCAACGGACAATGCTGACTATACAAAGTTTCACAACTTAGCCATTGTATAAGCTTTGCCCACCAGTTCAACACAATAACTAACCAGCCGCCCTGGTGGCGCAGTGGTCTAAGCGATGGCCTCTGATCATTCATCCAAAAGAGGTCCTGGTTCGAATCTCGGTGAGGCATGGATGTTGTGTTTGTCTTATGGCACTGGCTCTCTCCCTTCCCTGGAACCAGTGCCTAAATTAGGGACGGGCGACTGCTTATAGCCCAATGAGTTGCTCACAGTGGTCGTTAAACTTCCAATCAATAAAAAAAAGTAACTAACCATATAAGATTCCTCAGTAGCTTTCTCATTTATGGTTTGCAATGCTGCGACCATCAGCTTTTAGCCTTCTAAGAGCTGGTCAAGGTTGTATACAAAATATTCAGTGGTTTTACATACTGTACAGTAGTGGCCAAAATTGTGGAAACCTATTGGAAAAAGGGTATTTTGGAGGTTTGATGGCTCATAACACCACTTGTTTTTAGAGTAATACCATAAAATTAGATATCAGTGGAAAGATAATGCAATAAAGTTTGTTTACTTAGCTGTATTCTTTAAAAAGTTATAGCCAAATAACCAGAAAAAGGAAGCACAACTTGCTTAGGTTGATATGAAGTAGTTTTCCATTATTTGAATGTAGCCAATGAGCATGAGTGTTTAGAGAGCCAATCAGGTGTCATCGTGTTTTGGCAATGAGCAAAGTATGTCAGAGTAGGATTCAGCTATTGATGTCATGTATTGGAGCTGAGAGGAGAACATTTGTCAGTGTGTTATGTGATTGCAGAAATGCCAACCTCTAGCAGAACGTATCAGTAATCAATAGGGGATTTTTCAGTAATGTTTCAGTAATGGAACACAAACTTTCAGTAATATTTTCCGTAATGTAACACGCCATTTTTTTTTCAAAGTTAAGGACAATATTATAGTATTACTGTGTAACCTGTAATACTTGTATGAGGTGGCGACCTTCCGAGGAGCCTATCGGTAATCACCATACGAAGCCTCAACATTAACATGCGGAAAGGGTATTTCATGAGAAATTAATGTGTGAAATGTGTAATAACCTTATATGTTTACACTATCCTGATAAAAAGTTATGAAATTAAATTATCAATGTTGTACTTACGTCATGTCATTGCTGACATAAAGACTCCCTTGTTGCTTGTTTTTGCAGTGGTATATTCTTTTTCAGAAAACTTTTTATATAACACGGCTCACCTGAGGAAAATGCTTTACTTTTCTGCACAAGAAGGGCACTTAATGTTTTGGTGCTCATTGTTGGGCAGAAGTATGTGAGGTTTTTCCTTACTATACTAAATATTCTCTCAGTAGAGGAATTGCTGTGAGGGATAGTCAATATTGCCAACACGAACTCTTAGCCAATGGCCAGTGAAGCCGTTGGTTACTAGGAGGAGTTTTAGCCAATGAGGGGTCAGTGGTTTTCAAGCATCCGAGTTTTGAGAAAGCATCACTCTCACTCTTATCTTCTCTTTCGGCAGGCCAGCATGTAATGAGAGCAACGAAAAGACTGTTGGGGGCCCAGCCAGCTCTTCTTGAGCTTGGCGTGCTGGGCGAAAATAAAATTAGTTCTGGTGTTTGGATTTATTGAAAGAAAAAGGCGTGAGTGGACCCTGTGTCCCATGCAGGGCTAAATATTTTGAATGAAAAAAAAAAAAAGGGAGGGGGGGAAGAAAAAGCAAATTGAATTTTTTTTCTTGCTCTCAGTTTGCAGGCTATCTGCCAGTGATGACCCGCCTGGACCATCCTATGAAATCCAAGATGGAGGGAGGCTGATTCCACTTGACCCAGGAGGCAGTGTGGAGGATCCCTACGGAAACTTTGAGTTCGCCCGGTTTTCAACCATCTGAAAGAAAAGCCCTTCCTGAAACCGGGAGAAAGATTCCTGCTGGCCTTTCATCTAGGAGCCGATATTTTGTTTTCCCGTCCATAAAGACCAGCAGAGAAACCATGCTCAGGGGTATTATGGACTGCAAACCTTTATCCCCAGAGGAGGAGAAAAGAAGGAAAAAACAGACTGCCGCTAGAGGAAGTGGACTTTTTTTTTTTATTTGTTTTGTCGTTCAAAAGAAGTCAGCCAGAAAGGTAATGTGCTAATTTATGCTTTGTAAGTCAGGTCAATGTTGCCTCTGATTATGTATGATCTGAGCTCAAAATTCAGGAAGAAAAACATGGGGGGAAAGGCTTAGTTTCTTTTGTTTATCTTGTTTGGCAGTTAGGCGAATTTCTGTGTGCTGGAATGTGTTTCATTCAGCTCTTAAGGTAAAATTGTTATCCAATTGCAAGCATAACAGGGAATGTAATTTTTCATGTGGTAGGGCATTGGTATATAGTATCATAATTGTGTTATAAACTATTTTGAAGAACAACCTCTCAAACCAGTAATTTTATTTAGGAGATCTAACTTTTTGTGCTTGGTAAATTTTAATATATAAATTGCACTTGGTAGTGATAATGAGTGTAAAATTGTACCATTTAGTAGTAATTGTGACTAGAGACCATATCAGCACATGGATCTGGAAAATTAATTTTCATGAGTGGAAGACATTAAAAAAGGCATGCACGCTGATTAGGTTAATAAAGTGTTGTACTGTACATTACCCTTGTATAATGTTAGAATTCTTCAGGAGGAGGTGATTTCTGGAAATAGATAGTTCTTCGATAGGTGTAATTTTCTGGAAATAAATGGTTCTGCGGTATAGTGTATTTTTCTGGGAAATGAGTGAAGTAGTGTATTTTTCTGGGAAATAATGAGGTTAGTGTATTTTTCTGGAAAGTAGTGCTGATTCTTCTAGAAGCTGTGTGCCTAGGGGAATGAATAGATAAGAGTATTTCTGGAAACAACGCGAGTCTTCGTATAGTGTTTTTCTGGAATCTGTGTGTACCAGAGAAAAATAATTTGGGGGCAAGAAAGTTCTTGCAGGGTGCTTTCTTTATGTGAAAAAATGCTTCGCGACTGAAAGGGTATAGATGGAAACAATTTGGGGATTGTTCTTCCACCCCCGGTAAGCCAAAGACCCATAGGAAGCTATCCCGAGCAAGGCGAGTGCAGGTGTGTTGTCCCAAAACAGTAGGAGAAAACAATACAGGGTGATAGTCACACATATTGTTCCATTTCGGTGCGTAGGCCTGATTGGATTCACGACCCAATCTCACCTTCAGCCTCAATAATACTTCCTCACAGTGAGAATTTTGTTTTTAGTGAAATTGAGTAATTTGACTGAGATGTTTTGCCTACCCATTACCTCAGTGGCTTACTATGTGAGTTGGTAAAATTACAAAAAGCTTACATGGTACTAGTTTGAATTTTTAGTTTTCTGGTCAGAATTAGTGGTGTAATTTTAAATTGTTATGACCAGTGGGAGTGCAGATTAGTATGAATTTGTGTCCAGTAGTGTTAAGAGTTAGTGTTTGCCTTTTATTTACATGGTGGGATATTGAGTACTCAGAGCGAGTTTGTATAGTGAAGTATTTTGAATTTTTCGAGATGATAGGGTGAATTTTAAGTATATTTGTCAATATTATTGTGTAATGATAACTTTTGAGGTAATTGAGTAAGGTATTTAGTGCAGTATGTTTAGGAGAGTGTTGAGAGTGATTTTATATCAAGTAATGCTAGAATGTTGAGTATATTTAATTGTAAGGCAAGTATTCCTGGGTAGTGTGGAACCATTTAGTAACGTAACTTTTATTTGTGAATTTTGGTCAGTGGTTGTGATGTATAAAATTAACGAGTTAATAAATCTGGTTTGAGGCGGTTGTTCGAGAAAGTAAATGAAATCTGTATTGTTCACACTTTGAGTCATAAATTAATGACTGAGAGAGGAGAGGGAAAAGGCACTTCACATAAACAACATAAAAGAAAAAAACCTCACACTTATTTAGTGAATATTCTACTTGTATTTGTGGATGATGTTCTATTTCTTGTGAAGCGATTAAGCTAAAGTTGTCATCTGAATGTTACTTTAGGCCAGGGGCCAAGATTAGCAATTGTGGATATCTGCTAAATTGTAGCAGCAAAATTTTGCCGACATTGTGTTGCCTTCATGAGTCTCCGACTCCTTAAAACATTTTGTTGTGTTTCTTGTTATTTTGGTTTTAAGTTTTTAACAATAAATGCAGGCCAAGTGGCCTTTCAAAAACCCAAACCTTGTGCAGTGAAGAATTAGTTGACTCAGTTGAAGTTCATCGCAGTGTCACATGTTAATCCACCTTAGCTTGCCTAAGGCCGGAAACGGCCCTCCAGGAATTTTGTTTTTATTTATTTAATGCTTTTTGTCCTAACCACTAATATGATCATCACAGCCTTCAAAAGTTATTACATGTGTACATTGTATACCATCTAATTTTTAGTGTTTACAAATTTGGTACACATGTAAACAATAATTACTTATTTTACACTTGCAGGTGTCTCAACTCATCTTATACTCAAACAATGCAAACCTACAATAATAACTTTTGGTATTTTCAACATCAGTGTTGCATTTTATTTATATTTTCATGTATCATGGCCTTAAGATAATTGAATTTATTTTTGTTTCGAAATGCATCCACCCATCTCCCAAATTTAAAATTTTGTCTAAATTTAATATTTACCTTCTATTTTTATATTGGCCTTACATTTTATAAATATCCATAACCGTTCTTGTTTTTTTGCCATCACACTATACTAAATATTATCTCTGTAGAGGAATTGCTGTGAGGGATAGTCAATATTGCCAACATTAGTTTAGGCAATACAGAATACTTGGGAAGGCCGATGAATCCTTCATCTTAGATATTTCATTCCATGCCACATCTGCTTTAGGATATCTAGCTTCATCAATATCATAGTCTGGGAACATAGCATGAAACAAGGGACCAGCATGATCACAGCTTGCTATAGGTAGGTTATGCTCCCCAATGAATGTAGTAAACAGCAATTCAGCATTTATCACGCTATATTCATTCTTTTCTGCAAAAAAATTATCCAAAGGCTTTTATTGAGTCTTTCATTTTACATAATCCTTGTGTTTTTTTGACTGGATATGCCTTCGGCAATCGTCTCGTCCTACATGGGCTACTTATTACTACCATATTAGAAGGCACGCAAGGAAACCTTTATTTCAGCATTTGTAACATTTTTCCACTTCCTAGCTCGAGATTTGGGAGAAAGATTTGGATGTTCCTTGAGAAACCTCTTTGCATATTTATTTGTTTCAGAAACGATAATTCCAAGGATGAAATGAAATTAGTAAAAAACAAATAAAAATATGCAATAGGTGCCACATCAGTTGCAGGAGCATGTTTGGGCCCCTGCATTTCATGATAATCAAAAGGATGCTGAGGTTGTTCATCACTTCCCTCTATTACATCCTCCCATTCGCTTTCATGACACTAAGATTCACTATCAAGATTTTCACTATCGGAAGATATAAGATATTGTGTGCGTGGCACGGTGGCTAGTTTTCTGGCTTGATGTTGCTTGGCCAATATCACTGTCAGATGATTCAAAATCATCACTATCACTTGGCAAACTTTCACTCTCTCTACAACAAGCCATTTCAAATAACCTTACAAAAACATTTCATGCAGTAGGAAAAAAGCATGTCTGCTAGTCTGAGGAACAAGCTGTCAATAAAGTCATCCTCTGCTTGGAAAAAGAGGGGGATTCGTAATTCACGGAGTTTTGTGATTGTGTCTGTTTGTTTGGGGAAAAAGAAATGAATAATGTGAAGAGATTCTAGTAATAAAACATTGCATTGCGTTATCCCGCTCGGCAAAAGTCCGCAAAAAAATAAATAAATAAATAAATAAATTACACCCAGCATCGCAGGACCATGCGTTGCGACGAGTTGCGCGTTATTATTGCACTTCGAACAGGGCTCGAAAAAGGTATTTCCGATAGTACTACATTTTTTAATTCACCAACAATGCCAAGGGAACAGCCCTTCCTCAACTGTAGTAGGAAAAGTTTTGCCTAAAGTAGCCTTTCTCCCGTCACACGGAGAAAGCGTGTGGGAAGCCCGATAGCAAGCGCAAACTATTTCACGATACGACTCTTATGGCATATTACGATTCTTTCGATAATATCGCTGCTTGACGACATGATTCATGGAGATTGCATTTCAAAATGATATGATTGATAAATGATATGATCATCGACACTGATATCTGCCATCTGATTCGGAAAATACTCGGATCAAAATCGAACGCCGACGATTCGGCCGAGTCGCCTAAAAGGGTTACCAAAAAAGGATACAAAATTGAGATTCTCCAAAATGCAATGAAATCCGTAATTCTTCCAACCTGTCCGTAATTCCGTAATCTGACAGTCGAAACCATAATAATTACGGACAATCCGTAATAGTTGGCACCTCTGTGATTGCTATCAAAATGGTTGGGTTTTTTTTTTTTTTGTGTGTTCTTTCATTTAGTGAGCTTGTAAAATGTAATAAAATTTTAAAAAATGGCGCAAAGAGTTGACTGGTCACTCAGAAAGCGATGTAAAATAGTACTATTAAGTGAACAAGGCTTCAGTTATGAAGAAATTAGAAGAAAAATTGGTGGAAATTTAACCAAAGGTGGCATTTCTAAATTTTTGAAGAGGTATAAGGAGACTCAGTCACTACAAAACCAGACTGGTAAAGGCAGGAAAAGGTGCACAACAACAAGTGATGATAGAAGAATTAAAAGACTGTGCCTAGGTGACAGAAAAAAACATCTGGGTGTATACAAGATGAAATGGCGCAATGTAATGTGAAGTTGACTGCAAGGACTGTTTGGTGCAGACTGCAGGAATTTGGTCTAAAAGCTAGAATTCCACGATAAAAGTCATTTTCATCTCTCAAACAAAAGTTGAAAGATTTGCCATTTTTATCTCTCAAACAAAGCTAAAACCCACGTTAACTGGACAGTGGAACAATGGGACAGTGTTATTTGGAGTGATGAAACCAAAATCTCCCTGTTTGGTAGCAATAGCATAAAATACGTAAGGAGGAAAATTGGAGAAGATTTGCTTCCTGATTGCATTACATGTACTGTGAAATACCCAGTTAGTGTTATGATCTGGGGTTGTATGGCATCAAAAGGTGTGGGCAGAATTTGCGTGATTAATGGGAATATAAATGGGCAAAAATACATTAATGAAATACTTGAGCCCAAACTGAAGCCTTCCGCATGTGATGTTTTTCAAGATAATGAAGCATTTATATTTCAACAGGATTCAGCTCCATGTCATGTTGCTGCTGTGTACAAAAAGTGCTTTCAAGATAATCATATTCCACTGCTGGAATGGATTGAGAATAGCCCAGACTTTAACCTCATCGAAAATCTATGGAGCCGCCGACTAAAGAAACTTTTTTGAATAAAGCTCATATTGAGAAATGGCTTCCTAGTTTAATTGAATTAATAATCTAAAGCAACTTATGGGAATTTACTAGGAAAATTTTTTTCATTTATAGCAAATTTTCGGAGAAAACTCTTCTCCTTCTTTTATAGTGAAAAGCAAAAAGTGACAACAACAAGAGAGCCTGAAGAAGGAGAAGAGTTTTCTCCGAAAATTTGCTATAAATGAAAAAAATTTTCCTAGTAAATTCCCATAAGTTGCTTTAGATTATTAATAAAGAAACTTGTTAGTCAGAAGCAACCCAGCAAAAAAAAAAAAAAAAAAAAAAAACAATTAATAGAAGCAATAACTTAATCTTGGTTTTACATTATCACAGCTGCAGAACTAAAAAACTTGGTTCACTCCATGGGAAGGCGTTGTAAGGCCGTAATTAACGCTAAAGGTTGCCCAACTAAGTAATAACTGACACGATGAGAATTTTTGTATATACAGGGTTCATACTCTTTTTGAAAGTGGAAATTAAAGAGTTCTTAAGGACCTTTAAATATTTTTTAAGGACTTCATAATTGCTGCATGCAAATATACACAATATACAAAATGTGAGTTAACTATTACAACATAAGTCATTTTAACACAATAAATCAATTTTGTTGAAACTAATGAATATTCCATTGCACAAATATATGAATTAAAATTAGTTCTACTAAAATAAACCGAAATACTCCAACAGAAAACCCAACTAACTTAAAAGTTCCTTATATACATTACTTACTGGTAATACTGGATCCATTATTTGTCCTGAAGCATATCTTTGCATCCACAGAACTAACACTCTGCTTCTTCGTATTATGGTGTGAAGCATAAAATTTATTTACTTTGGAATTTCAATTTTCAACAAATTTTCACCCATTAATTGTGATTATCATCTTTGTGGTTTGGGAAGCTTTTTTAATTTGCATTTGTTTTTCCTTCAAAGTTTATCCGAATTTATATTTTTTTATTAATTTACAAATTCATTTTAACAAAAACAGTATTACAAATACAGCTTAGAATTCATATGCCTGTGATTGTCAGTCTTTAAAATTTTTGGTATCTTTACCTTTCCATTCAATAACTTAATTCCTTCCATTAGAATTACTTTTACAAATATGTACGGACACAGGCTAAGAAACTAAATGCATTAATTCTGTGGGTGGCATCACTACAAGTGCTGCAGCTGGAAACATAACACTTTTATAAAAATGCAGCACAACTTGCTTGTTAGACCTGTTTTAGGTTAATGAAGCAAGTAAACACACTATATATACCAAATCGAAACACACAAGTTCATCGTAACTTAAATCATATTATCGGAATTGAAAGCCCTAAGTTCAATAAAAATGCTTGCATAAATTTCAAAACTACATTGGCAGAATTCAAACAATCAAAACTGAACAGTGAAGCATCACTTTCTTTTAAGTATTTATTTATTTATTATTTTTATTTACTACACAGCTTCCGAATTCCCAAATCTGGAGAAAAATTTGGTTTCCGTAGATTTGGATGAATAACGCATTTTTGCTTGTGTAACAGTTGCATTTTTATTTTTTTTTTTTTTTATTCTACAGCTGTAGGCACTTGTAGTAACTTCTTCCATACACTTAATGCAGGTTGATTTTCAGCATTTGGTAATAGTGTATAGGTGTAAAAGCTAAAACAAACTGCAGTAACAACAAGACACCTATGAAATTTCCTTCAGAATTTTTACTTCTATTATACATCTTTTTTTGCTCTTAAACTTAAACCAGAAAGATGACACCGAATTTTCAGGTGTAATAAGCACGTCTTTTCAATCTGTTCTGACGCAAATTAAATTTATCAAAGCTATTCAAAGTCAATGGAACCGGTATGGAAAACAATAGTATCTGACGGAAGAAAGAAGTTTTTCAATCGGGTTTTTAATCAATCAGATATTGTTGTAAACGGAATCATGAGCTTACGAACTCTTAGAAACAGAGATATCGACAAAAATAAGATGTGACTTTACATCCCCTGGTGGGAAAACCATGCATTATTTTAGGAAGAAAGTACTCTCACAAGGTTTATCCATATGAACGGTATTGGTCCAAGAAAAAAGAAAAAAAAAATTAGTCGAGTTTTCAGGAGCCCAGATTTTAATTCAAATACATCAGAAGCTGAAATTAACACTTATGACCCATGGTGGCCAAACCATTCTTTACCAAACATTAGAAATTATGTGAAAAATATTTTCCACTAGGTCTTGTATGTGATACAGGAAGAATTTTTCAAATCGGAGTTTTAGAGCAGAAATAACGCAGAAAACGCAATTTACCTTGTGCCCCCTAGCGGAAAATCTATGATTTACTTGAAAATTTTGAATTTATAGAAAAAACATTTCGCATCGGAAACACTATCCAACAAAGAAGGAATTTTTCAAATTGGACTCTCAGAAGTAGAGATATTGACAAAAATAAGATGTACATCTACGCCCTGACGTAGAAACCATGCATTATTTCAAGAAGAAAATGTTCCTAAAAGGTTTGTCGACATGAGTAGTATCGGTCAACAAACGACTTTTTTTGCAATCAAGATTTTAGAAGCTCATATTTTGCTGCAAATACATCAGAAGCGGAAATTAAGACTTACACCACCTGGTGGGCAAACCATTTTTTACAAAAATTAGAAATTATGTGCAAAGGATTTTCCATCACGAGCTGTATTCAGTGCAGAAAGAATTTTTCAAATCGGAGATTTAGAAGCAGAGATATAGGGGGAAAGTAATTTACCCTTACACCCCCTAGCAGAAAGTCTATGAATTACTTGAAAATTTTCAAATTATATGAAAAACATGTCACACTGAAAACACTATTCAACAAAGAAGGAATTTTTCAAATCGAACTCCTAGAAGTAGAGATATTCACAAAAATAAGATATACATCAACGCCCCCTGGCAGAGAAACTGTGGAATATTTCAAAAGAAAATATTACGAAAAGGTTTATCGATGTGAATGGCATCAGTCCACGAAAGAATTTTTTCAAACGATATTATAGAAGCTCCGATTATATGGCAAATACATCAGAAGCAAAAATTAACACTTACGCCCCTGGTGGCCAAAGTATGCTTTACCAAAAATTAGAAATTATACACAAAAGATTTCCCATCCGGAGGTGTATCCACTGAAGAAAAAAAAATTTAAATTAGAGTTTTGGAAGAAGAATTATCGGGAAAAATGTAATTTACTTTCACGCCCTAGCGGGAAATCTACACGTAATTTAAAAATGTAACTATATCTAAAATACTCTTCGACATAAATGGAATCGAAAGATAAAATAATTTTTTCAATCGGATGTTTAGAAGCAAATATGTGGAATAAAACGTATTTTTGAATTCCACATCACCTGCATTTACGCCCTCTAGCGGCGAAATTGTACATCGTAAAAAACGAAATAAAGGATCATCATACGCACATATCAAGCTTCCCAATGCAAAAAGAATTTTTCAAATCAGACTAATAGTTGCAGAGATTTCGTGGAGACGGACTGACAAACCGATAACATAAGCACGATCATTTTTTTACAAAAGATGTGCTAAAAACAGTAATGCAATTTAACAATGACTGCAAGGAAATTATATTATGTACATATTCACTTTTTTGAGGTCAAACAAAGGATGTAGGCCTACAATGAAATCAATTTTTCAGCTTCTTTTTTGCAACTACTGACATGGTAATTTCTGCCAATTCTTCATTTTTTTTTCCTTTATTAATTTTCGAAAACTATCTGATTGAAGGAAGCAGTTCATATCTCTCATCAATTCCCCTTGGACGGCAAGGTCATCTGCACGTTTCCTCTAATTCGGCAATATTTTTTTCTACTTCAGTTTTTTCGTACTAAGCATTTGCAATTCCTCCTCAATCAATTTACGTTTCCTCCCAGATGCTGCTTGGCACATTTTTTTTTTCGGCATCTACATATTGAACATATTTCTGTCTAGCTGAAAAGACGGAAGCTCTAAGCTCTTTACTTAGTACCACATTCTCTAATAAATAACAGAAGATAACGATCTGAACTGCACTGTCCCCGTGCAAAGAAATCAAGAAGCCAGCAATAAATCTAATCTAAACCAAAGGGATTTGAAGCTAGCTGGTTGGCAAACTGCCAAAAGCAATACAGAACATGGGTAAACTTTTGCGACATGCAATCTAGTGACGTAAAACCATCATCAGTACGCTAATGAAACCAGCTGGCCTGTGTAACGCACGCATTTCTTTGGTTAAGAAAAAAATTACGACCTTTTTAACGACCGAACATAATATAATTACGATGTTTTCAAGGACTTTTTAAGAGCCCTTAAAAACAGAACAGAAATTAAGTTCTTAAGGGCCCTTAAAAAGGTAAATGGAAATTAAGGAGTTCTTAAGGACTTTTTAAGGGCCCTTAAAAGGGCAAATGGAAATGAAGGAGTTCTTAAAGGACTTTTAAGGACCGTACGAACCCTGATATCTCATTTTTTCTATGTGTTTCACTTTTCTTCTTTATAACTGCTGTTCTAATGCAAAATCCTTCTTAAAAGTTATTGCATTACATTCTTGATGAAATTATCTTTCCATTGATATATAATTTTATGGTATTACTCCAAAAAAAAAAAAAAATAGTGTAATGAGCCATCAAACCTCAAAAATACACTATTTCCAAAAGCTTGGAAATATTCTAGTTGGATAATGCTTACTTAGGCATTCCGTTTCTAGCGATGATTCACTTTTCTCGCATGTTTTTGGGTCTTTGTTGAAGTTATTGTCCTATTGTCCGTTGTACGTGCAGCAACCATTCACATCAAACACACTGCTTACTTTGGGTAGAGTCAGTAGATCTTCACTTTAGGATTCAACAACATCAATTCTTTTACCGTTATTAATGCTCTAAATTTTTCACCCAGTCTTTGGGCATCCTCAGGAGCGTGGCGACTTTTCCACTGATGTTCGTGGTTTATTTCTCGTCAATGGAGTCCGATACCCCATGTTGCCATTCGTCGGATACGCTGTATTAGATACTTTTCTTGATCAAACCTAGCCGGCGCCATCTATGTTTAAGAAATTCTACCTTTTTTTATTATATATATATATATCCCCTCCCCCTTTAAATGGTCATTGATGTCATCTTTCCGTATTATTATTCTTTTCATTTCCTATCCCTGTTCCCTTGTCTTTTTTGTCGGTTTTTCTTTTATTGTTCTTTTTCTTGTCTTGCTAGCTCTTCTTCCCAAAGGCTAGATAATGTATTAGGGTCCTTCTGGTTACACACCTTTGTTTTATTTTTATAAATTAGGATTGATTCCTCCATTCTCATTTGTCTCTCTGATTTTTTATTCCTTTTTAGCATTTTAATTTCTTTGAATTTTGGGAATGTTTGGTTGTCAATACAGAATTGCACTAATGCAGTTTTCGCCAGTTAGATATGTGTTGTTTTAGCCTTTTTTTTAACCTGTTTTTAGTACTCCCTATGTACGATATTGGGGGTATATGTGCAATGGGAATTTCGTAAGACCCTGATTTCTCTAACGTTTTGCTCTCCGTTTTTTGTTAATAGAAAGATTTTTAAGGTGTTCACTGAACTTCCTAGTTGTATGTCAAATTTAGCACATTGATTATTAATTTCTTTACTGACACCTTCCACGTAAGGGAATGCACCTACATATTTTAATTTATTTTTTCTCATCTTTCTTTGATTGTAAACTTCTTGGTCTTCATTTCTCTTAGCCATATGTTTTTTATTCTCGTTTATTTTTCAAGGTGTTCACTGAACTTCCTAGTTGTAAGTCAAATTTAGCACATTGATTATTAATTTCTTTACCGACACCTTCCACGTAAGGGAATGCACCTACATATTTTAATTTATTTTTTCTCACCTTTCTTTGATTGTAAACTTCTTGGTCTGCATTTCTCTTAGCCATATGTTTTTTATTCTCGTTTATTTTTTAATAAGCTTATTAGGGTAATCGTAATCTTGTGATATTTTCAAGATAAAATCAAGCTCTTGATTCTTTAGCCTATTATTAGAAGTGTGGGTATATGCTCTTCAAATCAAGTTTACTATGCTATATTTTTTATTATGGATAACAGGATGGTGCGAGGAGTATGGAATTAGTACCGGAATGTACGTTGCTTTCCTGAAAACATTAGTACATGAAATTAGTACCGGAATGTACGTTGGTTTCCTGAAAACAGTGTATTCAAACTTATTTTTATTTTTTTAAATAGAATGTCTAAAAATGACAGACTATTATTCACTTCAAATTCTAGTGTCAGTTCAATTGTGTTGCAGATTACGTTGAATCGATAAGCAAGATCTTGTAGCTCAGTATTGTTAATTTTTGAAATAATGATGATGTCATCAACATACCGAGAATATAGTAGTGCTTTTTCAGGTAGAGTTTGAATAATTTTCTTTCGCTGTATGCCATTATCACTTCTGCGTATAACGCCGATAATGGGGTTCCCATAGGACCGCCTTGAGTTTGTTTAAAAATACTTCCCTCAAATTGGAAAATATTGTTTTCTTTAATGAAGTATAATGTATCTTTTAATTCTTTCAGTTGTGCTTCCAGCCTGAGAGAGGTAAATTATGACGGGTTTTCTGGTTAGTTAAAAATTTTTTATAAAAAAAACCAAAAACAATTAGATTAGATTATTATCAGTTCAACATTCATTCATTCGCACAATCAAACATTTTAAGTTTACTATTAATTAAAAGATTGTATTAGAAAAAGTTAAACTTGTCGGGTTGGGAGACGTTTTCAGGAGGCTCTTCATCATGTTGTTACAGTGAGTGCTTTCGACACTTCCCGAGTACCATCGTCAGAGCCTTCTACTACCTACATGAGGGTTTCTCACGTGTGTGTAGCCGCTGGAGTTGCATGTCGGAAAACGAAGGGAAAGTTTTGCAGCCTGTATGTGTTCGGTGATTGTTTGTCATGTGTCGCCATCTATTGGATGAGTTGGTAGGTATATCAGTAGTATTTCACACATTGTTGCTCCGTGAGGCACGTGCTCCCAACACGAGAGTAATAATACACCTGTTTCTACAAATAAATAATAATAGCTCAAAAATATCTACACTAAAAAGGGAAAAAATTGTACTTACGACTGAGGTACCTACCAACTCATCCAATAGATAGTGACACATGAGAAACAATCGCCTAACACATACAGGCTGCAAAACTTTCCCTTTGTTTCCTGACATGCAACTCCATCGGGTACACACGTGATAAACCCTCATATAGGTAGTAGAAGGCCCGACGATGGTACTCAGGAAGTGCCGAAAGCCCTCGCCATAACAACGTGATGAAGAGCCTCTTGAGAGACGTCTCCCGACCCGATGAGAATAACTTTTTCTAATACAATCTTTTAATTAATAGTAAATTTAAAACGTTTGATTGTGTGAATGAATAAATGTTGAACTGATAATAATATAAACTAATTGCTTTATTTATAAAAAAATTTTAACTAACCATAAACCCGTAACATAATTGACCTCTCTCGGGCTGGGAGCATGTGCCGCACGGAGCAACAACGTGTGAAATACTTTGCCAATATCAGGTAAATAATAACTTTAGATATTCTGTATATTTAGCTTTAAATATACAGAATAAAATTTATCTTACCTCTGCTGTATTTGCTGATTCGTTGGTATTGTACTCATCTAAAACACCTCTAAAATGATCTTTCATTCTGTGCTGAACATCCTGTAAGAGTACAAGAATTTTGTTTTTCTGAATATATTTTTTGCAAAATTTGTACAATAAATCTAAACATTAAATTTTATTAGGAAACAATCAGAGTTATGATGGTAACTATATGAAAAATTTACAGATGAATAAAACTGATTTTTCTATGTAATTCAAGAGAAAAGTTGTAAGAACGCAAATTCTGTTTCTTTTTTTTTTTTTTTCCACAATCATACACACTGAAGCATTTTACTCTCAGACTTGCCAACCTTAAGAAGAGAAAAATCCTGCAATTTTCTATGAAAATCCTGCAAGCATACTTTTGTATGTTTGAAATATCAATGGACATAATTTGAAGCACTAATGTTACACTAATGCATATAAAAAATGCAAAAAAATTGTTAAAAAATATTTTAAAAAAATCTGTTCAGTTATGCATTGATCTCGAGCATAACCCAAATCATGACGGAAAAGGAGAAATTCCTCGAAGCCATTACACTCTCATGCCTAAAGATTACAGCAAAAAATTTTCGCCGTCGAATTTACGTTTTTGGAAATTTTTTTCCTCCATTTTCAAACTGAAATACAAATATTTATGGAATAAAATTATATATAACAACAATACTGGACAGAGGCAACCACAGGAAAAAGAAGTTACGTTTACGGAAAAATCTTTATTTTATTTACTTCTGTTTCTGGAAAACAAAGTACCGTTCCGATGCGTATTTTTGCGAATTGGTAAAATTGTTCAATGCGTAGTGCTACGCACGAAGAAAGATTCCAGATGCACATTTTTACGCGTCAAAAAAAATTCTTGATGCATATTTTTACGCGTTGGTAAAATTTCGACACGTACTAAAGACGCGTAATTACGCATTTTGGTGAACTGTGGTCGGCACATCACTTGAGCACTCCCGTGCAGAGACAGCTACCGCACGACGTCACGAAGCCAGAGAGTCAAAGATGACATCATTGTGTGGCACAGTTCTCATAAGGTTTGGTAGAAAATCTAAGTGGATGGTTGCAGGGGTTGAAATATTTCGATTGAGCAATCAAAATATTAAAAAATCCATGAAAAAGACATCTGTCCGTAAATCAGTAAAATTAAGTAAAAATCCCTAAAAGTTGGCAAGTATGCAAGTCCATTTTTTAGGATTTCCCTATTTCGGCAACGACGCACGATGTTTTGTCCTGGCACATGCATATTTTTTTACAATGTTACTATCTGGGAACATTTTCTTAAAAAGCACACTTGCATGGTCAGCACAGCTTAAAGGCAAGTTATGTTCCACGAGGAATAAAGTAAACAAGCACTCAGCACCGATAATGGCATCGGAAGAGGAACTATCTCGAGCAAAATTTAATGTTTTGTTATTTTCTACGCACTTAGAATTGTCCATGTGTTTTTGCATACGAATGTGATTAACAATATCTCCTTTGCCCTTCTGGACAACGGGAAAATCACACCTACAAATTGAGCAAAAGGCAAATTGTTGGCCCTTCCTTGATTCGATTATACACAGATAATATGTCATATAACATTTCTTAAAATCAGACGGATATTTTCTACCAGCCATTGCATGATTAAACATGTGCATGAAAAGTTCTCAGAAATTCCTGTGAAGAGAGATGCAGTACATCAAACAAACCAAAACATTACCACGCGCTTCCGATAGCATCAACAGACGTGAAATCTGCGTCAGTACGTATGATGCCCGCCAATGACAAGCGTGTTCCTGCTCTGTGCCTGTAGCGCCAGAGATCTTTAGCAGACAGAAGAGTAAACATCGCTGCCAATGGCAGAGCAGAACTGCTGACAGGGAAAGGTCGATACTCCGCTAACGAACCGATGCCTCGAAGAACTTCGAACTTTTCCCCTCGTTACTTTTTAATTTACGCTGCGGAAATCATGATGGAATCTGGCAATATTAATTTATAATCCAGAATTCCGGGAAATGTAATGAAATCCGGCATTACCGGCCTAAACCCGGAGGGTTGGCAGGCCTGTACTCTAATTCACCTAAGATTTACTCTGCAATTCATAATTCTCAATGGAACAACCAACACAAAGAATAAGCATTATTCAGATATTTCATACAATGTTTTTTGAATTGGAATTTATGAATGAAACAGACAAAAACATTTCTGAGAGTATACACAGATACCAAAAAGTTTTTTAGCATCAAGAAGCAGGTGACCACTTTTATCTTATAGATCATTTAAAAGGACAAGATAATTCTGACCACTTAACAGCAAATATTAAGGGACTCCAACACTCAATGGAAATTGTCAGTAGTAAACACTAGAAAACTCAGTAGTTTTTAGTTTTTTTCAGCAGTAATGAATGAAATTGCATTACACGCTCTGTAATTATAACCTTAGCAATTTAAACTTCCATTACCTGCAGTATACTTGACACAATGGCATTGTTCATACAATATGACTTGAAACATTAAGTTCCTGCTCAGTACATTAATACGGTAATCAAATGTTTATCTGCATTATCTTTAAACCCTTGAAATTATGTTATATGTAACTAAATGTAAAAACCTTGACACTTTTCATATATTAAATCCTACAACTCTGAACATATTTTAAAAGTACTTTCGACTTCTGCTGTATGGGTCATTCTATAAAATATCACATGATTTCAATTAAATTGGTTGCTAACACATTTTAGAAAAATTATATATTTTTACTATGGAATAAAAGTTATACGTAGATTTCAGAAATGCATTTACAAAATTTTTATAGGCTGCCATGTTGAAGAAAAAATCAAAATGGCCACCTCCGACAAGCAAAATTGAGTCCTGCAGTCGTGTTTGCTTTTTCATAATGTCTTCCAAGCTATTGAAGATAAAAGTTTCAAATAAAATCCAATACCTTAAGCATAGTCTGAGCCATAAAATGAAGTATTAACACTGCATTTAATATTTTATTCAGTACTAGAAAATTTGATATGCTTTTTCAGCACAAAATTGAATATTTCACTAACTTTAATATTTTTTGACTTATGAAGGAATTACATACACAAAACGAAACTCTACCATTAAATAAAGTGCATGTAGTTAGACAATTTAAAATGTTAAATTCAACATTAACACCCTCCTTCTTATTAAAAAATGTTTAAAAACTACATTTTGCAAATTTCGGCCATATTCGGCAAACTGTATCTGAAAAGGGAGTGGATGAAAAAATCTGAAAATTTTATAGAATGTACTTCTAGCAGAGGTGTTGGCATTGTGTAAGTCTCATATTGTGTTTTTGATCTGTATAGCTGCTGTAAAATATTGAAAATCATAAAAAAAATGGCAAATTAGGGAATATCAATTTTGCACATTGTAATAACTTATTTTGGGTATTTATACTCTTATTTGTATCCTATTAACTTTTTGGGCATTTTTATGTGAATTATTATTATTTACGGGCATATTTCAGTTACCTGCATCTATTCCCCACATCTGCAGAAAATGGAGCACGGAACTATGTTATTCTGTGAGTAAATAATTGTGGGTTGATTTCGGAAGAAATATTCTGCCAATTTTAACAATTTTCAATAAGATTGATCCCCAGGTGTAGCTTAGAAACACGCTAAACTTTCATTGAAATTGACGTAATTTTACATGAGTTATCTATCCTGTTCAATGAAAATTTCGTTGGGGTCCAATTTTAACGATTTTCAATAGGGGAGATCCCCAGGTGTTGCTTAACAACATACTAAAATTTCATTAAAATTGAAGCATTTTTGCGTAAGTTATCATGAAGATGGACAGACAGACAGACGGACAAAGCCAGAACATAAATGCTTCTTCCACCTATGCAGACGTGCCAACTCTCCGGATTTAGGCGAGAGACTCCGGATTTTCAGCCCTTCCTCCAGCCCTCTGGATGAATATGAAATTCTCCCAATTTTCGCCAATAATTAGCCATTACGATGGTCAAAATTTCATCAACCACCGCCTTGGATCAACTCAGAAGAAAAAGATTTCGAACAGTCTGTGAAATCTTTTTCTTTCTTTGTCGATGCAAGACTGCATTACACAGTCATTGGTTTTGTACTTTTCATCTCATATCTGCAAAAAGAAAGCCACCCCGATGGCGCAGTGGTCCAAGTGCTGGCTTCCGACAAATCATCCAAGATGGGTCTGGGTTCAAACCTGGTGAGGCATGGATGTTGTATTTGTCTGACGCCACTGGCTCTCTCCCTTCCCTGGAACCAGTGGCCTTAAATTAGGGATGGGCGACAACTTATAGCCCACTGAGTTGCTCACGGTGGTCATCAAACCTCCAACCAAAAAAAGAAAGCTTGATACTTCCACATCTGTTTTGACAGATACCGCTATCTTTGTTGATTCCACTTCACGGAAATGATGTGCGAATGAGAAGAATGAAGTAAAATCTTACAGTTTTTGTGTAATCAGTGATTATTTAGAGCATAACACTACACCATTTTACTGTTTTCAAAAAGAACTTGTTTTAGAATTACAAAAAAAAAAAAAAAAATTTGATCATACTACAGAAATATATTACTTTCCAGATGGATGTGTAGGACAATATAAAAATCGCAAAAACATTTCGAATTTATGCAACCGTGAAGAAGATTTTGGAATACCCACTGAGTAACACTTTTTTGCTATTGCGCATGGAAAAGGGCTGTGTGACGGCATTGGAGACACTGTTAAAACGGTTGGTCAGAAAGCAAGTCTCCAAAACCCATTTGAAAATCAAATTTTAACTGCTGAAGATATGTATAAATTTTGTAATAAAAATATTACTGGAATCACATTTAAATTTTCATTTACTACAGAAATACTTTAAATACAGAATCTTTTGGAAGATAAATATAATAAAGCTCTTACAATTAAGCACACAAGAGAATATCACTGTTTCATCCCGAAAAATAAATTTACATTAAAAGTGGGCATTATTTCTGAATCAGCAATATGTACAGAAATAAACATTTAAAAAAACAACTTTTTAGTATATGATATAAAAATTAATGACTTTGTATGTTGTGTTTATGACAATAAATGGTGGCTAGGTGTAGCTGAAATTGTACCTGTCAGCACAAATGACTTTTTCATTCATTTTTTTCATCCGAGTGGTCCAAGCACTTGTTTTAAACTATCAAGAGAAGACAAGGTTTGGGTGAAAGCTGAAAATTTATTAAGGAAAATCTCACCACTGGAACTCATTAGAGCAACAGGACAAACTTATAACATTAGTTGCGATCTGAACACAAACTTGTCATTGTTGCTACAGAAAAGGTGACCTAAACATTGTTTGTGGTTTACATACTGAACATTTAATACTCAAGATTAACTTCAAGATTGTCAAGAAAATTTTTCTAAACAAAACAATCTTAATCAATCACATCAACTATAAATAAAATGTAAGCAGCAAGCTTTGTTTTAAAAATCCAACTTTTTTCAGATAATTTTATAGAAATTATTATATTTTCTACTTCCTACATGCCTATAAATAATAATATTTCATGTGACAATGCCCAAAAATTTAATAGGATACAAATAATAGTATAAATGCCCAAAATAAGTTATTAAGATCTGCAAAATTGATATTACGTAATTTGCCATTTTTTATGATCTTCAATATTTTACAGCAGCTATACAGATCAAAAACACAATATGAGACTTACACAATGCCAACACCTCTGCTAGAAATACATTCTATAAAATTTTCAGATTTTTTCATCCACTCCCTTTTCAGATACAGTTTGCCGAATATGGCCGAAATTTGCAAAATGTAGTTTTTAAACATTTTTTTAATAAGAAGGAGGGTGTTAATATTGAGCTTAACATTTTTAAATTGTCTAACTACATGTACTTTGTTTAATTGTAGAGTTTCATTTTGTGTATGTAATTCCTCCATAAGTAAAAAAAATCTTAAAATCAATGAAATATTCACTTTTGCGCTGAAAACGCATGTCAAATTTTCTGGTTCTGAATAAAATATTAAATACAATGTTAATACTTTACTTTATAGCTGAGACTATGCTTAAGGTACTGGACTTTATTTGAAACTGTTATCTTTAATAGTTTGGGAGATATTATAAAAAGCAAACACGACTGCAGGACTCAATTTTGCTTGTCGAAGGCTGTCATTTTGGTTTTTTTCTTCAACATGGCGGCCTATATACATTTTTTAAATGCATTTGTGAAATTTACATATAACAGCTATTCCATGGTAAAAATATAAAATGTTTCTAAAATGTGTCAGCAACCACCACCATGTGATATTTTATGGAATGACCCGTATAATAAGCTAATTGTACAGAATCTATGGCTTCTAACAATGCCTCGATTGTTTGCTGTGGGTTAAAAAAAAAAAGGCCTGTCAACACAGCACTTCATTTATTGCTTTTAATGACCAGATTATTTGCAAGCTATAGATCACTTAGCATAAATCTTCTTGAGATGACACTTATTCACATACCAAAAATTGCAGGGTGACGTATGAAAATGTATACATGAAGCTTACAGTCATCAAACTAAACATGCTACATTGCACACAAATAAATAGCTGATAACATTTTCACATGAAGATGTTTACTAACCCAAAATTAAATTACATATTCTGGACATACTACATTGATATTCACTAAATACTTGATGTTACCAAAGAAGAACAAACATGATAGAGGATAAACAACATCTTCACAATGGAGTTTCCCAACACACACTGCTTCAAGAGGGAGATAGCTGGGAGAAGAAGGCTTATGTACCACACTCAATGTGCAACGCTCCTAGCCATTACTTCCCTAAAAGAATTTACTTTGCCCAGCTACTTTCTCGGTAATCTGTCTCTCTCTAGGTTCGAACCCACGACTAGGACGTAAAGTGCAGTAGACAGATATTGAAATAAATTTACAAAAACAAATAACAAATCATACACAAATTACCCTGCTAAACCCTTTTATATCATTCAATAGTTTTAGTACAAATACAAATCAATTATTTCAGAACACATTAACTGAAGTTAAATTCCAACAAACTGCAAATTTTCACCCCGTTTGCTTCATCAATTGTTTTATCACGCAAAACAGGCTATACAATTCCAATAACACCAGATATTGAAACCCCATTAATCATTAGCCAGTCATTTCTTGAGACAACATTCAAGATTAAAGCACATGAGCCCCCCAAAGCACAAGAATATTAACTCTGGGTATGTAAACACTATTAATTTGAAACTCCCAATAATACAACATGCAACAATAAACACCACATTAGAATAAACCAATTTCAAGTAACTTTCAATATTCTACAACTCTACTTTAAACTCTGCCAGCAAATATTAATTATACAAAGGAAAAAAAAACTTTTACACTTGCGTACTAGGATTTAATGGTATTCCTCTGATGGGCTCAGCCCACACATAACAGGCTAAATGAGAAGAAAAGTTCCCACACAAACTCCATGCTCTCTCGGCAATAAAAAAGACGTGACGACTTTCACTGCTTCCAACACCCAGGAACAATCAGGTAGAAATTCCGAGTTCTCACAGCATGGCAGAACGCAAAGCAACTTCACTGCTTCCGACACTCAGGAACAATCGGGTAGAAATTCTGAGTTCTCACAGCATGGCAGAACGCAAAGCAACTTCACTGCTTCCGACACTCAGGAACAATCGGGTAGAAATTCTGAGTTCTCACAGCATGGCAGAACGCAAAGCAACTTCACTGCTTCCGACACTCAGGAACAATCAGGTAGAAATTCCGAGTTCTCACAGCATGGCAGAACGCAAAGCAACTTCACTGCTTCCGACACTCAGGAACAATCGGGTAGAAATTCTGAGTTCTCACAGCATGGCAGAACGCAAAGCAACTTCACTGCTTCCGACACCCAGGAACAATCAGGTAGAAATTCCGAGTTCTCACAGCATGGCAGAACGCAAAGCAACTTCACTGCTTCCGACACTCAAGAACAATAAGGTAGAAATTCCGAGTTCTCACAGCATGGCAGAACGCAAAGCAACTTCACTGCTTCCGTCACCCAGGAACAATCAGGTAGAAATTTCGAGTTCTGACAGCATGGTTTCCCAAGAAGCAATCAACCTGCACCTGTGTGCCACACGCAGAGCAAATGTGCAAACGATTCCATAAAAAAGAACCAGCAAACGAGAGATAAAAATCACGAATATATAGTGCCAAGAGATCCTGAGCTCCAATCAAGCTACTCCACTACGAGGGGCGTCAGCTCCGGTACATTTTTGCATATAAGAATTTTCCACACATCAAATCCTTGATCATAACTCAACTTAATAAATTCCAATATTAAATAAAATATACAACAATTTCTTTTACAAATAACACATAATAAACAATTTATACAATCATAATTTCTAACTTCAGCATGTGAGCGACTACAAATTTTCTAATGACGTGAGCAACTACAATTTTTCTAATGATGTAAGTTCTATCTCAGCGACTCCAGCCCACCAAGACGTCACACCCTCTTCCTTACTGCACGATTTTACTTAAGGTAAAATCGAAAGAAAAAAATGAATTCACTAATTTTGTCTTTCCAAGCCGTCACCCTCCCCGTCCGGGCTGCTCCATAACCTCCTTCTCAGGTTGATTCTCGAGATTTACACCACCTGCTTCCTAAGGGCACCCACCTCACCCAAAACTTCTGTTTCTTTTGGGTAAGGGCACCCATGGCACCCAAAACTTCTGTTTCTTTTGGATAATACTGCCTTGTCTATTTTGACAATAGAAGACACTTCTGCAGTTCCCCACTGGAACGAAGCAAAACGAATTGCTTCTTTTGACAAATGTTTTGCCCTCCGTTACCGTGAAAGCCTGGAAATTATTTTCAACTCAATGACTTGCAATTCCGAATCTCCTCTCTACATTCCGATGATCTGGAGATCAATTCTAAGTTTTGGCAACAAAATTAGGAAAAATTCAAATGTAGAATCTGGCAACAATCTTAGTCCTCCATTGGCGTGATGAAGACCTAAGATAAGGTTGAAAGCTTCCAACTTATGAACTTTTTGTAAAAGTTTTCATTTAACGTAACTAGCGTGATCAAGTTACCTTTATTTGGTATGATTTGTTATTTGTTTTTGTAAATTTATTTCAATATCTGTCTACTGCACTTTACGTCCTAGTCGTGGGTTCGAACCCAGAGAGAGACAGATTACCGAGAAAATAGCTGGGCAAAGTAAATTCTGGTGGGGAAGTAATGGCTAGGAGCGTTGCATAAATGGCGCCCAACATGGGGCTCGAAATTGTAAAATTTTGTTTGTTTGTTTTGTATCAGAGTTAAATATTGTTTTTCCCTCTGCCAGTTGTTTATATGATGTATTATTGTGTAATTAGGGTTTTTTTGATTGACTCCTGGCTGTGACGCCGGGGTGAGAAGCAGTAAAAATGTATGGTAATTTTTTTTTTAAGGGATAGAAAAAGAAAAAAACATGGTTGTCTTCACGTTATGGGAAATTCTCCCTTATATTTTGTTGGGACTAGTGTTGTGTGTGTGTACTTGTCATTACCATTTCCAGGTTGTGCAGCAAGTTTCGGTTCTTCAGTCTGAAATTCAGAATCTGAGAGGGACATGGGATAGTCCAGGGCATGAAGGGGGATTTCCTTCTCCAGAACTAAGGGAGAGTGGGTTTGGTCCCACTCTAGATGGGGGTACATCGTTCGGAATGGGTTAGGGGGACGGTTTTCTCGTAGTAGTGACCAAATTTTCATTAAAGCAAGGTTTAGTGGTAAACCCACTGAGAATGTTCACATGTTTTTCAGGAGTTGGGAATCGAATTTGAGGCATTGCGGGTCACCGACAAAGAAAGATTACATTTGGCACCTGCATGTTTACAGGAGAGTGCTCGGTGTTGGTGGGAGCATTTGAGACTTGGTCATGTCAATCTTTCATGGGAGGGATTTCAAAATATGATAGTGAAACAGTATACCCCCTATCATTCTCAAGGTGCGGTGGTTTGAGAGTTATTCTCCCTAGAGTACCGAGAAGGTGGGGATATAGAGGCGTTCATCTGGAAATTTCGAGCACTATTTTTGATTTGGCAACCACGGGTGTCTGAACAGGAAATAGTGAAGTTGTTGATAGAGCAACTTCCTTTGAATTTGAGGGTGCTTTTTGCTCCCCAGGTAAATTATTCCTTGTTGGAAATAGTTGCCTTTGTCAAAAGGATACAGGTGGCACAGGTTCAGCCTAGAACTCAGGTGGAGACTAAGATGACCGGTGGAAGAGTCAGAGACGAAAGAACTCAGGATCCTTCTTTTGGGAATAGAGTAATCAGGTATTTTGAATGTAGAGAATTAGGACACATCAGGAGTTGTTGTCCTTTAAAACAGTCGGGAAATGGATAACCGGGGTCATGAATGTGTTTTGTGACCCCGGGAAGGATCACTCTTGCATACAGCCTCCTTCAGACTTTTTCTGTACCAGAACGTTATTCTGAATAGCAGGGTTTGTCAGGGCTACCTAGATACTGGATCTGAAAGATCCTTAATTAGCGAGACAATACAGAGAGTGGTTCTTCTGAGGGGATTGAAACGGTCAAAGGGACCCGATCTCATTACGGCAAATGGCAGTATGTGTAGGCCTGTCGGAACCATTGAGGTGGAGATGGAAATTCTGGGTCATAGGATGAGACATGAATTTGTTGTTCTCCCCGGTCTCGCTTTCGATGTGATTGTGAGGTTGGATGTCATGACCTGGATTTCTTTAAAAATAGATTTGGGAGCCCACCAGTTGGGTGTAGGTTCAGTTCCGTATAAGGGTAAAGTGAACTGAGAAGCCATGGAGACCCTGGCAGACCAAGTGAAGGTATCAGAGGTACAGAGGGAACAGCTGACGGAAGTTATGGAGGAGTTCTTTGATTTATTTAGAGATAAAGTAGGACAAACTTCTCTGGTTCAGCATTTGATTGCTGTCAGTGTTCCACATCCGATTTACAAAAATCCTTACCCTTTGAGTTATGAAAAACATAGGGAAGCTGAAAAGCAGGTTCAGGAGATGTTGCAGGAAGGAATCATTGAGTGTGCCAATTCTGCCTGGTGTTCTCCTATAGTAATGGTTCGGAAGAAAAGTGAAGAGGCATCATGGAGATTTTGAGTAGATTACCATGGGGTTAATAGTGTAACCCAAAATGATCACTTCCTTTTGCCTACCATAGCTAGCTTATTCCTGCGAATTTTGGGAACGTCTAAGTATCTGACTACTTTAGATCTGTATAGCGGATACTGGCAGATTTGGTTAAACCCATCTGATCTGCCAAAAACTGCTTTCATCCTTGGGAATGAAATGTATCAGTTTAGGGTTATACCATTCGGACTTAAAACTGCACCTGCTACTTTCCAAAGAATGATGTCCTGTGTTTTTAAAGAGGTGTTGGGAACCTGTTGTGAGGTCTATCTGGATGATGTGATCATACGTTCAGTCACTTTTGAACAGCATGTGCAGGATTTGTACAGGGTTTTTTCTTTGCCTAAAGAGGCGGGCTTGACATTGAATCCCAAAAAGTGTCATTTGTGTCAAAATGAATTGACTTATTTGGGACACAAGTTGTGCGATGGGAAAATCAGTACTCTGCCCGAGAAGATGCAGGCAGTTCAGGATTTCCCAGCTCCAAATGGACTGAAACAACTTCGTCAATTTCTGGGGCTTTGTGTGTGGTATGCTAGATATGTTGACAATTTTACCTTCACTGCTAAACCATTGTACGAGTTGTTGGAAAAGGTCAAATGGAAATGGGATTCCTATTGTCAAAAAGGCCTTTGAACAGTTAAAAAGTAAATTATGTCAGGCTCCTGTACTAGTACTGCCCATCGCAGGTTTAAGTTTGCGATTGTACACAGATGCTTCGTCTGTGGGTATTGGTGCAGTACTTCATCAGGTGGTTCCTGAGGGGAAGGAAGAGCCAATAGCTTACATTAGTCGAACTTTGAATAAAGCAGAGAAAAAGTATACAGTTTCTGAGTGGGAATGCTTAGCTGTGGTATGGGCCTGTCAAAAATTAGAACGGTACTTCTCACGGTCAGTTACAGTGATTACTGACCATAAGTCTTTGGTTTGTTTGCAAACAGCTGGTGGTTTGAAAGGAAGGTTGCATAGATAGATGTTGCAGCTGCAAGAATTTAATTTGCAATGGGAGCATAAAGAGGGGGTAAACTTCAAGTACCAGATGCCTTATCCCGAAATTGTCAAAATTTTGCTGAGGACAATTTACTTCAGAAGCTGTGGTATGTGTGTGAGGAAGTGACCAGAGATGAGATAGTTAGGGAACAGCAGTTGGATTTAGAGCTGGGATTGTGTTACCAGTATTTGAGTGAGGGAATTTTGGGAGCTGACTCTGGAAATCTGGCCAGAGTGAAGGGTCAGTCTCGGGATTACGTCCTCAAAGACCAAGTGCTGTGGTGTATAGCTCAGGGTCCTCCCAGGATATACATTCCTGAGAAGCTTCGTGAAAAGGTGATGCTGGAATTCCATGACAGTCCTGTAGCAGGGCATCTGGGAATTAGAAAAACCATCAAGAAGTGTAGGGAAACAGTTTACTGGCCTCGTCAAAATAATTGAATAAAGTTTTTTTGTGCGTTCTTGTGGAGAGTGTCAACTCCACAAGTACTCCCAGAACCGACCAGCAGGTTTGCTTCAAAATATATCCAGTGTGGCACCATTCGAGTTGGTAGGGATTGACCTATTGGGTCCATTGCCCAGAAGCACTGAAGGCAATGTTTATTTGTTGGTGGTAGTGGACTACTATTCCAAATGGGTTGAACTTTTGCCCTTGAAAAATTCAAAAACGTCCACTGTCACCCGATCCTTACAGAATGAGGGTTTCTCACGATATGGCTTTCCAAAACGCATGTTGTTCGATAATGGGCCACAATTTGTGTCTACCCTTATGGAAGAGATGTGCAGAATGATGGGAATTAAGCGGTCCTTCACAACTTCTTACCATCCTCAGTCTAATCTGGCTGAGAGGGTGAATCAGACCCTAATTCCCATGATTTCCTGTTACCTACAAGGTAAACATGGGAGATGGGATGAGTACGTCTTCCTGTTTGCATTAGCAATGCGTTTTGCCTGGCAAGAAACCATGGGACAGATGCCTGCAAAGTTATTTTTGGGTAGAGAAATCGTGCTTCCATGGGATGAGGCCATGCAGGGGAATTTCTGGAAGGTGTCAGAAGACTTGGAAAAGTTAGCTGAGCAAGTAAGGGTTCGGCAGCAACAACAATGGCAGAAACGACATTACAATAGGAATCGGCAGGATTTGAAATTTAAATTGGGGGATCAGGTATTTCTTCATACTCATCCTTTGTCTAGTGCTGATAGTCATCAGATTTCAAAATTTATGCCACGGTGGAAGGGTCCCTACCGGATAATTTATGTATGGTCTCCTTTAGTCTATGAGTTGCAGACAGAGACTGGAGAAAGAGTAGGCTTCCATAATGTGTGTAACTTAAAGAAGTATGTGGCTACAGGAAATAGTAATCAAACAGAGCTGATGGCATCGAGACCTAGAGTTGTGGATAATTCAGTAATTGAATTTGATGACTTCCAGGAAGTGAGTGGTGAGTTGGATATGTGACAGGAGTTGGACCGATCACAGATTGTTGGCAAGGAGGATACAGTAAGGGAAACAGAATTGGAGCAGACACAGGTTAAAGTGGTACAGAGTCTACCCTCCAGGAGTTTACGAAGACAAACCAAGGTGGATTATAGGAAATTAGCGGGACCACGTAAGTAAAAAAATATATATATATTCTATTAAGAAGAGACCTAAGCAAAAAATATATATATATATATATTTGCCTCATACCAAGTACAACATAGAAAAGGTTATGCATCTACCGGTGTGAGTAAAAGGAGAAAAATAAAAAAAATAAAATAAAACAACTGAATGTAGAAAGTGTCGAGAATACTGAGCCTTGGCTTTATCAAGGACCAGCAAAAACTCTGCATTTTCTCACTTCCACAAAGACCTAGTTGGAAATGGGTTTCTGCAAGGCCATAAATGCAAGTAACAAGCCCACCAAAAATTGTTTTAAAAAATATATATATGTCATGACCTCCGCAGAGTTGTATGACCCAGCTCTAGTTAACAATTTCGCTTGCATCCATAACCTTCATGGCCCGACCCATGCTCTTCATCTGTTACTATTAAACAGAGAGAAGAAGATTAAAGAGAACTCAAGCTGTGAGAGTGACATGATAATTAGAAATAATTTTCAGCTATAACAAAATGCCAAGTTCGCCTGAGAGCGAATTTAAACCTGAAAAGCATTGCAAAAGAAATCCAAATTTTTACATTGCAGTTAAAAAAGGAAATATTAATTCTTTAAACCTCAGATTTTTGAAAGAAAACTTGATTCTAAAACCCCCTACTCTACAATTTCTGACAACACAAAAACGAGAATAAATTAAAGACAACATTTAACTAAAGAAAAGCTTTGTGAAAGTTATATGACATAAACAATTAGTTGCAATATGTACAAAGTATTTCAGTAGTGCTTTAAGTGCATAATTAAGTAGTTATTAAGAACTTAACTACTTTGAAAATACAGCGCAAAGAAAAGGAACTATGCTTAGCCATCTGCTGTGCCTAAGTTTCCTAAAAGACGCGCAAAGTTACCAAGAAAAGAAAGAGTTAAAACCCGCAAAAATGTTAACAGACAAGCCAGTGCCTAAAAGCTGAAAAGCAAAAAACAACAGAGAAAAAAGTACAAGAAGTACAAACATTGAACTTAAAACCCAAAGACAAGGAAGAGAGCTTACCTCTTATGCAACTAAACTTTCTCCACATAAGAGAAAAACATGGCTGACCTCTTCCCCAAGGGTCCTAACACTTCTGCCACTCCCTAGTCGCTGGGGGCAGTGTGGGTGGGGCTGATGGCCTCCTCATACTGAAAGAAACCAACTCGCGGAGATTTTAACCGGAGAAAAAATATATATATACTTAAGACTGTGGATCTGTATGATCAGAAAGAGCAGAATTAACTCTCCAGAATACATGAGAAATATTACAAAATACACAAGTGGTGTATTTAATAATCTTTGCATGTATTAAATCACCTTAGTGAGCTTCTATAGATTATTCAGAATCTTATTAATTTTAATGTTAGTTTTGCTATTTTTAGTATAGCTATCCTAGTGATGAATAACTAGTTTTCTTTTTTATTTGTTTTTCTTTTCTTTTATAAACAGATTTTTAAGCTTTTTTGTGATTTTGTCTATATTATTTAATTTTTTGTTTTAATAGGACCTTCATATCCATAGCACTAAGGTTCCATTTAGTAGTTAATAGGCATCCTCTAGCCAACTTCCTTACGGCTTTGATTGGTCAGAATCATATTATTAACTGTGTAGAAAATTAAAGCAGATCTGCCAACCTTACTCTATTATTCAGAATAATTTTTCTTAAAGTTCTTTTGATAAAAGAAGAAGGAATTTCGTTCTCTAGAAAACTATCCAATAGTATATTAATGTGGTAATTGAAGTCCAAATTATTGCTGCAAATTCTTGAAATTCTTAGGACCTGAGAAATTAGTACATTCTCAATTACTTTGGTTGATATGTTATTATTCCAGTGTAGATATTTAATTACTTTGAAAGGAAAATTAACTCTTTTATCAAAGAGGCTAATAGATGGGTTACCTCTGTTGACCTTAATGCTTAAGTCTAGGAACTCAAGTTCCTGATTACTGTGGTTGGTTTTACATAAGTTAAGAGAGCTAGGATAGATATTATCAAAATCACTCTCTATAACTTCTGAATTATTGATACACAGCAGATCATCAATATATCTAAATGTGTAAAGGTAGTTATCTGAGCAGGTGGGGTGATTTTTAATGAATTTATATTCCTTAAAGAACAGGAATAGATTAGCGATATTCGTGGAGGTTGATGTTCCCATGGGAATACCGTTCACTTGCTTATAGAGAGTATTATTATATAAGATATGGTTATTTTTTATGCAGCAATTGAGATAAGAGTTCCAAGCTCCTACATTTACAAATTGGTTAAGTTTAAATTCTGCATACAGCTCTTTAAAGGTAGTGATTATATCTGATAGAGGCAGATTAGTGTATAGGTTCTCGAAATCATAACTATTAATATCTAAGGGACATACTTTGAGTATAGTAGAAATTACATTACTTCTGCATTATTATTAATTATCCAAAAATCTCTGTACATCAAATTAGTACAGTTTCTAATGTGTTTCAAAACCTTCTTTAAGACATCTTCAAAAGCAAGATCTATTTTCTTTTTATGACTCCTTACTCCACTAGCTATGAACCTGAACTTTACAGGATCTTTATGAAACTTAACCGTTGCAAAAAGAAATGGAAATTCAGGCTCATATCTTCTAGTTTGTGGAATTTTAAGTTTTTTGAAGAATGCCTTAAACCAATTTTCTAACTGCTTGGTAGAATAACTTACGGGCTCGTACGTTACTCTATTATTGAGTTCCATAGTTAACAATTCAAAATAGAACTTCTTACAGATAATTGCAAAATTATTGCTAGCTTTATCCGTAGTGGTAAAAATAAATAGTTCTTGTAGTTTGGAGAGTGACCTTTTAGCATCTCCAGAGAAAAAGAGATTTCTGTCGAAACAAAAGTCCAGACCTGCCAACTCACAAGTGAAGCTATTGATTACGTGATATTTCCATTCTGCGAAGGCCTCAATAGGCTGATTGTGTGTTAAACTGGTTTTTACAATGTACCTGTTAACATCTTGAGTGAAGCTCTCAAGAATCCTTTCTTTGGAAATTATGAAGGAAGGTCTAAATTTAGAACCATACTCTAATAAATTCCTAAGCTTTTCATTTTCAACAAAACTCAAGTTTCCGGTGATAATATGGTTGTAGTTCCTATCATAGTGAACTGTTTCTTTATGTTCATCACAAGAACATGTAGTAATTACAGGAATGTAACTCGTAGAATTAAGTTTGTAGTTTTTAACTATTGACCCTAAGGTCTTAACATATTTAAAACTTACAATAGACTGGTGCCTGTGGATGGGAAAAAAAATTGCATTATTGTAGAACAGCTTCCTTACATTGAGATGATCATAGGCTTTATTTAGAAACCTGATGGTTACAAAATTACTGGAAAATTCTTTAAGAGAAATTTTATCTTTAAGAATATGTTTAAGAATGTCTAGAACCAAAGCAAAAACATGCTTATCAACATGGTCAGCAGTTTCATTCCAGAATTTGAAAAAACTTTTAAGGACAGAGTGCTTGAAGGACTTGAGTATTTTGTAAGTATTTTTAACAAAATTAGTGCCAGTTTTAAAGCTTTCCAGAGTTATTAGCAAGTTAGCAAAATCAACTTTGCTTGATGTGCGAAATAACCTCTGTCCTCTATTACCTCTAGTGCAGCTCTTGTTATTAACAAGAAAGAAGAGTTCACATATAGAAAATTTATGCTGAGTATGCTTATTGTCAGATAGAGTGGAATTAAGACCATAGGGATAAAGAGACTGATGCTGCAAAATTTCAAGGGATTCAGTTTCTAGCCGAGCATAGAGGTCAGGGATAATATGCAGTACCTCTATTTTCACTTTGTCAAAACCATGAGTATGGAAATGCTCTAACTCAAAGGTAGAGTACTGGCTAGAATTTGTGGAGGGGTTCACTCCTGAATTAGAGAACTTGTTAACTAGAGACCTGTGACCATTTATCCTAAGATGAAGAGGATTTTTGCTTTGGCCAATATAGCTAAGGTTGCAGACTGTTGGTTGGTTGGTTCATTGATTTTATTGGCGCAAGGGCCATGGTTGGCCAAAGAGCGCCAAACAAAAGACATAAAAAGAGAACAAAATCAATAAAACACGTACACAAGGCTAAAAACAGGATGAAGCGGTAAAAGTGAAAGATGGAAATGAATACGGTAAAAACTACAAGACAGACAGACAAACAAACAGTATTAAAAACGTGCGATGAAGCTTAAAATATGACTGATCAAATAAAACTGAAGAATGAGAACAATGAAAGGGCTAAAAGAGATAATGAAACAAACAGTACTAAAAACATGATACAAAGATTAAAATCTAGCTGATTCAGTAAAACTGAAAAATGAGTATGATTATAGGGCTAAAATCTAGATACGTTTAAAATAGTCAATTTGTTTAAAAAATGAAAAAACAACAACAGTATTGCAGTGGTCATTGAGGAGCCGCTGCAGTGTAGCGGCGTCCTCATTCAACAAATGAGAATGAAAGAAATGAAAACGTACATCACGAAAACGAACACAGGTACACAAAAGATGAGTGACGGTGAGTCGGCAGTTGCACGTCTCACACATCGGCGCAGTGTCGCCACACAGCAAAAAGCGGTGAGTGAAACGACAATGCCCAATGCGGAGACGCGCAAGCACCACTTCCTCCCTGCGGTTCCGACGAGATGAGGAGTTCCAGATTTCAAGAATAGGTTTTATACGATGCAGTTTATTTTCCACCTGTTGGTCCCACAGACCCTGCCACGTTCGTTTGATATGATGACGAACAAGAAATCGAAAATCGCGATGAAAGAGTGGCAAGGGTGTGATGACCAAAGAGGAAGCAGATCTAGCGGCCGCATCAGCACACTCGTTACCCGAGATTCCAACATGCCCAGGAATCCAGACGAATTGAATCTGGACACCGGCCTCGAGCAAGGAACGAAGAAGCCCCCGTACATTCAAAAGAAAAGGATGATTACAATAGTCCAGCGATGACAAAGACTGCAGGACACTTAAGGAATCCGTATAGACCATAGCACTATGATGAGAACTCGACTGAACATGAAGAAGTGCAAGATACACAGCATGCATCTCCGCCGAAAACACCGTGGCCTCAGCTGGGATCCGCGCTACTGACACGTCATCAACACAGACAGCTGCGGATCCAACGACTCCATGCATCTTGGAGCCATCAGTGAAAATGGGAGTGTATTCAGTTTTGAGGGCACGGTGCTCAGCGAAGAGCTGCTGGTACACTGACGCAGGGGTTGAGGATTTGTCGAAAGACGTAAAGGTGGTATCAACCATGACACCAAGTGGGTGCCATGGAGGATCCCCAAAGCCCCTGGTCGCTGCAACAAGCGACAAGTCGAGCCCTGCATCACGAGCTACGGCCGCCATACGAAGACCGAAGGTTGGAACGCACGAGGGCCGGTTCGCAAAATAAACGAGCATGCTGAGGATGGAAAACTGCACCGTACAAAGGATGGTCTGGAAGAGACCGAAGTTTTAAGTAAAAGTGGACAGACAGCTGCAGACGGCGTAATTCAAGCGATGGTTCGTTCGCATCAGCGTAAAGGCTGGGAATCGGAGATGTTCGAAATGCTCCCGTACAAAGACGCAGCGCCTGATGATGAACAGCGTCCAAAGGCCGGAGAACGGAAGGACGAGCCGAGCCATACACGATACAGCCGTAATCCAGTTTCGACCGAATTAAGGAGTGGTAAATGCGAAACAAAGAGATCCTGTCTGCACCCCACGAAACTCTCGAAAGGATTTTTAGAATAGAAAGAGCACGCAGACAGGAAATCTTGAGCCGCCGAACGTGCACACGGAATGTAAGCGCACGGTCGACGGTCAGTCCAAGGAACTTGGTCTCCGGCAAAACTGGAATGGCTGCACGGTCCAAATACAGCTCGGGGTCAGGATGGAGGCCACGCCTCCGGCAGAAATGAACACACGCTGTCTTGTCGGGAGAAAGAACGAAACCATTGCTATTCGCCGCTTTAAAAATCTGATTAATACTAGACTGCAACTGCCTTTCAATGAAACGCATGCTCGATGACGAGCAGAAGATGTGCAAGTCATCGACATACACAGTAGCCGAAACCGCAGGAGGAAGATTTGTGAGGAGACAATTAATGCGAAGGATGAACTATGTGACAGATAAAATGCAACCTTGAGGAACACCTTGTTCTTGATGGAATGTTGCAGATAGCGTCGTACCCAGGCGCACCTGGAACACCCGATTGCGAAGAAAATTTACAATAAAGGTCGGAAGATTCCCTCGCAATCCGCATGCGTGGAGGTCACGGATAATCCCGTGCCGCCACGCACGATCATAGGCTTTCTCGATGTCAAAGAATACAGAAACCAGGTGCTGCCTACGCACGAACGCCTCGCGCACAGGTGTCTCAAGGTGCAGGAGATGATCGTGAGGTGAACGATGACGCCGAAAACCGCTTTGTGATGGTGAAAGTAAGTGATGATGTTCTAAAAAATGAATTAATCGTGAGTTAACCATGCGTTCGAGAACTTTACACAGACAGCTAGTGAGAGCAATTGGACGATAACTAGAGGGAGACTTAGGATCCTTACCAGGCTTCGGAAAAGGTAGAACAAAAGCCTTTCGCCAAGACTCCGGGAAACTGTGTTCTAACCAGATGCAGTTGTATAAGATTAAAAGGTTCTCGAGAGACGACTGAGAGAGATGACGGAGCATGTCGTAGTGGATGTCATCGGGACCGACAGAAGTAGCCCCGGACCGATGCAGAGCCACCCGAAGTTCACACATGCTGAAGGGGGAGTTATAACCAGTGTCGGTATACGGCGCAAAAGAGATTCTCTGGCGTTCCGCGGAGGATTGAATCCTATGAAAGGAGGCCGGATACGCCAGATCACTCGAAATGGAGGCAAACGCCTCCCCCAAACAATCTGCAATCTCCCCGACGTCAGCATATGTGCAGCCGTTACTCTCGAGAATGGCAATCTGGTGTGAACTGTAGGTACCCCGGATCTTACGAATCCTTTCCCACACAGTTTTCGAATTGGCACGTGAGGTAAGAGATGATACATACTGGATCCAAGACTCCCTCTTACTACGTCGACGCACCAACCGAGCATAGGATTTAGCACGTTTAAAAGCAACGAGATGAGCCTCTGTTGGACAACGCCGAAAAGTAGACCAGGCCTTGTGCTGAGCTCTCCTAGCCACTGCGCATTTAGGGTTCCACCAAGGTTTCGGAATTCTGGGGAGCTTCGTAGATGTTTTACGAATTGAAAGATCAGCTGCCTGAAGAATACAAGTTGTGACTTTAAGTACAGCTGCGTCGATTGACCCCTGGGTCACCATTTCAGAAGATATCACCGCGGACGATGTGAAGACCTCCCATCTGGCACAATCCATCCTCCATCGAGGTGGGCGGGAGGCAGAATATGGCACGTTTGCATGGTGCCAGAGGACGATTGGGAAGTGGTCGCTCCCGTGGAGATCCTTACACACCGTCCACGACCAGTCAGCAGTGATCGATGGTGAACCCAAGGTCAAATCGATCGCACTGAAAGATCTTGTCGGCTCGTGGAAGTAAGTGTTAGCACCGGTGTTTAAAAGGCACACAGAGGCCGAGCACAGAAGAGACTCTATGCGACGACCTCTAGCGCTGGCGCTGACACTACCCCACAAAGGATGATGAGCATTAAAGTCACCCAAAATAAGGAAGGGTGAGGGCAGCTGATCAATCAAGCTCTCCAGAACAGAGACGCTAACATCCTCATCCGGTGGTAGATAAACACTGCAAACAGTAAGAGGCACAGGCATAGAAATACGAACCACCACGGCCTGCACAGTTGTGGAAACCGCGACGGAAGATACCGGAACCCTGTGAGGGACGAGAATAGCGACACCCCCACAGGCTATATTTCCAGACGAGTGGTCTGTCCGAAAAGCACTGTAGCCTCGAACTGAAAGCAGGTCTGATGGTTTAAGCTTTGTCTCCTGAATACAAAGGCACACCGGAGAGTACAAATGAAGCAGATGTTTCACGTCATCAAAACTGGTGCGAAAACCTCGGCAGTTCCACTGAATTATTGAACCCATGGGTAAAAATGAAATGAAAGGAAATGGTTAAACTTGGTCAGCCTCCATTTCCTCTGGTGAGCGTTCCCCCAGAGTTGGTGGTGTGTGACCAGGGGCCAAGATTGGTGAATGCTTTGTCCCAAGTGTCTTAGCGGGATTTGCTCGCCGTTGATTGTTTGGCTGAGACTTTGAAGGAGAAGAAATGCTCTTCTTATCCTTGACCTTGGTGTTGGTGTTAGTGTTGGCGTTTTTGCCAGAAGAAGTGGCCTGAGTTCCCTTGCTGGTGTTGGAGTGAGTCTGCTTCGGTGAAGTGGCGGGTGCCGCTTTCAGACCCCTAGCTCGCGACTGGAGTGCCTCTAGTCCGGCTGCGATGATTTCCTCCATATTGAAAGGACAGTTAGGGGAGATCTGAACGTCGGTCTGAATGCCAACCGTAGATTTGGCAACCACCACTGAAGCGTATGATCGCCGATCAGATGTAACGGGAACCACTCTTCTTCTGGCCTCAGGATAGGAAATATTTTCCACCGTTTTGAGCCTTTGGATTTCCTTCTCCTCCTTCCACTTGGGACAATCTTTGGCTGATGCTGGGTGTGAACCCTTGCAGTTCACACAAAACTTGGCCTCGGCCACACATTCTGAGAGTAGATGTTCTGTGGCACCACAGCGTCCACACCTAGGAGTACTCCTACATGACTGCTGAGAGTGGCCGTACGACTGGCACCTAAAACATCTCAACGGGTTAGGAATGTACGGTCGTACCTCGAGGTGGAGATACCCTGCCTTGATGGATGTAGGCAGGGAAGGGCAGTTGAATGTCAAGATAATGTTCCAGGATGGGACAAACTGCCCATTCCTCCTGAAAGAAATACGCCGCACACCCGTAACATGTTGGCTCCTCAGTTCTTCGAGAAGTTCCTCCTCAGTGCAATCAAGAAGATCCCAGGAGGAGACAACACCTCGAGATGAATTTAGGTAACCGTGTGGTGTTATTTTGACCGGAGTCTCAAGCAGCATGCTGGTGTTGATAAGTGTGGAACTGTAGGCCACAGTAGACATCTCAACAAGAAGATCTCCAGACTGGAGCTTCTTGACGCTTTTAGGAGAGCTTGCAATTGATTGCAGTGCTTTATGGATCCAAAATGGACTTTTGGCACTCAAAGGCTTTGAAGGGTCCAATGAGTGCACAAAAAAGAATCTAGCATTGGAAACATCAGCGACAATTTTTTTGGCGGAAGGACCTGAACCTTCCTCTATACCTCTTTTAGTTTTGGGTTCATGGGAAATTTCATTGAGAGCCATGAAAAAATTTAAAGGATTCATCCGCCGACTTCCCCACCCACAATCGAGCCCAACAAGGGAGAACCGGAGGTCCGCAAGCCCAAGTGGACGCAGGGGTTGCAGACTGTACAGGTGAGCTTATATATGGTATTGTAGGCTTTGCAAAACTTGTTGGAGCAATTATCCGCAACAGAAGAATACAGGTTAGGATCTGCAGATTTACATGTCAAACATCGTTTGTCATTTCATAACTTTAAATTACCTTAAAATTCCACAAACTAGAAGATATGAGCCTGAATTTCCATTTCTTTTTGCAACGGTTAAGTTTCATAAAGATCCTGTAAAGTTCAGGTTCATAGCTAGTGGAGTAAGGAGTCATAAAAAGAAAATAGATCTTGCTTTTGAAGATGTCTTAAAGAAGGTTTTGAAACACATTAGAAACTGTACTAATTTGATGTACAGAGATTTTTGGATAATTAATAATAATGCAGAAGTAATTTCTACTATACTCAAAGTATGTCCCTTAGATATTAATAGTTATGATTTCGAGAACCTATACACTAATCTGCCTCTATCAGATATAATCACTACCTTTAAAGAGCTGTATGCAGAATTTAAACTTAACCAATTTGTAAATGTAGGAGCTTGGAACTCTTATCTCAATTGCTGCATAAAAAATAACCATATCTTATATAATAATACTCTCTATAAGCAAGTGAACGGTATTCCCATGGGAACATCAACCTCCACGAATATCGCTAATCTATTCCTGTTCTTTAAGGAATATAAATTCATTAAAAATCACCCCACCTGCTCAGATAACTACCTTTACACATTTAGATATATTGATGATCTGCTGTGTATCAATAATTCAGAAGTTATAGAGAGTGATTTTGATAATATCTATCCTAGCTCTCTTAACTTATGTAAAACCAACCACAGTAATCAGGAACTTGAGTTCCTAGACTTAAGCATTAAGGTCAACAGAGGTAACCCATCTATTAGCCTCTTTGATAAAAGAGTTAATTTTCCTTTCAAAGTAATTAAATATCTACACTGGAATAATAACATATCAACCAAAGTAATTGAGAATGTACTAATTTCTCAGGTCCTAAGAATTTCAAGAATTTGCAGCAATAATTTGGACTTCAATTACCACATTAATATACTATTGGATAGTTTTCTAGAGAACGAAATTCCTTCTTCTTTTATCAAAAGAACTTTAAGAAAAATTATTCTGAATAATAGAGTAAGGTTGGCAGATCTGCTTTAATTTTCTACACAGTTAATAATATGATTCTGACCAATCAAAGCCGTAAGGAAGTTGGCTAGAGGATGCCTATTAACTACTAAATGGAACCTTAGTGCTATGGATATGAAGGTCCTATTAAAACAAAAAATTAAATAATATAGACAAAATCACAAAAAAGCTTAAAAATCTGTTTATAAAAGAAAAGAAAAACAAATAAAAAAGAAAACTAGTTATTCATCACTAGGATAGCTATACTAAAAATAGCAAAACTAACATTAAAATTAATAAGATTCTGAATAATCTATAGAAGCTCACTAAGGTGATTTAATACATGCAAAGATTAGTAAATACACCACTTGTGTATTTTGTAATATTTCTCATGTATTCTGGAGAGTTAATTCTGCTCTTTCTGATCATACAGATCCACAGTCTTAAGTATATATATATTTTTTCTCCGGTTAAAATCTCCGCGAGTTGGTTTCTTTCAGTATGAGGAGGCCATCAGCCCCACCCACACTGCCCCCAGCGACTAGGGAGTGGCAGAAGTGTTAGGACCCTTGGGGAAGAGGTCAGCCATGTTTTTCTCTTATGTGGAGAAAGTTTAGTTGCATAAGAGGTAAGCTCTCTTCCTTGTCTTTGGGTTTTAAGTTCAATGTTTGTACTTCTTGTACTTTTTTCTCTGTTGTTTTTTGCTTTTCAGCTTTTAGGCACTGGCTTGTCTGTTAACATTTTTGCGGGTTTTAACTCTTTCTTTTCTTGGTAACTTTGCGCTTCTTTTAGGAAACTTAGGCACAGCAGATGGCTAAGCATAGTTCCTTTTCTTTGCGCTGTATTTTCAAAGTAGTTAAGTTCTTAATAACTACTTAATTATGCACTTAAAGCACTACTGAAATACTTTGTACATATTGCAACTAATTGTTTATGTCATATAACTTTCACAAAGCTTTTCTTTAGTTAAATGTTGTCTTTAATTTATTCTCGTTTTTGTGTTGTCAGAAATTGTAGAGTAGGGGGTTTTAGAATCAAGTTTTCTTTCAAAAATCTGAGGTTTAAAGAATTAATATTTCCTTTTTTAACTGCAATGTAAAAATTTGGATTTCTTTTGCAATGCTTTTCAGGTTTAAATTCTCTCTCAGGCGAACTTGGCATTTCGTTATAGCTGAAAATTATTTCTAATTATCATGTCACTCTCACAGCTTGAGTTCTCTTTAATCTTCTTCTCTCTGTTTAATAGTAACAGATGAAGAGCATGGGTCGGGCCATGAAGGTTATGGATGCAAGCGAAATTGTTAACTAGAGCTGGGTCATACAACTCTGTGGAGGTCATGACATATATATATTTTTTAAAACAATTTTTGGTGGGCTTGTTACTTGCATCTATGGCCTTGCAGAAACCCATTTCCAACTAGGTCTTTGTGGAAGTGAGAAAATGCAGAGTTTTTGCTGGTCCTTGATAAAGCCAAGGCTCGGTATTCTCGACACTTTCTACATTCAGTTGTTTTATTTTATTTTTTTATTTTTTCTCCTTTTACTCACACCGGTAGATGCATAACCTTTTCTATGTTGTACTTGGTATGAGTCAAATATATATATTTTTTTTTTTTCGCTTAGGTCTCTTCTTAATAGAATGTGAATTCTGATTTTTCATAACTGCTGCGTTGCGCGTTTTGATCTTCAGGTTATTTTGCAACTTTCGTTTTAAATTCTAAAGTTTTTCCTTAGTTATCAGTTTTGCTCTTCAGTATATATATATATATATATTTTTCCCCCTCTCTGTCTTGGAGGTTCGGTGGGTGCCCTTAGGAAGCAGGTGGTGTAAATCTCGAGAATCAACCTGAGAAGGAGCATTTATGGAGCAGCCCGGACAGGGAGGGTGACGGCTTGGAAAGACAAAATTAGTGAATTCATTTTTTTCTTTCGATTTTACCTTAAGTAAAATCGTGCAGTAAGGAAGAGGGTGTGACGTTTTGGTGGGCTGGAGTCGCTGAGATAGAACTTACGTCATTAGAAAAATTGTAGTTGCTCACGTCATTAGAAAATTTATCCAGCGACTCCAGGCCATGACTCCGGGACTAATCCCACGAAGACATCACAAATGATCCACTAAAGCTTCTCTCGCCAAAGTTGGCATGATGTCAGTTCTTTGTTGCCATTAGTTTTTTGCAGAACCCAGGCGAACTGAAACAAGATTATCTATATTATCTAATTGTTTGCGAAATTAAATTCGAATTACTATTTTTATTTATTTATTTTTACTTTTTAGTATGTTATATCATTCTTTCCTTTTCATCTTCATCACATTTCTTTTCCTTTTTTTCTTCTTTGTATTCATTTGCTCTCCTTTCATTAGTTTTGGCAAAAAAATGCCCTGTCACCCCCCTGAGGAATGCAACCCTGGTGCATCGCATCTTTCGCCCCTTAGTCGCTCTAGCCCTGCCCGTACCAGATGTAATTTGCCTAGTGTTGTTTCTATTGCTGTGTTTTTGTGAAGCTTAGTGCTTATGAGAATTGTGTCAGTTAGATTAGTTTTGTTTAGCTTTTGTTACTGTATTGCTCATTTTCATGTACCATGGGGACAAAGGAGTTGGCTAGACATTGGTGATGTAATTTTTGGAGGAGACAAGGGATGTTCCCTTGAGATGTAATGCACATAGGAAGCACCCTAAATAATTTAGAAAAGCATAAACAATGATCCTTACAAGACGTAGTTAAAGAATAGCGCAGTTAAGAGTTGCACGCATTGACCGACCTAGTCCTCACAGGGCAGGAAATACCAAATTTTAAATGGTTGTAAGTTGATTCTAGGAGAAAATGGCAGAGTTAGTGTGGAACAAAACTTCTGTTTCTTTTGGGTATGTTTGGATCGAACATTCTGAGAATGAGGGAATCATGTAACAAATTATTTTGTGAATTTGTTCTAATTTGGATGTAAAGTTAGTAGATACAATTTTTAAGTGTTTCAAATTCATCTCTCCAAATTCTGTTGATTTGCTTTTGCATATGGGGAAGTGCCAACACAAAGAGCTCATAAGTTTTGAGGCTCACCCTAACAAAGGTTAAAAGCTTTCCCCCATAACTCAGTGCAGCTTTGGGTGGCACGAGGTCTTGAGTGGAATACCAAACCTCAGGTGAAAGGCAGCTCAGAGTTTTACTAAAAGCTCTTGGCCATAAACATGCCTTTTTCAAGTAGTTGGATCTCTCATTGCATGGCCAAGAATTCCGCCTGGAATAAAGGAAACAGTTGATCAGTCTAAGGGTACATTCTGGACAAAAGATGCAGTGAAACGAATTCATGCAAAAATTGTCACTGCCTGCTGCTAACCAAGACGGGGAAAACAACAACAGCTGACACATTCCGTGCTGTGTAAAACCAGAGAAATGCTTAGGAAGTGACAGAAAGATGACAAGCGATTGGGTCACCTAACCCATCAGAAACGCAAAGTACAAAGGCACCAGCAATCTCCATTTAAGGCAGTGGGAGCATTTTTATACAGGTGACCAAACACCAGCCGTCTTTAAATCCTGTGCAGTTGGGAGGTCAATGAATGCCTGGCCCAGCATCCTGCACACACAATGTACCTACTGTTCACCGCAGAATCTCCGAGAGGGAGTCAGAGAGAGGAAGGACCTGCTATCGTGTCTGTTGTCTCCCCCCCTTCTCCACCGTTCTTTGCCAGAGGAGTTCCAAAAAAATTTCAAGAAATCTCCCGAGTGTGCTAAAGAGTTATGTGTGGATGCTTTGATGTTATGAAAATAAGTGTGTGTGCACAAGTGCTAATTCATCCATGCAATTCATGTGTGAGTTCTGAATAATTCAATTCAGCAAAACTTACCAATGATAATGCAGTAAGTACTTTTTGGACTTAAGTTTTGTTGCCCTACACAATAAATTAAGAGCTCATTAACAATTCTGATTCTCATCAGGACTTTTTATTCTTAGAGAGTGTTATGTGCTGGTGAAAAATCGTGATGATAAATTAAATGTACAGAAGTCCAGCCCATATTTGAAAAGTTGACTTCTTGTATGTAAATTAATTAGAAGTGGACATCTCTGAAGTTAACAGAAAACTAAACAAGGTTTTTATGGAAACAGCAACAAAAATAGGTGGTAGTAAGAACAAGCTGTATTGAAGGAAATATCAAAAAAGAACAAAAATGCCGAGAAGGGAGAAGAGGACAAATAAAGAAAATGTTACTTCTAAAGTGGAATATATAGAGCTCAGAAAGAGCACAAAAACAGTATCACTGAAGACATTGGAAAATTCAATTGTGAACTAATGAGAAAAGCAATTGAAAACAACCAAAGCCTGAAGAAAGTAAAGGGACATAAACCATGTAAAGGGACATCTCAGTAAGGGAAGTATTCAAAGGAATTTTCTTCCTAAAATACTTTTTTCTTTCTATTTTGTTTTCTTCAATGCTACTCTAAAGGTCTGATAAAATAACAATATTCTGTTAAATCTGCGAGAATATGGAAATATAAGTGTAAATGTTATATTAATAAAGGTATGGAATAACTTCACTACTTCAATGTCATAACTATCAAAAATGCAAATCACAAAAAACGACTAATTTCATTTGTTGCATGAATTGAAAATATATAAAATCTTACTGTTCCAGTGAAGGTCAGAAAAAAATGTAAAATTTTGTCTTCTGATAAAACAGGGTGCCTGGCAACAAGATTCAAATATCTCTTCAGGGATTTTCTTCTTTCTTCTATAAACTGTGAATCAGCTAAACGAAAGGAAATACAATTTAGTAAAATGCACTGATTACAATTCACTATTTTCCCAGAAAATAACAATAAAATGTTAAGGACAGAAACTAATTTTAGATTTACCTCAAAATACCTCAGAACAGTGTTATTTTGAATCAGGCAATGACAAAAACACAATACAAATTACTGTACATAATTGAAAATATTGAAATACATAACACCAATGACTTTGCAGCTATTGGTTTCAGCATAACAGAAAGCAAAGGAATGGTTACAAATTAATATATAGAAAATTTTGTAAACTTGATGATGACACAGTTATTACACGAGTAGTCAACATGTATGCCAACTGCTATGCATGTTCAACTATTTTTTTACACATGATGTGATATATGCAGTAATACTTTGTCTGTACACTCATCATTATGTGGGGACATGGTATCCCCACATTTAACAGATGGAGTGGAAAAATGTCTCCTGTATTGGATAACTGTGACCTTCAGACAGGTGATAAAAGCATTTTTAAAGTTTCTTTATACATTCAAGGGCCAGGTCTCCATGAGTGAGGGCATCCCACACAACACACAGCATGCAGTGACATCACCAAATGGCATGAGATATACATAGACAACAGGGTAGGGGATTGAAAAATAAATTAAAATGAAATATTATAATTAACACAGCAATTGGACATCGCCGAATTTGACTGTACTGTTTCACACGTGAATTAAATCACATCAGAAAACTTGAACATTTCGATGTGATTTAATTCACTTGTGAAACAGTAATTACAGTCAAATTCGGCGATGTCCGATTGCTGTGTTAATTATCATGACGTATTTACCACATATTATGAGAAGAATATTTCTTCAACTCTAAAATGAAATAATAACAATTAGCATTTGGATCATTCATTTGAAATTATATAATATTAACACAGTAACACCCTTTATAAAATCCTTCTAGAAACACCCCATTCATTTTGGTCACTGGATGTTGGAAACAATGGATTACATTCAATTTTGCTTTTTCCACTAAATGTTTCTGTACCAATAATGAAGCAAAAAATTTCATGCATGATTTATTACATACTAAACTTGAGATATAGTAAGATCTTTTGGCTGAAACACAGCCTTGTTCACACTAAAAGCAAGCACTCACGTGGTTGACATCGTTTCTATAGCTGCTGCCAATAGAGATTTCCAAATCATCAGAATATTGAAGGGTGCGTCCGAACTGCAAGAGTTTTTATTGAAGAGAATTTAAACGCTTTCTAAAGCAGAAGAGAATTTCATTGATTTCTAAAGCATTGAAATTCTCTTCAATAAAAACTCTTGCAATTCAGATGCACCCTTCAGTATTCCAATAATTTGGAAATATCTACTGGCAACGGCTGAAGAAACAATGTCAACCACATGAGTGCTTGCTTCTAGTGTGAACAAGGCTGATGTTTCAGCCGAAAGATCTTACTATATCTCAAGTTTAGTATGTAATAGATCATGTGTTAAATTATTTTGTTTCATTATTGGTTTCTTCGTATTACGTGAAATGGCCTTTCTACCAACGTTTCTGTACAATGTAGGCCATACTAAATAACCCTTACAGTATATAAAGTGCATCCACATGACAGCAGGTCTGTTTTCCGACTCATTATTCAACAAGTAACCAAAACAAGCAGAAATATGAGTGTTAACAGAAAGTGAATAAACAGTAATATGCCAGGCAAAGTGAACACCTATTAACAAAACTCATGCTGTTTCCTGTGATAGTTTAACAGTAATTGCCAAATTTATGTGTGTTTTTATTAGAAAGCATTTTTTTTTAATTCTTAATTTTCTTTTAAACTTGCCCACCTCATTAGACTTTCCTCACTATAACTCATTGTCTCTGTGCTACAGTTAACCACTTAGGACTATACTTTGGGTAGCAATAAACCCATGCAGTCATTGATGACACACTCCTTCTTTTACTTCACTTTTCTTTTTATATCTTGATGCTAAATAATTTTACATGAATTGCAGTTTATTTTGTTACCACTTATACACCTATCTCTTCGTCCAGTTTTATTACACAAGATTTTTTATTGTTACTATGTTCTGCCACAAGTTTTTAGTTTATGACTGGTCTCTCCCATCAGAAGTCCACACTTATATTCTATGCTGTAAACCACTGGTTCTTAATTACTTTTCATCAGGGGTCATTTTTTTTTCATGGAACTGGGCTAGAGGGTGTGAACATTTAATTTGGTAAATGTAAGTTACATATCAAACTGATACTCATATGAACATTATTTTTATTTTAAGATTTATTAAAGGTAATGAGAAAATTATAAAATGAACCTTACATAGCGGGCAAATGAAAAAAATAGAACAAATTTCATAAATTAGTTACTTGTATTAACATAAAATTACAAACAATATTTTAAATTTAGTCATCAAGAAATTAAGGAGAATAATGGGGGTGATGTCCTTCCGCAATATGTTTAAAATCTGGAGTGTATATATAGGTTGTAGTTTCTGACTGTGATTTCAAGATGAGCATCAGTTAACTTGTTCCAGTAACTATTTTTCATATTGTTCATGTCAGAGAAGCCTGATTCACATTTGTATGTGGATCCAAACATAGTTAAAAATAGAATGGCAAGTTTCTTAAAATTTGGATAATTAGTCATAAATTTAGTCTAAAAATTACACATTGACTCACGCTTAAAGTTACTCTTCAGTTCTTCTGAACTTTGAATATCGATTAATTCATACTGTAAGGCACTTCAGTCTATATCTGGTAACAGCTCGCTAACACTATCAGAGATTTCACATGTCTTGGCAGGGGTCACAGCAAAGGGATTTTTTATGAATACCTGTATTGATTTAGGTAGGGTAAACTCTGCAAACCTTAATGCAAAGTTTTCTAAGAATCTCATAAAAAAACATGTTATGGTTATTTTTACAGATTTAAAAAAAAACTCTTTCGAGTGTGAAAGCGTGTGCGTCTTTTTTTTCCTTTTCCAAATATTCCACAAATGCTTTAAAATGAATAAATTTCTGTTGGGTAAAATCGTCCTTCACCAGTAAGTTTGGTTTTGAAATTCAGAATTGTTTCAATTAATCGATAACAATTTTATCTTTCCCTTGCAACTGAAGGTTTAATTTATTCAAATGACCAAACATGTTGCTCAAAAATGCCAGCTTCAGTAAAAATTCATCATAAGTCATTAAGGACAAAAAATGTTGTGCTTTAGCATCATGCTTATTCTGCAAAAATACACACATACCACTGCTTCTTTCATTTCCAATTATCTCCACTGCTCTTTTTGTGTTTAGCCACGGTACATCATTATGCAACAAAAGGTCATTGTGTTGAAGACATATGTTGGCAACGATTTGCCTGAACAATCTGTGTTGAAGGTTTGCAGCGGAATGGACAAAATTTATTAACTTTATTACTTGATCCATTGTGAATTTAAGTTTGTCATGTAATTTAGCACATAAAACAGTCTGGTGAATCAAACAATGAGCACATTGAATGTTAGGGACAATTGTTTTTAATATAGAAACAAATCCCTTTTCTTTACTGACCATGGCTGGAGTGCCATCACTAACTACAAAAATAATTTCGTGCAAATGAAGTATATTAGAATTAAAAAAATCTACAAACTTATTGTAGTTATCTTCACCAGTAGTCATTCTAAGCAATGGAATTAAAAATAACAGTTCTTCTCTAAATGTCCCGCCATCATAAAACCAAAGAAATACAGACAACTGAGACACATCGTTAATGTCTGTTGATTCATCAAGGGCAAGTGATATGAAATCACATTTTTTTTAAGCACTTATTAAAGTTTTAAATATATTTCCATTATAATCTTCCATTTGATGAGTTGTAGTGTCATTTGAAAGGGGAACTTGTTTTATGGACTGAATAACTTTATCTTTGAAATGTTCATCACGTACTTCAGCCACTATAGCAAGTGCACACTCATTAACAATTTCGGGGTCAGAGAAAGATTTCTTATGCTTTCATAGTAACCAAGCAACCTTCAGAGAAGCAAGATGACAGTTTGTTTGCTGAGAGGTTGTTTTCCACATTTTGAATAACTTGCGCATAAACAAGATATTTCAGTTTTCCGGTTGTCTGATGCAGGAGGAAACTTCCGATTGAAACTCGCATGTGTAATACTGAAGCGGCATCTCACATTGCATTCCTTGCATATGGACACAGTTTCATTGCCCACTAGGCATAACGGAATAGCCCCTTTTCGCTGTGGTAACATAAACAAATACTTCTCTGTCCAGTCACTGATAAACTAATGATTTTCACTGTCAACTTTTCTCTTCTTTAGCATTGAGAACATTTTGAATGATCACAATAATTAGAGTGGTTGTGCGTGATGCTGCATGAAGCATGATACGGAATAAATCATGGGAAGAGTTAACTCCAAATGCTAAAAGCGAGGTGTTGTGTCAAGTGGAGAATCGAACCACAGATATGCGAGTCCTCCTTCCTGTCTCCTGTGATGCATAGCAAAGGGTTGCATAGGAACATCACAGAATCTCGCAGAAAACTACCAAATTACATTTATCATTTGTCACATGTGAATGCACATTCAAACAGTCACAGAACAAAAACATTTATACTGTTTTATATTATAAATATTGATAAACATTCTTTTTTTTTTTTTTACTAATCAAAAACAACTATTATGGGAATTATACTAAGAATTTTTTTATTTAAATTGCTAATTTTTGGAGAAAACTCTTCTCCTTCTTCAGGCTGTCTTTTTGTTGTCACTTATTCCTGTCACTATCGTGGTTACGGTTAACCTTGACAGTTACGGTCAACCTTGAAGGTTACGGTTATTTTTCATCAAATCCTGCCAGATGTTAGGCAGGGAAAATCCTTTGCAGTCATTGATGATTGAATTTTGATTTTTCTCAATCTCTATTCCTTCTTTTAGCTTTCTTTTTTGAAAATTGCTTTGGAAATTGATGACTTTAAGGGAATTCTAATCCATGCTGTGACTAGCTTCTCTAACATGCCTATCTAAACCAGTCTTGTTAGAGCAATTTTTTATAGCAGTTTTATGCTCTGCTATACGAATTTCAAGTCTGCGACCTGTTTCACCTACGTAAGATAGTCCACAACTACATTTTACTTCATAGACTACACCTTGCATTTTTAAAATATCTTCTCTTTAAACTATTTTAGGGAAATTTTTTTTAACTTTGTTCTCTAAACTTGGAGCTAGCCTAATATTGTACTTCTTACTAATTCTCTTTAAAGACTCAAATAAACCTTTGTGATAAGAAATCTTTTTAGTGAATTTTACTCGTTGCTTTTCTGGGTTCTTCGTACCATTAAAATTCAGAAGCTTCTCAATTTCTTCTTTAGGATAGTTATTTTCTGCAAGTATGGCTTTAAGTTCTTCTTTATGGGCTTCTTTCTTATCTGCTGTAGAAACTATTTTATCATTTTTTTCTAAAAACTGACATGCTACATTTTTCTTAATAGAAACTGGATGATAGGAATTGAAATCCAATAGTCTATTAATATTTATTGGTTTTTTATACGAACTAGTGAGGAATTTTTCATCTTCATAATAGATAGTAATATCTAAGAAGTTAATTCTTCTTTCTTTTTGAAGTTCAATAGTGAACTTAAGGGAATCATCAATTCATTGAATGAATCTAGAATTCTTTCTGGAACAATTTCTGAGCTATCTATTTTAAATAAGATGTCATCCATGTATCTGCTATATAGGCAGAAGTATGTGGGTTGTACTAGTATCTTTTCTCCAAGTTTTCCCACATAATAGTTAGCTAAGAGTGGGGAGCCCATAGATAGACCAGATTTTTTTAATGAAATTTTTTTTTCTTAAATTGAAAGTAGTTGTTCTGCAAAGAGAAGGTAAGCATTTCAAAAATTTCAACTAATATGTTTCTATCTTTGTTGTGAAAAACTATTAGGTCTGCCCAGTTTTCCGCTATAAAGTCTATAAGATGATCTATATTAATGTGAGTATACATAGACACTATGTCTAAACTACCCATAATAGGAGAATCTAATGTAAGACGAAGTTCTAATTTTTCTTGGGTTTGCCTCCTCGGGGTGCTCTTTGGTAACAGTGGCACACACAACAGCAACTAGGGCCTCTGTGAATTTTGGAGAAGTGCAAGCTAGTTCTGTGTGACATTGGCGAAAAGACCCCAACTCACTGGGTTTTGTTCCAGAATCCTTAGGTTGAATGACCAACTGGAACCCTCAGCTGTGGGCTAATCCCCCACACTGATGTACTTACCTGATTAAAAAGACAAAAAGAAATATTAAGAATGACTCAAGTGTGGGATATGGTGGACCTACCACACTTGAGAAGGACAGTCCACCACAGAATCGACCTGGACTTTCTAAACGGCGTATGAGAAAGAGATCTCGGCTGAGTGAATGTAAGATTGGTATATGAAATACTAGAGGTATAAATGGCAAGATGAGTGAGGTGATTGAGGAGATGAATAAGTATAGACTGGATGTGCTGTGTGTAAGTGAAACCAAAAAGAAGGAAATTGGGGTAGAAGAAGTGAATGGCACTGTGAGTGTGTGGTCTGGAGTATTGGATAATATGAGAGGACAGGCTGGTGTAGGTGTGATTTTAAGTGAAAAGATGAAGAACAACTTGATTCACTATAGTTGCGTAAGTGAGAGAATTCTCTGGATTCGTTTGAAAGTGAAACTTCAGAGAATTGTAATTGTTGTAGTGTATGCTCCTTGTGACTCGGAACCTTCTGATAAGAAAGAAGATTTCTGGAATGAGCACTGTTTTGAGCCAGTTTGGTGCTAAAGAAAAAGTTATAATAGCAGGGGATTTCAATGCTAGAGTAGGTGTGCAGAATGCAATTTCTGACAATGTTCAGAATGCAATTTCTGACAATTCACACAAGGATCATTAAACTGGGTAAGTTTAATGATCCTTGTGTGAATGATAATGGTGAAAGATTAATTGAACTCTGCATTGAGAATGGTTTGTGTGTATCTAATACATTTTTCAACCACAAGTATATCCACACATATACTTGGGAAAATCGTACTCTTGGTCAAAAAAGTGTGATCGATTTTGTTGTCTACGATCAGCGTTTGAAACACTTAGTTGTTGACACCCGTGAGATGAGAGGTGCGGATGTTGGTTCTGATCATTACTTGGTAGTGTCACGAGTGAAACTTGATGTTGGTTGGAGGAAAAGGAATAGGAAGAGACCCAGGATAGAAAGAGTAAAGGTTGATAGGCTCCTTGAAGATAATCAGCAGTATTCTGAGTTACTCAGAGAACGACTGAAGGATCTGAAGTCTGGTGAGAGGGATGTAGAAAAGAAGTGGAAATGTTTTAAGAACTGTGTTGTCACTGCTGCTAAAGAGGTCTGTGGCACCACAATAGTGGGTAACAATAGAGGTGATGCCTGGTGGAATAGTGAGATTGAAGAGGCAGTAAAGAGAAAGAAGGAAGCCTATTTGGGGATGTTGCAAGGTAGAGTCTCTGTGGATGAATATCGCTGTAAGAAGCGTGAAGCTGCTAAGCTGGTTCGCCACAGTAAGGCAAAAGATAGGAAGGAGAAAGTGGAAAGGCATGAACTGGCTTTTTGGAAAGACAGGAAGTCCTTCTGGAAGTACATGAGACTCAGGAAAAATAGGGGAAACAAAGTTGTAAGTTGTGTGAAGAATAAGATTGGGGAAATGATATGGGAGCCCAATGAGTTAAGTGACAGATGGGGTGAATACTTCTGTGAGTTATTAGATCAGGAAAGCAAAGATAATTCTGAGACAGATGCAGATGATGTCACAATGAGGGATGAAAGCACAGGAGGGATCTCAAGAGAAGAAGTGTGTAAAGCTCTAAAATCTCTTCAGAATGGTAAGGCTCCAGGAGTTGATGGCATAACTGCCGAGATGCTGAAATATGGTGGCGACTCTATAATTGACTGGTTAACTGAAATTTGCCAATTGTGCTGGGAGTTAGGAATGGTCCCTTGGGATTGGAAGGATGCTATCATTGTTCCCTTGTATAAGGGAAAAGGTGATCAGACTGAATGCAAGAACTATCATGGTATTAGCCTACTGAGTGTGCCAGGGAAAGTGTTTGGTAAGGTTGTAATTGAAAAAGTACGGGTTCTTACATAAGAGAAAGTGTGGGATGTTCAGAGTGGTTTTATGCCTGAAAAAGGCTGCACTAACCAAAATTTTGCATTATGTGTGATGATTGAAAAGTTTCTGGCTGTTGGTAAGAAAGTTTTTGCTGCCTTCATAGATTTAGAGAAAGCTTACAGCCGAGTAAATAGGACACTTTTGTGGAAGGTACTGAATGAATATGGTGTTGCTTTGAATCTACTTAATAGTGTAAAAGCCATGTATGCTGGTAGTAGAGCTTGTGTACGAGTGAATGGTGTTTTATCAAAATGGTTTTCCATTGGTGCAGGAGTCAGACAAGGTTGTGTAATGTCACCATGGCTGTTTAATATATTTATGGATGCATGCATGCGTGATGCCAAAATAGATAATAGTGGTTTATGCCTTGGTGATATCCGTGTGTGCAGATTGCTGTATGCTGATGACACTGTCCTGTTGGCAGAGAGCAAAAGTGAGTTGCAGAGTATGTTGACTCGCATGCACGAAGTTTGCATAAAATTCAAACTGAGTATAAATAAGGGAAAAACCAAAGTTATGGTGTTTGAGAGAGGAACGGGTAGCACTGAATGTAATGTAAGTATAAATGGCACTGTGATTGACCAGGTGAGTGAGTTTGTGTATTTAGGAAGCATGTTTGACAGAGAGAACAAGTTGGATGGTGAAATCAGTAGGCGAGTGAACTCTTCTTTGAAAGTCATAGCTGCTCTGGGAGGTTTTCACAGCTATGATGGGTTCTCTAGAGAGTCCCGCATGGCTGTGTTTGAAAGTGTAATTGTTCCTACTCTGATGTATGGTAGTGAAACCTGGGTACTACAGAAGAAACATAGGAGTCGTTTGTGTGCTGGAGAAATGCGTTACTTACGTGGGGTTTGTGGCAAGACACGATATGATTGTGTTAGAAATGAAGATGTATTGCAGTTGTGTGATGTGAAGCAAAATGTTGTTAGCAAGGTGGAGACCAATATGCTGCGGTGGTTTGGCCATGTTGAAAGAATGAGTGATGAAATGCTTACTAAGAAAATATTTTCAGTCCAAGTGGCAGGAAGGGAAGGCAGAGGAAGGCCAAGGAAGACATGGGTGGATCAGTTTCAGGAGTGTTTGCATGAGAAAAAGATTATGAGTATGAAGTATAAAAGATCTTGTGTAAGGCGTGTAATGGATATCAGTGAAGCACGAGTTGTATGTCAAGATCACTGTAAATGGAGAAGTTTGATACGACAACAATAAGTAAAAATATCTGGAAGTTTGTATTTCTTTTTGGAGCTAACCTCTGAATCTCAGAGAACAGCTTAGTGATATGTATGTATGTATGTATGAATTTTTAATCAAGTTAGGTGGCTCTTTTAAAAGATTCTGAAGGTGCAACTTTAAAAAGTAGTTTAGATTTGAAAGAATTGAGTTTTTTGAGTCAATTATTGGTCTAATTGGTTGGTGTTTTTTATGCAGTTTGACTATTCCATATATTTGAGGTAATCTGAACTGTAATTTTGAGAACTGTTTATAGTTTTCTGGAAGCTGGTTTTTCTTTCTTTTTTTTTTTTTTTTTTTTTTTTTTGAAGTGAAATAAGCTTTGAGACTTTTTTAATCAAACCTGGTAGTGGGTTTTCTTTTACTTCTTCATACATAGGCTTTTTTAGTTCTTCTTCCATCTTTTCTTGATAATCTTTCTTATCCATAATAGTAATCAACTTACTTTTTTCTGTTTTCAAAGCAACTACACTTTCATTTTTTCTGAAATCTTTAAGAGCTTCTAATTGACTGTTCTCAAAAATTTTTTGAGGTTTCTTTACTTGCTTCTGGAATTTTGTAAGGCTATTGCGGTAATCTTTTCTAAGGAGGTCTGCTTTAATTTGGTCTTCTTTTTCTAAAGTGCTGCAGATGCTTTCCAATTCAATTACCAATTCTTCTGTATTTATTTTTTACTTGGATAGATTGAAATTACTTCCTTTATTTATCACTTGTAACAATTCTTGGCTAACTCCAGTAGCAGCATTGTCCTTTACATGACTAAGAACTGCTGTTTCTTTGTTTTTACTGGAATAGTTTTTCTTAAACAAATTCTTTTCTTTAAGTTTCAGCTTTTGAACAATTTTTTTATTTTTGTTTTTTATTCCAATTTTTAGCCAGTCCTCTAATTCTGCTTTCACTGTATCACTTAAGATTCCAGAAAATTTATTTTCATTTTTTACTTTCACTTTCTGATAATAAGCAACGTTTTAATATTTTGCTTCAATACTTCTTTTTAGCGTTTTTTTCCCTATTGTTCTTACGAAGTTGGCTGAAAATAAATCTTTAAATGGTTTTCTAAGTTTAAATGAATTTGGAATAAAGTTATTTACCTTGCAATTCCAACTTGATTTGAGCTATCGATCTCTCCATCTTCATTGTAGCATGTTGAACTTTCTTGATTGCTTGCCAAGTATCTGACCCATACTCTGTTCTAATTCTTTGAATAAAGCTCATGTTGAGAAATGGCTTCCTAGTTACTTAATTCAATTACTAATCAAAAACAACTATTATGGGAATTTTACTAGGATTTTTTTTTATTTATATTGCAAATTTTCGGAGAAAACTCTTCTCCTTCTTCAGGCTGTCTTTTTGTTGTCACTTATTCCTGTCACTATCGCGGTTACGGTTAACCTTGACAGTTACGGTCAACCTTGAAGGTTACGGTTATTTTTCATCAAATCCTGCCAGATGTTAGGCAGGGAAAATCCTTTGCAGTCATTGATGATTGAATTTTGATTTTTCTCAATCTCTATTCCTTCTTTTAGCTTTCTTTTTTGAAAATTGCTTTGGAGACTGATGACTTTAAGGGAATTCCAATCCATGCTGTGACTAGTTTCTTTATTCCTATATCTCAATTCAAATGTGGAACACTGCATATTCATTTAGTTTCTTCAGATTTATGTTTCTTTCATCATGTTTTGTCATTTATTCAAAATACAAATGTAAGAGTAAAAAGTTGCCACTTGTTTGAGCAATTTGCTATCATACACTGCTGCTCAAAATTATAAGGACAGTCGTATTTTGCAGATAAGTACACAGGAATCGCACATTGACGCATTATGCACATGACGTGGAATACGAACCTACATGAGTTTCAAACGTGAGATTTGGAACCTCAGACAACTTTTATAAAGATACTAAAATAACTTTTACGGTTTTTTAAGGTGCCCATAAATATAAGGACACAAAAAGAAGTTCCAAGAAAAACGAATAAACGTCCATGACGTGCATGTGTTATGCAAATAAGAGCAATGTCTGCGTAGGTGAACATGTCCTCGAAGACACTGCGTATACTATTTTGTGTAATAACAGAATGCCTTGTGGAAATGATTTAACTGCAATAGAGGCTCGAAAGATATGGTAACTTCGCCGTGAAGGGAAATCATATCGTAAGATAGCTGTTGAAATTAAAAAGTCAAAAGTGTGGGAGAAAATGCAATGAAAAGAGGTATCAAGGTATCTTTGATACCTCTTTAAAAAGCGTTCCGGTCGTAAATGAAAGCTGTTGTCAAGGGATATTAGACGCATCATGGCCATGGCAACCAGGAAAAAATGTTTTGTAAAGAAATTGCTGGCTCCACCATACCCGCCAATGTTTCCCATCAAACTGTTTCATGTGTGCTGCACAATTCAACTGTTGCCAAATACTTGAAAACAAAAGCAAGACCTGCCCTCACCAGAAGACTTATAGAGATGAGGAAACCAGCTGTACTCCAGTGGATGCAGAATAACATCAGATGGGATACACTTATTTCTTCCGACAAAAAATGCTTAACTTAAATAGCCCAGATGGCCTACATGTCATTATTACTGGCATGATCTCTACAAAGCAAAAGATATGACAATGAGGCGACATCAAGGTGATTCTTCGTTAATGTTCTGGGGTGGTATTTCTGCTAATGGGATGACTGATTTAGTCCTAATTCTATCAAGTATGAATTCTGAACGATATATCCAAGTGTTAGGTCACTGTCATTCCATGTCAATTCACTGATTTTTTTTTTTTTTGCAAAATGTAACCCACCGACTCGGATTCTAATGAAACTTGGCAGGTAGATATACCGGATAAAGATATGGGAAAATCCTAAGTTTCAGTTTTTTAAACCTCATAGTTCTTAAAATACAGTGCTCCAAAATTTAGCTGAACACCCACTTTTGCAGCTATGCAATAGCATGCTACTTTTTACATAACATGCTGTAGTTTGTGTGCTACTGAATTTAGGGGAATGAAACTTTGGAATCACATGGAAAAGGGTCCCTACATATTGAAAACACTTTTCATTTTACCTGAAACACCAGTTAAGTAAGCGCTACCTAGTGGTGAAGTGAAAAATTACAGCAAAGTTTAGACATTTTATGGGAGGCTCTGTACAATATTGCTATGGCATGAGGGAGATAATTTTTTTTTTATATTGATGTTTAACACATCCTATAACATAGTTGAAAAACAAATGGTGGTTAACAGCATATTTTCTCAGATGGTTAAAATTATCTGAATTTCATAGAGGGCTCTCCTTCGACAGTTCAGCCATTTTGCTCTACAAACCTGACCCACCATTTTGGATTTTGCTGAAAAGTAGAATGTAGGTTTACCTAACAAAGCTGTAAAACACTGCAAATTTTTTATCTTCCACATTCTATAGTTTCTGAGATACAGCACTCGAAAGTTAGACCTAACCACTCGTTCAACAGCAAACTGATCCTGTTTCAACTTCTGGAGTCTATTATATGGTACCTTTTAAGTTGAAAACATGTGTACATGTACAGTTACTGAGTGCAGTGCTGGCTTATAAATCCGAACATTTAAATACTTTTTATTTAAGCATAAGATGTTTAAAATAAGTGCCATTTTTCAAGTAGCTGTAAAAAAACCACCGGAAAAAATCAGTTGTTTTTCAAAATTAACTACAATTTGCATTATCCTGAATCAATGGTGGAATAAGTTATAATTACCTGCATATTAATATTAAGCTGCTATTCATTCCTTGCTTGAATTGTTATAATATTCAGTTACACATATAACATATGTTGTTCTGCAGTTTATTCCGATGCATGCCTCAGTGGGAGTTTTTCTAACTGTAGGGAACTTTTCTGTGCTGCAAACCACCTAATCTGAACAGCTTTCGTGTCTTCTTTACGAAAATAATATGCTCGGGACATGCCTGTCATCATTGGGGATCGCACTGTACACAATATATGCTTTTGCATTTTTGAACTTCCCTTTTTGTTGGTAAAGTTCGATTAACACTTACCGCACGTGGGGCTTGGCTTTCAATTCTTATTTCCGTTATGTGGAGGCGGCATGGGGGTTTTTCATTTAGTCGCGGGTCCACTTCATTTTTTTCCCTGTTGGTATTTATCTGGCCTCGTCACTAAATGAGTTTTTTTCCTTTGCTGCCTCCTCATTTACTTCAATAATTTTTTATAACCCGAGTACTTTCGGTAATACTCCATTACCGTCATCGAGGGGACGTATTGCTCCGACTAGCACGGACCGTGTCAGCTGGGCATTTCGGTGGTTCTCGCGGGCTGCTTCTGTCATCGGCTATCGCTTCTTCTTGGGCGTTGTGGCGCCGTCTCTTGTTGGCCACTGATCTCATTTTTTGAACTTTTTCATTTTTTTGCTCAATTTTAATTAAATTTCTCCAGCTGTTTCTCAAAATATTAGGGTCATTGTGGTTGCAAACTTTTGCCCTATTTTTTTAATCATTACCGACTCTGCTATTCTGAGGTGTTTTTTGGATTTACAGCTTTTAATGATTTTTATATTTTCGAATTTAGGATATTTTTGGTTATCCAGACAGTATTGAATAAGTGCTGTTTTTCTTCTTTTTTCTGCCAATTTTTTACGTGTTGTTTTAATCTGTGTTTAAGCTTATTTTTGGTACTTCCTATATAAGCCATTGGAGGATTTTCAGTAATAGGAATTGAGTAAATACCTGCTTTTTCTAACATTTTTATTTTTTCATAAAATAAAAATGTTAGAAAATTGCAGGTAGCTTTGGTTATCCTAACCATTTAATAAAAAAATGGAACACAAAAGTAATAAAGAAAATAAAAAATAATGCTGTAGTAAATAAAAAAGAAGTCAAATATTTAAATGGTTTTCCTTACATTAAAGGTACTACCAATGAAATTAATAATATTTGTAAAAAGCATAACATTCAAATTGGAGGAAAAGTAAATACCATCAAAAATATGGTAATAAAAAATAATGAAAAAATAAAAATGTTAGAAAAAGCAGGTATTTACTCAATTCCTATTACTGAAAATCCTCCAATGGCTTATATAGGAAGTACCAAAAATAAGCTTAAACACAGATTAAAACAACACATAAAAAACTGGCAGAAAAAAGAAGAAAAAACAGCACTTATTCAATACTGTCTGGATAACCAAAAATATCCTAAATTCGAAAATATAAAAATCATTAAAAGCTGTAAATCCGAAAAACACCTCAGAATAGCAGAGTCGGTAATGATTAAAAAAAATAGGGCAAAAGTTTGCAACCACAATGACCCTAATATTTTGAGAAACAGCTGGAGAAATTTAATTAAAATTGAGCAAAAAAATGAAAAAGTTCGAAAAATGAGATCAGTGACCAACAAGAGATGGCGCCACAACGCCCAAGAAGAAGCGATAGCCGATGACAGAAGCAGCCCGCGAGAACCACCGAAATGCCCAGCTGACACGGTCCATGCTAGTCGGAGCAATACGTCCCCTCGATGACGGTAATGGAGTATTACCGAAAGTACTCGGGTTATAAAAAATTATTGAAGTAAATGAGGAGGCAGCAAAGGAAAAACTCATTTAGTGACGAGGCCAGATAAATACCAACGGAAAAAAAAAAAAAGAAGTGGAACCGTGGCCAAATGGAAAAAAAAAACAACAACCCTCATGCCACCTCCACATAACGGAAATAAGAATTGAAAGCCAAGCCCCACGTGCGGTAAGTGTTAATCGAACTTTACCAACAAAAAGGGAAGTTCAAAAATGCAAATGCATTAATGCACGTAAAAAAATAACCTCCAATATCGGAAGTAAATTGAAACAATATATGCTGCATAGGCACATAGCATATATCATCATTAAGTGGCCAGTAAAATGACTTTGCAGGACCATGTGGATGCATAAACTTAATTTTCACGTCTTCATCCTTTTCAATATCACTGATCATACCAAAAACAGTTATTATCATATATGTGCATGCTACATAGCATTGAGTGTGCAACTGTGGCCGATTTATCAGTTCAGTGCTACTTTTGAAGTTAAATATCAAACAATATTTGTCATCTCTACTTATCCTCTTCATTCCTATGGTATTTGATGAAAGTGGACAAAAATAGTGAAAACTCCTGGTTCCTGGAAGTTTCTAAAAAATGTTCCCGTAGGTTGTTTCGTACTTTCGATTTCAGGCTTTGATATAAAGTGGAACTCAATGTTTTTTATGTTTGCAACACAAAAATTAAAGGCATCCATCGGTTTTGTGATTTGATTTTTGATAGGTCGTTGCAGGCTTGCTCTGCTTACAATTCGCTTCACTGTACCACCAATACCATCGCAAGCTGATTTCTTGATGTACTGCATTGTTGTTTGATGAATTCAGTACACCATACAAGCATAGTGGTCCAGATCGTAAGAAAAGAAGCAGTGATTGGTGATTTTAAGCAACTGTGTCTCACCTCTTGTGTACATAATAACTGGGTGAACTGCGCATGCCTCTGATGTCCAATGATAGCCTTGTGCCTCATCTTGTATGACAAATGAGTAGTTCTCACTGGTCCATAAGAACAATTGCCATGTCTGGCATAAGCATTTCTTTGAGTTCCTTTGGAAACCTGGATTGTTCCTTTGCAATGTATGCATGTGGGATAAGTTTTTCCATCATCAACAATAGCATTTGCATAATATCTTCCATTGTTAAAGTTTGTTTAATTAATTCTGTTCTTCCACTTGATACCCACTGACTGAATTCTATGGTATCATTTTCATCATAGTCTTCAAATTTTGTTTTCAAAAAATTTGCTAAGTTATCTGTGGATGGGCAGTTTTTGCAGGGTCTGAGCATGCATTTACGATCATTCAAGTCACAAACCATGTAACCCATTAGTGTTTCATATGATTCCTTGAACTGAGCAGCATTCAGAAGTAATATAACATTTTGATGTATAATGCACACACATACAGAATGAGTACCAGCAGCACCAGTTAAATCACACCATTTTGGTCTTACACTACAAAATTTTGAAAATCCAATCTTTCTGTCAGGATATTGCTGTTTAAAAGAGCTATACAGTTCTTTAAGATTGCACAAAATTAGCCTCTTCTGCACATGCTGATTTCTTCTGATGCTTACAATATCCTTCTTTCTGACATCTGCCGAGAAGAAGTGTCATCTTCATAAAATCCCTGAATTAACTGCAATGTTTCATTGCTCAGTTTTTTCCCTATCCTTCGTTCTGGTAGTGACATAATTTCTGTTTTCTTAATCAGTTTTTTAGATTGTCGCATTAGATGTTCTGACACCTGAAATGTTTCAATAATCATCTTTGGGGACCAGGATGGAGGTGCCATTGTTAGCATTTGGATTTTTTTTTTTTTTTTTTTTTTTTTTTTTTTTTGCCTGTTCAATGTGGGAAGTTTCTCTTTCATCAGAGTCACAAGCTTATCTAAATCTTTGGCCGTTTGCTTTGTTGCACTGGTCTCAGGGGTATCTTCATTTTCAGAGCCGGAAAAATCATGTTGCAGTACACAGGCAACTTTTAAGTTTAACACTTGATTGTATTTGTTTTATTTTCCTTTTTCCATACGACAATCTTCTGTGCTGTGGTACAGAATGCAGCTTCAAAGGATATCAGCAAATATTAGTCATGCCCATATTGATTTCTTCCAGTGTTTGCTCTTTTTCTACCGATTCTTGTTGTAGCGTTAATTCGTTGTCACTTGTGCTTTCACTTTCATACTGTGCAGCTGTGATGTCTAAATCAGATTCAGAGCTTGCTCCCTCTAGTCTCATAGCCTTATTTATACAGTTACAACAGATCTTCCCAGGTTTAACATTAACATGTTTTTGCAAATCGTAGACTGACCATCTTTAGAGAGCTTCTAACAGATTTTTTATAAACTTGAAATGGATTGCAGCATGATTTTTGTTGTTCCTCAAATTTATAATTAATAATTAACCGAAATCTATAAAAAACTAATCAATATATTCGATGAAATTACTTGTCGCGCATATTGATTAAATGTACCAAACATATCGATTAAAAGTGATATGTTACCTAAATCAAGTCTCAACTTTTGATTGATATGACTACAGATGTTTGAATTTATTGGCACGTTTATTTCGATTAACATAGAATCTATACATAACTTTTCATTACTATGCTATCATTATGATCTATAAAGAGATAAAAATTTATTTTTATGGAAATTCCATCCTCTGACCCTTAAATCCAATAGGATTGTATCCCACGCCATCACGGAACAAACTAAAATGTTTTCAAAATCGAACCATTTTCATACTAGGTTTATCTTACGGAGTGATGTACAATGAGACAGTCAAATGAAATAAATGAGTGACTGAGGAACACTAATTGGTAAATTATGCTCAACTAAAAATGAAGTGAACATTTTGCACAAATCGCATCCAGTTCATAATAACTTTTAACAAAGGAAGTTAATTTCGTATTTTTTCCCCCACGCACTCGACATTAGATTTATGCTTTGCACTAGAAATATGATTAGTAATATCATTCTTTCCACCACGCGAAACGCTGAAATTACATCGACACATACTGCAAAATGCGTATTTTTCATTTTTTGAAGACTCTGCAATACACGGGAATACCGCAGAATTGGCATCACGGAATGTTTGATAGTTGATAGTACCCCCCCCTTCTTATATTGCTGTTCATAGCAAATCACTATTACTAAATTTATTGACACTTAAAAAAATGCAACTAAAACTGCTATAGTAAAACAGCAACAGCTTAAAGAGTTGCAATTTGCAGAGGAAAAAATATTGGCTACCGAGTTATCCGATCGAGCTGGTCAGCTAGGGAAGCCAAGATCAACTGAAAGTCTATCATCAAGAAATTAAATTTTAGATTTTAGTTACGAATGTCATCTCTCTCCTCCGGGGCCTTCTTCCCTCTCCCTCCCCATTATTTCTCATAGGCTGATTGATGCCTTGCAGCAGCGTTAAAAGTTTTACTAAATCCGGCACCTTTAGCGGCATCCTTTATACTTCCAAATGGCATAGATTTTATAGTTCTGTCTTCCCTTCCTGTTCCTCCTCCCTGCCCCCATCTTACTGAGTAGAGGTTCTTTAGTTATTCCTTTACAAAAACAATCTGGAAAAACCTCCTGCAGTAAACTAACACAATGTGTTTCATGGGAACAAGACCAACGCTGTCTTTTACATCAGGCGTCATGGGAAATGATGCAGCCACTTCATGGGCGATTTCCTCCCCATCTCGTTTCCTGCTCCCTTTGTGGCATAGTCATGGCACAAAAAGTTGGAACCGGAGTTTTAATTCCAATCCTATATCTCTGAAAAGAAAAAATCGCCCCTAACATGACAAAATTTAGAATAGATGTATTTTGTTTGATACGAAGCCAATGGTTATTTTTTTTTCAAACCTATAAAATAAAGTAAAAAAAAGTGTACTCTGTTCCTAGATTAAACTCATGTCAAAATCTGGATATTTTAAAATTCAGAGTTCTTTTCTAAAAGCCCAAAATTCGTACCTATAAAAAGTGTGGGTTTGCAAAAGACAGTGTTCTCTATGATACTTTGTTGTTTTCTTTATGAATCCCTTAGTAAGAATTAATTGATAGGCGGTATATTTTGCGTGTTCTTGCTCTATTATAGAACATTTGCAACTGTTAATTTCTAGGGAAAAAAAAACATGCGTAATTTTATAATTAAGAATTCCATCCAAACTGGTCAATTTACACGAAAGTTATTGTGCAAAAATTCTGACGAACGAATTTTGCGAATGTGCGCACTGTTCCCATGAGTGCTGATAATAACCATTTTGAATAGGATGGGTGCTGAACAGCGTACCGAAATTTCATCGTAGTCATGCTATGATTTTACGCAAGTCATCACGCAAAAGAGCGGAAGAATAAGCCCCGCTTCTATGTCCTAACCTTTGACCATTTTCAATAGGAGTACGACGAATTAGTATGGACCCCAAACTAATTTCATTGAATCAAGCCAAGACTTCATGCAAATTATCGTACGGAGAGACAAATCTTGAACATATTTTACTTCCTCAACTTATGGTTGGAAAGTGTAGAAAACTTACTGACTAAAGGACCAGCAAAATAAATCATTGCTGGAGAAGTACTGGGTCGAACGAGCATTGGCCTTTTAACTTCCATAATACTGCAGTCTTTCGTTAGTTATTGCCAGAGAAGTTACGAAACCATGCCCTAAATGGAATTTTAATTTCACATAACTGGCAGCTTTTGTTTAATTTTATCATGTTGGGTATCGATCTGCGCTCAAAAATTCCACAGATTTAAAATCCGCTTGAATTTTTTCTACGATAACTACGTTCTGAGAAGCATTTCGCACTAGGAGTAATAAAGACAGGTTCCAATGGAAAATGCCCGCCGCCTGTCAACACAAGGAGAGAAACAAGCCCAGCTGTGCGGTGTAAGCTCTTCAGCACTTGAAACAATCCAAAACAACATGTGGGAAACTGCAGACAAATGTTCCCAAGTAACTGAGAAGTTTATTTGTAACTTACATCAGTTCTTCAGTTTAAATGGATTATGTTAAATAAAAAGTCTTAATGCTGTGTGCAAAATCATCAGAAAAAAAAAATCTGGAAGAATCAAATCCATAAAATTAACACTCTGCCGGTAAAACAAGTTGCATTTCCGTAAATTTTACGGGTAAATCAAAAAACCTGGCAGGTATTTTAGCGTTTTGAACCCTTGTCCACCAAATGACAGATAGCATTGGTTTACGCAATTATACAAGCATGGTTTCATAAGAATAATCCAGTAATATACATCACTTCCAATTTTTTTTAAGGATTCCACCAATTCAAAACGAACTCTGAGAGCTCAAAATGCGTGAAGGCTTTGCAAAGGTTGTGATCTCCAATCAGAGATCATGACGTCACATGAAAGGAGAATGCTGCTAGAAAAACAACAACAGCATTTTACATCGCGTATAAACCAAGCCCCCCTAGTTCAACAGCTAGAAATTGGCAAATAACCGGGACCTGCATATAAGCCGACACTTTCACTTATAAAAAAGAATGTCTTCCAAAACCTTTCGGCTTTTACACGAGAATATATGATATTTATAATAAAATTTTAAGGTTTTACCGAAGTGTTAATTTAATCATCTTGGGAGCAAACGTTACCATATGTGCTGCACACGCATTAACAGCTGTAGCCCTATTAAACTCGGGACGCATAGAAAACAGTCATGTTATAAGCCGATCCCTAAAGTTAAACCATTTGGTTACATAGGATAGAAATGCTGTGTTTAAATTCACATTTTTATCCTACTATAATTTTTTTATTATTCATTCACATCTTCCAAATATTTTTTCTATGTAGGTAAACATTTCATGAATTTAACGATGAGGGTGAAAATCCTCCGATCAACTGTTGACAGTGAGCAGTTTTCTTAGAAAATTAGTATCTACAGTGATTCACACTTTTAACAGTAAAATACATACAAAAATTGTTTTGGCAAAGAAAAAACACTGTTCGTCCCAGTTTCTGAAAATACGATTAAAATAGTGTATGTTTTTATTTATTCTCCGTAAACAAAGTTTCTGTTATGTCTTCGCTATCAAAAGTAAAGAAAAAAAATATGCAGTGCCAAAGACCCCATGTTTTGTGTTTTTGTGCACTTCTTAAAAAGTTTGTTCTAGTAACTCAATTGCGGGTGTCATAAATCTGAAGGAAGCTTGTTTATTTCATGCTTTTCTTTGTTTGAGGGATTGTCTCTGCTGTGTCCTGTCTGCATCTTTTGGTGGGATTCACCCCCCCTCCCCCTGCTGGTCGAAGTTCATTTGAGTGAGTCAGTTCCCTTCATAGTAGTAGCACATAAACAAGCCTGCAGAGTGATCTTCACAGACTTCAAACAAAAAATACGAGCATTGAGAACCCGGCAGTTTATGAAAGAGAAAAAAAAAATGCTTTGAAAAGGTTTACTCATCTGTGTGCAAATTTCAGAGGGGAAAAAAAGAGTAATTACAGAAAACAAATGCAGTATATCAGCAGCACCACATTATGTGCCACATATTTGAAAAAAAAAAAAAAAAAAAACTTATCATAACCACGGCTGTTAAGATGGAAATTACAGTAATTCAATGAGAAAAGTTTTACTCGCCAATGACAAGTTTTCACTCACCTATGGCGAGCTGGCGACCGGAAATTTCGTGCCCTGGTAGTATTCATGATGAAAATATTAATGTCAAAATACACTGCCGGACAATTGCTAAGGACGGATGACAATAGCAACGATAGCAACCATAAAATGGAAGGCAGGAAAATGTGGAAATTAGCATAAGTGCGGGGTACAGTAAGACGTGTTGTGCGTATGCAAATTTTGGATTGCCGAACTTGTTCGTGACGTCATAGCGCTGATAAGAGATATAAAGGATTTGACTCGTATTGACCGTTGTTGTTCAACCGCAAAGTTGAAAGGGAAAGAATCAATTGACGAACTTGAATTTTTCAGTATGTCTTCCCGACATCACCTAGATGATTTTACGCGTGGCCGTATTATTGGCAAGATTGAAGAAGGGCGAAAAATAACAGATGTTGCCAGAGAGTTCGACGTCAGCCAAAGTGTTGTTTCAAGGCTTTGGAAATCATTTCGAACAAATGGACAGTGTAGCAAACGTCACGGGGGAGGTCGTGTTCGTAGTACGACACCTGCAGAAGATCGGTACATAGTGCTATCAACAAAAAGACACCGGCGCAGCACAGCTAGTGAGGTAGCAAATCAGTTTATGGCTGCTGCTGGCAAGCGGATCTCCCGAAAAACTGTCACCAGACGTTTGCATGAAGGAGGACTGTACGCCCGCCGTCCTGTTGTGTGCATCCCATTGTCCAGACGTCACCGTACCGCCCGTTTGCAATGGTGCCATCAACATCGCAATTGGACTGATAACGACTGGTCTGCTGTCCTCTTCTCAGATGAGAGTAGATACAGTTTATCGTCTGATTGTCGACGACAACTGATCTGGCGTGATAGTGGTACTGCATATTGCCCAGCAAACATACAGGAAAGGGACAGATATCCGACATGTAGTGTCATGGTATGGGCTGGCATCATGATCAATGGCCGTACGTCCCTCTATGTGCTTCCAACTGGGACTATGACTGGCCAACGATACATTAATGATATTCTGCTACCTCATGTTCGCATGTTCCGTGGTGCTGTCGGTGATAGATTCATTTTCATGGACGACAACGCAACATGTCATCGAACAGTCGCTGTCCAGGAGTGTCTTGAGAGCGAGGATATTCAATGCCTCGTGTGGCCAGCACATTCTCCAGATCTGAATCCCATTGAAAATGTGCGGGATGCTTTGGGGAGGAGTCTAGCTGGTCGCCAATGCCCTCCAATAAACAAGGACACCCTCATCCGTGCACTGACAGAGGAATGGGATAAATTACCCCAACAGCTGCTTGATAATGTTGTGCAAAGCATGACACGACGTGTGGAATCTTGCATCGCCCTCCATGATGGCCATATCCCGTATTGACATCTTACGCCGGAACGCCTGCGGACGGTAATTGCATTTTTTTCACGTTTACGTATTCTGCACAAAATGGCCTGTTTGTCCCTTGAACACGTTCCAAAGCCTTCTGGATTTCAGAGCACAATAAATTGTCTTTCTTGTAATGTCCTGGCATTCTGACATTATTTTATTTTACTTGGCATCCAACCACACTTACTTTTTTATGCGCTATATAGCCGTTTATGATCCGTCCTTAGCAATTGTCCAGCAGTGTACTTCCACAGTCTGCTATTTCAGCTCTTAAACACAGTATTTCCTTATCAATTTCACTTATCTCCTCAACTCTTTTCAGTCCCCTTTGTGACACATAGCATGTTTTGTGACATGGTGTTTGTGTCAACTGCCCAACACTGCAGAGGTTTTGTTGATCCTTTGCTAGAATATGCACAAACTAAGAAAACTTCCCCTCTCAGCAAAAAGAACAGTAACAGTTAACTTAAATCTTACTCTCTCAGAAAGCTAAAACTATTAACTGAAAGGCAAACCAAAGGGGTTGGTCATGACCAGGGTACTAGTGAAACAAACCAAAACAAAAGAAGACCAAACTAATACCTCATTGGCTTGTTAGCTGAAACCAAAACTAAACTTTGATTGGTAGTTGGAAAAACCTAACCAAAACTAAACATTGATTGGCAGTTGAAAACCAAGCCAAAAATAAACATTGCTTGTCAGTTTAAAACCCTACTGTCACTGACTGGAAGTTTAAAACCCAAAATAAAAACTCCCTGAAACATATTTCAGAAAGTTCTTATCTTTCAACATTTTCTCTATCCACATCCCCTTGTGATGATTAAATCAGCTGATAAAGCAAACTTGTGATATGCTGAAATGTGTTCTATGCAATGCTAAAAATGGTTACTCCTGTTGATGCTTTGTGCACTGATACTCTGAAAAATTTATTTCACATAATGTTTCAAAGTAGTTAAAAATTAGTCAGTGCTTAAAAATTTCTACTTGATTTTGTTTCACTTTGCAATTGTAAAAAATGGAGCAAAAACACTGCAGATCAAGTCCAAATTATTAGTTATTAAGAATATAGGAATTTATTTTTTCAACTATAAGGAACACATTTAAAAATAGCCTCTAAATTTGATTTGGAAATTTACCAAAACTTGAAAAAATCCTTGCAATCATGGTATACAAGAAATTACTTTTTTTTTTTTTCAATCTTGTTGCTACCTAGCTAGCAATTTATTAACAAAATTACATGTTTGATTATTCTCAAGGTATGCTACCGGGTAGCAAATTAGAAAGTTGAAATTTTATTTAAAAAATGAACAAACTATTTCTTTTCATTTTTGCAGAGGTTCTTACCCATCAGCATGTGAGTAACTATATCTTGTGAACACACACACACACATGCATGCATGCATGCAGGTGTCTACACACATGCCCAAAGATTTAAGTTGAAAAGCTGACACATGATATGCTTCATCATTTGCAACAGGATCAGTTTGCTGTTGAGCGAGTGGTTAGGCCTAAATTTCAAGTGCTGTATCTCAGAAACTATGATATGTGGAAGATAAAAAATGTGCAGTGTTTTGCAGCTTTGTTACAAGCTAATTTTCAGCAAAATCCAAAATGGTGGGTCAGGTTTGTAGAACAAAATGGCTGAACTGTCAAAGGAGAGCTCTCTCTATGAAATTCAGATAATTTTAAACATCTGAGAAAATATGCTGATAACCACCATTTTTTTTTTTTTTCAAATATGTTACAGGATGTGTTAAACATCAATATTAAAAATATTATCTCCTTCATGCCAGAGCAATATTGTACAGAGCCTCCCATAAAATGTCTAAATTTTGCTGTAATTTTGCACTTCACCACTAAGTGGTGCTCACTTAACTGGTGTTTCAGGTAAAATGAAAAGTGTTTTCAATATGTAGGGACCCTTTTCCATGTGATTCCAAAGTTTCATTCCCCCAAATTCAGTAGCACACAAACTACAGCATGTTATGTAAAAAGTGGCGTGCTACTGCACAGCTGCAAAAGTGGGTGTTTGGTTAAATTTTGGAGCACTGTATTTTAAAAATTATGAGGTTTACAAAACTGAAACTTAGGATTTTCCCATATCTTTATCGGGTATATCTACCTGCCAAATTTCATTAAAATCCGAGTCGGTGGATGACATGGCCTCGGTGATCTTACATGGAATGACCCGGTAACAACTGTTGCATATTCGTGACCTTTAGGTGGTGATAATTTCATCTTTCAGGAGGACAATACCCTATCGCACACATCGAGAGTTTGTAAACAATGGTTTCTGGGCAATAACATCCATGTTCTGAACTGGCCACCCAATTCTCCAGACTTTAAACATCATTGAAAATATTTGAGGTTCAAAGGCTAGATTGGTATATGCTAATGGCAGACAATTTTCCACTGTTCCTGAGTTAGAAAAGGAAGTCTTAGCAGCATGGGGGAAGATCACTCCTCAGTATTTACGGAAACTCGCCGAAAGTATGCCAAACAGAATGGCTCAGTGTCTAGAGAACAAAGGTGGCCATACTACCTATATAATTTTGGACCTGTGTCCAAATGGCATTTGCTTTGTTTCTTGTAATTATAATGAAAAAAACAAATACAGAATACGAAACCACTCAAATGACTACTGTCTGTGCACGATTAAAATAAGAGTAAAAACCTATGAAACCTTTAATGGCTATAGCTTACATAAGACCTTTCGAATCGTAAAATACGAACCATCATCAGATATTGCAAGTGCAGGCAATACACAAACATATATATACGCAACAGGAACAGCCCTCAACTTAATTGGTGTGATCGCTGGGAGAAGTCAACATAATCCAAAATTTTATTGGATGATATTGTAGTTATTGGAGTCATAGAATTGTTTGTACAGGAATTCCTCCGGGAACAATGGTGGGTATAATCAGGAAGTGCCGATTTCCAAGGAAGCAGTATGAGTTCGGGTGTATTATCGTTGCACACCCTATCCCCGAACGAATGAATGAAAATGCTTTCTGTAAACCTGAGGTGTGTTCTGGACATTGGAACGTTCAGTACAGAAACATGATCCCAAACCGGAACGTGGGAGCCCTGGCTGACTAAACGTGACATCGCGGTCAAATTTGCTTTCATTCTTATGTCAAACTTATGTTCAGCCAACCTAGTCCTGAGAGTCCAAGAGAACCTAGTCAACCTAGTCCTGGTTCGTATTTTACGATCCAAAAGGTCTTATGTAAGCTATAGCCATTAAAGGTTTTATAGGTTTTTACTCTTATTTTAATCGTGCACAGACGGTAGTCATTTGAGTGGTTTTGAATTAATTGGCACAAATAGTTATTTAAACAAATACAGAATAATTTTCTGCTATGCTGTGTCATCAATTACGTAAATATAAGGTTTTCCTGCTCCTGCTGTTATTTTGTATTGTGCATCACCAGTATTTATGGTGTCTTTATACTGTCCTTATAATAATGAGCAGCAGTGTATATTAATTATTGGTGGTCTTAGTTAGAGATGGGTTTGCCTCCTCGGAGTGCTCCATGGGCAACAATGGCACACAGAACAGCAACAAAGGCCTCTGTGAATCTTGGAGAGGTACCAGCTAGTTCTGTGTGACATTGTTGGCAAAAAGACCCCAACTCACTGGGTTATGTTCCAGAATCTTTAGGTGGAATGACCAACTGGAACCATCAGCTGTGGGCTAATCCCTCACACTGATATGTACTACCTTGATTACAAAGACTCAAAGAATGCTAAAAAAGAACTCAAGTGTGGGATATGGTGGACCTACCGCACTTGAGAAGGATGGTCCACCATGAAATCAACCTGGACCTTCTAAACAGCACAAGAGAAAGAAATCTTGGTTGAGTGAGTGTAAGATTGGTGTATGGAATACTAGCGGTATAAATGGAAAGATAAATGAGGTAATTCAAGAAATGAATAAGTATAGATTGGATGTGCTGTGTGTAAGTAAAACTAAAAAGAAAGAAATGGGGATAGAAGATATGAATGGAACAGTGAGTATGTGGTCTGGAGTGTTGGATAATGTGAGAGGACAGGCTGATGTAGGTGTGATTTTAAGTGAAAAGATAAAGAACAACTTGATTCACTATAGCTGCAAAAGTGAAAGAATTCTCTGCATTAGTATGAAAGTGAAGCTTCAGAGAATACTAATTGTTGTAGTGTATGCCCCTTGTGACTCGGAACCTTCCGATAGGAAGGATGATTTCTGGAATGAGCTAAAAGCTGTTATGAGCCAGTTTGGTGCTAAAGAAAAAGTTATAATAGCAGGGGATTTCAATGCTAGAGTAGGTGTGCAGAATGCAATTTCTGACAATGTTCTGGGCAAGTTTAATGATCCTTGTGTGAATGATAATGGTGAAAGGTTAATTGAAATCTGCATTGATAATGGTTCGTGTGTGTGTATCTAACACATTTTTCGACCCCAAGTATAACCACACATATACACTGGCGGAAAGTGAAAAAAGAACACCAAGAAGGAAATGGCGGACGATCATGAAATTTACATATGTTAATTGGGTCGAGTTTACGTAGGTGTGATGTTAATTTCGGGACCTACCGGTGTGCGCTTACACCACAGCACGGCATAATATGCAAATTATCGTCGGTCGTATTTAAGGAGTACGGCGAAGTGAATGTAATCAGTCGTCGGCGTACGGACACATGCAAAGACCCTAAAGAAGCTGCAATGCCTGGACATAGAAGACGTGTACAATTTCAGCAGTTATCGGACTTTGAGCGAGGTCGTCTAGTCGGACTCCACGAGGCCGAGTGGTCGTATCGTCGTATTGCGGAGCGAATTGGACGGGAAGTATCGGTGGTGGTACGATGGTGGCGTAGATGGTCCGAGGAACATTCCCACACGAGAAGACGTGGAACCAGAAGTCACAGACGGACTGATGAGAGGACCGATCGACGCATAAGAAGAGCGGCGTTGTCAAGCAGAACATCCACTGCGATGCAAATCCAAGTTGCCGTTGCACCTGAGGTGACTGTGCGAACAATCCACAACCATGTACTGGATGCCGGACTATGTGCACGTGTGCCTCTGGCATGTGTACCTCTGACTCCAGCCCACCGTCAGGAATGGCTGCAGTGGTGTCCCCAACGCCTGCGCTGGAGAACGCAATGGCGATCTGTCGTGTTCAGCGATGAAAGCAGATTCTGCTTGGGAGCCTTCGATGGCCGTATGCGTGTTCGCAGACGCACAGGGGAGCGTCTCCACCCTTCTTGCATCCGCCAGCAACACACGGGGCCTACACCTGGTCTCCTGGTGTGGGGAGCGATCAGCTATCACTCCCGTACACAACAAGTGTTTGTAACGGGTACGTTAAACAGCACCTCCTACATCAACATCATCATTCAGCCCATTTTTGTGCCATTTGTAAGGTCGGTCCATCGTGGTGTTTTCCAGCAAGATAACGCATGCCCACACATGGCGCATGCAACGCAACATGCACTTCAGGGTGTGAGACAACTTCCATGGCCTGCACGTTCACTGGGTTTGTCCCCCATTGAGCACGTGTGGGATTTTATGGGACAACGACTTATCCGGTCTCCACGGCCAGCCATAACCATCCCCGATTGATGCATCCAGGTTGAGGATGCTTGGAACTCAATACCCCAAACTTACATCCAACATCTGTACGACAGACTCCATGCCAGAATTGCACAGTGTGGCGCAGTTCATGGCGTTTCTACCTCGTACTAACCATGTTACATGGAAATGTTATTTTCCAGTTTATCAGCAAATACAGCTGTATTTTGCCATAATGTTTTGATCACGTTACCCTCTGTATTCCGTTATTATGCTGTATAAATTTCGTTGGTATCAGACGTCTCCTTCTTGGTGTTCTTTTTTCACTTTCCGCCAGTGTACTTGGGAAAATCGTACTCTTGGTAAAAAGAGTGTGATAGATTTTGTTGTCTACGATCAGCATCTGAAACACTTAGTTGTTGACACCCGTGTGATGAGAGGTGCGGATTTTCAATGCTAGAGAGGTGTGCAGAATGGGATTCTGATAACGTTCTGGGTAAGTTTAATGATCCTGGTGTGAATGATAATGGTGAAAAATTAATTGAACTCTGCATCAAAAATGGATTGTGGGTATCCAACATGTTTTATATCCGCACATACACTTGGGAAAATCGTACTCTCGGATTAAAGATTGTAATAAATTTTGTTGTTTATGATCAGCATCTGAAACACTTAGTAGTTGATACCCATGTGATGAGAGGTGCAGATGTTGGCTCTGATCATCACCTGTTAGTGTCAAGGATGAAACTGAATTTCGGTTGGAGGTAAGAAGGTGCCTGTGGTGAAAATAATAAAGGCTGGTCCACAATAAATGTACTTTATACCATGCTAAATGACAAGTAGAATTCCAAGTGGAGATGAAAGGCTTATGAGCAGCCGCACAACAACGATAACCCATGGAATGAAGTTCTCTGTGAGTGGTATGTACACATACCGAGGTTCGCGCATTAATACTCACCTGTACACTGAGGTCTTGTGCAGTACTTCGTCGATTAGCTGTAACGACTCTCCTGAGGCTTTGACGTCCTCTATCACTGATTTTCTTTGGTCTGCCAGTATGTTTTGCTGTTTTAAGCATGCTATGTGTCTTCCACTTATTCAGTACATCCAAAACAGTTGACTTGAGTATGTTTAAACGACTCTCGGTTTCTCTTATGGACAACCCACTAATATAACACCAGACAATCTTTCCTTTCTCAAAGTCAGTTCTCTCCCGTTGTGACATTTTCACTCAACCTCACAGTGTGATATGATCGCGGTTAGCTGCAGGCTTGTTTTTATACTGTTTGCAGCTGTGCTGCACATCTTAAAAATGCAGCGGATCCATTCACTTGCTTTTGAAGAGGTGTCCGGTGACTTTTGTCAATATAGTGTATGTGAAATTGAATAATGCGCTCAATTTTTATAAAATCATACATGTACTGTGAAATAACTACAGTACAGTAAATGTTTGTAAAGTAGTTGTATTGACTTCTACATGTCAAGTATTTCCTATACAGTATAACCTTAGTTATGCATTTCTCAGTTATAAATTTTTCACTTTTATACATAATTCTGCATTAGTCCAGATATTTTACTGTAGTTTCTATCACTTTCTTTTAACTCATACTTAATACATACTGTAATTCCCTTATACACTTTTTCCTATTATTTGTTAAAATTTGAATTTCAGATTATCAAAAATATATCGTTCTTTGATTCTTTTATAGGTAGCCCTGTATGTTACAACTTTGACAGAATTGAGACAGTATTGTTGTGTTCCTTCTAGATGCAGCCGAAGTTGAACCTTGATCCCACCAGAGAAGGATATGTTGTTTACTTTCAGGTTGGGAGAAAAATTGGTTTTGCATTTCGTGACTCACACACATATGCTCTATTAAAAAAATGATAAATCTCTGAGATGTAACTTTGTGGCTCCACCATTTCATGGAATTATAGAATCCTATTCTATAATTCCAAAATTCAATATTCAAAATTCTGGTTTCAAATGGATGTACTCAGGGTTTGCAGGGAAAATGAAAAAAAAAAAAAAAAAAAAAGCTGAGCAAATTCACGAGTTCCATACTGAAACACTGGTTTCAAAATCTTAGTTGTGAGGACTTCACTTAATCTAGAATCACAAATTTTATGGACATATGAGTAGCCAAAAGAGATGTTTGATCTTCATTGGGTTTATGAATTTTGTAATGCGATAAAATATTGGGTATATAAATAAGTTCTGAGGGATTTCTGTTCGGTGTCGTACTTATTACTGCTCGCATGAATTTTAAGGTGGCAACACTGCAATATCGCAGTACGAGACGCCATATGTAAGGGTCCGTATACGACGTTTGATTGAGGTGCAAAGACGTATTTGTTTTACTTGATGGAAAATTGCAACTTTCGTCCTGACAAAACAGCATTTGCAGGAAGTGTTAGTGCATTACTTTATTGCCAAGAAAAGTGCTGCCGACAGCTATCGCTTAATGTCAGAAATCTATGGTGAACATTCCCCATCCATAAAAACATGTGAGTATTGGTTTAGACGATTCAAAAGGAACGATTTCGATGTCAGTAATAAAGAACGTTCTGGACCACATAAAAAAAAATTGCTGATGCCAAACTGGAAGCTTTAACTCAACGAGAATCCGCGCCAGACCCAAAAAGAACTAGCAGCAGCATTAAATGTTAGTAAAACCATGCATTTCACAATGTTTAGCTGCCATGGGAATATTGCAGAAAGAAGGGAATTTGGTTACACATTCTTTGCAGGACAGAGATCTTGAACGTCGTAAAACCATTTGTGAATTGCTGCTTCAAAGGCAAAAAAGAAAGTTTTTTTTTGCATCGTATTATTACTGCCGACGAGAAATGGATATGGTACGATAACCCTAAACGGCAGAAAACATGGGTGAAGCCAGGTGAACCAGGTCCTTCAATACCAAAATGCAATATCCATGGTTCAAAGGTAATGCTGTGTATCTGGTGGGACCAGAAGGGTGTGATCCACTATGAACTGCTGAAACCGTCAGAAACTATTACTGGTGATCGGTATCAAACTCAATTAATGCGTTTAAAACGAGCTCTCACACAAAAACGGCCGGAATGGGAGAATAGACACAACAAAGTCCTCTTACAGCATGTCAATGCAAGACCACATGTTTCTTGACTTGTGAAAAAGTACTTAGAAGGATCCGACTGGGAAGTTCTACCCCACCCGCCATGTTCGCCAGATATTGTGTCATCGGATTACCATTTTTCTGGTCGATGCTGTTAGCACTTTCTGGAGAATGGTTTAGTTCCTATGAAGACATCAAAAATTGGCAATTGGCAGGACAACTGGATCTCTTCCAAGGAACCGGAATTCTTCCTTCGGGACATATGTTCACTGCCCGAAAGATGAGGTAAAGTTGTTGCTTCGGAGCATACTTCGATAAATATTAAAATATTGTTTCTGTTCTCCAACAATGTGTTTTGTTCACCTCAAATCCCTGAAAACTTATTTACATACCCAATAGTATATTATAATTTGTAACTTTTGTTTTCACTGCCAAACTGACTTTAAATAAATCATCATAAGAAATATTTAATATATTCCTTTAAAGCATAAATTTAACAATAGTATTTAACATTTTTAAATTTTTTTATAAGTTTTTTAAGGCCATCCCCTACAAAAACGCATAATCGAGGTTTATCAAACAATTTTGACTGTCCTCTTAAGTTTGACATGAACAGGTTGGTTGCTTTTGCTCTTTTTGCGTACTTGTTAATAATGATGACATGTCTCCAAAAAAAAAAAAACTAAGTGAGAGCTGTGTAGCTAATTTTGAGAGGCCACAAGATGCATTCAGCAATAATTATGAATTTAATGAAATTAGATTGAAAGATTACCTTTTCTTGTTACTTTCAAATTTCTTGCATTTAAAAAGGCACAACACTGATAAAATTTTATTCGAAATTACCTACTGAATTTCACAACATAAAAACGTTTTATATCAATAAAATTAACAATGTATAGTGAAAAAATTTTTGCAGAAGCAGCAAAATATTTTGATAATGTTTCCATGGGTTCTACATATGCATGCCACACTACTTCTGCTTTTGGAAACATCTTTGAACTCTTTAAAACATGCTTAAAATGCTTCTCATATAACACAAACTGATTCAATTCAAGTTTAGTAAGAAAATCCTAAAATTTTCATGCAAAGCATTTCTTTTCCTAATTTTTACACTTATGTACAAGTAGGATTGGAATGTAAATATTTTAGCAATTTTTTGGATATAAGAAATAGCTGAACATTCATGTCACAGTGTTAGTATCAATATGTCTGTCCATCTGTGGATACCATACCTCTACACTTATTATATATAAGAGGGAAACGAATTTCCCTGAAGAAATAATTCTCCACAAATACATGGAAAGCAATACAAATGTGATCGCTGGCACAAATGCTCTTTATTTTCACTGTTACCATGTAGCAACTCCTTTAGAAAACTTGAAAATCAAAATGCCCTGGAACAGGAATTGAACCTGCATCTCCTGATTTCTGTTCGAGCATGCTATCCATTACACCACCCAGGACAAAGAAGTTCCAAGCAACTGAAGCTAAGCAGATGCAGCTTAAAAAGCTACACACACACACACACACACACACACACACACACACACAAAGCTGTTCTCTGAGATTCAGAGATTAGCTCCAAAGAGAAATACAAACCACCAGATATTTTTACTTACTGTTGTCATATAAAAAAATTCTCCATTTACAGCGATCTGGACATACAACTCGGGCTTTACTGATATCTATTACACACCGTACACAAGATCTTTTATACTTCATACTCATAATCTTTTTCTCATGCAGACACTCCTGAATCTGATCCACCCATGTCTTCCTTGGCCTTCCTCTGCCTTTCCTTCCGGCCACTTGGGCTAAGAAGATTTTTCTAGTAAGTATCTTATCACTCATTCTTTCAACATGGCCAAACCACTGGAGCATATTAGTCTCCACCTTGCTAAGAACATTTTGCTTCACATCACACAACTGCAACACATCTTCATTCTTCACACAATCAGACCGTGTCTTGCCACAAACCCCCGTAAGTAACGAATTTCTCCAGCACACAAACGACTTAGCTATGCTTCTTCTGTAGTACCCAGGTTTCACTACCATACATCAGAGTAGGAACAATTATACTTTCATACACAGCCATGCGGGACTCCCTAGAGAACCCATCATTCCTATGAAAACCTCCCAGAGCAGTTATGACTTTCAATGAAGAATTCACTTGCCTACTAATTTCACCATTCAATTTGTTCTCTCTGTCAAACATGCTTACTAAATACACAAACTCACTCACCTGGTCAATCACTGCTCTATTGGGTTTATGTTGGGCGAACATGGTGGCCACACCATCTGTCGGAACTGTCCAGAATGCTGCTCAAACCAATTTTGGACAACTTGGGCCTGTTGACATGGTGCACTGTCCACCTGGAAAATCCCATTGTTGTTGGGGTACATGAAGTCTATGAAGGGCTGCAAATGGTCACCCATCAGAGCAACAAAGCAATTACTGGTTATGACGTGTTTACGAGAACCAGAGGACCCAAATCGTGCCACGTAAAGACACCACAACACATGTATGGAGCCACCACCAGCTTGCACAGTGCCTTGTTGACAGCTTGGGTACATGGTCTCATGCGGGGTGCGCCACGCCCGTACCTTACCATCAGCTTGTAAAAACTGGTAGCATAACTCATCAGACCACGCCACATGTTGCCAGTCTTCCATGTCCAAATACCTTGTACACGAGCCCAGGTGAGGAGCTGTGTACGATGTCATGGTGTTAACAAAAGCACTCTGGTGGGTCTTCTCCCATACCCCATGAACGTTAAATTATGCTACACTGACCTGATGGATATGTCTCTGGTACCTCCTGAATTGAATGTGGATGTTACTTGAGCCAGTGTGGCTTGTCTGTTAGCACGGACAATCCTGGTCAGCTGCTGCTGGTCACAGTCATTCAGCGCCTGTGGTCAGCCACTACGCTGTCCATGGTGGGTGGTAATGCTTTCTATGAGGTATTCTCAGTATACATGTGACACCACAGATTGAGGAATGTTGAATGTTCGCACAACTTCGGAAACTGAATGTCCCATCCGTCTGGCTCCCACAACCACGCCTCATTAAGCTCCGATAATTCACGTTGGCTTGCCATAATCCTACTGGCGGTTGTTCAATCTGACTCATGAGATTACACCTCACAACTGATAAAAATCGTGGCATGCACCAAAGCCTTTATACAATGGCAGTGCTAGCTAAAAATTTGCATACTGCTATCCCGTGACTTTTGGCACTTCAGTGCACAAAAAGTTAGCGAATTTCGTGGAACTAAAGTTGAATTAGCCAAGTCTCTTGGATTACCAGTTTCAACACTGAAAACGATTTTAAAACAGAAAGAGTCAATCAAAATTACTTCGGAAAGGTTCATTGTGCTAATAAGAGATTGACTTTAAAAAGTTTGCCTTGCAGGGAACTGGAAACGCTTTTAACGATGTGGTTCAGGCAAATGGATCAATATTAAAGGAAAAGGCCTTAGAAACTGCTGCTTGGCTTGGTTTAAACAACTTCACAGTTTCAAATGTTGGATGGATCGACAAGATTAAATGGCACAATCTTACGTGCCAATCACTTTGTGGTGAATCTGCAAGTGTTGATCCGATTACAATTGATGAATGGAAGACCTTACCTGCTTTAATAGCAAATTATGCTCTGAAGGGCATTTTCAACACTGATGCGACTGGCCTTTTTTTTAATCTCCTGCCTGATAAAACATATGCTGTGAAGGGAAAATCATGCCATGGTGGAAAAATGTGAAAAATGCAGTTGACTGTCTTATTATACTGCAATGTCGACAGGAGTGAAAACTTAACACCTCTGGTGATAGGCAATTCTAGGAAACCATGTTGCTCCAAAAATGTGAAGAGTTTCCCTGCAAGCCATGAAGCAAACAAAAGGGCCTGGATAACACAAACTACATTTCAAGATTTTTGACACAATCTAGATAAGAAAATGGGATTGCAAAAGCGAAACATTATCTTATGAATTAATGAAGACATGGCAAATCCTAGTGTACAATTATTGTAGTTAAATTGTGTATTACGGGGATTACTAGACAACTCCGCACCCGTGTAGCAGAACACAAAGCCACAATTAGGAACATTACAAGCAAAACAGGCTTTGATAAACATGTACAAAATACTGGACATTCAATGGACTGGGAATATTTTAAAATTCTTGCACACCAACAACACTACCTAAAACAGAAACTTGAAGAAAGTCTACACATTGAGAGAAGAAGAAATTCCACGATTAACGAACAACATAGCGGTATTACATTACCACTTGAGTGGCAGCACCGTCTATCTTAGTCAGTCCTGACGAAGGGTTGGGGAACAACCCGAAAATTTGACAAAGTGAAAACTTATATCCTAGTAATCCCTGTAATACACAATTTAACTACAATAATTGTGCACTAGGATTTGCCATGTCTTCATTAATTCACAAGATTAAATCAGAATATGGGTCAGAAATATGGCCAGCAATCAAGGAGCTCGAAAGGTGTAGAACAAAAGAAGATAAATGTAAGTCTCAACTCCGTTTTCTTAAGCAATGCAAAGAAGTAAATTTTACTCCTCCATGTTTAAAATTAAAGAAGAATGTAACAACACTGCTTTCAAAAATTTTTGCAAAGAAAGTGGAAAAAAATCAGTAAGTGAAGCTATTAAAGAAAAATATAGAAATTTGGCTAATTAGATAAAACAGATCATTCATATTTGGGACTCCGAACTTAAAGAAGTATCAGAAAGCTCAAAGGTAGAAATCAACGAGTGAATTTTGAAAGCGGTTTCAGACAAAAATAACTTATTTCATAAAAAATTAAAATAGAAAGATGGCTTAGTGGAAGAAATCAGAGGAAAGAAGATGGAAAAAATCCCCCATTAGACACGTAATAGATCTTACTGAAGCAGGAGTCAATGAAGAACTAAAAATCATCCTTAATAAAGGTAGCAATTCCAACCTATCGCCAACCCAGCTGACCTTTAGTGGACACTAAGTTTTCCCCATTATCTAACCCCTCCTACCTCCTAGAATACCTGAATAAGCTGTTCTCCCCACCTCAAGCACTTATTAAAAATTCAATAGAGCTGGTCAAAAAATTGAGAGAACTCCCGATAATAGAACATCCATTACTTGCAAGTCTTGAGGTAATTTCAATGTATACAAATATTAACCTGGACCTTTCGATAGAATTTCTAGCAGATGACTTGGCAGAAAAGATAGTGTTCCTAAATCATGATAAAGAAAAGCTCATAGGACTTTATGAACTACTATTATTTTCTTTCAAACATAACTTTTTTCAATTTCAAGAAAAATACTGCAAACAAACTTCTGGCTTGGCTATGGGTTCACCGCTATCTCCTTTTCTAGCTAACTATTATTTGGGCAAGCTAGAAGAAAAAAATAACACTCCCACAACCATCATTGTTCTGCCTTTACGTTAAATATATGGATGACATCCTGATAATAGTAGACCAAGAAGAAAAATCTCTGCTAATAGACATACTTAACCTATTCAACACCCTAGATGACTCGCTTAAATTCACTCTGGAAGTGCAGCAAGAGAATAGCCTCAATTTCCTAGATCTGACACTCTCTGCCGTAGAAGGAAAAATCTCTACATCACTCCATAAAAAACCTACTAATACTCAAAAAATGCTAAACTACCAATCATACCATCCATCCATCCTACATTAAATATAATGTAGCCGCACAGTTCCTAGAAAAAATAGAAACTTTAGATTCTGAAATAACTTCCAAAGAAATCAATAAAAATTAATTAAAGAAGTCGCTGACAGATAACAATTGCCCGGAAAATTGGATAGAAAAAATTTTTAAGAAAAAAAAAGATAAGCCATAAAAAGTCTGATAAAAACATTAAACTCACTAGAAAAATAACTTACCATGAAGGGTTGTTTGAAAGGCTGCAGAGAATTAGCCTTAACTTCCATATTCGTCTTGCTCCTCACTTACACAATAAAATAAAAAAATATTTTCCACAGTTTAAACAAAAAGAAAATAATATGCTACTACAAGGAGTTATCTACAGTGTACACTGCAATTGTGGTAACATATATGTAGGAGAAACTGGAAGACAACTCCGCACATATGTAGCAGAACACAAAGCCACAATTAGGAACATTACAAGCAAAACAGGCTTTGATAAACATGTACAAAGTACTGGACATTAAATGGACTGGGAATCTTTAAAAATTCTTGCACACCAACAACACTACCTAAAACAGAAACTTGAAGTCTACATATTGAGAGAAGAAGAGGTTCCACGATTAATGAACAACATAGCGGTATGACATTACCACTTGAGTAGCAGCACCTTCTATCTTAGTCAGTCCTGACGAAGGGTTGGGGAACAACCCGAAAATTTGACAAAGTGAAAACTTATATCCTAGTAATCCCTGTAATACACAATTTAACTACAACAATATCTTATCTATTGATCAGTGTTCGGCCTGTGTTGATTTGAAACTTCAAAATGTGCAAATAGAGGTTTTCCCTCCAAACTGCACAAGCAAACTTCAGACATACGTTTAGGGGATTATCCGCTACTTCAAAGGGTTTTACTGGAAACAGTTAGTGAAAAAAGCACTGGCTGAACTTGATTCTGGAAACCTTGAAGATGCATGGAAGCAGAAAATCAACATATTGGAAGTGATACATTAGCTATCTTCTTCGTGGAATAACGTGACAAGCACTTGCATTTCTCATTCTTTTAGGGAGGGCAGATTTCCAAAATTACATTGAGTTACCATGGAAGCAGAGGGTGATTCAAATGGACTTGATGTTCGGATCAAGCCAGAGGATGATTACATCAATAAACTTGCAATCGATTTCGAGGAGTATACTGCATGTGATGAAAATGTGCTAACTTCAGAGGTTCAAACAATCTCCAATGTAATGGATTGTTCATTGAAAGAAGATACTGACAATGACAATGTAGCCGAAATTTTGGAACATATGCCTTCTTTCAAGCAGCATTTAAATGATTAAAATCTGTGAAAAGCTTTTTTCTTTGGTCACGATTCTCAAGAAGAACAGTTGCGAAGCTTTTCAATTATTGAGAAAGCTTTGCTTGAGCTAAACACTAAAAATAGAAAGCAAAAGAAAATTACCATTTTTTTTCAAACCAACATCTCATAATGTGGTATGCACATAGTTATATTGCATTTCTTGGTTCTTACATAAATGTGTCTACAATACATATCATGTATATGTATTGTAGACACATTTATGTATAGTATAGTACTGTACTGCTAGTGTACACTGGTTTCTATATTTTGTACACACTATGTATGCCTGTAAAGTTAATTTTACCTCGATCTCGGTTTTACGTTTGTTTTGCATCATACAACTTCTTATGCTGGTCCCCTGAAAAGAGTAAAATTGGGGTTTCACTGTATATACAATCACTAAATTAGGAAAACAAGGGGATAAAGGTTAATGGAGATTATTTAACTCGTTCTGCGGATGATGTAATCATTTTTACAACTTCCCCTTCCGAGCTGCAGAGAATCATCCAGAAACTTGATGACAAGGGTTTACTCTTGTCATCAAGTTTCTGGATGATTTTTGGGACTAAAAATGAACTTTCAAAAGACAAAACTGATGTACAATGCTTTTTCAAGAAATAATTTTGCGATTTTAGGGGGAAAGCTCGAGGTAATCAATACTTACATTTAACTTGGATAACAGATATCACACAAGGGTCACATTGACAAGGAAATTAATCGGCATATAAAACTTGGCTGGGGAGCTTTTGGAAGAAACAGCACAATTTTCAAGAGCAATATGCCATTATGTCTTAAAAGAAAAGTTTTAATTAATGCATCCTTCCAGTTCTTACTAAGGAGCAGAAACATGGACCTTACCAAAAAAAAAACCATACAAATGCTGCAGACAACTGAAAGACGCATGGAGAGATGCATACTTGGTGTAACCAGGAAAGATAAGAAGAGGAACTCGTGGATAAGGAAAATGACAAGAGTAGAAGACATCATGATCAGAGTAAAATCCCTGAAATGGCAATGGGCTAGACATATTGCCAGAAAAACATAATACCGATGGACAACCAAAATTTTAGATAGGATAACAAAGGACAGAAAAACACCCAGAAAACGACTACATGGAAGATGGACGAATGAAATTCGAAAGCATGTTGGAGTAACATGGAGGAGACAGGCTCAAGACAGACAGTTGTGGAAGAAACTTGGGGAGACTTTATCCAACAGTGGATTGATAATGGTTGATGATGATGATAATACATAATTAAAAACTAATTTTTGCCTGATTCCTTTCTGTATGACAAATATTTTGCATACATCTTTTACTTAAAATAAAGCACAGTCCTCCAGTTGGTAAGGGTGGGATATAGGCAGATATTATGTTTTTCCTTACTATCCTCAATGTGTAAAGTACATTTTGAAAAAATTCCTTTTCCATCATGTAGCTTCTGCTGTGCGAAATACTTTTGTTCATATTTCCTCCTTTTTCACAATTAACATTTCTGTCACAAGGGACATGGGTATTAATTTAAAACATACATTTATTACTGAAAACCAACAAATTGGAAAAATTCTCTTTTTATCAAATACCATTGGCTCTGATGAATAATTTGCACACATTTCCTACTGCACTTATCTCCACTGCTTGTGACGAACACTTTGAAAGTTATCATGGACTCTTAATTTTAAGATTTAAACAAATATTTGATCATTTTGGTTCAAAAGACTTGCTGACTATATCTAAAAAATTAGGAGGTAAACCCCTCTTGTTTATGAGTACATTTGCCAGTGACTTGAAAGACTTGTGCAATGGACCAAACTTCTTAGAAGTGAGTAATAGCAGTTAAAACAAAGGAATAATAAAAGGACGATGATCAACAGCAATGACTCTTTGTTTTACATGTATATCTTTGTCTTTAGCCTTGATACCAACACTCTTGCAATTATCTACACCCACAAAGACCAAGAGAAGGGTTCTAAGTTTCATTTGCTTATTAGGAAATAGGGCATCATTTTCAATTGGGGTTAAAACCTACACAATGTATAGAAGCAAATATATTGAGGGCTAGAATTATTACTCAAAAGAATAAACAGAATGAGGAAAAGAACTTTTAAGTAACAAAAGCCATGTCAAAGTTTAACTTCACCGGCCGAAGCAGTTCGGTTAGCCATGCCTCCATTTAACTTCAATGGTTTCAACCTCGGGGACAAATTTATGATAACTCAGCTTTTTTTTTTTTTAATTAGCAAAGGAACCATCACTATGACACTCATTACAAAATGGATGGGCTTCATTTAGCTTACTACTACTCTGAACATTATTTATGAGATGTGACCTATTACTAGCCATTATTTATGAGGTATGACTTATTTCACAATCTTATTTAAAAATATGAGAATCAAGCTGCTAAAATAATCACAGCAACAGAAATTTACATACCTGCCAACATTGGGTAGAGCCTTGTCAGTAGTAAGTAGCATTGTCGTGTGGCATACATATATGCGTTTTTACGAAACATCTTTTTGTGAAAAATAAATGCACACCACAACAAAACATTACAACAAACAAGGACAGCAATGAAACAAACTTAACACGAGGGAAGCACAAAGTTGATTCCCCTGGTGAGGGCATGATAGGTAACATTGTGAGATTCAATTTCAAAACTACCACCAGTAAAAATCAGTCAGATGTGTTCAGAATTTCACACTTGACAGATGGGAAATCCAAGCAAGCGAACACACAGTGCGCAAACCTCCACTTACCATATAATCATACTGCCTCTGACATTGCAGTTTATGACAAGATGAGACCAAAGAAGGAAAAAAAAAGCTGAAAATTTTAACTCGGTGAAAAATCAAAGTTAACAAAAGACAAACTGACAGTAGTACAATGCTGACTACTGTCAGTTTGTCTTTTGTTGACTCTGTAGCTGCACAGCATCCATTGCTTAATTTTTCTTTCTGCTATCTTTCTCTCCCTATTTCTCCATTGTGGCTTTTCTTTCTCCCCCCCCCCCCTTTTTTTTTTATGCCCTCCAATAATAATAATTTCATCCATCATGCTGAAATAACTTTCAGCCTGAGGACCGTGAATGAGTGCATGATATCAAAGCTTTAATTTAACTATTTTAGATAAATGGTGTAATTTTGAGAATATTAATGTTTTTGAACACCATGCATCAATTTTTACAAATATTCCAACTTTGTCACTTCCGTTTTGGGGAATTTCCACCTCCCTTACCAAGCTTGAATGCAAAAACTTATGGGACGGGGGATATTTAAAGAACTCTTTTCGCTCTGTCCGACTTCAGGTTTTGAAAATTTCCCCCTATTTTCAAGCTGAAATATAAATATTTACGAAATAAAATGTCATTTAACAATAATACTGGACAGACAACATCGCGAGAAAAAAAAATTACTATTACGAAAAAATCTGAACTCCGTCGACCTTCCGTTTCCGAAAGAAGTTTCGTAAAAATTTATTCTGTCTCCCCAACAAACACACCCTCCCCCGTCGCCACCAACTCCCCAAAAATTTCTATTCACTTGTACATCGATCTCGCAAATGACCAAAATAATAACGAAAAAGGCGGAATTCCTCAAATTCGTGAAAGAAGATAACGAGGAAATTTTTGCGGCGTCTAACTTCCGTTTCCTCAAATTGTTGCCTACAGTTTCAAGATAAAATACAAACATTTATGCAATAAAATGATATTTAACAAGACTACTGGACACAAAGACAACATTGGGAGAGAGAAAAATCATGATTTCGGCAAAAAAATTTTACTCCGTTTAACTACAGTTTTCGGAAGACACGAAATACCGTCAGCTGACGGAAAACGATCCCTATCCCTAAATTCTCTTCAGTTTTACACCAATTTAAAAGGACATTTAACAAGAATATTGGACACAAACGCAACATCGGGAGAAAAAATTACGGTAACGGCAAAATCTTTTACTCCGTTTAACTACGATTTTCGAAAGTTTTGAAACACGAAATACTGTCCCCAGACGGTATTTCGTGTTAGAATAATAGAATAATAATAACAACATTTCGCACAATAAAATGTTTATTATACATCGACCATAGTTTCGCAGAGCGTTTGGCTCGGCTTCCTCAGGAAGAATGGAGCGTAAACATTCAAATCATTGTGACATCATGAGAATTCTGACGGTCACAGGTTTTGGCGAGTTGTTTTCATGCGTTTGAAAGAAATGGAGTTGACGTCATGTCGTTGACAAGCTGTGACGAGTTCCGGTACATGTGGAAAGCTTCTAATATATTAAGCTTGAAAGTCGAGTCCGGTTTATCAATAAGCATAGCGTTTCCAAACAAAAAGTTATGGTTATTTTCATGACAATGTTGAGCTATAGACGACTTCTTCAGTTCATAGTTCCGTACATGTCTTGTGTTCCTTCACACGAAAACTTAAAGCCCTGCGGGTCTGTCCTATATATGAAAGTCCACATTCACAAGGTATCTGATAAATTCCCCAGAAGTTTAAGTCTTCGACGTAGTCTTTTGATCCATAAAAATTCATCTTGTTTATGGGTTTAAAATTAACTTTGAAATTAAAACTTTTAAGGATTTTTGAAATTGCGAAGCAAATCTGAGGAGCAAATGGGATAACTGCCCAATTCTTTTGTATTAGGTTTGGTTTCCTAAATTTTTGGACAGCTTTGTCTATAATGGAAGGGCTGTATCCTCTGTGTGCTGCAATTCGTTTAAGAAAATGAAGCTCTTTCTGTAAGGAATCCTCAGTTGAGCAGATATGTATTGCACGATATACGTATGTGAAGATCTTTTATATATATATACGATATACGCAGAGATCTTTTGTTTCCATTGATGATTTGATTTTGCATGAGGGGGTAAGGAAACAGCAAATGATTTTCGATAAACTATTGTACTAAGGGATCCTTGAGAGCATGCCACAAGGACATCGAGGAATGGTAAGCAGCCAATATTCTCAGTCTCATATGTGAACTGTATATGAGGATCGATTGAATTGATAAGTTCAACTAATTTAGGTATTTCCGAGTTCATGCCATTCCAGAGAACAAAAGTATCATCTACATATCGAATCCACAGGTAAAATGTAACAAGCAGAAATAGTTGGTCTTCAAAGTGGCACATGTAGACTTCGCATAAAATAGGTGACAGTGGGCTACCCATTGCAAGGCCTTCTGTCTGTTGGAAAAATCTTCCACGAAAAAGGAAACTGTTTTGTCTTATACAAATTTCCACTAGCCTCAAAAACTCTTCTATTTCCGGTTGGCTGAAATGATGTTCTTTGAGACTTGATTTTAATGCTTGGAGAGCTCCATTCACTGGGATACTTGTGAACATGGATTTCACATCGAAGGATAACATGAACTGATCGTTGAATGGATGTCGCTTTAGCCAATTGACAAAATCAATGGAATTTTTTACAGATGCTGTGTTCGAAGAAGTCGTTAAAGTCGATAGTTTCGAAGATAGAAATTTGGCCAACTTATGTGTAGCTGATCCTATATTGCTGACTATGGGACGAAAGGGGACACCAATCTTGTGTATCTTCGGAAGTGCATAGAAACGTGGACAACGGGAATATGAGGGCTTCATATTATTTTTTGAGCTTTGGTCAAGGGTTACACAACTTGTTACCACTTTCCGAACTTCCTTTAATTGTTTCTCGGATGGGTCATTTTTTATTTCCTTATAGGGTCCCTCGGTAATAAGTTTTTCGACCTCTGCCTCGTAATGTTTCTTGTCTAGAATAACAACTTGTCCTCCTTTATCAGCTTTAGTGATGATAATATCGCGATTTGACTGCAATTCTTTTAGAGCATAGTATTCTTCCTTGCTGAGATTCGGTTTAAATGGTGGAATGGACTTTGCCGTTATTGTCTGGCTAACGCAATGTCTAATCGTTTCTTTTTTATCTGAATTTAGATCACTTTTTATCACGGACTCCTCAACCGACGCAATGATATTGGATATTGGTACTTTTTCGAAATCGCAAAATTCGAATTGTAACGTAAAATCTGTTTTTGAATTTTGCTCGGGTTAAAACTAGAAAGGTCAGATATTACTTCATTATCCGGAAAGATATCTTCAATTTATGAAGTAGAATTTTCTTTACGGTTGTTGTCATTTGATAATTTTTTAAATTTTTGTTCTAATGTCATTTTATGAGTAAATGACATATTGGAACTCCTAGACCAAGTTTTGCAGTCCAGGTCACAAAAATCTGGTAATGTTTTAGCCAGTAAAAAGTGCAGATTGTACAGTTCGACCTCAACATTTGCAATATTCTTTCTTGTATCTTTAATGGTATCTCTTAATAGCGCAAACGAAGCATTAGATATGGCTTTGTTGATGTTATGGAAAGGTCCCAGGTTGCATTTCACACAGATAAAATTTGGTAATATCTTGCATCTCTTGCACCGAAGCAAGAAGTTTAGGTGGTTCAGCAATCAGAACTTTTTTATCCTCAGTCTGGAAAAACGGTTGATTGTCGCAGACAGTGAGTTCGTCATGATCGAGATTAGGAACAGGGATTCAAGTTCCTATAGAAAGTCAATATCAGTATAGGTAAGTCCACAAAAATGGAAACGAAGCAAGATGCTATATGATCGGCTCCTGGTGTAAGATATATCAATAAATTTTGTGTTATTTCATAATAGCAAAATAAAAAATTCAAAAAATGAAAATTCGTAGAACCCGTAGTTTCAACAGTGAGTTCCGTAGTTCCGTAGTCAAACAACTGAATCTGTAGAAACTACGGACATTCCGTAGTAGTTGGCAGATATGAATTTAATAACATTTATTGCACATCTCCACCTTTGCCTTTGAAGCTTACTGCTGGACATTTAACAGTTACAAAATACATTACTGAGAAAAGGAAAACTAGAACAGTAAAAAATACATATATATATATATATATATATATGACATTGGTGAAAGTTAGTAACAAGATTCGTTTTTAGTTAATATCCATTTAATGAAAATGGTTTAACTGTTGTAACTCTTTCCATGTTATTTCTCTTTTGTGGCAAATGCACTTCTCGATTGGAAAACACTAGGATTAACTGCAAGAAATTTGATACACAAAGTTGCAACATACCTTTAGGTTGCAACAATTGTTGGGCCTAGTCCTCTGTGTGTTGTTTACCACTCAGCTCTTGAGTTTCAACTCTCCAAAAACAATTCCACTTAGTAGTTCTAATTCTGACTATTATATAGCTCTAATTATTGTACTATTCTCTTTTACGTGCGATATTTCAAAGTAACTTGTACAGAAAACTTTTCTTTAACAAAAATAGTTTTTAATACTCTGTGTTCAGAAAAGCAACTTACATACCTGTACTGATACCATACTCGTCGCACCATCCAGTGATACATAAAAAAAAACAGCATAGTAAACTTGATACGGCGAGCGTACACACACACATCTAACAACAGGCTAAAAAATCAAGAGCTAGAGTTTATCTCGGTATTATCACAAGAGTATGGGTACCCGAGCAAGCTAATTAATAAATGGATACATGAGAGTAAAAAGCATATGACTCAGAGTAAAGAAGGCCAAGAAGTGCACAACCAAAGGAAGATGAGAAATAAAAAATTGAAATACATTGGAGCTTTCCCATACCTGGAAGGAGTGAGTAAAGAAATCAATAGGCACTGTGCTAAATATGACTTACAACTAGGAAGCTCAGTGCACACCGTGAAAAGTATGACTGTCAACAAAAAAACAGAGGAAAAAATGCTAGAAGAATCAGGAACCTACGAAATTCCAATAGCACACATACCCCCAATATCGTACATTGGAAGTACGAAAAACAGATTAAAAAAAAGAAGCCAAAACTGCTTTAGTGCAATTTCTGCTTGGAAAACCGGACATTCCCAAAGTTTGATGAAATTAAAATGCTAAAAAAGAATAAAAAATCGGAAAGGCAAATGAGGAGGGAAGAAGCAATATTAATCTACAAAAATAAAGCAAGGGTATGTAACCAGAACGACCCTAGCACATTATCGGGCCTGTGGAAAGAACTAATAAGACAAGAAAAACAACAACAAAAGAAAAACAGGCAAAAAAAGACAAGAAAACCAGGATAGGAGAAGAAAATTAAAAAATTAAAAAAATTAAAAAAAAAAAAAAAGTGTTCTTAACGAAACATAGATGGCGCCAGCCGGGCTTGATAACGAAATATATCCAGGAAAGTTTTTCCGACGAATGGCAACAAGGAGTATCGGACTCCATTAGCGCGAAGTTAACCACGAACATCGGTGGTAAAGTCGCCACGCTCCTGAAGATGCCCAGAGTATGGGCGAAAATTTCGAGTATAAAGAACGGTAAAAATTGATGTTTGAATCCTAAGGCAAAGATCCAATGAGTATACCCAGCGAAAAGTGTGAGAAGTAAAGCCAGTCATCGCATACAACGGACTTTAGGACAATAACCTCAACAAAGACCGGAAAACACGTGCGTGAAATGTTCCCATCGCTAGAAAGGAATGCCAAGGTAAGCATTATCCGCTAGTTTTCTGCACAAGTTACTCTCCAAAAACAGCAGATATATTCTTCACAGAGGTGTGCATACTCATTGATCACAAAGCCCAAAAGAGGGGCCTTCTTAAAATGTACTTTGGACTAGAACACTATTAGATCTAAAATTCTAAAAGCCAACAAAATGGAAGGTGGGGGTTTGTAAATCCATTAGACCAGTATTAAAAGTGTTTCTTTTAAAAAACAATTGCTCCAAGAAAGGTAGTCATGACAAAAACCCAAGGACTAAAATGAACAGTAAAACGTTAAAATACCTTAGAATAGGAAGTACAAGTATGAGTCGTTTGAAATATTTCTGCCCAAGAAAATACAAGTCACCAAAAATATTGCTGGACTTCATGGCTGTATTGTCTGATGTATTTAGGCAAACTGGTTGCCATTTTCAAAGACTTTGAGTTGTCCATTCCTTCCGCAGTCCACGCTGATTGTGCCACATACTCAGATCACAAATCTTTGACTTCATGTGCTATGACACGCCATCGATCTACTATGTTGCCATTCTCTGTTTTTGGGAACTCAACAGTCTTGTGTGGGAATATAGGTCTAGTTAGGTGCGATGTTTTTGCGTTGTTCGTCTCCTTGTCTTTTGTTCTCTTCTACTATGAGGATTTTCCAGGGAAGCGGTATATCCACTCCACTACTAACATTACAGTTGGTGTGTTTAGTTTTTTCCATTATTATTGCTTTAGCATAATGAATGCTTTTTTTGGTAGGTTGTTTGCAAATAATTTCGATATCTTCAAATACTGGTACTGTATTATTTTTCATGCAATATTGCACAAGTGCATACTTGCCAACTTTAGAAAATGTGCATCAGTAAAACTTTTGCGTGAATGCCATTTCCCACAAAACAAAACATTATATTAATGAATATGCAGTAAAAATCTCTGCATATGCCACAATAACTAAACTAGTATTATCTGTATTTAAAATAATAATTTAAAAAACCATAAAGTAAAATCTTAATTTTGTTCAATGTTAGCCTCGCAATCCTGTGGTGTTTCAATACCAAACTAAACATTTCCTGTGAAAAAGAAATATTCACTTTAAGAGTACCTACACATTGTATTCAAAACTGTATGTTACATTCCTTCTAATCTTCATCTTGTATATCAGGATTATATAATATTGTAATCACTTTCATGACTTCCGTCACATGCTGCAGAAAATGGCCTTTCTTTCAGAATTTTCACAACAGCAGAAGTTCAATCTAAAGCCATTTCATGGACAATCACCATCGTTTTGGTCTTCCCACAGCCATAACATTCGGCAGTTTCATCTTTTGGAAACATCTGCTGAAAAAGTGGACCAGCACGGCTGGCAGCATTGAATGGCATGCTGTGTTCTATAAAAAAAAAAAAAAGACATAAACAACAATTCAGCACAAGTTACATTTCCTTGACTATTATCCGATGTTTTAAAAAATGTAGTCAGTTTGGAGTTACTATCAGTACACTTCACATAACCTTTGTCTTTGGGACCATTTACATGATGAAAAATATTGTTTCTGCCTCTGTGGGCAATGTTAAATCGTTTTGGCAGATGTCGCAAAATACAAATTTTATACCTTTATTAGATTTCCTGATACACTGGAACTTTGCAGTGTATGCTTCCTTAAAAGTTTGAAAATAACTTTGAAATGGTATAATCTTAGTACTCATCTTTATAGATTTGCATAAAAGCTAAAATAACAACTCGCTCCTACCTGGTAATTCAACTCTACAACAAAGAAACAACACCACACACTAAAAACAACACACATAAGAAAGTATTCTTTTGCTACTACAACAACATTGCTCAACACTGTGCATGCAGATTTTACTCTTCTCTTTCATTGGCTGTGATTTCCCTCCCAAGAGGAGAATCAACTTTTATGATGAACTAGCGTCTACAGGGACTGAAATGCCACGGCCGCTCGATCAAGTCGGGCCGTGGAAATGCAAAACGTGACGTGACGGCCACCATCGTAGACTGTGTGCATACGTCGGCACCAGAGTTTGCCGAATTTTTTTTTTTTAAAGGAGTATTATTACTCCTTTGAAAAAATTTAGGGAATAATTTTCAAAAGTCAGGAGTGTTTTAGAAAAATTAACAGATGAAATAAAATACTTACGAAAGTGCTAGGCAGTTATGAAAAATCAATCCAGATTTTTTTCATATAAAATATATTTCACTACTGCTTAACGTATTTAGAATTTGGATCCGTTTCGTTTCTTATTTTAAAAATATAATATTTGTATTTTGAAACAATAACATTAAATTTATCATGTTTTGTAACGACCACATGGAACAGCAATATGTACAAGAAGTGAAAACATTGTCCTTCTGAGGTTATTATAGGCATCTAAAAATATCTAATAAACTTCTCAGCAAGTTCCACAGCCACAATAGTTTTTCTGCACCTGAAGAGCATCTAGTGCTTAAATTTTCATTGTGCTGATATCTTTGTTTCACTTCCCATTTCTTTATTGTCATTTTTTTTAATGCCCTTGGATGGCAATTTTATTCATCATGAATGCATGATAGCTTTCACTATTTTACATAAAAGATGAATAGTGTAACTTTGAAAACATAAATACTTTTGAACACATGTGCATCAATTTTTACAAATTTTTCAGCTTCGTCACTTTCATTTTCAGACACCCCCCCCCCTTTTTTTTTTTTTGATTGGAGGTTTAACGACCACCGTGAGCAACTCAATGGGCTATAAGCAGTTGCCCGTCCCTAATTTAGGGTCACTGGTTCCAGGGAAGGGAGAGAGCCAGCGCCGTAAGACAAACACAACATGGATGCCTGACCGGGATTCGAACCCAGACCCCTTACGGACGAATGATCAGAGGCCAGCGCCTTAGACCACTGCGCCACCGGGGCGGCACACCCCCTTCATCAAGCTGAAATGCAAAACTTTTTTGGGGTGAATATTTAAGAGTACAGGATGCATGTTCTGATCATCATTGGGGAAAAAAATTACAGTTATGGGGCAAATCATTGCTATGTCCAATTTCGGTTTTTGAACATTTTCCCTCCATTTTCAAGTTGAAATACAAATATTTACGAAATAAAATGATATTTAACAACAATAATAGGCAGAGGAAACATCACGTGAAAATAAAATTCGATTATGGGAGACATCTTCACTGCGTCTAACTTCCGTTTTCGAAAGTTTTGAAAGACGAAACTTCCGCTTTCAAAAGCGTCAGGCGGAAAACATCCTCCACCACTACTAATTGCCCCCAAAACCCAAAATTACTGTTCAGTTATGCATCGATCTTGAGGATAACCCAAATTATAACGGAAAAGGAGAAATCCCTCAAAGCTGGCGCACTCTCATGCCTAAAAAGATTAGAGCAAAAAATTTTCGCCATCGAATTTCCATTTTCGGAAATTTTTCTTCCGTTTTCAAACTGAAATACAAATATTTATGGAATAAAATAATATATAACACAGCAATACTGTACAAAGGCAACATCACAGGAAAAAGAAATTACGATTATGGAAAAAATCTTTATTTCATTCACTTCCATTTCTGAAAGACGAAATACCGTCCCGACGCATATTTTTACGAATTGGTAAAATTATTAAACGCGTAGTTTTACATGCCGAGAGAAATTCCTGATGTGCAATTTTACGCGTTGGTAAAATTTTTGATGCCTACCAGACACATAATTATGCATTTTGGCAAACTCTGGTCAGCACATCACTTGAGCACTCCTGTGAGAGAGAGCTACCGCACAACGTCATGAAGCCAAGCCAGCAAGTCAAAGATGAAATCATCGAATGACACAGCGCTCACAAGGTCCAGTAGAAAATCTAAGTGGATGGTTGCAGGGGATTGAAATATTTCAATTGAGCAATCGAAATATTAAAAAATCCATAAAAAAAGACCTCTATCCGTAAATCAGTAAAATTAAGCAGAAATCTGTAAAAGTTGGCAAGTATGCAAGTGCTGTTTTTTCTTCTCTTTTTTTCCACATTTTTCCACATGTTGTGTTAACCTTACTTGTAATTAGTTTTTCATGCTTCCTATTTGATTTCATTGGAATGCTGTAAACTCTTGCACTGTCCAAGAGTTTTGTTTTTCTCTGTTATTGATGATCATATTCTTGTAATCTTTTACTGCAATTCCAATATCCAGATGTTGTTTTTCGCATTCTTTTTTAATTATGTTTGTGATTTGCTTTATATGTTGAAATTTACCATAATATTTTATATTTTGTTTGATTTTATTAATAGGATGCTAATACATGCAAATTACTTTCTTGACGTCTGAGTGGTATATCCAAATTGTCTAGCTGTTTTAATTATCCATTGTAGTTATTTTTCTTTAAAAATGTTATTACTTGAATGGGTGAAAGCTCTACATACCAAACTTCTGATTGCAGATATTTTATATGTCCTGGGATGGTACGAATTTGCAGGTATCAGTACTGGCACGTAAGCTGGTTTTTTATGGACATGGTATTTGCAGGATGTTTGAGTTTTTATTATTGTGATGTCTAAGAAATTAATTATATTATCATTTTCTAATTTCATTGTAAAGTTGATACTTGGATATTTGTCACAGAAGTCTTTCTTTAGCATGTCCAACTTCAAATTATTGTCATTCCAAAACAGCAATGTGTCATTGACATATCTTCCATAGAAGAGAACTTTGTCTTTATACTTGTTAAGAACATCTTCTTCCATTTTCTATAGTACAACCTCTGCAAATAAAAATGATACTAAAGAGCCCATTGATGCTCCAAACTTCTGTCTACAGTTTTGACATTGAATTGAAAGAAATTATTGTAATATATGTATGTTAATAAATGTACTATTTCTTGAACTTCTAATTTTTGGAAACTATTGTTGTTGTAAAGTCTTTCTGCTATGATATCTATTGCTCTTAAAATGGGGATACTCGGAAACATTGTCCGGGCCATGGTTGGAGGACAGGAGTCGAATTTTATTGTTTTTATTTTATTTATTTATTTATTTATTTATTTATTTTTTTGATTGGAGGTTTAACGACCACCGTGAGCAACTCAATGGGCTATAAGCAGTCGCCCGTCCCTAATTTAGGGTCGCTGGTTCCAGGGAAGGGAGAGAGCCAGTGCCGTAAGACAAACACAACATCCATGCCTGACCGGGATTCGAACCCGGACCCCTTACGGACGAATGATCAGAGGCCTGCGCCTTAGACCACTGCGCCACCGGGGCGGCATTTTATTTATTAAATCTAATGAACTATGTATTGCATAACTATTTTTCATAAATATTGGTGCCAGCATTCTATATAAGTATTTTTCTAGATTAATCAGAGGAGCATTAGTCTTCGAAACTATGACACATACTGGTTCTTCAGATTTGTGAGTTTTCAACTTTCCAAATATTTTTGGGATACCAGGTTGAATTGGTGGATATACTGAGTTTAATCATGAAGCCATACAACTGTGATTTTTTTAATTGAGAAAGTTTTGATAATAATTTATTCGTTGGGTTTTTTCGACCTCTTCTGTATTTAGTTCTTGTATTGCTGTTATCATTGACAATATTTTGGAGTTGGACATGCTAAAGAAAGACTTCTGTGACAAATATCCAAGTATCAACTTTACAATGGATTTAGAAAATGATAACACAATTAATTTCTTGGATATCACAATAAAAAAAACTCAAACATCCTGCATATACTATGTTTATAAAAAAATACCTACTTACATGCTAATACTCATATCCGCAAATTTGTACCATCCCTGGACATATAAAATATCGGCAATTAGAAGTTTAGTACATAGAGCTTTCACCCATTCAAGCAATAACATTTTTAAAGAAAAAGAACAGCATTGGATTATTAAAACAGTCAGACAATTTGGATATACCACCTCAGACATCAAGAAAGTAATTTACATGTATAAGCATCCTAATAATAAAATCAAACAAAACATAAAATATTGTGGTAAATTTCAATATATAAAACAAATCACAAACATAAATAAAAAAGATTGTAAAAAACATCATCTGGATATTGGAATTTCAGTAAAAGATTATAAGAATATGGTCATCAATAACCAAGAAAAAATAAAACCCTCGGACAGTGCAGGAGTATGCAGCATTCCGATAAAATCAAATAACAACAACAATAGAATTAATTACATAGGAAGCACGAAGAACAAATTACAAAAAAGGTTAACACAACATATGAAAACATGGGAGAAAAAAAGAAGAAAAAACAGCACTTGTACAATACTGCATAAAAAATAACACAGTACTGGTATCTGAAGATATTAAAATTATTTGCAAACAACCTACCGAAAAAAGCATTCGTTATGCCAAAGCAATAATAATATAAAAAAACTAAAAACACCAACTGTAATATTAGTAGTGGAGTGGATATACCGCTTCCCTGGAAAATCCTCATAGAAGAAGAGAACAAAAGACAAGGAGACGGACAATGCAAAAACATTGCACCCAACTAGACCTAGATTTCCACACAACAAGACTATTGAGTTCCCAAAAACCGAGAATGGCAACATAGTAGATCGATGGCATGTCATAACACATGAAGGCAAAGATTTATGATCTGAGTATGTGGCACAATCAGCGTGGACTGCGGAAGGAACGGACGACTCAAAGTCTTTGAAAATGACAACCAGTTTGCCGAAATACATCAGACAATACAGCCATGAAGTCCAGCAATACTTTTGGTGACTTGCATTTTCTTGTGCGGAAATATTTCAAACAACTCGTACTTGCACTTTCTATTCTAAGGTATTTTAACGTTTTACTGTTCATTTTAGTCCTTGTTTTTTTGTCATGACTACCCTTCTTGGAGCAATTGTTTTTAAAAGAGACACTTTTAATACTGGTCTAATGGATTTACAAACCCCCACCTTCCATTTTGTTGGCCTTTAGAATTTTAGACCTAATAATATTCTAGTCCAAAGTACACTTAAAAAAGTGTACTTTTGAACTTTGTAATCAATGAGTACGCACACCTCTGTGAGGAATATATCTGCTGTTTTTGGAGAGTTTAAACTCAAGAGCCGAGTGGTAAACAACACACAGAGGACTAGGCCCAACAATTGTTACAACCTAAAGGTATGTCACAACTTTGTATATCAAATTTCTTTCAGTTAATCCTAGCATTTTCCAATCGAGAAATGCATTTGACGTAAAAGAAAAATAACATGTAAAAAGTAACAACAGTTAAACCATTATCATTAAATGGATATTAACTAAAAACGAATGTTTTTCAACATGTTTTTCATCTCATTATATCGAGAAACACTTATATAAACATTAAAGATGTCCAATTACATTGAAAACAATTTCTTATACCGTAATTTTCAGACTAAGAGCTGCATCAGCATAAGGGCCGCAGGTGAGAAATTTTGCAATCTTGGAAGCAAAAGTTGCCGTAAGGGCCGAACCGGCATAAGGACCGCACCTGTGCAGTCGTGGTGCTGCTCAGAAAGCTAAATTATCTTCCTTACTGTCATGAATTAACTCGTGCCCAACGTGATTATATGTATACTTCAAAGGCTAATTCTGCAACTCAGTGTCGATCTGCTTTATACATTTATTTTTTCATACTGGCAAAAAGTTTTATTTATACATTTGTTATTAATCATGCTAATGACAGTATTTGTTTGCACTTATTAAATGCTCAAAACCATTTATGTAATCAATATAAATCACAGTTAATCTTAAGACTCCCGTTAGAATATCGCATTGCTCGTAAGACCGCACATTTGTCTAAATTCCATTCAATGTGGATGTTTGCTACAGGATGGTTCTCTGTTAACCGCAATAGAATCCGTCTTAGAAGTAATTAACTTATAAATTATCGCTTGTAATGCTTTTGATTAATGTTTTCTTTAATAATATGTTTCTTCTATGTTATGCTTTTTTTTTCTCATCTAGAGATGTTTTTGTTAGAATGAAGTTGCGCTTCCTTTTACCAGCTGCCTCGCTAGCGTCGCGGATCTCGCCGCCAACACTTCGAAACAGTGGTGCTGCTTTCTCTCGAGTGGTTTGACCTACTTTCATTTACTGCACACTGAGCCTTCACGTTGAGCTCCGCTTTTATATGAATGGGAAAGCTCTCCCTTCTTTTTTTCTTTTCCAGCCGAAGCCTTCAATTTCCATTATCGTCAGTCAATAAAAAATAAATAAATAAATAAATAAATAAATAAATAAATAAAATCGAAGCAAAACTCGGGAGCACAGAGCCAAGAAATACCTGTATCGCATGCCAGATTAACCAAGAAGAGTGAACAGAATTTGTCTTTCCGTCCCGCCAGTATTGTTTTGAATAGGTCTCCGCTAATGGAATCATCCTGGGGCAGGCTTTTGCATTGTTCATGTTCTTAAGCTTTTGTTCAGGGAAGCGCCCATCAAACTGGTCTCCCCACCCCAGTGAAAATCACCGTTCCTTCCCTTGGTTGCATCGCACCTTCCTGCATGATGTATGCTGCAGCCAACGAAAGAGATACGCTGGGCGCGCTATCCACAGAAGCCTCGGATGTCACGGTACTCGTCTGTGTGCTTATGTCCCCATTCCATCCCCCACTTCCCCATGCAAAGGGCATTTGAGTCAGGCATTCTTGTTCTCCCCCACTTTCCCTCCAAACCAACATCAGGACAGCGGAGTTATCGTTTAAATAGATGTGTCTAACGTACGAGTAGAAAGGGGGGAAAACATGATCACAGTAGAGTTTGTGAAAAAAAAAAAAACGTGGTTTGAAAAAATTTACTAAGCATCTGCATGAAAAAAGGGGGGGAGAAACAGTCTTATCGAAAACAAATTCGGCATAAGGGCCGCACACCTGAAAAATTTCACTTTTAGTAACGTAAGAGCCACGGCTCTTAGCCCAAAAATTATGGTAATAATAACTGAATATTATGGTAGACACTTTACTTTAGCAGTACAATCAAACAGAAAAAAAATATTATGTTTACTTAGTGCTTATGAGAAAAATGATTTTGCAAATAACTTCTTACTTTTATAAAATTTGGTGTGATTTTGCAATTATTGGCAGTATGTATGGAATTATTAACTCAATTACAAGTTAGAGTGAAAAACTTGAATATTTACTGAATCAAGTTTTTACGGTAAAACCTGGTTGAAACATTAACTAGGCGAAACCCGTCGGAATCGATGGTTAGTTTTTTGTTGTTTTTTTTAAAGAATAAACTCATGTGAAACAACAAGAGTAAACTTATTTGATTGACAAATTCATTCAACCACTTCAGTAAAGACAATGTCCAGGTTGGTGATTTTTTTTTTTTTTTTTTTGACTGAAGGTTTAATAACCACTGTGAGCAACTCAATGGCTATAAGCAGTCGCTCATCCCTAATTTAGGGTCACTGGTTCCAGGGAAGGGAGAGAGCCAGTGCCGTAAGACAAACACAACATTCATGCCTCACAGGGATTCGAACCTGGACCCTTCACGAACGAATCATCATAAACCAGCGCTTAGACGACTGCGCCACCGGGACGGCTACGTTCGTGATGAGCAACATGACTGCACCGCTTTTCAGTCGTAAAATGTGAGGCGGAAGTCCACTCATCTTGATCGTGTGCAAAAATTAAACTGGATAGCACACTCTTTCATTCTCATCTTAAGTCACAACTGTGTTTGTAAATGTTGTTGGAATGAGACTCGCATTGTGAATACTCTTCATTCTCTCTTGTATGAGACATAGTTGCGACCCGTTGATCGCTCGTGCCTTTCACTAAGGCTCTTATATTTTCTTCTTTTTTTCTGCGGGAGAGACATTCTGTTAAGGGTAAGTATGCGATAAAGTATTTACTTACTTTAGGACTGATCATAGAACACCATGCACACACTAAGTCAGACACTGAACTGAGCGCCTAATGTAGATAAGGGCTGCACGCTTCTCCCATAGACTTTACATGTGAATTTTGCCGCCCCGTCATGCCCAAACAGTTGCCTCAATCTCAGTTTTCTCTTTGACGGCACATCTACATGGTAAAACCTTTACTTTGATACCTGAACTACATTTTTACGTTTTTACGTTCAGCTGTTCTGTCAAAATAGGTCTCACAGTAAAAATCCTAAAAGAATGAAGATATAGATGGTGCAACTCAATATGTACATTCTAAATTTTTCACTAACAATGGTCAACGGAATGTTTATTACGTCTTTACATAATGGGAAACATCTTACCTACATGAATAAACTGGATCAAATGAATATTAAATTGTATATATACATCAATCACACAGTCCAACAGCATAACACAATCAGGTCTTTGAGAGTGTTCGCTGTTCCGATGATGAGAAAAACTTTGATACGAATGCCTTATAGCATTGCTTTGCGCAACGGTTCGCTCAGAAAAGAGAAGACTTCAGACTTTAGACTATCTCAGTCCATCTATGCTTCAGCCTTCAACAGCACGTGAGTCAACCACAGGCGATTGAATGTCAACCACACACTTCTCCCATAGACTTCACACGGGAAATTTGTAGCCCCACAATGCCCGAACCGTTGCCCCAATCTCATTTTTCATTTCAACTGGCACATCTACATGATAAGACCTTTACTTTGATACCTCAACCATATCTTTACGTTCAGCCGTTCTCTCAAAATAGGACACACAGTAAAAAAAAACTTATAGAATTAATATATAGATTCTTGGGATCAAAATCATCTTTGAGACTATTACAAAGATGGGATAAATTCCCTACATATTCAAATTCCCTAAAATTAAACAGTTTTGATTTAACCACCAGCAGGACTGTAGCAATCATGTAATTTTTACCACCCCATGAGGACTACATAAACTGGCTTCTGGGCAGATCACACCACTGCATGATAGAGCATGTAGCATTGACTAATGGACACTGAATCAAATGTACCAATGGAAAAATCGGCATTGGACCAATTATCCACTAGACTCATTGGCACTGGATCAGTTGTCACTAGACAAATCATTGGAGACTGCAACTGATGTCTCCCCACTTTATGAATAAGGATCTCAATTGATTTCTGACATAAAACAACTACGTGATGGGTGTGAGACGTCTTCATACAGGTGGCTTCTTGAAATGGTGTTTGACTGGTAGGTGAAACCTTTTAATTACTGTGTGGAGAAAAAATGTCTAGGGAAGTTTGTCAAATTACAAAACAAAATTCTTTGGTCACCACAGCCAAAAATTCCTCACAACTTTCATGTTTACCATAAACCTCAAGAAACTGAATGGTTGGTTGGTTGGTTGGTTAATAGGTTTTACTGGCGCAAGGGCCAAATTTGGCCAAAGAGCACCAGACACGAGACCAACAATACAAAAACGTTAAAAGTGTGGTACAATAATTAAAATCAGGTCGATGTAGGAAAAAAATTTAAAAGCTAGAAGAGTTTTAAAAAGTCATCGTGTTTAAAAAACGAAAAGACAGTGAACGTATCGCACCGGTCCCCCAAAATCTTCCGCAGCGTAGCTGCGCTTTCATCCAACAGATGAGTACGGAAATGCTGAAAACGATATAAACAAACACAAACACATAAAACATGAATAAGAGTAAGACGGCAGTTGCACGTCTCACGCATAGGGGCAGTGTCGCCACACAGAAAGTAGCAGTGAGTGAAGCGACAATGCCCAATGCGGAGACGTGCCAAAATAACTTCCTCACGACAATGAACACGAAGACTTGATTGCCATAAACCGATCTCTGGCTTCAATTTAAAGAGTTTGTTCTCTGTCTGTTGATTCCACCTATTCTGCCACTGAAGGCGTCACAAGGTCAGCTCAGGCCGTAGGGGCGCCGCTCCCCAAATAACTGGAAAACCAGTTATCCCTGTGCGGGGACAACTCCCGGGCTCGCCCTATCGTGCTATACGACAAAAGCCGTTAAAATCCTGCACACAACTCAGCACAGAATTTACTGACTAGAGGTGGGCTAGTCTCCAGCCGCCCGTTTACAGCAAAGCCGGGGTCAAAGAGGAGTGTTGGTACAGAGGTGGCACTCATTCATCACCTGTGACCTTAGCCACCAGACAGCCCATTTCCGCCTTACGGGTTACCGCACACAGCAAACATGCAGGTAAGCCTAGTATCCCAAAATCAGGAAAAGAAGAAACGAAACACAAAACAAGAATGAAACCCTGAGAATGGGGCACCAACAAAAAGTCTCAGCAACCTACAACTGAGAGGTTAGGGTTACAGTTGAGTACGTTAGAAAAGGAACAGCAAAAATATGGAGTTAGAACAAAATTTATTAGTACAGGACGGGGTGTGCAAAACAGGGTGAGGCCTGGTACAAAGATACAAAAAAAAATCAAAACCACGATGTCAGTCACTCTATCAGCTCGGGAAACATGAGGACACCACTCCCCAACAGCCGGATGAACAGCCGTCCTGGCAACGTATACGACGTCGAACTAAAAACCAAAGTTTGAAAAAAAAAAAAATTTCTCTACCACAAAATGTTGACTGGGCACAAGGTCAGCTCGGACCGTGGGGGCGCTGCTCCCCAAATAACTGGGAAACCAGTTATCCCCGTGTGGGGAGAAACTGAATGAATATGCAGCGTTTTACGTTTGAATTGAAATATAGAAATACATGTCTGGAATTATAGTTCAAAATGACTAATAAGCATCCAACATTGTTTCTCTTCATGTTAATTTCTACTATGGCATTAAGAGATCAAAACAATTAATAAGTATTCCACATTGCTTCTTTTTCTTCCTTTTTTTTTTTTTTTTTTTTTTTGTTTTACAAGGTTAAGAGTTACTTACCTCCCATAAATTTTTTTGGTGGTAGCTGTGGAATCATTCTGTAAGGAAATTTCTGAAGCAGCAAATCATGAAGAGCAACAAAATCATTATAACGCCTTTCAATGACACACTTGTATCTCTGGAGGGAAAAATAATAATAGTAATAATATACACACATATATTAAATATATATATATACATATAATGCATATGTTGAGAATTAAAAATGGAAACTGAAAATTTAAATGGATGAAGAGAACCGAATGATACATAACCGGATTGTAATTTTCAGGAGAGTATCAATTCGGTGGAAGTGGCTTTTCAAAATACCAGTGAAAAGGAAGTATACCGATGCCCACTGGTAATACCCCTAAGCCACAGAACATAAAGATAAAACACAAAATTTGTATATCCTCTGGCAGATATACTTTCAATGTGTAGGATATCGCCACGCATATCACATAGATGAAGGTTCAAAATTCTACCGTCTTTATAAAAAACTTGAATGATAATAAAATCAATTTTAGTTAAGAGGTTTAACACATTTAAAAGACTTTTAAAATACATGTCTTTAAAATGTATTAAATCTTTTAACTAGAATTGATTTTATTATCGTTTGAGTTTTTTATATCATGCAGAGATGGCAGAGTTTTGAACCTTCATCTAGATATACTTTCTTTGAGGTGCCAACTTCTGAATCTGAGAGAACAGCTTAGTGATATGTATGTATATATGTACACAAGTATCTCCTCGAAAAGAGTAACCCAGAAATTCCAAGCAGTATACAAACCCATACCTCCACCAAACCACACTTACAAATGCAGAAGTGTCAAAAGTAGCCCAGAAACAAACCAGTGTGAAACATAAGATTCAAAAGCAAACAGCCACTAATTTAAGGAATCTGAACATAACCCATAACCCATGAAGATTTCACAAGAGCAAAGTAATATGCATGTGACCAATCCGTTGCAGCAAACAGTGTTCTGATAAACAACGACGACAAGAATCAAGATCCCATGGGCCCAAGCAACATACAGCAAGGTGCAATGAATCTAAATGCAGACATACATATATATCTATAGATCTCATTGAACTGAAAAGTGGATATCTCTTCTACTATCGTGGGACAGATACTGACAGAACTAGTGGTGTTGGATTTATAATAAACAAGAAACTGAAGGATAAAGTTGTAGAAGTTGAAAGTTCCTCTGACAGAGCTGCACAACTCATTATACAGCTCTCGAGTAGATACCAGGCTCAGATTATTCAGACTTATGCACCCACCACAAGTCACCCTGAAAAAGAAATTGAAGAGTTTTACGAGGAAGTTCAGAATCTAAATAACAAAGGCAAACAGCACTTGAAGATCATTATGGGTGATTTCAATGCAAAAGTAGGGCAACAGCAACAGAATGAAACTTCAGTTGGTAAATTCGGTTACGGGAACATAAATCAACGAGGAAATACCCTTGCAGAAGCAGAAAGGTTTCTCATCATGAACTCCTTTTTCCAGAAAAAGCCACACAGGAAATGGACATGGAGACATCCGAATGGGACAACAAGTGAAATTGATTTTATTATGTGTAACAAAAAATATCCCATCGAAGACTGCAGTGTGCTAAACAAGTTCAACACAGGTAGTGACCATAGAATAGTAGGATGTAAGATGCACCTCAATGCTAAACACGAGTGTGGTGAGCTCGTAAGACAAACAAAATGTATTGACATAACCAACCTTAAAAAACATCATAATACCAATAATTAATGACTTCGTGGCTTCCTCTTATTACTTTCAGTATTATAAATATTTAACGGAATTATCAAGGATAAATTTATTAAGGTACAGTACCTCTCATAATTTCCATCTATACACTGTATCCTCTTCAGGAGTTCTTGCATCTTACTAATTCCACAGGTCTAGACTGTGGAAGTAGTAAGACGCAAGAACTCCTGAAGAGGATCTAGTGTATAGATTGAAAATTTGAGAGGTAATGTACCTTAATAAATTTATCCTCGATAATTCCCGTTAAATACGTATTTATCACAATACCTTCAAGTTGGAACTGAGGAACAGACTCTCTGCTTTAGAAGTCCTAACATCGGGAGAAGTTGAAATTTCTGAAGTTAACAGAGAACTCAAAAAGGCTCTTATGGAAACAGCAACAAAAATAGGTGGTACTAAGTACAAGTTACAGATGAAGAAATTGTCAAGAAAAGCAAAAATGTTGATGAAAAAAAGAAGGGAGATGAGGACAAATAAAGACGTGACTTCCAACGTGAAATATATAGAGCTATGCAAGACAGTGCAAAAATGTATCACTGAAGACATAAGGAAATTCAATTGTGAACTAGTGAGAAAAGCAATTGAAAACAACCAAAGCCTGAAGAGAGCAAAAAAAAAAAAAACATCTCAGTAAGGAAAGAAACAGATTATGGCTCTGAGAAAAGAAGATGGTACTGTAACAAGAAATAGAAGGGAAATTTTGACAAAAGTGAAAGCTTTCTATTCAAAACTACATGAAAGGGATGACACATCGAATCCAGACATTATGACAGGTATCAGTACCGAATTCCCTCCAATCTTCCCTGCAGAAGTTACATATGCAATTAAGAACATGAAATGGGGAAAGCTCCAGGAGAAGATGGAATTACCATGAACATTATACAAGAAGCAAGTGTAGAAATTGAAACTATACTGACCCAAGTTTCCACCAGATGTCTGAATGAACGGAAGATTCCTGAGGATTGGAATAATGCTACAATGATCCTGCTACATAAAAAAAGTGACGTTGAGGATCTAAGGAACTACAGGCCCATCAGCCTCCTATCAGTGGTTTATAAAATCTTCACTAAGGTTCTTTCACATCGCTTGAAGGTAACACTAGACATGGCTCAATCAAGAGAACAAGCTGGATTCAGGAGTGACTACAGCACTGTAGATCATATCCATGTACTGAGAGAATTAATTGAAAGAACAAGAGAATATGAACTCCCATTATGCATGGCTTTTATTGATTATGAAAAGGCTTTTGATTCTGTGAAACCATCAGCAGTAACAACGGCTTTGAAATCCTGCAGTATTGAAGATGCATACATTAACATTATTAATAACATCTATGAAAATGCAAGTGCAAAGGTTCGGATATTTGAGGATACAGCACAAATAAGAATTGGAACGGGAGTGAGACAAGGTGACACCATATCTTCCATGCTCTTTAATGCCACATTGCAAAATGTCTTTCAATCATTGAACTGGGAAAACAAAGGGATGAAGATTAATGGAGATTACTTAACTCACCTTCGTTTTGCTGATGACATAGTCATCTTTGCAACTACCCCTTCAGAGCTGCAGAGTATGAACCAAGAACTTGCTGACAAGAGTAAAGAAGTAGGATTAAAAATGAACTTTCAGAAGACAAAAGTGATGTACAATGCTTTTACAAGAAATGAAGATTTATCAATTGATGGAGAAAAGCTTGAGACAACCGATACCTACATTTATCTTGGGCAGCAGATATCAAGCGAAGATCACATTGATGAAGAAATGAATTGGCTTATAAAACTTGGATGGAGAGCTTTTGGAAGAAACAGTACATTTTTAAGAGAAGTATGCCATTATGATTTAAAAGAAAAGTGCTTGATCAATGCATCCTGCCAGTGCTTACGTATGGAACAGAGACATGGACCTTAACTAAAAAAGACATACAAAGACTGCAGACAATTCAAAGAGGCATGGAGAGATGTATGCTTGGTGTAACCAGGAAAGATAACAAGAGGAACTTGTGGATAAGGAAAATGACAGGAGTGGATGACATTATGACCAAAGTGAAATCACTGAAATGGCAATAAGTTGGACATGTTGCCAGAAGAACAGACCACCGATGGACAAACAAAATTTTAGACTGGATTCCGAGGGCCAGAAGAAGACCCCATGGGAGATGGATGGATGAAATTCGAAAGCATGCTGGAGTGACATGGAGGAGACAGGCTGAAGACAGACAATTGTGGAAGAAACTTGGGGAGACCTTCATCCAGCAGTGGATTGATAATGGTTGGTGATGATGATGACATATCTATCTATCTATATATATATACACACACACACACCTACTGTACATACATATATAAAAAGCTGCAAATTTAAGTTTCAAGAAATCTGAAATAATAATCTAAATATCAAAAACTACTAGAATTAGAATTAAAATCATGCTATTAAATGTGCTAAAAGCTGCAGTTATAAGACTAGATCATTAAATAACACACAGATATGCACACACACGCACACACAACTAGAACATTTTTATAATACACACATGCGCACACGCATGCATACCCAAAATGAAAGCACAATTTATTGTATGTATCACATCAATCTCAAAATTCACGTTACTCTGCCACAATAATGAGGCCAACCAAAGCCCCAAGGCCTATAAATAAGCTAAATACATACCTGTTGTACAGCGTACCCATGTCCATGATGAGGGGTAAACAGCAATTTGAGTGAGTCTGATTATGGACAGATAATCAGCACAAGGAAGATAGGGTGCTCCATCTCCCTGTGATAGCAGAATATCTGGGATTTCCATCATATGTGTGACTGCCACGCACATGTACTGGGACTTCATTAAAGCTGGCAAAACTAGAAACCATCAGAGTACAGAAGCTGTAAACAGACCATTGATGTTTGAAGTGAGCACTGCCTCTTCTATATACCAGAATGGAGGGTTACAGTGGAGAGCATAATGGTGGCATTCAATAACAGGGCACATACAAAGGTTTGTGCAAAGACCATCAGACATATGATGACATGAGTGGATTATGGCAGCTGATGCCACATCAAGTAAGTACCCTTGTTAACAGCATCACTGGGCTATAAGGCTGCAAGGGGGAAGGAGGAACATTTCCATCAGCCTATGGAAGACTGGAAATGGGTGGCTTGTTTGGGTGAAACAAGGTTTCAACCAAACCTGCCATTTTTATGGATATTTCGGAGTCAAAATGGATGAACGAAAAAATGCTGAATTTTACGTTTTTGGGGGGTTTTTTTGTTGTTGTTTTTTCTAAAACATAAATACGTAATACTGATTCTTAACAGGAAATTGCTTTTAAACCTCTTGGGCTTTCAATACACTAGAAATCCAGGAGGCTTTTGGCTTTGAACTGGATCTCCCCAGCTTTGCTAAAAGGAAAAACCTGTTCATTAGTTGACCGACAGCCCAGCCTCAGCTCAAGCCTCCCCTCCCCCCCCCCTTACCACCACCAAAAGAAAGGATGTGGTTGAGAAGTCACTGTCTTCAATCACATTGATTCAGAACTACGCATAAAAATATGCAAAAACTAACTTTGCGAAATCTTCAAGAAACTGGCTGAAATTTTGCTCAACACCATGAATTGGTAATAGAAACAGACTTTCCAAATTTCACCAGAATTGGTCACAAACTTTTTAAATTAGCCATGGAAATTTTTAATCTTTGGTTAACAGAAATGGTATACACAGAAACAGTAAAATAATATTTTTAAGGGCTAATTGAATTTTTTTTTTAACCAATTCAGGCAAAATTTGGAGGTCATGCTACTATTAGCAGTTTATGGTGTTCATTAAAATTTCAGCTAGTTTCATAAAATACAGTCGGACCTCTATATATCGAAGAGGATGGTTCCACAAAAAAAATTTGATATATAGAAACTTTGATATATGGAAACGATCTTTTTTATACATTGTATTGTGTAGTATATTTAATTTAAAAACACATTTCCTAATCAATGTACTCTTTCTTATAAATAATTTAAGTGAATATGAATCACATTAAGTGCAAGTTATGTTCATATAGATAATTAAAAACGAGAATTAATAAGAAAAAATGTACTAACTTACAATGAATTTCATATCTAGACATAATTCATTGGCCTGATATCATATTCACTACTTGTTTATCACATGCCTTATTTCAATACATATTGAATTATTCCAGATAATGCTTACCTATAAGGTCTGCTTCTGAAATAATATATCACATTTCATGCACGTTGCTTTTGGCTCCAATTGTTGCCTTTGCTTTTTAAACTGTGTTTAACCATTAAAGTCTGTGCCATAATATTTACTAATCTCAATATTGTTGCACAAAATTTCAAACAATTTAAAATCTTCTGATGAAAGACTAAAAACCTAAAAAAGAAAAAAAAATGCACTATACAAACATTAGAAGTCAAAAAATTAATCTGGTAATGCACCTCTAAGACTAAACCCAATATCCTTTAAAACATGCAGCCTCCTCTCAAGTTCCACCCCTTCTTAATCCACTCACAAGAAACACCATTGCATATCCTGTCAGCTTTCCAAAGGAACAGCACACACGAATGAGTGAAGAAACTGCTCGAAACTCAAATAAAGAACACTATGGTGGAGAAACACCAGTGACAGTTGAATCAAGCACATCTATGAGGACATCACCAGGCTCCAGAAGATACCCAGAGATTTGGGCAAAACATTTCGAGCAATTATGAGGTGTGCCGGTCGTTGTTCTTTATTCGAGTTTTGAGCAGTTTTCTTCACTCTTTCGTGTGTGCCATTTCTTTGGAAAGCTGACAGGATATGCAATGGTGTTTCATTTGAGTGGATTAAGAAGGCATAGAATTTGTGAGGAGGCTGCATGTTTTAAAGGATATCTGGATTTAATCTTGAGGTGCGTTGCTGGATTAACTTTTTGACTTTTGTTTGCATAGAACTTTTTTTTTTTTAGGTTTTTTAGTCTTTCATCAAAAAAATTTAAGTTGTTTGAATTTGTGTGCAACAATATTGAGATTAGCAAATATTATGACAAAGACCTTAATGGTTAAACACAGTTATACAATACAATACAATACAATACAATTATTTATTGCACACATTTAAAACTTAGTTATATGAAAATGCAATACACCAGGAGAAATCTGAACACATTGGTTGTAAGGCGATTCTCCCTATCAGATGTAAGAAAAAGAATAAAACACATTTCGAGCAATTATGAGGTGTGCCGGTCATATAGGAAAGCAAGTAAGATGGTTATAACAGAAGCACCACTGTTAGCAGCATGCTTGGAACTACAATTTAATTATAGGGTTGAGATTCGTTATGGAGATCAGGGTGATTTACAATGTAATTTCGCAGACTCTCAAATTTTTGATATTTTCCAGGGATCTGATGCTCTCTGGGAGATTATTCCATAGGATAATGGCTTTATACAGTATGCTATTTAAACCATAATTAAGTCTAACACATGGCTGACATAATTTGTTGTTAGCAACGGATCTGGTGAAGATAGAATAATCCAGATATTTGATGTCAGATTGAAAAATAGGCAGTTTAAGATGCATTATTTTAAAAAACATGATACCTAGTTTCAAGGTAAAAATTTCATGAATTTTTAGAACATTTAGTTTTAGAAATAATGGTTTTGAATGAGACATGTAATCTGTGTTCAGCATATAGCGAACAGATTTCTTCTGTAATTTGAGCAAGCATAACTTATTGTTTGCACTTATATTTGAATACCAAGATTCCAGACAATAGGAAAGATGGGTATAAATAAAAGCATAGTCAAATGTTTTTAAGACATTGATAGGGAAGAGATGCTTAATTTTACCAAGCAGGCCAACCTGTAAGGAAACTTTTTTAAAATAAACTGAACATGCGTATTCCAGTTAAAGAATTCATCAAACCAAACACCAAGATACTGAACTTTGTCCACAATTTTAAGGGGGAGATCATTAATCCTGACTGGAACGTTATTTATGTCCTCTCTTTTATGAACGTTCCAGAAATATATGACGTTGGTTTTTAGAATATTAAGTGATAATTTGTTAGAGCATAACCAATGAGATAAATTTGATAGATCATTATTGATCATTATCTGTAACTTATGCAAATCAATTCCACTTAGTAGTTCTAATTCTGACTATTATAAATTTCGAGTATAAAGAACGGTAAAAAATTGATGTTTGAATCCTAAGGCAAAGATCCAATGAGTATACCCAGCGAAAAGTGTGAGAAGTAAAGCCAGTCATCGCATGCAACAGACTTTAGGACAATAACATCAACAAAGACCGGAAAACACGTGCATGAAATGTTCCCGTCGCTAGAAAGGAATGCCAAGGTAAGCATTATCCGCTAGTTTTTTGTACAAGTTACTTATGCAAATCATGTCATTTTTGAAAAATGACAGTGTCATCAGCGTATAGCAAAGCATGAGTTGATTGCAGGCACAGAGGAAGGTCATTAATATATAACAGGAACGGTCCCAATACCGAATCTTGAGGCACTCCACATGAAATATTAAGTAGACCGGAGTTTATTTTATTTACAGTGACATACTGTTTGCGATGAGAGAGGTATCTCATTAAGAGGGAAAGAATTTTGCCACAAAAACCGTATTTGGGTAATTTATGTAACAGAATGTCGTGATTTACCGTGTCGAAAGCTTTTTGGAAATCAATAAAAACACAAATAGTATAATAACTGTCATCTAGTGTTTCAGAAATGAAGTTTGACAACTTAGCAACAGCCATTTCAGTAGATCTGTTTCTTCGGAAACCGAACTGTTCCAAAGAGAGCATACCATGGGTGTGTAAAAAATCAACCATTCTGCTGTGAATAGACCTTTCAAAAATCTTACTCAAAACGGGTAACAAAGATATCGGTCTGTAATTACAGGTAGATTTCCTATCTCCTTTTTTAAAAATAGGAATAACCTTAGCGATTTTCAGACTGTCAGGAAACTGACTTGAATAAAAACTCAGATTAATAATATGTCTTATAAGTGGTACTAAAATAGAAATAGAGTCTTTTATGACTCTGCTATTAATATTGTCTGAACCAGCACTTCTTTTTAGGGACAATGAAGTGATAATATTATAGGTTTCAGTATCATCCAAAGGGCATAGAAACATTGAAAAAGGAACTTCCTTAATTTTGGATAAAGAAGCATAACCTTTAGTATTTGTGGGCAAGTTTTGCTGAGATGCTAAATCATGACCTATGTTAATGAAGTAATTGTTGAATTCATCAGCGACTGATTTTGAATCAACATTAAAATTACCAGAATTTCCTTTTAACGTCAGCGGAGTTTCAGTAGCACAGGATCGTTTGTTAATTGCTGATTTGATTATTTTCCATTTTTGATATGAGTTATTTCCTGCATCTGAAATAGCGAGGTTGTAATAAGCAACTTTTGCATGCTGAATAACATTTCTTAGGGCATAATTATACCTTTTATACTTATCACGTAAGTGACTGGTATAAGGATTCTTTCTACTTTTTTTACGAAGCTTATCCTTTTTTATTGATTGATCTAATGATTCCATTGGTCATCCAAGGTTGGATCTTAATGTCATATTTAGTATTAACTACCTTGTGAACGGTTGTGATCTCACGGAAATCATTCAAGATGCCTTGCAAAATTTCAGTAGCTATAGTTGGACAAGTTGTATTGAAGATACCCGACTTGTCCCAGTCAAAATTAGAAACTAGGTCAGCTAGCGTGGTGTAGTCACAATAGAAGATTGTTTTGTGCTTAATTGAGTAATGGTAATTTGTAAAAACTGGAACATGAATGAAGACGAGGTTGTGATCACTAATACTAAAATCAATCACTCCGGACTCTAAAGCAGTATTAAGTAAGTTAGTACCATTATGATCTAGAATATTGGCACCACGAGTTGGTAAAGAAATGCACATCTGAAAAAAATTGCCTGATAGCATATTAAGATAGATTTCACTTAGAGATAGGTTGTTAATGTTAATATCTCCCAGAAAAATGCAATTTTTATTTTTGTTATTTATTTTGTTTAAGATATTGTCAAAGCATTCACAAAAGGTTTTTCGATCACTACTTGGCGATCTGTAGATAACGCCAATAATTAGGTTTTTGGACTTGGGACTTTTGATTTCAATCTAAAGCATTTCACAGGAATCAAGTACAAGGGACATATTATTCAAGTCATCACAAATAAAGTAGGTGATGTGAGACTTCAGGTACAGGCCTACTCCACCAGAACCCCTTATATTCAGAATGAATTATTCCAATTTCTAACTTTGCATTCAAAATTATAGTTACTGAGATTATAAAACTCCTTTTGTTTCTCATCAATTAAATGAGTTTCGCTAAGTGCAATTACAGAAAAATCATGATTCAATTGTGATAGAAAAATTTGAAGCTTATCAAATTTAGAGTTAATGCTTTGAATATTGATATGTAAGAGTGACATACCAACTTTGTCGATTTCATCAGAGAGATCATGTGAAAATACCTTTCCACAAGTACAGTCCGGATGGTAATAATCCAGGTAAGGGTCATATATTTGTTTGGGCCCAGCCATTAATCAGAGCAGATGGAGGGTGAATGTCATTGTAATGCCTAGTAAATTTTTTCTGTGTCACTAACAGACTGAATGTGCAGTGCAGGGGAATCCTTATCTTTGCGGGCAAAGATCCTACCAGTTCGATCCGTCCACACGAAATTCCACTCACATTCTCTTTTCCTTAAAAAAAGCAAAGGCAACAAACGGAGCCAAAAACAACATGTTTGACAGGTGATATATTATTTCAGAAGCAGACCTTAAAGGTAAGCATTGTCTGGAATATTTCGATATGTAAGAAAAATGTGTTGAACGTACATTGAAAAAGGGTATGTACAAATCTGTATTTATGTAGTATTCACATGCATTTACATTTGTGTAAGAACTTTCTAATGTCTTGCAGAACAACAAATTTTGATGATGATTCATCATAAAAGTGTTCATACTTATTAAGTTCGTGTAATACATCATCAGGGAATTTTTTGGCAAATTGAAGACCACAACGTATTGCATCAAACGCAGCCTTTTTCAGAAGGCTTAGGGGATTCTTCTGCTTCATCCATGCCTTTCTATTATAATGGTAGTCAACTTCTAAAGACTTCATTGCCTTTGAAGCATCTAGGCTGCTTACTTTTACCTATCACCAATAATCTCAGGGGTTTTTTTTTTTTTTTTTTTTTTTTTTTTTTTGCCATTCATGTTAGCATCCACTGAAATTGTCATCTTATCTTTGCTGTTTTTATCTCCATGACAATCGTCATCTTTAAAAGTTAAAGTCTTGCTGGCAAACATCTAAAGAAAAGTCCTGTTTCTTTGACATTAAAAATGTTATCATGGGTATAATTCAGACACATGTTTTTCCATTGGTCACAGTTGGCGTCACACACACTTCTACTTTCCCTCCAACCTTTTCTTTATGCCATGTCACTTCTTAAATTTATCCAACTAACCGGAATTGGCTTGGGAATCCACCTGCCCTAAACAATTGGCAAATTCTAATGCCTTCTCTTTTAAAAGAGAACCTGAGATCGGCAAGTTTTTGTCCGAACTATTTTAATCCACTTTAAAACAGCATCACCCCCTTTTCCAAAATGAAACGTTTCATATAGAACGTTTCCTGTCAGATCGGACATCTTTGAAGGTTTTCATAATGAACTCCTGGTTTTTTATAATTGTTGCAACACTGTACTTGGGGGAACACCAAATTTAACCACAATTTCTTTTTGTACATTCCATTGTCCACGTTCTTCAACAACTCCACCTTTTCTACAACACTGAGAATTTCTCTCTCAAGCTGCGAACACACGCCATTGGTTAGAGAGACTGAAACAAACTGAACCTGTTTTACAGAGGAGGATACTTGAGGAGAAGGGTGTGGGGAATATTGAGGCAATACCCTCTCCCCGCTAGGTGACTCATCGGCATCGCACTGCCCTTGACCACCATTTCCTTCTTTCTCTCGTGACATCTCCATCCTATTTTTTCTCACTGTTTTTCTTATATCATCTTCATTGCAAAAGCAAAGTCTCGATTTGTCTTGGAAAAAAAAAATCAATATATAGACAGTTTTTTTATGTAACGATCACGGGGATTCACAAAACTTTGGTATAAGGAGAATTTTGATGTATGGAGGTCCGACTGTATTAGCAATGATACAGTTTTTACTTTTTTATCCAAGTTTAATGGAAATCTTGGCCCATCTGCCAGAGATTTTCCCCACCCATGAACACACACATGCGCATCACTGCTTCTGACTTCCCAATGGCACTTCTGACAAATGGCATGGCCCAGATACTAAGTGAGAATTTTTCTGTAGAAAAGGAACCTCAACACCCCTCTACCGAGTTCCCCAAAATTTTTCTTCGGTTTTGCATCAATCTTCAGAATGATCCAAAATCCAAATGATGATGAAAAAAGTGGAATTTCGTGAATTCACAGAAAATTCTCTTGTCTGATGCGAGGAACTAGGGCACGTAACTCAAAGGTCAAGAAATAATGCACTGCATTTCTGCAAGCAAGCCCCCCCCCCCCCCCGAGTGTTACCTGTCATCCAGAACCCCCACTTCTAGAAGCAGCACCTGATCGAGCCTTGAGGTGCAGTTAGATTGCTGAAGGTACGGAGAACCATAGCTTCTACCACTGCATCTGAGCGACTTTCTCTCTGCTAGGGCCTGTGGTTAACCAAAAAAAAAAAAAAAGTTTGAGGGGGGGGGGTCTTATTTTAAACTATTATTCAAAATGAAAAAAAAAATGAAAGGTGTCACCAGACAGATCTAGATATAAACAGCAGTACCAGAAAGAGCAGAAAAAAGAACTAAAATGGCTAAAGCCAGGTAAAACTGTACAACTTACGTTCAGATAGTCCATCTGATGAATTAATCGAACCAATTAATACGTGGATTTATGTTATTCTATGGTGTCTGTCATCAATACAATTGTGACGGATGCAGTACTGTTTCACACGTTATTCATTAGGATATTGATTACCCACAGGAGAATGAAATATATAAAGTGATACATTGCAACGACAGTCATGGATTTAATGTTATTAAAATGCAGAAGCCAGGTGAGTGCCAGGTGGCCAGGTGAGTACAGTTATATAACTGTTGAATATTCTGGTTGTGTCAGGTATTTGGGTTTATTTTAATTTGGCACTGATGTGCAATTGTAGATAATTTTGGGTTACAGCTTTTTAACTTTGACGTTTTAGGAAATGTGTAAATTATTTTTTTATTGATTGAAGTTTTAATTAGATAAATGTGTTTTAGGGAGTTCAATTGTATATATTTGTGGTAGATTGTTTTGAATTGGAATTTGGGTCATAGTGAAAAGAAAGGAAGGGAGTGAAATTTGCATGAGTTGAAAAAGATTTTTATTTATTATTATTTTTTGTGTGTTTATTTTGCGGCCTCGAACCACGATGTAAATGAGAAAAATACCTGTTGGAAATGTGTAGAGACGAAAACCTCCTGAAAGAGTTAGGGATTAAAGGTGAGTAACCTCAAAATATAGATTCTCTAAATAGCACGTGAATAATTAAGCAGCTAGATGACATTTGACATTTGTAATGCTGTATGAATATATGATATTTATTTTGTAATACCTGAAATTTATTTAAATTTGTTTTAGTTGTTTGATCCCAAGATAAAAAGCAGTAGTTAATGTGAGTCTGGATTATTGAGTAATACAAGAGAATTTGTGTTTTAACTGAAACAGTTGTTTTTAAAATGTTTTTCATTATGTTTTTAACGTGATGGCTATTCAGTTATCAATGGCATTAAAAATGTAATGAAATAAAATACATTACTACAAAAGCAAAATGGGATATAAAACATTAAAAAATCCCATGAGAGAAACGCAACAGTCACCAAACATAGTAGAACACCATAGTTCACACATCGTATGCAGTTCGGCAACATATGGTTGCCATCTTCAGAGAACTATGTCCACTGTTTTCCTTGCAAAAGCTTAGACACTGTCATGTAACTCAGTGTCTCAGTGACTACAAGGAAAACAGTGGACATAGTTTCCTGAAGATGGCCACCATATGTTGCCAAAATGCATAGGATGTGTCGACTACGGTGTCCTACTACGTTTGGTGACCATTGCATTTCTCTCATGGGATTTTTTAATGTTTTTATACTTCATTTCGCTTTCATAGTAATGTATTTTATTTCATTACATTTTTAATGCCATTGCTATTGAGTATAACATTGTCGGTCATCTTCAAAGTTTTACTTGTTGAGCGACTCTCAAGGTTAGCAGGATGAGGTCTTTTTGAAGTTGTTTACTATTGAGTTTCTTTCATTGATATTTTAACGTTTATATGTTCCATTTCTTTTGTGTTGGTACTTGCTATATAACTTCAGTTTGCAGTATATATTCTCTTTCATAATTGACATCTACCCCTCCCCCTCCCTTGATCTTTAATCAAACTTTATGCTATTTACTTCGGACATCATTACCATTTTGGCATGCTTTATTCTAGGTTATTTCGTTGTTTAATTTGCCATTCATAACTGATATTCTTCTTGCACCCTCCCCTTCTTTATGTATTCAATCGTCTTGCCGCTCAGTCTTGTAAATATTTCATTCAGATTGGGATTCTTTTAACTAAGTTTAAGTGGATACACATTTCTTAAATACATACCCCAACAAGAATCATCTAATTATATAGCACAAGTCATGGATGAAAATTACCAGAATGGATTATCAACTAGACCATTAGAAGAATTCTTTATATCATCATATCACGCATAAGTTACATTAAAAATAATAAGTGGTGGGACGTTCCAGTAGTGACTTCTACCTTCATCGGCCATGGAATGAAACACGTGGTATAAGCATCAGTTGTTGAAAGATTTCAAAATAGCTTTCCAAATGATAGGGATGTGAAAAGGTGCATCTGTATTGCAGGTGTTAAGGGTAAGACAGATTTCAAGAAATCTACCTTAGTCCTAACACCTGCAATACAGATGCGTAAATCTACCTTAGCCCTAACACCTGCAATACAGACTCACCTTTTCACATCCTATCATTTGGATAGCTGTTGTGAAATCTGGCAAGAACTGACACTTATACAATGTGTTTCATTTCATGGCTAATGAAGGTAGAAGTCACTACTGAAACATCACACCACTTATTATTTTTAATGTAACTAATGTATGATATGATGATATCAAGAATTCTTTTCATTTTTTGTGTGTTACGTGTTTTACTGCCAATTCTTCTCACTATGACAATTAGACCCTTTTTTGAGAAGATTCAACTGTAAGGTATGTCACAATATTATGGTTCGATGTTTGACTTGATTATTTTAAATTTATAATTGTTCATAACATATACTTATTAGTGAGAGTGGGAGAGATGCATTGGTTGCCAAAGACAACAACATGCAAAAAGTTATTTTATGGAAGCTATTTAAAATAGCATTCGACCATTTATTACATTTTGAAGTAGCATGTTTTGAACTTAACTTTTTGAGTCAAAATATACAGTCATATTCTCTTGCTGTAAGGTCAGGTGATGTAAGGTCAGGTGATGCATAACATCACAGCCTCTCCTTGACAAATGTCAACCCCGCCTTCTCGTGGTACATCCTGTTCCCACTAAAGGGGCTCTGACGACCGCCAATAGCGGTATAACTATACCATCAGGATTAGAGGAAATGCTATCCCACACTCACCAACCCGCTTGGCCAGCGTGGTGAGTTATGGCCAAACCCCTCCAAAATGACTCCACAACTTAAATCTTGGCCCTCAGTCTCCGGCAGCTGGAATGTACCTGGCCAAGGCAGCGGCCAGTGCGACATGAAGGCAGAGGGTGCTAAGAATCCCCGGAGGACCGGACTAGGCTGCCATCTGATGCTGACCTTGGCTACATATAACGGACGCTCCCTATCTTCTGATTCAAGGCTTCTTGAATTGGAAGAGGAACTACAAAGGATCAAGTGGGACATCGTGGGGCTAAGTGAGGTAAGGAGAAAAGGAGAAGATCTCATTGAACTGAAAAGTGGACATCTCTTCTACTATCGTGGGACAGATACTGGCAGAACTAGGGGTGTTGGATTTACAATAAACAAGAAACTGAAGGATAAAGTTGTAGAAGTTGAAAGTTTCTCTGACAGAGCTGCACGACTCGTTATCCAACTGTCGAGAAGATACCAGGCTCAGATTATTCAAACATATGCATCCACCACAAGTCATCCTGAAGAAGAAATTGAAGAATTTTATGAGGAAATTCGTCATCTAAATAATAAAGGTAAGCAGCACTTGAAGATAATTATGGGAGATTTCAATGCAAAAATAGGGCAACGGCAACAGAATGAAACTTCAGTAGGTAAATTCGGTCACGGCAACAGAAACCAGCGTGGAAATACTCTCGTAGAGTTTGTAGAGGCAGAAGGGTTTTTCATCTTGAACTCCTTTTTCAAGAAAAAGCCACACAGGAAATGGACATGGAGACATCCAAATGGGATGACAAGTGAAATTGATTTTATTATGTGCAACAAAAAATTCGTCATAGAAGACTGCAGTGTGCTAAACAAGTTCAACACAGGCAGTGACCATAGCTTGGTGAGATGTAAGATGCACCTCAACACTAAACTCGAACGTAGCAAGCTCATAAGACAAACAAAATGTATTGACATAACCAACCTTAAAAAACACCATAATACCTTCAAATTGGAACTGAAGAACAGGTTCTCTGCTTTAGAAGGCCTAATATTGGAAGAAGTGGATATTTCTGAAGTTAACAGAAAAGTAACCAAAGCTCTTATGGAAACAGCAACAAAATTAGCTGGGTCTAAGAACAAATTGCATGTGAACAAATTATCAGGAAAAACCAAAATGTTGATGCAAAAAAGAAGAGAGATGAGGACAACTAAAGAAGATGTGACTTCCAAAGTGGAATATATAGAGCTATGCAAGACAGTACGAAAAAGTATCACTGAAGACGTAAGGAAATTCAACTGTGAACTAGTAAGGAAAGCAATTGAAAACAACCAAAGCCAAAAGATAGCAAAGGGACATCTCAGTAAGGGAAAAAAACAGATTATGGCACTGAGAAAAGAAGATGGTTCTGTAACAAGAAATAGAGGCGAAATTTTGACAAGAGTGAAAGATTTCTACTCCAAATTATATGAAAGGGATGATACGTGTACTCCAGACATCATGAAAGGTACCAGTACCAGAGTTCTTCCAGTCCTTCCAGCAGAAGTTGCACATGCAATCAAGAACATGAAGCGAAGAAAAGCTCCAGGAGAAGATGGAATTACTGTAGACATCATACAAGATACAAGAAGCAAGTGGAGAAATCGAAACAGTACTCGCCCAAATTTTCACTCGATGCCTTAATGAAGGGAAAATTCCTGAGGATTGGAACAACGCTACAATGATCTTGCTACATAAAAAAGGTGACATTGAGGATCTCAGGAACTACAGACCTATTAGCCTCCTATCAGTGGTTTATAAAATCTTCACTAAAGTTCTTTCACACCGCTTGAAGGTGACACTGGACATGGCTCAACCGAGAGAACAAGCTGGATTCAGGAGTGGCTACAGCACAATAGATCATATCCACGTACTGAGAGAACTAATTGAAAGAGCGAGAGAATATGAACTTCCATTGTGCATGGCTTTTATCGATTATGAAAAAGCCTTTGATTCGGTGAAACCATCAGCAGTTGCAATGGCTCTGAAATCCTGCGGTATTGAAGATGCATACATTAATATTATTAATAACATCTATGAAAATGCAAGTGCAAAGATTAGGCTGTTTGAAAATACAACACACATAAAAATTGGAAAAGGAGTGAGACAAGGTGACACCATATCTCCGAAGCTCTTTAATGCCACATTGGAAAATGTCTTTCAATCACTGAACTGGGAAAACAAAGGGATAAAGATTAATGGAGATGATCTAACTCACCTTCGTTTTGCTGATGACATAGTCATTTTTGCAACTACCCCATCAGAGCTACAGAGTATGATCCAGGAACTTGCTGACAAGAGTAAAGAAGTGGGATTAAAAATGAACTTTCAGAAGACAAAAGTGATGTACAATGCTTTTACAAGAAATGAAGATTTATCGATTGATGGAGAAAAGCTGGAGATAACAGACACGTACGTTTATCTTGGACAGCAGATATCAAGTGAGGGTCACATTGATGAAGAAATTAATCGGCGTACAAAACTTGCCTGGAGAGCTTTTGGAAGAAACAGCATAATTTTCAAGAGCAATATGCCATTATGTCTTAAAAGAAAAGTGTTTGATCAATGCATCCTTCCAGTGCTTACATATGGTGCAGAGACGTGGACCTTAGCTAAAAGAGACATACAAAGGCTGCAGACAACTCAAAGCAGCATGGAGAGGTGCATGCTTGGTGTAACCAGGAGAGATAAGAAGAGGAACACGTGGATCCGAAAAATGACAAGAGTGGAAGACATCATGATCAGAGTTAAATCCCTGAAATGGCAATGGGCTGGACATACTGCCAGAAGGACAGACCATCGATGGACAGCCGAAATTTTAGATTGGATTCCAAGGGACAGGAAAAGACCCAGAAGAAGACCACATGGAAGATGGGTGGATAAATTCGAAAGTATGCGGGAGTGACATGGAGGAGACTGGCACAAGACAGACCGTTGTGGAGGAAACTTGGGGAGATCTTCGTCCAGCAGTGGATTGATAATGGTTGACAATGATGATGATGATGATTCTCTTGCTGTGCAATCCACAGAACTATATATGTTGCTTGCTAAGCAAGCACCGAATGTTATGGGATTAAAAACTTGCATGCAATCATATAATACACTCTGATATCACAAAATATATCAGAAGTATAACTGTTGTTTTCGTCTAAACAAAGTTGCATTCAACACTGCATATTTCCTTCAGTCAGCACCTGCTGCTGCTTTGTGGAACCACAAGGTTTACTGCCATTTACCAGCACAGTATTTTGCCTAGGTTTTTGCTTAGGTACACCAAAAGTAACAAGTCTTCCAAAATAATTAATATCACAATTAAATAATAAGGTAAAATGCTGTGTTATGCACGATAAAAACGAAGTCTGAAGATGACAGATGTACTTCGTGAAAATTACATTTAATGAACTATATATGTTGTTTCATCTATGATGTGTTCATTTAAGATGAACACAGCACAGATGAAACAACATATCAAATTCATTATTCTTTAATTCCTCAGAACCTTGTCATTGTGTTCATTTTGACTAAAATTCAGTGATATAAAAGTGTTTGAGAATTCTAACACATTTCTTCAAAGTATATGAAATTGTAAACTTTGAGCAATATTTCTTCAAAATGTATATGAAATAATAAAGCTCTGCAATTACAAATGTTTTAAAGTCAAGCTCAAAGAAATATTTTTAACAAACCTGCCTCAGCATGTGACCTCATGATTACTAAATAAATCATGTAATATCGCTGACGTTCGCCCACTGGACCTTCCCAAGTGAAGCACAAAATACAAGTATTACTAAGAAACACACAAAGAATGCTAATCTACTACTAATTACTTCCTATCAGATACTAAAAACAACTATTCAAACTAAACATCACAAAACATACAATGCTGTCCCAAGAAGTTAAAAAAATTTTCCTTCCTTTTTTTTTCTGTGCCTTTTATTACACTTTTAATAAATATACACTCTTATACTGAGCCCTCCTCCCTGCCTTTTCTACTGTAAAATGCCCAATTAATAAAACATACCAAATATTTTAAAACTACTAATTTAAAAACACACCTTTTTACTCGTGGTTCCCGACTCCTGCAAATGTTACCTCATTCTTGTTTAGACTTTTGCTTCCTTCTTGGAGCATTATCAAAACCATCAAAACATCCTCAACTGACAAGGTCTCAGCCAAATTTCCTGCTGACTTCAATGATGACAAAGAGGAGCTTACTCACTCTTAAGTGTAGGGGGCACAATCTTTTTTTTTTTACTGAACAATGGCTCATTCACAGCACACTTTCAATTGTAATATGCATTATTGACTCATTCTGCCCTCTCGTGAGTAAGAAATACAACTCACAAAGCTTTATAGAATTTAAGCTAAATATTATTAAAAACTTTTTTTGGTGCTGTTTTATCAAAATTTTCCATTGTTGCTGATGCTGTGGGATCTTGGTTATTACAGACTTTTTTCTTATTTTTTCAATATATACAAATTCAATTCCACTTAGTAGTTCTAATTCTGACTATTATATAGCTCTAATTATTGTACTATTCTCTTTTACGTGCGATATTTCAAAGTAACTTGTACAGAAAACTAGCGGATAATGCTTACCTTGGCATTCCTTTCTAGCGACGGGGACATTTCACGCACGTGTTTTCCGGTCTTTGTTGAGGTTATTGTCCTAAGGTCCGTTGTATGCGATGACTGGCTTTACTTCTCACACTTTTCGCTGGGTATACTCATTGGGTCTTTGCTTTAGGATTCAAACATCAATTTTTACCGTTCTTTATACTCGAAATTTTCGCCCATACTCTGGGCATCTTCAGGAGCGTGGCGACTTTACCACCGATGTTCGTGGTTAACTTCGCGCTAATGGAGTCCGATACTCCTTGTTGCCATTCGTCGGAAAAACTTTCCTGGATATATTTCGTTATCAAGCCCGGCTGGCGCCATCTATGTTTCGTTAAGAACACTTTTTTTTTCCCGTATTTTTTTTTTTTAATTTTTTTAATTTCTTCTCCTATCCTGGTTTTCTTGTCTTTTTTTGCCTGTTTTTCTTTTGTTGTTGTTTTTCTTGTCTTATTAGTTCTTTCCACAGGTACGATAATGTGCTAGGGTCGTTCTGGTTACATACCCTTGCTTTATTTTTGTAGATTAATATTGCTTCTTCCCTCCTCATTTGCCTTTCCGATTTTTTATTCTTTTTTAGCATTTTAATTTCATCGAACTTTGGGAATGTCCGGTTTTCCAAGCAGAATTGCACTAAAGCCATTTTGGCTTCTTTTTTTTGCCAGTTAGATATGTGTTGTTTAAGTCTTTTTTTTAATCTGTTTTTCGTACTTCCAATGTACGATATTGGGGGTATGTGTGCTATTGGAATTTCGTAGGTTCCTGATTCTTCTAGCATTTTTTCCTCTGTTTTTTTGTTGACAGTCATACTTTTCACGGTGTGCACTGAGCTTCCTAGTTGTAAGTCATATTTAGCACAGTGCCTATTGATTTCTTTACTCACTCCTTCCAGGTATGGGAAAGCTCCAATGTATTTCAATTTTTTATTTCTCATCTTCCTTTGGTTGTGCACTTCTTGGCCTTCTTTACTCTGAGTCATATGCTTTTTACTCTCATGTATCCATTTATTAATTAGCTTGCTCGGGTACCCATACTCTTGTGATATTTTCGAGATAAACTCTAGCTCTTGATTTTTTAGCCTGTTGTTAGATGTGTGTGTGTACGCTCGCCGTATCAAGTTTACTATGCTGTTTTTTTTATGTATCACTGGATGGTGCGACGAGTATGGTATCAGTACAGGTATGTAAGTTGCTTTTCTGAACACAGAGTATTCAAAACTATTTTTGTGGAATAACTCTTTTACGGGTCTTATAGAGGTTATTTTTCTTCAAAGTTGGTTGTCAAATTTTTGAACTAAAGCCTAGTTCGTCATCAGGACTATGTCACTGGAGTAGTTGCTGCCACTCAATTGGAAGAGTCCATCCGCAATTATCATTAATTGTGGTACTTCTTCTTCTTGCTATTTCGATCCCTTCTTCTAGTTTCCTCTTTACTAAGTTTGACTGGTGGGCGATTATTTTCACTGAGTCCCAATTTATGGAGTGTCCACTTGCTTGTATATGTCTGTCTAGCCCTGTTTTGTTCCCAATGTTCCTAATAGCTGCTTGGTGTTCTTTCATTCGGACCTTAATACTTCTCCCTGTTTCTCCTATATAGCTGAGTCCGCAGTTACAGTCGATGCAGTAAATTACTCCTTCCTGCAATTGGATGTCCAATTCTTTCTGCTTTAAAGCTGGCAGGAATTTCTTTATTTTGTTATTAAGATCTGGAGCTAGCCTGATATTATATTTTGCTCCGATCCTTTTCAGTTTCTCGAAAAGTCCCTTGTGGTACGTAATTTTGCTGGTGAATTTGAAGTTGGTTTTCTCCTGCTTCTTTTTGGCACTTGTTTAAATATTTTTCAACATATGGGGAGGGTAATTGTTTTCTGCCAATATTTCCTTTAATTCTTCTTTGTGAAGATCTTTCTGAGTAGCTGAAGAGACCAGGATTTCAATCTTTTCCAAAAATTGTCTTGCCGTATTCGATTTAATATAATCAGGGTGGAATGAGCAGAAGTCTAACATCTTCCCTGTGTTGGTGGGTTTTCTAAAAAGCTGAGTGAATATTTTTCCCTCTCTTGAGGTCAAGGTTAAATCTAGGTAATTGATGCTATGGTCTCTTTCCTGTTCTAGGGTATACTGCAAGGTATTCTCTAGTAAGTTAAATTCTTCCAGAATCTGAGAGGGTAGAGATTGGTCCACAGTATCTACTATAATTAGGACATCATCCATGTACCTTACATAGAGAGCAAACAAGGAGGGTTGTATAAGGATTTTTGCCTCTAGTTTACTTATATAATAATTTGCTAGCAGAGGTGCTAGTGGAGAACCCATTGCAAGTCCTGAAGTTTGTCTGTAATATTTCTTTCCAAACTGGAAGAAATTATTCTTGAAGGAAAATAGGAGCAGTTCATATATGCCAAGAATAATTTCTTCCAGTTTGGAAAGAAATATTACAGACAAACTTCAGGACTTGCAATGGGTTCTCCACTAGCACCTCTGCTAGCAAATTATTATATAAGTAAATTAGAGGCAAAAATCCTTATACAACCCTCCTTGTTTGCTCTCTATGTAAGGTACATGGATGATGTCCTAATTATAGTAGATACTGTGGACCAATCTCTACCCTCTCAGATTCTGGAAGAATTTAACTTACTAGAGAATACCTTGCAGTATACCCTAGAACAGGAAAGAGACCATAGCATCAATTACCTAGATTTAACCTTGACCTCAAGAGAGGGAAAAATATTCACTCAGCTTTTTAGAAAACCCACCAACACAGGGAAGATGTTAGACTTCTGCTCATTCCACCCTGCTTATATTAAATCGAATACAGCAAGACAATTTTTGGAAAAGATTGAAATCCTGGTCTCTTCAGCTACTCAGAAAGATCTTCACAAAGAAGAATTAAAGGAAATATTGGCAGAAAACAATTACCCCTCCCCATTTGTTGAAAAATATTTAAACAAGTGCCAAAAAAGAAGCAGGAGAAAACCAACTTCAAATTCACCAGCAAAATTACGTACCACAAGGGACTTTTCGAGAAACTGAAAAGGATCGGAGCAAAATATAATATCAGGCTAGCTCCAGATCTTAATAACAAAATAAAGAAATTCCTGCCAGCTTTAAAGCAGAAAGAATTGGACATCCAATTGCAGGAAGGAGTAATTTACTGCATCGACTGTAACTGCGGACTCAGCTATATAGGAGAAACAGGGAGAAGTATTAAGGTCCGAATGAAAGAACACCAAGCAGCTATTAGGAACATTGGGAACAAAACAGGGCTAGACAGACATATACAAGCAAGTGGACACTCCATAAATTGGGACTCAGTGAAAATAATCGCCCACCAGTCAAACTTAGTAAAGAGGAAACTAGAAGAAGGGATCGAAATAGCAAGAAGAAGAAGTACCACAATTAATGATAATTGCGGATGGACTCTTCCAATTGAGTGGCAGCAACTACTCCAGTGACATAGTCCTGATGACGAACTAGGCTTTAGTTCGAAAATTTGACAACCAACTTTGAAGAAAAATAACCTCTATAAGACCCGTAAAAGAGTTATTCCACAATCACTATGAATAGAGGTGCCATAAATGCATTTAAAACTATTTTTGTTTTTCTTTAGTTGAATATCCAGGAAGGATAGGCAATTATCCTCTTCAAACTCAATAGTTAGCTCTATGGTGTTACAGATTTTGCTAAACTGCTGTGCTAGATCTTGTAGCTCGGCTTTGTTAAGTTTAGACATTATAATAATGTCGTCTACATATCGAGCATAAAGTATTGGTTTTTCAGGTAGAATTTTGAATAATTTATTTTTCGAGGTATGCCATAATCACTTCTGCATATAATGCCAATAATGGGGATCCCATAGGGCCACCTTGTGTTTGTTTATATATATTTCCTTCAAAATGGAAGATGTTGTTTTCCTTGATGAAATATAAGGTATTCTTTAGCTCTTTCAATTGTGACAAGTTTAGTTCTTTGTTGATGCTTAGTTGTTGCATAATCAATTCGATGGCTAGCTCGACAGGAGTGTTTGGGTATAACGCCTTAACATCCATGGAGGCCATAGTTATTTGCTCTAGGTATTGATTAATTAATTTGATTTTTTCTATAAACTCATAGCTATTCTTTAATGTATATTGATTCCTCATGAATATTGGGGATAGATAGTTGTATATCTTTTTTTCTAGGTTGATGAGTGGTGAGATTTTTTTCGATAGAATCAGTCTTAAAGGTGTGTTTTCTTTATGAGTTTTAATTTTCGAGAATATTTTTGGCATCCCTGCTCCCATTAGAGGGTTTGCATTTTTTATTTCTGTTGGTAACGTGCTGTGGTTCCTTATATTAGCCAGGAAGGTAAGTTGTTTGTCGGTGGGATCTTTGTTGATGCTATCGCACTGTAGCTCTGAGATGGCCGTCCGCATTTTATCATTATATTCCAAAGTATCCATAATAACAATTTGCCCTGTTTTGTCCGCTTCGCAGAATTTGATCGTGGGGTCTTTGCAAAGATTTACTAGTTGTTTTCTGTCATACTTTAATTTATTAATCTTACAGTTTTTTTGTGCTTAGCATTATACTCTTTAAGCATGATTCTGAATAGCTTAAACCTTAGATCGGTAGCATGTTCTGGATGCACTCGCTGCACAATATCTTCTAAGATAGGAATGTACTCTTCTGTTCTTGGGGTTTTAGGTGGAAATGCGTATTTTTTCCCACGTTGTAGCACTGCCTTTTCACTAAAAGTTAGCGCTCTCGATGATTGGTTCACACACACTGGGTATTCTGTGCTTTCATCACCCCTCATTTTGATTCCATCTAAAAGGGTATTAAATTTCTTGGCAGTTGAGCTTTCTGCCGCCTTTTGTTGGCTTTCGACTATTTCATTAATTTCAGTGAAAACATGGTCTATAATACTTGTCACAATTGAAAGAGCTAAAGAATACCTTATATTTCATCAAGGAAAACAACATCTTCCATTTTGAAGGAAATATATATAAACAAACACAAGGTGGCCCTATGGGATCCCCATTATCGGCATTATACGCAGAAGTGATTATGGCATACCTCGAAAAATAAATTATTCAAAATTTACCTGAAAAACCAATACTTTATGCTCGATATGTAGACGACATTATTATAATATCTAAACTTAACAAAGCCGAGCTACAAGATCTAGCACAGCAGTTTAGCAAAATCTGTAACACCATAGAGCTAACTATTGAGTTTGAAGAGGATAATTGCCTATCCTTCCTGGACATTCAACTAAAGAAAAACAAAAATAGTTTTGAATACTCTGTGTTCAGAAAAGCAACTTACATACCTGTACTGATACCATACTCGTCGCACCATCCAGTGATACATAAAAAAAACAGCATAGTAAACTTGATACGGCGAGCGTACACACACACATCTAACAACAGGCTAAAAAATCAAGAGCTAGAGTTTATCTCGAAAATATCACAAGAGTATGGGTACCCGAGCAAGCTAATTAATAAATGGATACATGAGAGTAAAAAGCATATGACTCAGAGTAAAGAAGGCCAAGAAGTGCACAACCAAAGGAAGATGAGAAATAAAAAATTGAAATACATTGGAGCTTTCCCATACCTGGAAGGAGTGAGTAAAGAAATCAATAGGCACTGTGCTAAATATGACTTACAACTAGGAAGCTCAGTGCACACCGTGAAAAGTATGACTGTCAACAAAAAAACAGAGGAAAAAATGCTAGAAGAATCAGGAACCTACAAAATTCCAATAGCACACATACCCCCAATATCGTACATTGGAAGTACGAAAAACAGATTAAAAAAAGACTTAAACAACACATATCTAACTGGCAAAAAAAAGAAGCCAAAAACGGCTTTAGTGCAATTCTGCTTGGAAAACCGGACATTCCCAAAGTTCGATGAAATTAAAATGCTAAAAAAGAATAAAAAATCGGAAAGGCAAATGAGGAGGGAAGAAGCAATATTAATCTACAAAAATAAAGCAAGGGTATGTAACCAGAACGACTCTAGCACATTATCGGGCCTGTGGAAAGAACTAATAAGACAAGAAAAACAACAACAAAAGAAAAACAGGCAAAAAAAGACAAGAAAACCAGGATAGGAGAAGAAATTAAAAAAATTAAAAAAAAAGAAAAAAAATACGGGGGTGGGGGGAGTGTTCTTAACGAAACATAGATGGCGCCAGCCGGGCTTGATAACGAAATATATCCAGGAAAGTTTTTCCGACGAATGGCAACAAGGAGTATCGGACTCCATTAGCGCGAAGTTAACCACGAACATCGGTGGTAAAGTCGCCACGCTCCTGAAGATGCCCAGAGTATGGGCGAAAATTTCGAGTATAAAGAACGGTAAAAATTGATGTTTGAATCCTAAAGCAAAGATCCAATCAGTATACCCAGCGAAAAGTGTGAGAAGTAAAGCCAGTCATCGCATACAACGGACTTTATGACAATAACCTCAACAAAGACCGGAAAACACGTGCGTGAAATGTCCCCGTCGCTAGAAAGGAATGCCAAGGTAAGCATTATCCGCTAGTTTTCTGTACAATATACAAATTCAGATATTCTCAATTCTTTTTCATTTTTATGCGAGGCAAGTAATTAATTTTTTTGGAATTTAGGAAAGTCTTTATTTTTTACAAAATACTGTAGGAGAGCTGTTCTTTCTTCTCTTTTAGGTGTTGAGTAAGCCTGCATTTTAATCTATTTTTGGTACAGGGTCATTTCATGTCAAATCAACACAGTTTGGAACTAAATTCTCCCCAGACCTCTCAGATTTTGTTGAAACTTGGGGTATTAAGTGTCCTTACATAATTATGAATGTAAATTCTAAAAAAGATAATTTTTTTTGCCTTCCTTTCAAAAGTTAAGTATTAATAATTTTAATATTTCAAAAGTTCAGTATTAATAATTTTAATATTTCAAAAGTTCAGTATTTATAATATTTTTTGCCTTCCTTTCAAATATTAAGTATTAATAAAGATGGGAAGAATAAGAAGCTTGAAGCAGCTAAGCTGGTTTGCCAGAGTAACACAAAAGATAGGAAGGAGAAGGTGGAAAGGCATGAATTGGCTTTTTGGAACAACAACAAAAACTTTCTGGAAGTACATGAGACTCAGGAAAAATAGGAAAAACAAAGTTGTAAGTTGTGTGAAGAATAGAATCAGGGAAATGATATGGGAGCCCAATGAGTTAAGTGAGAGATGGGGTGAATACTTCTGTGAGTTATTAGATCAAGAAAGCAAAGGTGATTCTAAGGCAGAAGCAGATGATGTCACAGTGAAGGAGGAAAGCACAGGAGGGGTCTCGAGAGAAGATGTGTGTAAAGCTCTAAAATCTCTTCAGAATGGAAAAGCTCCAGAAGTTGATGGCATAACTGCAGAGATGTTGAAATATGGTGGTGACTCTGTAATTGACTGGTTAACTGAAATCTGCCAGTTGTGTTGGGAGTTAGGAATGGGCCCTCAGGATTGGAAGGATGCTATCATTGTTCCCTAGCATAAAGGAAAAGGTGATCAGACTGACTGCAAGAACTATTGTAGCATTACCCTACTGAGTGTGCCGAGGAAAGTGTTTGGTAAGGTCGATATTGAAAAAGTACGAAGTCTTACGTCAGTAAAAGTATTGGATGTTCAGAGTGGTTTCATGCCTGATAAAGGCTGCACTACCTAAATTTTTGCATTACGTTGATGGTTGAAAAGTATCTGGCTGTTGATAAGAAAGTTTTTGCTGCCTTTACAGATTTAGAGAAAGCTTACTACCGAGTAAATAGAACACTTTTGTGGAAGGTATTAAATGAATATGGTGTTACTGGGAACTCTACTTAATAGTGTAAAAGCAATGTATGCTGGCAGTACAGCTTGTGAATGAGTGAATGGTGTTTTATCAAAATGGTTTTATATTGGTACAGAAGTCAGACAAGGTTGTGTAATGTCACCATGGCTGTTTAATATATTTATGGATGTGTGCATGTGTGATGCCAAAATAGGTAATACTGGTTTATGTTTTGGTGATATCTGTGTCTGCAGATTGTTGTATGCTGATGACACTGTCCTGTTGGCAGAGAGCAAAAGTGACTTGCAGAGTATGCTGTCTCGGATGTATGAAGTTTGCATGAAATTCAAACTGAGTATAAATAAGGGAAAAACCAAAGTTATGGTTTTTGATAGAGGAATTGGTAGAACTGAATGAAATATAAGTTTAAATGGTACAGTGATTAACCAGGTGAATGAGTCTGTGTATTTAAGAAGCATGTTTGACAGAGAGAATAAATTGGGTGATGAAATTAGTAGGAGAGAGAATTCTTCTTTGAAAGTCATAGCAGCTTTGGGAGGTTTTCACAGGAATGATGGGCTCTAAAGAAAGTCCGGCATGGCTGCGTACGAAAGTGTAATTGTTCCTACTCTGATGTATGGCAGTGAAACCTGGGTACTACAGAAGAAACATAGGAGTCATTTGTGTGCTGGAGAAATGCGTTACTTGTGGGGGTTCGTGGCAAGACTCGTTCTGATTGTGTGAGAAATGAAGATGTGTTGCAGTTGTGTAATGTGAAGCAAAAATGTTGTTAGCAAGGTGGAGATTAATATGCTTCGGTGGTTTGGCCATGTTGAAAGAATGAGTGATGAGATGCTTACTGCGAAAATATTTTTAGCCCAAGTGGCATGAAAGAAAGGCAGAAGAAGGCCAAGGAGGTCATGGGAAGATAAGATTCAGGAGTGTCTGCATAAGAATAAGATTATAAGTATGAAGTACAGAAGATCATGTGTATGGCATGTGATGGATGTCAGTGAAGGCAGAGTTATGTATTATGATCGCTGTAAATGGAGAAGTTTGATACAGCAACAGTAAGTAAAATTATCTGGTAGTTTGTATTTCTTTGTGAAGCTAACCTCTGAATCTCAGAGAACAGCTTAGTGATAAGTATCTATGCAACAGAGTGTTTTTATGAGTCATACCAACAAAAAATTATTCCCATTTTGAGGTGGCAGTAGGTAGTTACTTTTCTGAAAGCTACTGCTTTGTTTTAGAAGATGAAGCACAATGTTATCATTAGAACAGTGCCCAGGCTACTGTTCCCCCCTTTGTGGTTTATTTTAAGAAAAAGACAAGGTTGAACACTGTAGCTTTGTTGTCATCTCTGAGTGCCTTGAACACAACACCATGGTTGGCCATTTATTTCAAAAGAAAACTTATTTAATTTTTTAAGGTCACAATTTAATGATGATCTGAAGAAAAAAATGTATTTTTCAGATGGTTCAGCTGCCCAATATAAAAATAACAAGAAAGATGACAACGGATTTTCGGGTGTAATAAGCATATCTTTTCAATCCATTCTGATGCAAATTAAATTTATCAAAGCTATTCAAAGTCAATGGAACCGGTATGGAAAACAATAGTATCTGACGGAAGAAAGAAAATTTTCAATCGGGTTTTTAATCCCTCAGATATTGCTGTAAACGGAATCATGAGCTTACGAACTTTTAGAAACAGAGATATCAACAAAAAGATGTGACTTTACGTCCCCTGGTGGGAAAACCATGCATTATTTTAGGAAGAAAGTATTCTTAAAAGGTTTTTTCATATGTGCGGTATCAGTCAAAAAAAAAAACAAATTTAGTCGAATTTTTGGGAGCCCAGATTTTACTACAAATACATCAGAAGCAGAAATTAACACTTATGCCCCATGGTGGCCAAACGATTCTTTACCAAACAATAGAAATTATATGAAAAAATTTCCCATCAGGTCTTGTATGCAATAGAGGAAGAATTTTTCAAATCGGAGTTTTAGAAGCAGAAATAACACAGAAAACTCAATTTACCTTGTGCCCCCTAGCGGAAAGTCTATGATTTACTTGAAAATTTTGAATTTATAGGGAAAACATTTCGCATCGGAAACACTATCTAACAAAGCAGAAATTTTTCAAATCGGACTCTCAGAAGTAGAGATATTGATAAAAATAAGATATACGTCTATGCCCCCTGGAGTAGAAGCCATGCATTATTTCAAGAAGAAAATGCTCCTAAAAGGTTTGTCGACTTGAGTAGTATCGGTCAACAAACAACTTTTTTTTGCAATCGAGATTTTAGAAGCTCATATGTTGCTGCAAATACATCAGAAGCGGAAATTAAGACTTGCACCACCTGGTGGCCAAACCATTTTTTTTACAAAAATTAGAAATTATATGCAAACGATTTCCCATCAGGAGCTGTATCCGGTGCAGAAAGACTTTTTAAAATCGGAGATTTAGAAGCGGAGATATAGGGGGAAATGCAATTTACCTCTACGCCCCCTAGCAGAAAGTCTATGAATTACTTGAAAATTTTCAAATTATATGAAAAACATGTCACACTGAAAACACAATCCAACAAAGAAGGAATTTTTCAAATCGGACTCTAAGAAGTAGAGATATTCACAAAAATAAGATATACATTAGGGTGGCCCTTATTTTTCAACTTTCTAAAAGTTTCACTCCCACCCCCCCCCCCACCCCACCCCACCCCCTATTTTGTTCCAATCAACAACAAAAAGTACTGTGCAAAATTTTAGCTCAATCGGACAACTGCAAGACGACCCTCATCGACCATGAAGTTTTGAAATTTTCGCCCGGAAAGTCATTTTTTGAGTTAAAATATTTTTTTAGTTATTTCATTTGTAATCAGTTGTAAGCACTAGTAATGGAAATTAATTCGAGTTGTCATGAATTTAATTAGCACGCGATTTTGTTTTACGATAGCATGTGATTTGCTATCGCTAAGTTAATATGAAAAACCACCGAATGTTTGCCGTGTGAAGTATGTTATGCGATTTTTCATTAATATTATTAGATAAACTTATTTTATAACCTCTCCATGTTTATAATGTTATGATCTTCATTTATTTATTTTATATGATGATGTCTTTGATGAATGTTTTTTCAATTATTGTTTCAGAACTGTTTGTGCTGCTGGTGTAAAGTGACTATTGTGACGTGTTCTTCCTAGACTTTAAAAATGGCATCAACTTCTTCAGGTAGTTCGTCACACAAGTTAAGGAAAGACGTTTATATCTCTCTTGTTGGCTACATTTCCAATCAAATCGTCGGAGCCAAACTACCTTTGAACCGACAAGTTTTAAGCTTTTTTCTACAATGTAAGAGTTGTAAATCTTACAACGAACAAAAGTGCAGCATTGGTGATTCAAGAAGTTTCCATTTTTTGGCAAAAAGCACGGATTCCTACTAGAAGAACTGACCACTGCATTGATAAGTTACTCAAACTCTATGATGAATGGAAAGGTTTACAGAAAAATTTGACTAGAACTGCAGGCAAGGAAAAAGAAAAAAGAGATCTTTTTGTGAAAATTACAGACGATCTCTTTTACATAGCTCATTCAGATGCTTTGGGACAGATGAAACATGAAGAGGATAAGAAGTCCTTAATGCTTCAGCGCCAAAAGGACGACCGGGTTCCATGGTCGGTGTAGATCAAAAACTAAAACACATGGAAGAAAGAGCACTGAAGCGCACTGCAATGGAAACTGCCAGGAAAAAAGGACTTATGAAGAAATGGAACAACATTTTGCTACTCATCAGCCTATTACATCACAAATTGATGATTCAACATCAAGCAGCCGAAGCAGTGATGGTGGTGACGCCACTGAAAATTCCTCTGTCTTCGTTCAGCAAATATTAGCAACAACAATAACCACAGCAGCAGCAGCAACAGTTCCAGCAACTCGAGGTACATTGCATTTTTTTTACTCCCAGTCTCTCTGACGTTTTTGATAGGTGCAAAATCTCTGATAGAAATGGGGTTTACATATTAATGGTTGCTGCAGAAGCTTTCGGGCATGATACTGAAAACCTGGTAATAAATAGCACTTCTTTTCAACGCTTTAGAAAAACATTTAGAGAAGCGAGACACACAGAAATTCAGCACAAATTTAACCTAAACCTAAACGACTGCCAAGAATTAGTGTTGCACTGGGATGGAAAGCTGCTCCCAGCACTCACAGGTGTTGAAAAGATTGATAGACTGGCAGTAATAGTAACTTTTCAAGGCAAGCAGCAATTGTTGGGAGTCCCTGAAATCCCAACATCATCAGGAGAAGAGCAAGCCATGGCTGTTTATCAAGCAGTGGAGAAGTGGGGTGTAACCGACAAAATTCAGGCAATTTGCTGTGATACGACAGCAAGCAACACAAGTCAAGTAAATGATGTCTGTAAAAATCTAGAAAAATTGTTCAATCACGACCTGTTGTACCTCCCTTGCCATCATCACATTTTTTAGTTACTTTCAAGGAGCTGTTTCGACTCACAGATGGGTGCAACTTCTGGTCCAGACATGGCGCTTTTCAAAAGATTTAAAGAAACCTGGACGAAACTCGACAAGAACGTTTACATAACTGGTAGCAATGAAGTTCCTGGTGATGTCCCCTCTACCATTCTTGGATTTCTTGAACACCACCTTTCTACGCAGAAACAACAGCGAGATGATTACCGAGAACTGTTGGAATTAACGATGATCTTTCTTAGAGAAATTCCAAGGAACGGGATATCGTTTCGTATACCAGGAGCTGTAAGTCATGCTAGGTGGATGACAAAGGCAATTTATGCATTCAAGATATACCTGTTTCAATATCAATTTCAGTTATCTCATAGGGAGACGAACTCTTTAAGAAAAATATGTATTTTTCTTGCTTGAGTGTACGTTCGAGCATGGTTGCAGTCATCAGAAGCAATTAAAGCACCTTATCATGATTTCCTATTCATGTGTCAACTGAAAAATTATCAGGATATTGATCCAGAAACCAGCAAGGCTGCTGCTGCAAAAAAATTCCAACCATCTCCGGTACTTAGTTCCCAAAACTGTGGCTTTATCCTTATTTGATGACTATGTTCCAACAGCGTTAAAGCAAATATGGCTCGAGTTATGCTGGAAGCAGACAAAGGTGAAGAAGAGGAAGAAGAAAAAAATCAACTGAAGAGGTACATTCTGCACCAAAATGATTTTTCTTCCTTTACAAACATTGAGCTTTCGCCTTTTGTAACTCCTGGTACAAAATCTTTCTTCACGAGATTTTCTATCAGCACCGATTTCCTTTACAAAGACCCTTCAACATAGACGGATGATCCTGGTTACAAAAGTGGAATTGAAAAACTTGCGAAGACAGTTGTTGTGAATGATGTTGCAGAAAGAGGTGTCAAACTCATTCAGGATTACAATAACATTCTCACAAAAGATGAAACTCGGAAACAATTTGTTTTACAGATCATTGCCAGAGACCGTACAAAATATCCAACTGCTACTAAATCCTCTCTTAGAAAAAAATAATGCTCAATGTTCCTTCGTTCACATTATGATTTGATTCTATAGAAAGTATTGTTGTAAATAAAAATGCGTTTCTCTTATAGAAGTTGTGTGCGTCATTAAAAAAGCCTATTATTTCTTAAATTTTTCATGTTATTTCAGGAGGTTTTCGAAATAACTTTTGGGAAGTTTGATTCAGAATTTTTTTAAACACTTGCTGGAGTTGCCTGGATGTGTCCACTGTCCACATAAATTTCTCTAAGAAGAAAAAAGAAAATGGTCGAGACAGGGAAGTGTATACCGCTTTTGAACAGAATTAATCATTGCGTATACTATGTTCCACCTTCAAGGCGTTTGAGGGTCGCCTAGAAGTTGTTTGATTGAGCTGAAGTTTTGTACAGCCCATCTGTTGGTTGATTGGAATAGGGTTATGGGGTGGGAGCAGCACAATTTTAACTTTCGTAAAATTACCTATAGCTAAGGGCCACCCTAATATACATCTACGCCCCTGGCAGAGAAACTGTGGAATATTTTAAGAAGAAAATGTTCCGAAAACGTTTATCGATGTGAGTGGCATCAGTCCACGAAAGAATTTTTTCAATTGATATTTTAGAAGCTCAGAGTTTATGGCAAATACATCAGAAACAAAAATTAACGCTTACGCCCCTGGTGGCCGAAGTATGCTTTACTAAAAATTTGAAATTATATGCAAAAGATTTTCCATCAGGAGGTGTATCCGCTGAAGAAAACAAATTTCGAATCGGAGTTTTAGAAGAAGAGTTATCGGGGGGAAATGTAATTTACTTTTACACCCTCTAGCGGGAAATCTATGTGTAATTTTAAAATGTAACTATATCTAAAATACTTGTCGACATAAATGGAATCGAAAGATAAAAGAATTTTTTCAATCGGACATTTAGAAGCAAATATATGGAATAAAACGTATTTTTGAATTTGACATCATCTGCATTTACGCCCTCTAGCGGCAAAATTGCACATCGTAAAAAAAAACGAAATAAAGGATCATCATTCGCATATTTCAAGCTTCCCAATGCAAAAAGAATTTTTCAAATCGGACTAACAGTTGCAGAAATTTTGTGGGTACAGACGGACGGACGGACAAACCGATAACATAAGCGCGATCTTTTTTTTACAAAAGACGTGCTAAAAACAGCTTTCTGAATCTTTGCAATCACAAATCTGATTTTGGATTTGAAGCAGAATGGCATTTTTCAGCTACAGCTCATGGTAAAGGCCCATGTGATGGGGTGGGGAAAACAGTTAAAAGAGAGGCAGCAAGAATGAGTCTACAAAAGCCATATCAAAAACAGATCATGACACCTTTTCAACTCTATGAATGGGCAAAACATGACCTTTCCAGGTACGTGGACTTTCAGACCTCAGCACAGACTTCATTGTAAAAAGTAGTGAGAAAAGTGACTTTTTCGGAGAAAAAAAGTGAGAAAAGTGACCAATTTTTTGGGGTTTTTTTTAGTGACTAAATTGTGACTGCTCAAATTGAAAACCAGACTACACCGTTTAAAACAATAGAACACACACACACACACACACACACACACACACACACACACACACACACACACACACACAGTACATGCATAGAGCATATAATTTGCACTTTGAATGGATTTACTTTATTGAATCGAAAAGGCGTTGGATGGTTTCCTGGGTAATTGCTTGACAGGCAGTATGTATAAGTGGCCACAGATCACTGGCACTGACCACTGGTGGACTTTGATGGGCCAGACCTTTGATGGGCTCAACAGGGAACAATTCACTTTATAATTTGTGATAGAACATATGTTAATCAATGTGATTATCTGTTGTAAAAAAAAACAATATATTGCATGGGCAGGTGATTCCTTTCAATATTTTTTTATACACTACTGTTTGTGAAAATTGCAGCACAAGAAGGAGGAACCATGCGATTTGAATGAAATTTATACCAAACATTACTGATATGACTGTACATAAGTGATTTAATTTTCGGAACAATACAACAATTTTTACATGCAAAAATCCGTATCTTGTGAAACCTCTGCGAGCTGCAATAAGAGCTTCGAGACGGGTTGGCATTGAATCGAAAAGGCGTTGGATGGTTTTCTGGGTAATTGCTTGACAGGCAGTATGTATACGTGGCCACAGATCACTGGTACTGACCACTGGAGGACTTTGATGGGCCAGACCATATCCCAGACATGTTCAATGGGTGACATGTCTGGTGAACGTGTAGGCCAGGGAAGAAAATGTATCTGCTGTGCTGTGAAGAGGGCTTGAACATTCCTGGCAACATGAGGTCAGGCATTGTTCTGCTGGAATATAGCGCCTGGAGTGCTACGAAGGAAGGGTATGACTTCTGCCTGTACAACTTCCCTGAAGTAGTGGTCACTGGTGACATTGCCCTCAAGTCATAGCAGCAGAGATCGCGAATGTTACCCAATGGCACCCCACACCATCACACTTGGAGTTCGGCCTGTATGACGCTCAACAATGCATGCTGGAAGAAGGCGCTCACCACAATACCATCTAATGCATATGAGGCCATCATGGTAGTCCAAGTTGAATCAGGACTCATCCGAAAACACAACACGCTGTCAATTAGCATGCCATTGTCTGCATTGAAAACCCCATTGCAGCCTGAGGCGTCCATGGTTCAGGTTCAAAGGAATCTGTGGCAAAGGGATGCGTGCAACCAGTCCTCTGTGTAACAGACGTGTTGAACTGTGGAGGCAGACAATGCCACACCTGTTGCAGTGCTCCACTGTTGTGCTAACACTTGCGAATATGCGGAACAGTTCTGCACTGCCATGCAGACGAGGTGTCGACTGTCCGCGGAGTCATCACATTTCTCGGTCCACTGCCAGATTGTCGATGCACCTGGTTCTTCTCGGTCCACTGCCGCCACCCGCATATCACTATCATGGCGTTATGTCTCGTCCAAGCCGCAAATGCACCTTCACGCAGACCAATCATTCGTCCCTGTTCAAACTCTGTCATATGGTGATATTGCGCCCTATGTTGTCGCCAAAGCATTATTGAATCCTGGAGACACTTTCACAACTCGCTGTCCGCGATGCACTGCTGGTGTGTATCCTAAACAGCCCTCTCTTTATATCCCTCACTCGACTGTTTAGGCAGCACTGCTGGGCCAAGACATGCTCAATGACTCTGCATTTCTAATCATTTGCATGCCCTACCCTGCTCTGCATATCCCGTAACTTTCATGTGATTACCATCATTTCTTCATGGTGTTGCAATTTTCACAAACAGTAGGTTATTTTATCAGCATGATGGCATTTGACGATTTATATACTGCACTAGCAAAATAAGTATGCTCTAGAAATGATTACATATACAAACAACAGGTTTATATAATGAAAGACTAATAATAAAGAATAAATGTAATGTTTAAAATTTGAAAAAAAAAGATAAAAAGGTTCTTACTTGATGTGTACTACTGTATACTAAAGTGAACCATAGTACAGTGTCAAAGTTTACTATTATACTATGCCATTAGCTTTAAATATATATATAGAGAGAAATATATTGTAATATAGAGATCATTTATTTTAAACAGAAATCTAAGAAGAATAAAAAAACAAGGCAATATAAAATAAAGGGTGTATCTGAAATAATTTCACTCTTCAAATATCATTTATTCCCAGTATTATAAATATTTAACGGGAATTATCGAGGATAAATTTTTTAAGGTACATTACCTCTCAAATTTTCGATCTAAATACTAGATCTTCGTCAGGAGTTCTTGCTTCCTTCTACTTCCACAGGTCTGGTGACTAAACCTGATAGATTTTCCATCCAGCATGGTCATTGATGTTGCCACCTTGACTTGTGGAAGTAGAAGGAAGCAAGAACTCCTGACGAAAATCTAGTGTTTAGATCAAAAATTTGAGAGGTAATGTACCTTAAAAAATTTATCCTCGATAATTCCCGTTAAATATTTATAATACTGAAAGTAATAAGAGGTAGCCATGAAGTCATTAATTACTAGAATCATTTATTTTTCAAATAAATTTCAGCAATTTACTTTGAAAATCAAACGTGTAGAGGGTAAATTACTTTTATGCTTCTTAATGAATAACAAGATGACACCGAATTTTCGGATGCAATAAAGCATGTCTTTTGAATGCATTCTGATGCAAATTAAATTTATATCCAAAATCGATGGAACCGGTTTGGAAAACAATCAATCGGTTCCAACAATCGATAAAATATCCTGAAATAGAAACATCTACTTAGTTCTACCAGTGGCTAAAAAATATGTTACGAAAATTAACAAATGGTGAATAAAAAGTTTATCATAACACAAGGAAGGTACCAGAGATGAAGATATTTTCAAATCAAACAGTTAAAATGAGAAATATAGAAGGAAACATGATATAAGTCTATGTCTGCTAGCAGAAAAATTTTGCATAACGGAAAAGTTTAAAATTATTCTTCATTAATACAGACATTTCGCGTGGACCAGGAACATCTAACAAAGGTCTTCGCTCTTTCCACATTTATAGTGAGTCACAGAAAAATACTCATTGGCCGCCAACGGGCCAACGGGAATCGAACCCAGGGTCTACCAGTTACGTGCTGGGTATGCTTCCACTACACCACAGCAGCCTTGAATTCCTCCAGACTCACACACGCTAACTGCCAAGCCAATTTGGCAGGTTGCTTCTTGGAGCCCCGCACAATGCCAGGGATTCACCAAAGATGGTAAGCAGCAACTGAAAAATAATTAGAAGGCAAATGAATAATTAATACACACATTTGACATGGACCAGGAACATCAAACAAAGGTCTTAGCTCTTTCAACGTTAATAAGTGAGTCACAGAAGTTCGCATGTGTGAAGTCTGGAGAAAAATTAGTAATTACAGACAAAATATTTTCCATCAGGAGCTGCATCCGCTGCAGAAAGAATTTTTCAAATCTGAGTTTTAGAAGCAGAGATATCGGGAGAAACGAAATTTACTTTTACGCCCCCTAGCGGAGAATCTATGCATTACTTAAAGAAGTGACCATACCTAAAATAGTCTCCGACATAAATAGAATCAAAAGGTAAAATAACTTTTTCAATCGGCCGTTTAGAAGCAAATATATGGAATAAAATGTATTTTGAATTTGGCACTATCTGCATTTACGCCCTCTGGAGGCAAAATTGTGATTGGTGAAAAAAACAACGAAATAAAGGATCATCAATCGCACATTTCAAGCTTCTCAAAGCAAAAAGAATTTTTGAAAACGGGCAATTGGCTACAGATATATGGTGTCCACAGATGGACGGACAAACCGATAACATAAGCACGACAATCTTTTTTACAAAAGACCTGGTAATAAAGGCACACACAAATGCCTAGCTACCACTCAAAACTAGAGCATGAAAGGACTGCCGGCTTTCTTCTTTCCTTGGCTCCCAGCAACAGCGCCTCCTCGCTTTAGTTTTCCCCATGGCAGGATGCAACGTATACTCTAGATTCAGTTTCCTTTTGATTTTACTATCTCTCGTTATTTTATTTTCCTATGTAAATTATCTTCTTACTTAACGAGATGTTATTTCTCCCGCTGAATAATATGTGGCAACGAGTGTAGTCATGACGTGGTGGTAGGCAGTATAAATAGGCGCGTTCAACTATACCTAGGAGAGCTTTTGTTTATATGAGGAGAGCTTTTTGTTTATGTGCGTAGAGAGCTTTTGTGTTACGTGAGAGAGCTTCGTTCTATGTGACTAGGTTCTTCATTATTGTGATACGATTAGTGTGACTAGTAGTGTGTGTGTTGGATGATACCAGGAGTTTTCAAATAAAAGGTTTTAAAGTGAGTACCTTTTTCTCTGTTCAATTATTGTCAGACCTCTGTCTGCCAGTTAGGTCTCTTTTCATTAAGTGTTACTATTAACAACCAGCATAAGACTTTATTCATGATATAATAATTACCACACAACAAACCAGTAAAAACTAATTCATTATAATTGGCGCCCGAACTTTTTCTGAACACGAGGTCTTGACAATTATTACCCATGTCTTCATTACCTGAGACAACTTCAATATTTCACCCTAAGGCAAGTTTCGGTGGTGATGGGATTAATTTCGACCATCTGCAAGAAGCCTGTGGGGCTCACTTTAATGATAATGATTTCCAAGTACCCAGGCATTCTTCACAATTTCGTAATTCACCAGCTCCCTATCACTGTGAGTCGCGGGTCGTACCTGAGAGATTTCAATCCTCTCACAGAAGCAAAATGATTGCCCATTTCGTGCCGCATGCAGGAACAGTTAATTTCAATGGTTTGGAGGGGTCCTTAAAATTTCTTGAGGATTTGGAGGATCATTTTGATCTATACAATATTCCTCAAGACTGCAAAGTGCAAATAGCAGGCACTTGCTTGAAGGATACCGCTAAGACCTGGTATCGGCAGTGGAGAGTGTCGAACCCGGATTCTCATTATGAGAATTTCCGAGCGGAATTTTTGGAAGTCTTTCCTTTCGGCCTCAGTCGAGCTAGCCTTGCACAACAACTTTTTTCTCGTCAGCAAGGACCCAACGATAGCCCTGTTGCATTTGCTTTAGAAACAACACGCTTGTATAACTTATGGGATCCACATGCCAGTCAAGTCGACATGTTGGACACCCTATTGCAACAGCTCGATCCATTTCTACAGGATTTTCTTGAGGTCCGACACCCTGCTACAATTCATGAATGCCTTCGCCTCATACGAACGTATGAAGAGCGACACAGCAAACATGGTCCAACTCACCATGCTCGGGCACCCCGCGAGGCTTATTACGAAAATCCTCAGCGGCATAATAGGCCTAATGACTTTCAGCGCGAGCGTACACAGGTGCAAGTCCAAGCATCATACGTTCCACCGCATAGAAGAGTGGTACACCAACCGCGAGTTTCTAATCAATTTTCTGGGTACCGTATAAATGCACAGTATGCTCGACCCCGTTCCAATCCGCAGCATTCGGAACGTTTTCATGCTCAGGGCAATGATGATTTTTCTGCCCGTGCTGAGAAAAGAAGTACTAGAAATGAAAATTTCAACAGACATGCGGAGTTCCTGCAACAGTTTTCACGCAGTTTTCCTCATCGTGAAAACTTTCCCGATACCCGGCAGGGCCGAGGTTTCAGACCGCATGATAATACAACCAGGAATCCTTTAAACTTCCAAAGGAAGTAGACCAAGGGCTGGTACTGCTTCCTGATACCAAGCATTCTGACCCTAAAACAGTATTAGTGACTGTCCAAACTGCTCAGTTGCCTGATGTGTTCTTGACAATTGAAGATATTATTGTCAAGACAAAGTTCGACACTGGTTCTGAAATATCAGCCCTAAATACGAAGTTTTGCACTGAAAGTTTTCCTGCAATACTCTTCCAGCCTGCGACGCAGTATTTGCGAGGTGCAAATAACAAAATATTCAGTATCACAGGAACTGTCACATTATCTCTAGGGCTGGGAAAGGCTCGTTTTACGCATTCTTTCCTGCTCATAGACGAACTACCTGTTAAATGTCTAATGGGCATGGACTTTATCAATACTTTTCAAGTTACCCTGAATTTCGTACAACATGTTATTTCCTTTCCAAAACCTGTCGAAGTGATTCCTACGGATCCTATAGACATAATGAGTTTGTTACTGAGTAACCAACTGAATGAGAGGCAACGAAACCAGCTTTCTCTACTTTTGCAGGAAAGCCCTGGTTTATTTTCTGATCAACATGGTTTCACACAGGTGGTTTATCACGTCATTGACACTGATGGTTCGAAACCGATAGCGATGAAACCTTACCCTTGTGCTCCCCATAAAAATCAGGAAATGCAACGTCAAATTTCCGAGATGATTAAACAGGGCATAATAAGGGAATCAACAAGCGCCTGGGCCGCACCTGCTTTTTGGTTCCAAAGAAACAACCCAATGAATTTCGTTTCGTGACAGATTTCCGCAAGCTCAACCAAGTCACGAAAGCGATAAATTATCCACTACCTGTCATGTCGCATATTTTGCATGACCTATCGTCAACTAAATGGATGTCAACCTTGGATTTGGCGAGTGGATATTGGCAGGTGGCGGTACATCCAGACTCCGTCGATAAAACAGGCTTTGTGACTCCTTTTGGGGCTTATGAATACCTGCGTATGCCCTTTGGACTAGCTTCTGCACCTGCTACTTTCCAAAAGCTTATGGATACGGTTCTCAGACCTGTTCTAGGTCCCCATGTGCATGTATATTTGGAGGACATTATTATTACATCCGAGACTTTTGATGAGCACCTTTCTCTGCTCAAACAGGTGTTCCAACTCATATATACAATGCTGGCTTGACGTTAAAACCTAGTAAATGCCAGATAGCGAGGGACGAGATTGTATATCTGGGGTTGAAAATCACTCCCCACGGCTTATTTACGGATAATGAAAAAACTAGGCCTATTGTTGACTTTCCTCGGCCTAAAACAGCAAAAAGAACTATCACGCTTTCTGGGAATGACCGGATGGTATCAGCAGTTCGTCTCCGCTTATGCTACAATCTGTGAGCCATTGTATGCTTTGAAACGTAAATACAAGAAGTTTGTTTGGACACCTGAGGCTAACACTGCATTTGAAGCACTAAAGTCTGCGTTGACTCAGCCTCCTGTGTTGGCTTTCCCGGATCATACTAAGGAATTTTATATTTACACTGACGCATCCGGAGTTGGTCTTGGTTGCGTTTTGTCACAAGCTAGGCATCCAATAGCTTTTGTGTCTCGTACTTTAGCCAAAGCTGAACGCAATTATTCAGCTACGGAACGTGAATGTCTTGCTGTAGTGTATGCTCTTGACAAATTTCAATGTTATCTTAACGAATTGACAGTTAACATAATTACGGATCATTCTGCCCTTCAGTATTTGAATTCTGCTAAGCACCTCTCTCAAAGACTTATGAAGTGGGCTCTTAAGTTACAAGAGAGCAATATCAAAATTTCGTACCAACCAGGTCATAAGAATCAATTACCGGACGCATTGTCTCGTGTCCCGATTAGTGGAGTTCCCACAGAAACTACTCCTGGATGTCAGCCTTTACTTCTAATAGCTGATATAACATCCAGAGAGCAGATAATGGCAGAATAAATAAATGATCCAGATTTTGGGGATATCTATAATTTTTTGCTTGCGGGTTCACCACAGCAAAGTGATCCTTCTCTGGCTGGGAGGTCACAGCATTTTGAAGTCATAGAGGGTCTTCTTTATTATACGAAATCTAGGACTACTAGGGCAGAGTTTCGCCCATGTATTCCGCGAACCCTTAGAATGGCCCTTTTAAACGAATTTCATGACAAACCTATTGCAGGCCATTTAGGTATTCGCAAGACCCGTTGTAAATTGCGGGATGTTGCTTATTGGCCTGGCATGTACTAAAGCGTGCTCGCATACATTCAATCATGTCACTTGTGTCAGATTAATAATTACCGTAATGTAAGACCGGCCGGTCACTTGAAATCTAGTTCAAGTTCTCATGTTTCTGATTATTTCAATAGATTTATTGGGACCTTATCCTTTATCTGTTAAAAACAAAGCTCGTTACATTTTAGTATTAACTGATAATTTTTCTAAATGGGTTGAAGTTTTTCCCATTAAAGCCGCTACGGCGGAAGTTATTTGTAATGTATTAATTAATGAAGTATTCTCTAGATATGGTGCACCTAATAAAGTAGTTTCGGAAAATGGTCCCCAATTTATTTCTGACATTTTTGAAAGAATGTGTGCGAGACTACACATTAAGCATAAATTCATTTCCCCATATCATCCCCAGAGTAATCCCGCGGAACGAGTAAACCGCACTCCAGTTAAAATGATTGCTACATTTGTCATGGATCATCACGAGCGGTGGGATGAACATCTTGAGCTTTTTCGTTCGCCCTCCGCTCGTCTGTTCATGAATCTACTAAAATTACTCCTGCTGAACTTTTTTTGGGTCGAAAAATTAAAACCCCTTTTGAAAATTTAATGGGGATTATCGACAAACTAAACCAGCGACCAACTCCGCAATCAGTACGAATCATGGCAGAAAAAGCTCATGTTGCAATGATAGGAGCACAAGCGGCTCAAGCAAGATACTATAATACTAGGCGTAGGGAACCAGATCTTGTCGTTGGAGATCTCACTCTCATGGAAACGCACGTTCAGTCTTCTGTTTCTCATACTTTAGTAAAGAAATTTGCACCCAGCTACGAAGGTCCATATCGGGTGGCAAATGTGTTTGAAAATAACATTATTCTTGAAAAACCTGACAATCAATTTCAATACGTACACGTTGCTCAGTGTCGCAAATATCATGAACGAAATATAGATTTTATCATCAACCCTACTCAACCTTCTGTTCCACAGACTCAAGAGTCTATATCTCACGATCAACCTCCAGAAATTTTGGACGAACCGACAAACATTTTTGAAAAATCTCCAGTGATTTTTTCTTCACCCTCCCCTCCACAAGACGGGCTTCCAAAAACGCAACCTGATTCCACCATAAGACGAAGGCTCGAATCAAGTTCTTCAAATGCTGGTATCGTTCCTTTCCCTCCAACCATTGCCAAGACTATTGCTGCACCATTCCCTAATAACTCTACACCGACACAAGCTCCTACTTCCTTGAATACCTCGTCAGAAAGTATTCCTATAGGCAGAAATAAACATCGCCCTGCACGACCACTAACTTATAGCAGCGACTCAGAGTCATCAAATATTTCTGATTTATCAGATATAGACAATAGGGTGACGATTCCTAAACGTCGGACACAAATTACAAACCGTCCAGCAACACCAAAAGCTGGTCGAAAACGTAACTTGTCTCCCCAATCTGCTTCGCCGCAACAGCGACGAAGGCAGAGATCTTTGCATCCGCCCGGGTTTCGCCCCTGGAACCTACGCTCAGGGCAAACAGGGCCGATGCCTGCTTCTACTCTCATGCCTAGAGGTACACAGCGAAAACAAACGATGTGGCCGGAGCCACGTCCCTTCAAAAGAATGCTGGAAGGACAACACGGGCCCCAGCACAAAGGGATTTCTTGACTGACGGACTTCAGCCGTTCCTGTCAGACGCAGGGATTTCCTGACCGACAGACTTCAGCCATTCCTGACTGACAGACTTCAGCCGTTCCTGACCGACAGACTTCAGCCGTTTCTGACCGTTCCTGTCAGCCGCAGGGATTTCTTGACCGACAGACTACAGATGTTCCAGATCCATTCAAGTCTCTGAAGAGACCGACGCCACCTGAATTTACCAGTCCGATTAGGCCTGGAAAACGTTATCGTACTAGAGTTTTTTATGCGTCCTCGAGATAAGTAGGTTCTCGTGGACAGGTTCTTTTCTCGTTCTGTTGTTTTTCCTGCACGACCAGTTGGCGTGTCAGAATTTTTTTTTACGTGTGGGCCTATGCATTCTTTTTGTGTATCTGTGTTGTTTTTTTTTTATATATCTTCTATGTCCGTCTACTAATCCAAATTTTATATATATATATATATGTGCTTAGGGGTAAAATAATGAAAATTGTTACTGTTAGGCAGCTACAGGCAATCTTCGCTGCTGATACAGTTGGTTTGTACTCAACGATAATATGTGGACGTAATTTGAAATCTATATATATGTGCGTAGGGATAAAATAATGAAAATTGTTACTGTTAGGTAGCTACAGGCAATCTTCGCTGCTGATACAGTTGGTTTGTACTCAACGATAATATGTGGACGTAATTTGAAATTTATATATATGTGCGTAGGGATAAAATAATGAAAATTGTTACTGTTAGGCAGCTACAGGCAATCTTCGCTGCTGATACAGTTGGTTTGTAATCAACGCTAATAGGAAGACGTCATTTGAAATTAAAAAAGTGATTCCTGCTAGGCAGAATAAAAAAAAAAAAGGTATGCCGATGCAGGTTTGTTTTGTTCAAGTATAAAAAGTGTTTCACAGACGAATGCAGATTTCCTGATTTTGTCATGCCAAGTTTTATATTGTACATACTGCTGCCACCAAAACAAACAAAAAAGAGGACGATAAACGTCAGTCAGCAAGTGTAAGACTACACTCCAAAATTTAAAATTTGATAGGTTTTTCGACAAAAAAAAAAAAAAAATTAAGGGGGAGATGATGTAACGTATACTCTAGATTCAGTTTCCTTTTGATTTTACTATCTCTCGTTATTTTATTTTCCTATGTAAATTATCTTCTTACTTAACGAGATGTTATTTCTCCCGCTGAATAATATGTGGCAACGAGTGTAGTCATGACGTGGTGGTAGGCAGTATAAATAGGCGCGTTCAACGGCACCTAGGAGAGCTTTTGTTTATATGAGGAGAGCTTTTTGTTTATGTGCGTAGAGAGCTTTCGTGTTACGTGAGAGAGCTTCGTTCTATGTGATTAGGTTCTTCATTATTGTGATACAATAAGTGTGACTAGTAGTGTGTGTGTTGGATGATACCAGGAGTTTTCAAATAGAAGGTTTTAAAGTGAGTACCTTTTTCTCTGTTCAATTATTGTCAGACCTCTGTCTGCCAGTTAGGTCTCTTTTCATTAAGTGTTACTATTAACAACCAGCATAAGACTTTATTCATGATATAATAATTACCACACAACAAACCAGTAAAAACTAATTCATTATAAGGACTAGATAAAACAAGAAAGATGACACCGAAATTTCGGGTGTAATTAGCACATCTTTTAATCCATTCTGACGCAAATTAAATTTATCAAAGCTATTCAAAGTCAATGGAACCGAAATGGAAAACAATGGTATTTAATGGAAGAAAGAAGTTTTTCAATTGGGTTCTTAATCCCTCAGATATTGCTGTAAACGGAATCGTGAGCTTACGCCTTCTGGTTGCAGAATTGTGCGTTAAGAAAAATATGAATTTATTGAGAAACATTTCGCACCGGAAACGCTCTCTAACACAGAAATAATTTTTCAAATCGGACTCTTAGAAAAAGAGATATCAATAAAAATAAGATGTGACTTTACGCCCCCTGGTGGGAAAACCATGCATTATTTTAGGAAGAAAGAATCTGCAAAAGGTTTTTTCATTTGAGTGGTATCAGTCAAAGAAAAAAAAAATTAGTCGAGTTTCCAGGAGCCCAGATTATGCTGCAAATACAGTACAACCTCGAAAATCCGGAATCTTCCGGACTTTGCCGATTCCAGATTTTAGAATTTTCTGGATTATAGAGAGTTTGGATAAAATTAAAATTTAGTATTACATAAATACACTATTTTTTGTAAAAGTAATGACAAGAAATCAAGTTAACCAATTAAAAAATATTATTTAATACAAAATAATAGAACGGGAGAATTTTTAAGAAAAATATACAAATACAAAAAAAGACTACCTTTTATCATTTTGTTTAAACATTTCAACTAACGATTGTTGTTTCATTAATTTTGGTTTATGAGAAAGTTTTTCTTTTATTCTGTAGATTTCCTGTTCAGTTATGAAGTTTCTTTGTTCAAGGCCTTTAATTGCATCATCGAGTATTTGTACAAGATTATCAATTGGTATTTTTTCTTCTCCAGATTTATCGTTGTCACTTTCATCATCTTCGTCGCTCTGTTCTTTTTGATTTAATATCAGATCGCGAATTTCGCCATCACTCAATTTATTCGCGATCGGTGCATCATCATCACAGTGCAGAACTTCCGTTATATCGGTTTCATCCAGATCCAATAAAGTGCCAGAAGTAGTTCCTTTGCAATAAGCTAAAGGCTCAGAAATTTCTGCTTTTTCTTTTGAAAGCCTTTAAAATCATCATCACCATCATCATCGTCATCCATAAATATAGTTGGCGGTAGCAAATTGTGCCATGCATTCTTTAAGGTGTCTTTCGTTACGCTATTCCACGCATTTGCAGCACACCATAACGCATCTCTAATATTGAAGTCTTTCACAAAATCACAAATACTTCTGTCACTATTGATGAAACGAAGCATCCTCTGTAAAAAATCGTTCTTGTAATGACATTTCAGTGCCCACAATACTCCCATATCCATGGGTTGTATTAATGATGTGCAATTCGGCGGGAGAAATAAAACCTGAACGTTTTGTCTACTTAAAAGTTCAGCTGGCAGATGAGCAGAACAGTTATCCAAAATTAATAAAATTTGGCGTCATCAGATAGCCTGATAGCTTTACACTGTGCACGAGCTTCAGGTACAAAATGGTTTTCGAACCACTGTTGTTAGTTCTCTCGTTATCCAAGCGCGCTTGTTAGATTTATAATGTACTGGTAACACTTTAACTCCTTTAAACGCACGAGGACGAGCTGACTTGCCGATACCCAATAGTTTACACTTGTGGGCACCAGAGGCATTTGCGCAGGCTAGTACCGTAAGTCGTTCTTTCGCATCTTTAATTCCACTAGGATTCGTTTCCTGCGCCGTTGCTAGGGTTTTTCTTGGAACATAATGCCAGAATAGCGACGTCTCATCAGCATTATATATCTGCTCTAATGATAAATTTTCCTCTCTTACCATTTGGCTGAACTTGTCAACAAAATGCTCATCAGCTTCTTCATCAGCAGCTCCTTTTTCACTGAACAAACGGAGTTGTCGAATACCATGACGTTTTTAAAAATTTGCCAGCCAACTGGATGAATACTCACACGGCGTGTTTAGGTTCATGTCCGAATTAAATCTTTGTTGGCGAACCCATTCGATCATTACTTTGTCAAAATCTTCATTGTTTGCCTGGCGTAAAGTTTTTCTCTTTGTCCATCGCCAATGGCGTATCACTATCGGCAAAAAATTTCAGAATGTCGCCCTTTTGTTTTTGGAGATCATAAATCGTGGATTTACCGAAACCAAATTCTTCGCAAAGATTGCGGACCGAAATTCTTCTTTCCAATTTCCGAAGTAAGTCAACTTTCTATCGCAATTGTTAGAAAGGCATGTTTTCTTTTTGCAACTGCTGAAGTATCCGATGGTCATTTTTTAGACATACTGTTATTCGAAACTACAAAAACTATCAAATGTACTCCATCCTGATACGTAGCTGTAACTTGTTGAGGATGAGATTACCACGTGCAGTTAATCAAAGAAAGAGCAAGATTAATGCCTCTCCTGTGTTTCCAGTTGCTGTGAAAAGGTTTTTTTTCTTTCTTTTAAGTGAACACGTGAGCTGACCGCTAGAGAGAGAGAGAGGGAGGGGGAATGGGCTATCCAGGCTTTCAGCAAACATTCATTAAAAATAATAAAAAGAAAATGCCTAATAACTTCTTAAGTTTTCATCGGATTTTGACGAAATTTCATGTGCAAGTTTATTTTGACGTGTCTTGGTTACTGTAAAAGTTGCATTCGATTATTTAAAAAATTGGAGAAATTTTTTTCCTAACATTTTTTCCCTAGTACGACTTCCGCAAAGTAGGCACTTGAGCTATCAGCCACCATCCAAGAAGTGATTCATTATCAAAGGGAAGAAACTTTCATCCCCCCACGCAGCATTCTGAACTTCATTTTCCGATGATGACACATCGCCCATGGCGCGTTCTTTGTGATCAAAAACCGATGCCCTCGCCTTTTTTATGTAACTACATATAAACTTTTTTTAATCTTTTCTGCTGTTCAAGCAGAATGAAAAAGGTAATGACCGACTTCCTTACAACTCAAATTTTGTACCATTTTTTGCGATTTCCATACATTTGGAGTAAAATTTATCAACAAGATGCGAGTTCCATACAAGTCAAATTTTTGAATCCATACAGTACAGTACAAGTTAATTGAAAAGTTTTTTTATGAAACCATTGTGAAATTTGTTGCTTATTTTAACGCATAGTATACAGTACATAACTTAATACAAAAAGCATTTTAAGTTATACTGTACAGTATGTACGGAAATCTCACGAAATGAACACAATTTGAGGTGTACAGAAGTCGCATGTACGAAAGTACTGTAGCATATAACCAATGAAAAAAGGAAAGTGATATTTCGTTTCTTGAAAATTCAACATTTGTACATACTGTATGTACATACATATGAACAATCGGCAGAAGTATGAGAAAATGCATGTCGCACAACAAATAAAACTGGAAAACTTTCTCTCTCTCTCTGAGCACGTGTAACTATCCCTCTCCCTGCCAGTTTTTCTCCAATCGCGGCCAAGGGTCGGATCAGATTTTTGAGTTGGCCAGGGGCACATTTCAGTTCACGGTTAAGTTGATTGTCGCTGGTCAGAACTCAGTACATACATACAAGTTCAATAATTTTATGGGATTGGTGGAGCACTGAAACTGTAACACCCAGTGGCGTAACTAGAATGCCCCCCCCCCCCTCCCTGCAAGCTTTACTTCTTTGCCCCATAGCACAGTAATTTTCCCTGGATTTTGAACCTGCAATACACCCCGCCACAGCTGCCTGGGTGGTACGTAGTAACACCACTGGTAACACTTATTTGCTCCCTATCAGCACCAGACCTGCTTTTTCGTGGCGTCGGATTGCGACAATTCTTGACCCCTAAAAACTCGCAGGAAATTTTCAGTGCCAAAAGTGTGTTCGCAGGAAAAAATACAGTGTATTTTTATATGTACAACCTTGCACTAGAGGAAAACACTTGCTAAGCTTTTCCAACAACCAATTGGCAAGCAGCATTCCTCATACATGTGCAACTTATTTCCATACAACACACTTTCTTCGTTACCATGGTTGCAGCTACATAGTGCTGCTGACTTAGGGATAGCGACATCATATTCTATAAATTTCTGTAAAAATTTTATTGCATCTTTTCAGTAAATAATCAGTATATTTGTTTTTGAAATATCATTATATGCATAATTTTACCCCCGTTGTTTTAAATTCGTGACCTCGGCAGCACGAAAAAAAAAAAAAAAAAGGAAAAAGTCTGAATTTTGGAGGTTTCCGGAATTTGGAGGTCCGGAGTTTTGAGGTTGTACTGTATATCAGTAGTAGAAATTAACACTTATGCCACCTGGTGGCCAAACCATTCCTTACCAAACATTAGAAATTATATGAAAAATATTTTGCATCAGGTGTTGTATGCGATACAGAATTTTTCAAATCGGAGTTTTAGAAGCAGAAATAACGCAGAAAACGCAATTTACCTTTGCGCCCCCTAGTGGAAAGTCTAAGATTTACTTGAAAATTTTGAATTTATGTGAAAAACATTTCGCATCGGAAACACTATCAAACAAGGAAGAAATTTTTCAAATCAGACTATTAGAAGTAGAGATATCGACAAAAATAAGACATACATCTATGTCCCCTGGTGTAGAAACTATGCATTATTTTAAGAAAAAAATGTTCCTAAAAGGTTTGTTGACATGAATAGTATCGGTCCACAAACGACTTTTTTTTTTTCAATCGAGATTTTAGAAGCTCATATTTTGCTGGAAATACATCAGAAGCAGAAATTAAGACTTACGCCCCTGGTGGCCAAACCACTTTTTACAAAAATTAGAAATTAAATTATGTGCAAAGGATTTCCCATCAGGAGCTGTATCCGCTGCAGAAAGAAATTTTCAAATTGGAGATTTAACAGCAGAGATATAGGGGAAACGCAATTTACATTTACGCCCCCTAGCGAAAAGTCTATGAATAACTTGAAAATTTTGAAATTATATGGAAAACATGTCACACCGGAAACTATCTAATAAAGAAAGAATTTTTCAAATCGGACCATTACAAGCTGAGATATTGACAAAAATAAGATATACGTCTACGCCCCTGGCGGAGAATAGATTGAATATTTTAAGAAGAAAATGCTCTGAAAAGGTTTATCGACGTAAGTGGCATCAGTCCATGAAAGAATTTTTTTCAATCGAGATTTTAGAAGCTCAGATTTCATGGCAAATACATCAGAAACAAAAATTAACACTTACGCCCCCTGGTAGATAAAGTATTCTTTACCAATAATTAGAAATTATATGCAAAAGATTTTTAATCAGGAGGTGTATCCGCTAAAGAAAACGTTTTTCAAATCGGAGTTGTAGAAGAAGAGATATCGGGGGAAATGCAATTTACTTTTACGCCCCCTAGCAGAAAATCTATGCGTAATTTAAAAAAGCAACTATTCCTAAAATACTTTTCGACATAAATGGAATCGAAAGATAAAAGGGTTTTTTCAATAGGATGTTTAGAAGCAAATATGTGGAATAAAATGTATTTTTGAATTTGACATCATCTGCATTTACGCCCTCTAGCGGTGAAATTGTACATCGTAAAAAAGAAAAAAACGAAAGGAAGGATCATCATTCGTGCATTTCAAGCTTCCCAATGCAAAAAGAATTTTCCAAATCGGACTAATAGTTGCAGAGATATCATGTCTACAGATGGACGAACAAACCGATAACATAAGCACCATCTTTTTTTACAAAAGACGTGCTAAAAAATTAAGAAGACTATTTTTCAAATTCTTCACGTAAATGGCTGAAATTTGTACAAATTGTTGCGACCTTTGGGCCTTATATGTCAGGATGCCCAATTATTTTCCGGACTGCGATTCGAATCACTGGACCCGCCAATACCTCGTTAGCCAATTAGCCGACACAGTACACCAATAAACCAATGAAGGCACAGTATAACAATTAAAACAGGGATTTAATAGATAAATACATAAATTACACCGGATTCCTCATCTAATTACAAAGCTATAATTTCCAGCCAGATTTGGCCCTCTTCGGTGTTTCAGAAAATATGTCCTAACAAAAAGTCGGTTCTTTCACAATGAGCCGCAAATAAAAGTATTGGTAAAAAGTACTTACATAGGTCCTTGAGAATCCACAGTATTGATGACACCAACAACACAAACACTCACTCACATTCACTAATATGTTGGCACTACAGGTAGCTCTTTTTGCTCTTTGATGGAAGCGGCGCTGCTTACGGACTCTTTGTCAAAACGACGTCGTCCCCAGTCGCTGAACGCACGTACTCAGACACACGCACAAAAGTTCTCTCCCCGCTTTTTTTGCGAAGAGGCTAGCAGTTGCTTCAGACGCTCTATCTCTGCAGGGGGGGGGCCTCCATGGTTCCTGGTACTGGTGTTTCTCCCCTGTCTCTCTCTTTCTCACTCTCTCTGGATGAGCGAGGATATTTCGTAATTATTATTTCTCTGTCTGCATTTCACCTGAAATGGCTCCTTACGACAGGTATCGATGGTCTGGCAAGGAGAAGAAAGTTCCCAGGCAGATCTGCTGCTTATTATTCATCAGCTTATGCTTTCAGCTGGCTTCGCTTCTTATGCTCAGAACAGAATTGCCAGAGCACGCAGACGGTTAGCATTTGTTCTAGGGCGAGGAAAAATTCTTCCTCTCTCTCTCGGCTTAAAACGGACTCTGTGACTCTCAACAACAATCTCCCGTCCCCCAGAAATTGTTAAGCGGCGAAAAATTCTAACACTTGAAACCGCGACACATTTATTATAAACCGCTCTTTAAGTCTAAGAGCTTTCCCATTGTTTCGTGCCCGGCACTGACAAAAGCTTCAAACACTTTTGCCGTCCAAACATTTTTGAGTCATGGGAAATAGCTTTTAAACTCTGACCCGTCCCATTTCCGTTTACGGGCTCTTTGTTCCCGTGCCAAACACCTGCAACTCGCCACTTGAATTCAAAGTGCCAGCAGATCTTTTCTTTATATACCACCCCTCGCAAGTGTTTAAATTATAACTCTCTGTTAATTAAAACAACCAATCAAGTTTCAACTACTGTTAATTAACCACGCCTCTCGCCAATTAATTATCCGAGGGGGGGGGCGTCACATCGCTCCCTTCTTAAAATGCAACTCGTCTCGAGTGCATATAAGCTACCTGTGATTCGCAGCGATTTCAACACCCGTAACTGCCTACCCTAGATAGAACTCATCAGTACCCCTCTTTCCTTGTGCATCGTCGTCGCAACCCTTTACGCAAAACAATCGCCATGAATTGGTCTTTGGCATTCCCCGGGCACATCCCCTTTTTCTAACGAATCTCAGGGAACGCCCACATTCCATACATACCTGCATAATTATTTACACTGCCACGCCCCAGGGCAGTACACAAATACGACACTACCTAATTAATTTACATAATACAGTTCCACTACCACGGTACACGACATATTGCAATATTAAAATATTTCCACCAATAGAACACAACACCGAGTACACTATACAAAATTATTACAACCAACAAGCTCATTCCATGTTCTCAGGCTCTCCGCTTCTCACCCTTTCACATCAACAAGTCAACCAACAGGAAACTAACCAATCACCTGAGAAACTCATCCTTCAAACGTTTATGATTCGGTATTTCCTGCCCTATACGGTCTAAGCCTATTGAGGTGTATGACTCTAACTGGTCTATTATTGTACTGAACTTTGTAAAGAACATCGTTGATTCTTTTCTTTACTACATAAGGACCTTCCCACGGGCGCTGCAATTTGGGTGACTTTCCCTTTCGCCTTCATGGGTTATGGAGCCAGACTAAGTCTTCCTCCTTAAACACTTTCTCCGCAACCTGTAAGTCATATCTGGTCTTCATTCATTCAGTAGCTATTCGAATATTCTTCCTAGCAAAACTATGTACTTTCTCCAATCTCCTGGTAAGCTCTGTGACATACGTGCTAAGGCCCGCCGTGGCCTCCGCTGCAAGGTCATGCAGATGCTCCGGCACTTCGCCGCTCCCTCCCACGCTCGAGTAGGGTGGGATCCTTATTCAGCTGCTACGCGCCGAAATTACAGGATTCAAGAAGCACAGCGCTAACCCTTTATTTTCACATCGACTTTACTAAGGTTAGCTATTCTTACGGAGAAGCAATGTGCTGTTTTTACCAGCGCTGTCGCTACAAGTACATTTTTCGGTAACGGGCAAATTTCGGACATTTCGCATACTGCCATCGGAAATTCTAGTGAAAGTTCGGGCAAACATTCTGCCAGAATTGTTTCACTTTTTGCTGGTAAAACACACTTTTCTTTTGCGAGAACTGTGACCCTTTGCGACCTCAGGTGCTCATGTTGACTCCTCATGAGAACCATTTCCTCTTGTTCCGTCTTCAGGGTTCCATTTTTAAGGTCCAAAACATATCCGTTCTCACTAAGAAAACTGAGACCCAGGATGCATTTTTCAACGATATCAGCAATCACTGCCGTGCCTGCAGCATTTATTTCCAATTCGTATGTCAGCGCCTGCGGTTCCAAGAGCAACTAAACCATCACCATTCACAGTTTGAATCTCAACCCGTTGCTCACCTATCAAACAATCTGCAGGTTCCTTAATTTGCTCGAAAAAATCCAGACGGATTGATGTAATATCCGCCCCCGTATCCAGCACAAATTGACATTTAGTTTTATTTATCATCCCCTCAACTCTTAAACCACTGTAATCCCCAGAAAGACCTGTGACGTGCGCTTTCACCGTGCGGGGCTGCTTTTGCTGCGTCAGTTCTCGCCCTCGAAACTGACTTCTGAGGGTTTCCCGAAGCCTGTTCCTTCAACTTTTTTTCCTCTCTCAACCGTTTTCTACACTCAAAACTGCAATGCTCTCTTAATCTACAATACCAGCATTCCATTTTTCCAGACGGCGTATCACTTCTTCCCCGGCCAGGAGACGTAACAAAACGATGTTTAACATCTCTGCAAAGGAGATCCAAAAGCTCTTCGAGTTTAGTTTCAACTGATGCATTGATCGGACTTTCTGCTACAGTCGCCATACGAACAGTTTTTCTAGGACTCCTAGAATGGCGCAAAGAGTCAAATTTCATTGCATGTAAGACAGCTGACTTAAGTGAGTCACAATCTGCCATGCGCACTGAATGCTGAATGTCTGGATCAGAAATCGCTTCCACAAAATGTTGCTGCACCATCGTGTCCTGTATTTCCGACGTAATTGCCCATACGCAAGCCTTGTCATCTGATCGATGTCGGTCGCGAGCTCTTGCAGTGACTCATTGACTTCCTGCCTGCGATTTTTCAACTGAAGAACACGGAGTTGCTTTAAATGTTCCACCCCAAATCTGAGTTCCAGGGCAGCGACGAGACAGGAATATTTTAAACGGCTCTCTTCCGACAAAGTTTGTAGGATATCAGCAGCTGCATACCTCAATGATGCCTCAAGCGCGCATATTTTCTCCCTCTCGCTCCAGCCATTCACACTCGAAACCATTTTGAACTGGGTCCTGTATACTCCCCAGCTAGTCTTTCCATCAAACGCACCTGGTTTAATTCGGGTCGGCCTACTCAAAGCTTCGCTCATCACTACCGGTGACTTAAATTCCGACGAACTTATTTTTGCCTCACAATGTTGTACCCTTTTCTCAATATCCCTATAAAATTTAGTTTGTTCTAACTTAGTACTATTAAATTCCCCAGAAAGTTTTTCCTTTACATTTCTACAATAAGTCTCGCACAAGTTACGAACGCTCTCTAAATTTTGGGTACATTGTTCTATTTGGTCTATGCACTTTACCTGCCCAATTTCCAACTGATCGATACACAAGTGTGTATCTTCTATTCTTTTATCAAATTTTTCCTCATACCCCCCAATTCTAGCTATCAGCTGATTTATGCTGCCCGTCTGCTGCTCAAGACTTTCTTTCTGCTGTTGTAAGCTTTGCTCAAAACTTTCTTGTTGTTGTTTGAGCTGCTGCTCAGAACTTTCTTTGGAGGTTTTCAGTCCATTTCTGAGTACATCTTTCAGTTCATCTAATATTTTTGTAATCCCTTACATTTTTGAAACTTTGAGCTCAACTTATTATGCAAGTTGCAAAAGTTGGCATAAATACTGTGCTCCGGTTGTACTGTGTTTCTGAGGTATACAATACGGATCCCACTGATGATCACCACTTTTGTTGTGACCTTTGGGCCTTATATGTCAGGATGCCCAATTATTTTCCGGACTGCGATTCGAATCACTGGACCCGCCAATACCTCGTTAGCCAATTGCCCGACACAGTACACCAATAAACCAATGAAGGCACAGTATAACAATTAAAACAGGGATTTAATAGATAAATACATAAATTACACCGGATTCCTCATCTAATTACAAAGCTATAATTTCCAGCCAGATTTGGCCCTCTTCGGTGTTTCAGAAAATATGTCCTAACAAAAAGTCGGTTCTTTCACAATGAGCCGCAAATAAAAGTATTGGTAAAAAGTACTTACATAGGTCCTTGAGAATCCACAGTATTGATGACACCAACAACACAAACACTCACTCACATTCACTAATATGTTGGCACTACAGGTAGCTCTTTTTGCTCTTTGATGGAAGCGGCGCTGCTTACGGACTCTTTGTCAAAACGACGTCGTCCCCAGTCGCTGAACGCACGTACTCAGACACATGCACAAAAGTTCTCTCCCCGCTTTCTTTGCGAAGAGGCTAGCAGTTGCTTCAGACGCTCTATCTCTGAAGGTCGGGGGCCTCCGTGGTTCCTGGTGCTGGTGTTTCTCCCCTCTCTCTCTCTCTCTCCCTCTCTCTGGATGAGCGAGGATATTTCGTAAATATTATTTCTCTGTCTGCATTTCACCTGAAATGGCTCCTTACGACAGGTATCGATGGTCTGGCAAGGAGAAGAAAGTTCCCAAGCAGATCTGGTGCTTATTATTCCTCAGCTTATGCTTTCAGCTGGCTTCACTTCTTATACTCAGAATTGCAAGAGCACGCAGACTGTTGGCATTTGTTCTAGGGCGAGGAAAAATTCTTCCTCTCTCTCTCGGCTTAAAACGGACTCTGTGACTCTCAACAACAATCTCCCGTCCCCCAGAAATTGTTAAGCGGTGAAAATTTTAACACTTGAAACCGCGACATATTTATTATAAACCGCTCTTCAAGTCTAAGAGCTTTCCCATTGTTTTGCGCATGGCACTGACAAAAGCTTCAAACGCTTTTGCCGTCCAAACATTTTTGAGTCATGGGAAATAGCTTTTAAACTCTGACCCGTCCCATTTCCGTTTATGGGCTCTTTGTTCTCGTGGCAAACACCTGCAACTCGCCACTTGAATTCAAAGTGCCAGCAGATCTTTTCTTTATATACCGCCCCTTGCAAGTGTTTAAATTATAACTCTGTTAATTAAAACCCCCAATCAAGTTTCAATTACTGTTAATTAACCACGCCTCTCGCCAATTAATTATGCGAGGGGGGGGGGTCGTCACAATATACTATAATTGGCTAGGAGATGGCGACCTTAAAAATTTCAAGTGAATCGGCAAAAATGTTTTTAAATTAGCCGTAAAATGCAGCTTACGAATTCTGGGCATGCCAACCACTTGATAAAGAGCAAATAAAAAAAATTATGGCCTGTTTAAAAAGTTTTTATTTGATTTACGCAAAATTTGGAGGACTCATTCCTATTAGCGATTTATGGCGTTGATAAAAATTTCAGAGATTTTCATGAAAAATCCACGGAGATAAACTTTTGTGATATTTATTCCACTTGAAAAAATCCTTGAGAGAACCCACTGGCTGCTGTGGATGGGGTCACTGCCTCTTGCTTCGTTATGAAGCTCACTCTTGCTGCTGCGGTGAGTGGTGAGGTGCGTTTACAACTCGTGACCCCACCCATGTGCTCACAGGGATGGGTGTTTAACAAAACAATTTATTTTTGTTTCAGCATTTCTTTTTTATCTGACAAAAAATCCCCTAGATATAAAAAACAACAACGCAAAACTATTGCTAAATTGAAAAAAATATGGGCACACTTAAGAAAAAGGTGAGAATAGTGACAAAATTTTAAAAAAGGCAACAAATAGTGACAAATTTAAAAAAAAGGTGACAAATAGTGAGAAAAGTGACTTGCGCCGAGGTCTGGACTTTACATACGTTACGCAAGAAGAATACATAGAAGAACATCTGGCATGTCAGTTCAGTCTGGCTTTGGCAATTCCAGGAAATCAAAAGCTCCATGCTTTCACTCCCTCAAGGTGTGGAACAAAAGTTTATGCTAAGCCATCTGCAGTTGCTCCATTATCAACTAGCTATCAAGTCATCCCTCATGGAGAGACATTAGACTTGGATGAATTGAATGGGTGTCTTTCTATATAGAGCAGCAGATGGTGGCTGAGCTTTTTTTGGGGGGGGAAAAGGAGATGAAAATGAAGTGAAGGCTACATTTCTCCACCTATCAGGACCTTATCCTTCTTTTATTTACCCCTCAACACCTGATGTGCTCTGGATTCCTTCTGCTGATGTAATTTGCAAAGTGAATCCCATCACACCAACAGGTCAGGCTTATACTCTACTAGAAGGTGAAAAGAAAAATATCGCAGAAACCATTAAACATTTCCTGGACTAAAGAAATGACCAATGGACTTGAGTTAGCAGCAGCCACCCCTCACCTCCAGCATGTTGACAAATACTGTTATTTTTTTTATTTTTTTTTTTTTTGCGGCAAGCTGCTAAAACCACTGTTGTTGTTTTTTTCTTGTAAATTGAATTCAAAAATGTGTATTAAGCATTAACATAATTTCTTAAACAACCAGTAATAAATCAGCTATTTTCATCTAAGGCTAGACTTTTGTGAAAAGCTAGATCCGATATGTTGGCTATTTCTCCATACCTGTGAAACTTGTACTCCCTGAATCACCTGATCACATTAGGATCCCCAAATGAAACTTTGGGAGGTGTAAGAGGATAGTACAAAATATTTTTGCAATTTTTTTCTTCAAAATTTTAAAATTAAATTTGGTTTTTAAGAAAAAATTTATGAGCAAAAATTTAACTCTGTCATGTTTAATATCAAATTAAAGCCCATCAAGAGAGCTTTAAAATGAGACATTGCCCAGGTCTGTATCACATCTGGTTCCTGAGAAAATGGCAGTTAACTATTTCAGGATGCAGCCATTTTTAATAAAAATTAAAATAATTCATACTTAATAACCTTGGAACGGAAGAGAAAAAAATTGTTTTAAGATTTCCATTCATAACTATGCAAGGACCCTTGATACACCAAGTTTCATCAGTCTCAGAATATCAGTCAGAAACAGTGTGTTGATTTGACTACTACCATTTATAGTACTACCCATGTAGAAAACCTTTGGAATTTTGAGAGAAATTGGAATTTAATAAACACCTGCACTGTCTATACTTCTTTGATGGTGTTTATTGTTGATTACCAAAATTACCAATTTTTTTTTTTTTTTTTTTTGTGTAGAGACAGTTTAACCTGAACAAAAAAAAAAAAAAAATTTGACCAATTTTACTTAATTCAGCAGCATTTAATGTACGGAAAAGATCCTCTATATTTTTTATTTCCAACTTGAATATCTCTGGGTTTTTTTTTTAATGAAGCTTCTTGTCGTGTAAGTATTTGGCACAAACAACATGAGGCACTCAATCCATTCTACATGGTCTCCACAGTTCAAGCTGGTAGAGGCGGTTGTATGATGTGGGACATGTTTACCTGGCAGGACTTTGGACTCCTGGTGCACATAAAACAATGTATGGCTGGTACCCACTATCGTGAATTGCTTTCTGACTCTGTACACCCAGCAATATTACATTTTTTTCCTAATGGCAACAGTGTCTTCCAAGATTACAATGTGATGAGCTACAGGTCCAATTGATAACAAGGAACAGTATACGAATTATGTAGGAAATAGTAATACTATACTAGTGATCCGATTAATTGGTGTAAGAAATAGGCACATAAGCGTTTCCAAGCTTTTGCACATCAACCAGGTGGCTTTTTCAAAGACGTTAGACAGAAACTGCAAACTGAATAAAAGAATGCTTTAACAATTTGAACGCAGGAACTTGACAATAAATATTGTGACGACCCCCCCCCCCGCATAATTAATTGGTGAGAGGCGTGGCTAATTAACGGCAATTGAAACTTGATTGGGGGTTTTAATTAACACAGAGTTATAATTTAAACACTTGCGAGGGGCGGTATATAAAGAAAAGATCTTCTAGCACTTTGAATTCAAGTGGCAAGTTGCAGGTGTTTGCCACGAGAACAAAGAGCCCATAAACAGAAATGGGACGGGTCAGAGTTTAAAAGCTATTTCCCATGACTCAAAAATGTTTGGACGGTAAAAGCGTTTGAACCTCTTGTCTGTGCCGCGCGCGAAACGATGGGAAAGCTCTTGGACTTGAACAGCGGTTTATAATAAATATGTTGCAGTTTCAAGTGGTAGAATTCACCGCTTAACAAACTTTTTGGAGACGGGAGATTGTTGTTGAGAGGGGCAGAATCCGTCAGGATAGCCGAGAGAATAAGGAAGGATTTTTCCTCATGCTAGAACAATTGCTTGCCGTGTTCTGTGCTCTTGCAATTCTGAGCATAAGAAGTGAAGCCAGCTGAAAACATAAGCTGAGGAATAACCAGCACCAGATTGGCCTGGGAACTTTCATCACCTCGCCGGACCACGGATACCTGTCGTAAGGAGCCATTTCAGGTGAAATGCAGACAGAGACATAATAATTACGGAATATCCTCGCTCATCCAGAGAGAGAGAGAGAGGGAGACGAGAAACACCTGGCCCCAGGAACAAAGCAGACCCCCTGCAGAGGGAAAGCCTCTGAAGAAACTGCTATCCTCTTTGTGTTCAAAGCAGGGGGAGAGAATTCGTGTGTGTGTGTGTGTGTGTGTGTGTGTGTGTGTGTGTGTGTGTGTGTGTGTGTGTGTGTGTGTGTGTGTGTGTGTGTGTGTGTGTGTGTGTGTGTGTGTGTGATTACGTACCTCCAGTGACCGGGGAACGACGTCGTTTTAGCCACAGCAAAGAATGAGCAGTGATGGAAGTTAAGATCGAACTACCCGTGTGAGTGCTGTGTTTTTGGTGTCATCAACACTTTGGATGCTCGAGGACCTATGTAAGTACTTTTACCAGTATTTTATTTGCGGCCCATTGTGAATGAACAGACGTTTCGTTAGGACATATTTTCTGAAACACCTAAGAGGGTTCCAAAGCTGGCCGGAAATTATAGCCTTTATTATTTGATGAAGAATCCGGTGTAATTTATGCATTTATCTATTAAATCCCTGTTTTAATTGTTATACTGTGCCTCCATTGGTTTATTAGTGTACTGTGTCAGCTAATTGGCTAACGAGGTATTGGCGGATCCAGTGATTCGCATCGCAGTCCGGAATGAATTTGGCATCCTGATATCTGAAGACCAAAAGGTCGCAACAAAAGTGGTGATCAGCAGTGTGATCCGTATTGTATACCTCAGAAACACGGTACAACCGGAGCACAGTATTTATGCCAACTTTTGCAACTTGCATAAAAAGTTGAGCTCAAAGTTTCAAAAAATGGAAGGGATTACAAAAATATTAGATGAACTGAAAGATGAACTCAGAAATGGACTGAAAACTTCCAAAGAAAGTTTTGAGCAGCAGCTCAAACAACAACAAGAAAGTTTTGAGCAAAACTTACAACAGCAGAAAGAAAGTCTTGAGCAGCAGACGGGCAGCATAAATCAGCTGACAGCTAGAATTGGGGGGTATGAGGAAATATTTGATAAAAGAATAGAAGATACACACTTGTGTATTGATCAGTTGGAAATTGGGCAGGTAAAGTGCGTAGACCAAACAGAACAATGTACCCAAAATTTAGAGAGCGTTCGTAACTTGTGCGACACTCAATGTAGAAATGTAAAGGAAAAACTTTCTGGGGAATTTAATGGTACTAAGTTAGAACAAACTAAATTTTATAGGGATATTGAGAAAAGGGTACAACATTGTGAGGCAAAAATAAGTTCGTCGGAATTTAAGTCACCGGGGGTGATGAGTGAAGCTTTGAGTAGGCTGACCCGAATTAAACCAGGCGCGTTTGATGGAAAGACTAGCTGGGGAGTATACAGGACCCAGTTCGAAATGGTTTCGAATGTGAACGGCTGGAGCGAAAGGGAGAAAGCATGCGCGCTTGCGGCATCATTGAGGGATGCAGCCGCTTATGTCCTACAAACTTTGTCGGAAGAGAGCCGTTTAAAATATTCCTGTCTCGTCGCTGCCCTGGAACTCAGATTTGGGGTGGAACATTTAAAGCAACTCTGTGTTTTTCAGTTGAAAAATCGCAAGCAGGAGGTCAATGAGTCACTTCAAGAGCTTGCGACCGACATCGATCAGATGACAAGGCTTGCGTATGGGCAATTACATCGGAAATACAGGACACGATGGTGCAGCAACATTTTGTGGAAGCGATTTCTGATCCAGACATTCAGCATTCAGTGCGCATGGCAGATTGTGACTCACTTAAGTCAGCTGTCTTACATACAATGAAATTTGACTCTTTGCGCCATTCTAGGAGTCCTAGAAAAACTGTTCGTATGGCGACTGTAGCAGAAAGTCCGATCAATGCATCAGTTGAAACTAAACTCGAAGAGCTTTTGGATCTCCTTTGCAGAGATGTTAAACATTGTTCTGTTACGTCTCCTGGCCGGGGAAGAAGTGATACGCCGTCTAGAAAAACGTAGTGCTGGGGTTTTGTGGATTAAGAGGGCATCGCATTTTCGAATGTAGAAAACGGTCAATAGAGGAAAAAAAGTCGAAGGAACAGGCTTCGGGAAACCCTCAGAAGTCAGTTCCAAGGGGAGAGAACTGACGCAGCAAAAGCAGCCCCGCACGGTGAAAGCGCACGTTGCAGGTCTTTCTGGGGATTGCAGTGGTTTAAGAGTTGAGGGGATGATAAATAAAACTAAATGTCAATTTGTGCTGGATACTGGGGCAGATATTACATTAGTCCGTCCGGATTTTTTCGAGCAAATTAAGGAACCTGCAGATTTTTTGAAGGGTGAGCAACGGGTTGAGATTCAAACTGTGAATGGTGATGGTTTAGTTGCTCTTGGAACCGCAGGCGTCGACATACGAATTGGAAATAAATGCTGCAGACACGGCAGTGATTGCTGATATCATTGAAACATGCATCCTGGGTCTCGATTCTCTTAGTGAGAATGGATATGTTTTGGACCTTTAAAATGGAATCCTGAAGACGGAACATGAGGAAAGGGTTCTCATGAGGAGTCAACATGAGCACCTGAGGTCGCAAAGGGTCACAGTTCTCGCAAAAGAAAAGTGTGTTTTACCAGCAAAAAGTGAAACAATTCTGGCAGAATGTTTGCCCAAGCTTTCACTAGAATTTCCGATGGCAGTATGCGAAATATCCGAAATTTGCCCGTTAGCGAAAAATGTACTTGTAGCGACAGCGCTGGTAAAAACAGCACATTGCTTCTCCGTAAGAATAGCTAACCTGAGTAGCGTCGATGTGAAAATAAAGGAAGGGTTAGCACTTTGCTCCTTGAATCCTGTAATTTTGGCGTGTAGCTGCAGAGTAAGGATACCACCTGACTCGCGCGAGGTAGGGAGGGAGCTGCGAAGTACCGGAGCATCTGCGTGACCTTGCAGCGGGAGGCCACTGCGGGCCTAAGCACGAATTTCACAGAACTTACCAGGAGATTGGAGAAAGTACATAGTTTTGCTAGGAAGAATATTCGAGTAGCTATTGAACGAATGAAGACCAGATATGACGTGCAGGCTGCAGAGAAAGTGTTTAAGGAGGAAGACTTAATCTGGCTGTATAACCCACGAAGGCGAAAGGGAAAGTCACCCAAATTACAGTGCCCATGGGAAGGTCCTTATGTAGTAAAGAAAAGAATCAACGATGTTCTTTACAAAGTTCAGTACAATAATAGACCAGTTAGAGTCATACACCTCGATAGGCTTAGACCGTATAGGGCACGAAATACCGAATCATAAACGTTTGAAGGATGGGTGTCTCAGGTGATTGGTTAGTTTCTAGTTGGTTGACTTGTTGATGTGAAAGGGTGAGAAGAGGAGAGCCTGAGAACATGGAATGAGCTTGTTGGTTGTAATAATTTTGTATAGTGTACTCGGTGTTGTGTTCTATTGGTGGAAATATTTTAATATTGCAATATGTCGTGTGCCGTGGTAGTGGAACTGCATAATGTAAATTAATTCTGTAGTGTCATATTTGTGTACTGCCCTGGGGCGTGGCAGTGTAAATAATTATGCAGGTATGCATGGAATGTGGGAGTTCCCCGAGATTCGTTAGAAAAGGGGATGTGCCCGGGGAATGTCAAAGACCAATTTAAGGTGATTGTTTTGAGTAAGGGCAGAGAAGACGATGCACAAAGAAAGAGGGGTACTGATGAGGTCTTATCTAGGGTAGGCAGTTCCGGGTGGTGGAACCGCTGCGAATCACAGGTAGCTTATATTGCACTCGGGACGAGTTGCATTTTAAGAAGGGGGCGATGTGACGATCCCCCCTCCTCGCACGATTAATTGGCGAGAGGTGTGGCTAATTAACGACAATTGAAACTTGATTAGGGGTTTTAATTAACACAGAGTTATAATTTAAACACTTGCGACGGGCAGTATATAAAGAAAAGATCTTCTAGCACTTTGAATTCAAGTGGCGAGTTGCAGGTGTTTGCCATGAGAACAAAGAGCCCATAAACGGAAATGGGACGGGTCAGAGTTTAAAAGCTATTTCCCATGACTCAAAAAATGTTTGGACGGTAAAAGCGTTTGAACCTCTTGCCTGTGCCGCGCGAAACGATGGGAAAGCTCTTGGACTTGAAGAGCGGTTTATAATAAATATGTCGCGGTTTCAAGTGGTAGAATTCACCGCTTAACCAACTTTTTGGAGACGGGAGATTGTTGTTGAGAATGACAGAATCCGATTGAGAGCCGAGAGAATGAGGAAGGATTTTTCCTTGCGCTAGAACAATTGTTTGCCACCTGCTGTGCTCTTGCAATTCTAAGCATAAGAAGTGAAGCCAGCTGAAAACATAAGCTGAAGAATAACCAGCACCAGATCTGCCTGGGAACTTTCTTCACCTCGCCAGACCACGGATACCTGTCGTAAGGAGCCATTTCAGGTGAAATGCAGACAGAGACATAATAATTACGGAATATCCTCGCTCATCCAGAGAGAGAGAGAGAGAGGGAGAGGAGAGAAATGCCTGGCCCCAGGAACAAAGCAGACCGCCTGCAGAGAGAAAGCCTCTGAAGAAACTGCTAGCCTCTTCGTGTTCAAAGCGGGGGAGAGAATTCTTGTGTGTGTGTGTGTCTGATTACGTACCTCCAGTGACCGGGGAACGACATCGTTTTAGCCACAGCAAAGAATGAGCGGTGATGGAAGTTAAGATCAAACTACCCGTGTGAGTGCTGTGTTTTTTTGGTGTCATCAACACTTTGGATGCTCGAGAACCTATGTAAGTACTTTTTACCAGTATTTTATTTGCGGCCCATTGTGAATGAACAGACGTTTCGTTAGGACATATTTTCTGAAACACCTAAGAGGGCCAAAGCTGGCCGGAAATTATAGCCTTTATTATTTGATGAAGAATCCGGTGTGATTTATGCATTTATCTATTAAATCCCTGTTTTAATGGTTATACTGTGCCTCCATTGGTTTATTGGTGTACTGCGTCGGCTAATTGGCTAACGAGGTATTGGCGGATCCAGTGATTCGAATCGCAGTCCGGAATTAATTTGACATCCTGATATCTGAAGACCAAAAGGATGCAACAATATATATGATTTTATATTCATTTAAAGATACGAGACATCACGTTGGTTGTGCGCGCGGCATCCTGGTAGGGAGAAGGTGTTACTTGAAGAACTGGTTCCATAGCATTCTATTATTAAGTTTGCAGTTTCTGTCTGCAAACTTAAGGAGAAATAGTGAAAAACCACCTCTCTCTTGTGAAGCAGGTGTTTATGCAATCCCCCTACAGTATGTGGACAGCTCTAAATGATACTACATTGGAATGACCAAGCAATTGTTTGGAATCAGAGTCAACGAACATAAAAGGGACACAAAATACAGTAAAGTAGCAACGGCACTATCCAGATAAGTCAAATTCAAGTTCGCTACTCTTATGTGGGATAATATAAAGAAATTAGCTACCTACTCTACCCCTAAAGGTACAGCCATTCAGGAAATCTTGGAGATCATTACCAACAGCGATACTAGCAATGATGGCATCTCACTCGAGTTGCCACGAATTTGGAACCAGTTCTTCAAGTAACGCCTTCTCCCTACCAGGATACCGTGCTCAGAAACAACGTGATGCCTCGTATCTTTAAATGAATATAACATCGTATATATTTATTGTCAAGTCAAGTTCCCGCGTTCAAATTGTCAAAGCGTTCTATTATTCAGTTTGCAGTTTCTGTCTACCTTGAAAAAGCCATCTGGTTGATGTGTGAAAGCTTGGAAATGCTTATGTGCCTATTTCCTACGCCAATAAATCAGATCACTAGTATAGTATTACTATTTCCTGCACAGGTCCAATATTGTGCAGGAATGGTTTCAGGAACACAGTTCAGACTTCCAGCATATCAACTGGCTTCAGAACTCCACCAATACCAATTGCATAGTTGTGGGACACTATGGAATGTCATATAAGGTGTCTGGATACACCAATCACCTCCATACCTGCATTGAAAGCAGCGTTACACACAGCTTGGTTGGCCAAACCTCCCAACTGCTTCCGGCATCTTATTGAATAGATGCCATGTTAGATAGCTGCTATACCGAGGGCTAAAGAAGGACCTACGAAGCATTGGGTAGGTGATCATAATTCAGTAAAAAGCTATCCAATAGATAACAGTACTTACTTGACTAGTAACTTGATACACCACATGCTTGTGAATTAAACCTTTCTTCTCTGGAACCAATGTTACTTGTACGGAATCCAATAAACAGATTTCATTATAATTCAAACCAAGTCGTGTTGGATTCTTTTCACGCCTTAAACGAAGACTCAGGACTCGTAAATCTGATAGATCACCAAGAGCTGGTTTCGGTAACTCTGCAATAAAAAATAGACACAAAAAGGAGACTAAGAAATACATTAATACATTTCTGAGTTTTAAGTGCAAGCAATAAGAAAATCTGTAAAGGCTAAGAATTTCACACACAAAAATTTCAAGTGTCACAAAACCCTGAAAAACAGTACTTCACCTAAATTAATTGGTAAAATGCTAATCACATTGAACTACAAACAGTACAACTATAAACCAGGGTGAATCAAAAGTTCATCTCTTTTTGAGCTACACACAAAGTTGGGTCTCCAACTTTGTGTGTAACTTTGTGTGTAACTTTGTGTGAAGCAAGTAGTACTAACTTTGTGTGAAGCAAGTACTAATGTCTACAGGGTACTGCAATGATGTGGAACACACAGCACTAACAACTTGCATTTGGCATGGCACTATATTGTGTTATCAGGTGGGCAGAGGATGAAGGTTAATAAATGTGCTGTTTGAGTGCTTCTATGCCATTATTAGACAAAAAGGGTTAAACATGACACCAGAACTGCACGAAAAAACTGTTTTGGAGTTTCAACGCTGGGGACACTAGTCTCGAAGACAAGCTGAGGTCAGGACATCCAATACCCACCAACACTGACACCCTGTCCCCAGTACCAATAAATGATGGTAGCTGAGGTGGGGTCTTCCTAATTTACCATTGTTTGTCTGCCTGAACTAGCTTGGTTTTTTCTCCAGGTGCCATTGAATGTTTTTTATGAATTAAAACCCCACCCCAGCAGGCAGAATAATGTGATGCTTTCTGTTGCAGATTGCTGTCAAATCCACAGGATGATATTCCTACCTTATCCTACCACTGAGGGCCAGTGACTGAGGCGATGCCAGGAAGCAGTGCAAATGGCTCAAACAAAGCAGTTTGAGAGGTAAGTCATGCTGTGCACTTAGTGGAATTATGAGGGCTGTTGATAGTAACTTCTATGCCAAACAACTACAGCAGATCCACGATGCTCTGCACCAACACAACCCGCCACCCATCAATAGCAAGCAGACATTGCTGCAAGTGGACAATGCCTCCATTTCCAGAGTGATCCACCAAAAACTACAGGAATTGGAAGGGATTGAGGTCCTACCCCATCTTTCGTACAGTCTGGACCTTGCCCCATTAACAGTACCATATGCTTTTTGTCCCATGGTTTATTTCTTAAAAGGATGGCATTTTGCTTTAGTAATCGATGTGGAATCTGCTATCAGAGAGTACCTGTTTTCCAAACCTGCCGAGTGGTACCACCATGGGATCATAACTTCGGTGGAACATTGGAAAAAGAATATGGAAAACAATGAGTTGCCGTTTGCAGAATGTGGTGTGTATTGGCTTTCTCGCATCATTAAACTTTTTAGCTGCGAATGGGACAAACTTTTTAACTCATCTTGCTATAATAAAACTTAACTATAGATGTAACTCACAACCTTGCTGAGTTCTTTTATGTGTTGACAGTGTCATATTCCATTACTTGACATTCAAGACTTGTTCTCAGTGAGTGCACTGATTTAGTTGAGGCTCATGATAACTGAGAGGTGTTACAAAAATACCAGTATTGGACTACCATTGTCAAATCCTTGAATGAAAGTTTTGTTTCATAGTCTTTACTCCTTGTTGGCTAAAAATTTGTAACTAAGTTCACAAAAATACTAAGACTTAAATGTGTTTTTGTTTTTTTTTTCATGCACAGAACTGTAACAATGAAACTTCCTGTTTTTAACTGATTTAATAAGAAAAGAAATTGTAATGTAAAAACAATATGACAGAAAGATCACTTGCTTATATCCCTGTTTTAGAGTTTTGCTTTAAATGCTGTCTTTGAAAAGTGGCATAATCTGTGTTGCACATTTGGAAACTGCTAGCTTACATTTATCATGACACTTCATAATAACTGTTGGCATAAGTCTTTTTCAAACCTTTGAGTGTTCCTCTCTATTTCCCCCGCACGGGGATAACTGGTTTTCCAGTTATTTGGGGAGCGGCGCCCCCACTGCCCGAGCTGACCTTGTGATGGATCATTTTGTCATTTCGTCTTGTACGATTACATCACCGAAGGGACAGCTGTTCATCCAGCTGCTGGGGGATGGCGTCCCCACGGCCCGAACCGACATGTACTAAATGTGATGATTTTCACATTTTTTATGTTTTTTGTTTTTTCACTTGACACACACCCGCCTCAGTTGGAGGTTGTGATTATACGCCAGCTCTGGACTTTAGTTTCTCTTTTTCTTTTCTGTCAGCTCAGTTTTCTGTTCCTTTCTTCGTTTTTCCGAGCTGGTTAGCTAGACCTACCTGCACGTTGGCCGTGTGCGGTGACCCGTAAGGTTGAAAAGGGGATGCTGGAGGCTGAGGTTTCTGGAGGCCAGGGTGTTGTTGTCGCCAGTTGCCAACACTGCTCTTTGCCCCCTGCTTCACCCTAAAGAGGCAGCTAGGAACTCACCCACTCCTAGTCAATGAGGTCTGTGGCCGAGTGGAGCCCAGACCTCTAACGGCTTGTCGTTTCGCACGACAGGGTGAGTCTGGGGATAGGATGGGCATGCCAAAGGGGTGTTCCCCAGGCACGGGAAAGTCTGGGTGCACGCCGAGCACATGTCTTCCCTATCAACTTGCTATATCCGCTTCCTATCCCTAGAGCTGTGTCCTGCATCCACTTGGGCTTGCAGACCTCCGGCTCTCCTCGTTGGGCTTGATTGTGGGTGGGGAAGTCGGCGGAGGAATTATTAATTTTTTTCATGGATGAAAATAAAGTTTCCCATGAACCGAAAAGCAAAAGAGGTATGGAGGAAGGCTCATCCCCTTCCGCAAAAAAAACATATTCCTGACTGCTCGAATGCTCGTTTCTTTTTTGTGCACTCATTGGACCCTTCAAAGCCTTTGAGTGCCAAATGCCCATTTTGGATCAACAAAGCACTCCAATCCATAGCAAGCTCTCCTAAGAGCATAAAGAAGCTCCAATCTGGAGGTCTTCTGGTTGAAATGTCCACTGTTGCCTACAGCTCTACACTTCTTAACACCACCACGCTGCTTGAGACTCCGGTCAAAATAACACCTCATGGATACCTAAATTCATCTCGAGGTGTTGTCTCCTCTCAGGACCTCGTTGAGTGTTCTGAGGAGGAACTACTTGAAGAACTGAGGAGTCAACACGTTACTGGTGTGCGGCGTATACTCTTCAGGCGGAATGGGCAGTCTGTCCCATCCCGCAACGTAATATTAACATTTGACAGCCCTTCCCTGCCTACGTCCATCAAGGCAGGGTATCTTCACCTTGAGATATGTCCGTACATCTCTAACCCTCTGAGATGTTTTAGGTGTCAGTCGTACGGCCATTCTCAGCAGTCGTGCAGGAGCAATCCTAGGTGTGGACGCTGTGGTGCCACAGAGCATCTTTTGTGAGAATGTGTGGCCGAGGCCGAGTTTTGTGTGAACTGCAAGGGTTCACACGCAGCATCAGCCAAAGATTGTCCCAAGTGGAAGGAGGAGAAGGAAATTCCAAAGGCTCAAAACGGTGGAAAATATTTCCTATCCTGAGGCCAGAAGAAGAGTAGTTCCTGTTACATCTGATCGGCGATCATACTCTTCAGTGGTGGTTGCCAAATCTACGGCTGCCATTCAGACCGACATTCAGATCCCCCTAAATGTCCATACAATGTAAACGAAATTATCGTAGCCGGACTGGAGGCACTCCAGTCTCGAGCTAGGGGTCTGAAAGCGCCACCCACCACTTCGCCGAAGCAGACTCATCCCACCACCAACAAGGGAACTCAGGCCACTTCTTCTAACAAAAAAACCAAAGCTCAGGATAAGAAAAGCATTTCTTCTCCTCCAAAATCTGAGCACACGACTCAACGTCATGCGCCTCCCGTTAGGACACTTGGGACCAAGCATGCTCCCATCTTGGCCCCTGGTCACACGCCTCCAAATCTGGGGGAACCCCATCATAGGTGATGGAGCCTGACTTCGTTTGATCATTTTCATTTCACTTATAACCATGGCTTCAATCATTCAGTGGAACTGTCGAGGTTTTCGGACGAGTTTTGATGAAGTGAAACATCTACTTTCGTTGTACTCTCCGCTGTGTTTTTGTTTACAGGAAACAAAACTTAAACCATCAGACCTGCTTTCAGTTCGAGGCTACAGTGGGTATCGGACAGATAATGCATCGGGAGACATCACCTGTGGGGGAGTTTCTATTCTTGTCCCTCACAGTGTTCCGGTGTCTTCCGCTGCGATATCAACAACTTTGCAGGCCGTGGCGGTTCGAATATCTGTGCCTGTGCCTCTTACTGTCTGCAGTGTCTATCTGCCGCCGGACGAGAACGTGAGCATCTCTGTTTTGGAGATCTTGGCTGATCAGCTGCCTTCACCCTTTCTTCTTTTGGGTGACTTCAATGCCCATCATCATTTGTAGGGTAGTGTCAGCATCAGCATGAGAGGTCGTCGCATAGAGTCTCTTCTGTCCTCAGCCTCTCTTGCCTTTTTAACACCGGTGCTGACACGTACTTCCATGAGCCAACAAGATCTTTTAGTGTGATCAATTTGACCTTGTGATCACCATCGATTATTGCCGATTGGTCGTGGACAGTGTGTAACGATCTCCACGGGAGCGACCACTTTCCAATTGTCCTCTCGCATCATGCGAACATGCCATCTTCTGCCTCCCGCCCTCCTCGGTGGAGGATGGAGCGTGCGAGATGGGAGGTCTTCACATCGTCCACAGTGATATCTTCTGCAATGGTGACCCAAGAGTCAATTGACGCAGCTGTTCTTGAAGTCACGAATTGCATTCTTCAGGCAGCTGATCTTTCTATACCCAAAACATCTACGACACTCTCCAGAAGTCCGAAGCCTTGGTGGAACCCTGAATGCGCAGCGGCTAGGAGAGCTCAACATAAGGCTTGGTCTACGTTTTGGCATTATCCAACCGATGCTAATCTCATTACATTCAAACGAGCAAAATCCTATGCTCGGTTGGTGCGTCGACGTAGCAAGAGGGAGTCTTGGATCCAGTATGTTTCATCTCTCACTTCACGTGCCAGTTCGAAAAGTGTGTGGGACAAGATTCGTAAGATCCAGGGTAACTACAGCTCTCACCAGATCTCCATTCTCGAGAATAACGGCTGCACTTATGCTGAAGTCGGGAGATTGCTGATTGTTTGGGGGAGGCGTTTGCCTCCATGTTGAGTGACCTGGCGTATCCTTCCTCTTTTCAGAGGATTAAATCCACTGCGGAACGCCAGAAAGTCTCCTTTGCGCCTTTTAGCGACACAAGTTATAACTCCCCCTTCAGCATTGTTGAACTACGGGTGGCTCTGCATCGGTCCGGCGCTACATCTGTCGGTCCCGATGGCATCCACTATGACATGCTCCGTCATCTCTCGCAGTCGTCTCTCGAGAATCTCTTAATCTTATAAAATCGTATTTGGTCGGAGCACAGTTTCCCGGAATCAAGGCAAAAAGCTTTTGTTCTGCCTTTTCCCAAACCTGGCAAGGATCCCAAATCTCCCTCTAGTTATCGTCCAATTGCTCTCACTAGCTGTCTGTGTAAAGTTCTTGAACGCATGGTTAATTCTCGGTTAGTTCATTTTTTAGAATATCATCAAGTTCTTTCACCATCACAAAGCGGCTTTCGCCGTCATCATTCACCTCACGATCATCTCCTGCACCTTGAGACATCTGTGCGCGAGGCGTTTGTGCGTAGGCAGCACCTGGTTTCTGTATTTTTTTTATATTGAAAAAGCTTATGATCGAGCGTGGTGGCACAGTATTATCTGTGACCTCCACGCATGTGGATTGCGAGGAAACCTTCCAAGCTTCATCGTTAATTTTCTTCGCAATCAGGAGTTCCAGGTGCGCCTGGGTACGACGCTCTCGGCACCGTTCCATCAAGAACAAGGTGTTCTTCAAGGTTGCATTTTATCTGCCACATTGTTCATCCTCCGCATTAATTTCTTTTCACAAATCTTCCTCCTGCGGTTTCGACTACTGTTTATGTTGATGACTTGCACATTTTCTGCTCATCATCAAGCATGCATTTTATTGAAAGGCAGTTGCAGTCTGCAATTAATCAGATCTTTAAAGCTGCGAATAGCAATGGTTTCGTTCTTTCTCCCAACAAGACAGCGTGTGTCCATTTCTGCCGGAGGCACGGCCTCCATCCTGACCCAGAGCTGTTTTTAGACCGTGCAGCCATACCAGTTTTGCCGGAGACCAAGTTCCTTGGTCTGACCGTCGACCGTGCGCTTACGTTCCGTGCGCACGTTCGGCGGCTCAAGATTTCCTGTCTGCGGGCGCTATCTATTCTTAAGATCCTTTCGAGAGTCTCGTGGGGCGCAGACAGAATGTCTTTGTTTCGAATTTACCATTCATTAATATGGTCAAAACTGGATTATGGTTGTATCGTGTATGGCTCTGCTCCTCGATCCGTTCTCCGGCCTTTGGACACTATTCACCATCAAGCACTGCTTCTTTGTTCGGGAGCATTTCGAACATCTCCAATTCCCAGCCTTTACGCTGACGCGAACGAACCATCGCTTGAATTACGCCGTCTGCAGCTGTCTATTCAATTCTACCTGAAACTTAGATCTCTTCCAGACCATCCTTTATACGACGCAGTTTTTCATCCCCAGCATGCTCGTTTATTCGGGAACCGGCCCTCTTGCATTTCAACCTTCGGTCTTCGTATGGCGGCCGTAGCCCATGATGTAGGGCTTGACTTGTCACTTGTTGGAGAGACCAGGGACTTTGGGGATCCTCCATGGAACCCACTTGGTGTCATGGTTGATACCACCTTTACATCTTTCGATAAATCCTCAACCCCTGCATCAGTGTACCAGCAGCTCTTCACTGAGCACCGTGACCTCAATTCTGACTACACTCCTATTTTTACTGATGGCTCCAAGATGCATGGAGTCATTGGATCCGCGGCTGTCTGTGTAGATGACGTTTCAGTAGTGCGGATCCCAGCTGAGACCACGGTGTTTTCGGCGGAGATGCATGCTGTGTATCTCGCCCTTCTCCATGTTCAGTCGAGTTCTCATCATCGTGCTATGGTCTATAGAGATTCCTTAAGTGTCTTGCAGTCTTTGTCATCTGCAGGTTGCAGTGACCATCCTTTTCTCTTGAATGTGAGACAGTTACTTCGTCATTTGCTCGAGGCTGGTTTTCGGGTTCAGTTTTGCTAGATTCCTGGGCATGTTGGAATCTCAGATAACGAGTGTGCTGATGTGGCAGCTAGATCTGCTTCCTCTTTGGTCGTCACACCCTTGCCACTGTTTCACCGGGATTTCCGCTCTCTTGTTCACGAACATATCAAGCGAACGTGGCAGGGTCTGTGGGACCCAAAGGTGGAAAATAAGCTGCATCATATTAAACCTAATCTAGAAATCTGGAAATCCTCCTATCGTCGGAACCGTAGGGAGGAAGTGGTGCTTGCGTATCTCCGCATTGGGCATTGTCGTTTCACTCACCGCTTTTTGCTGTGTGGCAACACTGAACCGATGTGTGAGGCGTGCGGTTGCCGACTCACTGTCAATCATTTTTTGTGTAGTTGTGATCGTTTTCGTGATTTGCGTTTTCATTTCTTTCATTCTCATTTGTTGACCGAGGACGCCGCAACACTGCAGCGGCTCCTCAATGACCACTGCGATACTGTCGCTGTCTTCTCATTTTTTAAACAAATTGACTTTTTTAAACGTATCTAGATTTTAGCCCTATCATCATTCTCATTCCTCACTTTTACTTAATCAGCTAGTTTTTAACCATTGTATCATGTTTTAATACTTTTTGTTTCATTGTCTTTTTAGCCCTTCCATCATTCTCATTCCTTAGTTTTATTTGATCAGCCAGATTTTAAGTTTTATACCACTTTTTTAATACTGTTTGTTTGTCTTGTGTCTGGCGCTCTTTGGCCAAACATGGCCCTTGTGCCATAAAAATTGAACAACCAACCAACCAACCAACCTCTCTATTTCCTAAGAAAACCTTATAAAATTTAGAGTTACTGTGATGCTCTGACAGGTGACTTTCCAGCATTACAAATAACATTGTACGCAAGCAAACACACAGTGCGAGCTCAGTGTGTTTCTTCAATATCAAATTATTGAGAAAACTTTTATAGGTAAAAATGCTTATCTTATTCTCATACCTTTTAGTCTATCATTTTCAGTAATAAGGAATTTTTTTCTGAGTTGAACATCTGTGAGGCTTTAGAGCCTACATCACTTGGAATTCCTTTGATGTTTGACTAAAAGGAATGAGGTAAATACTTCTACATCTAAAACATTTCCTGAATACTATACATATTACACAACTGTTGACAAGGAAAGCAAGAATCCTGTATCAAACATCACAATTTACGACGATCTTGGCACACAGCTCAATCTTCACTGCCATCCATCACACGACGCACACAAAACCTTTTGTACTTCATACTCATAATATCTTCTCATGCAGACATTCCTGAATCCGGTCCTCCTAAGATGTCATGGGTCTTCCTCTACCTTTCTTATGATGATCTTGGCACACAGCTCAATCGTCACTGCCATCCATCACACGACGCACACAAAACCTTTTGTACTTCATACCCATAATATCTTCTCATGCAGACATTCCTGAACACCAGTCCTCCCAAGATGTCATGGGCCTTCCTCTACCTTTCTTATGACGATCTTGGCACACAGCTCGATCGTCACTGCCATCCATTACACGACGCACACAAAACCTTTTGTACTTCATACCCATAATATCTTCTCATGCAGACATTCCTGAACCCCAGTCCTCCCAAGATGTCATGGGCCTTCCTCTACCTTTCTTATGACGATCTTGGCACACAGCTCGATCGTCACTGCCATCCATAACACGACGCACACAAAACCTTTTGTACTTCATACTCATAATATCTTCTCATGCAGACATTCCTGAATCCGGTCCTCCTAAGATGTCATGGGTCTTCCTCTACCTTTCTTTCCTGCCACTTGGGCTGGAAGAATCACTCATTCTTTAAATATGGCCAAACCACCTAAGAATATGTCTCCACCTTACTAACAACATTTTGCCTCACATAACATAACTGCAACACATCGAAATTCCTCACATGAACAGAACGAGTCTTGCCACACACTGCCCGTAAGTAATGCATTTCACCAGCACACAAATAACTCCTATGGCTCTTCTATAGTACCCAGGTTTCACTGGAGTAGGAACAATTACACTTTCATACACAGCTATTTGGGACTTCCTTGAGAATCCATCATTCTCTCTGTCAAATATGCTTCCCAAATATACAGACTTGTTCACCTGGTCAATCACTGTGCCATTTAAACTTACCTTGGATTCAGTGCAAACAGTTTCTCGCTCAAAAACCATAACTTTGGTTTTTCCGTTATTTATACTCAGTATAATTTCATACAAACTTCATACATCAAAGAAAACATACTCTGTAACTCATTTGTGCGCTCTGCCAATAAGACTGTGTTATCAGCATACAGCAATCTGCACACACCGACATTACCAAGACATAAACTAGTATTATCCATTTTGGCATCAGGCATCAATAAATATATTAAACAGCCATGGTGACATTACATAACCTTGTCTAACTCTTGCACCAACAGAAAACCATTTTGATAAAACACCATTTACTCATACACACATGCTCTACTGCCAGCGTATATGGATCTACACTATTAAGTAGATTACCAGTAATACCACATTTATTCAGTACCTTTCACAGAAGTATCCTGTTTTGCTCGGTCATAAACTCTCTCTAAATCTATGAAGGCAGCAAAAACTTTATTACCAACAAACAGATAGTTTTCTATCATATGTAATGCAAAAATTTGGTTCGTGCAGCCCTTCCCAGGCATAAAACCACTTTGTCTCACACTTTATTTCAAAATAAAATCTTGCACCTTATCGATAATTATATTTCCAAATACTTTTCCTGACACACTCAATAAGTTGACACCATGACAGTTGTTGCATTCAGTCTGATCACCTTTTCCATTATAGAAAGGAACATTGATAGCATCCTTCCAATCTCAAGGGATCATCCCTAACTCTCAGCACAACTGGTAAATTTCAGTTAGCCAGTCAGTTACAGAATCACCATAATATGTTAACATCTCAGCAGTTATGCCATTTACTCCCAAAGCCCTACCATTCTAGAGAGATTTTAGTGCTTTACACACCTCTTCTCTTGGTATTCCACCAGTGCTTCCATCTCTCACTAGGACATCATCAGCTTCTTCCTCAGAATCACCTTTGCTTTCAGGACCAAATAACCCACAGAAGTATTCACCCCAACTTTCACTAAGCTCATTGGGCTCCCATATAATTTCTCCAACACCATTCTTCACACAACTTAGAATTTTATTTCCCCTATTTTTTTAGTCTTATGTACTTCCAGAAAGTTTTCCTATCTTTCCAAAAGGCCAATTCATGCCTTTCCACTGTTTCCTTTATATTTTTTGGCTTACTCTGGTGGACCAGCTGTGCTGCCTCACGCTTCTTACAGGAATATTCATCCTATAGAACAATACCTTACAACATCCCCAAATATGCTTCCTTCTTTCTCTTTACTACTTTTTTAATCTCATTGTTCCACCATGTATCACCTTTATAGTTACCCACCATTGCAGTACCACAGACCTCTTTAGTGGCAGTGACAACACAGTTCTTAAAACAAGTCCACTTCTTTTCTACATACATCCCACTCACATGACTTTAACTCATTCAGTCATTCACTGAGTAAATCAGTTTCTTCAATCTGTAATTCATAAAAATTTTCATCATCAACTGAACATAAGAGCAAAAGCAGCTCTGGTAATTTCAGAAAACATGCCAAGAAATAAAAGCCTGCTTCTATAAAATATTCTGCCAACATCCTTTAGGAAATCGGATCTTTCATGCATACCAACAGTCTTGAAATTTGCCAAGCAGATAAAGTACAATATTTGGAATTATAGAAAAAGTCACTCTGAATCAGAAAGTTCATTCTGTCCTCTCCACTAATAACTGTGTCCCCACACAAGGCACAACCACCACTCTCAGGAATTCAAATGAAAAACTTTCACAGAAAACTACTTTACATGCCTTCCTCTGGTGATAAGATGCTTATCATAAGCAAATAAGTAAAATCATGGTAGTAACTGAATAACACATGGTACTGAACATATATATACTGTATATATCATCATCATCATCATCATTGTCAACCATTATCAATCCACTGCTGGACGAAGGTCTCCCCAAGTTTCCTCCACAACGGTCTGTCTGGTGCCAGTCTCCTCCATGTCACCCCTGCATACTTTCGAATTTCATCCACCCATCTCCCATGTGGTCTTCTTCTGGGTCTTTTCCTGTCCATTAGAATCCAATCCAAAATTTCGGCTGTCCATCGATGATCTGTCCTTCTGGCAGTATGTCCAGCCCATTGCCATTTCAGGGATTTAACTCTGATCATGATGTCTTCCACTCTTGTCATTTTTCGGATCCACGAGTTCCTCTTCTTATCTCTCCTGGTTACACCAAGTATGCACCTCTCCATGCTTCTTTGAGTTGTCTGCAGCCTTTGTATGTCTCTTTTAGTTAAGGTCCACGTCTCTGCACCATACGTAAGCACTGGAAGGATGCATTGATCAAACACTTTTCTTTTAAGACATAATGGCATATTGCTCTTGAAAATTATGCTGTTTCTTCCAAAAGCTCTCCAGGCAAGTTTTTGTACGCCGATTAATTTCTTCATCAATGTGACCCTCACTTGATATCTGCTGTCCAAGATAAACGTATGTGTCTGTTATCTCCAGCTTTTCTCCATCAATCGATAAATCTTCATTTCTTGTAAAAGCATTGAACATCACTTTTGTCTTCTGAAAGTTCATTTTTAATCCCACTTCTTTACTCTTGTCAGCAAGTTCCTGGATCATACTCTACAGCTCTGATGGGGTAGTTGCAAAAATGACTACATCATCAGCAAAACGAAGGTGGGTTAGATAATCTCCATTAATCTTTATCCCCTTGTTTTCCCAGCTCAGCGACTGAAAAACACCCTCCAATGTGGCATTAAAGAGCTTCGGAGATATGGTGTCACCTTGTCTCACTCCCTTTCCAATTTTTACGTGTGTTGTATTTTCAAACAGCCTAATCTTTGCACTTGCATTTTCATAGATGTTATTAATAATATTAATGTATGCATCTTCAATACCGCAGGTTTTCAGAGCCATTGTAACTGCTGATGGTTTCACCGAATCAAAGGCTTTTTCATAATCGATAAAAGCCATGCACAATGGAAGTTCATATTCCCTCGCTCTTTCAATTAGTTCTCTCAGCACGTGGATATGATCTATTGTGCTGTAGCCACTCCTGAATCCAGCTTGTTCTCTTGGTTGAGCCATGTCCAGTGTTACCTTCAAGCGGTGTGAAAGAACTTTAGTGAAGATTTTATAAACTACTGATAGGAGGCTGATAGGTCTGTAGTTTCCGAGATCCTCAATGTCACCTTTCTTATGTAGCAGGATCATTGTAGCGGTGTTCCAATCCTCAGGAATCTTTCCTTCATTAAGGCATCGAGTGAAAATTTGGGCGAGTACTGTTTCGATTTCTCCACTTGCTTCTTGTATGATGTCTACAGTAATTCCATCTTCTCCTGGAGCTTTTCCCTGCTTCATGTTCTTGATTGCATGTGCAACTTCTGCTGGAAGGACTTGAGGAACTCTGGTACTGGTATCTTTCATGATGTCTGGAGTGCATGTATCATCCCTTTCATATAATTTGGAGTAGAAATCTTTCACTCTTGTCAAAATTTCGCCTCTATTTCTTGTTACAGAACCATCTTCTTTTCTCAGTGCCATAATCTGTTTTCTTCCCTTACTGAGATGTCCCTTTGCTATCTTTAGGCTTTGGTTGTTTTCAATTGCTTTCCTCACTAGTTCACAGTTGAATTTTCTTACGTCTTCAGTGATACTTTTTCTTACTGTCTTGCATAGCTCTATATATTCCACTTTGGAAGTCACATCTTCTTCAGTTGTCCTCATCTCTCTTCTTTTTTGCATCAACATTTTCGTTTTTCCTGATAATTTATTTACATGCAACTTGTTCTTAGACCCAGCTAATTTTGTTGCTGTTTCCATAAGAGCTTTGGTTACTTTTCTGTTAACTTCAGAGATGTCCACTTCTTCCGATGTTAGGCCTTCTAAAGCAGAGAACCTGTTCTTCAGTTCCAACTTGAAAGGTATTATGGTGTTTTTTAAGGTTGGTTATGTCAATACATTTTGTTTGACTTATGAGCTTGCCACGTTCAAGTTTAGTGTTGAGGTGCATCTTACATCTCACCAATCTATGGTCACTACCTGTGTTGAACTTGTTTAGCACACTGCAGTCTTCTATGACGAATTTTTTGTTACACATAATAAAATCAATTTCACTTGTCGTCCCATTTGGATGTCTCTATGTCCATTTCCTGTGTGGCTTTTTCTTGAAGAAGGAGTTCAAGATGAAAAACCCTTCTGCCTCTGCAAACTCAACGAGAGTATTTCCTACGCTGGTTTCTGTTGCCGTGACCGAATTTACCTACTGAAGTTTCATTCTGTTGCCGTTGCCCTATTTTTGCATTGAAATCTCCCATAATTATTTTCAAGTGCTGCTTACCTTTATTATTTAGATCACAAATTTCCTCATAAAATTCTTCAATTTCTTCTTCAGGATGACTTGTGGTGGGTGCATAAGTTTGAATAATCTGAGCCTGGTATCTTTTCGAGAGTTGGATAACAAGTCGTGCAGCTCTGTCAGAGGAACTTTCAACTTCTACAACTTTATCCTTCAGTTTATTATTAATCCAACACCACTAGTTCTGCCAGTATCTGTCCCACGATAGTAGAAGAGATGTCCACTTTTCAGTTCGATGAGATCTTCTCCTTTTCTCCTTACCTCACTTAGCCCCACGATGTCCCACTTGATCCTTTGTAGTTCCTCTTCCAATTCAAGAAGCCTTTAATCAGAAGATAGGGAGCGTCCGTTATACGTAGCCAAGGTCAGCATCAGATGGCAGCCTAGTCCGGTCCTCCGGGGATTCTTAGCACCCTCTGCCTTCATGTCGCACTGGCCGCTGCCTTGGCCAGGTACATTCCAGCTGCCGGAGACTGAGGGCCAAGATTTAAGTTGTGGAGTCATTTTGGAGGGGTTTGGCCATAACTCACCACGCTGGCCAAGCGGGTTGGTGAGTGTGGGATAGAATTTCCTCTAATCCCGATGGTATAGTTATACCGCTATTGGCGGTCGTCAGAGCCCCTTTAGTGGGAACAGGATGCACCACGAGAAGGCGGGGTTGACATTTGTCAGGGTGAGGCTGTGATGTTACGCATCACCTGACCTTACATCCCACTGTATATATATATAAATATGTTAAGACCTTAGGGTCAATAGTTAAAAACTACAAACTTAATTCTACGAGTTACATTCCTGTAATTACTACATGTTCTTGTGATGAACATAAAGAAACAGTTCACTATGATAGGAACTACAACCATATTATCACTGGAAACTTGAGTTTTGTTGAAAATGAAAAGCTTAGGAATTTATTAGAGTATGGTTCTAAATTTAGACCTTCCTTCAGAATTTCCAAAGAAAGGATTCTTGAGAGCTTCACTCAAGATGTTAACAGGTACATTGTAAAAACCAGTTTAACACACAATCAGCCTATTGAGGCCTTCGCAGAATGGAAATATCACGTAATCAATAGCTTCACTTGTGAGTTGGCAGGTCTGGACTTTTGTTTCGACAGAAATCTCTTTTTCTCTGGAGATGCTAAAAGGTCACTCTCCAAACTACAAGACCTATTTATTTTTACCACTACGGATAAAGCTAGCAATAATTTTGCAATTATCTGTAAGAAGTTCTATTTTGAATTGTTAACTATGGAACTCAATAATAGAGTAACGTACGAGCCCGTCAGTTATTCTACCAAGCAGTTAGAAAATCGGTTTAAGGCATTCTTCAAGAAACTTAAAATTCCACAAACTAGAAGATATGAGCCTGAATTTCCATTTCTTTTTGCAACGGTTAAGTTTCATAAAGATCCTGTAAAGTTCAGGTTCATAGCTAGTGGAGTAAGGAGTCATAAAAAGAAAATAGATCTTGCTTTTGAAGATGTCTTAAAGAAGGTTTTGAAACACATTAGAAACTGTACTAATTTGATGTACAGAGATTTTTGGATAATTAATAATAATGCAGAAGTAATTTCTACTATACTCAAAGTATGTCCCTTAGATATTAATAGTTATGATTTTGAGAACCTATATACTAATCTGCCTCTATCAGATATAATCACTACCTTTAAAGAGCTGTATGCAGAATTTAAACTTAACCAATTTGTTAATGTAGGAGCTTGGAACTCTTATCTCAATTGCTGCATAAAAAATAACCATATCTTATATAATAATACTCTCTATAAGCAAGTGAACGGTATTCTCATGGGAACATCAACCTCCACGAATATCGCTAATCTATTCCTGTTCTTTAAGGAATATAAATTCATTAAAAATCACCCCACCTGCTCAGATAACTACCTTTACACATTTAGATATATTGATGATCTGCTGTGTATCAATAATTCAGAAGTTATAGAGAGTGATTTTGATAATATCTATCCTAGCTCTCTTAACTTATGTAAAACCAACCACAGTAATCAGGAACTTGAGTTCCTAGACTTAAGCATTAAGCTCAACAGAGGTAACCCATCTATTAGCCTCTTTGATAAAAGAGTTAATTTTCCTTTCAAAGTAATTAAATATCTACACTGGAATAATAACATATCAACCAAAGTAATTGAGAATGTACTAATTTCTCAGGTCCTAAGAATTTCAAGAATTTGCAGCAATAATTTGGACTTCAATTACCACATTAATATACTATTAGATAGTTTTCTAGAGAACGAAATTCCTTCTTCTTTTATCAAAAGAACTTTAAGAAAAATTATTCTGAATAATAGAGTAAGGTTGGCAGATCTGCTTTAATTTTCTACACAGTTAATAATATGATTCTGACCAATCAAAGCCGTAAGGAAGTTGGCTAGAGGATGCCTATTAACTACTAAATGGAACCTTAGTGCTATGGATATGAAGGTCCTATTAAAACAAAAAATTAAATAATATAGACAAAATCACAAAAAAAGCTTAAAAATCTGCTTATAAAAGAAAATAAAAACAAATAAAAAAGAAAACTAGTTATTCATCACTAGGATAGCTATACTAAAAATAGCAAAACTAACATTAAAATTAATAAGATTCTGAATAATCTATAGAAGCTCACTAAGGTGATTTAATACATGCAAAGATTATTAAATACACCACTTGTGTATTTTGTAATATTTCTCATGTATTCTGGAGAGTTAATTCTGCTCTTTCTGATCATACAGATCCACAGTCTTAAGTATATATATATTTTTTCTCCGGTTAAAATCTCCGCGAGTTGGTTTCTTTCAGTATGAGGAGGCCATCAGCCCCACCCACACTGCCCCCCAGCGACTAGGGAGTGGCAGAAGTGTTAGGACCCTTGGGGAAGAGGTCAGCCATGTTTTTCTCTTATGTGGAGAAAGTTTAGTTGCATAAGAGGTAAGCTCTCTTCCTTGTCTTTGGGTTTTAAGTTCAATGTTTGTATTTCTTGTACTTTTTTCTCTGTTGTTTTTTGCTTTTCAGCTTTTAGGCACTGGCTTGTCTGTTAACATTTTTGCGGGTTTTAACTCTTTCTTTTCTTGGTAACTTTGCGCGTCTTTTAGGAAACTTAGGCACAGCAGATGGCTAAGCTTAGTTCCTTTTCTTTGCGCTGTATTTTCAAAGTAGTTAAGTTCTTAATAACTACTTAATTATGCACTTAAAACACTGCTGAAATACTTTGTACATATTGCAACTAATTGTTTATGTCATATAACTTTCACAAAGCTTTTCTTTAGTTAATTGTTGTCTTTAATTTATTCTCGTTTCTGTGTTGTCAGAAATTGTAGAGTAGGTGGTTTTAGAATCTAGTTTTCTTTCAAAAATCTGAGGTTTAAAGAATTAATATTTCCTTTTTTAACTGCAATGTAAAAATTTGGATTTCTTTTGCATTGCCTTTCAGGTTTAAATTCTCTCTCAGGCAAACTTGGCATTTCGTTATAGCTGAAAATTATTTCTAATTATCATGTCACTCTCACAGCTTGAGTTCTCTTTAATCTTCTTCTCTCTGTTTAATAGTAACAGATGAAGAGCATGGGTCGGGCCATGAAGGTTATGGATGCAAGCGAAATTCTTAACTAGAGCTAGGTCATACAACTCTGCGGAGGTCATGACATGTATATATTTTTTAAAACAATTTTTGGTGGGCTTGTTACTTGCATCTATGGCCTTGCAGAAACCCATTTCCAACTAGGTCTTTGTGGAAGTGAGAAAATGCAGAGTTTTTGCTGGTCCTTGATAAAGCCAAGGCTCAGTATACTCGACACTTTCTACATTCAGTTGTTTTATTTTATTTTTTTATTTTTTCTCCTTTTACTCACACCGGTAGATGCATAACCTTTTCTATGTTGTACTTGGTATGAGTCAAATATATATATATATATATTTTTTGCTTAGGTCTCTTCTTAATAGAATATATATATATATATATATATATATAGGGATGTAAGGTCGGGTGATGCGTAACATCACAGCCTCTCCCTGACAAATGTCAACCCCGCCTTCTCGTGGTGCATCCTGTTCCCACTAAAGGGGCTCTGACGACCGCCAATAGCGGTATAACTATACCATCGGGATTAGAGGAAATTCTATCCCACACTCACCAACCCGCTTGGCCAGCGTGGTGAGTTATGGCCAAACCCCTCCAAAATGACTCCACAACTTAAATCTTGGCCCTCAGTCTCCGGCAGTTGGAATGTACCTGGTCAAGGCAGCGGCCAGTGCGACATGAAGGCAGAGGGTGCTAAGAATCCCCGGAGGACCGGGACTAGGCTGCCATCTGATGCTGACCTTGGCTACGTATAACGGACACTCCCTATCTTCTGATTAAAGGCTTCTTGAATTGGAAGAGGAACTACAAAGGATCAAGTGGGGCATCGTCGGGCTAAGTGAGGTAAGGAGAAAAGGAGAAGATCCCATTGAACTGAAAAGTGGACATCTCTTCTACTATCGTGGGACAGATACTGGCAGAACTAGTGGTGTTGGATTAATAATAAACAAGAAACTGAAGGATAAAGTTGTAGAAGTTGAAAGTTCCTCTGACAGAGCTGCACGACTCGTTATCCAACTCTCGAGAAGATACCAGGCTCAGATTATTCAAACTTATGCACCCACCACAAGTCATGCTGAAGAAGAAATTGAAGAATTTTATGAGGAAATTCGTGATCTAAATAATAAAGGTAAGCAGCACTTGAAGATAATTATGGGAGATTTCAATGCAAAAATAGGGCAACGGCAACAGAATGAAACTTCAGTAGGTAAATTCGGTCACGGCAACAGAAACCAGCGTGGAAATACTCTCGTAGAGTTTGCAGAGGCAGAAGGGTTTTTCATCTTGAACTCCTTTTTTCAAGAAAAAAGCCACACAGAAAATGGACATGGAGACATCCAAATGGGATGACAAGTGAAATTGATTTTATTATGTGACAAGTGAAATTGATTTTATTATTATACAAAAAATTGTCATAGAAGACTGCAGTGTGCTAAACAAGTTCAACACAGGCAGTGACCATAGATTGGTGAGATGTAAGATGCACCTCAACACTAAACTCGAACATAGCAAGCTCATAAGACAAACAAAATGTATTGACATAACCAACCTTAAAAAACACCATAATACCTTCAAGTTGGAACTGAAGAACAGATTCTCTGCTTTAGAAGGCCTAACATCGGAAGAAGTGGATATTTCTGAAGTTAACAGAAAAGTAACCAAAGCTCTTATGGAAACAGCAACAAAATTAGCTGGGTCTAAGAACAAATTGCATGTGAACAAATTATCAGGAAAACCAAAATGTTGATGCAAAAAAGAAGACTGATGAGGACAACTAAAGAAGATGTGACTTCCAAAGTGGAATATATAGAGCTATGCAAGACAGTACGAAAAGTATCACTGAAGACGCAAGGAAATTCAACTGTGAACTAGTAAGGAAAGCAATTGAAAACAACCAAAGCCTAAAGATAGCAAAGGGACATCTCAGTAAGGGGAAAAAAACAGATTATGGCACTGAGAAAAGAAGATGGTTCTGTAACAAGAAATAGAAGCAAAATTTTGACAAGAGTGAAAGATTTCTACTCCAAATTATATGAAAGGGATGATACATGTACTCCAGACATCATGAAAGGTACCAGTACCAGAGTTCTTCCAGTCCTTCCAGCAGAAGTAGCACATGCAATCAAGAACATGAAGCGGGGAAATGCTCCAGGAGAAGATGGAATTACTGTAGACATCATACAAGAAGCAAGTGGAGAAATCGAAACAGTACTCTGCCCAAATTTTCACTCGATGCCTTAATGAAGGGAAAATTCCTGAGGATTGGAACAACGCTACAATGATCTTGCTACATAAAAAAGGTGACATTGAGGATCTCAGGAACTACAGACCTATCAGCCTCCTATCAGTGGTTCATAAAATCTTCACTAAAGTTCTTTCACACCACTTGAAGGTGACACTGGACATGGCTCAACCGAGAGAACAAGCTGGATTCAGGAGTGGCTACAGCACAATAGATCATATCCACGTACTGAGAGAACTAATTGAAAGAGCGAGGGAATATGAACTTCCATTGTGCATGGCTTTTATCGATTATGAAAAAGCATTTGATTCGATGAAACAATCAGCAGTTGCAATGGCTCTGAAATCCTGCGGTATTGAAGATGCATACATTAATATTATTAATAACATCTATGAAAATGCAAGTGCAAAGATTCGGCTGTTTGAAAATACAACACACATAAAAATTGGAAAAGGAGTGAGACAAGGTGACACCATATCTCCGAAGCTCTTTAATGCCACATTGGAAAATGTCTTTCAATCACTGAACTGGGAAAACAAAGGGATAAAGATTAATGGAGATTATCTAACCCACCTTCGTTTTGCTGATGACAGTCATTTTTGCAACTACCCCATCAGAGCTACAGAGTATGATCCAGGAACTTGCTGACAAGAGTAAAGAAGTGGGATTAAAAATGAACTTTCAGAAGACAAAAGTGATGTACAATGCTTTTACAAGAAATGAAGATTTATCGATTGATGGAGAAAAGCTGGAGATAACAGACACGTACGTTTATCTTGGACAGCAGATATCAAGTGAGGGTCACATTGGTGAAGAAATTAATTGGCGTACAAAACTTGCCTGGAGAGCTTTTGGAAGAAACAGCATAATTTTCAAGGGCAATATGCCATTATGTCTTAAAAGAAAAGTGTTTGATCAATGCATCCTTCCAGTGCTTACGTATGGTGCAGAGACGTGGACCTTAGCTAAAAGAGACATACAAAGGCTGCAGACAACTCAAAGCAGCATGGAGAGGTGCATGCTTGGTGTAACCAGGAGGGATAAGAAGAGGAACACGTGGATCCGAAAATGACAAGAGTGGAAGACATCATGATCAGAGTTAAATCCCTGAAATGGCAATGGGCTGGACATACTGCCAGAAGAACAGACCATCGATGGACAGCCGAAATTTTAGATTGGATTCCAAGGGACGGGAAAAGACCCAGAAGAAGACCACATGGAAGATGGGTGGATGAAATTCGAAAGTATGCGGGAGTGACATGGAGGAGACTGGCACAAGACAGACCGTTGTGGAGGAAACTTGGGGAGACCTTCGTCCAGCAGTGGATTGATAATGGTTGATGATGATATATATATATACAACTCAAAGAAGCATGGAGAGGTGCATACTTGGTGTAACCAGGAGAGATAAGAAGAGGAACTCGTGGATCCGAAAAATGACAACAGTGGAAGACATCATGATCAGAGTTAAATCCCTGAAATGGCAATGGGCTGGACATACTGCCAGAAGAACAGATCATCGATGGACAGCCGAAATTTTAGATTGGATTCCAAGGGACAGGAAAAGACCCAGAAGAAGACCACATGGGAGACGGGTGGATGAAATTCGAAAGTATGCAGGGGTGACATGGAGGAGACTGGCACAAGACAGACCGTTGTGGAGGAAACTTGGGGAGACCTTCGTCCAGCAGTGGATTGATAATGGTTGACAATGATGATGATATATATATATATATATAGAGAGAGAGAGAGAGAGAGAGAGAGAGAGAGAGAGAGAGAGAGAGAATGAAAATATTACAGAACAAAAATACAAAAATTTTAAAACAAGTGAAAACTGGAACAGGTTGCCGTCATCAGGAGAGCATCAACCTGTGGGAGTGGCCTTTCTAGTACCAACAAAACGACAAGGCAAGCCAAAATTGTCGGTTGGTCATGCTCCCTAGGCCACAAAACCAAATGCTAATAAGCACAAAAATTCCAAGAATCAAATTTATAAAACTAAAAAAAGAATTAAAAGCTTACCGGCAGAACAAAACCCGCCATGACAAAAAGTCAAACAAGACTGAACAGAGCACCCACAAGAACCCAAATATATACACGCATAAAAAAAGGTGGTCACAGTAATCAACTACCTGGTAAGCCAAAAAATGTGTGAATTGACAAGATGCAAAACTGTGTGTGTGTATGTAGATAAGATCTTCAGCTATTAGGGACCCACCAAATAGCACTTTATGTTACCTATATATTTAAAATTGTTAGGTCCTAGGTTAATAAAGCATGTCAATGTGTAATTTGAAACTCTTGGACACCGAATTATAGTTCAAAATTAAATGGTTAAAATGATGTCTAAAGAAATTTTTAGGAAAATTGTTAGATTGCAATTTAGAAAGAAGAGCTTTCAGATTTTTTTTTTTTTTTTACAAGTAAGAGCTGTGTAGAGCAAATTTTAGCTATTCTATGAAACTGAAAGATGAGTAGATTGCAATGTATAACTTTTGCAATATTGGATGACCAGTGAGTGTAGTGAATGATATCAAACTCAAAAGAGTTTCTTTTATCAATTAAATTCACCACACCTCGTCCCTCCTCGTCCACCTGAACCTCAAAATCGAGGTAACAAACGTAAGTAGACGATCTGTTGGTTTTTTCTAAGGTAAGGTCATCAGGATACAAGTAAGTGGCGCAACGCAAAAGTCCGGAATATTAATGACAATGACACAACCACCACATTAACATTCCGGACTTTAAGGAGCATGACCAACAAACAATTTTGGCTTGCCTTGTCGTTTTGTTGGTACTAGAAAGGCCACTCCCACAGGTTGATGCTCTCCTGATGATGGCAACCTGTTCCAGTTTTCACTTGTTTTGAAATTTTTGTATTTTTGTTCTGTAATATTTTCATTTTATATAAGCTACTACATGGGGTTTAGCTGCCTTCGGCGCTTCTCATGGTATTAGCCTTTTTTGTCTAATTTGTTTTGTGTTAAAATAATTTATTTATAAAGTAATTTTTTTGTTTTATTTATGTACTATTTATATCATCATTGTCAACCATTATCAATCCACTGCTGGACGAAGGTCTCCCCAAGTTACCACCAGAACAGTCTGTCTTGTGCTAGTCTCCTCCATGTCACTCCCGCATACTTTCGAATTTCATCCACCCATCTCCCATGTGGTCTTCTTCTGGGTCTTTTCCTGTCCCTTGGAATCCAATCTAAAATTTCGGCTGTCCATCGATGGTCTGTCCTTCTGGCAGTATGTCTAGCCCATTGCCATTTCAGGGATTTAACTCTGATCATGATGTCTTCCACTCTTGTCATTTTTCGGATCCACGAGTTCCTCTTCTTATCTCTCCTGGTTACACCAAGCATGCACCTTTCCATGCTTCTTTGAGTCATCTGCAGCCTTTGTATGTCTCTTTTAGTTAAGGTCCACGTCTCTGCACCATACGTAAGCACTGGAAAAATGCATTGATCAAAAACTTTTCTTTTAAGACATAATGGCATATTGCTCTTGAAATTTATGCTGTTTCTTCCAAAAGCTCTACAGGCAAGTTTTGTACGCCGATTAATTTCTTCATCAATGTGACCCTTACTTGATATCTGCTGTCCAAGATAAACGTACGTGTCTGTTATCTCCAGCTTTTCTCCGTCAATCGATAAATCTTCATTTCTTGTAAAAGCATTGAACATCACTTTTGTCTTCTGAAAGTTCATTTTTAATCCCACTTCCTTACTCTTGTCAGCAAGTTCCTGGTTCATGCTCTGCAGCTCTGATGGGGTAGTTGCAAAAATGACTACATCATCAGCAAAACGAAGGTGGGTTAGATAATCTCCATTAATCTTTATCCCTTTGTTTTCCCAGTTCAGTGATTGAAAGACATTTTCCAATAGGGCATTAAAGAGCTTCGGAGATATGGTGTCACCTTGTCTCACTCCCTTTCCAATTTTTATGTGCGTTGTATTTTCAAACAGCCAATTCTTTGCACTTGCATTTTCATAGATGTTATTATTAATATTAACGTATGCACTTCAATACCGCAGGATTTCAGAGCCATTGTAACTGCTGATGGTTTCACCGAATCAAAAGCTTTTTCATAATCGATAAAAGCCATGCACAATGGAAGTTCATATTCCTCGCTATTTCAATTAGTTCTCTCAGTACATGTATATTATCTATTGTGCTGTAGCCACTCCTGAATCCAGCTTGTTCTCTCGGTTGAGCCATGTCCAGTGTTACCTTCAAGTGGTGTGAAAGAACTTTAGTGAAGATTTTATAAACCACTGATACGAGGCTGATAGGTCTGTAGTTCCTAAGATCCTCAATGTCACCTTTTTTATGTAGCAGGATCATTGTAACGTTGTTCCAATCCTCAGGAATTTTCCCTTCATTAAAGCATGGAGTGAAAATTTGGGCAAGTATTGTTTCGATTTCTCCACTTGCTTCTTGTATGATGTCTACAGTAATTCCATCTTCTCCTGGAGCTTTTCTCCGCTTCATGTTCTTGATTGCATGTGTAACTTCTGCTGGGAGGACTGGAAGAACTCTGGTACTGGTACCTTTCATGATGTCTGGAGTACATACATCATCCTTTTCATATAATTTGGAGTAGAAATCTTTCACTCTTGTCAAAATTTCACCTCTATTTCTTGTTACAGAACCATCTTCTTTTCTCAGTGCCATAATCTGTTTTCTTCCCTTGCTGAGATGTCCCTTTGCTATCTTTAGGCTTTGGTTGTTTTCAATTGCTTTCCTCACCAGTTCACAGTTGAATTTCTTTACGTCTTCAGTGATACTTTTTCGTACACTCTTGCATAGCTTTATATATTCCCCTTTGGAAGTCACATCTTCTTTAGTTGTCCTCATCTCTCTTCTTTTTTGTATCAACATTTTGGTTTTTCCTGATTATTTGTTCACATGCAACTTGTTCTTAGACCCAGCTAATTTTGTTGCTGTTTCCATAAGAGCTTTGGTTACTTTTCTGTTAACTTCAGAAATATCCACTTCTTCCGATGTTAGGCCTTCTAAAGCAGAAAGTCTGTTCTTCAGTTCCAACTTGAAGGTATTATGGTGTTTTTTAAGGTTGGTTATGTCAATATATTTTGTGTCTTATGAGCTTGCCACATTCGAGTTTAGTGTTAAGGTTCATCTTACATCTCACCAATCTATCTATGGTCACTAGTGTTGAACTTGTTTAGCACACTGCAGTATTCTATGACAAATTTTTTGTTACACATAATAAAATCAATTTCACTTGTCGTCCCATTTGGATGTCTCTATGTCCATTTCCTGTGTGGCTTTTTCTTGAAAAAGGAGTTCAAGATGAAAAACCCTTCTGCCTCTGCAAACTCAACGAGAGTATTTCCACGCTGGTTTCTGTTGCCGTGACCGAATTTACCTACTGAAGTTTCATTCTGTTGCCGTTGCCCTATTTTTGCATTGAAATCTCCCATAATTATCTTCAAGTGCTGCTTACCTTTATTATTTAGATCACGAATTTCCTCATAAAATTCTTCAATTTCTTCTTCAGGATGACTTGTGGTGGGTGCATAAGTTTGAATAATCTGAGCCTTGTATTTTTTCGAGAGTTGGATAACGAGTCGTGCAGCTCTGTCAGAGGAACTTTCAACTTCTACAACTTTATCCTTCAGTTTTTTGTTTATTATAAATCCAACACTACTAGTTCAGCCAGTATCTGTCCCACGATAGTAGAAGAGATGTCCACTTTTCAGTTCAATGAGATCTTCTCCTTTTCTCCTTACCTCACTTAGCCAGACGATGTCCCACTTGATCCTTTGTAGTTCCTCTTCCAATTCAAGAAGCCTTGAATCAGGAGATAGGGAGGGTCCATTATATGTAGCCAAGGTCAGCATCAGATGGCAGCCTAGTCCGGTCCTCCGGGGATTCTTAGCACCCTCTGCCATCATGTCGCACTGGCCGCTGCCTTGGCCAGGTACATTCCAGCTGCCGGAGACTGAGGGCCAAGATTTAAGTTGTGGAGTCATTTTGGAGGGGTTTGGCCATAACTCACCACGCTGGAAAAGCGGGTTGGTGACTGTGCGATAGCATTTCCTCTTAATCCCGATGGTATAGTTATACCGCTATTGGCGGTCATCAGATATATATATATATATATATCTACAGCACAATAGATCATATCCACGTACTGAGAGAACTAATTGAAAGAGCGAGGGAATATGAACTTCCATTGTGCATGGCTTTTATCGATTATGAAAAAGCCTTTGATTCGGTGAAACCATCAGCAGTTGCAATGGCTCTGAAATCCTGCGGTATTGAAGATGCATACATTAATATTATTAATAACATCTATGAAACTGCAAGTGCAAAGATTCGGCTGTTTGAAAATACAACACACATAAAAATTGGAAAAGGAGTGAGACAAGGTGACACCATATCTCCGAAGCTCTTTAATGCCACATTGGAAAATGTCTTTCAATCACTGAACTGGGAAAACAAAGGGATAAAGATTAATGGAGATTATCTAACCCACCTTCGTTTTGTTGATGACAGTCATTTTTGCAACTACCCCATCAGAGCTACAGAGTATGATCCAGGAACTTGCTGACAAGAGTAAAGAAGTGGGATTAAAAATGAACTTTCAGAAGACAAAAGTGATGTACAATGCTTTTACAAGAAATGAAGATTTATCGATTGATGGATAGAAGCTGGAGATAACAGACACGTACGTTTATCTTGGACAGCAGATATCAAGTGAGGGTCACATTGATGAAGAAATTAATCGGCGTACAAAACTTGCCTGGAGAGCTTTTGGAAGAAACAGCATAATTTTCAAGAGCAATATGCCATTATGTCTTAAAAGAAAAGTGTTTGATCGATGCATCCTTCCAGTGCTTACGTATGGTACAGAGACGTGGACCTTAGCTAAAAGAGACATACAAAGGCTGCAGACAACTCAAAGAACCATGGAGAGGTGCATGCTTGGTGTAACCAGGAGAGATAAGAAGAGGAACACGTGGATCCGAAAAATGACAAGAGTGGAAGACATCATGATCAGAGTTAAATCCCTGAAATGGCAATGGGCTGGACATACTGCCAGAAGGACAGACCATCGATGGACAGCCGAAATTTTAGATTGGATTCCAAGGGACAGGAAAAGACCCAAAAGAAGACCACATGGAAGATGGGTGGATGAAATTCGAAAGAATGCGGGAGCGACATGGAGGAGACTGGCACAAGACAGACCGTTGTGGAGGAAACTTGAGGAGACCTTCGTCCAGCAGTGGATTGATAATGGTTGACAATGATGATGATCATCATCATCATCATTGTCAACCATTATCAATCCACTGCTGGACGAAGGTCTCCTCAAGTTTCCTCCACAACGGTCTGTCTTGTGCCAGTCTCCTCCATCATCATCATCATTGTCAACCATTATCAATCCACTGCTGGACGAAGGTCTCCCCAAGTTTCCTCCACAACGGTCTGTCTTGTGCCAGTCTCCTCCATCATCATCATCATTGTCAACCATTATCAATCCACTGCTGGACGAAGGTCTCCCCAAGTTTCCTCCACAACGGTCTGTCTTGTGCCAGTCTCCTCCATGTCACTCCCGCATACTTTCGAATTTCATCCACCCATCTTCCATGTGGTCTTCTTCTGGGTCTTTTCCTGTCCCTTGGAATCCAATCTAAAATTTCGGCTGTCCATCGATGGTCTGTTCTTCTGGCAGTATGTCCAGCCCATTGCCATTTCAGGGATTTAACTCTGATCATGATGTCTTCCACTCTTGTCATTTTTCGGATCCACGTGTTCCTCTTCTTATCTCTCCTGGTTACACCAAGCATGCACCTCTCCATGCTTCTTTGAGTTGTCTGCAGCCTTTGTATGTCTCTTTTAGCTAAGGTCCACGTCTCTGCACCATACGTAAGCACTGGAAGGATGCATTGATCAAACACTTTTCTGTTAAGACATAATGGCATATTGCTCTTGAAAATTATGCTGTCTCTTCCAAAAGCTCTCCAGGCAAGTTTTGTACGCCGATTAATTTCTTCACCAATGTGACCCTCACTTGATATCTGCTGTCCAAGATAAACGTATGTGTCTGTTATCTCCAGCTTTTCTCCAGCAATCGATAAATCTTCATTTCTTGTAAAAGCATTGAACATCACTTTTGTCTTCTGAAAGTTCATTTTTAATCCCACTTCTTTACTCTTGTCAGCAAGTTCCTGGATCATACTCTGTAGCTCTGATGGGGTAGTTGCAAAAATGACTGTGTCATCAGCAAAACAAAGGTGGGTTAGATAATCTCCATTAATCTTTATCCCTTTGTTTTCCCAGTTCAGTGATTGAAAGACATTTTCCAATGTGGCATTAAAGAGCTTCGGAGATATGGTGTCACCTTGTCTCACTCCTTTTCCAATTTTTATGTGTGTTGTATTTTCAAACAGCCGAATCTTCGCACTTGCATTTTCATAGATGTTATTAATAATATTAATGTATGCATCTTCAATACCGCAGGATTTCAGAGCCATTGCAACTGCTGATGGTTTCACCGAATCAAAGGCTTTTTCATAATCGATAAAAGCCATGCACAATGGAAGTTCATATTCCCTCGCTCTTTCAATTAGTTCTCTCAGTACGTGGATATGATCTATTGTGCTGTAGCCACTCCTGAATCCAGCTTGTTCTCTCGGTTGAGCCATGTCCAGTGTCACCTTCAAGCGGTGTGAAAGAACTTTAATGAAGATTTTATAAACCACTGATAGGAGGCTGATAGGTCTGTAGTTCCTGAGATCCTCAATGTCACCTTTTTTATGTAGCAAGATCATTGTAGCGTTGTTCCAATCCTCAGGAATTTTCCCTTCATTAAGGCATCGAGTGAAAATTTGGGCGAGTACTGTTTCGATTTCTCCACTTGCTTCTTGTATCTTGTATGATGTCTACAGTAATTCCATCTTCTCCTGGAGCTTTTCCCCGCTTCATGTTCTTGATTGCATGTGCAACTTCTGCTGGAAAGAAGTTGCACATGCAATCTAGAACATGAAGAACTCTGGTACTGGTACCTTTCATGATGTCTGGAGTACATGTATCATCCCTTTCAAATAATTTGGAGTAGAAATCTTTCACTCTTGTCAAAATTTTGCCTCTATTTCTTGTTACAGAACCATCTTCTTTTCTCAGTGCCATAATCGGTTTTCTTCCCTTACTGAGATGTCCCTTTGCTATCTTTAGGCTTTGGTTGTTTTCAATTGCTTTCCTTACTAGTTCACAGTTGAATTTCCTTACGTCTTCAGTGATACTTTTTCGTACTGTCTTGCATAGCTCTATATATTCCACTTTGGAAGTCACATCTTTAGTTGTCCTCATCTCTCTTCTTTTTTGCATCAACATTTTGGTTTTTCCTGATAATTTGTTCACATACAATTTGTTCTTAGACCCAGCTAATTTTGTTGCTGTTTCCATAAGAGCTTTGGTTACTTTTCTGTTAACTTCAGAAATATCCACTTCTTCCAATGTTAGGCCTTCTAAAGCAGAGAATCTGTTCTTCAGTTCCAATTTGAAGGTATTATGGTGTTTTTTAAGGTTGGTTATGTCAATACATTTTGTTTGTCTTATGAGCTTGCTGCGTTCGAGTTTAGTGTTGAGGTGCATCTTACATCTCACCAATCTATGGTCACTGCCTGTGTTGAACTTGTTTAGCACACTGCAGTCTTCTATGACGAATTTTTTGTTACACATAATAAAATCAATTTCACTTGTCGTCCCATTTGGATGTCTCCATGTCCATTTCCTGTGTGGCTTTTTCTTGAAAAAGGAGTTCAAGATGAAAAACCCTTCTGCCTCTGCAAACTCTACGAGAGTATTTCCACACTGGTTTCTGTTGCCGTGACCGAATTTACCTACTGAAGTTTCATTCTGTTGCCGTTGCCCTATTTTTACATTGAAATCTCCAACTTTATCCTGAAGGATAAAGTTGTAGAAGTTGAAAGTTCCTCTGACAGAGCTGCACGACTCGTTATCCAACTCTCGAGAAGATACCAGGCTCAGATTATTCAAACTTATGCACCCACCACAAGTCATGCTGAAGAAGAAATTGAAGAATTTTATGAGGAAATTCGTGATCTAAATAATAAAGGTAAGCAGCAGTTGAAGATAATATATATATATATATAAGTATAAATGAAGATTTATACCAAATTTTCTGTTTAACACATATCACAAACAAATTATAGGATTGCTTGGCTTGGGGCCTTATCATTTGAAAGAAGTTAATCCTGATCCAATTAATGCTGGGGGGAAAACTGCAACTGCGATACCAGGTGCTTAATTTTTTGCCAGTGATGAATCGTTCACTATTATTCGAGGTGGTCATCTACAATTAACAATGTTGGGCGCTATGCAGTTGTCCCGGTTTGGTGATCTAGCAAACTAGATAGTCTCTAGAAAACTTGTTAAAGGAATGGGAGTTGCAATGGATTTAGCTAGGAGTGCCGCAAGTGGCTGAAAAGTGACACACTTCAACATCTGGTGAACTTATAGGAACACAGAAGCTAGTACAATGCAAACCAAGCAATATAAAGGTCACCATAAAATACACTGCCAGAAAGTGAAAAAAGAATGCCATTTAAAATTACAGCTGCATTTATGAGATTTATGTCACAGCAACAATTTGTTAAAAAAGGAAAGTGATCGCACGTATGAAGTGATTCAAATGTTTATTTTACCTTTTAATGCATACTAAAGTGTACAGAAAGGCACATTTTAATAAGGTATCGCACCTCTTCCAGCAGCAATACAAGCTTCCAATCTTATATGCAATCAGTCGTATAAATGCTGGATATCACACTGGGGGATAGCATTCCATGCCTTTCAACTTGGACGTGTAATTCAGAGATGGTCACTGCCTGCCAAGGTCCACGGAAGAGTTTTTGTCTGATTCAGTCCCAGACATGCTTGATTGGAGACAAGTCCAAAGAGCATGCTGGCCAAGGGAATTGATGCACAGCCTGAAGAGCATGTTGATTGCCCTGAAGAAGTGTGGGCTGGCATTATTCTGCTGGAACATCTCATTTGGGATTGCACTCAAAAATGGCAGTACGACCGGCTGCACAGTGTTACTAACGTACATACTGCTATTCAGTGTACCCAGTACAAACACCAGAGTCGTACGTGAGTGATAGCTAATTACTCCCTACACCGTGATGCTTGGCATGGGGCCTGTGTGTCATTGGCAGAAGAACAATAGCAGAAGCCACTCACCTTGTCGCCTTCGGAAGTGTACCGACCGTCAGATGCTCCCAAGCAGAATGGGCTTTTATCACTGAAGACCACAAACCACCATTCTTCTCTGCAATGAACTCATTCTTGACACCACCATAAACATGCTCGACAGTGACCAGGGTTCAGTGGTAACTGTGCCTGTAGTCCTGCTTCCAACAAATGATTCCATATCATTCTGGTATACACTCTTGGTATGACAGAGGATCGAATTTGTGACATTGTAGCTGTATGCTCTACCAATTGCGCCCTCCCAATACACCGCGATCCTCTCATGCGTCCGTAACTCTGTGTTGCCCGGAACCATGTCTGCAAGTGTGCAAATGCTCCTCTGACAACCGACACCATCTTACCACAGCAGATACCTCTCGTCCCACTCAGTCAGCAATTTCACAGAAGAACCAACTTCCTTCCTACAGACCCACTACACGGCCTTACTCAAACTCCAATAACTGAACAAATGTTGTGAGCCTGTATCATCTAGGCATGGTAGCTTCTTCAACGAGCACTGAACAACACGACACTAGATGAATGGCTTCATCCTACACGCCATAGTCTTAAACATGCACTGCATACATTTGCATGTTGTTGTCCGCAGTGACATCATTATTTCATCCAATGACATTCCAACTTAGATCACAGTTTCTGCTGCCTTTAACAATTAACATATTATAATATGATGTTCCTACTGGCATTCCTACAGGGTGTTCTTTTTTCACTTTCTGGCAGTGTGTATATCTTTTTAAATATTCAATGTATAAGACTCATTTCAGTAATAAATCACACCTTATAAAATTCAGAGGATTTTCAAAGCCATTGTGTTGATTATAAGTTCCACTATATTTCAAAAATATCTGAAGTGAAGCATTGTTTCTCAGTAAAACACAAGTTTATCTTTGCCATTGGGTGAGGCCTATTTACAACATAGTAAGGTACTGCATGAAAAGTTTCTTGACTGAAAAAAGTAAAAAGTTCAGTAAAAACTTGAGGTTGAAGAAAAAGAAAGGTACTTTTTCTACAACCTCATGTTTTCACTGAATTTTTCTGCAGTATTTTGCTGTGAAATAAATCTAACCCAACAGTAAATGTAAGCTGTAAGATTTTTTTTTTCTGCTTTGGAGACTGACTTACTTATTTTTTCAATGAAGGGTTTTGCAACATTTGCCTTTATAGAATATGGATGATATGAATAAAAATTTAAAGGTTCCTTGAATAATTTTGTGAAGATATTTTCTCCTTCTATACACAAAGGTAGGATATTATTTAGTGAGAATCATGATGCAGAAGAGACAGGGAGTCCTCCAAGAGAATCTAATGGGTATCCCCTACATAATGTACCTTCCCGATGTATCCCTGTGCAAAATGGTTTTGAATCCTCTCTCGAATTGCATATGCGCAGCAGAGATGCAACCACACCTCATAGTCGGTAAGTGGTCTAAAACCATGTTTACAAATTTTGAGCAGTGTTGTTGGCTAAAAATAGAAGCTGCTAGAGGTCATAACATGAAGGAATGTTATGAAGGACTATGAAAAGCTTCTGGAGTATCTAGTTTACCATACAGCATGGTAGGAAGGTGGGTGGCAGCCTTCAAAAAAGGATGGAAAAATGTGACTTGTGCTTTTGGACACAGACAACGCCAAGGTGAGTGAAACTCAAGTGCTCACTTTGTCTGTATTGTTGAAGAAAGATCAGCGGTGGACAATTCATGAACTCACCCACAAGAGTAATCTTTCGCATATGACTGTGCTACATGTTTTGAAAAAAAAATGCCGAATGCAAAAAATCAAATCATGTTGGGTGCCTCATGCTTTAATTGATGTTGAGAAATGGCAGTGTCGAGGCAGCTCAATTCCATTTGGAATGGTACGAGTGCAAAGGGGACACAGTTCTACAATGTATCCTTGCGTTGGAGGAAGCATGAGCACAGTGCCCAATGAATGGATGCATTACAGCTCACCGCACCAGACAAAGGTCAAACAGAACCCCAGTAATATTAAGGTAATGATCATTGCCATCAATGACTGCGATAGCATTGTACTAACACATGCAGTACCTCCAGGACAGATGGTAAATGCAGCATATTATGCGCATTTCCTCGAACATAACCTGTGTTCAGTTCTCCTGAAGAAGTGGCATCATTTGCTGGAACATCAATAACTTTCCATGGCAACACTTGCTGCCATGTTGCTGGCTTTGTTACTGACCAGTAGTGTGCGGTCATTGTATGGAATGCATGCACTGCATGTCCTAATTAAATGCAAAAATTTGCTCTCTGAAAACAAAAGAATTACACAAAGAAAGCTTTGCACTGCCGTTTTTTTATCAGAAATTTGAACTAACTGAAAGTACCTGGTTTAGAAGAGTTTTATTTGTAACCATTCACATATTTGTGTGCATTTTAGCCGGAACTAAACAAAGTGCGAATGTGAACTTAACTTCGTATTAACGTTTCCGAACTCACATTAGATAGTGACGTGCTTGCCAGGGACATAACATTTGATGTGAAATCACTGTTGCATTTAGGGCTTGAGCAAATTACCAATCAGAGAACTGGAAATTAAGAAGAAGGTAGTGTAGAACACGTTAAGTTATGTATAAAAAGTTTAAGGCAAATATATTTCAGCCAATACTATGGCCTTCATTAGTGCGACTACGATTGGTTTTCGTTGCTAGATTGGAAAGGTAAGTTTTGTAATGGTAACTCCGGGTGACGTGATGCAATGAGGGATTTCCAGATGTAAGGAATGAAAATGAGAAGCTCAGAGTTGCAATTTTTGGAAAATAAAATTTCCAAACATTCTCTAAACCTCAGAGAATACCAATTTTGGAAGGGAGCCAACTTTTTAGTATCGGACCAAATTGGAATAGCAGAAGTGTTAGCCATGGTAAGAAGAGACAAGGAAGATGAAGGTTTTCCAAATTTCACATCAGATTTGTGTTCCTGAAGTATCAAGAGAATTTTCCGGAAAGAACTTCCTATGTACGCGGTTAATCCACCATTAGTTGTGATCAGAATTTTATACACTCCAGGTGAAGAAAGCGGAGGTCCTGGGTCTCTGTCATTACGGAGTATAACAGAAATTGAAGGGGAAGAACGAATGGCAAGTCTATATCCTTCTCTTTTGAAGATACTGATGAGTTTGTAGGCAGAAGGTTCATGGTAAGGGATTGAGCCAACAAACGTTAGTTCCTTTTGGTGAAACAGGTTGAAGAGCAACAACTGGTTTTTCTCAGCATTTTGAATTAATTTAGAAACCAGGAGAGGGGAAAGCCATGTTGAGTAGCGATCAAGCAGATGTTTGCTAATTCATTTGTTAGATTAACTTCAGTGTTACAAACCAAACGCGCTCGATGAATGAGAGACTTGAGGGCTGACAGTTTATATTGGTGGAAGGTATGAGAATTGAAAGGAATAATGCTATTGGTAGAAACTGGTTTTCGGTAGACAGAAGTGGAAAGAAGATTATTACATTTTGAGATGCTGACATCCAAGAAATTTATCTTGACATCAATTTCTTCATTAATAGTGAATCTAATGGACGGGAATTCTTCAGTGATTATATTTGTGAGTTGCAATAGATCTTTTTTAGGATGAGGCCAGGTGACAAAAATATCGTCGACATAACAGAGCCATAAGGTAGGTTGTTGGTCATGTTGCATCGCTATTGATTGCTCAATATTTTGCAGGTATACTTCAGCCAAAAGTGGGGAAAGAGGTGACCCCATCGGTACACCTTGGTTTTGTTGATAGTATTGATTATTATAAACGAAAAAACTGTTTTTTCGTTTATAATAATCAATCCTATAAATAAAATGAAAAAACTTTTTTCGTTTATAATAATCAATACTATAAAAAAAACGAAAAAACTGTCTTTTCGTTTATAATAATCAATACTATCAACAAAACCAAGGTGTACCGATGGGGTCACCTCTTTCCCCACTTTTGGCTAAAGTATACCTGCAAAATATTGAGCAATCAATAGTGATGCAACATGACCAACAACCTACCTTATGGCTCCGTTATGTCGACGATATTTTTGTCACCTGGCCTCATCCTAAAAAGATCTATTGCAACTCACAAATTTAATCACTGAAGAATTCTCGTCCATTAGATTCACTATTTATGAAGAAATTGATGGCAAGATAAATTTCTTGGATGTCAGCATCTCAAAATGTAATAATCTTCTTTCCACTTCTGCTTACCGAAAACCAGTTTCTACCAATAGCATTATTCCTTTCAATTCTCAAACCTTCCACCAATATAAACTGTCAGCCCTCAAAGTCTCTCATTCATCGAGCTCATTTGGTTTGTAGCACAGAAGTTAATCTAAAAAATTAATTAGCAAACATCCGCTTGATCGCTACTTAACATGGCTTTCCCCCTCTCCTGGTTTCTAAATTAATTCATAATGCTAAGAAAAAACCAGTTGTTGCTCTTCAACCTGTTTCACCTAAAAAGGAACTAACGTTTGCTGGCTCAATCCCTTACCATGAACCTTCTGCTTACAAACTCATCAGTATCTTCAAAAGAGAAGGAAATAGACTTGCCATTCGTTCTTCCCCTTCAATTTCTGTTACCCTCCGTAATGACAGAGACCCAAGACCTCCGCTTTCTTCGCCTGGAGTGTATAAAATTCTGATCACGACTAATGGTGGATTAACCACGTACATAGGAAGTTCCTTCCAGAAAATTCTCTCAAGACTTAAGGAACATAAATCTGATGTGAAATTTGGAAAACCTTCATCTTCCTTGTCTCTTCTTACCATGGCTGACACTTCTGCTATTCAAATTTGGAAAACCTTCATCTTCCTTGTCTCTTCTTACCATGGCTAACACTTCTGCTATTCCAATTTGGTCCGATACTAAAAAGTTGGCTCCCTTCCAAAATCAGTATGCTCTGAGGTTTAGAGAAAGTTTGGAAATTTTATTTTCCAAAAATTGCAACTCTGAGCTCCCCATTTTCATTCCTTACATCTGGAAATCCCTCATTGCATCACTCCACCCAGGGTTACCATTACAAAACTTACCTTTCCAATCTGGCAATGAAAACCAATCGTAGTCGCACTGAGGAAGGCCATAGTAATGGCTGAAATATATTTGCTTTAAACTTTTTATACGTAACTTAGCATGTTTTACACTACCTTCTTCTTAATTTGTTTGTTAGTTACGTGCATTGCCTACCACTCATTTAGAGAACTGGGGTCTGTTCCCTCAGTCCCCACTCTTTATTCCATTCCCACTAGGTTTGGAGCCTTCTTTAACTGCCATTACAAAATGCAAAAGAGAATGCTGCATCAACCAATGGAAAGTTTGTTTTCTTTTGACGGTGAGCATCTGCTATCTAGTGCATAGAGGAATCCCACTTATTCAGTTGGAAAATTGTACGGCTACATTTTTGTACATTCTTTGCCAACAAACTGCAAAAGGGGAATAAGGAAATAGATTATTCAAAATCAATAAGTCTTTTGACTCCCTAAGTTTCATAGAAAAATCCAAATGCATAAGTAATGAAGCACCAACCTCAAAGTTGAGTCACTTAATATCGTCATTAAGTATGCAGGTTAAACATACAAAAATATATAAATCATAATCAACCCCCCCCCATAACTATTCTATATAGAAAGCTTATAGGCTTAAAAAATTGTGATAAAAAAAGCACTGGGTTTCCTGAAATGAGCCTGAATACACTCAAACATATCCCACTCATTTTGATTTTGTTTGGTAAAAAAGTGAATCAAGGGTTTTTAGAATTGCTCAAAGCTTTGCAAGAACTTGGTTTGGATAAATACTTGAGGGAACTAATATGTTGTGCTATTAAATCACATGAATGAAAACCTATTCATGTAATATCAAACAGAAGTCACCAACCACTCTTTCCACGTTTATAAGTGAGTCACGGAAAAATTCTCATTGGCCGTATTAATTATTCATTTGCCTTCTAATTTTTTGTTCAGTTGGTGCTTACCATCTTTGGTGAATCCCCAGCACTGTGCGGGGCTCCAAGAAGCAATCCGCCAATTGGCTTGGCAGTTTGTGTATGCTAGTCTGGAGGAATTCGAGGCTGCTGTGGTACAGTGGAAGCATATCTGGTGTGTAACTGGAAGACCCTGGGTTCGATTCCCGGTGGCGGCCGATGAGAATTTTTCCGTGACTCACTTTTAAACGTGGAAAGAGCGTTGACTTCTGTTTGATGTTCCTAGTCCACGTCATATGTCTGTATTAACTATTCATAATGTAATATATGCAAAAACAAGACATATCATCTAAAAAAAATTCATAACAATTGAAAAAGTTCTACTGAAGATTTTGATGTTGAAACTGATGTTTTAAAGACACAGTAACAAACGCATAAAAAAAATTGCAAAATGGAAATAGTACGTTTTTTTGGTTTTTTTTTCACGTGCTTACACATAACGTTCACGCCACGCCACTGTTACCGACCTGTTCCATTTATGGGGGTTAGGAAGTGTTTTAAAACCCTCCCTATTCGCCTGACGTAAGTCCCAGTAACTTTGATTTGTTTCTGAAGATGAAAGCACTGCTTCAGGGAGATTCGTTTCAAGACCACCGACAACAGTTTAAGAGCTGTAGACCAGTCCATGGCAAAGATCAAACATTTTGCCTTGCTGATGGCCTACAAAGACTTCCACACAGATGGCAGTGAGTTTTCCATAATGCTGACGACAATATCAAAGGGATATAGCTGCCTAGAGTCAGATCCTATGTTATATTCCAATGTAACCATTACGTTTTCGCTAATAAATTTCCAATTCTTGTAGATAATCATATCTAAAAAATGTTTTCTTCTTTTGCTCCTCTAAAGTGAATTTACAGAAAACATCCAAATCACTGCATGTGTACAGAATTTTTTTCTGATAAAGAGAAACCACTTTGAAACTGCCAATAATGTCACATTGTTGAACAGTGAGCTGCTTGGTTTTCATGACACAATCTAGAGTGGAAGTTATTATAAAGTCTGACTCAGGTAGATTCATTAGTCAGGAATTTGGATAATGCTCTCTCTAAGTGGTACATTGGTGTGAACCTCCTGGACACAATTGGCCTCAATTGATAGCCGGTTTTGTGGTGTTCAAGTCTTCTGAAGAGTTTTGGGATCTGAGGGCCAGGTGGTAATTTGGCAGCTTTCTTGAGATCATTCGGAACAGCAGTTAGTCTTGCAGCTCTTTGTACCTGTGAAATCCAAGAATTTAGAGGGTTTGTTCGTAAAATGTAGATCCAGAATCGGATATACAGTAATATTCTCTAGTTTTTTATTGTAGTCTGCTGCATCCATAACTGCTATCTAGCCGGATTTGTTCGTTAGCATCAACATTATCGAGCAGTCATTTCTAAGGTTCGAAATCCAGAGGTGATTGTGAGATGAAGCAAAAAAACCCTGAACCCTGATCTCAATGATACATACATAAGTAATGCATGTTTATATATTATACTATATATATGTAATGTACAATACAGGGGCACCTTGTTTATATATTAAGTCCTGCCACTATGACATTCTAAAGTGTTTTTCATCAATTCTGCAATTAGCTCATTGAATCTTATGTAACGAAATTACTTGGTATAAACACTGTATATCTGCCAAAATGATAGAAGTAGCCTTCCTTTCAACATGCACAACAGTTTTGAATTTGGAACAGCATTTTCAATTAATTACTACTTCATATCATTTACAGAAATGACATGATTTTGAAAATTTCCAAATTCCTACACAAAACTTGAAGACCTGTATTTCCGGGTTTAGAATATTACAAAGACCTGGAATTTCGGGCTATACCTGGACAACAAACAGGCCTGGAAATCGTCCTTGGAATTTTAAAATTATTAAGAGATTGTTTTGGATTGTACCACAATTTTAACCTAGAGCAACACAGTTGGCACAATTCATCTTGGTTGTCTTCTGGAACTAATGATATTATCTCAAACTCAAAAATGACACTTTTTGGGTTTGGTCTCAGTTGGAAGCATAACTTTGCAGTTGCTCCAAGTTCCAAAACTTTAAATTCTTCTCAGGAGGTATAGCACTTGTTTTCCAATGACATGACGTCCTTCCTTCTTTTTCACTATCCTTGACAGGGTCTGGCAAAGAAATTTGTCCTTTCTCTTCTCAAACCCCGATCCTATGTGGGATATAAAAAAATTAGCTGCCTACTCCATGCCTAAATCTACTGCCATTCACAAAACCTTAGAAATCGTTACCAACAGAGAGGCTTGCAATGATAGGGTCACTCTAGAATTGCCACAATTTTGGAACCAGTTTGTTAAATAATGCTGTGTTTTCTCCACCGGTACTGTGTGCTCAACCAACATGGCACCTACTTTCTTTGAATGAATAATTACATTTGCATCTACTCATTTATTGTCTAGTCAAGTCACTGTGTTCAAATTGTTGAAGTGCTCTATTATTCAGTTTGCTGTCTACATTCCTTGAAAAAGCCACCTGGTGAATATGCAAAAGCTTGGAAACTTTGATTTCTATTCTATGCCAATAAATTTGGACTACTTAGTATAGTTATACTGTTTTGAATATTCTAAATAGTTCAGTAAGGAAATATGTATGATGATCAAAAAGTATGTGTCTGTTGGTAAGAAAGCTTGTGCTGCCTTCATAGATTTAGAGAAAGCTTATGACCGAGTAAATAGGATACGTCTGTGGAAGATATTGAATAAATATGGTATTACTGGGAATCAGCTTAATAGTGTGAAAGCCATGTTGGGCATATGCATGAGTGAACAGTGTTTTATCAAAATGTTTTTTTATTGGTGAAGGAGTCAGATAAGGTTGGGTAATGTCACCATGGCTGTTTAATATATAATATTTATAGATGTGTGCATGCATGATGCCAAAATGGACAATACTGGTTTATATCTCGCTAATATCCATGTGTGCAGATTGCTGTATGAGTCATTCCATGTCAAATCAACCAATTAAATGGCCATTTTCAACCTGACCCCTTTTGATCTCCTTGAAATTTGGTACGATTGTTAGGCCTGTAGAGTTATGCATAAATCCCAAATTTCAGCCTTCTGTCCACCCACTCGAGGTTTCAAATTACATGACCTTGAAAATCAGAAAATCGTGACCTCGGACAATTTTTGAGTAGATCTATCTCGTTACCTAATTGGGCTGGAATGTTGAAATTAGTGTATTTTTATAGCATTTTATATGAGCTTTAAAATTGCGTGCTGAAAAATAAAATAAAAACTAGGTTGACCTTTTCAAGGTTACAGAAATAACCTTTGACCTTGAATATTTCAAAAAACTAATTTTAATATTCTAAAAAAAATTATATGGCATATTACACTTTTGTTTACTAGTATGCCAACTTTCAAGTTGGAACCGCAATGGGATCATTATTTATAAAATATTAAAATGAAATACACCATCACCAAAACTGGCCTCAAAATGATGTAATGAAAGGTGAAAGTGTTTTAGGGTTAAATAGCTGATTTGAATTGGGAGGATTCATCAGTCAGAAGGTATCTCTATGATATTCTACGTGGTAAATCTTTAATAACTCTAATGTTTTGAACTAAAATGACATAAAAAAATAATAATATAGCAATGCCTTTATAGTCTTAAAAGATAAAAAAAAAATCAACAAACTCTTCTGCTGACTTTTTCACAGTTTCAGGAGATGTTTGGTTAATAGATACCCCCTGCTTAAATGTCACAGAATCAATATTGTTCTTTTCCAGAAGATCAATAATGAAACTTTTCAGTAAATTTGATCTTCGGGTAAAATTGGCATTTACTGAAGTAGCATGCAGTAAAGGATTACATATTACTCTTGCAATGCAGTCTTCATATCTGTTAATGGGGAGCTTATGTTCAGTAGTTAATTTTGCCATATGACACCCTAAAAACATGACTTTAAAGTTTTGATAAATTGTGATGCACATATGTATACTACATGTACGACTTACTCCAACAATGATACAATTTTTTTAATGCAGTTCTGCAAACTTTGAGAAGCAAATTTTTATCTCTGGGCATGCAATCTTAAAGTGTTTGTGAATATCTTTCAAATTGTTTAACAAGAAGCCCCACCCACTCTTTTGTAAATATTTTATTTCAGTTAGTACTATTGTTGCTACTGCAACAATTTTATTTCCCAGGCATGGCCTGCCAACGCAATCAGGGCAATAAAAATCTTGCACCAGATCAGCTGTCTCTATTCTTCTTCTTTAAGTGTTAAAATGTGAGAGATTTAAGGCCTTTGTGTCATAATTCTTTTTAAGAAAAGGGACACTATAATGTGAAAAACAATATTGTCCTGCTCCTTAGAGTGCATGGTTAAACTTCCTATTCGAAAAAAAAAATCTGTGACAAGTTACAAAAAATATTTCAAAGAGTAAATATGCCTGTGAACTTTGAGCTGATGTGGCTGTCATCAGTTTAAAGTTCACAGGTGATGAAGCTGATACTTAACGTATCATAAGCCAGAGTGGTAGTGAAGATGAAATAACTACCCTGGTGGAGCAGTGGTCTAAGTGCTGGTTTATGACCATTCGTCTGGGATCGGTCTGGGTTTGAATCTCGGTGAAGCATGGATGTTGTGTTTGTCTTACAGCACTGGTTCTCTCATTTCCCTGGAACCAGTGACCCTAAATTAGGGACGGACGACCGCTTATAGCCCCTCCAGTTGCTCACAGTGGTCGTTAAACCCATAATGAAAAAAAAAGAGGTGAAATATCATCATCATCATCATCATCATTGTCAACCATTATCAATCCACTGCTGGACGAAGGTCTCCCCAAGTTTCCTCCACAACAGTCTGTCTTGTGCCAGTCTCCTCCATGTCACCCCTGCATACTTTCGAATTTCATTAACCCATCTCCCATGTGGTCTTCTTCTGGGTCTTTTCCTGTCCCTTGGAATCCAATCTAAAATTTCGGCTGTCCATCGATGATCTGTCCTTCTGGCAGTATGTCCAGCCCATTGCCATTTCAGGGATTTAACTCTGATCATGATGTCTTCCACTCTTGTCATTTTTCGGATCCACGAGTTCCTCTTCTTATCTCTCCTGGTTACACCAAGTATGCACCTCTCCATGCTTCTTTGAGTTGTCTGCAGCCTTTGTATGTCTCTTTTAGTTAAGGTCCACGTCTCTGCACCATACGTAAGCACTGGAAGGATGCATTGATCAAACACTTTTCTTTTAAGACATAATGGCATATTGCTCTTGAAAATTATGCTGTTTCTTCCAAAAGCTCTCCAGGCAAGTTTTGTACGCCGATTAATTTCTTCATCAATGTGACCCTCACTTGATATCTGCTGTCCAAGATAAACGTACGTGTCTGTTATCTCCAGCTTTTCTCCATCAATCAATAAATCTTCATTTCTTGTAAAAGCATTGAACATCACTTTTGTCTTCTGAAAGTTAATTTTTAATCCCACTTCTTTACTCTTGTCAGCAAGTTCCTGGATCATACTCTGCAGCTCTGATGGGGTAGTTGCAAAAATGACTACGTCATCAGCAAAACGAAGGTGGGTTAGATAATCTCCATTAATCTTGATCCCTTTGTTTTCCCAGCTCAGCGACTGAAAAACACCCTCCAATGTGGCATTAAAGAGCTTCGGAGATATGGTGTCACCTTGTCTCACTCCCTTTCCAATTTTTATGTGTGTTGTATTTTCAAACAGCCGAATCTTTGCACTTGCATTTTCATAGATGTTATTAATAATATTAATGTATGCATCTTCAATACCGCAGGTTTTCAGAGCCATTGTAACTGCTGATGGTTTCACCGAATCAAAGGCTTTTTCATAATCGATAAAAGCCATGCACAATGGAAGTTCATATTCCCTCGCTCTTTCAATTAGTTCTCTCAGTACGTGGATATGATCTATTGTGCTGTAGCCACTCCTGAATCCAGCTTGTTCTCTCGGTTGAGCCATGAAGCTGATACTTAACGTATCATAAGCCAGAGTGGTAGTGAAGATGAAATAACTACCCTGGTGGAGCAGTGGTCTAAGTGCTGGTTTATGACCATTCGTCTGGGATCGGTCTGGGTTTGAATCTCGGTGAAGCATGGATGTTGTGTTTGTCTTACAGCACTGGTTCTTTCATTTCCCTGGAACCAGTGACCCTAAATTAGGGACGGGCGACCGCTTATAGCCCCTCCAGTTGCTCACAGTGGTCGTTAAACCCATAATGAAAAAAAAAGAGGTGAAATATATATATATATATATATAAGGAAACATCTGAAAGTGCAATACAAATTTTGAATATATCTTTACAGTTAATTGACTAAACTCCTGAACAAAAAGAAAAGACTGCAAGAACAAAAACATCCTTAAGCAAACTTGAAAAAAATTACATGGTTTTTAGTACAGGAAGTTATGTTAACCTTTTCCTGATGCTGAATTCCCAACATCTGACCCTAAAACACAAATTATTGCTCAGCTTAAAGAAATGTTAAATGATACAAAATGAAGAGCTTAAAAGCTGCAAATTCGCACTGCACTACCAAAATGTTGGAGTTTTCAAAACTTTCAGGATGAATTCAGTATTTCAAATTACATGGCAAGAGAGGTAAAACCATTTCCAAAACCTAAAGCTAAGAAATAAATTAAAACAGGAGACAGCTGATTTGGTGCACGATTTTTAAAGCTATGATTGCGTTGGCAGGCCAGTGCCTGGGAAATAAGGCTGTTGCAGTAACAACAACAGTACTAGCCGAAAAATCAGATTTGCAAAAGAGAGGGGGAGGGGGGTATTTTTAAACAATCTGAAAGATATTCACAAATACTTTAATATTGCATACCCAAAAATAAAAATTGGCTTCTCAAAGTTTGCGGGACTGTATTAAAAAAAAATTGTATCATTGTTGGAGTAAGTCGTACATGTCGTATACATATGTGCATCACAATTTATCAAAACTTAAGTCATGTTTTTAGGGTGCCATATGGCAAAATTAGCTACTGAACATAAACTCCCAATTAACAGCTATAAAGACTGCATTGCAAGAGTGATAAGTAATCCTTTACTTCCTGCATGCTACTTCAGTAAATATTAGAAGAATTCTTGAAATCGTCATATCACGCGTAAGTTTCATTGAAAATTATAAGCAGGATGTTTCAGGAGTGACTTCTACCTTCATTAGCCATGGAATGAGACATGTGGTAAAAGCGTCAGTTGTTGCCAGATTTCAAAATTGCTTTCCAAATAATAGGGATGTTAAGAGGTGCATCAGTGTTGCAGGTGTTAGGGGTAAGGGAGCAGACAATTTGTATTTTTCAAAGGTACAAATTGTCTGCTCTAAAGTCGTACATTCACCGAGCCAACCTTATTTGCAACAGCCATTCTGCTCTTCAAAAAGAATATCAGAACATCATCAACATTGGCAAATTGCATGGCTTTCCACCCCTCTTAGTACATAGACTAATTAAGAGTTTTGAATCACAGAATAGATCTAGTTTACTGCCTGAACCTTCCACCACCCATCAGTTTGTTGGCACTTTGCCCTTTAGCCTGTCCTTCACTCATAAAGTTTGCTCTATTTTCAAGCCTTTTTGGCTACAGGATTGCAGTCAAACCACCTCCACATCTTCACAAACTCATCCTTAAGGACAGAGATCTCAATAAACCCCTAGATTTACAAGGTGTCTACTCTGTCCCTATCAACACTTCCACAGGCATTACCCACTATATTGGTAGTACTTACTGCAGCATAAACCGGCGATTGATGGAACATATCGCTGATGTTAAGAAAGGTAGCCCTTCCACTTCCCCTTCAGTTTTAACCATCAGCGATATGTCCGCTGCTCCCGATTGGCACAATGTTAAGCGAATCGCCCCGTTCAGCAATCGGCATGCCCTCAGATACCGCGAAAGCATTGAAATCTACCTTACTACTAACACCTGCAATTCTGATGCACCTTTTAACATCCCTATTATTTGGAAAGTGATTTTGAAATCTGGCAACAACTGACACTTTTACCACGTCTCTCATTCCATGGCTGATGAAGGTAGAAGTCACTACCGAAACATTCTGCTTATAATTTTCAATGTAACTTATGCATGATATGGTGATTTCAAGAATTCTTCTAATGTTTGGTGTGTTACATGTTTCCCTGCCAATTCTCCTCACTATGACTTCAGTAAATGCCAACTTTGCCCGAGGATCAGATTAATTTCGTTATTGATCTTGTGGAAAAGAATAATATTTATTCTGTGACATTTAAGCAGTGGGTATCTATTAACCAAACATCTCCTGAAACTGTGACAAAACCAGCAAAAGAGTTTGTTGACTTTTTTTTTTTTTTTTATCTTTTAAGACTGTAAAGGCATTGCTCTATTATTATTTTTTTTATATCATTTTAGTTCAAAAAATTATACTTATTAAAGGTTTACCAGTTAGCATATCATGGAGATACCTTATGACTGATGAACCCTTCCAATTTAAATCAGCTATTTAACAATAAAACACTTTTGCCTTTCATTACTTCATTTTGAGGACATTTTTGGTGAAGGTGTATTTCATTTTAATATTATATAAATAACGATCCCATTGCGGTTCCAACTTGAAAGTTGGCATACTAGTAAACAAAAGTCTAATAATGCCATATAATTTTTTTTCATAATTTTAAAATGACAGTTTTTTTAAATATTCAAGGTCAAAGGCTATTTCTGTGACCTCGAAAAGGTCAACATATTTTTTTTATTTTTCAGCAAACGATTTTAAAAAGCTCATATAAAATGCTATAAAAAGACACTAAATTCAACATTCCAGCCCAATTAGGTAACGAGATACATCTACTCAAAAATTGTCCGGAGTTCACGATTTTCTAATTTTCAAGTTCATGTAATTTGAAACCCTGTGGGTGGATAGGGCTAAAATTTGAGATTTATGCATAAGTCTACATGCTCAACAATCACACCAATTCAAGGAAATTAAAAGGGGTCGGGTTGTGAGCCTTGTTGATTTGACACGGAATGATTCATAGCCAATTTTTATTTCTGGGTATGCAATCTTAAAGTGTTTGTGAATATCTTTTAGATTGTTTAACATGACCCCACCCACCCACCCCCTCTCTCCTATTTTGTAAATCTATTTTTTTCAGCTAGTACTATTGTTGTTATTGCAACAATCTTATTTCCCAGGTGTGGCCTGCCAATGCAATCATGACAATAAAAATCTTGCACCAGATCAGCTGTCTCCATTCTCCCTCTTTAAGTGTTAAAATGTCACAGATTTAAGGCCTTTGTTATAACTCTTTTTAAGAAAAGGGACACTATAATGTGAAAAACAATATTGTCCTGCTCCTCAGAGTGGATGGTTAAACTTCCTATTCGAAAAAAAATCTCTGACATGTTACAAAAAATATTTAAAGAGTATATATGCCTGTGAACTTTGAACTGATGAGGTGGTCATCAGTTCAAAGTTCACAAGTGATAAAGCTGATACTTAACACATCATAAGCCAGAGTGGTAGTAAAGGTGAAATAGCCACCCTGGTGGCGCAGTGGTCTAAGCGCTGGTTTATGACCATTCATCTGAGATCGATCTGGGTTCAAATCCCGGTGAAGCATGGATGTTGTGTTTGTCTTACAGCACTGGTTCTCTCTCCCTTCCATGGAACCAGTGACCCTAAATTAGGAACGGGCGACCGCTTATAGCCCCTCCAGTTGCTCACAGTGGTCGTTAAACCCATAATGAAAAAAGAGGTGAAATACATATATAAGGAAACATCTGAAAGTGCAATACAAATTTTGAATGTATCTTTACAGTTAATTGACTAAACTCCTGAACAAAAGAAAAGACTGCAAGAACAAAAACATCCTTAAGCAAACTTGAAAAAAATTACATGGTTTTTAGTACAGGAAGTTATGTTAACCTTTTCCTGATGCTGAATTCCCAACGTCTGACCCTAAAATACAAATTATTGCTCAGCTTAAAGAAATGTTACATGATACATTTAAGTGAAGAGCTTAAAAAGCTGCAAATTCGTACTGTACTACCAAAATGTTGGAGCTTTCAAAACTTGCAGGTTGAATTCAATATTTCAAATTACATGGCAAGTGAGGTAAAACCATTTCCAAAACCTATAGCTAAAAAGACATTAAAACAGGAGACAGCTGATCTGGTGCAAGATTTTTACTGCCATGATTGCATTGGCAGGCCAAGGCCTGGGAAATAAGGTTGTTGCAGTAACAACAGTACTAGCCAAAAAAAAAAAAAAAAAAAAAAACAGATTTACAAAAGGGGGGGGGTCTTGTTAAACAATCTGTAAGATATTGAATATCTTCAATTATTTGAAAAATCTTAGCGTTCGCTTTTGCCACGTTATATTTTGGACGTCAGAAGTTGAAAAATTTCCTTGCATTTGAAACATGATATTACTATAAAAAAAAATAAAAAAGGGGTTCTACTCACAAATTATTTTGGTGGTCCTCTTCTTTTTATTGTTTTAAATTTTTGAAGTTAAAATATCATGGTTCATGCGACATTTTAGCAGTGGGCATCTATTTAACTTCAAAAATTTAAAACAATAAAAAGAAGAGGACCACCAAAAAAACATTGTGAGTAGAACCCTTTTTTATTTTATTTTATAGTAATATCATGTTTCAAATGCAAGGAATCTTTCAACTTCCGACGTCCAGAATATAACGTGGCAAAAGCGAACGCTAAGATTTTTCAAATAATTGAAGATATTCAATATATTTTATAAGCAACACGTTTAATTTAGATTTGTTTCCCATCATAAGAAATAAATTATATGGTTTAATCTGAAAGATATTCACAAACACTTTAATATTGCATACCCAGAAATAAAAATTGGCTTCTCAAAATTTGCAGAACTGCATTAAAAAATGTATCATTGTTGGAGTAAGTTGTACATGTAGTATACATATGTGCATCACAATTTATCAAAGCTTTAGTCATGTTTTTAGGGTGTCATATGGCCAAATAAACTACTGAACATAAACTCCCCATTAACAGCTATAAAGACTGCATTGTAAGAATAATATGTAATCCTTTACTTCCTGCATGCTACTTCAGTAAATGCCAACTTTGCCCGAGGATCAGATTAATTTCATTATTGATCTTGTGGAAAAGAATAATATTTATTCTGTGACATTTAAGCAGTGGGTATCTATTAACCAAACATCTCCTGAAACTGTGACGAAATCAGCAGAACAGTTTGTTGATTTTTTTTTCTTTTTAAATCTTTTAAGGCTATAAAGGCATTGCTACATAATTTCTTTTTTTTATGTCATTTTAGTTAAAAAAATTAGTTATTAAAGGTTTACCACTTAACATATCATGGAGATATCTTCTGACTGATGAATTCTCCCAATTTAAATCAGCTATTTAACCCTAAACCACTTTCACCTTTCATTACGTCAATTTGGGGCCATTTTTGGCGACGATGTATTTCATGTTAATAGTTTATAAATAATTATTCCATTGCAGTCCCAACTTGAAAGCTGGCATACTAGGAAACAAAAGTCTAATGGAACAATATAATTTTTTTCATAATTTTAAAATTACAGTTTAAAAAAAAACTATTCAAGGTCAAAGGCTATTCTGTAACCTTAAAAAGGTCAACCTAATTTTTTTTTCCAGTGCACGATATAAAATCTCATATAAAATGCTATAAAAAGACACTAATTTCAACATTCTAGCCCAATTAGGTAATGAGATACTACTACTCACATATGCGGTACTTACGTGGGGTTTGTGGCAAGACACTATATGATTGTGTGAGAAATGAAGATGTATTGCAGTTGTGTGATGTGAATCAAAATGTTGTTAGCAAGGTGGAGACCAATATGCTTCGGTGGTTTGGCCATGTTGAAAGAATGAGTGATGAAATGCTTACTAAGAAAATATTTTCAGCCCAAGTGGCAGGAAGGAAAGGCAGAGGAAGGCCAAGGAAGACATGGGTGGATCAGATTCAGGAGTGCCTGCAGGAGAAAAAAGATTATGAGTATGAAGTATAAAAGATCTTGTGTACGGCGTGTAATGGATATTAGTGAAGCACGAGTTGTATGTCAAGATCGCTGCAAATGGTGAAGTTTGATACGACAACAATAAGTAAAAATATCTGGAAGTTTGTATTTCTTTTTGGAGCTAACCTCTGAATCTCACAGAACAGCTTAGTGATATGTATGTATGCATACTCCTATTTGGGAGGCAGCAATTATACTGAATACCCCTAGATTTAGTTCTACTTTTCTTTTCAAAGAAAGTTTACTGATTGATAAATACAGTCCCCTTTGCTACAATGAATATTCTCCTTGTACTATCCCCTCCCTTGGAAATAGTTAATGGACCAGGAAAAACATCCCAAGTCTCTAGAAATTGAGATTGATTAATTATTTCCGCACATGCGTTAAACCTCGTTGGTTTTTTTTTTTTTTTTTTTTGGACATACGTCACTTGTGAGATGACTATCATGGTATATATAACTAACACCTTGTTTCTTGTGCATTCTATTACATCTGAGGATGAGTTTATTGTAAACTCAAAAGGTCTAATGTGTATATTTTAACTTGTATATATTTTTAATATTAAAATTTTAAAATTGTGCATAAGACAGTATTGTTTTTTTTTAATTTAGATCATTTTTAGCATGAAAATTGTATATTTGCATGATATTTTGGTTAGTGTCATTGAGAATCCTTTGTTATAAACATGCTATCAAGCTGCAAATTAAATTCCTGTAGTTAACAATTACAAATTCCAGTAGTAAAACAATTTCGTGAGGCTAAACAATTACTACAGTTAATAAAAAAATGTATTTTGTTAAACACTGGGGAATAACACAATCACATAAGATACAGTTTGTGTGTGCATGTGTCTACATAAAGGGATGGAGAGCACATAACTGAATATTGATCGCTGTGTGAGATATAAAGCACAGAACAGATTGAAAATGACAAATCTGTGGCTCAATCAACAAAAAAAAAAAAAAATCCTAAATAAATTTTCATACTTACCATCACCTGAAAAATTCTGTAACAATTTTTCACTCACAGCTTTGCCTTGTTGAGCAAAGGCAACCAGTGCAAGTGCTTTATATAGACCCGTTCGAGACAGGTAACCCTGCCTAGAATCAACCATGTCCCAGATCTGCAAAGCACAAAACCAAGTCAGAAAAACATACAACAAGCGCATAAATAGGACATTAAAAAACACTCTTGTGACAGAATAGTTAATGCAGCAATCAGACATCTTTGAATTGCCTGTATTTATTGTTCTTCACATAACATTAATCACATCAGAAAACTTTAAAAATTACATCGTCCTGGAGCCAGAATTGAACCCGCATATCTCCTGATTTCCGTTCGAGCATGCTATCTGTTACACCACCCAGGATGATCAAGTCCCAAGTATCTGAGTATTAATTATCAGAACATTCTCTGAGTTTCACCAGCTGAAGCAAATTTTCAGCAGTCTGGTGATTTACTTAATGCTGTGAGGAAGAAATATTTGCTTCAGCTGGTGAAACAGAGAATGTACTGATAATTAGCATTCAGATACTTGGGACTTGATCATCCTGGGTGGTAAAACAGATAGCAAGCTTGAACGGAAATCAGGAGATGCAGGTTCACTTCCAGCTCCAGAATGATGTAATTTTCAACTTTTTTGATGTGGTTAATGTTACATGAAGAGCAGTAAATGCAGGCAATTCAGAAATGTCTGACTGCTGTATTAAGGATACTGTCATATATCCATGTATTATGAGAAGAATATTTCTTCCAGAGAATTTAAAACTCTTATGTTTTAAGACACACACACTGAGTTGAACTGTACAGTTGTATGGTCACCTTAATACTTTTCCTTAACATTGTAGTGATTATAATTTTCAATTATGTTAAATGAGAAACGTTTGATTTTAGGTCTGCATACTGAGCTATAAACTGACTGCTCTGAAAATGCTCCACTATAAATAAGCAACTTCAATATTGGAATTTTCATAACAAAAAGGGGGGAGGATTGAACTAAAAAAAAAACAAGGACTAAATACAAGTGAAATAAGAAATTAGATCTTGCCATGGGGACACAAAAGACCTTGTACACGAACTGACCCTATTTTGAAAAACTATCATTCATAACAACATGCCTACAAGAAGATTTGAGGTTCCATGCAATACTGTTCCCATTTCTTAATGAGTGATGCATTCTGAAGATGGTAGCTAACATTGTGGTATCAAAAGAGAGCACAGAAATATTTTATCTAATCATGACTTACGATAGTATACTTCACATATCAGCCAGTCTTCTATTACAAACATTTGAAAAAGCACACATCAAAAATTAACAGGAAATATATTTTTATGCTAAAATTTAAATATTTTTGCTGCTACATGGCATATAACACAAAATAAAAGTTCCTGTGAAATTAAATGGCAGAATGAAATGACGTAAAAATCCTTTGCCTCATGCACGATCCAACAAACTTGTCAAACATTCAAACAGTCGTGATTCCAAGCCTATGTTACACTTTAATCACTATGTTTAAAATGACAGCTTAAAAACTTTAAAGAAGATTATATTAAAATGTGAGATCTTTCAAAGACACTGAGCCTTCACCATCAGGAAATGAACACATGTGGCGTTTAGCAAACATTCAAGGAGTTACACAACTTATTTCGAAAATGACGACATCTATTACATCTGCACATGTCCAATGTGTTGCAATGGGCTCCATTAGGTTAGCGCTCAACATTAAGTTGTGGGGATAGGTGGGGGTAAAGATAAATTAATTGGTGTCATACAATTAGTAACATAGGTCAGTGATAGAATTTTTTTAATATTCTAAATATTTAACGGGAATTATCGAGGATAAATTTATTAAGGTACACTGCCTCTCAAATTTTCTTCCTTCTACTTCCACAGGTCTGGTGACCAAGCCTGATGGATTTTTCATCCAGCATGGTCATTGATGTTGCCACCTTGTGTCTTGTAAATTTCCAGGGATTCCTCTAATTTCCGGATAATTGCATGGGATTGATGTTTGATCACTTTTAAGGAGTCCCAGTCCATTTTGTGGCAAGTTTCTTGTATGTGCCTGTCTAATCCTGTTTTATTTGAGCTGTTCCTTATTGCTGCTTTGTGTTCTTTATTTCTGGTGGTTAACCTTCATCCTGTTTCTCCTATATATGGTAATCCACAAGAACAAACTATTTAATAAATGACTCCTTCCTGGAGTAAAGTATTTTCTTCTTTTTGTTTTAGGGATGGTAAGTATTTTTAATTTTGTTATTCAAACCTGGAGCTAACATAATTTTATATTTAGTGCTGATTTTTTTTTAGTTTTTCAAACAGTCCCTCGTGGTAAGTGACTTTTCTTGTGAATAAATATTTAATTTTCTCTTTATTATTTATTTTTTTTTATTGAATATTTATTCACAAGAAAAGTCACTTACCACAAGGGACTGTTTGAAAAACTGAAAAAAATCAGCACTAAATATGAAATTAGGTTAGCTCCAGGTTTGAATAACAAAATTAAAAAATACTTACTATCCCTAAAACAATAAGAAGAAAATACTTTACTCCAGGAAGGAGTCATTTATAAAATAGTTTGTTCTTGTGGATTACAATGTATAGGAGAAACAAGAAGAAGGTTAACCACCAGAATTAAAGAACACAAAGCAGCAATAAGGAACAGCTCAAATAAAACAGGATTAGACAGGCACATACAAGAAACTTGCCACAAAATGGACTGGGACTTCTTAAAAGTGATCAAACATCAATCCCATGCAATTATCTGGAAATTAGAGGAATCCCTGGAAATTTACAAGACACAAGGTGGCAACATCAATGACCATGCTGGATGGAAAATCCATCAGGCTTGGTCACCAGACCTGTGGAAGTAGAAGGAAGCAAGAACACCTGACAAAGATCTAGTGTTTAGATCAAAAATTTGAGAAATAATGTACCTTAATAAATTTATCCTCGATAATTCCTGTTAAATATTTATAATACTGAAAGCAATAAGAGGAAGCCATGAAATCATTAATTACTAAAATTTTTTAAGTCAAGATTGAGGAAGTTTGCATAATGCTTCATCATTAAAACATACAAGATGTAATATAAAAATGTACATTGCCTCAACCATCAAAGTCACAGTCTTATTTTTAGATGTTGCGAGCAGTTTTATATTTGTCCATTCGGGTTGATGGGTTCCATTGGACACAGGACATGATAATGCTGTAGATTGTGAATTCTTTTGCACATATGTTCAGTCCTTCTTATATGAGCCGCACACATTGTAGAGCCTATATAAAGTTTATTGTTTTGGTCTGGAGTTAAAGATCTTAAAGGAATAGCACATACTCCATGCTTTTGATCATGATGCACTTGGTCGCGATCCTTTCTAATTTGAGAGAATATATTATACGTTTTTGTCCCAAAGCTCAACCCATGTTTTTTACATGCTTATTTCAATATATTAGTACAGTGTGGGTGAAAGTCCAATGATCCTACATATCTCTTAGGGGCGTCTCTCATTCAAGAATAGTACTTGTTAACTGTTGAAATTTTCGAATTAAGGCAAACACTGTACGAGCAGTATAACCAAAATTACAGGCTATGTTTATAACTTTTTTATTTTTAGTCTCCATAGTCGCCTACTTGATAAATGTGTGAATGCCCTCCTGACCTGGAATCGGAGTGCAGAAAGTTTTGAGTTTTAGGGTTCATAGAAGCGTGCGGAATGATAATAGATTGACACGTGGGTTTACGGAACACTGAAAAACTGATGTTATTAGTTTGTGGATTACGTTTAAGATTTAAGTCAAGAAAAGGTAAAGTGGCATTCCACTTGAGTTCCATGTAAGATTAACTGAAGGAAAATGGGCATTCATGAGGTTAAAAAAATTAATAAGGTTGTTATGTGGATGTGGCCAAATGATTAAGAATCATGGATCTGATCATGGATTGAGCTTTGGGACAAAAATGAAGAAAATTATTATGGATTGAGCTTTGGGACAAAAACGTATAATACATTCTCTCAATTAGGAAGGATTACGACCAAGTGCATCATGATCAAAAGCATGGAGTATATGATATTCCTTTCAGATCTTCAACTCCAGACCAAAACAATAAACTTTATATAGGCTCTACAATGCATACGGTTTATATAAGAAGGACTGAACATATGTACAATGTGCAAAAGAAATCACAATCCTACAGCATTATTACATCTTGTGTCCAATGGAACCCATCAACTCAAATGGACAAATATAAAACTGCTCGCAACACCTAAAAATAAGACTATGGCTTTGATGGTTGAGGCAATGCACATTTATATATTACATCGTGTATGCTGTAATGATGAAGCACCATGCGGACTTCCTCAATCTTGGTTACCTTTACTTTAAAAAATTGTATCACTGACCTATGTTACTAATTGTATGACACCAATTAATTTATCTTTACCCCCCACCTCCCCCACAACTTAATGTTGAGGGCTAACCTAATAGAGCCCACTGCAACACACTGGGCATGAGCAGATGTAATGGACGTCGTCATTTTTTAAATAAGTTCTATAATTTATTGGATGCTTGCTACATGCCACATGTGTTCATTTCTTGATGATGAAGGCACAGTGCCTTTGAAAGATCTTGAATTTTAATGTCATCTTTTTTAAAGTTTTTAACCTGTTATTTTAAACATTTGATTAAAGTGTAACGTAGGCTTGGAATCACGACTGTTTGACAAGTTGGTTGGGTTATGCATAAGATAGATGATGTTTACGTCATTTCATTATAGTTACCATGAAATTTGCCTGGTGTTTTTTCATATCAATGGTAAAATTTCAATCTAATGCATTAAACAAGAGAAAAGCTTAAACTTGAAATATTCAATTGCCCTATTCAACTCAGAACTAAATGCCATGTATGTGCCAATTTTTTTTTTTAATTCACAAAGTCCAAGCTAATAATATTAAGAGAACAATAGCATGCATACATTGAGAGCTATCAATCATGAAATGCAAGTTCTTTACACTTCCACACACAAATACAGGTATTACTTGTACGACTAATCATACATTGTGTCTTTACAAAATAACAGCAATAACACAGTTTAAACATTTTAATCATGACTTGCTAGCTATTACTATTTGAAACCATTATTTTAGACCTCTTGCAAAAGAACTTTTCCAATCAAATTTCATATAAATTTACAGAAAACTAATAAACATAGATCACATATACTGACTAAGACCCACAAATGTCATTTTGCAATTACTAATGCAGGAGCTTAATATCAAATTTCATATACGTGAATTAAATAATAGATATCTTAATTTCATAAAATCCCTTCGTGGGTTTCATATTGAAAGATAATACAACAGAGGTAATTTAAAACACATTAAAACTGAAACATTATTCAAGTACACTCAATAATCCTTACATAGTAGATACCACACCAAACAGATTTAACAGCCACATGCTTTGTTTTTCTCACACCAACTTAGCAGCTAGGTAAACCCAAACTATGTATATTTTAACCCTAAAATAGGTGGGGAGGGAGAACGAAAAATGGCCTCTAGTACATAAAAGTAGAATGAGATTAAAATACACTATTCTATCTACTACAGAAAACTAACGACAATTAAAACAAATGGCTGATTACTTAATCTTAGTTCTGGTTTTAAAGTTACAATCTGCATGCTAATTATCAGTGCATCTTTGATATTTATGAGTAGGTTTTTTTATGTAAAGTCTGAGTTTAGGTTTTCAAGTTAACATCCAAGAAATTTATATTGTTCTTAAGTTGTTCACTATAAGTGAACTTTATATTGGGGAATTTAGAAGTTTGATGACACGAGTGCCAATAATTCATATTTGTTGTGTGGCCAGATAATGTGGATGCCATTCATATACCTGAGATAATCCCTCTTAAAAATTCACCATTTGGCTTAGGTATAAGGATAACACCTTCATTGTCTGGCCACACCACAAAAATGAATTATTGGCACCCATGTCATCAATTTCTTCTAAATTCCCCAATATATAAGTTCACATATAATGAACACCTTAAGAATAACATAAATTTCTTGGATGTGAACATATACCTAAATTCAGACTTTACATTGGGGCTCTCTGTCTATAGAAAACCTATTGCTACTCAAAATATCATCCCTTTCCACTCCCATACCTTTCAGAAGCATAAACTTGCAGGCATCAAATCTTACATTCACAGAGGTAACCTTATTTGTATTTACCTTTTATTTGTAATAGCTATCTTTCATTACAAAACAAATATACTTATATTTTAAATACTGGCAAATCATCCTGCTCCTCAAACCAGGCCAAGACAGACCTTGCACCGTGGCTTGGAACTCAATCTTGCTAGCACAGGCAAGGACTGAAGAAATTGAGTTTCAACACACAGTTTTCTGACAAATGCAACATTTTGTGAGCAAACAATACATATTTTCTTTAGATATAGAGTTCAAAAAAAGATATATTACTTACTTGAACTAGATTTTTACATGGTATGATGATTATTATCATTACTACATTAGCTGTAGTTATCCTACTGTAACACACATTCAAAATGTTGATGTAGTGGTCGCCTGAAGAGGACACTTTAGGGCTAAGTATCTAAGTATATATGTCAGTCGTACTCACCCATTTTTGGTTGACAAACATTCTGGATACGTAGACCGTAAAGTGTAGCACTATGTTATATCAATTCATCAAAAATTTTTATTTGTTGAATTCTTCAATTCATGTTATACATATGTCAACAAATCTGCTGTTGCATAATTTACAGTTTCTCACGTTATCATTGAAATGCCCACAGGAAATGTCAATAATATAAATATATAATAAAATTTCAAAATGTTACTCACATTTCGTCATGAAGTTTTCATGATATTGCAGAGTTTTCTGTAGTTGAAGTCTTCAAATGGATAGGTAAGAAGTCTTCAAATGGATAGTTAAAAAGCTGTGTGAATGTGACGAAGTCTTCAAATGAGTAGATAAAAAGCTGCAAATGATTATCACTATTTATGAGTCGTTATTTAAAAGATGATTTATGAACATTAAAAGAATTAAAAATTCAGAACCTTATATGTTGAAGGTGAGTCGAATTGGTAATAAAATATCTTGTATCGATGACGGTTCAATCCTCGTTTCCCGTAGCACAAGTTCCCATACTAGTTTCAATTACCATCTTGTAATCGTCTTCAGTGGGTATAAATGAGTTATTTCTCATTCATGTTGTTTCTTGGCCACTCAAATCGAATCTACTGGAAGAGTCAAAAGTTCCACGCCGGCAGAACCACAGCGCATTCAGTTTTTGGTTTGAATGCGCACCTCACGTTGTGTGCATTTCTAATTGGATCATTCGAATTTGCTTCCGATTCCAATTCGTCAGGTGTCGCCATCTTCTGTTTGTTGATAGATTTATATTTTATCTTGTTTCTGTATTTTTTTTATTATGGTCATTTTCTTTTTCTATAAGGTATCTCCAAGCATATGGAAGATCCATTGGGTCGTTATTATTACAATTTGTTTCCCTAGTTTTTTCTATCATCACTGCTTCTAATGTTAAAATATGATTCTTTGTTTTATACGATGTTATTAATTTTGCTTCTGACCAATCTGGGATAGCCTCATTTTCTATGCAATGTTGAATTAAAGATGTTTTGTTCTCTTTTTGTTCCAGTTGGATATATACTCACCCAATCTGTTCTTACATCTTCTTTTAGTACTTCCGATGTATACTTTATTTTTTAGTACTTCCGATGTATACTTTATTTTTTTAGTACTTCCGATGTACACTTTCTTTTGTTTCAGTAGTTTTTTGTTGGTATACAGTATACACCCGCTTTATCAAGTATTGATCTTTTTTCGCTTCCAGTTGTCAATATGGCTTCGTTATCGGCAACTGTTTCCGCTAGTATCATTTTTTCTTTTGCGCATTCCTTCTTTAGTATATTCGTTAGTGGAGAAATGTAGGGAAATTTACTCGCAAATTTCATTTCAGTCTTATGTTTAGTGTTATTTTTACTAAAAGATTTTTTCATATTTTCAAGTATTTCTTCAATAATCTTTTTTCTGTATCCAAATTTCATAGCAGTTTCGGTTATCCAGTTAATTCCTAAAATTTCTTTAGTTTTATTACATGAGTGGGTTAAAGCTCTTCTTACATTCTTACATAGAATTGAAGTGCTGATCTTTTATATTTCCATGGATGACTTGAATCGATCAGAATAATTGCTGGAATAAACGTTGATTTTCTAGACTTCGTATTCATCTATATTGTTGTTTCTAAATAAAAAATTGTCTCAAAAATGTAGTTGTCTGTTAATTTCTTTTTCCATAGTAACCTGTAATGATGGATAAAAGCCATTGTATTTTTGTATGAATGTATCAAGGTCTTTTTCAGATTGCTGCCAGAAGATAAGGATATCATCAACATATCTTAAATATATTAACAGCTTATTTTGATTGAGTGGCTTAATGAGTTTATTTTCTATGTCCTGTAATATTATTTCAGCAAGAAGACCTGAAATTGGGGATCCCATTGGTGCACCTTGTTTTTGTCTGTAGATTTTCTTATCATATGTGAAGTAGTTGTTATCAGCAACTAGTTTTACTGCTTGGATAATACTAATTCTTTGTGATTCGGGAATTTCTCGATCCTTTAATCTCTGATCTAATAATTTAATTGATTCGTAAACTGGAGTATTTGGATACAGAGAGACTATATAGTATAGGGTCATTCCATGTCAAATCAACAAGGCTCACAACCCAACATTTTTTTTATTTTTATGAAACTTGGTATAATTGTAGTATTCATCAATATAAACAAACATGATTTTTTTTTCAGAATTTTTAATGCATCCGTTTTTGAGTTATTGATTTTTGAAATTTCAAAAAAAAACCTGAAATTTCATCATCTGAGCAAACTTTAACTGCTAAATACTCGGGTTCTAGTAGAGCTAGGGTCATGAATTATGGCTCATTTTAAAGATCTTGAATTGGGCTTTCATTTGATATGCCACATGACACTATTAAAAAATTTAATGTAAATTTTAAAATTTTAAAGTTTTAAAAATTGAAATATTAAAAAACATATTTTTTTAAATCTGAAAAAAATATATGTTTAACAAACATTATTTTTCTACATATCCTGAAAGTTTCATAATGGGATCGTTATGGGATCACTATAAAAAAAATAATAACGTAGAACAATTCAACTGAAATGTGCCAGATGAACTTACCGGTTCCACCCATGACTGGAAGGGTATTCTTTGTGTGGTTTCACCGTTTGTGTAAAATGTCATACTTGTTCTTTTAAACATTGTGAATGTTAAAGAATGAAAATAAACATCTAAGTAATTTAAAACTGTGTCCCAAAGCAATTCATTTCATAATTCAGTATAAGGTTCTGTGTGCATATTTACACTTACAAAATTATTTTATCTTCTATATGTATCCTGCTTTTTTTCTTTCTTTTAAATTTTGCCGCACTTGTATGCCAGTGCTTGATTTACCTTCTTTGTCTCAGTCATTGTTAAATTATATACTCTTCCAGTAGCTGTTGTGTTGTCGGGTCAACTTTTAACAAAACATCAAATTTATGAACCAACAGTATATCCGGTGATTGAGGATACCTGTATGATGGAGATGGACCATGCGGCTCCAGGAAGCTCACTTTTACCTATTCTGTGTCCTCATTCACACCAAGTACACATCCCAAATACCAGTGCTCTGAGTACTTACTAATCACAAAACCTACCACATTTTCAAAACTAATGTTCTCTTCCCCTTCATGTGTTGTACATATCTCTTCTTTAAAATGCTCAGAAAGTGAGTAAGTTTTGACTAGTAATTTGTGTTTTTCTGCAGGAATGAAACAATGGAGTTTCTGAGTACCACTTATTGTCTTAACAGAAGCTATTCTACTTTTAAGGATAATTACCTCCTCTTTGTAATTTTCTGTTGTTGCAAACCAAAAGTGAATGGAGGCAATATTAGCAGTGGCCCATTCAAAGAGTTGGCTGGGGTCATAATTTGATTATTATAAACAAGTTGTAAACTTGCCTTTGCAGCTAATCGCTTCACAGTACCCCCTATCCCATCACATGCATTTTTTGCCATGTGCTGTTGCAAAAAATTCCATTCTGCTTTTATATTAAAGTCAGTCTCGTGGTAACACAAGCTGAGGAAGTTTCATTTGTTTTTGTATTGTGAAGCTGCTCCATCCGAAAAATAAAATATCTTTTCAGGTTTTTGGGAAAAATGTGACTGCATGAAATTAATTAGGTAACGCTGAAACAGATGGACAGCTATACTGTCGTGAATTAGGCAGTTGGAAAACTTACATGTCCTAGGTTCTGAGTTTTCTCATCTCGATAGTATATAACTATAGGATGCAGAGTTGCTTGGGCATTGTTCCAGTGAAAACCCTGAGCTGCATTTTGCAATACAAAAGAATAATTTTCAGCAAAGTTACAAATTACTATGTATTGATTTTCTGTTATTGTATCTTTAAGATGTCTTAAAGACACAATAACTTGATTGGTGTTTCATCCAGACATTGTAAACTTCTGTTAAATGCTTCTATAGCATGCTCTTTTTCAGGAGTTGATGCTTCAATGTTTTCAGATGGAACAGCATGGCCTTCGGCTTCTTGTTCATTATAGCTGTCAGAAGGTGAAAAGGAATGTTCAGCAGCTTCAGAGTGAAATTTCTGGATTGCTTTACGACAACTGTCACAGATCTTGTCTCCAGTTTTGAGCAACTTGTTCTGTAGCAATAGATTCTTGGAAACTGGTCGCAGATTTTTTTTGTTATATTTATGGTTTGGTTTCCCAAGGGGTTGCAACAGTAAACCACACTTGAAACTTTTGATGTGGATGGTCTGCTGGCATCCATCTTTTACTTTGCTTTTACTTTAAAACCTAGGAAAGAAACACAATTTGTTACCCTTATGGATATATATTAACTTTTTAACTAATTATAATTAATTCATTAACATTTGCAGTGTTTGCAAGACCAGGGATAACATTTTAGACAGACAAAATAAACAATTCCTCAGTCACTGATGGTGCGTTTAGTAACATCCTTCTATGTTATTTATTTTTTTAGAGTGATCCCATTATGAAACTTTCAGGATATGTAGAAAAATAATGTTTGTTAAACATATATTTTTTTCAGATTTTTTAAAAAACACGTTTTTTAACATTTTAATTTCAAAATTTCAAAATTGACATTAATTTTTTTAATAGTGTCATGTGGCATATCAAATGAAAGCCCAAGTCAAGATCTTTAAAATGAGCCATAATTTATGACCCTAGCTCTCCTAGAGCCCAAGTAATTGGCAGTTAAAGTTTGCTCAGATGATGAAATTTCAGGGTTTTTTTGAAATTTCAAAAATCAATAACTCAAAAACGCATGCATTAAAAATTCTTAAAAAATTCATATATGTTTATATTGATGAATTCTACAAATATACCAAGTTTCATAAAAATCAAAAATGGTCAGGTTGAAAATGCTATTTTTGCTGGTTGATTTCACATAGAATGACTCTATATCTAAACTGATCATAATAAATTCGGTTGTTTTGATTTCCTTGATTTTATTAATAACTTTGATAGAGTTGTTAATCATATATTCATGTTGATTATAGTATTGTTTTAAGTGTTTAAATAGTTCTTTTTCTAGGAGGATAGTTGGAGCAGTTGTTTTATTCACTATTGGTCTTAAGGGTTCTTCTTCTTGATGTGTTTTGATTTTGCTGAATATGCTTGGAATAGATGCTCCTACAGGTGGAAGGGCTCTATTTTTAATATTATTTGGTAAATGGCCATGGTTTTTTATAGTAGCCATCTTTCTTATAATTCTGTCTGTTGGATCACTATTAGTCTATTCGACATTTAATTCCGCTATAGCCTTTTTCATTTTTAAATCATATTCTTCTTTGTCTAGTATAACAACTTGTTTGGCTTTATCTGCGCTTATGCATTTAATTGTTGGGTTGTTCCTAAGGTTCATCAATTCTTGTCTTTTGTATTTTATAGCTGGCATTTGCTCTTCTTTTTTTTTTTCTTTTTTTTTTTTTTTTTGTTATTGATTGTTCTCATCATCTTGAATCTTGTTGGATTTTGTCTTTTTTTCGGTAGTTTTTTGATGACGTCTTCAATGTATGGAATTATAATCTCAGTTTTGGGAATTTTCTGCTGATGTGCATATCTCATGCCTCTATTAAGTGCTTTAACTGCAAAGATGTCAATTCATTTTTAGATTTATTAATGAACATTGGTTTGTCTTATAGTGTTGTCATTTTTTCTTTTTTGCTATTATGTTGGTCATTTATTAGATTTTCAATTTTATGAAAGTGTCTATTTCTATCTATAAGTTGTTGTCTATCACTAACTAAAATATTTGCTATTATATGCATGAATATAATAGCAAATATTTTAGTTAGTGCCACTTTTGTTCCTTCTTTATTATTTTCTTGCATACATTGGTTATATAATCTGTAGTTTTTCTTACTTAGTTTATCAATGTCTTTTCTTTTTCTCTAATAGAGGTTCTTAATCTTTTAACTTTGCAAGTTCTTAAAATGGCTTTGTCTCTATAATTTATTGGTTTATGACAAAATCACAAAAAAAGCTTAAAAATCTGTTTATAAAAGAAAATAAAAACAAATAAAAAAGAAAACTAGTTATTCACTCACTAGAATAGCTATACTAAAAATAGTAAAACTAACATTAAAATTAATAAGATTCTGAATAATCTATAGAAGCTCACTAAGGTGATTTAATACATGCAAAGATTATTAAATACACCACTTGTGTATTTTATAATATTTCTCATGTATTCTGGAGAGTTAATTCTGCTCTTTCTGATCATACAGGTCCACTGTCTTAAGTATATTTTTTTTTCTCTGGTTAAAATCTCCGCAAGTTGGTTTCTTTCAGTGTGAGGAGGGCATCAGCCCCACCCACACTGCCCCCCAGCGACTAGGGAGTGGCAGAGGTGTTTGGACGTTTGGGGAAAAGGTCAGCCATGTTTCCTCTTGTGTGGAGAAAGTTTAGTTGCATAAGAGGTAAGCTCTCTTCATTGTCTTTGGGTTTTAGGTTTTATAAGTTCAATGTTTGTACTTCTTGTACTTTTTTTCTCTGTTGTTTTTTGCTTTTTAGCATTTAGGCACTGGCTAGTCTGTTAACTTTTTTGCGGGTTTTAACTCTTTCTTTTCTTGGTAACTTTGCGCGTTTTTAGGAAACTTAGGCCCAGCAGCTGGCTAAGCATAGTTCCTTTACATTGCGCTGTATTTTAAAAGTAGTTAAGTTCTTAATAACTACTTAATTATGCACTTAAAACACTGCTGAAATACTTTGTACATATTGCAACTAATTGTTTATGTCATATAACTTTCACAAAGCATTTCTTTAGTTAATTATTGTCTTTAATTTATTCTCGTTCTTGTGTTGTCAGAAGTTGTGGAGTAGGGGGTTTTAGAATCAAGTTTTCTTTCAAAAATCTGAGTTTTAAATAATTAATATTTCCTTTTTTAATTGCAATGTAAAAATTTGGAATACTTTTGCATTGCTATTCAGGTTTAAATTCTCTCTCAGGCGAACTTGGCATTTCGTTATAGCTGAACATTATTTCTAATTATTATGTCACTCTCACAATTTGAGTTCTCTTTAATCTTCTTCTTTCTGTTTAATAGTAACAGATGAAGAGCATGGGTCGGGCCATGAAAGTTATGGATGCAAGCTAAATTGTTAACTAAAGCTAGGTCATACAACTCTGCGGAGGTCATGGCATATATATAGTTTTTAAAACAATTTTTGGTGGGCTTATTACTTGCATCTATGGATTTGCAGAAACCCATTTCCAACTAGGTCTTTGTGGAAGTGAGAAAATGCAGAGTTTTTGCTGGTCCTTGATAAAGCCAAGGCTCAGTATTCTCAACACTTTCTACATTCAGTTGTTTTATTTTATTTTTTATCTTTTCTCCTTTTACTCACACCGGTAGATACATAACCTTTTCTATGTTGTACTTGGTATGAGTCAAAAAAAATATATATTTTTTGCTTAGGTCTCTTCTTAATAGAATGTGAATTCTGAATTTTTATAACTGCTGCGTTGCGCGTTTTGATCTTCAGGTTATTTTGCAACTTTCGTTTTAAATTCAAAAGTTTTTCCTTAGTTTTCAGCTTTGCTCTTCAGTATATATATATATATATATATATATATATATATATATATATATATATATATGGAGACTGGCACAAGACAGACCGTTGTGGAGGAAACTTGGGGAGACCTTCGTCCAGCAGTGGATTGATAATGGTTGACAATGATGATGAATGATGATATATATATATATATATATATGTTGGCTCCACCTGTGCAACTCAGACTTTCTCCACAAACTCGACACCAGTAGCTATCTAAATCTCCAGTTTTGCATTAAATTATATCAATTCATCAAATATTTCTATTTGTTGAATTCTTTATGTGGTTATAATTCATGTTATATATATTTCAACAAATCTGTTGTTGCATAATTTACTGTTTCTCACATTATCATTGAAATGCCCACGGGAAACGTCAATAATATAAATATATAATAAAATTTCAAAATGTTACTCACATTTCGTCATGAGGTTTTCAGGATATTGCAGAGTTTTCTGTAGTTGAAGTCTTCAAATGGATAGTTAAAAAGATGCGTGAATGTGATGAAGTCTTCAAATGGATGTGACAAAGTCTTCAAATGGATGTGAATAAGTCTTCAAATGAGTAGATAAAAAGCTGCAAATGATTATCACTATTTCTGAGTCATTATTTAAAAGATGATTTATGAACGTTAAAAGAATTAAAAATTCAGAACCTTATGTTGAAGGTGAGTTGAATTAGTAATAAAATATCTTGTATCGATGACGGTTCAATCCTCGTTTTCCTGTAGCACAAGTTCCCATACTAGTTTCAATTACCATCTTGTAACCATCTTCAGTGGGTATAAATAAGTTATTTCTCATTCATGTTGTTTCTTGGCCACTCAACTCAAATCTACTGGCAGAGTCAGAAGTTCCACATCGGTAGAAACTCGCACGACGTAAGGTGAATGCGCACCTCACGTCGTGTGCGTTTCTAATTGGATCGTTTGAATTTGCTTCCGATTCCTATGTACTGGTAAATCAGTCCTTTTCCTCCTCACCATGACTGTTGGAAATATTGCCAAAAAACAGGAATTTCATTACAAGATATAATATGCACAAAGTTAAACAAAGTGCGGAGGTATAGATGAATACTTAAAAATTACGTAAAAAATGGAACAGAAGAACCTTAATAAGATAAAATGAACAAACTCTGCCATCTAAAAACTCGAGATATCATTAAAATTGAGGTCCAGAATATTTGAACGCAATTGAAGAATCCTCATCACCGGGACCACTACCTTCCATACATGTTTTGACGCTTGCTTGTGTCTTTATCAATGGAATGTTACGGTGTTCTAACTACTAGGTCTCTGTAGCTCTAATGAAACGGTGCTTGTGCAAGCACTCTGCCCATCATGGCCCGTGTCACATACGTCATCGTCGCTGTTGTGCTCGCTTCGGCTCTCTTCGCGTTGATCCATGCCGCCATCTATTGCCATGTTATCAATTCTATTGTTTTTGTAATTATGTTTATTTCTTTTAGTTTTATCTTTCTTATTTTCAATATTTAGTAAGTATATCCATGCAAAAGGCATTTCTACTGGTGGATTAATATTACAGCATTTGTCTTTATATTTTTCGATGGTTAAGGCTTCTGCATTTAAAATTTATTTACATGTTTTATGAGACGAAATAATTTTAGCATTTTCCCAGTCTGGCTGCAAATTGTTATCTACGCGATACTGTATGTATCAAAGATGTTTTATTATCCCTCATTTTCCAGTATGAGGGAATAATAAAACTTCTTTGATACATACAGTATCGCGTAGTTAACAATTTGCAGCCAGCAGACTGGGAAAATGCTAAAATTATTTCGTCTCATAAATCATGTTAACAAATTTTAAATGCAGAAGCCTTAACCATCGAAAAATATAAATACAAATGCTGTAATATTAATCCACCAGTAGAAATGCCTTTTGCATGGAGATACTTACTAGATATTGAAAATAAGAAAGATAAAACTAAAAGAAATAAACGTAATTACAACAACAATAGAATTGATAACATGGCAATAGATGGCGGCATGGATCAACGTGAGGAGAGCCGAAGCGAGCACAACAGCGACGATGACGTATGTGACACGGGCCATGATGGGCAGAGTGCATGCACAAGCACCGTTTCATTAGAGCTACAGAGACCTAGTAGTTAGAATGACGTAACATTCCATTGATAAAGACACAAGCGTCAAAACATGTATGGAAGGTAGTGGTCCCTGTGATGAGGATTCTTCAATTGCGTTCAAATATTCTGGACTTCAATTTTAATGATATCTCGAGTTTTTAGATGGCAGAGTTTGTTCATTTTATCTTATTAAGGTTCTTTTGTTCCATTTTTCACGTAATTTTTAAGTATTCATGTATACCTCCGCACTTCGTTTAACTTCGTGCATATTATATCTTGTAATGAAATTCCTGTTTTTTGGCAATATTTCCAACAGTCATGATGAGGAGAAAAAGGACTGATTTACCAATACATAGTGCTACATTTTACCGTCTACATATCCAGAGTGTTTGTCAACCAAAATTGGGTGAGTACGGCTGAGATATATACTTAGATACTTAGCCCTAAAGTGTCCTCTTCAGGCGACCACTACATCAACATTTTGAACGTGTGTAACAGTAGGATAACTAAAGCTAATGTAGTAATGATAATAATAATACATATTTTCTGTTTGTAATGCTATGTATACCTCGATTATTCATGGCACAAGAGAACATTTTGTATAAATGGCATGTAGTAAGAATTATTTTTAGTTGGACCTTCAGCATGGCTTACATAATTATCAATTCATCCATGTATTTCACTGTTTTACATTCAACTGAAAATTTTAAATTATCTATAAACAGGGAGTGCTGTTGCTTTTTCTAGAAACAGGCAATCACTTTGGTCTTTCTTTTTCCCCTGCATCTGTCACAGCAAGAAGTAGAAGTACTGTTTCAGTCCTACAGCTGAAAGCACATAAATGAATATCAAAGTGTGTCTGGCATTGCTTAAAAATAAACTCCAGTTTCATTGGTGTTAAAAATAGTGTCAAAAGATCTTTCCAAGCCAATTCTAATCAACTTGGGAAGACACTTAAACCCCCATCCCCTACTTCTGCTGCTGCCTGCAGCTGTACCAAGAGTCCAGTTTTCTGCAAGCAATTTTTTTACACCTGATGCTATTAATCTCTTCTACTTCCTGAGCCAAATATTTTACAAAGCAGACACCCAGTTACTTTTCATAGTTTTTTTGCCTTTTTACAAAGAAAACCTCTGTAATAGTAGCATGCATTTTTCTTTTCAGTGAATCTTGCAAGTGTATCTTTTTGCATACTTTAATTTTAACCACTTCTCCCTTTCCTTTATTCAAATTTTCATTTTGCTAATATGACTTTACAAATGTCCTTTTTCATCTTTTAAGTTCACATGAAAAAGCCAACCAATATTCATGTCTAGAAATTTGATGTTTCTTTATGGGTTGTTAAAACAAATATTATAGCCAAAACTCTGATGCAGAAACTGTAGATGCACTAACTTCCTATCTGCTCTGTGAACTAGCCTTAAAATCTCCTTTCCTTACAGAAACTTGAACAACACACTTCCTGAAGTGACTTAAACTGAAAGTAACATTTCTCAGTATGACTCTGCTTCATTTCTGTTGTACATTGAACATAAAAAGCATGACCTAAAACTATGTTTCAGCACGAGATATTCACATGTACATCACACAGATTAGTATTTACAGAAAAAAACAAAATGATGATAATCACACACAAATTTTAATTTCTGTATGACAGCTTCTGAAATCAAATTAGATGTGCAATAAAGATTTTTCTTGAAATAATGGCTTCCTAGTTCATACAACACTAAATAATAATTCTTTATGGGAATTATTATTAGCACTTTTGAATTTTAATTGCAAATTTTCAGAGAAAATTCCTTTCTTTCTTCAGGTCGTTTACTTGTACCTCTTTCCTCCCACCAATTTTTTTTTTTTTTTTTTTTTTTATTTGTCAAACTGAATTAGCTTCTAAATTTTATAAAACACTGAGAGAGCCAAGTTATGTCTCAGCAGTAAATATTACAAAAGCCTTATTGATCACAAACTTTTACAAGGCCATAGATCTTTATGTATTCATGTTATTGCAACCATAATATCATAGTAATATTTACAGTTACCATTCAGCCATATTAAATAAGTCAGAGCAAACTAAGTACAGTAAATTCAACCAACACCATAAAACAGAACAAAGCTACGCTTGTATTTTAATAGCTTCATTCTAAAATAAAATTAAGCTTTGATTTTAAAGCGGCTTCTGTTTCCTTTCCTTACCCCCCCCCCCTCTCTCTCTCTCTCTCTCTCTCTCTCACACACACACACACACACACACACACACACACACAAAGCTCAGATTTTCAGATTTTCTTTCATTTAGTATTCATATATACTTTTACATGCTAGTGTACATGCATTTACAAGTATGTACACACAGGTATGTAACAAAGAAATGCATGCAGACAAAAACATAGTTACTCAGCAGGTTTTGTTTTGGTTTTGGTTTTTTCTTATTCAAGTTAAGGACACCTTTCTAGCACTCAGGTTTAAAAACCCTACCCTAACGGCTCTGAAACTGTATGGTACCTGTACTAAAGACAACTTTTTTTCTGTTTAATTTAATAAATAAAGAACTAATATGTCCTTTTGAGCTAGAAAGTTCTTTTTTTCTTCTTAAGTTTGTACATTGCCCTTTCATAATCCTAGAATGAACCCTGAGCCAACACTATAAAACACAATACCCATTATTTATTATTTCTTTATAGGCAATAGCAGGATTTATCTGGTAACCATCTGGTGGTAATTTTACTCCAGCAAAAGTGTCAACAAAGAATGTATTTGAAGAAGCAACAGTCCTCCACAACCATATGTCAAAGAAAACAATAGCCATTTCAGTTTGATCTCTCCTAAAAAAAATCAATAAAAAAAATCCAGTTTTTCACTGTCTTCCAATGATTTAAATAAAACACACAAACCAATGCATTTTCCTACACTGTTAATTCCTACTAATATGATGTACTGAAAGAAGTTAATTAAATTAACATCACATCCAAAAAATCAAAATAAAATACAAATTTACCTGTGACAAAACTTGTTTAGGAAGACTTGATTTTACAAGCAACTTAATGAACATATCCTGATCAACTACGTTTTCTTGATTTGGACAAACAATATCATACATTTCACGATAAAATGGAGGCACTGTACCTACATAGAAAAATAAAAATGAAACAACAGTAATTTATTATTTGCATTTATTTTATAATTATTTACATTTTATATCATCAAAACAACACACTCTGTTCTTATGTGCATATAACTGCGTTCTCATTCACTTGCTTCAACATGAGTGACATAGTCCATAACATATTTTTTCGATAACAACATACTTGCTATTGTCATTACTATTGTTTCACATGTTACGTTTTGTATTGTCATCACTGAAGGTCACGCTATGCTACAAAAAAAGACACAATGCTAACTTAGATACCTATAACTAGGATAATGAGTACAATAAATGCTGAAACTTACTGCGATTTTGTCATTGTAAATGTATTAGTGCTTTGGTAGATCAGCGTCCATATTCCTGTTGCTTGCATGTGTGTTAACATATTTGGTTTAAACCAGTTCCTCAAAAAACTAGAAGTTGAATGGCTTCATGAAAAAGACAATTTGATGATATATGGACTCACTGAGATAGGAATTTGAAGAATAAAACAATGGTCTATTGTCATGTGCAGACAGGTGAATGCAGCATGTAAATTAAAAACCAAGCAGAAGTCTATCACCTAAAACCAGGAATGCAATAAAATGTAAGAATGATAATGTAGAATAAAACTTTAAAACCTTTGAACTTCAAATGGGCCTATTGCGGACCCCTCAGTTAGACAAGAGCACAATTCCATAAAACCAGGAATGCAATAAAATGAAGTGTAGATAAATTAGAATAAGCATTAAAACCTTTTGAACTTCAAATGAGCTTAGCACAAATCCCACAATAAGACAAGACCAAACTAGTTTCAACAGCCTTAAACCGCTGTCATCTTCAGTGGTGTTCTTTTGCCGATGATTACACGGCCTGTTGTACAAAGTGCAATGATGACCTTCACTCATTTCTCGACAAACATGTTGCTACACGTAGCCTTTCGTCATTTGCGCAAGATAGACACATGATCCCACACGTCAAAGTCCAGTGGCGCCATCTGTTGGGCATTTTAGCTGACACCCCATATTTTAGAATGATCGTCTCTTAAAATAACTCATCTTAACAGACTATCATTGCCCAACAGATGGTGCCACTGAACTTTGATGTGTGAGATCATGTGTCTATCTTGGGCAAATGACGAAATTCTCTCTAATCACACACATCTTCATCTCACTTTACTTTACTTTCCCCTATATTAAAAAGGGATTTTTTGCAGGCAGTTTTCATTTTCTCAGTTTTTTCTAAGTAATACCTCTTAGAACTCTGCATTTTCTTTTCAGGAATCAGTAATTCTTCAAGGGATATAAAAGAGGTATTCAAATGACTAAGAGAAAATTCATGGTAAACAAATTTGGTGTCACCACATTCTGCAGTGCTAGGACCTGCAAGTTATGTCCTCAGCAGCATACTATTTCTCTTTTGATTTTCTTTCCCTAACTCTCCAAGATGTTAACATTTTCATACATCATTCAATGAAATAATTTAACAAATGCATCCACTGTGTTGCATTTAATTTAATTTTTTTAACCCAGTGACCCTCCTTCTTGTAAGGGCTACAGCAGTAAACTGACCATACTTTGTGAGGTTCCATTTTACTTATATTATGTAGAGGACAGAATCCCCCCCTCCTTCTCATCCAAATAATACCTTGTAAAGTGCAAATGTTAACTTTCATAATTTCAGTTCAGAAAAAAATCTATTTATATATTTCAACATCACTCATGGCTTAATTTCCTCAAATTTTAAATAAGCTTGAGTTAAAGTAAAAAAAAATCTCATTTGGTATGCAGTGTTAGAATTAGAAATAAATCTTCTACTGGCCCAGCAGGCCACTAGAATTTGCAAACCACTGGTCCACCAAAATGACCACAGGCCCGCAAAATTAAAAAAAAAAAAAGAAGACATTTGCAACATATGTAGAAAATAATGTGTCATTTTAATGGAATTATCTCCAATATTTGTTTTTAAAACATCTAGTTTGAAAGTGCAACTGGCAGGACAAAGAATTTTCCAGAATTAGATCCCGATAGATTAGTGATATAACAAAGTAAGAGTGCATTCCTGATCTGCTTTTAAGTAAGGAAGAACAAGAAGACTCCAAAGGGTACAAAAAAATTCTTATACGTTAGTAGCCTATTTTATGTGTTTTATTGTTTAGGATTTAGCTTCTTTTCCTTATTTTTAGTCCTATTGCTCATCCCTGCTACTTTCCCATGAAGTTAGTTTTAGTCCCCCATTTTTTTTTTTATTGGAGGTTTAACGACCACCGTGCACAACTAAATGGGCTATAAGCAGTCGCCCATCCTAAATTTAGGACCACTGATTCCAGGAAAAGGAGACAGCAAGTGCCATAAGACAAACACAACATCCATGCCTCACCGGGATTCAAACCCGGACCCATCTTGTGGACGAATGATCAGAAGCCATCGCTTAGACAACTGCGCCATCCGGGCGGCATCCACCATTTAAAACTGCTTCATGTGAATTGCTCTTTTGCAAATATTACCTTAATACATCCAATTGGCCTTCTGTGCTAGTGTGTTTTCTTGGGCCAGTAACAAAAGCTGGCTTGTGTCTGGTGTCTGTATCTGCTACATTCACTAGGGTAGGTGAAGGTAATAAAAACTAGCTGTAGCCACTACAAGACAAGACCGGGAAACTGCCTTTCTATATTAGCTCTTTCTTCCACTCTTTACAAATCATGAGGGATAAAAAAATAAATCGCTGTAGTCCAATAGCATTTCATGAAACTATCACTAGTTTGCAGCCTGAAAAGAAAATCGTACAGTGAGGTAAAAGAAATAGAAATGTATTTTTTAACTTGTGACAACTTAGGAAAAAACTTACTAGCCATCTGGGCCAGTAAAATCAATAATTCAGTGGTCCGACAGAAGTCTTACTGGCCAATGGCCAGTGTACCAGTGTGTGATTTGAACGCTGGGTATGTAGTGACTTCTCTCAGTGTAGTGGTTTTGTTCAGTATCCAGTTTCAAATTAGTACCAATGCACATAAACATATTATTTTTTTTACTATGCTGCCAAAGAGACCACACTGAAATTTGGACTGAAATTTCGATGGGTTTGCCTCCTCGGGGCGCTCCGTGGTAACAATGGCACACACAACAGCAACTAGGCCTCTGTGAATCTTGGAGAGGTGCAAGCTAGTTCTGTGTGACATTGGCGAAAAGACCTCAACTCACTGGGTTTTGTTCCAGAATCTTTAGGTTGAATGACCAACTGGAACCCTCAGCTGTGGGCTAATCCCCCACACTGATGTACCTACCTGATTAAAAAGACAAAAAGAAATATTAAGAATGACTCAAGTGTGGGATATGGTGGACCTACCACACTTGAGAAGGACGGTCCACCACGGAATCGACCTGGACTTTCCAAACGGCATATGAGAAAGAGATCTCGGCTGAGTGAATGTAAGATTGGTGTATGGAATACTAGAGGTATAAATGGCAAGATGAGTGAGATGATTGAGGAGATGAATAAGTATAGACTGGATGTGCTGTGTGTAAGTGAAACCAAAAAGAAGGAAATTTGGGTAGAAGAAGTGAATGGCACGGTGAGTGTGCGGTCTGGAGTATTGGATAATATGAGAGGACAGGCTGGTGTAGGTGTGATTTTAAGTTAAAAGATGAAGAACAACTTGATTCATTATAGTTGCATAAGTGAGAGAATTCTCTGGATTCGTTTGAAAGTGAAACTTCAGAGAATTGTAATTGTTGTAGTGTATGCTCCTTGTGACTCGGAACCTTCTGATAAGAAAGAAGATTTCTGGAATGAGCTAAAAGCTGTTTTGAGCCAGTTTGGTGCTAAAGAAAAAGTTATAATAGCAGGGGATTTCAATGCTAGAGTAGGTGTGCAGAATGCCATTTCTGACAATGTTCTGGGTAAGTTTAATGATCCTTGTGTGAATGATAATGGTGAAAGATTAATTGAACTCTGCATTGAGAATGGTTTGTGTGTATCTAATACATTTTTCAACCACAAGTATATACACACATATACTTGGGAAAATCGTACTCTTGGTCAAAAGAGTGTGATAGATTTTGTTGTTTACGATCAGCGTTTGAAACACTTAGTTGTTGACACCCGTGTGATGAGAGGTGCGGATGTTGGTTCTGATCTTTACTTGGTAGTGTCATGAGTGAAACTTAATGTTGGTTGGAGAAAAAGGAATAGGAAGAGACCCAGGATAGAAAGAATAAAGGTTGATAGGCTCCTTGAAGATCATCAGCAGTACTCTGACTTACTCAGAGAACGACTGAAGGATCTGAAATCTTGTGAGAGGGATGCAGAAAAGAAGTGGGAATGTTTTAAGAACTGTGTTGTCACTGCTGCTAAAGAGGTCTGTGGCACCACAATAGTGGCTAACAATAGTGGTGATTTTTGGTGGAATAGTGAGATTGATGAGGCAGTAAAAAAAAAAGAAGGAAGCCTATTTGGGGATGTTGCAAGGTAGAGTCTCTGTGGATGAATATCGCTGTAAGAAGCATGAAGCTGCTAAGCTGGTTCGCCACAGTAAGGCAAAAGATAGGAAGGAGAAAGTGGAAAGGCATGAACTGGCTTTTTGGAAAGATAGAAAGTCCTTCTGGAAGTACATGAGACTCAGGAAAAATAGGGGAAACAAAGTTGTAAGTTGTGTGAAGAATGAGTTTGAAGAAATGATATGGGAGCCTAATGAGTTAAGTGAAAGATGGGGTGAATACTTCTGTGAGTTATTAGATCAGGAGAGCAAAAATGATTCTGAGACAGATGCAGATGATGTCACAATGAGGGATGAAAGCACAGGAAGGATCTCAAGAGAAGTGTGTAAAGCTCTAAAATCTCTTCAGAATGGTAAGGCTCCAGGAGTTGATGGCATAACTGCAGAGATGTTGAAGTATGGTGGTGACTCTATAATTGACTGGTTAACTGAAATTTGCCAGTTGTGTTTTATCAAAATGGTTTTCCATTGGTGCAGGAGTTAGACAAGGTTGTGTAATGTCACCATGGCTGTTTAATATATTTATGGACGCATGCATGCGTGAGGCCAAAATAGATAATAGTGGTTTATGTCTTGGTAATATACATGTGTGCAGATTGCTGTATGCTGATGACACTGTCCTGTTGGCAGAGAGCAAAAGTGAGTTGCAGAATATGTTGACTCGGATACACGAAGTTTGCATGAAATTCAAACTGAGTATAAATAAGGGAAAAACCAAAGTTATGGTGTTTGAGAGAGGAATGGGTAGCACTGAATGTAATGTAAGTATAAATGGCACTGTGATTGACCAGGTGAGTAAGTTTGTGTATTTAGGAAGCATGTTTGACAGAGAAAGCAAGTTGGATGGTGAAATCAGTAGGCGAGTGAATTCTTCTTTGAAAGTCATAGCTGCTCTGGGTGGTTTTCACAGGAATGATGGGTTCTCTAGAGAGTCCCGCATGGCTGTGTATGAAACAGTAATTGTTCCTACTCTGATGTGTGGCAGTGAAACCTGGATACTGCAGAAGAAGCATAGGAGCCGTTTGTGTGCTGGAGAAATGCGTTACTTACGTGGGGTTTGTGGCAAGACATGATCTGATTGTGTGAGGAATGAAGATGTATTGCAGTTGTGTGATGTAAAGCAAAATGTTGTTAGCAAGGTGGAGACCAATATGCATCGGTGGTTTGGCCATTTTGAGAGAATGAGTGATGAAATGCTTACTAAGAAAATATTTTCAACCCAAGTGGCAGGAAGGAAAGGCAGAGGAAGGCCAAGGAAGACATGGGTGGATCAGATTCAGGAGTGTCTGCATGAGAAAAAGATTATGAGTATGAAGTATAAAAGATCTTGTGTAAGGCGTGTAATGGATATCAGTGAAGCACAAGTTGTATGTCAAGATCGCTGTAAATGGCGAAGTTTGATACAACAACAAGTAAAAATATCTGGAAGTTTGTATTTCTTTTTGGAGCTAACCTCTGAATCTCAGAGAACAGCTTAGTGATATGATACATTCTGTAATTCCATAGCAACAATTGTGATTTTTTTAAATTAAAAAATATATATTTTTTTAAGAAATTTAAAAAATTGAAATTTGAAAAAATTCCCTTTTTTCATCCAATGCTTAGCAAATTACACAACCACTGAAAGCACATTTCATATACTTTAACATTATATCTTATCTAGGTCTCTAGCTACAATAGGTCCCTAAAAAATGACATTTAAAGCTAACACAGTTGGCAAATTTGGGCACACTCAACATTTTTTAAAATTCTGAAACTCATAAATGGGTGGTCAAAAATTTGTTTTAAAAATGTCCTTTATTTTATATTAGGATAAAACACAACTATGCCCAAAACAAATTAAATCCATGACATCCATGTCAAAAGTGTTCTATACATTGGTTGATTTGACATGGAATGGACCACATGCAAATTATAAGATTAAGATTTTCTTCTGCTTATGGGAGGGTTTATGTAAATATCCTATAATAAATATTTTTACCCAAGGGTCATTTCATGTGAAATCAGCACAGAAAAATATGATTTTCAACCTTCTGTCTTTTGATTTTATTGAAATTTGGTATGCAGTTAGATGGATATAAGAAAAAAATTCTCTTAAAGTTTTTACTCAAAAGAGTCATTAGTTATTTTTCTGTGAGGCTCTGAACTTAGGAAAAAAAATACAATTTTCGGGCTGCCATCATGCCTTAAAATTATTATTTCTGAGTTTGTTTTCAACTTACAGAGTTAAAACTGGTCTTGCTGGAAAGCTATTTTTATGAACTTTAATTTGACAGGTAACACATTTATTAAATTAACCTTTGACCTTGAATTGCATAAAAATCCATTTTTTAAAACAAATTTAAAAAACATTTTTATTACTGAATTATTGTTTACACATTGTTAAAAATTTATAATGGTACATCAAAGGTTCTCAACTTATAAAATCTTGAATCACTGAAATAAATTTAAATTTATCTTTATTTCAGCTTTGAACACTGAGATACTCTTTAAATATGTACAACAACAGACATTAATGTAGGGATGCTTTCTAGAAAGAATACATTTTATAGCATACACAATAAACTAGACTACTGTTTTAATATGTACTTTAACCTAAATTTTGAATTTTAATATGAAATTTAGCATATTTCAAAAATAATCCTTTAAAGAATGCAACTCAGCAGCAGAATTTTTTTCTTTGAAATCATGCTAACAAATTTCTTCTCATTCATTTTCCTTTTTCAATTTTATTTTTGATTGACACCTGATAATTTAAATTCATAAAAACTGAGTGCAATGTTTTTAAAACTCCTAAAGATTTGAATAGTGTGATTTAGTGAATGTATAAATCCTAGGGAACAAAATTTGTTGGTTAAAAATGTTACAGTTCTACTTTGCAGTTTATGTTAATTTTGGTTTCAAATTTCTCAGTGGATGATCACTATTGGTTGTTCATCCATCTCTGGGTAGTTGCTTTTGGTTTTGTATTCCTAAGTGGATGGTTACTTTTGGTTCAGTGAACCCTGGAAGTACTAGGCTTGAAGAGCACTTAAGGGAATTGTTCAACAAGAATTACATAAATGAAATCACATACAAACAATGGACAGTGACTGATAGAACAAATACAGAAAATATAACAAAGTAATATTTTTATTAGCATTTTTATTGAACATTTAAATATTCTCATACTTGCCAACTTTGGAAAATGTGCATCAGTAAAACTTTTGTGCGAACGCCATTTACCATGAAACAAAACATAATTATATTAATAAATATGCAGTAAAAATTTCTGCATATGCCACAATAACTAAACTAGTATTATCTGTGTTTAAAATAATAATTTAAATAACCATAATTTTCATTTGCTGATATCTTTGTTTCCCTTTGCATTTCTTTATTGTCGTTTTTTTTAATGCACTTGGATGACAATTTTATCCATCATGAATACATGACAGCTTTCCCTATTTTTAGATAAAAGATGAATAGAGTAACTTTGAAATATATAAATACTTTTGAACACCATGCATCAATTTTTTTAGCTTCGTCACTTTCGTTTTTGGACACACACCGTTTATCAAACTGAAATGTGCAAAACTTTTATTGGGGGGGGGTATTTAAGAATACAGGATACATATTCTGATCAACATTGGGGGGATTACAGTTACGGGGAAATTTTTGCTACATTTGATTTCCGTTTTCGGACATTTTCCCTCCAATTTTCAAGTTGAAATACAAATATTTATGAAATAAAATGATATTTAACTACAATACTAGGCAGAGAAAACATCACGTGAAAAATAAAATAACCATTACGGGAGAAATCTTCACTGCGTCTAACTTCCGTTTTCGAAAGTTTTGAAAAACGAAACTTCCTCTTTTGAAAGTTTAAAAGTTTCAGGCGGAAAATATCCTCCACCACTACTAATTGCCCCAAAATTTCTGTTCAGTTATGCATCGATCTCGAGGAAAACTCAGATTATGACGGAAAAGGAAATTCTTCGAAGCCGTCGCACTCTCCCTAAAGATTACAGCAAAATTTTTTCGCCATCAAATTACTGTTTTAGGAAATTTTTCCTCCATTTTCAAAGCGCAGTACAAATATTTAAGGAACAAAATGATATATAACAACAATACTGGACAGAGGCAACAACACAGGAAAAAGAAATTACGATTACAGAAAAAATCCTTATTTCGTTTACTTCCGTCTCTGAAAGACGAAATACCGTCCCGATGCTTATTTTTATAAATTGGTAAAATTCTTCGATGCGTAGTTTTACGCGCCAAGAAAAATTCAAGGTGCGTATTTTTACACGTCAAGAAAAATTCTCGAGGCGTATTTTTACGCGCCTAGAAAAATTCATAAAATTTCGTTGCATAAACACACTCTTCGCTGCGTACTAGACACATAATTACGCATTTTGGAGAACTCTGGCATCACCCCTTATAGCTTACAGGTCCGCACACCAAATACCGGAAGCTGAGTAACATAGGGAAGGAAGAGTAGTCTGGTAATCCGTGGTGGGTGGTCGAACTGTCGAGCTTGCTCGCTCCCTGTATAAGCGTCACTGTCAATGTGCGTGGCTGTCGTTGTCAATTAAAATACTTTATTAAAACTTTTCGTAAAGGAATATTTTTAGGACAAACAGCTCCAGAAGAAAATTCATTATGCCGTTTAGATGCAGTGTACCCCACTGTCACGGTAATTATGACGATGCACCACGTGTTATATTGATGGGCCACATGTTATTATTTTGTGGTTACTAAAAATCGTCAGAATATTCAAATACCCTACTAACGGGGATCTCATCAGAAAATGGATTACTTCAATCAAGCGGGAAAATGTTCAAGTGAAAAGAACTCTAAGGTAAGTGGAAACCTTTTGTGGACCTAACTTAAACTGAGGCATGCATCCCGTAGCTGATTATAAGCAGCATTTAGAGCAAAACTACATATGGTTCCAATTTCTGGGCGTAGAGCATAACATAATTGAAGATGTGATATTTGTCTTTCTTTGGCACTTCATAACAATAATACAACTTCTGGTAATTAACAATGAAATGGAACACGGCATGCGACGACTCTTTTTTTCTTGTGTAGTAGGAAATTCTATTACAAACTTTTTTATCTTAAAATTTAGTTGCCTAGCGTGGGAAACTAGATTTTTTATTTACATGCCTCGGACATAGTATTTTCATGCCCTGGATATTGTTATTTTAAGAGAAAAAAAAAGTACCTGGATGTGCATGAATCCACATAATTGTGGAAACTATGTTCTAAACAAACAAGATTTTTAAAATACAAGTAGAAATATAAACTTGCATTTTTTTCTTTTTCTTTTTTTTTTTTTTTGGAAAACATCTGCCTAAAATGAGAGATCAATTTTTGAGTCATTTATCTAAACTTGTCACTTATCTGTTTCCAGACTTCCTGCACTTTTCTTCACAAGCTACAGCTGTAATAACTGGAACTAACATATCTTATATTATCCGATAACTACTGGAACATGTGCTTCCAAATGTGTGGGGAGAGGGGGGTTGGATTCAATCTTTGTATTGAGATAAACTTTTCCAATCCCTCATAGAATTTATTTTGAACCCAAAATCATGAAAAAAGGAAGAAACAGTCTTTTTCAATAGCTTTAGTAATGACAAAACATTTGCACAGAATTTTTGCCATTGCTTTTTATAGTTTCTGAGAAAATGGCACATCAAGTTCGTCAATTTATAATGAGACATGTTCACCTTCTGAAAAACATCCTATAGTACCAAAACAGTCATTTAGGTTTATCCAGTACAATAACTGCATGTGCGTTTGTCAGGTTCCCAAAAAAATATAATTCTTATCTTGAAAAATACTTTATTAAAAACTTATTGGAACAAATTTCACATTTTCCTAGAAATTTGTCTTTGAAATTCTTCAACGAACAGCTAAGGGACAACTAATTAAATTGTGTTTGTGGTACATAAAGAGTTGCACAAACATAATTATTTGTACATCGGCAGTTTTTCTGAAAACTTCTTGAAAATCAAATTTCAGGAAATGTATGCCAATAAGTACTCATATTTTTCCAGATAAAAAATAATGTTTATATTCTGGATCTAAATAGTTTTGTTTAATGATACTAATAAACTTAATGTTTTAAACTTTGACAAGGTAACTTTTTTAAATAGTGCTCTGGAAAACAAAAATTATAAACTTTACACTTGCTTACCAAAATGAAGCTGTCCAAACATGTAACTAGATGGTACTAAAATTAGGAAAACTTGTTACGTATTAAAATGTCGTTATAGTACATTTAATACATACATACATACATATCACTAAGCTGTTCTCTGAGATTCAGAGGTTAGCTCCAAAAAGAAATACAAACTTCCAGATATTTTTTCTTATTGTTGTATCAAACTTCTCCATTTACAGCGATCTTGACATACAACTCGTGCTTCACTAATATCCATTACACGCCGTACACAAGATCTTTTATACTTCATACTCATAATCTTTTTCTCATGCAGACACTCCTGAATCTGATCCACCCATGTCTTCTTTGGCCTTCCTCTGCCTTTCCTTCCTGCCACTTGGGCTGAAAAGATTTTCTTAGTAAGCATTTCATCACTCATTCTTTCAACATGGCCAAACCACCGAAGCATGTTGGTCTCCACCTTGCTAACAACATTTTGCTTTACATCACACAACTGCAATACATCTTCATTCCTCACACAATCAGATCGTGTCTTGCCACAAACCCCACATAAGTAACGCATTTCTCCAGCACACAAACGACTCCTATGTTTCTTCTGCAGTACCCAGGTTTCACTGCCATACATCAGAGTAGGAACAATTACAGTTTCATACACAGCCATGCGGAACTCTCTAGAGAACCCATCATTCCTGTGAAAACTTCCCAGAGCAGCTATGACTTTCAAAGAAGAATTCACTCGCCTACTGATTTCACCATCCAACTTGTTCTCTCTGTCAAACATGCTTCCTAAATACACAAACTCACTCAACTGGTCAATCACAGTGCCATTTATGCCTACATTACATTCAATGCAACCCGTTCCTCTCTCAAACACCATAACTTTGGGTTTTCCCTTATTTATACTCAGTTTGAATTTCATACAAACTTCGTGTATCCGAGTCAACATACTCTGCCACTCACTTTTGCTCTATGCAAACAGGACAGTGTCATCAGCATACAGCAATCTGCACACACAGATATCACAAGACATAAACCACTATTATCTATTTTGGCATCACGCATGCATGCATCCATAAATATATTAAACAGCCATGGTGACATTACACGACCTTGTCTAACTCCTGCACCAATGGAAAACCATTTTGATAAAACACCATTCACTCGTAACAAGCTCTACTACCAGCATACATGGCTATTGCACTATTAAGTAGATTCCCAGTAACACCATATTCATTCAATACCTTCCACAAAAGTGTCCTATTCACTCAGTCGTAAGCTTTCTCTAAATCTATGAAGGCAGTAAAAACTTTCTTACCAACAGCCAGATACTTTTCAATCATCGTGCGTAATGCAAAAATCTGGTTAGTGCAGCCTTTACCAGGCATAAAACCACTCTGAACATCCCACACTTTCAATGATGTAAGACCCGTACTTTTTCAATAACAACCTTTCCAAACACTTTCCCTGACACACTCAGTATGCTAATACCATGAAAGTTCTTTCATTCAGTCTGATCACCTATTCCCTTATACAAGGGAACAATGATAGCATCCTTCCAATCCCGAGGGACCATTCCTAACTCCCAGCACAACTGGCAAATTTCAGTGAAAAAGTCAATTATAGAGTAACCACCATATTTCAACATCTCTGCAGTTATGCCATCAACTCCTGGAGCCTTACCATTCTGAAGAGATTTTAGAGCTTTACACACTTCTTCTCTTGAGATCCCTCCTGTGCTTCCATCCCTCATTGTGACATCATCTGCGTCTGTCTCAGAATCATCTTTGCTTTCCTGCTCTAATAACTAACAGAAGTATTCACCTCATCTGTCACTTAACATATTGGGCTCCCATATCATTTCCCCAAACTCATTCTTCACACAACTTACAACTTTGTTTCCCCTATTTTTCCTGAGTCTCATGTACTTCCAGAAGGACTTCCTATCTTTCCAAAAAGTCAGTTCATGCCTTTCCACTTTCTCCTTCCTATCTTTTGCCTTACTGTGGTGAACCAGCTTAGCAGCTTCACGCTTCTTACAGCGATATTGATCCACAGAGACTCTACTTTGCAACATCCCCAAATAGACTTCCTTCTTTCTCTTTTTTTGCCTCTTCAATCTCACTATTCCACCAAAAATCACCACTATTGTTACCCACTATTGTGGTGACACAGACCTCTTTAGCAGCAGTGACAACACAGTTCTTAAAACATTCCCACTTCTTTTCTACATCCCTCTCACCAGACTTCAGATCCTTCAGTCGTTCTCTGAGTAAGTCAGAATACCACTGATGATCTTCAAGGAGCGTATCAACCTTTATTCTTTCTATCCTGGGTCTCTTCCTATTCCTTTTCCTCCAACCAACATTAAGTTTCACTCGTGACACTACCAAGTAATGATCAGAACCAACATCCGCACCTCTCATCACACGGGTGTCAACAACTAAGTGCTTCAAACGCTGATCGTAGACTACAAAATCTATCACACTCTTTTGACCAAGAGTACGATTTTCCCAAGTATATGTGTGGATATACTTGTGGTTGAAAAATGTATTAGATACACACAAACCATTCTCAATGCAGAGTTCAATTCATCTTTCACCATTATCATTCACACAAGGATCATTAAACTTACCCAGAACATCTAAATAATAAAGGTAAGCAGCACTTGAAGATAATCATGGGAGATTTCAATGCAAAAATAGGGCAACAGCTACAGAATAAAACTTCAGTAGGTAAATTCGGTCACGGCAACAGAAACCAGCGTGGAAATACTCTCGTTGAGTTTGCAGAAGCAGAAGGTTTTTTTATCTTGAACTCCTTTTTCAAGAAAAGGCCACACAGGAAATGGACATGGAGACATCCAAATGGGACGACAAGTGAAATTGATTTTATTATGTGTAACAAAAAAATCGTCATAGAAGACTGCAGTGTGCTAAACAAGTTTAACACAGGTAGTGACCATAGATTGGTCAGATGTAAGATGCACCTCAAAACTAAACTCGAATGTGGCAAGCTCATAAGACAAACAAATGTATTGACATAACCAACCTTAAAAAACACCATAATACCTTCAAGTTGGAACTGAAGAATAGATTCTCTGCTTTAGAAGGCCTAACATCAGAAAAAGTGGATATTTCGGAAGTTAACAGAAAAGTAACCAAAGCTCTTATGGAAACAGCAACAAAACTAGCTGGGTCTAAGAACAAGTTGCGTATGAACAAGTTATCAGGGAAAACCAAAATGTTGATGCAAAAAAGAAGAGAGATGAGGACAACTAAAGAAGATGTGACTTCCAAAGTGGAATATATAAAGCTATGTAAGACAGTACAAAAAAGTATCACTGAAGACGTAAGAAAATTCAACTGTGAACTAGTGAGGAAAGCAATTCAAAACAACAAAAGCCTAAAGATAGCATAGGGATATCTCAGTAAGGCAAGAAAACAGATTATGGCACTGAGAAAAGAAGATGGTTCTGTAACAAGAAACAGAGGCAAAATTTTGACAAGAGTGAAAGATTTCTACTCTAAATTATATGAAAGGGATGATACACGCACTCCAGACATCATGAAAGGTAACAGTACCAGAGTTCTTCCAGTCCTCCCAGCAGAAGTTGCACATGCAATCAAGAACATGAAGTGGGGAAAAGCTCAAGGAAAAGATGGAATTACTGTAGACATCATACAAGAAGCAAGTGGAGAAATCGAAACAGTACTCGCCCAAATTTTCACTTGATGCCTTAATGAAGGGAAGATTCCTGAGGATTGGAACAACGATAAAATGATCCTGCTACATAAGAAAGGTGACATTGAGGATCTCAGGAACTACAGACCTATCAGTGGTTTATAAAATCTTCACTAAAGTTCTTTCACACCGCTTGAAGGTAACACTGGACATGGCTCAACCGAGAAAACAAGCTGGATTCAGGGGTGGCTACGGCACAATAGATAATATCCATGTACTGAGAGAACTAATTGAAAGAGCGAGGGAATATGAACTTCCATTGTGCATGGCTTTTATCGATTATGAAAAAGCCTTAGATTCAGTGAAATTGTCAGCAGTTACAATGGCTCTGAAATCCTGTGGTATTGAAGATGCATACATTAATATTATTAATAACATCTATGAAAATGCAAGTGCAAAGAATTGGCTGTTTGAAAATACAACACACATAAAAATTGGAAAGGGAGTGAGACAAGGTGACACCATATCTCCGAAGCTCTTTAATGCCACATTGGAAAATGTCTTTCAATCACTGAACTGGGAAAACAAAGGGATAAAGATTAATGGAGATTATCTAACCCACCTTCGTTTTGCTGATGACAGTCATTTTTGCAACTACCCCATCAGAGCTACAGAGTATGATCCAGGAACTTGCTGAGAAGAGTAAAGAAGTGGGATTAAAAATGAACTTTCAGAAGACAAAAGCGATGTACAATGCTTTTACAAGAAATGAAGATTTATCAATTGATGGAGAAAAGCTGGAGATAACAGACACGTACGTTTATCTTGGACAGCAGATATCAAGTGAGGGTCACATTGATGAAGAAATTAATCGGCGTACAAAACTTGCCTGGAGAGCTTTTGGAAGAAACAGCATAATTTTCAAGAGCAATATGCAATTATATCTTAAAAGAAAATTGTTTGATCAATGCATCCTTCCAGTGCTTACGTATGGTGCAGAGACGTGGACCTTAACTAAAAGAGACATACAAAGGCTGCAGACAACTCAAAGAACCATCGAGAGGTGCATGCTTGGTGTATCCAGGAGAGATAAGAAGAGCAACTCGTGGATCTGAAAAATGACAAGAGTGGAAGACATCATGACCAGAGTTAAATCCCTGAAATGGCAATGGGCTGGATATGCTGCCAGAAGGACAGACCTTCGATGGACAGCCGAAATTTTAGATTGGATTCTAAGGGACAGGAAAAGACCCAGAAGAAGACCACGTGGAAGATGGGTGGATGAAATTCGAAAGTATGCGGGAGTGACATGGAGGAGACTGGCACAAGACAGACCGTTGTGGAGGATACTTGGGGAGACCTTCGTCCAGCAGTGGATTGATAATGGTTGATGATGATGATATGTATTCCTGACTTTACCATTACACTGTACTGTATAAGTTGACTTCAAACATCAAAAATTGACTTTCAGTCTACTCGTGCAGGACATTTGGCCATGATTGTATTATTGCATAGGTGGCCCCACATTAGACTAAGCTGGCCATAACAAGTTTTTTGTAGAAAAAGCAACAAATTCCACATTTTTGTTTAGCCAACTATGTGACAGTTTTATGACCTTTTGCCAGTTACATCATATCTGTGTCACCATTTCTGTTTGGGAGGATGAGGGGTGCAGCTATCAGTGACATAACCATGTTTCAAAATCTGGGGGGTCCGATCACACATACACAGTGATCGGAACACACACACACACACACACACACACACACACACACACACACACACACACATACACACCGATTATATGTATACATATACATTTATATACAATATACAATAATGGGATGCAAGGTCAGGTGATGCGTAACATATCCCATCCTCTCCTTGATAAATGCCAACCCCGCCTTCTCGTGGTGCATCCTGTTCCCACTAAAGGGGCTCTGACGACCGATGAATAGAGTTATAACTATAACACCAGGAATAGAGGAAATGCATCCCACACTCAACAACTCGCTTGGCCAGCGTGGTGAGTTATGGCCAACCCCCCAAAATATGCTTACACAATTTCAAACTTGGCCCTCAGTCTCCGGCAGCTGGAATGTACCTGGCCAAAGCAGCGGCCAGTGCGACATGAAGGCAGAGGGTGCTATGAATCACCAGAGAACCAGACTAGGCTGCCATCTGATGCTGACCTTGGCTACGTTTAATGGACACTCCCTATCTTCTGATTCAAGACTCCTTGAATTGGAGGAGGAACTCGAAAAGATCAACTCGGACATTGTGGGACTAAGCAAGGTAAGAAGAAGAGGAGGAGAAGAGCTCGTTGAACTGAAAAGTGGACATCTCATCTACTATCGTGGGACAAATACTGGCAGAACTTGTAGTGTTGGATTTATAATAAACAAAAGACTAAAGGACAATATTCTGGAAGTTGAAAGTTTCTCAGATAGGGCTGCACGACTTGTTATACAACTCTCAAAAAGATACCAGGCTCAGATTATTCAAGCTTATGCACCCACCACAAGTCATCCTGAAGAAGAAATTGAAGAATTTTACTAGGAAATTCAGAATCTAAATAACAAAGGCAAACAACTCTTGAAGATCACTAGGTGATTTTAATGCAAAAGTAGGGCAACAGAACGAAACTTCAGTTAGTAAATTCGGTTATGGGAACAGAAATCAATGTGGAAATACTCTCGTAGAATTTGCAGAGGCAGAAAGATTTTACACCATGAACTCCTTTTTCAAGAAAAGGCCACACAGGAAATGGACATGGAGACATCCGAATGGGACGACAAATGAAAATTGATTTTATTATGTGTAACGAAAAATTCGTCATTGAAGACTGCAGTGTGCTAAACAAGTTCAACGCAGGTAGTGACTATAGAATGGTGAGATGTAGGATGCCCCTCAACACTAAACTCAAACGTGGCAAACTCATAAGACAAACAAAATGTATTGACATAACCTACCTTAAAAAACATCACAATACCTTCAAGTTGGAACTGAGGAACAGATTCTCTGCTTTAGAAGGCAAATCAGAAGAAACATCAGAAGAAGTGGATATTTCTGAAGTTAACAGAGAACTCACCAAGGCTCTTATGGAAACAGCAACAAAAATAGGTGGTACTAAGAACAAGTTACATATGAAGAAAATTTCAGGAAAAACAAACATGTTGATGCAAAAGAAAAGGGAGATGAGGACAAATAAAGACATAACTTCCAACGTAGATATATAGAGCTATGCAAGACAGTGAGAAAAAGTATCACTGAAGACATAAGGAAATTCAATTGTGAACTAGTGAGAAAAGCAATTGAAAACAACCAGAGCCTGAGGAGAACAAAAGGACATCTCAGTAAGGGAAGAAAACATATTATGGCTCTGAGAAAAGATGGTACTGTAACAAGAAGTAGATGCAAACTTTTGACAAGAGTGAAAGCTTTCTATTCAAAACTATATGAAATGGATGACACATCGAATCCAGACATTACGACAGGTATCAGTACCGAAGTCCCTCCAATCTTCCCTGCAGAAGTTACATATGCAATTAAGAACATGAAACGGGGAAAATACTCCAGGAGAATATGGAATTATCATGGGCATTATACAAGAAGCAAGAAATTGAAACTATACTCCCCAATTTTTTAACAGATGTCTGAATGAATGGAAGATTCCTGAGGATTGGAATAATGCTACAATGATCCTGCTACATAAAAAAAGTGATGTTGAGGATCTCAGGAATTACAGGCCCATCAGCCTCCTTTCAGTGGTTTATAAAATCTTCACTAAGGTTCTTTCACATTGCTTGAAGGTAGCACTAGACATGGCTCAACCAAGAGAACAAGCTGGATTCAGGAATGGCTACAGCACTGTAGATCATATCCATGTACTGAGAGATCTAATTGAAAGAACAAGAGAATATGAACTCCCATTGTGCATGGCTTTCATTGATTATGAAAAGGCCTTCGATTCTGTGAAACCATCAGCAGTCACAATGGCTTTGAAATCCTGCAGTATTGAAGATGCACACATTAGCATTATTAATAACATCTATGAAAATGCAAGCGCAAAGGTTTGGATTTTTGAGGATACAGCACAAATAAGAATTGGAAAGGGAGTGAGACAAGGTGACACCATTTCTCCCACGCTCTTTAATGCCACATTGCAAAATGTCTTTCAATCAATTCCAATTAGTAGTTCTAATTCTAACTATTATATAGCTCTAATCATTCTACTATTCTCTTTTACGTGCGATATTTCAAAGTAACTTATACAAAAATCTAGCGGATAATGCTTACCTTGGTATTCCTTTCTAGCGATGGGAACATTTCACGCACTTGTTTTCCCGTCTTTGTTGATGTTATTGTCCTAAAGTCTGTTGTATGTGATGACTGGCTTTACTTCTCACACTTTTTGCTGGGTATACTCATTGGATCTTTGCCTTAGGATTCAAACACATAAATTTTTACCGTTCTTTATACTCGAAATTTTCGCCCATACTCTGGGCATCCTCAGGAGCGTGGCGACTTTACCACCAATGTTCGTGGTTAACTTCGCGCTAATTGAGTCTGATACTCCATGTTGCCATTCGTCGGATATACTTTCCTGGATATATTTCGTTATCAAACCCGGCTGGCGCCATCTATGTTTCATTAAAACAACTTTTTTTTTTTTTTTATCTTCTCCTATCCTGGTTTTCTTGTCTTTTTTGCCTGTTTTTCTTTTCTTGTTGTTTTTCTTGTCTTATTAGTTCTTTCCACAGGCCCGATAATGTGCTAGGGTCGTTCTGGTTACATACCCTTACTTTATTTTTATAGATTAATATTGCTTCTTCCCTCCTCATTTGCCTTTCCGATTTTTTATTCTTTTTTAGCATTTTAATTTCATCGAATTTTGGGAATGTCCGGTTTTTCATGCAGAATTGCACTAAAGCAGTTTTGGCTTCTTTTTTTTTTTGCCAGTTAGATATGTGTTGTTTAAGTCTTTTTTTATCTGTTTTTCGTACTTCCAATGTACGATATTGGGGGTATGTGTGCAATTGGAATTTCGTAGGTTCCTGATTCTTCTCGCATTTTTTCCTCTGTTTTTTTGTTGACAGTCATACTTTTCACGGTGTGCACTGAGCTTCCTAGTTGTAAGTCATATTTAGCACAGTGCCTATTGATTTCTTTACTCACTCCTTCCAAGTAAGGGAAAGCTCCAATGTATTTCAATTGTTTATTCCTCATCTTCCTTTGGTTGTGCACTTCTTGGCCTTCTTTACTCTGAGTCATATGCTTTTTACTCTCATGTATCCATTTATTAATTAGCTTGCTCGGGTACCCATACTCTTGTGATATTTCCGACGAATGGCAACAAGGAGTATCGGACTCCATTAGCGTGAAGTTAACCATGAACATCGGTGGTAAAGTCGCTCCTGAGGATGCCCAGAGTATGGGCTAAAATTTCGAGTATAAAGAACGGTAAAAATTGATGTATTTGAATCCTAAAGCAAAGATCCAATGAGTATACTCAGCGAAAAGTGTGAGAAGTAAAGCCAGTCATCGCATACAACGGACTTTAGTGCAATAACATCAACAAAGACCGGAAAACACGTGCGTGAAATGTTCCCATCGCTAGAAAGGAATGCCAAGGTAAGCATTATCCGCTAGAATTTTGTACAAGTCTTTCAATCATTGAACTGGGAAAACAAAGGGATGAAGATTAATGGAGATTACTTAACTCACCTTCATTTTGCTGATGATGTAGTAATCTCTGCAACTACTCCTTCAGAGCTCAGAGTATGATCCAAGAACTTGTTGACAAGAGTAAAGAAATGGGATTAAAAATAAACTTTCAAAAGACAAAAGTGATGTACAATGTTTTTACAAGAAACGAAGATTTATCGATTGATGGAGAAAAGCTGGAGATAACAGACACGTACGTTTATCTTGGACAGCAGATATCAAGTGAGGGTCACATTGATAAAGAAATTAATCGGCGTATAAAACTTGCCTGGAGAGCTTTTGGAAGAAACAACATAATTTTCAAGAGCAATATGCCATTATGTCTTAAAAGAAAAGTGTTTGATCAATGCATCCTTCCAGTGCTTACGTATGGTGCAGAGACGTGGACCTTAACTAAAAGAGACATTCAAAAGCTGCAGACAACTCAAAGAAGCATAGAGAGGTGCAGCTTGGTGTAACCAGGAGAGATAAGAAGAGGAACTCGTGGATCCGAAAAATGACAAGAGTGGAAGACATCATGATCAGAGTTAAATCCCTGAAATGGCAATGAGCTGGACATACTGCCAGGACAGACCATCGATGGACAACTGAAATTTTAGTCTGGATTCCAAGGGATAGGAAAAGACCCAGAAGAAGACCCGATGGGTGTTGGATGGATGAAATTCGAAAGTTTGCTGGAGTGACATGGAGGAGACAGAGACAGGCTCAAGACAGACAATTGTGGAAGAAACTTGGGGAAACCTTCATCCAGCAGTGGATTGATAACGGTTGATGATGATGATATACATACTGTGTAACATAGTTTGGGAACCCCCCTCTAACACACGGCAGGAGTACAGCAGTTGCTGAGGCACGATCTAACGGGCACGGCCTCTGTTGGCGAATTGTGGAACTTAATGAACACAACTGTAAAACTATGATAGATGGGGCAGAAATGTAAATTACAAAGTTGTAGAGCTGACTTTGCTTATTAGGAACCGATATCGCTGTTTTTTAAGTACACATTTCATTATACACGTGTTTGCATTCTATGAAAAATCACAATCTTATATTATTAAAATTAGTCTGTTCACATCATAAAAAAGTATGTGTTATATCCCCGAAAAATTGGGGGGTCCTTACATTGGGGATCTGCAACTCTCAAAATCTGGAGGGGTCCTGATGCCCCCTCCCCCAGTGGTTACACCTATGGCAGCTATGGATAACCCTCAAATACAGGGGTTAAACAAAATAATAGAAACATGGACTGCAAGTGCAGTACATGCAATGTACCATATGCAAATCACAGGGACTGTCCATGATGTGAGGTATATAAATGGGTGAAGTACAGTGTCAGCTATCATGTAGCAGTGCCACAGTCACAGGTGAAACAGCTGTTGTGGTGTAATTGTTGACAGTGCCAGATCTCACGGGCCTCAAAAAAGTATGATCATTTGTGAATATCTTGCAGAAACTTCAGTAACTAGAACGGCAAAAATAGCCAGTGCAACACAAGATCTTAACTGTATCCAAGTTTAAGACTACCTATCAAAAAGGACACAGCATTGCATTCAAAGGTACAAATCTGGATGCCATACGAAGATGCCAGATAGGGATAGGCAAATGTTGGCATGGATTGTAAAATGGAGCCATAATACCATGGCAGAGTTGAACATCAGTCAGAATAACCCAATTTCCATTATAACACTTTGTAGGAAACTCTACTGTGCTAGTATTTATGGTTGTGCTGCAATCCAAAAACCTCTGATTACCAACACTTGTGCAACAAAGCACGTAAGGTGGTGAAAAGCACATAGAAACTGGGATTCTAAAGACTGGCAATGTGTCATCAGGTCTGATGAATCGTGCTTCACATTGTTTCCCACCACTCTACGAGTGGTGGGATGTCTAAACTGTTTGGTTTGGCTACGAAGCATGGAGTTGGATCCCTTATGCTGTGGGGTGTCACATCATGGCCTTCCTTAGGCCAGGTTATTCTGCAGGGTTGTGTCACACAAATCTATTTTTGGGGACTACATGCACCCAATGTTACAGACACTGTTCCCTAATTACCATTCTTAATTTAAAGCAGATAATGCACCCATGTATTATGTAAAATGTGTCAAGTTGTGGTTCGGAAAGCATGAGGTACAGTCTCAATCTCCATACCTCAATATTATTGAACATTTGTGGGAAGATCTGGTGGGTAAGATCACACTTTCTACCTTCATACTGTCATAAATACTGTATAACCTAAATAAAAAATAAGGGAAACCTATCACCACACAATAATGGATAAAAATTTTATTTCCCCTTTTTTATCTCTCTCCCCATGCTGGCTGACTAGAATTTACACAATATTTACCTTGTGATCAGGGGTACATCTCTGTTACTTAATTATATACATGAGAGGCTTAAAAGCATTGAAATCCTTTTGTTCCCTATAACTTTGGCTATGCTTCAACAGCAGCATCCAAATTTATAGCATTTTATCACAATATAGTTACACATAGGCTATTCCATTTCAAGTGATCCAATGAAAAAACCTAACCCTCTTGGATTTTTTTCAAATGTGCTCACCTAATGTACCACCATAGATAATAAAAAATCTAAAGTTTTAGATTTTTATCTGCAGTAGTTTTTTTAAGTCATGGCCCTTCGAAATTTAAAAAAAATGCAATTTTCTGCTGGCAATTACAAAAAAAAATGATTGCTTAAGATAAAAACAGGATAGACGGCTGGAATAAAACTTATTTTGCAGCTTATTTTATAAGCTTTCATATGATACTAATGACTAGTTTTGAACAGTCTCATATTTCAAGGTCATGACACAAAAATCTTGACCTTGAATTTCTCAAAAACCTAATTTATTTATTTTTTAATTTTGAAAAAATTCACGAATAAGTTTATATATTTCAACATCATTTGTGGAAAGTTTCATCATAGGATCAAAATGTGATCATGTTTTTGTCAATTTAAAAAAAAATACTATGCAAAGAAAAAACCAGATCTAGATGTGAAAGGAAATTTGTAATTTTAATTTACAATTTTCAAAAATTAGGTTTTTGAGAAATTCAAGGACAAAAATTTTATGGCATGACCTTGAAATTCAAAACTGTCTAAAACTAGTCGTGTTGCCAGCGATTGCTCTGGCTTTTTCAAAGTTTTCACTAAAGTGTTATAATAATACAAGAAGGTAATCGCCAAAACTTTTTTTGCGCAAATTGCGAAGAATGCGATCGGCAGCATGACCCCAGTGTTATGTATCATGTAAAAGCTTATAAAATAAGCCACAACATTACTTTTACCCCAGCCATCTATCTCATTTCTAGCTTGAATAATAATTTACTTGGTAATTGCATGTCAGCAGATTTTTTTTTTCTTCTGAGATTTCAAAGAGCTGTAACTAAAAAACCACTACAGGTAAAAATCTAAAATATTGGATTTTGTACACTTTCTGGGGGTAGATTATGTGAGCCAAATTTGAAAAAAAATCCAAGAAGGTAAGGTTTTTTTTTTTTTTTTTTTTTTTTTTTTTTGGAGGTTTAACGACCACCGTGAGCAACTGAATGGGCTATAAGCAGTCGCCCGTCCCTAATTTAGGGTCACTGGTTCCAGGGAAGGGAGAGAGCCAGTGCCATAAGACAAACACAACATCCATGCCTCACCGGGATTCGAACCCGGACCCCGTTCGGACGAATGATCAGAGGCCATCGCTTAGACCACTGCGCCACCGGGGCGGCAAGGTAAGGTTAAAAAGTGCTAAATAAAATATTGTATCGCTTGACATGGGATGACCCATAGTAATTTAAGGAAACAACCAACAAGTCACTTTTTGAGATTCAAGGTCAAACTTAAAACTGCATGACCATGATTATTATTTTAGTTTTTTCCAATGATGCCTCAACAAATTTTAAACCAGTAAGAAAAGATTCAGGAAAAACAAACTTTATTACTCAGTGATAAAAGAAGTTTCAGTTATAGGTAGATAGATACTTTTGCAGTGCCCACACAACACAGTTTTTAAAAAAGTAGTAAATTTCGTGACCATCCACTTCAGGAAAGTTAACTGCTATGATGCTAAAACTTGACAAATATTTATGTTTTGTGTGTTAAAAAAAGCATGCACTAGTGAGTGTAGGTTGTCATTACACTCACTGAGTTAATCCTTTGATGCAGGAATCTCATGTTTACAATCAAAGGGGTTTCAAAGCCACGATTCTTTTTTAGCAAATTGCCCAAAAGAGCATTAGTTCTTCACCATTCACTGTCCATAATGAATGGTTTTCCATGAGCTGGCACAGAAAAAATTATTCAGGCACATCATTCAAATTAATGGCATTCACGTATCATTCTCTTTTTTAAATGTCACTATTAGTTCTTAGCTGACTGCTTATTACACATTCACATAATGGCTGACACTTATTAATTCTCAATGTTACTTTTATTAATGAGAATTCCTGTCCCAACTCATTAGGGTAGAATAAAGTTAAATGTGCTTCAGTGTGTGTTGCAGTAAGTAATAGCTGATAAAATGATAATTCCCAGCAATAAAAGTGAACCAAGAGCCGTCCATCGTGTATAAATCGTTCATGAATACTCCATCACTACGAAAATATGTTTCTATTTATAAGGGCCATACAGCTTGCAGCAAATGGTATAATGTTTCATTATGCAGCAAAGCAACTGTTTGTGAACCCTATACTTTACACTGTGCTCCAACTGGTATCAGATGTTACTGCGGACATTTAACTGTTGCACTTCTGTAGCTTTGGCTAGTATACCCTGATTCACATATTTTATTCTACTAACCACCTTGCAGTGTGTTTTGATATGTGGTGTACAACTGCCCCATTGGCTCTGCACCCCTTTTTTGACACAGCTGCAACTGCTGTGGTGAACCATTTCCTACATGTTTCTACACTAAAAACGTGCTCTTTCACGCCAAGCTGAACGCTATGCTATAACTAGGTGCTGTCCACCCATTCTGTATATCACACAATTCCTAGATGCAAAAGGGTACACATATGCCTAATTGAGCGCCAGGCTTTATTCTTTTTTTTTTTTTTTTTTTTTGATTGGAGGTTTAACGACCACTCTGAGCAACTCAATGGGCTATAAGCAGTCGCCCGTCCCGAATTTTGGGTCACTAGTTCCAGGAAAGGGAAAGAGCCAGTGCCGTAAGACAAGCACAACATCCATGCCTCACCGGGATTCGAACCCGGACCCCTTACGGACGAATGGTCAGAGGCCATCGCTTAGACCACTGCGCCACCCAGGCTTTATTCATCGCGGGCAACACGTCAAGTACTTTACGTACGAAATCAGTACTCTCTGACAGTGCGGGAAAACCAGATTCACTCCTAAATGTACGTCACTGCAGAATGCAAACAGTAATATATGTATATACATACATACTAAAGTGCTGGATGTTATATGGTTTCACGAATTTCAGAACCAAATCAATTTTTTTTTTTTATTGTAATTCACAAATCCTTCGTATATACTTCTTCGTACGTTAGCATCTGATCTGATCACAAACATGTACAATTTATTTTCCTAATTTTCAGAAAAATGACAATTTTGATGATAGCATGGATTTGTTTACATTTTTTGTATTTTAAGTTCAAAACTACGCACAGCTAAATTACAAACCATTTGTGTGGAACGAATTTTTTATTACATCAGTGACTACAGTATACAATTAAACATTCGTTCAATCTTTTAATCTATGCTCAAAATAACACATACCAAACGTAAGATCTGCTGCCATCTTGCTCTGAGCACGCCCACTTAAGCGCTCACGTCTCGCAATTTTTGCTTCAACTTCGGTTCTGTATTAGCGGTTACACAAACGGTTTTTATGAAACTGAGATCAGATCAGATCATATGTAGAGGATTTTAGGAAGGGAGTGTCTGACCAAAACCACCTGAAGATTAAGAAAGCCTCCAAACTGGTCTGTGATGTCAAAGCTAGTGGGCCGACCGACTCGAGCTTCAAGCTCTCCGCTCCTGAAAACGCCGACGAAGTACCGCGGTGTTTACGCAGAGAAATAATTTCTCGAGTGCGATACTAGACAATTTGCGCACACAATAATAAATCGACCATGTTTTTTATCTCTGTATTTTTTGTCCTTATAATAAATAACATCAAAATTCATTTTTCTGTTTTCAGTTTCGAGCAATGATATCCGTAAATCGGAGAATTCCAAAGTTTTGCTCTTGTGCTGGGAAATGATTTCATGAAATTTTTCCGTTAGTTTTCAATTTGGCTAAAGGAGCAAAAAAATAAGTTTTTTTACGCATAACGTGAAAAACCCAGCGTTTTACGTTAAGCATTTTTGCAACTACGATCTTTTTAAGTGCGTTAATGGCAAATTGGTAGGACTGTATGAACATTATCATTTCACTTAAAACTTTTAGAAATTCCCTTAGCGTTCGATTTATTAAAATGAAAGAAAAAAAGAAAAGACTTTTCCGTAATTACGTAACGAACGCGAAAGCAAAATTTCCGATTTAGTGAGTATATTTACTGAAAATACGGTAAGATGTGTGCTCAAATCTTGCAACTATTTTTAGAAGATAAAAAAATAATTATAAATTAGTATCATTTAGCAAAAAGTTTTTTGTCAAATGAACATGGAATATATTAATTCCAAACTTTCGGATACATTTGTTGGACATCCCAATAAACTTTTCTTTGGGCTAGCCTTCAGATTATCAGCGCATCAGGTAGTTCTGTACATTTCGTGCAAATTCTGGTTTTAATTAGGACACTGTTACACAGTAATCTTATGAAGAAAAATGTCATTTGTTTTACGGAAATGAAATGTTGATTAGAAAATAACGTGATTATTTATTGCCAGTTTCTTTGCCTAGTTAACCTTAGTACTTGATGCGCTGATAATATATGCACATCTTTTTTTTTTTTCAATTTCAACACTACCAACTACGAATTTTGTAAAGAAAATAACTATTACTTTATGGAAATAAAATCTTGAATGGTAATTACTACCATTATTTAAACGACAATAAATAATGAGCTTATAATCGGAAGGCTAGCCCTTAAATTTTACTCCGTCAATAAAAAAAGAAACTACTAGCAATTCACTAAATTATAATTGTATGTACAACGAAAGCAGAAAATGCTGTCATGAGAACAATTAGGCTTAACTAACCTTTGAAATCACGGTGGGTTCAAAATTCTTCATTTGTACGGAAGAAATCCGCCTTCTTCAAAAGCTTTCACCTTCAGGAAAGCTGAAAACAGTGGCTTTTGGATGTGCTTTGTAATTAGATCTATTTAAAGGCACTCAATGTTTCCAGGCATGTTTTATAACAATGCTTACTCGCGTGCACGTCCACCGAAAGCTCAATACTGATCAATGCCGCATGAACGCGAAGCTAATATCGGCATTCCCTTTACGTTTGCCTTTTGAACTCTCTGGAGAGAGGGATTGCGATGGACCTTTGACCGTGACGTCACACCCCTTCGTAGTTCGCGCGCTGGGGCTTTCTCTCCAGGGGGTTTTGGTCTGACCCCAGGTCTTAAACAACCCTTAGAAATAGGAAGCTATGATATTTGGGCTAGGGTGCCCGATAGGAAAGTGACATGGAAGCGAAGTAGAAAGGTGTAGGAAGACGCACTTATTTACTACCGGGGGCCAGTACCCGGAGTCCGACAGCTAAACATGCCCATCCGACGCACGGCGGATATTCAGTGGATCGAGCGTTCGTACCAGCCTGGGATCGAACCTAAGGTACTTTTCGTGATAGTCACGAACGTTGCCCACTATACCACCTGCGGCTGAAACCGAGATCTTATATTCGCCCTGTAAGGATATTTGCGCCACCCCCGTGACGCAGTGGTCTACTCGCTGGCTAACGGGTGCTGATGGTCGTCCGAGAAAGAATAATACTTCTGGAGATTCTCTGCGTCTCTTAACCGTGGAGCCGCAAACTGTGGGAATTTGCAAGGAGGTTAGAAGAACCTCCTTGGGAATTTGGCGTTGTTTACATGATACCTGTGTAATTTCAACTGTGCGTATTTTGGAATAGCATAATTTTTGGTCGTGTTAATATCAAACCGGAATAAATTATACATTCCAGAAAGCGTGTTAATATCAAACCGGAATGAATTATACTTCTAATACTAGTGAAGTTTTCGATTTTAACGTTATGTTTTGTTTAGAATTCGCACTAACGTTCGTGTATTTCAATTAAAAATAAAAATGGGAAGGAGCCTCAAAATAATTAAGAATTTTATAAATTTAGCATTTTCTCACACATTGGCAACAAGTTACAATGAGAAATTGGAAACATTTGCGACGAAAGAAGGCGATTCAGCCAACACAAAAAGCATTGCAATAGCCTTGAAAACCATCAGCTTTCCCACGCTTTGACGACCGTCTACCCCGCACGGGGATACCTGGTTTTCCAGTTATTTGGGGAGCGGCGCCCCCACGGCCCGAGCTGACCTTGTGACTGGTCAACATCTGATGTCATGCCACAGCTTGTTTTTTTTCTTATTTTGGTGCTGTTGGTGTTTGCAGGGACGGCTGTTCATCCAGCTGTTGGGGAGTCGCGGCCCCACGTTCCCGAGCTGGTCTTGTGTCTCGCTTTTTCGTTTTTATTTATTTTCTCCACTGGCTAGTTGCCCGTGTTGTATTCTCTACCTAATCGCTACCACGTTATGTACTAACACCCCGGTCTTGTGGTTTTGTTACCCTCCACCACTAACTGATTTATATTAACCGCTCAGTTCGTAGGTTGCTGAGATTCCGTTTAGGTTCCCTGCCAGGATTTGTCTTCTTTGGATTTCTTTTTTTTTTTTTCCTTTTAGCTGGTTTGGGTGCTAGACCTACCTGCATGTTTGCTGCGTGCGGAGACCCGTGAGGCGGAAATGGGATGTCTGGCGGCTGAGGTCGCAGGAGACCGGTTAAGTGCCTCCTGTGTACCAACACTCCTCTTCGACCCCGGCTTCGCTGTAAACGGGAGGCTAGAGCCTAACCCACCTCTGGTCAGAAGTCTTGTACCAAGTTGTCTACAGGGCTTTAGCGGCTTTTTGTCGTATAGCACGGCAGGGTGAGCCCGGGGGCTGTGGGATCATGCCAAAGGCGTTGGCATGACGGTACCCGGAGGCCGAAGTGTCCGCCGAGTGCGTGTGATCACAGCCAACGGACTATATCTGCAACGTATAAGCTCCAGAACTGTGTCCAGCGTCATTTTCTTGACTTGCAGACCTCCAGTTCTCCCTCGTAGGGCTCGGTGGTGGGTGGAGTAGTTTGCAGACGAATCCTCTTCCTTTTTCCATGGGTAAAAACAAAAGAAAAACTCCAAATTTAAGTCGCCTGAGAAAATGATTATTGACAATGACTCTCCTTCGTCTTCTCAACCTACCAAGTCTCATACCCTTAAACGGTCTTTAGACCTGGACCAAGAATGTGGAACCTCTTCTTCGGCAGCTGTACCAGTCGCTCCGAAGCGTCGTCTCCCCTCAATTGCTGTGACTACGCATGCTACTCACTTGCTTGTAGAATCCATCGGTCCGAATGAGAGACTGTCCAGCAGATCTCCCTTTTCATTTCTAAAGCTTTGGACGCTGCGGTTGGCCCCTTGAAGTCTGTGAGGAAGCTTCGCTCTGGGGACCTGCTTGTCCAAACTTGCAGTGTTTCTCAGAGTAACACTTTTCTGAACCTCACTAGTCTTCAAGGCATTCCTGTGAAAGTGACACCTCACCCGTTTCTTAACACCTCTCGGGGTGTGATTTCGGAGTTTGATCTCTTGCCATGCAGTGAAGACGAATTCGTGACTGAACTTGCTGATCAAGGTGTTATTGCTGCACGTCGTATGATGTTCCGGCGTGATGGTTCCATGATTAAGTCAAAAAATGTCATCTTGACTTTTGACTCCCCGAAAGTTCCGACAGAAATCAAAGCAGGCTACTTGGTCTGTGCAGTTCGCCCGTACATTCCCAGTCCTCTGCGCTGTTTCAGGTGCCAGAGGTACGGGCATTCACAACGATTCTGTAAGAGTTCCGCTCGTTGCGCTAATTGTGGCTCCGGTGAACATGACGGGGAAGGTTGCACTTCTGCGGCCTGCTGTGTTAACTGCGGTGAGGCCCATGCAGCTTACTCCCGCAACTGTATGAAATGGAAGGACGAGATGGCGATCCAGCGCCTCAAGACCCTGGAAGGCCTCTCGTACCCTGCTGCCAAAGCCAAGTTGGGTATTCCCAACACCCGACAGCGTAGTTTTGCCGCAGTTGTTAAGTCTCTGCCACAACCCGTGCAGCCCTTTGTTCCGCGCCCTGTAGCTCTCGCAGCGCTTGCCAAGCGATCTACAGCTGACCAAGCGACACAGGTGTTTTTCCCCGAGCTCGCGATTTTTCGACTACCTGATTCTGGGCCTTCTCTTTTGCAGCCGACCCTCTCTTCCAGTTTAAAGCAGGAAGCCTGCACGTGCGGACGACCCGGCCCTCAATCCGCAAAGGTGTGCAGTGTCCATCCAACTGTCTCGGCCTCAGCGAGGTCCCCACCCTCAACCAACATTATAGAGGAACATAGGGGGAGGAGAGTGACAGTTCGTCCCCAGCCTCAAACAACATTGCAGAGGAACATGGGGGAGAAGAGAGTGACAGTTCGTCCCCGCCCTCTGCCAGCATTGCAGGGGAGTGTGGGGGGGAGGAGAGTGACTCATCCTTTGTGTAGTTCTGTTTAAAAAAAAAAAAAAAATTATAATTATAATAGTCAATTAATAAATTTTTATATAAACCTAATTAACTACCTTGTCTTCACAGCTTTCATCATACTCTTTTTCAACTTTTACCAAGCCTGTCTGCTCTTAATCATTTTCCACGTTTTTTAAAAATCTGTGGCTGATAGTTCTTGGTCTGGCGCTCTTTGGCCAAACCTGGCCCTTGCGCCAATAAAATCCAACAACCAACCAACCAACCAACCGACGACCGTCTATCGCGGTTACAGGCTTCACGCAAAACGGTACTACTTCATTAACAAGGGCATCTCCAAGTATCTTATTCTAACCTACTTTGTTGTACCCCGGTGAGGCATGGATGTTGTGTTTGTCTTACGGCACGGGTTCTCTCTCTCTCATCCCTGGAACCAGTGGGACGGGCGACTGCTGCAAGGTATGGATGTTGTGTTTGTCTTGCTAGGAGACAATGAGACGGATGTGAGATGGATTACTGTTAAATTATGGACGGGCGACTGCTTAAGGTGGTTCCACCTAAAATCTTTGCCTTATATTTCCAATGGTAAAATTTCTTTACAAATTTTTTCGCAATTAATATATTTCCAAGGATGAAAATTAGCACATCGATAAAACTAACTTTAAGTTATAGCATGGGGTACTTAATACTTCCTAAAACACAACCATAATTATATTAAAAATCAATAATTTTTCTCTAAATAATGTTCAGATCTGTTAATAGATGGCGAGACCTGCACGTTGATGACGTCAGTAGACAAACAAATGTTGGATTGCTTCATTATGGTTATGTTTTAGCAAACATTAAGTATCCCATGGTATAACGTAAAGTTAGTTTTATCGATGTGCATCCTTGGGAATACATTAGTTGCGAAGAAAATATGTAAAGAAGTTTTACCATTGGAAACATAAGGCAGAGATTTTAGGTGGAACCACCTTATTTAATACCCATTGAGTTGTTCACGGGAGTTGTTAAATCTTCAATCAAAAAAAAAAAAGAAGATGTTTGCCTTCAGCTTAGATAATTTACCAGCTTAACTTACATTTGACGCAAAAACACGTAAAAAAATTATTTCCCATACATACTGAAAGTTCTGCTGCCGCGCTATATATTGTCGGCACTGCTTTCTAGTTAGTCATTCTAGCCTAGTAGTCAACGCTCATGACTGCTACCACGGAGGAACCTGTGGTTCGATCCCGGACAGGTACGAACGCTCGAACCGCTAAATATCTGCCGTGCGTCGGATGGGTACGTTAATCCGTCTGACCCAGGGTACTGGACCCCCGGAATAAATAAGGGCGTCTCCCTCCCCCTTTCTACCTCGCTTCCGTGTTATCGGGCATTCTAGCCTAAATCTATCCTAGCTTCCTATAATTCCAAGTGTTGTTTAAGACCTACGGACGGGCACTCCCTTCCTAAAAACCTCTACATATGATCTGAATTGATCTAGTTAGTCATTCGAGCTAGCTGGGTTCGAGCCCGGAGAGACCTGTGTGATGCGTCTGTCTGACCCTGGCTTTCTGCGATTAATCGTAGAAAACCATGGTCTAACACAAGAGGTTAGAATAAGATAATCTTATTCTAACCTTCTTGGTCTTATATAAAGCTAGCTTTCTCGCCTACCTTTCTTTAAAAAGCCATTTAGTTGAAGGGCGAAAGTCAAAAACCCTGCGATTTAAATTCTTAAGCCAATCAATCGGATTACTATATCTTTACGCTGTGTCTAGCGCAGTTTTACTATTTTATAAATGACTAACGATTTCAACCACAGTTAAAACAAGAATGGTGTGATCGCATTATTAGTGCAACAAAACAGTGACTTCCAGTGGAAATGTTGGAAACAGTGGTCTACCCCTCTTCTCTGTCTCTTTTTTGCCCATCGCTAACACGTAATGAAAAATTAAGCGTTGCTGGCAAAAGTTACAGAACTAATCACTACAAAGTGATCAAAAAAGACTAAGTGACAATTTTTGATTTGACAATCAGAACTCGGAAGCAATCGCCCGGCCTGATAGATATTTAGATGGCCGTAGCAATCTAGAAAGCCGCCCGTCCCTAATTTAGACCCATTTAGAACCTTGGTTCCTGGTAGGGAGACCAGTGCCGTGAGGGAGACTCTCCACCATTGCCTCACTTGGACTGGGTCCCAGCTCAGACGATAAGCCGAATCACGGATATTAGCGCCTCTGATCTCTTAGCTATACTTGGGTAGCCTTATCCTTTGCAATATATCTTAGTTTATGTTTGGCTTTTGTTTATGTTAATCTCTAGGGACGTAGAACAGGGGGAGAGGAAACGTGTTACGACCCATACGAAATTTACTTTCATATTTTCATATTTCATTATGAGCATAAATATTTTCTTATTTATATGTATATTCCAGGAAGTTAATACCCACAAAAACTACAATCATTTGTAGCTTCTTCAGGACCTGAAAAATGACTCTTCTTTCATTTCCACATTTTTCTTTATTTAATTGGAGGTTTAACGACCACCTTGAGCAGTTCAAATTCTTTATTCAAACAAGGTATGTTACAATGAGTCGCTCGACAGAAAATTTAAATGTCAAAACAATGAGTGACAATGAGATGGTCTATACATGATGCAAGTGGGAAACCGTCCCATAAAAAAATCGAATGATAAAAGACATTATCGGGCGTCAACACCCGAGGCATACATTTTATGAACAGAACATGGGTTATGCATATATTATGTATATTGTTATGCAATACAGTTACCGAACAAAATAGAAAGGCAGAAGAGCACGGTGCAAGCAAAGAGAAGGAGCACATTCGACGAAAACAATAGTAGTTGGGACACACGAGCTTGTGATTTGAAAGAAAAAAACAGGTACATAACGAGCAAAATGCTTATAACAAATTATTAGAAGGTATGTACAGAGCAGTTCACAAAAAGCACGGTGCAAAGAAATTACAGTACAATTTGTGGAAAACTGGGATGTGCCACGAGGACACACGCACAACACAACACTGATAATTATGCAAATCAGTTTCCGTGCTAAAGCATAAGACACAACACCAAAGGCAGAAAAGCACGGTGCTAACAAAACAGAAGCTCATTTGACGAAAACAAAAGTAATCGGGACACACGAGCTTGTGGTCCAAATAATCAAGAACAAAACGTGCAAAATGCGTTTAACAAGATTGTAAAGGGTGTAACGTATACTCTAGATTCAGTTTCTTTTTGATTTTACTATCTCTTGTTATTTTATTTTCCTATGCAAATTATCTTCTCACTTAAAGAGATGTTGTTTCTCTCGCTGAATTATATATGGCAACGAGTGTAAGTCATGACGTGTGGTATGCAGTATATATAGGCGCGCTCAAGTATACCGAAGAGCTTCGTTTTTATATGTGATAGGTTCTTCCTGATTATTGATATGCGATTTACCTACGTTTCTACGATATTACGATAGTACGAAATTTCGGGCTATCAGTAGTTGTGTTATTTTGGAATGTGTGTTTGAGTAATACCAGGAGCTCCCCAATAAAAGGTTAAAAGTGAGTACGTTTTCTTAGTTCATTTTATTGTCAGACCTCTGTCTGGCCGTTAAGTCTATTTCATTGAGTGTCTACGTTAAGTTCAGGGTATATTGTTTTTACCGCTCTAATAAGAAGCCTTTAAGGTACTAATGTACTAAAACCGAAGTTATATTACTGATATTCAAGATAATGAGGAACGCTGAGTAAAAATAAATTCCATATTCTTGGAACTTATTGCATGTGCGTGTCTTACCCAAACAAACTCTAGCACTTTGAAGATTAAGCACACTTTAGCTACGTCAAGTAACCTTTCAATAACCCTAACGTGACTTAACGTAAGCTTTCCTGCACTACACGTCCAGCCGGAGAATTTTATTCATTATAAGGGTATGTACAGAGCAATTTGCAAAAAGCACGGTGCAAAGAAATTACAGTACAGTAGAGAAATAACTGGGATGTGCCACGAAGGCACATGCACAACACAATAATAAAGAAAGGATATATGCAATACAGTTTTCGCAATTAAGCAGAAGACACGATACCAAGTCAGAGAAGCACGGTGCAAACAAAAAACAGGAACACATTTGACGAAAACAACAGTAATCGGGAAACAAGAACTTGTGATCCTGAAAAAACAAGAACTTAACGGGCAAAATACATAAAACAAAACTAAAAGAAGATATGTACAGGACAAGTCATAAGAAACACATAGCAGAACACAAGTACGGGAAAAACACGGTGAAAACAAAATACAAAGCCCGAACGTAAAAAGAGAACCGAAGTCTGGACACACAAGGTTGTAGTCTCAGAAATTAAGACACAAATCACTCGCCCAGTATTAAAACTGGGCAAGAAAAAGAACTAACAAAAAGTACAAACAAGGTGAACAGAACAGCCAAACACCAAAATAAAGACAATCCAAAAGAGGACACAATCAAGTCACCAGTGCCGCCCCGGTGGCGCAGTGGTCTAAGCGATGGCCTCTGATCATTCGTCCGTAAGGTGCCAGGGTTCGAATCCCGGTGAGGCATAGATTTTGTGTTTGTCTTACGGCACTGGCTCTCTCCCTTCCCTGGAACCAGTGACCCTAAATTAGGGACGGGTGACTGCTTATAGCCCATTGAGTTGCTCACGGTGGTCGTTAAACCTCCAATCAAAAAAATACATGTCACCAGTAGGAGGTCAGAGCCAGCAATAAAAAACCATCCGGTGCGCTGGGCCCAGGTGTTCTGAAAGGTGCCGATTGTTTGCGTGGAAGATGTAGCTGTAAGTTCCAAGCCGCCCCGGTGGCGCAGTGGTCTAAGCGATGGCCTCTGATCATTCGTCCGTTAGGGGTCCGGGTTCGAATCCCGGTGAGGCATGGATGTTGTGTTTGTCTTACGGCACTAACTCTCTCCCTTCTATGGAACCAGTGACCCTAAATTAGGGACGGGCGACTGCTTATAGCTCATTGAGTTGCTCACGGTGGACGTTAAACCTCCAATAAAAAAAAAAAAATTCCGAGTGGAGGCGCGCCACGAGCCGGCCCCGAAAGCCAGCCCGTGGACGTCCACCAGCAGACAGAAGAAATGGAAGTACAGGAAAATTCCTGAGAGATTGGTGAAATGAGTGAATCACTTGCTTGGCAAGTATGAAATAAAAGTAGCAAGCATCCGGAAGGCGGGTCGATGGATGTTTTGTGTTCAACAGCCACGGATATGCGTGAAACGGCAAGTCCTTAGAGCAAATTATGTCAGCTAACCGGAAAACAGTATGAAGAAGTGGCAGCAAGATAGGGCAGTGGCAGAACATATGAGCGACGTCACCGTCAACGCCACAGAAAAGACAGAGAGGAGAAGAGAGAAGAGACATGCGATAGAGAAGATGGGGGACAGGGAGCCGGTGATGAACGAACCGCCTGTGGGTGTTATGGTCCAGCGGAGAAGAAAAGGGTGAAGAAGAAGCAGACCAAACGGCCAGGGAGGAGGAAGGAGAAACCCCGGTAATAGGATGGGGAGACTCAGAGGGCGCGCGGAGGAGACGATACAGGGCAGCGGTAGAAAAGAAAGGACACGGGCGACAGAGTCACGAAAAGGAAGAAAGAAAGGAGAGGAAGGCTGGGGCCGGGGACGACGAGGAGGCCGTCGTCAGAAACAAGAGAAGGATAGAGAAGCTGAAGCGAGAAATGGAGAAGGGCATAGTCGTCCTCGAGGGAAGGAGTTGGGGAGGGAAAGAGTAAGTCGAGAGGTTTCTAGGAAAAAATCGGGATTAATGAGGGCCTGCACGGTTAGGATGCCAGCACGGAACCAGGAGAAAAAGAGATGGAAAGGCTGATCGGGGGTGGGGGTGAACCAGGGTGTAACGTATACTCTATATTCACTTTCCTTTTGATTTTACTATCTCTGGTTATTTTATTTTACTATGTAAATTATCTTCTTACTGAACGAAATATTATTTAACCCGCTGAATGAGATCTGGCAATGAGTGTAAGTCATGACGTGGTGGTAGCTAGTATATAGGCGCGTTCATCGAGACTTAGAGAGAGCTTTTGTTGTTGTTATGAGAGAGCGTTGTTGTTTACGGAGAGCGTTTATAATACGAGGAGAGATTCTTCATTATTGTAAAACAAGTTGTGTGTGTGCTTTAGTTGACCAAGAGTCTTATAATAAAGAAGTTACCGTAAGTTAGTCTTTCTCAATTCATAGTTTTTGTCAGACCTCTGTCTGGCTGTTAGGTTTATAACATTTATTTATTACCATAAATAACCAGCGTTAAGACTTTGTTTACGTTCGTAATTAACTAGTAACAACACCCTTTTGAATTCACTATTTTGAAGCTTAGTACAAGTATATCATTAGCTAGCTGGTAGGAAGAGAATCATTCATATTAATTAGCTTAGCGGAAAGAAAATAAAGCTAATTTATTATAATTGGCGCCCGAACTTTTCTCGAACACGAGATCTTGACGATTATTACCCATGTCTTCCTTACCTGAGACAACTTCAATTTTCCACCCCAAGGCAAGTTCCGAGGGTGATGGTGTGTTTTTGGACAATTTGTAAGAAGCCTGTGGGTCTGACTTTGATATGAATGATCTACACGTACCCAGGCATTCTTCACAATTTCATAATGCACCAGCTTCCTATTACTCTGAGTCGCGGGTCGTACCTGAGGGAGTGCAATCCTCCCAGCGAAGCAGAATGCTTGCCCATTTCGTGCCGCATGCAGGAACAATTCATTTCAATGGTTTGGAGGGGTCCTTAAAGTTCCTCGAAGATTTGGACGATCATTTTGATCTCTATAATATTCCTGAAGACTGCAAAGTCCAAATCGCCGGCACTTGCTTGAGGGATACCGCTAAGACCTGGTATCGGCAGTGGAGAGTGTCGAACCCGGATTCTCATTATGAGAATTTCCGTGCAGAATTTTTGGAGGTCTTTCCTTTCGGCCTCAGTCGAGCTAGCCTTGCTCAACAGCTTTTTTCGCGTCAGCAAGGTCCCAATGATAGCCCTGTTGCATTTGCGTTGGAAACTACACGCTTATATAACCTATGGGATCCACATGCCAGTCATGTTGACATGTTGGATACCCTCGTGCAGCAGCTCGACCCATTCTTACAAGATTTTCTTGAGGTTCGACACCCTGCCACAATTCATGAATGCCTTCGCCTCATACGCACGTATGAAGAGCGACATGGCAAACATGGTTCAACTCACCATGCTCGGGCACCCCGCGAGGCTTATTACGAAAACCCTCAGCGGTATAATAGGCATAATAACTTTCAGCGCGAGCATACTCAAGTGCACACCCAAGCTTCATACGTTCCACCACACAGAAGAGTGGCAAACCAACAGCGAGTTTCTGAACAAGCTTCGGGATATCGTACAAATACACAGTATGCTCGACCACGTTTCAATCAGCAGCATTCGGAACGTTTTCTCGCTCAGGGCAATGATGATTTTTCTGCCCGTGCTGAGGGCAGACGTAATGGATATGAAAATGTCAACAGACACGCGGAGTTCCCGACGCAGGTTTCACGCAGTTTTCCTCATCGGGAAAATTTTCCCGATACCCGGCAGGGTCGAGGTTTCAGACCGCATGATAATCAAACCAGGATTCCTTTAAACTTCCAAAGGAAGTAGACCAAGGGTCGGTCCTGCTTCCTGATACCAAGCATTCTGACCCTAAAACAGTATTAGTGACTGTTCAAACTCCTCAGTTGCCTGATGTATTCTTGACAATTGAAGATATTATTGTCGAGACAAAGTTCGACACTGGTTCTGAAATATCAGCCCTAAATACAAAGTTTTGCATTGACAATTTTCTTGCAATACACGTTCAACCTGCAACGCAGTATTTGCGAGGTGCAAATAATGAAATCTTTAGTATCACAGGAACTGTCACATTATCTTTAGGGCTGGGAAAAGCTCGTTTTACGCATTCTTTCCTGCTTATAGACGAACTACCTGTGAAATGTTTAATGGGCATGGACTTTATACATCAGTTTCAAATAACTTTGAATTTCGTACAACATGTGATTTCCTTTCCGGAACCTGTCGAAATGATTCCTACTGTTCCTGTAGATATAACGAGTTTGTTATTGAGTAACCAATTGAATGAGAGGCAACGAAACCAGCTTTCTCTCCTTTTACAGGAAAGCCCTGGTTTATTTTCGGATCAACCTGGTTTCACACAGGTGGTTTATCATGTCATTGACACTGATGGTTCGAAACCCATTGCGACGAAACCTTACCCTTGTGCTCCGCATAAAAAACAGGAAATGCAACGTCAAATTGCTGAAATGATTAAGCAGGGCATAATAAGGGAATCAACAAGTGCCTGGGCTGCTCCTGCCTTTTTGGTTCCAAAGAAACAACCCAATGAATTTCGTTTCGTGACAGATTTCCGCAAGCTCAACCAAGTCACAAAAACGATCAATTATCCACTAACTGTCATGTCGCATATTTTAAATGACCTGTCGTCAACCAAATGGATGTCAACCTTGGATTTGGCGAGTGGATATTGGCAGGTAGCAGTACATCCGGACTCTGTCGATAAAACAGGCTTTGTGACTCCTTTTGGGGCCTATGAATATTTACGTATGCCTTTTGGACTAGCTTCTGCACCTGCTACTTTCCAAAAGCTTATGGATACGGTTCTCAGACCTGTCCTGGGTCCCCATGTGCATGTATATTTGGATGATATTATTATTACATCCGAGACTTTTGACGAGCACCTTTCTCTGCTCAAACAGGTGTTCCAACTCATATACAATGCTGGCTTGGCGTTAAAACCTAGTAAATGCCAGATAGCGCGGGACGAGATTGTATATCTGGGGTTGAAAATCACTCCCCACGGCTTATTTACTGATAATGAAAAAATTAGGCCTATTGTTGACTTTCCTCGGCCTAAAACAGCAAAAGAACTATCCCGCTTTCTGGGAATGACCGGATGGTATCAGCAGTTCGTCCCCGCTTATGCTACAATATGTGAGCCATTGTATGCTTTAAAACGTAAATACAAGAAGTTTATTTGGACACCTGAGGCTAACGCTGCATTCGAAACACTGAAGTCTGCATTGACTCAGCCTCCGGTGTTGGCTTTCCCGGATCATACTAAGGAATTTGATATTTATACTGATGCATCCGGAGTTGATCTTGGTTGCGTTTTGTCACAAGCTGGGCATCCAATAGCTTTTGCGTCTCGTACTTTAGCCAAAGCTGAACGCAATTATTCAGCTACGGAACGTGAATGTCTTGCTATTGTGTATGCGCTGAATAAATTTCAATGTTATCTTAACGAATTGACAGTTAACATAATTACGGATCATTCTGCCCTTCAGTATTTGAATTCTGCTAAGCACCTATCTCAAAGACTTATGAAGTGGGCTCTGAAGTTACAAGAGAGCAATATCAAAATTTCGTATCAGCCAGGTCATAAGAATCAATTACCGGACGCATTATCTCGCGTTCCGATTAGTGGGGTCCCCACAGAAACTACTCCTGGATGTCAGCCTTTACTTCTAATAGCTGATATAACATCCAGAGAGCAGATAATGGCAGAATTAATAAATGATCCAGATTTTGGGGATATCTATAATTTTTTGCTTGCGGGTTCGCCCCTACCAAGTGATCCTTCTCTGGCTGGAAGGTCACAACATTTTGAAGTAATAGAGGGTCTTCTTTATTATACAAAATCTCGGACTACTAGGGCAGAGTTTCGCCCATGTATTCCGCGAACCCTTAGAATGGTCCTTTTAAATGAATTTCATGACAAACCTCTTGCAGGCCATTTAGGTATTCGCAAGACCCGTGGTAAATTGCGGGATGTTGCCTATTGGCCTGGCATGTACCAAAGTGTGCTCGCATACGTTCAATCATGTCACTTGTGTCAGATTCATAATTACCGTAATGTAAGACCGGCCGGTCACTTGAAATCTAGTTCAAGTTCTCATGTGTTTGATATTATTTCAATAGATTTATTGGGACCTTATCCATTATCTGTTAAAAATAAAGCTCGTTACGTGTTAGTATTAACTGATAATTTTTCTAAATGGGTTGAAGTTTTTCCCATTAAAGCCGCTACGGCAGAAGTTATTTGTAATGTATTAGTTAATGAAGTATTCTCTAGATATGGTGCACCTAATAAAGTAGTTTCGGATAATGGTCCTCAATTTATTTCTGACATTTTTGAAAGGAATGTGTGCGAGACTACACATTAAACATAAATTCATTTCCCCATATCATCCCCAGAGTAATCCTGCGGAACGCGTTAACCGCACGCTAGTGAAAATGATTGCGACATTTGTAATGGATCATCATGAAAGATGGGATGACCATTTGGAGCTTTTTGCGTTCGCCCTCCGCTCGTCTGTCCACGAGTCTACTAAAATTACTCCTGCAGAACTTTTTCTGGGTCGCAAAATTAAAACCCCTTTTGAAAATTTAATGGGGATTATCGACGAACTAAACCAGCGACCAACTCCGCAATCAGTACGCATCATGGCAGAAAAAGCTCGTGTTGCAATGCTAGGAGCACAAGCGGCTCAAGCAAGATATTATAATTCTAGGCGTAGGGAACCAGATCTTGTCGTTGGAGATCTCACTCTCGTGGAAACGCACTTCCAGTCTTCTGTTTCGCATACTTTAGTGAAGAAATTTGCACCCAGCTACGAAGGTCCATATCGGGTGGCAAATATCTTTGAAAATAATATTGTTCTGGAGAAACCTGACAACCAATTTCAATACGTACATGTTGATCAGTGTCGCAAGTATCATGAACGGAATATCGATTTCATAATCAACCCTACTCAACCTTCTGTTCCACAGACTCAAGAGTCTATATCTCATGTTCAACCGCCAGAAATTTTGGACGAACCAAAAAACATTTTTGAAGAATCTCCAGTGATTTTTCCTTCACCCTCCCCTCCTCCAGACGGGTTTCTACTCACGCAACCTGATTCTCCCATGAGACCAAGGCTCGAATCGAGTTCTTCGAATACTAGTATCGTTCCTTTCCCTCCAACCATTGCCAAGACTATTGCTGCGCCGTTTCCGGATAACTCTGCACCAACGCGGGCTACTACTTCTTTGAATACCTCGTCAGAGAGTATTCCTATAGGCAAATCTAAACATCGCCCTGCACGACCACTGAATTACAGCAGCGACTCAGAGGCTTCGGACATTTCTGACTTATCAGTTATGAACACTAAATTTCATGTTACAAACCGTCCAGCACCACCAAAGGCTGGGCGCAAACGTGACTTATCTCCCCAATCTGCTTCGCCGCAACAGCGACGACGGCAGAAATCTTTGCATCCGCCCGGGTTTCGCCCCTGGAACCTACGTTCAGGGCAAACAGGGCCGATGCCTATTGCTACTCTCATGCCACGAGGGCGTAAGCGAAAGCAAACGATGAGGCCGGAGCCACGTCCGTCCAAGAGAATACTGGAAGGACACAACGGGCCCCAGCACAAAGGGACTTCATATCAAAAGCCTGGGGAGCCCGTTCCTATCAGCCGCAAGGATTTCCGGACCGCCAGACTTCTGACGTTCCTGACCGTTCCTATCAGCCGCCAGGATTTCCGGACCGCCTGACTTCAGACGTTCCTGACCGTTCTTCTCAGCCGCAGGGATTTCTGGACCCACAGACTTCAGCCGTTTCGGACCGAAGGATTTCCGCCATTCCTGACCGTTCCCGTCAGCCGCCGGGATTTAATGACCGACAGCAGACCGATGTTCCAGATCCATTAAAGTCCCTGAAGAGATCCAAGCCACCTGATTTTACCAGTCCGATTAGGCCTGGGAAACGTTATCACACTAGAGTTTTTTTATGCGTCCTCGAGATAAGTAAGTTCTCGTGGACAGGTTCTTTTCTCAGTTTGTTGTTTTTCCTGCACGACCAGTTGGCGTGTCAGAATTTCTTTTTTTCGTGTGGGCCTATGCATTCTTTTTTGTGTATATATGTGTGTTTTTTTTTTATATTTCTTCTATGTCCATCTACTAATCCACATTTTTTTATATATCTATGTGCTTAGGGGTAAAATAATAAAATTGTTACTGTTAGGCAGCTCCAGGTAAATTTCGCTGCTGATACAGTTGGTATGTATTCAACGAATAATGCGAACGTAATTTGAAATTAAAATAATAAAATTGTTACTGTTAGGCAGCTCCAGGCAATCTTCGCTGCTGATACAGTTGGTATGTATTCACCGAATAATGAGAACGTCATTTGAAATTAAAAAAGTGATTCCTGCTAGGCAGAATAAAAGGAAGGTATGCCGATGCAGGTTTGTTTTGTTCAACAATACAAGTTTCACAGTCGAATACAGATTTCTTAATTTGTCATGCCAAGTTTGATAATGTAAATACGGCTACCACCAAACCACAAAACAAAAAAGAGGTCGAGAAACGTCAATCAACGAAATGTGCGACTTACACTCCAAAATTGATAGGTTTTTCGGAAATAGAAAAAAGAGAAAAAAAAAAAAAAAAAAAAAGAAAAATTAGGGGGGAGATGATGTAACGTATACTCTATATTCACTTTCCTTTTGATTTTACTATCTCTGGTTATTTTATTTTACTATGTAAATTATCTTCTTACTGAACGAAATATTATTTCACCCGCTGAAAGAGATCTGGCAATGAGTGTAAGTCATGACGTGGTGGTAGCTAGTATATAGGCGCGTTCATCGAGACTTAGAGAGAGCTTTTGTTGTTGTTATGAGAGAGCGTTGTTGTTTACGGAGAGCGTTTATAATACGAGGAGAGATTCTTCATTATTGTAAAACAAGTTGTGTGTGTGCTTTAGTTGACCAAGAGTCTTATAATAAAGAAGTTACCGTAAGTTAGTCTTTCTCAATTCATAGTTTTTGTCAGACCTCTGTCTGGCTGTTAGGTTTATAACATTTATTTATTACCATAAATAACCAGCGTTAAGACTTTGTTTACGTTCGTAATTAACTAGTAACAACACCCTTTTGAATTCACTATTTTGAAGCTTAGTACAAGTATATCATTAGCTAGCTGGTAGGAAGAGAATCATTCATATTAATTAGCTTAGCGGAAAGAAAATAAAGCTAATTCATTATAAGGGTAGAGAAAAAGAGTGGTTCCGCAAAGAGATCCAGGGTGGTGGTGGGAAGAAAGCGAGTGAGAGGAAGGGAACGAAAAAGCGCTAGAGCCTGAGATAAAATAGTAGCAAAGTTAGAAGAACGAATAATATAGTAGTCCATCCTGAGGAAAAGAAGAAAAGTGAAGGATGGATCGCGAAGAGAGAGAATAACGTCAAGAGAAAGTGTAACAGAATAAGAAGGCGAAGTGACTAGACGAAGGAAGGAGGCGATGCGGTATGCACGATAGTAACAGTGAACAGCTATGAGATTAATGCCCCCATGCTTGACAGCGAAATATAGCGTCGGAGCGGCTGACCAGTGCTTTGAAGCCAAGATGACTGAAGTGAAGATGCTGTTGAGTTCCGTCAGGCGGGTTGACAAGAAGACGGTGGAGGTCCAGGAATAGGTACAGAGGGAAAGTAAGTATCGTCGAACGATGTAAGCTCGCTAACAGTAAGAAGTAATAGGAATCGCAAATCTCCAAAACGCTGCTTGATGACGTAACCTAGACTGCAAACTGGACCATGTCAAAAGGTCCGCGGTAAAGGGGTGTCCGATTTAAGCTCCAAAGATCTTCTGGGTCGAGGAGGACCAGACCGCAACCCAGGGGGTATCGGTCCGGTCCATCCACGACCCACATCACAAACCAGTACTTTTGGTGACATTAAGCGAAGCGCCAGAAACAGTAGCGTAAAGATGGTAGGTAGAAAGAAGGTTGTCGAAGTGGACGTCCTGGCGGAGACAAAAGGTTGCGTCACCTGCATATGCTATAAGAACGCACTCATGGTGCCTAGTGCTGGCAACTGTCGGAGGAAGAATAGACATGAGTGATCTTCGAGCAGCCAGGAGGAATGGTTCAAAGACAATGGCAAGGAGTTGCCCCGAGAGGGGCAGCCCTGCCGGATTCCTCGAAGAAAAGGTACGGGCGCCGTGAAAAAGGAGGCCGCCCGGACGTGGAAGAAAGCGTCCTGATAGAGGCTGAGAAAAAGAGAAACGAAGGAGGAAGGAAAGCCAAAGCCGAGAAGAGTGGCAGAAAGAAAGTCGTGAGAGATGTTATCGAATGCTGATCTCTGGTCCGGGTTAAACAAAGCCAGGGGTTCGGACTAGGTGCGGGCGAGGAAAACTAGGTGCTGGAGGAAGGAGATATTGTTAGAAATGGACAGACCAGGCACAGTGTATGACTGGTCGGGGGAGATAAGAAAGGGAAGCACAGAGTTCAAGCGGCGAGAGAGGAGTTTAGTGAAAAGTTTATAGTCCAGATTGAGAATGGAAATGGGGCGCCAATTTCGCAAATCCAAAGGGTCTCCCTTTTTGGGCAGCAAGATGGTGTGCGCTATAGTAAACTCCGGCGGTAGTGCTAAGAAGGTTTGGGCGCAAGAAAAGCAAGCGAGAAGAAAAGGGATCAGAGACGGGAGGAAGGCGCGGTAAAAGGAGAAGGGAAGGCCGTCAGGTCCAGGAGAAGCGCGTGAATTAAATGAGGCAAACGCCTCCCGAAATTCAGCAGGAGAAAAAGCTGAAAGAAGAGGATCACCGAGTTGGAGAGGGACTTGATGTAGAGCAGAAAGAAGCGGGGAAGAAGAGATAGCAACAGTAGGCACCACCGCACAGAATTTGTCCTGGAAAAAGTGCCGAACTTCCGTGCATAGACGTGAAGGGTCAGATGAGATGGTACTATCATGTAGGCGAAGGTGGCGTAGCGTTTTCGACGTACGGTGTGTTCTTTCGTTACGTGAGAGCTCCTCGTAGGAAATCTCCAGCGAAGAAAGGTGAAGCATCTTCAGCCTGCGAGTAGCCTCCACGGCGAGCGGATGGAGTTTCGCCCGTAAAGCATCCTGAACAACAAGCTAAGCGGGATCTTGTAAGGGGATTACAGCCAAGGAGCAACGGAGATTACAAATGTCCTTCGCACGTTCATTACGAATAGCGAACGAAAGACGGCGTACGAACAGACGTAGATCGTTTTTGATGTCTAACCATAGACGAAGGGTATTGGGAGCGGTGCTGAGGAGATGTTGTCGATGAGCAAGTAAACGGTGGATGTCGACACAAAACGCCATATCCATAAGCAACGACTCATCGAAGGTCCAGGAGCGTTGTCTTGAGGGCGGGAAAGAGGAAACGCTGATGGTAAGCGCTACAGCACAATGGCCGGAAGAGTTGGAAGCAGGGCCCGATTTATTACATGCGAGGCCCAGGGCACAAAACATTTTTGGGGGCCCCCTCCTTATTCTCTATCGACCAAATAATAGTCACTGTGTGCAGAGTAGCAGAATGTAGACGTACATGCGTACGCATGATAGTTTCCAAATCCTTAGCAGGTTTGCAGATAGTTTTTTCATGTAGATTAAAAAAATTAAAATGCTAGGCCTATATACAGCAATTAAAACACTTACTCAACACTTTACTCAGATTAATATACTTAATTCTATTTTAACTGAAGAAAATTATTTTTCACATCTTCTGAGTTCTTTTGTTTTTACAGACATTTCTGGCCTCTAGATTTTATCAAGGCCTGTTCTCAATTATCATTTTATCAAGGCCTGTTCTCAATTATGAACTGTATTAAAAGTTTTGTTTACACAGAATTTAAATTTTATTGCCAGGTTCCTCTTTCAGTTGCCAATTAAATAAAAATATTTCCTTATGCATTTTGTAAGTCCAGTATTTTTGAATGAACTTGTTGAAAATCATATTTATAATTTTTGAAGGTTCATTGATAGAACTGCTTTTCTGGATATAAAAACTTTCTTTAATTAATCTCTTGTTTTTATGAGGTAGGTAGTCCAATATTTTAATATTTTGCCATAAAAGTCCATTTTACACACATTGCTGCACATTCAATTAGAATGTACTATTTTGTCCTCATTGGAATCTGTAATGTTCTAATAATTATTTGTTTTATTAATTTTCCTTTAAATTATCTTATTCTATTATCATGGTATGCAGGTTGGCAGCGAGTCTTCTGTTTCAATAGCTGTGCACGCAGATGCATTTTATTTTTATACAACTCTGGCTGTGCGGGTACAACTAGTTGATCAGTAGTTTGTGGTGTTAATGACCCCCATAGACTCTAACTATAACAATATATTTATGACAAAATGGATGGACATCTTAATTTTAGTGAATATTGTGGTCTTGCAATGTACTGATTCTTGCGTCTAGAACATGAGAACAATGCAACCAACAAAAAATGTGAACTAAAACAAGAAAAAAAAAATCCATGGTGACCTCCACTGGACTTCCTCATAAATAGAGATGTGAAACTGCATAAAAAATTGAAAAAGTGCTATGGGCTTCACGGTTTCTGCCAAGATCAAATCAGCGCATCATGATCAATATATCAGAAAACTGCAAAACATAAAATTTTGTGTTGATGAGGAAGAGTCTGAGTTACACAAAAAAAAAAAAATAATAATAATAACAAAACAAAAAACATAATAATCTGAAAAGCTGAGGGGAACACCTAGTCCGGTTCAATTTTTGGTAAATGTGTTGTACTTCAGCATCCTAAATTATTTGGTCAGAAAAGTTGTAAAATTAAAAAAAAAAAAAGCATATTAAAGATGTTTACCGAAACACTTACCTCCAAGTAGGATGAGTAAACACACGCTGCGGCGACAACCTGAAGCTTTGCTCCATTGAGAGGAAGGTTTGCTGCGGCTGGGAATTCATGGGCAGAAGAGTACAACAGGAATCAGGTACGCTCTTGTCAGGAAAGAGTAGCAGAATATACTGCTACGCTAAAGAATGAAGTTTGTAATTTCTGTCTCACTTTTTAAAAAAACATGCAGAGACTGTCTTCGTTCTTTGGTATGTAATTCCGTGATACGAAATAGTAAGTATGCACATGCCTTTCTTGTTTCTAGAAAAGCGTTAGAGTAGGTGTCGCATTCTCTCTAACGGAAGTTAGATGGCAAGTCTCAAAGTGAAAGTTTGATTACTAAAAAGAAAAGCTTTCGCGGAGAAATGAGTTCATACATTCAGCATCAAAGAATCCCATGTGAAAAAAACAAGAAACTGTCCGATTGCGATGTCAAGAACTGACACCGAAATTAACTATTTTCTGTAGCGTAGCACTACACTCTTTCCTGACAACAGCGTACCCGGATCCTGTTGTACTATTCCACCCGTGAATGTCCTGGCTGCAGCGATCCTTCCTTTCAACGGAGCACAGCTTCATGTCAACGCCTTAGCGTTGTTTAAGGCCTCCCGCAGTGTCTGCTGACTCGTCATACTTGGAGTTCAAGTATTTCGGTAAACATCTTTAATATTCATTCTAACGATGAAATTTTTTCACCATTTCCCCTTAAATTGCATATTTTAGAATCTGTACGTCACACTTTTTAGAAATTTTACAACTTTTCCGACCAAATAATTTACCACGCTAAACTACACATTTCCCCAATTTTTACCAAAATCTAATGAGCACATAATGCCATGAATGTATAAATTGTCCAATGTCAAACAAACTGACAATACGATGTGTAACGTACCAGGAGATGTGACGTACCTGCCAGAAGGACGCACACGACATAAAGGCAGATAGGAATCAGAATAAAATGTCCGCGTAGCTCAACTGGTAGAGCAACTTATTCTGGAATGAGTGGACCCGGGTTCGAACCCCGGCGCGGATAAAAATGACGGAGAAATTCACTTCGTTATAGATGACAAAGTGCTGTGTTTGGGCACCAGATCTTTTTATTTGTAATAACTCGTTTACTATTCTTTATTTTTAGGAATGAATAAAAACAATTGAAAATTTACCTCCTATATCAGGACGAAACAGTTGGGTTGAATATTTTTCTTCTACATTTCCTAGATGCAAAGTCATGTATCAGAGAATCATAATTTAAAGACTGTGTCACATCACTCTCCAAAGACAGCAGAGCTAATGATGCCAGTTTCGTTTGTCTCATGGTTGATCGTAAGGGATTTTTCAGTCTTTTCAGCAAAGAAAATGATCTCTCACTTGTACAATTTGAAATCGGTAATGTCATGAACATTCTAAGTGCAGTCTCAGTGTTCGGAAATGTGGCTTCTAAATTGTTTACCTTCAAAGTTTGCAACATCTGGGGAATGGTTGCATGCTCCCCAATCATTGAGGAGAATTGCAAAAACTCATCTGCAAACTGGTCGTCAAGGTCATTGTTATAGTGTTCCTGCAATGCTTTTGCACCTTCAAAAATTTCAGATCTTGATTTTTTTGTAAAAAATTCAAATTTTCTCATTATATTTTCATAAGCACTTTTTCTGCTTGAAAGCTGAGTGACTAAAGCATCACAAAGCACATAATAAACTTGAGTTCTAAATATATCCCTTGCACTGAGTTCTATATGTTCAATGTTACATTCATCTAGGTATTTATTCTGGGGCACCTTCTTTCTTCGGGAATCATGACCATGGTATTGCACATTTTCAGACATTAATGTTTGAGCTTCCTCTTCATAGACTTCAAAATTTTCCCTCACGAACTGAATGAATTCAATTAACGACTGGAAAATTTTAGGTACTTCAGAAATATTTCCTTTTGGATTCTGGCAAGTTTGATTTGCACAGTTTAATCTCTGAAGTATTGTGTCCCAAACTACTGTGCTGATCGATATTTCCATTGTTCTCATTTTCTTCAGCAGTGATTTTGCTTCATCTCTTGTCTGTGGAGAATCATCAACATTTTCTGACAGAAATACTAAAACTTTCTCTATTTCACGATAATTTTTCCTCACTGATCGTGTAGCTGCAGCATCTGCACACCATCTGGTAACTGACCGACTCTTCCGTGTGAGTGATGAATTTCCATGTGCTTCCTGGACTTTCTCCTGAAGCATCTTCCAACGATGAGTTGATGCAGAAAAAAGTATAGAGTTTTTGCAAAAATGTGAAAAAAGAGAGAACTTTACCACAACTATCTATGCTATTCACACCAACTAAATTTAAAGTGTGAGCAGAACATGGCACATATTCCGCTAGTGGATTGATTTCCCTAATGCGTGTTTGAACACCAGAATACTTCCCAGACATGTTGCTGGCATTGTCATAGCTTTGGCCTCTGACATTCATAATATCCAAGCCAGCCTCTTGTAGAAAAGATATCATGGTATTTGTAATGTTGTCTGCAGTATGTCCATGGAATGGAATAAATGTGAAAAACCGTTCTTTTGCTTCACAATCTTTGTTGACATACCTTATGATAAAAGCCAGTTGATCTACCCAGCAAAAACAGTCTTGCTGGGCCAGCAGTGGGCCATTGCTGGCAGCCAGCACTGCCAGCAATGGCCCAGCACTATGTTGCCGCTGCCGAACCGTCAATAAAATGTCCGGGCGGCCAACAGAAGGGCCAGCAGTTCAGGCCAACAGCTGGCCAACAGTTGGCACCCCATCAGTTGTCATATGCCACAACAGGGCCATCAGTGGTCCATCACAGGCAGTAGCTGCCACAAGTGGCCCTTCAGTGGCCCAGCAAGCACGTGCCAGAAATGATGGCTAGCCTAATGTGGTCCGCTAGTGGGCCGTTAGTGGCAGACAGCAACCACGTGACGTAACTGGTGGCTTGCCGAATCTTGTCCGCCAATTTCCCAGTATTAGCCATAATAATAATAAAAAAAAAGCAAGGATAACCGCAGTTTCCTAACGTGACAATTTTTTTTCTACCCTTACGAAGCTTGTGAATTAACGCACTGCGCTGGGGAAATTTTCTCGACAGACCGGCAAAACGCCGTTTGCATCTGACCAGATTCGATCCTGGGCCGTTTAGGTGGAAGCCGCGCTCGCTACCGACCGGACTAATTCACGACGGTCAGATTCGTGCTGGAAGCTATCTGTTTAGTATGCAATTTGTAATCGAATGCTTCCCTCTTTCATTTTATAATATTGCGAGGTATTTCTCATAAAAGTCAGTTTCATATAATTGATAAATTAATTTTTTCAACGTAACGATAGTTTTTTTTGTTTTTTTTTTTACGTTAAGGGAACTTCACTTATTTTCAAGGCGTGTACATACTTAGAGTCGCTTTCCAAAGGTTTGTACTGTCCTTGCCGTCTTGAAAAGAGATTGTTGAATAAATATATATTTACCTGGGTTCATGTCACATTCTGTTACATTTTTAACGTTGTGTCTTTCCTTTCCGTTGTCCGAAGCTACATTTGTTTTAAAGAGTAAAAGATATTTTATTTTACTTCTCGTTATTTTTAGAAGCGAATTCCTCCCAGTCTTGGATGAGTACACCACATAGCGCTGCTTTTTTTTTCTTTCAAATAATTAATAAATTTTGTACGCGTATAATTCTTTTTTTTTTTTTCCAACAAACGCTATTTTAATGGTTTTCCAGGATATGTGTTTCAAGCGGTTTCAAATTTTTTCTTGTTATTCATCCACTCCATTCCATGAATTGTTATTCATGGGAATGGAGTGGGTGTATTTCATGGCTGTAATCTAGTATTTCACGGCTTAATCTGATATCTTCGTCGACGTAAAATTTCATTAGGAAATTAATTCGCCTCTCCACATATGGATTTTTTTCTTAACATCCACTAAAATAACACGATGGCGATAGCGTCGTCTTGAACTAACTGGTACCATGAGAGACACAGCAAGTGTTGCTTCTGCGCATGCGCAGTCCCGATGCTTCCACCTGCTGTTGGGGGTTCCATTGGTTGCCAGCAACGGGCCACTAGTGGCACTTGCTTGGAGGCCCACAATACACGGCGATGCTGCAGGGCCATCAATGGCTCGCCAACTGATAGCGCTGCCACCAACGGACCACTACCTGGCCGTGAGCGGCAGATTTCAGCCAGCAGTGACCCAACACTGCCAGCTGGTGGCCAGCAGTTTCCCAGCACTTGTGTTTTTGCTGGGTATGTGTGTAATGTCTGGAGTAGAGTCGACTATGACAGAAAAATATTTTGACATTTTTATTTCATCAGTGATGGCATTAAAACACGTACAGCCATTAATTCAACAAATTCATCCACACATGTTGAAGATAAGTAACTGGTGTTACCACTTCCTGGATTCCCACATTTTTCCAAGTGTTGAGCTAAGAATGGATCAAATTCTGCAATTAATTCTAAGCAGCCCAGGAAATTTCCATTCTGAACTGATCCAATTGTTTCATCATCACCATACATTGGCAACCCACGAACTGAGAGATACTTAACTGTTGCAACAACTCTATGCAAAACATCTTGCCAGTACTTGGATTCATTCCGATACTGCACAACTATCTCACAGTCAATGCGTGCAGAAGCATTCATGCGTGATGAATAGTCACATACTGCTTGCCTGTGTATGTGTGAATTTTCATGCTCTGTAAGACGTTCACTTGTATGCTTCCAGTCAGAAAAACCTGTGGATCCTAATGCTGTAGTGCTCCTAGCATACAATTTGCATATCCAGCAGAATAGTAAACAAGTTGATGGGGATAAAAGAAGCCAGTCGCGTTTTACCTTCTCATTATTTTTTTTTTATTCTGAAAAAATTACCTTCTGTTAGAAAACGTTTTTTACCACAGATATCCTTCCCTGTGAAAGCCAGCAACTTCAAATCTTGAACTGGTGGATCGCTCAAAAAGCATTCGCGCATTTCTTCTGTAATTTCTCCCCATAAGGCAGGATCCACTGCATTCATTGTGGAACTTGTGCTCTCTTCATTAGATGAATTCAAAAGATTTCCCAAATTAGGAGCACCTGTGATGTTAGATGATTCTGAAGTCGCCGCCCCGGTGGCGCAGTGGTCTAAGGCGCTGGTCTCTGATCATTCGTCCGTAAGGGGTCCGGGTTCGAATCCCGGTCAGGCATGGATGTTGTGTTTGTATTACGGCACTGGCTCTCTCCCTTTCCTGGAACCAGTGACCCTAAATTAGGGACGGGCGACTGCTTATAGCCCATTGAGTTGCTCACGGTGGTCGTTAAACCTCCAATCAAAAAAAAAAAAAAAAAAAAAGATTCTGAAGTCAGATTACGCTCAAGAGACTCACCAGTACTAAAATTAGATGAATTTGTAGAACGTTTGGGACCAAGTGAAATATCCAATTTTTTAATGGCAAAACGTTCAATGCTACCATGCTGCAGGTCATCATCCTTCAGTTTCAATTGTTTGGCTTTCCGTTTAGCGCTGCCTGATAAGTATGTACGTTTTGACATAATTTAACTGTTAAATAATTCAACTTAAATATATTGTTACAACTAACTAAATTTGATTATATATAAATTTAACAAATATTCAACATTCCATCAGACTACAAGAAACGCAACGCAAAATACAACCAAACCTTCGTGGTTACAGTTACGACAACGATAAGCCATGTGCAGGAAGTTGAAGGATCAGTTGAGTTTAGGTGCGTTCGGAAACGCAAGAAAAGGCACGTGACTCAATGGAAGCGATCCTTCTTCTCACTGGCCACCTGAAGGCTATTAAACCACTGAAACTCATTAATGGCCACGTGTTTACGTGAAATTCGAACCTCAAACTCACTGTGTGTAAGTACCACATCTATAAACACATGACTCATGAGCATGCAAAAGTAAAAATAATAAATTTTGAATATACACACACAAAATTCCCATTAACTAAGTACACATTTAATTCAAATTTGGGGGCCCCCAAAAATCGGGGGCCCTGGGCAAGTGCCCCGTGTGCCCTCCCGTAAATCGGGGCCTGGTTGGAAGGATGATATCTCTCCACAGTGATCGCTGGAAGCAGCGGCGGGATGACGTATATGCGAACGAGACGTACTGCCGCCGATCCTTGTGCTGGAGAACTCCGCCAAGTATTAGAAATGGTGTCCGGGTGAATATGCCGGAACGACGGAACGAGTCAACAAAATGGAAATCGGTAATAAGTTGAGTAAGCAGATCGACTAGAAGGAAGCGGTGCTTCCCCCTGTAGACGTGCGGTCGAACGAAGGCTGCAGAGTGCAGTTAAAGTCACCCCCGGGGACGCAAAAGTCCTCGGGGGGGGGGGCTGCCGCAAGCGCAGTCTGAAGGCAATGAAAAACCGAATGGAGTTATGAGTCGTCAGTAGGAATATACACATTAAAGATATGATATGGTACACAATTGATACAAAATGTAAAACATTGTAATTGATCTGTAAATAAGTTGTTAATTACTTAAGAGCAAAACTGAAGACTAAGGAAAAAATTTTAGAATTTAAAACGAAGGGTGCAAAATAACCTGAAAATCATTAACAGCAACAGAAGTGATGGATGGACGAAAACGCTGATGTATTCCGACAGTAATTCCGCCCGAACGCAGGACACGGTTGGAGATTGCGAGCAGGCGGGGCCTATGTTACAGAGTCATGTGACGAAGACATGACTAGCGTCTCGCGACTGCGATATCCACATGTATCGAGTTATCACATTGGCAGCAATAAAACCGGCACCCACCAATTGGCGACCGGCACTGAAACGGCACTTGTTGTTTACAGCGGAACGATAGAACAGCTCCGCGAGCAATCTACTGTTTTCGATCTGGCAACTCTCTGTAAATATTAAGTTGTCCGTCCATATTACTCTTCGATAGTATTAAAATTCCATGAAGTTGTTGTTGAATTGGTCTGTTGTATTTTATAATGCCTCAATGGAATTTGTATAGTCTCATTAACGATGTCGTACGAGATAGAAAAACATGCATATCATGGTGTGAAAGATATGGTTCGCTACCCACCCTTGAAATAATAAGGAATCACGAATGGTAATAAATATCGCTGCTTTCCTTCTTTAATTCTCTTTTTCTATATATTTCTCAGTACGAATTAAAATACTTACTGTAAATACGAAAGTATAATTTTTTATCAGTCTCCCAACGTATATAGCGGTATCGTTCATTTTTTTTAGTTCTTTTTCTCAACATCTCAGCTATAGTTTCTCCCTATGACATAACACAGGGTTTGTTATGAGAATTTATTTGCTGATTTCCTAGTACTTCTGTCTTGTTGTTTGCCTCTACCGTATTGTTGCATTTTGCTTATTTCCTTAGTGTTTTCATTATATTGTTTTTTAATGTACTGTTCTGCCGCCGTTCTTTTTTTGATTATGTTGCGTAATGTGCAAACTTTCAGTGCTTTGTATAGCAGAAGAGTTTTTTTTAGTGCCCACGTGTTTTATCTGTTAATCACTTGCATAGCTCCTTGCATGTGGCATTTTTTATTTTTCTGGTGTTTTTTGAGATTTGCACATGTGTTTCGTTTTTATTTATAGTGCATAAGTTTGTTGTGTTTCCTCTCTGTGATTTTGCATTGTGTTTTTTATAAGTTGATTACCTATGTCGACCACTATGTTTTCCTGTCAAATTTGCACCATGTTTTGGTTTATTCATGAGAGATTGTTGACAATGTATCGCCATTTAAATCTTTTAACTTTGTATTTTTTCCGGAGGCTAGTTTTGCTCCAACATATGTCGTTCTCATATATTGTTATCACATTACTCCTTGAGGTACGCTAATGTGCTCTTATTCCTTTAGCTTAATGTTTTGATTTCTATGTGTACAATTGTACACACTGTGATAGTTTCTCATCCGTTTTAACTTTCTGGTTTATTTCCGGATGGGGGTCCTGCTACAGCATTTGTAATTATTCATGTTTGTTCTCCAGTTATTTCTCATGTTTTAACAGCGTGTATGAATCTGTACTGTTTTTTGACCAATAAAGATTGTTTGAACTATAGTTTTCATTTAGTACACGAAATATATATATTTTTTGATGAAACCAACGTTAGTCATCATGATGAATAAAAAAATAAGAACAGAATGCAAAGATAACCACCCAAAATGTTTGCATTCGAATGTAAACAACAACAGATGCATTGCCAGAACGAAAACAGTAGATTGCTCGCGGAGCTGTTCTAGCGTCCCGCTGTCGTAGCTGTGAAGAATGCACCCGTTTGTGGAAGAATAGCCATTTTTATATTTGGATGTATACTGCAAACAGGTTAAATTGTTCGATTAGTGCCGACAGCCGCCAATGAAAAAACTAATGTCAACTAAGATGTAAACAACCTGTGTCACGACTTCGACGACGTGTACGAACTGCAAGTGCTGTTTCAGTGCCGGTCGCCAATTGGTGGGTGCCGGTTTTATTGCTGCCAATGAGATAACTCGGTACATGTGGATATCGCTGTCGCGAGACGCTAGTCGAAGACATGTAGGCTTTGCTGCACGCGCTGATAAGGCATAAGCCATGTTAAAGTTCGGGTGTTTTCTTTGCAAAATGGTTACCTTCAGTTGTTTTACCCGTACAGTCAGAATGCGACAGGAGATAAATAGAGAGTGTACTTCATTGGTAGGGGAGATCAAACAAATCTTTATTATCGAAAAATTATATATATACAGGTCCGCCGCACTCGGCGATAAAATAACAAGGAAAAACGTGGGATGACACATGCGACACTATTTACATATGAATGGGGCCTCGCCAGCAAAGAAATTATAAACGTTAATGTTAAAACCAGAGTACAAATTTAAGCATAGTTTACAAGGTTCGCACAAACAGACAAAGGTCAGGGATCAGTGATTCGTGTGCAGTAAACAGCCGAACTAATGCAGAAAGACAAAGAATGCAAACAACATGCAGAACATTCTAAAATTATAAACACAATGCAAAGAACAGGGTCACTGTGCACAAATAAGAAAACAGTGGATAGCGCATGTTGCACATTTTACACAAGTTCTAAGTAAAAATACGGTCTGCGAACACTACGAAAAAGAGGTTTCGCACAGATCACTGGACACACTTAGGTTAAGAGATGACCATGACTGATTAAGTACATACATGATGTAGAAATATACACTGCGTGTACTAAAAGGAAAGAAATAGCAAAGCACATTGCAAACAAAACTTATATACAATGCAAAACAAAGTTACGGTACACATTAATGAAAGATTTACCATCTAGCGGCATGGTAGATCACAAAACTTAAGGGAGAACAACAGGTGCTCTCCACCTACTATGCGAAACAATAATATATGATGAAATCATGCAATATACGTACACATACAGGGGCGGTGCTTCCTAGAGCACACGAAAAAAGAATGGTAATGGTAGTACTGGAAGTTTAAGGATAAAATTCTAGTAGCATACTTCCACACTGTTAAGTAAAGGCGGAAAGCAGAGAGATATCAACAATTGCAAGTAAAAACAACAACAACAACAACAACTCAATTTAAAGGGTAAGAGCCCTATCTCGGTAGGGAAGACAACACATGACATTATAGCAAAACACTTGGGATGAACACCAGGAGAACTCACAATGTCACTAAAGACATTGTCGAGTGAAATCCACCAAAGGAAACGAACCTGCAATTCACACTAGATAGATTTTGTAATCAGAGACACGAAACCATCCGGCATCCTGAGCCCAGGTTGACCGGAAAGCTGCAAGAGAGCGTGAGGTGGCAAGATTGAGACGAGCCGTGAGACGAGCACGGAAAACCAACCGCATTGTTTCTCCGGCGGCCAAGATGCTTGATGTATTAGCAGTGGTACGGTGGTAAAGATGATAGAGGTATATCACGTGCTTAACAAGAACGAAGAAAAAGGCACAGACATCAGGTACTCGAGACGGTGAATGTTTTGTCAGAAGGAGCCATGAGTACGCTATAAAAAGCAAACTTCGGGAGGACATGATATCAGCGAGATGGAATGCAGAATGTAGTTTCGGGAGCAAAATGGGACAATGGCAGTACATGGGGCTGCATCACAAACAGATTCACAAAAAGAGCAAAGAGGTGAAGAGAATAAATTCATTCGGGAAAGAGTGAAAGGGACAGGAAGCCAGCGGTGAATGAAGCGCCAGTGGATGATACGCTCTAGCGGTGAGGAGAGAGGAAAAAGAGACGCTGACCAGATGACCATGAAAAGAGAGGAAGGAGCGTCTGGTATAGGATGGGGAAAGGCAAGAGGTTCACGGAGAGAAAAGTAAAGAGAGGCGAGGGAGACTGAAATAATTGGGGCTAAAAAGCCCGAACAGGGAGGAAAAAGGGCAATGAAAGGCTGGGACCAGAAACAGCAAGAAGACCATCCGCGGAGACAAGGGAGGGATAAAGTGACTCGAGTGAAGTACGTAGAAGGGCATATTCATCCACGATAGAGGTGTTACGATCAGAAAGGATGGAGGAGAATGGTTTCCAGGAAAGGTCTGGAGTTACAATAGAACGGACAGTTAAGAAACCTGAACGGAACCAGTAAGGGAGAAAAAAATAAGGCAGGTGAGGGGGATGAATAAGTGACCAAAAGAAGAGTGGTTCATCAAGGAGATCTTGAGTGTTGGAAGTAGGTGCTCGGGAGAGGGGGAGAGAGCGAAGGAACGCTAAAGCTTCGGAAATGAGAGGAGGAAAGTTAGCTGAAGAAAGAGAGAAGGAATCCATCCGAAGGAAAAGGAGAAAACAAAAGGATGGATCGTGAGCTGAGAGAATGACTCCGAGAGTGGCACAAAGCGAAGGAGTAGGGGTAATTAGTAGACGGAGAAAGGAGGTGATACGGTGAGCTCGATAATAAAGGTGGACATCAGGGAGCCGAACGCCACCAAGAGCAGCTGGGAGATGAAGAGTTGTGGACGCTGCCAATGTTTGGAATTCCATATAACGGAGGTAAAGATGCTGTTGATGTTGTTGAGACGGGCAGAAGAAAAGACTGCAGAAATCCAAGGAAACGGGCATTGAGATAGCAGATAACGTTGAGTGATGTCCGCTCGTTGATGATAAGACGTGAAGGTATGGGTTGAATGCCAGAAGGCTGCAGTACGCTGTAGTCGAGGAAGGAACTGATCCCATGTGGCGGAATTGACAGTAAACGGGTGACCGGCGTGGGGCCCCCAGAATCTTCTGGGTAGAGGAAGACCAAACTGCACCCATGGAGTATCAGTGCGGCCTACCCATGACCCATACCATAATCCAGAGCTTTTGGCTACATTGTGCGATGCGCCTGAAAGAGCAGTATAACTCTGGTATACAGTCAACAGACTTCCAAACTGATAAATTCTCCGGAGGCAAAACGTGGCATCGTCTGCATAAGCTGAATAAACTAGTTGGTGATGACGTGTACTTGCTACCGGCGGAGGCAATGATGCAAGTAGAGACTGACGAGCAGCTAGCTGGAAAGGCTCAAAAGCAAGGGCAAAGAGTTATCCCGAAAGAGGAAAACCCTGCCGAATCCCACGTTTAAAAGGAGACCGTCTGGACATGAAAATGGGCGCCCCGATATAGGCCAAGAAGGAGAGTGACGAAACGGGAGGGAAAGCCAAAACGAAGGAGAACCGCGGCGAGATAGTCATGAGAAATGTTATCAAAAGCTGATTTTTGGTCTAGGTTAAGGAGAGCAAGAGGTTCAGAAAATTTGCGAGCAAGAAAGGTAAGATTCGAGAGAACAGAAATATTAGTAGAGATAGACCGACCAGGCACAGTGTATGACTGGTCGGGTGAGATGATTAAAGAAAGAACAGAGTTCAAGCGGCGAGAGAGAATTTTGGTAAATAATTTATAATTGAGGTTGAGAATTGAGATGGGGCGCCAATTTGTCAGGTCCAGGAGGTCTCCCCTTTTCAGCAGGAGGATGACATGAGCTGTGGTGAATTCAGGCGGAAGCGCAGAAGAGGAAAGGGCACAGGAAAAACAGGCAGACAGAAATTATAGGAGCGAAGGAAGAAAAGCACGACAGAAGGAAAAGAGTAAGCCATCGGGTCCCGGAGAGGCATGAGGATTGAGAGAGGCGGCTAGGTCCCGGAGAGGCATGAGGATTGAGAGAGGCAGCTAGAAGAGAAACACAAAGACGAGTTGGGACTTGAGGGAGAGAAGAAAGTAAAGCGGGAGAAGAGGGGATAGCGTTTTGCGCAGCCGCACAGAATTTCTCTGTGAAGAATCTACGAACGTGTGAGCAAATCAAAGATTGGTTTGAAGTGACTGAACCATCAGCTAGGCAAAGATGTCGGAGTGAAGATGACACTCGGCGAGTAGATTCCAGACGTGACAACGCTTCATAGGATTTTGCAGACGGGGAAATATGGAGCATATGTGTGCAACAAACAGCTTGCTGGGCGAGCGGCTGAAGGTGTGCATCCAGCTCTGCTTGATAAACAGAATATAACGGATCCGTCAGTGGTAAAGAAACGAAGATTTGACGAAGTTTAGCGATGGTCATCGCGCGGTAACTGCCGGACCAAAAGCTGGAGGTCATTCTTGATGGTAAGCCACAAGCGAAGAGGGCTAGGCGCAGTAGCAATGAGATGGCGCCTCTCTGCCAGAAACTGTTCGACTGCAGTACAGAAGGCTGGATATGACAGAATGGAGTCATCAAACGTCCAAGTTCTCCGGAAGCAGGGTGGATCGGGAGAAACACTGATAGTAAGAAAGACCACACAATGATCCGAATAGACAGTCGGAGGATGTTGATCCTCTGTTATGGTAGGAAGTAATAGACGAGAGACATAGATGCAGTCAAGACGCGCCGCTATAGCACTTATCGCAGGTGGTCTGTGCCAGTTGAGTGACAAGTTGTTGACGGTACTCGCCACGTGTAGAGCGGCGATCCAGTAAAGGCTGCAGGGTGCAGTTGAAGTCACCTGCAAGGACATAAAAGTCCGTGGAGGGGATAGCCGTCAACGCAGCGCGGAGACAAAGAAAAAGAGGATCAAAGAGCATATTATCTACAGGCACCTACACATTGAATACATGATAAGTGACTGAATCAGTACAAAATGTAAGACGTTGAAGTAAATCTCGATGGTTTACTACATTGAAATATGAAAATCGACTGAGGAAGCGGCGATGCACTCCGACGGCAATGCCACCGAGCACCGAGAAACGAAAAGCGTGATGGAAGGAAAATGGCCAATTACGCCACCGGTGGAATGGTGTATTTTTTTAAATTTTTGTTTGGAAGTTTAACGACCACCGTGAACAACTGGCTATAAGCAGTCGCCCGTTCCTAATTTAGGGTCACTGGCTCCAGGGAAGGGAGAAAGCCAGTGCCATAAGACAAACACAACATCCATGCCTCACCGGGATTTGAAACCGGACCCCTTTCGGACGAATGATCAGAGGCCATCGTTTAGACCACTGCGCCACCGGGGCGGCAAATTGTATTGGTAGAGCAGTTCGTCTCTTGCAACAGGAGAATATCAGCGGACGCAGCCGCGAGATCCTCGTACGCCCGAGAGTTCACAAGGGAGGTGCCAAAACCCATGCAATTGAAAGTGGCTTACTTGTCAGTTTTTGTGAGACAACTTTTATACGCTGCCGTACGGAGCTTCCCAATCTTCCGGGTAATAAGCGAACTAATGCTGCTCGTCTTATCAGTCGGTAAGGAACAATCTTAAAAAAACCTCTGCCAAATCCTGTAGCTGCTGTTTAGCTGCCGGAAAAGATGGACCGTGATTCTTAACAAAAGTCTGGTAGGGACGGGTTTTCGTTGGGCCAAGCAAGAAGTCATACAGTTGCTCATAAGACACAGGACTCGCAGAAAACTCGATACTTGAAAGGTTAGCCGAGAACTCTTCGAAACTTAACTGAATGGTAGAGGCACTTGAAGTCGTATCATATTCTTGCAGATTAAGAGGCGGAAAACGAGGCCGCGAAGAAGTACGGCTAGGGTCCCGACCTCGCTTGCTTGTAACACGAAGGGCCAGTGGCGCTTGCCTCTTATCAGCACGTGCACGTGGATCATCGACTGATCCATCGCTGAGAGCTTGATCGGCTGCACTTTGGTACGCACCAACGGTGTTGGCATTTGAGATCTCTGTGTCACAAATTGCACCGCCATCCCCCGAAGTTTCGGGATCAGCAGGAGCTCGAAGTGATGAATGTGTAGACTGCAACCGGTAATGGTTATCTGTAAGAGATAGTGGAAACGTACTATGGGAAGCTAAAAGTTGGCCTTGAAGAGGTTCAGTCGAAAGATTAGAAAGTGGGGCCGACCCGGAGGTCTGCTGTGGAGCCACACTTTCTGCTGATTGCGCTGGCTCAGAAGGACCATTGGGGCACATTTTGTAGAAATTTTCCAGGGCTTTACATTTACTACAGTGGTGCTCAGTAAGCAGATCCATCTTACGACTCTGTTCACCAAAACGAATTGTGAGCTGTGTAGGCATGTGGTTCATCTAGTCCGTGAACGAGAAGATTACTCGTCCCACCCAGCGAGCACCTCGAATTGAACTGTCTGCTGCATCGTTCGGTACCGCCGAACGTCTAGATTTCTCCAACAACTCAGCCTAGAGACGCCATAACCACGTACTAAGTGATATCTGTCACCTCCGGGGGCACCGGGTAGAAGGAGACGCGAATCGGGCGTTGAGCCACAGGATCTGGTGTAAGATGTTGGTCACGAACTGTGAGGCCTGAGTGGAGAACTAATTGGGCAGACTTAGCATCGGTAAAATAAACAACAATGGTACCAGCACGACGAAACATGTGAGAAATCACTTTAGCGGGAAACTTACCCTTCAGTGCTGAGTCATAGATCTTCAACTGAGTATTTGCGAGAGCTTTTAAGCACACTCCTTTTGCTAGGATAGAGTCAAAGGTGATCGGGCAGGAGATTTCTCTGGAATATTGAGCGTGAGAGAGTTACCTTCACGCTTCAGATGTGGTTTCAGGGCTGCGCCATCTGCATACCGCTCTTCAGGAGTAAGACGAGTAGCTGAGGATGCTGCTGATGCTGAGTAGGAAGTGGATGATGACTTTGGGTCAGAGGGTAGAAGATGATCGTCACAAACAGAAACATCCATGACGTCATCTTCATTTACAGATATCGTAGAAGCATGCTTTCTGTGATTAATCGCAGGAAGCCATGGTAGAAGTAGGAGAAGCTGGGGAAGGCAACACTTTTACCATCTGGAGGGCAGCTGGATGAGCTAGTAGGAAGAGTCATCACACCACCGCCAGCATGGGAAGACGTAGAGGCAGCGCCTCGAACAGAAAAAGAAGTAAGAAGGCCACCGGAACTGAGGGCAGGGCTCTCGTCCGTCATTCCGGACGACGCCATCACCAATGACGTCAAGAAACAAAATGTAGACCAGCTCGGTCAGAAAGTAAACTAAACGATAATGGCCAAAATAATCAACTCACCCACTTGGGAGTAACACCAATAAGAAGCTCGTACCTTTAAACTCAAGGTAAGCAATAACGTTTATCGAAAAACACTCAAGAACTCCCTAAACGAACCTCTAAATTGCGGAGCCAACTGGACGTGATTGAGTTTTTATATCAGCATGACTTCATGGACTTGTGACTTATCTTCCGAAATACCTTTACTCTATGCCGCCCCGGTGGCGCAGTGGTCTAAGCGATGGCCTCTGATCATTCGTCCGAAAGGGGTCCGGGTTCGAATCCCCGTGAGTCATGGATGTTGTGTTTGTCTTACGGCACTGGCTCTCTCCCTTCCCTGGAACCAGTGACCCTAAATTAGGGACGGGCGACTGCTTATAGCCCATTGAGTTGCTCACGGTGGTCGTTAAACCTTCAATATAATATAAAAAACCTTTACCCAATATAGTTCTCACTGAGTCCAAGAGATGTCAGCACGTCACCGCTCATTCCTCCTTTAGCTATGATTAGTACTGATGTGTTTTGTATGAAGAACTCATGAGTTGTTTAACGTTTTTTTTTTAATTTCTGGGGAGAAGAGGAGGAGGAGGGCGGGATGAAAGTGGAATTGAAGGCATTTTTGATGAAGTTTAAAGGGACCAAAAAAATGAGGAACTTCCTAAATATTAGAAAAATATCTATATGACAGATCACTTACTATTTTATCAGACACAATATATGGTAAACAACATTTTGGAGTACTTATTCCAACGGAACTTTCTTATTTCAACAGAACACTGTTTTGAGGTCTTACTTCGTGGCATTAGGCACTTCTTTGCTAATACAAAATCACTCTATTTGATTTTTTTTCTAGCTAGACTTCTTCACATTCATGAGGAAAAAAGCTTGATCGTCAGGATAAATATTTCGGTGTGGAGACATAATTTTCATTGTTAAAGGTCCTTTTAAGGGTAATAGAAAGGACCTTTAAAAAGGTACTTTTAGTATCCTTATATACAAACTTTCACAACACCACATATCGTAACGGGTACTAGGTTGACTATTTATTGAAGTCGTTCCCAATTTTAATATTAAGATAGATTTCGACTTGTATACATCTGAAAAACTGCAGATATTCCTTATGCTATCGTGCGCAAAATTACTTTACCTTAATAGTCAATATGATCATTTGTCACATATGTTAAGTAACCTCACAGTGAATTTCTTAAGAAGCAGAACTTCCCAATATATAAATCAACATGTCTCCGTCCATGACTCTCCTCTTGGCCTCACAGGCCCCGCCTACTCACAATCTCCAAAGTAGCTCTGAACTCATCCGTGGCGAAAATGGCCTAAATCGCAATTCCGTAAATTCACTTGTGAAATATGCCACCGGGTAGGACACCAAAGCTTCGGTAGGAAACATTCAGCGGGCGCTTGGCAACTGGGCTGGGAAAAAGATGTTGATCGCCGATGGTGAGACCGGCATTCGTCACGGCACGAGCAGAGTCTGCCTTGGAAAAGTATACGACAATCGTTGGTCCTCGCCGAAACATGTGTGAAATGGCATGTTTTGGAAATTGCCGTTTTAAAGCGGTGGAATAATCTTTGAAGAAGGTGTTTGGCAAGAATTCAAAGACAACATCTCTGTCTAAGATCGTAGTAAAAGAAGCACCTGCTGGCGAGTCCTGGGGAATTTCTAAAGAAATGGTATTTCCGTCTCGTTGTGGTTGTGATTGGAAAGCTTCGGCCCCGGCGTACATGCCCTGCGGGGGCGTTGCTCAGTGGAAGAGGCCATGGCATTGGCATGCGTAGACGAAGACATCAGAGGTTTAGATGACATGGGGAAGGTACCGTTGCACGAGGCATCCATTGCGTCGTCGTCAGCAACGAAGGTATAGCGTCTAGAAGGGAAAGTGTGCCGAGCGCCTAGCGTACGTAATGATTGGCGTGGATACCGAAATTTGTCCCCTTCGTAGATGGCGCTTCGATCGCCTTCCCTTCCCTCTTTCTTACTGTGATGGGAGCGGGAAACTAAATTCGTGTTGCTTACTGTGAAAAGAACGGTAATTTAGACGAAAACGTGTTATGTTTTAGGTTTTAGAAGGAATGTGGATTACCTAAATATTGTATATAAGTTATACTTAGCTCATTATGCGGAAGAGAAATAACCATAGTTTTGTGCCAGGTTGCAATACTCAGTACAAAAACAGTAAGCCGTCACTCTTTGGAATACCCAAAAATGATAAACTTTTACAGCAGTGGCAAAGATTGATTCCCGGTGCAGATGTGCAGATAAAAACTTACGACAAATTTAGTGCTGTATGTGAACTGCACTTTGAGAGATTTGTGGTTCGAAATTTTGTGCATAAAATAAATGAGGAGACTGTGTTAATACCCAGAGATCGGCCCATCTTGACACCAGATGCAATTCCAACAATATTTCCAAACCTTCCCCATTATTTGTCAAAAACTCTGGCAAAATACAGGAAAGTTAGGGAAACCGATGATAAGCCTGATGGTAATTTAAATAGCTTGGAATTCACTTCCCAAAGAGTTACACGGAACTGCCTTCTGAATATCACAGCCTTCAGTATTTTGGGGTAAGCAAATTCCTGCAAATAATTCAAAGTGCATAATTTTCCATGTTCATTCATTCAAATGTGAATTGTCAAATTCATTGACAACAGAAAAACTGGTTGTTGTTACCAAAAGTTAACCAGAGGTTACCTGTAAAGTGTATTTACGTGGAATAAAAATTAACTCAGTTTCTAATATTACTTCTAAAGATGAATCAAAATCCATTATTCGAGACACTGATAGGCTAACAGTATGTCATGGCACAGGCTCCATTTCAGAATTTGAAAATAACATGAAGTACCTTGAAAGTGGAGTTATTTTTTAGAATAATTTGTACAGCAAAAATTGTGTAACGAAAGGAACAACAAAGACTTGCCTCAGATGTAAGTATCTGCAGGGCTTACTTTTGCACAAAATAGCTTATCATAGAAGAAAGGCTACATTTAAAAATAAGTATCAAAATACAGTTCGGAAAATCAACAGGCTGAAGAAACTAGTTATTTCGCTCTCTAATTAAACTTAAAAAAAAAAATAAAAAAAAAAGGAATTTTACAGAACTTTCCATTAATGAAAAAATAGCAGAATTACGCATTAAGCAGCAGCAAATGGTTATTCATTGTTATAAGGCAGCAAAAAAGAAATCTGCAAGAGGTATGTCATATACCAAAGAATGGTTACTTGAATGCTTACTAATGCACATAAAAAGTCCAAAATTGTACGAGCACATACGGAAACACAAAATCATGATCCTACCTAATAGAACAACTATTAGAAAGTATATTTCAAATTACAACAGCAGTTTTGGATTCAATGCACTGACGTTTGAAACTATTTCAAAGAAAACAAGTGAAATGGAGCCTTTTGCAAGACATGGTGGTATATTAATAGATGAAGTGAAGCTTACAGAAAAACTGCATGCAAAATCATCTGGTGAAATATTAGGGTTTGTTCATATTGGGCCATACACTTCAAAAACTGTTAAGTATACCCCATGTAATCACGGACTGGTAATGGTGTTTCAGCCATTAAATGGAGATTGGACCCAAATAATTGGTGTTTTTGCCACAAGTAACAATATAAGTGGAACTTTGCTAGCAAAATTAATTATTAAAGCTGTTATTCTCACTGAAAATGCAGGTCTGTTTGTTAATTTCATTACGTGTGATGGGGCTTCTTGGACCAGGAATATGTGGAAGACATTTGGTATATCAGCAGACTGTTCTGGAACTAAATACAGCATTATGCATCCTACAGATTGTTCTAGTTTACATTTCATATCAGATTTTCGCCAGTCAAAGCGAGCCTTGCTTCATCGTAGCTCAGCTATTTAGAGTCAGGTCGATGCTTAGCAAATTCCCAGTTATACAGGTAAACACTGGGGAAGAAATATTTCTTCTTATTATACGTGGGAAATATATCTCTATAAGCAATCTGAAATCACATATTTACTGTTACGTAACTGAAATCAAACGATCGTCCATGGAATGGAAACATGTCACCTCCCCAACAAGGAAGACGTGAAAAGTCCAACTGTCTCTGTCTGCGGGAGTGGTCATGATGACTGTGAATCTGTTGTTTACACAGAATTTCTGTCAAAAGAGACAACCATCAAGTGACTCATATTGCCAAACACCATTAAATTTGCGAAATTCAATTAAGGACAGATGCCGGGGTAAGTTGAGCGAAGGTGTCACACTGATGTCCAAGAACATTACACAGCACGGAAAACTAAGGGAATTGCTGCATTAATTCAAGTCGGAATTGTGGCAGCATCCACCTTATAGCCCCAACTTATCCCCATGCGGCTACCATTTGTTCGGTAAAATGAAACAGGAGCTTAGTGGACAATGATTCCCAACGGATGAGGCTGTGAAAAGTGCGGTCCTTAACTAGTTGCACCAAACTGGACTTTTCTTGTACAGGTATGGGAAAGTTAATCGCACGTTCCGATAAATGTTTACAGTCCTTAGGCGACTATGTCGAAAAATGAATTAATGTTGTAAACCAACATACATCCCCTGAGTATATCCTTGATTTTTTTATTCAACAGTGTAACTAACTTTTTGATCCACCCTCATATTATTAAAGCACTTTGCTACAATTCAGAAATTAATTTTTTAGTTTGTTTTAAAAAATTAGCATAAATACTACATTTGGATAAAGTATCAACTTACCTATTGACTATGAATTTGTCTTGTATCTTCAAGCGGAACAAAGTAAAAATACTATTAAAAATAAACAAATGGGTCCATTCTTTTACATAAATGTACCTCAAATGTCTGTTTCAAATAGTTTGAAAGAAGGAAGTCATCACAAGCTAAACAGTATTCAGCTTCAGATTGTTACCCAAACTTCCTTTATGTGATAGCATCTGCAACAAAGTTATAGATACACACAACAAAATAAAAAAGAATTCTTGCTAACCAATGGCAGAAATTAAGACATCTGTTTCAAATAGTTTGAATCATCACAAGTTACATCAAAATTATCTCAGCTTTAGATCCTCCAGTGTGTGTTACCATCTGAATATTTTATGTATGAGTTATGTCAATTATTTTCTTTACCTAAAATCTACTCTTGTAATGTTCATACCTGTGATCTACTTTTTTTATAAAACATATTTGATATCACTTTTTAGATTAGACAACATTTTAACAGTATAAATAAATATTTCCCACACATTTCTAAAGGAATTAAGCAGAATTGGTTAGTAGTTTTTCATAACACTAGGGAATTTATACATTTTACTAACATTCTTTACTAGAAGCCAAATTTGCTCATTATAGTAAAATTAAATTTTTACTTTCAATATACCTACTATAAATGTCAAGCTAAGCACTAGTACACACACACACCAGTGCTGAGACGGGCCGAGCCCGAACCGGGCGCTGGCTGTGTAATACTTACTGGAGTTCGGGCTTGGAGAGAGGGGAAGAATTTTCTTCCTTTTTCTTTTAATGTGATTTTATATAATTTAGCACACGAGACTTTTTTTACACTTTCTAGTTGTGAAAGAGAATTCTTCAGCAACTGGGTCAAATGGGGAGTAGGAATTCTGCAGGGCTATCCATTCCGGGCTTGGATAACAAAATACCATAGGCCATGAATTACAGGATTTCTGCCAAGGATAAGTTTTAAGAAGCATAGATAGTAGATAGCAAGCTGACGGAATTTTGCTCCCTACCTCAAAGGGGCAGCTCCCTGCTAATTCTATTGAGCAACATACGACATAGTTTGTTGTGCCTCCAGATGTCCCCCCCTCCCCCAAAAAACATTTCGGGAATAAATGAATGGTTAAAGGTAACTATAGAAATAGATAGACATCCCTTCTCCACTCCGCAGTTGAGAAAGACATCAGTTAATTGCATGGGTAGGAAAGAGTGGAAGTCTGGAAGACTTTTTCAATGCTTAACAGGTTAATCATAGTTTTCGGGCTCGTTCGAGCTGACATACTTCAGGCTCAGGATCTTGAAATTCAGCCCGAACTCAGCTCTGACACACACACACACAGTAACACTTCAGTTAATTTCTCACAGGTGTTTTTATCAAAAATTTTATGGCAATGAAGTCATAGTGGTAAGTATGAAAAATAAGAGAAATTTCCTGGAATTTTTGGTACAGTATTGAAACATAAACAAAAATGCTACAATATTACTGCTAACATTTATTAATCTGAAAATAAGTGACATGGAACTCGTACGGGTATGGTGTCGTTGAGGGACTAGCCGGACCCCATGACGCGAAGGAGTACAGCATCATCTTCCACGGAAAGAAAATAGTCCATAGATTTTCAAATGAATTTTGACAGATGAAATCAAACCTGCTAGTAAATGAGGACCTCTGGTCCATTTTGAAGACGGGCAACCACTGCACAAACAGTATTAGTTCCAATTTGAAAAAAAAAAAAGACACCACCAAATATTAAATACAAATCTTCAGTACAGAATGCCACCAACCACTCCGCATCACTGTGTGAATATGTGATGAAGCAGAAAAAAGATTGGAAATATGTTACGAGAAGCTAACTGAAGTACTGCTTCCTGGTATACAAGTTTCAAATAAAATTAAACCAAATATGACGGATCTTTACTTTCCAGTTTCAAAGATAACTTTTCAGAAATGTTATCTTCATTTATTACAGAAGAAAAATACATTTCAATACTTTAACCAACCTGGCTATACACTTTTGCATATAAAATATTTGATAAGTTTGAACTCTTTTTCCTATCTCAGGACTTACTCTGTGCACACTATGCACTAAGGAGAGGCACACAAAACTAAGCGTTCAGACTTTCAACTTCTTAATTTTCCTTTCACGTGATTTCAAATAATTTCAGTTGTCATGTTTGGCTTTCACTAAGTTGTTCAAGAGTATTTTCCAGCTGAGGAGAGTTATGTTTTCCTATTTAGTTTTCAAGCTACTCATACACAAACATTCCACGGAAAATGAACAAGGAAATCTAAAATCAGAACTTTGTCTGTTTAAATGTATGCAGCAGATTTTGTATAAGACAATTGGTATGGCAAAAGTTGTAAGTCTCCTTTTGACTTCTATAATTTAACTAGCAGCCACTAACACTGCAACACTGTGGCATGGCAAATTTTGGCAATTCCTGTAAAAAGAATTACACCTTTTAATACAAGTGAAGAACTAGATATGAAATTTTTAATCGAAAGTAGTTCCCTATGTTTTGTACAGTTAGAATAAAGTTGATCATGCAAGTTTTTCAACATAATCTGTCCACACTGTTCAGACAGCTTTAGTAAATTCAATCAGACAAATGCTATATCACAGTTGCATTAAGTTACGAAATTAAAAAATGTACTCTTTAATTCAGAGACACATTACAATGCAACAACAGTTCAAGCATTAATTTCGTAAAGAAAGGGCTAACGATTGTTGGAGATGCAAATGTTATACAAATTACGAAGGCTAATTTCCTGAAAAGTTGCCCTGATTTCTGGTAATATTCAAGCTCTATGTGAATCGGCATTGGCAAAATATATTAATTATTCTATTTGAAATAAGAATTCAACACTACAGAATAACTCACTTCTTTATACTTCACTATTCACGAGACATGAACAGATTTCAACACGTGTGAAACTAAGATCTACTCATTAAACCTATAATTATTACTAAAACTAAATAAAACGTTTACTAAGAATTAACCTTACCTTAGAAATATAATAATACCTACCTTACAAAACTATACGTGTATCCAAATGGCAATAAACGGAACACTCACTCAATACAAACAAATGTGAACCAACAATGAAACGCAATGGCTGTTCAACCGATTGACTTGGCGACAGCACTAAGTTGTGCACGTGACTATTTCGCACCGTAGCCTGTCTTTTTCGTCAGATTCGACTCAGCTTACCACTAGCCGCTACTAAGTGACATACATTTAAATTTTCCAAACAGCACTTCTTTACTTGGCACATACAAGCCATTTGTTAGCCTTTTGGTAGGCATTCTTCGAGGAGGTAGCATATCAATTTAAATCACGCATAATTATACTTTCAATTACATTTGCCGACGCTGCACTCTGCGCCAGACGTAGACATTTCACTGAACCATAAAATGTGTTTCCATAATCACACACTTAAGAAAATCGTACATATCCTAATCCAACCCCTGTTGTTTGGTTCACATTGCACAACTGTACACACAATCTTTGACACAGACGCCGTTCAGAGCCGCGATGCGGCGTGGGACATATTTCGAACGCAGATTTTGAGTTCGCACGGCACACTTCCCCTTTTAGACGCTATAACGAAGGTGGTAGCAGCTTGAGATGAGTGAGAAGGCAACTGAACAGCCTGAGGAAAGGGGCTGTTCACACACGGCTTTCTGGTTCACATCACGAGTTGATGGCAGTGCTGCGCCGCCACTTGGAAAGCGCAGCGAAGCAGCCCCCATGGAAGAAGAAGAGGTTGTCGTCAACATCGATGGGACTCCGGAAGTGAGGTCCAGTTTCGGCCCCCACCGCCGGAAGACTCCATTTGCAATGCGCCGACTATCGTAGCTTTAACTAGCTCGGCCGAGAGACAAACAAGACGTAATAGGAAAAAAAGAAAGGCAACTCACCAATCTGGGAGTATTCACAAACGATAGCGGAACCTTCCAACGGTAAGTGCTTTGAAACTTGGGATTCACAAACTCACTAGAAACACACAAAATACGCCTGAATTTAAGGAGCTCAGAAGTGGCAACTCCTAGTACCGTGAGCAACTCAATGGGCTATGAGCAGTTGCCCGTCCGTAATTTAGGGTCAGTGGTTCTAGGGAAGGGAGAGAGCCAGTGACGTAAGACAAGCATAACATCCATGCCTCACCAAGATTCGAACCCGGACCCCTTTCGGACGAATGATCAGAGGCCATCGCTTAGACCACGGCGTCACCAGGGCGGCCATTTCCACATTCCACATATCGACCTAGAAAACATAATTATTCGGTATTTGCAATCTAAAGGTTTCTAAACCATGCAGACTCTTAAATATAAAGGTTTCTTTAGAAACTTTTAGATTGCAATACCGAATAACTATGTTTTCTAGGGCTTATGAAGTTCGGCAAGATTACTTCGATAAAAATTTAAGATTCTGCATGTTTTTTTTAAAACTTTTATATTGCAAATACCGAATAACTATGTTTTCTAGGGCTATATGTGGAATGTGGAAATGGCCACCCCGGTGGCGCAGTTGTCTAATCGATGGCTATTGATCATTCGTTCGCGATGGGTCCGGGTTCAAATCTCAGTGAGGCTTGGATCGATGTTGTGTTTGCCTTACGGCACTGGCTCTCTCCCTTTCCTGGAGTCAGTGGCCCTAAATCATGGACGCGCGACTGTTTATACCCCTTTGAGTTGCTCATGGTGGTCGTTAAACTCTCAATCAGAAAAAAAAAAAAAACTTCCTAAAGAAATTTTCAAATCTTACAGAAACAGATCTCATAAAAATGGCCCGCCACGTCGTCAATATAAAACATATCGCACAGGATGTGCGAGCTTGAAAACATCCTTACCACCTGAAGAAGTTTCTGTATTTCTCTTGTACCAAACAAAAGTTTCACATATTTCTTTGAGAGAGACTATAGTTATGAGGATGTAAGAGTCACGTGACTCTCAGTATGACAACGAGCCTTTGTAACATGACTGAAAGACAACCAGCCTCGTTGAAATGATGGCTTCTTACTTTGAAACTTTAACTTTCGAGTACAAAATACGGTATTTAGAAACAATTAAAGAGATGGAAGTAAAAGATCCTTATGTGCTGAATGCAAGTATCTTCAAAGGCGATGCGAAAAGTTTTCCGAAAGTGCATATAATAAATATTTTCGATTACTTCGTCTTTGGTCGAAGCGCCTTTACTGCAAAACAGTTCGAGGCATATAATAGTTTCGAGGCATATAACAAAAAGTTCTTACATCTGAGGGTAAAGACAGAATGCCAAGGAAAACATCATGAAAGTAAATCGTCTTGAAAGAATATTTGCTTGAACACATTGGGCTCTAACCGTAATCCGTTTATACACATACCAGATATCTAGGCTGTAACTTAAAATTTTCTAAAAAGGCCCGCGGCTGAAGTGGCGATAAACGGTAAAAATACCACCAGGGGAAAAATTACCCCGGACAAAATACCCCTGAAAGCTGAAAAGTGGCAAAAATACCCCCAGAACAAGCGGTTCACTCTAAACTGCACACAGGAACACTGATGTGTGGCTGTGTCCCGGTTTGGCAATTTACCGGCAACCCTGCCACACATCTTTCAGCAATTTGGAAAATTGCCACATGTTTTTCATTAAGGGGCCGAAGAACACTTTGATATTTTTCCAGTGGGGCAGTTTTCCAAGTTTCCCAATTATGTGCGGCAGTTTTCCAAGGTGCTTTACGACAGGAAGGAGCTCTTTTGGTTGTAATACTAAATTTGGTGGTTCTAAATTGAAAACTGTAGAAATGTTTACGAAAATTTTGTATAGACCCATGGCCCCAACATCATCCCATCACCGTGTTACGGCTAAATCAGAGTACTATGAGACGGTATACCAAATTTGGAGGTTCTAAATTGAAAACTGTAGAAATGTTTAAGAAAATTTTGTATGCCCCCCCCCCCCCGAGCCCCCGGGCTCCGACCCAATCCAAAAAACCGCGTACGATCTAAGTTAGAATATCGTGAGATGGTTTACCAAATTTGGTGGTTCTAAATTGAAAACTGTAGAGCATTCTTAGAAAATTTTTTATGGGGTCTCCCCCCCGCTCCGACCCCATCCAAAAATCGTCTACGGGCTGAGTCAGAGTACCATGAGACGGTTACCATTGATGGTTCTAAATTGAAAACTGTAGAACTTTTTACCAATTTTTTTGTATGGGGGCCCCCATTGACTCCGGGCCCCAACACCATCCAAAAACCGTGTACGGCTAAATTAGAGCACCATCAGATACAATACCAAATTTGGTAGTTCTAAATTGAAAACTGTAGAAATTTTTACGCAAATTTTGTATGGGGCCCGATGGCCCCTCGGGTTCCGACCCCATTCGAAAAACTTCCTACGGTCTAAGTCAGAGTACCATGACATAGTTTACCAAATTTAGTGGTTCTGAATTGAAAACCGTAGAGTTTTTTACGAAAATATCGTATGGGGGCCCCTTCACCCCGGGCCCCAACATCATCCAAAAACCTCCTACGGTCTAAATTAGAGTACCATCAGAACGTATACCAAGTTTGGTGGTTCTAAATTGAAAACTGTAGAAATGTTTACGAAAATTTTGTATGCCCCCCCCCCCTGTCCGACCCCATCCAAAAAAAAACGTCTACGGCTAAGGCCGAGCACTATCAGATACAATACCAAATTTGGTAGTTTTAAATTGAAAACTGTAGAAATTTTTACGCAAATTTTGTATGGGGCCCAATGGCCCCCGGGGCCCGACCCCATTCAAAAAATCTCCTACGGTCTAAGTCAGAGTACCATGACATAGTATACCAGTTAGAGTACCATCAGAACGTATACCAAATTTGGTGGTTCTAAATTGAAAACTGTAGAAATGTTTACGAAAATTTATATGGGGGCCCCCTTGACCCCGGGCCGCAACATCATCTCAACACCGTGTTACGGCTAAATCAGAGTACTGTGAGACGGACGGTATGCCAAATTTGGTGGTTCTAAATTGAAAACAGTAGAACTTGTTACGAAAAGTTTGCATGGGGGCCCCTGACCCCCGGGCTCCGCCCCCATCCAAAAACCGTCTACGGTCTAAGTTAGAGTACCATCAGAACGTATACCAAGTTTGGTGGTTCTAAATTGAAAACTGTAGAAATGTTTACGAAAATTTTGTATGCCCCCCCCCTTGTCCGACCCCATCCAAAAAAAAACGTCTACGGCTAAGGCAGAGCACTATCAGATACAATACCAAATTTGGTAGTTTTAAATTGAAAACTGTAGAAATTTTTACGCAAATTTTGTATGGGGCCCAATGGCCCCCGGGGTCCGACCCCATTCAAAAAACCTCCTACGGTCTAAGTCAGAGTACCATGACACAGTATACCAAATTTAGTAGTTCTAAATTGAAAACCGTAGAATTTTTTACGAAAATTTCGTATGGGGGCCCTCTTCACCCCGGGCCCCAACATCATCCAAAAAAACCTCCTACGGTCTAAGAGTACCATGATATTGTATACTAAATTTGATGGTTCTAAATTATAAACTGTAGATTTGTACAGCGGACAAACAAGCATTCAACTTTTATATATTAGATCTCACCTATTTAATTTTCTTGAAAAAATTCATGGCTTTTAAAGACTAATGAGGGAAAAGTGATAAAAAAAAAATAAACAAATATATCTACGCCATGCTAAGAGTTCGCCGATAATGCATGGTCATCGTCGCGGGAAACAATACTCTGGACCCAGACGTAGGATACTGTGATAATTTTTCAACCTAATCGCCAGCCTCGGAGTCCCTACGTCACAGGAAGTGTCGTCTCTTTTTTCCGTGGAAGCGTCTGCTTAAGGAAGCTTTGCCGTGAAAGTAACTTAACGATAGCAAACGGTTAGGCCTAACGAGGAGGCTCGCGTTCGCTGCTGAAGCGAGTGAGGTTACTTTGAGGTGCTTAAAAAAGGTAAATCCGTTGTCTATCTAAATTTTTTTTTGTATGAACGTTCTTTCCTCTGAACTGAAGATTGTATTGATACCACTCTTATGGAGATCTGTCGAAAAACATAAGAGAAATGCATTAGAGAAACCAAAGGCTTTACAGTCGAGTGATACCAACAATTTCTCGTCTTCGGTATTCTTTTACAGGGTAATTTAGAAGGATCACAAATTGGTGAGTAATCAGTATTTTATGGAGAAAATAGGCACGCTGCCTTAATAAGTAAGGTTCTCTTCCCTCCCAGGTGCGGAGATATGAGTAAAAAAAGTTAAGTTTTCTTTCTTTCCAGGAATCGCTGATTTTGGATAAAACTCACCCTTGAAAGGTTCTATGCACAGAGAAGAGAGGTACAGAGTGTGCACTCTAGAATATCGTAAAGGAAATTCTCCACTTTGTCCGATGGCAACAGCATAATGTTAAACTCACATAGACGTTGGCGGCCCCACGGCCTGTTAATGAGAACTAAAAGTGACGTCACAACTACGCTCCTCCCACTTGTTTACAAATGTCTCTCTCGACTTTCACTTCCCTGCGAGAGCCGCCATTTTCCTTACTTCCCGAGTTGGTTAGGTTCACTGTAGCGTGATTGATTGACCGAGGAATTTTGCGGTAGGTGTAACGGAATTAGGCGTATATTCTTAATCGTAAGAACAGCACTTTGCAGTCGGGAATTATACTGAGAAATAAAGTACTAACTCTGACTTAAAAGAAACTAATAAATCTGTAGCAGCTTTCGTTCTCAAAATGCAGACCTTCGTCGACGCAACATACTACTGCCGGAATTTGAAAATAAACAACGGAAAAATATCAAAGCAATGGCAAATAAAAAGTAACAAACTGACATAATTGTATCACGAATCAAACATCTGCCCGAAGGATCAAATGGAATTACGAAAAACAAATACAGTAAGGGCTCTACTCTGATATAAATTGTACTTATATCGATTTTTAACAGTTAAAAAATAGACAAAGATTTCCTACATATAAAAGATGAAATAATTATCCGCCGCAAATAACTTCTACGAAATAACAAAAAGTGTTGTTATAATCCCAGAATCACACAGTGGTAACGGTAGTAATAACAAGCAAAGTAACCAATTTCGAATTATGAGCGTTACAGTAGGGGCGTTACGTCAGAGAGCACGTGGGGTTTAGTTCCATAAAGCGCCGACGGTGCTCTGCTATCGTTCTTTTTCCCCGCCCACCAATTTCCATAACTCTGGCTTGTGCACGCTCTGTCTCTCCATTCTCTGTGGTTCTATGCCTTTTTGAGAGTTTAACCATGGCTTTCTGCGATTAATACGATTAATCGTAGAAAGCTATGGTTTAACTCTTCAACAAAAAGTGTCTTACTAAGCTCTGGGAAGTGATTTCCAAGCCTTAGAAAAAGGAACAAAATCTTTTTTTTTTTTTTTTTTTTTTTTTTGTGAAATTTTGGTGAAAAAACAAAACAATTTTTCTGGGATTTGTGCCCTATAATTTATTTATCCGTAAATAAATTTAGCAGCATAATACCAACCTGTAAACAGACGTAGCCACCAAAAAGAATTTTATTCGGACAATAATTTTAGCCATTATTTGCATTTTTCTGCAAAAGCGTGCTTCAGTTCCAGGTAAAAATCCCGGTGTACTAAAGATAAAAAGCGACGGTAGTTTTGTGAGAAAATATCATATAGAACAAAGTAGTAAACTGGAAAACCCCAACGCCGAAGCCAAAGAACCTTAAAAGTGAAAAGCCGAAAACTCGCAAAAAAAAGTGTCAGGCTAATGGTGTGCTCGAGATCTAAAAAAAAATCCGCCCCGGTGGCGCAGTGGTCTAAGGCGCTGGACTCTGATCATTCGTCCGTAAGGGGTGCGGGTTTGAATCCCGGTTAGGCATGGATGTTGTGTTTGTCTTACGACACTGGCTCTCTCCCTTCCCTGGAACCAGTGACCCTAAATTAGGGACGGGCGACTGCTAATAGCCCATCGAGTTGCTCACGGTGGTCGTTAAACCTCCAATCAAAAAAACAAAAAAAGATCTAAAAAATACAGAAGAGCCAGAGATTTGAATCTGACTAAAAGGCAGGTTTGTTGTTAACAAATTAACTTTTAGCCCTATAAAAAGTTTCAACACCCCCTAGATCAACCAGGAACCTTCTGAAAAGAAGTCCCTGGAGAAAAAAAAAAACAAAAAAAACACGTGCACAGAAGTTTCGATTGGGGACCGAAACGTTTATTTGAGGAATATTTTGACTAAGAGACAAACTGTGAAAGATATTCTATAAGAAAATAGTCAGTAGTAATGAAACCTACGCAAAAAAAAACAAAAAACCATCCAACAGCTTTTAAATTCAACGAATGAAACGCCTGGCCCAAGAAGTGCACTACAATAGCGTTTAAACAAGTGAAAGATGGATTCTCTGCTTTACCAGAAATCACTGATTTCTAGACAAAACTAACATTTGACAAGTTCTCTGCCTTTGAAGAGTTTAACTCTTCAAAAAAAAAAAAAGTGTTTTCTAAGCTCTAGTCTAGGAAGCGATCTCCCTTCGTTTGGCATATAAGCGAATTTTTCGGTACTGCCTTGTAGAGACAGCAGCTAGCAGCCTGAAAAAGATTTTTGCTCTATTACCGCAATTCATAAGGCCAAAAAAAATCTAGGCATTTTGGCTTCAAATTTTTATAAACACCGACCGCTAATGATTGAACTTTACACACTAAGAGCAGGACAGCCAGCTAGGCTTGTCCTTCAGGAATTTGCAGGGACTGTTGCCACTTTACTGAAACTTCACGATGACGACACGTGCTACATTTTCATAGTGTTGCAGTTTGCCCCTCGGAAAATGCATGTTGGGCAGGCAAAATCATATTTAGATATTGTAGAGTTTAACAGTCGATATATATTTTTGAATATTTCTTCATCTGTTATATTTGCTTTATGTAGTAAATATTTCAAAATACATCAAACACTTTATGACTTAATTTTTAGATATCTGTTCTCCACTATTTTGTAGCCATTGTTAACGCTGATGACCAAGGCAAGTTTTAAATTTTTTGATTGGAAGTTTAACGACCACCCTGAGCAACTCAGTGGGCTGGTTCCAGAGAAGCGAGCGAACCTGTGCCGTAAGACAAACACAACATCTATGCCACACGGGATTCGAACCCGGACCGGAGCCGCTAGATCCTATCCGGACGAATGATTAGAGGCCATTGCTTAGACCACTGCTATAGCGTCTAGAAGGGAAAGTGTGCCGAGCGCCTAGCGTACGTAATGATTGGCGTGGATACCGAAATTTGTCCCCTTCGTAGATGGCGCTTCGATCGCCTTCCCTTCCCTCTTTCTTACTGTGATGGGAGCGGGAAACTAAATTCGTGTTGCTTACTGTGAAAAGAACGGTAATTTAGACGAAAACGTGTTATGTTTTAGGTTTTAGAAGGAATGTGGATTACCTAAATATTGTATATAAGTTATACTTAGCTCATTATGCGGAAGAGAAATAACCATAGTTTTGTGCCAGGTTGCAATACTCAGTACAAAAACAGTAAGCCGTCACTCTTTGGAATGCCCAAAAATGATAAACTTTTACAGCAGTGGCAAAGATTGATTCCCGGTGCAGATGTGCAGATAAAAACTTACGACAAATTTAGTGCTGTATGTGAACTGCACTTTGAGAGATTTGTGGTTCGAAATTTTGTGCATAAAATAAATGAGGAGACTGTGTTAATACCCAGAGATCAGCCCATCTTGACACCAGATGCAATTCCAACAATATTTCCAAACCTTCCCCATTATTTGTCAAAAACTCTGGCAAAATACAGGAAAGTTAGGGAAACCGATGATAAGCCTGATGGTAATTTAAATAGCTTGGAATTCACTTCCCAAAGAGTTACACGGAACTGCCTTCTGAATATCACAGCCTTCAGTATTTTGGGGTAAGCAAATTCCTGCAAATAATTCAAAGTGCATAATTTTCCATGTTCATTCATTCAAATGTGAATTGTCAAATTCATTGACAACAGAAAAACTGGTTGTTGTTACCAAAAGTTAACCAGAGGTTACCTGTAAAGTGTATTTACGTGGAATAAAAATTAACTCAGTTTCTAATATTACTTCTAAAGATGAATCAAAATCCATTATTCGAGACACTGATAGGCTAACAGTATGTCATGGCACAGGCTCCATTTCAGAATTTGAAAATAACATGAAGTACCTTGAAAGTGGAGTTATTTTTTAGAATAATTTGTACAGCAAAAATTGTGTAACGAAAGGAACAACAAAGACTTGCCTCAGATGTAAGTATCTGCAGGGCTTACTTTTGCACAAAATAGCTTATCATAGAAGAAAGGCTACATTTAAAAATAAGTATCAAAATACAGTTCGGAAAATCAACAGGCTGAAGAAACTAGTTATTTCGCTCTCTAATTAAACTTAAATAAAAAAAAAAGGAATTTTACAGAACTTTCCATTAATGAAAAAATAGCAAGAATTACGCATTAAGCAGCAGCAAATGGTTATTCATTGTTATAAGGCAGCAAAAAAGAAATCTGCAAGAGGTATGTCATATACCAAAGAATGGTTACTTGAATGCTTACTAATGCACATAAAAAGTCCAAAATTGTACGAGCACATACGGAAACACAAAATCATGATCCTACCTAATAGAACAACTATTAGAAAGTATATTTCAAATTACAACAGCAGTTTTGGATTCAATGCACTGACGTTTGAAACTATTTCAAAGAAAACAAGTGAAATGGAGCCTTTTGCAAGACATGGTGGTATATTAATAGATGAAGTGAAGCTTACAGAAAAACTGCATGCAAAATCATCTGGTGAAATATTAGGGTTTGTTCATATTGGGCCATACACTTCAAAAACTGTTAAGTATACCCCATGTAATCACGGACTGGTAATGGTGTTTCAGCCATTAAATGGAGATTGGACCCAAATAATTGGTGTTTTTGCCACAAGTAACAATATAAGTGGAACTTTGCTAGCAAAATTAATTATTAAAGCTGTTATTCTCACTGAAAATGCAGGTCTGTTTGTTAATTTCATTACGTGTGATGGGGCTTCTTGGACCAGGAATATGTGGAAGACATTTGGTATATCAGCAGACTGTTCTGGAACTAAATACAGCATTATGCATCCTACAGATTGTTCTAGTTTACATTTCATATCAGATTTTCGCCAGTCAAAGCGAGCCTTGCTTCATCGTAGCTCAGCTATTTAGAGTCAGGTCGATGCTTAGCAAATTCCCAGTTATACAGGTAAACACTGGGGAAGAAATATTTCTTCTTATTATACGTGGGAAATATATCTCTATAAGCAATCTGAAATCACATATTTACTGTTACGTAACTGAAATCAAACGATCGTCCATGGAATGGAAACATGTCACCTCCCCAACAAGGAAGACGTGAAAAGTCCAACTGTCTCTGTCTGCGGGAGTGGTCATGATGACTGTGAATCTGTTGTTTACACAGAATTTCTGTCAAAAGAGACAACCATCAAGTGACTCATATTGCCAAACACCATTAAATTTGCGAAATTCAATTAAGGACAGATGCCGGGGTAAGTTGGCGAAGGTGTCACACTGATGTCCAAGAACATTACACAGCACGGAAAACTAAGGGAATTGCTGCATTAATTCAAGTCGGAATTGTGGCAGCATCCACCTTACAGCCCCAACTTATCCCCATGCGGCTACCATTTGTTCGGTAAAATGAAACAGGAGCTTAGTGGACAATGATTCCCAACGGATGAGGCTGTGAAAAGTGCGGTCCTTAACTAGTTGCACCAAACTGGACTTTTCTTGTACAGGTATGGGAAAGTTAATCGCACGTTCCGATAAATGTTTACAGTCCTTAGGCGACTATGTCGAAAAATGAATTAATGTTGTAAACCAACATACATCCCCTGAGTATATCCTTGATTTTTTTATTCAACAGTGTAACTAACTTTTTGATCCACCCTCATATTATTAAAGCACTTTGCTACAATTCAGAAATTAATTTTTTAGTTTGTTTTAAAAATTAGCATAAATACTACATTTGGATAAAGTATCAACTTACCTATTGACTATGAATTTGTCTTGTATCTTCAAGCGGAACAAAGTAAAAATACTATTAAAAATAAACAAATGGGTCCATTCTTTTACATAAATGTACCTCAAATGTCTGTTTCAAATAGTTTGAAAGAAGGAAGTCATCACAAGCTAAACAGTATTCAGCTTCAGATTGTTACCCAAACTTCCTTTATGTGATAGCATCTGCAACAAAGTTATAGATACACACAACAAAATAAAAAAAAGAATTCTTGCTAACCAATGGCAGAAATTAAGACATCTGTTTCAAATAGTTTGAATCATCACAAGTTACATCAAAATTATCTCAGCTTTAGATCCTCCAGTGTGTGTTACCATCTGAATATTTTATGTATGAGTTATGTCAATTATTTTCTTTACCTAAAATCTACTCTTGTAATGTTCATACCTGTGATCTACTTTTTATAAAACATATTTGATATCACTTTTTAGATTAGACAACATTTTAACAGTATAAATAAATATTTCCCACACATTTCTAAAGGAATTAAGCAGAATTGGTTAGTAGTTTTTCATAACACTAGGGAATTTATACATTTTACTAACATTCTTTACTAGAAGCCAAATTTGCTCATTATAGTAAAATTAAATTTTTACTTTCAATATACCTACTATAAATGTCAAGCTAAGCACTAGTACACACACACACCAGTGCTGAGACGGGCCGAGCCCGAACCGGGCGCTGGCTGTGTAATACTTACTGGAGTTCGGGCTTGGAGAGAGGGGAAGAATTTTCTTCCTTTTTCTTTTAATGTGATTTTATATAATTTAGCACACGAGACTTTTTTTACACTTTCTAGTTGTGAAGAGAATTCTTCAGCAACTGGGTCAAATGGGGAGTAGGAATTCTGCAGGGCTATCCATTCCGGGCTTGGATAACAAAATACCATAGGCCATGAATTACAGGATTTCTGCCAAGGATAAGTTTTAAGAAGCATAGATAGTAGATAGCAAGCTGACGGAATTTTGCTCCCTACCTCAAAGGGGCAGCTCCCTGCTAATTCTATTGAGCAACATACGACATAGTTTGTTGTGCCTCCAGATGTCCCCCCCCTCCCCCCAAAAAAACATTTCGGGAATAAATGAATGGTTAAAGGTAACTATAGAAATAGATAGACATCCCTTCTCCACTCCGCAGTTGAGAAAGACATCAGTTAATTGCATGGGTAGGAAAGAGTGGAAGTCTGGAAGACTTTTTTCAATGCTTAACAGGTTAATCATAGTTTTCGGGCTCGTTCGAGCTGACATACTTCAGGCTCAGGATCTTGAAATTCAGCCCGAACTCAGCTCTGACACACACACACACAGTAACACTTCAGTTAATTTCTCACAGGTGTTTTTATCAAAAATTTTATGGCAATGAAGTCATAGTGGTAAGTATGAAAAATAAGAGAAATTTCCTGGAATTTTTGGTACAGTATTGAAACATAAACAAAAATGCTACAATATTACTGCTAACATTTATTAATCTGAAAATAAGTGACATGGAACTCGTACGGGTATGGTGTCGTTGAGGGACTAGCCGGACCCCATGACGCGAAGGAGTACAGCATCATCTTCCACGGAAAGAAAATAGTCCATAGATTTTCAAATGAATTTTGACAGATGAAATCAAACCTGCTAGTAAATGAGGACCTCTGGTCCATTTTGAAGACGGGCAACCACTGCACAAACAGTATTAGTTCCAATTTGAAAAAAAAAAAAGACACCACCAAATATTAAATACAAATCTTCAGTACAGAATGCCACCAACCACTCCGCATCACTGTGTGAATATGTGATGAAGCAGAAAAAAGATTGGAAATATGTTACGAGAAGCTAACTGAAGTACTGCTTCCTGGTATACAAGTTTCAAATAAAATTAAACCAAATATGACGGATCTTTACTTTCCAGTTTCAAAGATAACTTTTCAGAAATGTTATCTTCATTTATTACAGAAGAAAAATACATTTCAATACTTTAACCAACCTGGCTATACACTTTTGCATATAAAATATTTGATAAGTTTGAACTCTTTTTCCTATCTCAGGACTTACTCTGTGCACACTATGCACTAAGGAGAGGCACACAAAACTAAGCGTTCAGACTTTCAACTTCTTAATTTTCCTTTCACGTGATTTCAAATAATTTCAGTTGTCATGTTTGGCTTTCACTAAGTTGTTCAAGAGTATTTTCCAGCTGAGGAGAGTTATGTTTTCCTATTTAGTTTTCAAGCTACTCATACACAAACATTCCACGGAAAATGAACAAGGAAATCTAAAATCAGAACTTTGTCTGTTTAAATGTATGCAGCAGATTTTGTATAAGACAATTGGTATGGCAAAAGTTGTAAGTCTCCTTTTGACTTCTATAATTTAACTAGCAGCCACTAACACTGCAACACTGTGGCATGGCAAATTTTGGCAATTCCTGTAAAAAGAATTACACCTTTTAATACAAGTGAAGAACTAGATATGAAATTTTTAATCGAAAGTAGTTCCCTATGTTTTGTACAGTTAGAATAAAGTTGATCATGCAAGTTTTTCAACATAATCTGTCCACACTGTTCAGACAGCTTTAGTAAATTCAATCAGACAAATGCTATATCACAGTTGCATTAAGTTACGAAATTAAAAAATGTACTCTTTAATTCAGAGACACATTACAATGCAACAACAGTTCAAGCATTAATTTCGTAAAGAAAGGGCTAACGATTGTTGGAGATGCAAATGTTATACAAATTACGAAGGCTAATTTCCTGAAAAGTTGCCCTGATTTCTGGTAATATTCAAGCTCTATGTGAATCGGCATTGGCAAAATATATTAATTATTCTATTTGAAATAAGAATTCAACACTACAGAATAACTCACTTCTTTATACTTCACTATTCACGAGACATGAACAGATTTCAACACGTGTGAAACTAAGATCTACTCATTAAACCTATAATTATTACTAAAACTAAATAAAACGTTTACTAAGAATTAACCTTACCTTAGAAATATAATAATACCTACCTTACAAAACTATACGTGTATCCAAATGGCAATAAACGGAACACTCACTCAATACAAACAAATGTGAACCAACAATGAAACGCAATGGCTGTTCAACCGATTGACTTGGCGACAGCACTAAGTTGTGCACGTGACTATTTCGCACCGTAGCCTGTCTTTTTCGTCAGATTCGACTCAGCTTACCACTAGCCGCTACTAAGTGACATACATTTAAATTTTCCAAACAGCACTTCTTTACTTGGCACATACAAGCCATTTGTTAGCCTTTTGGTAGGCATTCTTCGAGGAGGTAGCATATCAATTTAAATCACGCATAATTATACTTTCAATTACATTTGCCGACGCTGCACTCTGCGCCAGACGTAGACATTTCACTGAACCATAAAATGTGTTTCCATAATCACACACTTAAGAAAATCGTACATATCCTAATCCAACCCCTGTTGTTTGGTTCACATTGCACAACAGTACACACAATCTTTGACACAGACGCCGTCTGCAGCGCCGCGATGCGGCGTGGGACATATTTCGAACGCAGATTTTGAGTTCGCACGGCACACTTCCCCTTTTAGACGCTATACCACTGCGTCACCGGGGAGGCAGCGAGTATTTGTTGATGACCCATATATTTGTTTCGAAAAGTGAACTTCGGTCACTTTTATTCAACAACCTTAAAAGTTAGCTTAAAACATTAGCTTATATCGTTTTAAAGTTTAGAGCAGGATGGATTTCTCTCCTACGTGAGTTTTTTTTGTGAGTATGTGTCTGTGTGTGTTTGTTATATTTCGTGATGAATGGTTAACTGCCTATTGATTGAAAGAAGAATTAGTAGAGTGGCAGCATGTCATGAAGAAGGGAAACTCGAAAGTTTGAAATGTTTTGACTGGTGGTCATCATGTGGGCGATCTGCTGCTCAGCTTAGCGGACTTTAAAGATTTGATGTGGGACCGAAATACTGTACATTTGGTGAGCCTAAAAGACCGTATTAAATTTCAGATTACTGCTGGCACAATTCTTATCAAAGTATGTTGAGAATTAAGCTCCAATTTTACACTAATCATCAACAGTTATGATATGTGTTGTATTCTTATGTGTAACTTTTAGGACATTTTCCGTGCGTAAATTCATCATGAGAACGTTGTACTGTTCAGGATATTTACAGGTTAAATTTGTTCATTGACACGAATGTTATCCATGATATTATTATATTCAGCATAGTGTGTAAGGAGTTTTCATTTGCCCCATATGATTGCTTTAAATTTTAGTGAAATCTGTGATAAGGAACCGATGCGAATTACCGTCGTTACACGAAAATTACTAGCTACAGTTTGTTTCGGACTAGGCGTTTTTCTTTGTTGAAGGTAAAGCATGTAAAACATCTGGCACTGGAAAGCTGGTGACAGTTTGTCCTTGTACCCACCATTCCGGACATCTTAAATATCTTTAAACTATTGAGAAGTGCCAGAAGTGTGGCAGATTGGACAGAGCAGCCAGCAAACAAAATATGATAAAGAACTTGATCATATTTTAATCCAGAATTATATGTTGCTCATATTGAGAATAACGCTATGCTACTTTTGGATAAGAAGGTACCTCCAGAGTAGCAGAATGTAGACCTACACTGTGGGCAGATAGTTTCCAAATTATTTGCAGGTAGTTTTTGTTTGTAGATTTAAAAAGAAAATGTTATGATGCAGGGGTGCATAGTATTGAGCTGGTCAAAAAAACGATTGAGATCAACAGGGTCAGGCCAGATGAAGAATATGTCGTCTGCATATCTCAGCCATGTTGTTGGGATCAGGGTTTGAGCGCTGAGGATTTTTGCTGCTAGTGGCCGAAGGACAGCTTCAGCAAGCACGGCTGAGAGTGCTGATCCCATAGGGACTCCTTTAGAATGTTTATAAATTTGGTCTTTGAAACAGAAAAAAATTAGATGGATTAGCACTCTCAGCCGTGCTTGCTGAAGCTGTCCTTTGGCCACTAGCAGCAAAAATCCTCAGCGCTCAAACCCTGATCCCAACAACATGGCTGAGATATGCAGACGACATATTCTTCATCTGGCCTCGTGACCCTGTTGATCTCAATCGTTTTTTCGACCAGCTCAATACTATGTACCTCTGCATCAATTTCACGATGGAACAGGAATCGAAGAGGCACCACAAGGAAGGCCAAAACCAAGTGTCTACTACAAACCTACGCACACCCTGAACGTGATGCTACGCTCCTCATCATGTATGATGGTACACAAAATGGCACTTTTCCGACATAGGGCACGACGTGCCTTCACTCACTGTTCCGATCCACCTATGGTCCTGAAAGAGCTCAGTGACTTACGAACCCTTGCAACCAGAGCAGGAAACAATGCACAGAAGATTGAAGCAATTATTAAAAGGGCAAAAATAAAGTCCACCAACCCTGGCAAACGGACACGTGACAGCCCATTTTGCTACATTGGATCCTTCCCCTACATACAACATTTCATTTTCTGAAGAACTCGCTCCGAAAATATGGACTTGACATCGGAGTAAGAGGACCTAAACCACTTGCCACAATCCTCATCTCAAAAAAGAACACTAACACAGATCTCTCAGATGCCGGAGTTTATTCTATACCGCTTATCTGCCCCGACGAATCCACGGAAGAATATGCAGGCATGACAAAGCGCTCTTTCAAGGTAAGACTAGCAGAACACGAGAGATGTTGGAGCGGGAAGAATAAATACAGCATTAGGGAAAGGCAACCCATTCAGCCACTCCGCAATAGGACAACATGAAGAAAGTCTCCTCCTACACAAATGCCAAGGCTACTGCTATAAGGGAAGCCATTGAGATCTTAAAAAATCTGATCACGTGCAATTAAGAACTTTCATTTGACTTACCTTTTGCATGGCAAATGTTTCTATGTACAGCACGCACCTAACCCGTGTTCTTCACCCGCCTGCATGAGGCATAATTCACCTTCAGGCATTGTACTTAGTTTTCTGTTTATATTAATGTTATATTGCATTTAAATCTTGTATATTCTTTAGACATTATTTCAGCCTGAAGAAGCCACCCGTTGGTGGCGAAGGCTCACATGCCTGTTTACTATTTATTACACCAAATAAATGGATTTTCACATGAATCGTTATCATCTGGTGTAACTACCCACCTGTTTATTTCTATATTTTAAAAAACTAGCTGCTAAAGATGAGTTTTGATGCCACAGTTCGATCTAAAGCCACAGGTGTCCATTCCCGATATAGTTACTTTGTGCACCAACTTAAGTGGAAAAGCAAACGGCCGCCGCCGTTCTTGAAGAGTGAATCTATAAATAGATCATACCCACTTATTTGCGGAGGAAAGGGCTGTTTTTCACCGCGCGTTAGTTGAATGATTTGAAAATGCGTATCCTATAACAGGAGCATTTTAAAAATGCAAATTAATTCTTTAGCAATGAAGAAAGGCAAATTTTCGAGCGTAGCGACTAAAGTTACTTTTTCTGCTGGACATTTTATTTTATGCAGTCACCACGTGGTGAGTGGCGACCGCTAATTTTATTCTTTACCCCACCACCTGGAGAAAACAGGTTTACTCCTTAAAATGCAAGGTACACATTGAGTACCTTTTTTTAACCAACAGCCCTTTAATCGAAAATGGCCCAAAAATGCACATGTAGGCACCCACAGACTTTTGTTCAAGTGACCATACAAGCAGATATCAAATGTTGTGGGAAATGATATCTAATTTAACTTCTGAAATACAAGGCAGTATTCCAGAGGGCATTACTTTTCTCTTAGCTCTCTGGTTTTAGCAGTTGTCATCCAGATATGAAAAACTGTTCAGAAAACTTCTATTGTCCGATATGTTCTTTGGTTGTTCAGCAATTCATTGGCTTGGGTGGTATTAATTATTAAGCTAGCGCTTTCTGAAAGAAAGTAAAAAATTAATGTTCAATTCTTCTACTGGATGATTTAGTTTTCAAGTGTTCTGTAATCTTTTTTTGCAAATGCGACAGATACCGATGTATGCAGATACTGTTTGTATGCAAGTGAACTCCAGTTATTAATATTAGCATTAAAGTAACTGAATATGTAAATTTTTAAGTTTATCCTGTGCTACTAATTTTCTTTCCTGTAACTCTTCCCTTTCCTCTTCCCCTTTTAAGTGAGCTCTTTACCTCAAGGATGGCATGGAATGTCTCGGTCTCCTGTGACAAAGACTATTAAATCTAACTCAGCAACTAGTGCCATTTCCTCAGCAACTACTGTGCGAAAAAATGGAATTCTCCACAAGCTACTGCCGTATTGTGCAAAAGCAAGTTACCTTCCTATAAGAAATCTTCGATTCCTCCCCTTCCCAATGGGTGTCAGACTAGATCTATTCTACCTCATAGGAACAGTGCCAATCACGTTAGAGTAGTTATGCAAAGTATGTTCCTGTGATGTAATTTTTTAATTTTGGTTAATTGTGTTTGTAAAGTAACTTAATCGAATGCATATTTATTTATACAGTGAAACCTCTAAATAATGGTCACCATTTGAATCATCAAAAAGTGACCATTGTTGGAAGGAGGTGGTTGTTCAAAGGTTAGGCTTAAGTTAATATTGTTTGTTAGTTGCATTTATACAAAAGTACAATGAGTGTTTGAAACTTATGCATGTAGAAAATCATTGCAGTACTTTTTCCAAATTCTAAATAAAACTCAGTTTAAGTGATGAGCATATTCTATTAAAAATTACTGTGATATGTACACATTTTCCTGTAGCTGTTTGATTTATGAAGTTATTTATTACATACAGGAAATTATATTTTGCAAATTGTGTTTATTTATAGTATGTTTATACAATGTGATTATTTATAGTGTGCTTATACAATGTGTTTATTATAGTGTTATTGTGTTTATTTATAGTATGTTTGCAAATGAGGTTATTCAAGAAATGGATAAGTATAGATTAAATGTGCTGTGTGTGAGTGAAACTAAAAAGAAGGAAATTGAGATAGAAAAAGTGAATGGTACAGCGAGTGTGTGGTCTGGAGTATTAGATAATGTGAGAGGACAGGCTGGTATAGGTGTGATTTTAAGTGAAAAGATGAAGAAAAACTTGATTCACTATAGCTGCATAAGTGAGAGAATTCTTTGAAATTTGTTTGAAAGGGAAACTTCGGAGAATAGTAATAGTTGTAGTGTATGCTCCTTGTGACTCGGAAACTTTTGATAGGAAGGATGATTTCTGGAATGAGCTGAAAGCTGTTTTGAGCCAGTTTGGTGCTAAAGAGAAAGTTATAATTGCTGGGGATTTCAGTGCTGGAGTAGGTGCTCAGAATGGGATTTCTGATAATATTCTGGGTAAGTTTAATGATCCTTGTGTGAATGATAATGGTGAAAGATTAATTGAACTCTACATCAAAAATGGATCGTGAGTATCTAATACATTTTTCAACCACAAGTATATCCACACATACACTTGTGAAAATCATACTTCGGGAATAATGAGTAATAGATTTTGTTGTTTATGATTGGCATCTGAAACACTTAGTTGTTGATACCTACCTGTGTGATGAGAGGTGCAGATGTTGGCTGTGATCATCACCTGTTATTGTCACAGGTGAAACTTAATGTTGGTTGGAGAGGGAGGTATAAAAAGATGCCTGTAGTGAAAAGAATAAAGGTTGAAAGGCTATCTGAAGAACATCAGTGCTACTCTGATTTACTCAGTGAACGTCTGAATGAGTTGAAGGTGTGCGAGAGGGATGTATCAGGTTATCCCATAAGTAATGTTGTTTTCATCATGGTCAGCAGAAGTGCGCCCTCTGGCAGTCAGACTGTGATGTATAGCTGGGGTGGCCAACTTGATTGGGACTAAAATCTACTTTTTCCCCCTTGACTCCAAGTGATCTACTCTACTTCACAATTTCAAATTTCTTCCTCCAAAATTTGTCGCTTCCCTCTATACCTATATTGTTGTCCTGTAGGTAGAACCTATCGATTTCATGCATGTTTTTAAGGTAAATTAAACAATTTGAATTATTTTATGATTTTTATTCGATATTTATACATAGGCCTTAACTTAGTACAAATTTAAATGTCATGAACAAATGTTTATTTTTATGGTGAATAAAAAATTAATGTCAAGTTTGCGCTTTCATTTCTTCCGCCAAGGCTAAAAAATTTGGAGTAAAATCAGACAACGTCAATTTCGAGCAATCTTCTGTGTGCTGTTCCATCAAATTTGAGCAATGTTTGTTGTAAGATAAAGCTGATTCATGTAAATATGTTGACCCGAAGCAGGAATGTAAATGTTCACTACATTTTCTAACATTGGGGTACTTTTCTTTGGTAACAAAATTCCAGAAATTATCTTCTGAAGATCTGGCTTTCAGAAATATGTCACACAGCAGTGTTATTATTTTATTTTTGAGTAAAATTGTGTCCAGTTGAAACTTCTCTTCAAATTTACTTGTGATCGGTTGTGGGTCAGTGTCCTCCTTGAATGGATAAATGGCAAATTGAATAAGATCTTCCATTGTTGTAAACTAACTGAATCTGGTTTCGTTTCGAAGTCGTCAAGAACAGTTTAGATTTTGGTTACATATTTTCCTAAATTGAATGCATACGTGGAATTTTTTTGTAAATGATCCTTGATGTTTTTTAAATCGATCAAAACGGTTATTTTCGAGATCCTTAATCATAGCCGGTGCTTGGTTCTTGAAAGAAGAAGCACTGCTCATCATATCACCGATTGTTTTATTTCCCCCTTATAATTCCTGGTTCAGTAAACAAAGTTTTCCTGTAAAGTCTGTCAAAAATGCTAGATCACATAGCCAGTCCAGATCATGCAATTGATGATAAATTATCACCCCTCTCTTCAAGAAAACTTATAATATCGTCCAACAAATCACAAAATCTTTGCAAAAAATTGCCTCTGCTTAGCCACCTGACGTCCATGTGCAAAATCAAATCTGGTGTATATCATCCAGTTTCATTCTAAAAAGTAGTCTTTGAAGAGATTTACCTCTGATGGAGTTGATTTTAAAAGCAATATCCATGATGCATTTTGTATTAAGCCTTTTGCTGGCTAAAACTTGCTGATAGCTTAAGAAATATGGGGAATCTTCATTTTTCTGACACAAGGCTATGAATCCATTGAGGCGCCCCGGTGGCGCAGTGGTCTAAGGCGCTGGCCTCTGATCATTCGTCCGTAAGGGGTCCGGGTTCGAATCCCGGTCAGGCATGGATGTTGTGTTTGTCTTACGGCACTGGCTCTCTCCCTTCCCTGGAACCAGTGACCCTAAATTAGGGACGGGCGACTGCTTATAGCCCATTGAGTTGCTCACGGTGGTCGTTAAACCTCCAACAAAAAAAAAAAAAAAAAAAGAATCCATTGAATTTACCTGTCATCCTTGTTGCTCTGTCTGTGGTTGTTGACCCGAGCTTAAATAAAGGAAACTTAACCTTTTCAATATGTTCCTTGAATTTGTTGAAAATATCGAGACCTTGAGTTTTTTCTTTCAATGAAATCATGCCCAACAATTCTTCTTTAGAAGAAAAGTCCAGGAAAACTATTCTGATAAAAATCAGCAGTTGAGCAGTGTCACTGACATCCGTTGATTCATCCAGTTGCAGGGAAAATGAAACACATTGATCAATATCTTTTAGAAATTGCCTATTTACATTTTGGCTTAACTTTTCAATATGTCTCATGACTGCATTCCGAGATAATTGCAGATCTTAAAGGGCTATTTTTATTTCACCCTTATTCTTGAAGTTTACAAATAAAGAATCTGCTATGTCCACAAAAATATGTTTGATAAATTTGCCATCAGAAAAATGTTTACATGTTGTTGCAATTTTTATGGCTTACTTGGAAGGGGGTGATGGTTGCAGCCTTTGATTGATTGTTTGGTTTTGAGAACATGCCCGTGCAGTCAGTCCAGATTTCAGTTCCTATAATTTTTTCTCTCTTATTTCACTGTTTAGTGAGAAATCGGATTGATATTTACCATTCAATGCATTGAAGTGCCGCTCTAAATTCCCCTTCTTTGGTATCGCCACGGAAGTATTGCAAATTAAGCAGCAACACTTGTCTTTAACCATAGTGAAAAAGTAGTCCAGTTCCCGTTCTTGATGAAAATAACAAGTTTTTGGTCTTTTCAGGGCACTAATTTTCACCGAAACAGTAATATCAACAAAATGGTTCAAAGAAGAAAACCACAGCTCCGATACAAACAATGAACATTACGCACTTAACCTGCACGCCAAGCTGACTGTTACCTCCCATGATGCTATTTCCCGCGTCTAACTCTGCGGCCAATGCTCTCATTACGTAGGCAAGCAGAGTAGCAGCAGATTGCTATTGGGGGAGAGGAGGCCAAGTGACCATGACTCCTGGTGGGTGCAGTCACAAATCAGCAGTTGTAAGGGTGCAAACATGGCCGCTCCTTTGTCAGAATGCTCCATCCTTGATTTTCGTAGTAACTTAAATTTTTTTATATTTTTTCCATAAAACGTTAGTGATCGATCAAAAATAATTCGGCGATCGACGTGTTGTCCGTCCCAGATGTAGACCACGGTCATAAGGTGTATTATGGGGCAAGCTCTTTGCGTCACATGAGACAGAGAACAAGAGTCGTAAGTGCATCCATTGAACCATTAAACTGCATAGGACATGGCGGTGTCTGGTGAACACATCAGGCACATTATGCTGTATGAGTTTAACCAGGGACATACAGTGACTGTAGTGACATGAAACATCAATACTGCATATAGTCAGGGTACCCTGGATGTCAGAAAGTGTCAACGATAGTTTCAGAAATTCCGAATGGGGAACAGCACCCTCACGAATATACAGCGCCAAGGGCGATCTGTTAAGCTGGATAATAATGTACTGAGAGTTGCTGTTGAGGGAGAATCCACAGGCAACAGTCGAGGAATTAGCCACAATCACCATTCAACCCTTCAACTGTTCACAGGCATCTACAGGAACTTGGCTATGTATAAAATTTGGGTAAGTGGGTATCCCATAGCTCACTGCACAAAATCTGCAACAGTGTATGGACATTTGCACTTCTTTACCCTCCCGTGAAAAAAGGGGGACATTTTTGGACAGAATGGTTACAGGAGATGAAAAATGGATTCTATACCACAACATTAAGTGCAAACATTAGTGGCTTCCTAAAGGGAATGTGCTTGCAGTAGTGGCTAAACCGGGACATTTCCCGCAAAAGGTTTTGTTGTCTGTTTGGTGGGATATGCAAGGCATAATCCATTATGAGCTTCTGCCACCAAACAAAACCATTACAGGGGAAGTCTACTGTCAGCAGCTACAGGGTCTACGCAGTGCCTTGCAGGAAAAACGTCCAGCACTGCTTAATTGTAAAGGCGTAGTTAACCACCAGGACAATGCAAAACCACACTGCCAAAATGACTAGTGCCCAGATGCATGAGTTTAGATGGAAAAACTTTCCCATCCAGCATGTTCTCCTGACACTACACCATCTGTTTCACAGCCTTTAATACCGTCTTGCTGGGAAAACACTTTGAAATTTGAGGAGGTTCACCGAACCCTGTCTGACTTTTGGATCGAAACCCATTGAATTTGTCACTGCCACTGAAGAGGTCTGTGGTACTGCAACAGTGAGTAAATTTAAAGATGATGCTTGGTGAAACAGTGAGGTTAAAGAAGCAGTAAAGAGAAAGAAGGAAGCTACTTTGAGATGTTGCAAGGTAGAGTTTCTGAGGATGAATATTGCTGTAAGAAGCATGAGGCAGCAAAGCTGGTTCACTAGAGTAAGACAAAAAATAGGAAGGAAAAGAAGGAAAGGCACAATTTGGCTTTTTGGAAGGACAGGAAAACATTCTAGAAGTACATAGACATAAGAAAAACAGGGAAAATAAAATTCTAAGTTGTGTAAAGAATAGGGTCGGAGAAATGATATGGGAGCCCAATGAGCTAAGTGAAAAATGGGGTGAGTACTTCTGTGATTTATTAGGTCATGAAAGCAAAGGTGATTCTGCGGCAGAAGCAGATAATGTTATAGTGAGAGATGGAAGCACTGGTGGGATCTCAAGAAAAGATGTGTGTAAAGCTCTAAAATCTCTTCAGAATGGTAAGACTTCTGGAGTAGATGGCATATTTGCTGAGATGTTAAAATATGGTGGAGACTGTGATTGATTGGTTAACTGATGTTTGCCAGTTATGTTGGGAGTTAGGAATGGTCTCTCAGGATTGGAAGGATGTTAGCATTGTTTCCTTGTACAAGGGAAAAGATGATCAAACTCAATGCAGGAACTATCATGATATCAGTTTGCTGAGTGTGTCAGGAAAAGTGTTTGGGAAGGTCATTATTGATAAGGTATGAGGTCTTGCATCAGAGAAAGTGTGGGATGTTCTGTGCAGTTTTTTGCCTTGTAAAGGCTGAACTAATCAAATTTTCGCATTACGCACGATGATTGAAAAGTATTTGTCTGTTGGTAAAAAAGTGTTTGCGGCCTTCATAGATTTAGAGGAATTCTTCTGCGGAAGGTGCTGAATAAATATAGTATTATTGGGAATTTACCTAATAGTATGAAAGGTCAGGTGATGCGTAACATCACAGCCTCTCCTTGACAAATGTCAACCCCGCCTTCTCGTGGTGCATCCTGTTCCCACTAAAGGGGCTCTGACGACCGCCAATAGCGGTATAACTATACCATCGGGATTAGAGGAAATTCTATCCCACACTCACCAACCCGCTTGGCCAGCGTGGTGAGTTATGGCCAAACCCCTCCAAAATGACTCCACAACTTAAATCTTGGCCCTCAGTCTCCGGCAGCTGGAATGTACCTGGCCAAGGCAGCGGCCAGTGCGACATGAAGGCAGAGGGTGCTAAGAATCCCCGGAGGACCGGACTAGGCTGCCATCTGATGCTGACCTTGGCAACGTACAATGGACGCTCCCTATCTTCTGATTCAAGGCTTCTTGAATTGGAAGAGGAACTACAAAGGATCAAGTGGGACATCGTGGGGCTAAGTGAGGTAAGGAGAAAAGGAGATCTCATCGAACTGAAAAGTGGACATCTCTTCTACTATCGTGGCACAGATACTGGCAGAACTAGTGGTGTTGGATTTATAATAAACAAGAAACTGAAGGATAAAGTGGTAGAAGTTGAAAGTTCCTCTGACAGAGCTGCACGACTCGTTATCCAACTATCGAGAAGATACCAGGCTCAGATTATTCAAACTTATGCACCCACCACAAGTCATCCTGAAGAAGAAATTGAAGAATTTTATGAGGAAATTTGTCATCTAAATAATAAAGGTAAGCAGCACTTGAAAATAATTATGGGAGATTTCAATGCAAAAATAGGGCAACGGCAACAGAATGAAACTTCAGTAGGTAAATTCGGTCACGGCAACAGAAACCAGCGTGGAAATACTCTCGTTGAGTTTGCAGAGGCAGAAGGGTTTTTCATCTTGAACTCCTTCTTCAAGAAAAAGCCACACAGGAAATGGACATGGAGACATCCAAATGGGACGACAAGTGAAATTGATTTTATTATGTGTAACAAAAAATTCGTCATAGAAGACTGCAGTGTGCTAAACAAGTTCAACACAGGTAGTGACCATAGATTGGTGAGATGTAAGATGCACCTCAACACTAAACTTGAACGTGGCAAGCTCATAAGACAAACAAAATCTATTGACATAACCAACCTTAAAAAACACCATAATACCTTCAAGTTGGAACTGAAGAACAGGTTCTCTGCTTTAGAAGGCCTAACATCGGAAGAAGTGGACATCTCTGAAGTTAACAGAAAAATAACCAAAGCTCTTATGGAAACAGCAACAAAATTAGCTGGGTCTAAGAACAAGTTGCATGTAAATAAATTATCAGGAAAAACGAAAATGTTGATACAAAAAAGAAGAGAGATGAGGACAACTAAAGAAGATGTGACTTCCAAAGTGGAATATATAGAGCTATGCAAGACAGTACGAAAAAGTATCACTGAAGACGTAAGAAAATTCAACTGTGAACTAGTGAGGAAAGCAATTGAAAACAACCAAAGCCTAAAGATAGCAAAGGGACATCTCAGTAAGGGAAGAAAACAGATTATGGCACTGAGAAAAGAAGATGGTTCTGTAACAAGAAATAGAGGCGAAATTTTGACAAGAGTGAAAGATTTCTACTCCAAATTATATGAAAGGGATGATACATGCACTCCAGACATCATGAGAGATACCAGTACCAGAGTTCCTCCAGTCCTTCCAGCAGAAGTTGCACATGCAATCAAGAACATGAAGCTGGGAAATGCTCCAGGAGAAGATGGAATTACTGTAGACATCATACAAGAAGCAAGTGGAGAAATCGAAACAGTACTCGCCCAAATTTTCACTCGATGCCTTAATGAAGGAAAGATTCCTGAGGATTGGAACACCGCTACAATGATCCTGCTACATAAGAAAGGTGACATTGAGGATCTCGGAAACTACAGACCTATCAGCCTCCTATCGGTAGTTTATAAAATCTTCACTAAAGTTCTTTCACACCGCTTGAAGGCAACACTGGACATGGCTCAACCGAGAGAACAAGCTGGATTCAGGAGTGGCTACAGCACAATAGATCATATCCATGTGCTGAGAGAACTAATTGAAAGAGCGAGGGAATATGAACTTCCATTGTGCATGGCTTTTATCGATTATGAAAAAGCCTTTGATTCGGTGAAACCATCAGCAGTTACAATGGCTCTGAAAACCTGCGGTATTGAAGATGCATACATTAATATTATTAATAACATCTATGAAAATGCAAGTGCAAAGATTAGGCTGTTTGAAAATACAACACACATAAAAATTGGAAAGGGAGTGAGACAAGGTGACACCATATCTCCAAAGCTCTTTAATGCCACATTGGAGGGTGTTTTTCAGTCACTGAGCTGGGAAAACAAGGGGATAAAGATTAATGGAGATTATCTAACCCACCTTCGTTTTGCTGATGACGTAGTCATTTTTGCAACTAGCCCATCAGAGCTGCAGAGTATGATCCAGGAACTTGCTGACAAGAGTAAAGAAGTGGGATTAAAAATGAACTTTCAGAAGACAAAAGTGATGTTCAATGCTTTTACAAGAAATGAAGATTTATCGATTGATGGAGAAAAGCTGGAGATAACAGACACGTACGTTTATCTTGGACAGCAGATATCAAGTGAGGGTCACATTGATGAAGAAATTAATCGGCGTACAAAACTTGCCTGGAGAGCTTTTGGAAGAAACAGCATAATTTTCAAGAGCAATATGCCATTATGTCTTAAAAGAAAAGTGTTTGATCAATGCATCCTTCCAGTGCTTACGTATGGTGCAGAGACGTGGACCTTAACTAAAAGAGACATACAAAGGCTGCAGACAACTCAAAGAAGCATGGAGAGGTGCATACTTGGTGTAACCAGGAGAGATAAGAAGAGGAACTCGTGGATCCGAAAAATGACAAGAGTGGAAGACATCATGATCAGAGTTAAATCCCTGAAATGGCAATGGGCTGGATATACTGCCAGAAGGACAGATCATCGATGGACAGCCAAAATTTTAGATTGGATTCCAAGGGACAGGAAAAGTCCCAGAAGAAGACCACATGGGAGATGGGTGGATGAAATTCGAAAGTATGCAGGGGTGACATGGAGGAGACTGGCACAAGACAGACCGTTGTGGAGGAAACTTGGGGAGACCTTCGTCCAGCAGTGGATTGATAATGGTTGACAATGATGATGATGATGATGATGAAAGCCATGTACTTTGGAAGTAGAGCATGTGTATAAGTGAAGGATGTTTTATTGAAATGATTTTCTATTGGTGCAGGAGTCAGACAAGGTTGTGTAATGTCAGCTTGGCTGTTTAATATACAAGGTGTCCAAGAATTATTGGACACATTACAAAATTATATAAAACAAAACATTAAACAGATAGAAAAAAACAACTGTACTAACTTACAATGTAACTACACAAGTTAATAAATTTAGATGTGAGATCCCTTGGTTGCTCGTAGTACGTCCAAGCGATACTCGATTTCATGCCATGTATTGCCAAGCATCTGAAGAGTTATGGAATTAATAGCAGCTGTGATACGCTGCTTCAGTTCCTGCAAATCAGTACAAGGCGGCTGATAGACACGATCCTTCACCTAACCCTACATGAAATAATCCAATGGAGTTAGATCTGGAGAGCGATGAGAACACGGAATGGGACCACCACGCCCAATCCATCTGTTGGGTAAATGCTTGTTTAGGCACTTACGTACACATATTGACCAATGTGGAGGCACGCTGTCTTGTTGGAAAACGTCATATCTTTTGATCTGGGATATAGCGAAATTTTCTAGCATATTCAAGTAAATGTCACTATTTATGGCTTTTTCGTAGAAGAAAGGGCCAATCACTTGTCTTTTTGGTAGGGCGCACCACACATTAACTTTTGGAGAATCACGTTCCAGTTCAATAGCAGCATGAGGTGGTTCACTGCCCCATATCCTACAGTTGTGATGATTCACAATACCTGATATATGAAATGTGGATTCATCACTAAAAATTACAGTACTGAGAAAGTTTTCGTCGTTTTCCACTTGATTCAGCATAACCACAGCGAAATCGTATCGCAGAGTGTGATAATTTACATGCATCTTTTGCACTATTTGAATTTTATAAGCATGAAACTTTAATTTCTTGTGCAAGATATCGTGAACTGTCGATTTCAGAATTCACAGTTCTCTGCTTGCTTTACGAACGGATTTCCTGGGGCTTCGTCGGAAACTTTCATTAACTTGGTCAACCGTCTCACCACTGACACTAGGCCCACCGGCTCCTCCACGTTGTTCCACATTGCCAGTTTCTTTAAACTGTTTCATCCACCGTTTAATTGAATTTGTTGACGGAGAATTACAACCATACTCTAAACGGTACTGTCTTTTAAATTTAATGACAGGCTTTAATTCCGCAAGCCATAACACACACGTCGCCTTTTGCTGTACGGATGACATTCTTACCGATTGTGCATTTCTCATACATTCCTCATCAGGCCACACCTAGCGCCATCTATCGGATTCTGGGAATAACAATTCTGCAAAACAAAAATATAGAAACTGTGTTAGTAATACGTGACATAGAAAAACAGACAATGCTCATAGTTTTTTTCGTACATAATTTTGTAATGTGTCCAATAATTCTCGGACACCCTGTATTTATGGATGCTTGCATGCGTGATGCCAAAATAGATATTACTGGTTTATTTCTTTGTAATATTCATGTGTACAGATTGCTGTATGCTGATGACACAGTCCTGTTGGCAGAGAGAAAAAGTGAGTTGCAGAGCATGTTGTCCTGGATGTACAAAGTTTGTATGAAATTCAAACTGATTATAAATAAAGGAAAAACCAAAGTTATGGTTTTTGAGCGAGGAACGGTACTAAATGTAAGATAAGTTTTAATGGCTCAGAGATTAGCCTAGTGAATGAGTTTTGTATGTTGAGGAAGTATGTTTGACAGAGAGAACAAATTAGATGGAGAAATTAGTAGGTGTGTGAATTCTTCATTGTTTTAGGAGGTTTTCACAGGAATGATGGGTTCTCAAGGAAGTCCTCAATGGCTGTGTATGAAAGTGTAATTGTCCCTACTCTGATGTACGGCAGTGAAACCTGGATACTGCAGAAAAGACATAAAAGTCGTTTGTGTGCTGTGGAGATGCGTTACTGACGGGGGAAGGAAGCTGAGGGTTGTGGTAAGACACGTGCTGATCATGTGAGGAATGAAGATGTGTTGCAGATGTGTAATGTGAGGCAAAATGTTGTTAGTAAGGTGAAGACTAGTATTCTTAGGTGGTTTGGCCGTGTTGAAAGGATGAGTGATGAGGTGCTACCTAAGAGAATTTTTTCAGCCCAAGTAGCAGGAAAGAAAGGTAGAGGAAGGCCAAGAAAATCATCGGCGGACCAGATTCAGGAATGTCTGCTTGAGAAAAAGTTTGAGTATGAAGTATAAAAGGTCTTGTGAGCGGCATGTGATGGATGTTAATGAAGCTCAAGCTGTCTGCCGAGATTGTTGTAAATGGAGACATTTGATACACCAACAGTAAGTAAATTGTAATTCAATCAGTTAAATTTGTACTTGGCATCGTGGTCTGTCTCTGAGGAGCTAACCTCCGAATCTCGGAGAACAGCTTAATGATATTTGTGTATGTATGTGTTTATACAACATTAGGGTGGGTCGAAAAAACCTGAATTTCTCTGATCGAAACACCCTAGTGCAGAAAATTTGTGAGTGAGCACCACTGAGAATTGCGTGAAATATTTTTCGAATCGGTTAATATCTTTGGCTCTGACCAGAGGCTCAAAGTTTTGAAATTTCACTAAAAACATGAAATTTTTGAGTGTCCGTCGAAAATACCAGAATTACTCGAATCGAAATGCCCTAGTGCAGAAAAGGTTGTAATAATCCTCAACAACAAAGGTGTAAAGTATAATTCCAATCAGTTAATTTATTCGGCTCTGACCAAAGGCTCGAAGTTTCAAAATTTTACATTAAAAAACGCGAAATGTGTATGATTGTTTATAGATTAAAACTAGTCTCCGATGTCTTATCATAGTCTCATAATTATTCAGTTTTACGACGTCTTAAGGTTGATTTATTGAAGTCGGATTTGTGACCAAACTGTGGCATGATCTTTCTAGACAGTAAGGTGGATCGTATTCATCCATCCCTATTGTTGTGCCCACACATCTAGTGGATGTCTCAGTCACTAGTTTCACTATCCGCTCAACAGCTTGCATGTGACAAGGAAATTGGGAGAAATCCCAGCCTTTGGCATTTTCGTGAAGACTCATCAGTTCCTCTGAGCTCACTCGGCTCAAGACTGGCGGTGGTGTAACTTCACAGTGAAACCAGTCGATAATGTCTATGTATTCCTTGGCTTCAAAGTTAAGCTTAGGCATAACAAAGCTGCCGACAAATTCACTAACAGTCCCGCTTGCCTTCTTGAGTATTCTCTGGACTCCGAGCTGTCTGATTTCGGCTCTATCATCTGTAAGCATAGCCAACAGCAGTTTTAGCAATGACTGGATGAATAACCTCTAGAAGAAAAAACCATGAGGAATAACCACTCACCATAAAGATCATGGTAACCTTCAATGGACCACACACTTCCAACACATCATTCATCGTGATGTAACTGGGCTTCCACAGGTTTACAGACTTCTTGCTTACGCTTCTTATTTTCGGGTGTGAAACATCGTTTTTTTCTTTTTTTTTTTTTCCTTTGCCTTATAATATGTTACTATAATGCTTGTCAATTCGATAAAATCACACATACACTCATTCATACAATTCAAGTAAAAACTATGTACATAAACCTTACATTCACAGGTGATTAAACCTTAGTCAACTCTAATTATGGAACTCCTCCTTCTGTTTCACAACCTCTGCTACTCCCCCTGCAATTGTCACACCCATTCAGCCCCGCACATCCAATCCTCTAGTACTTTCGACAGGTCCCTGTCATCTTCAGGAGGCAGGTGTGTCTCATCCGCCCACCACAGCTCAAGTGAGCAGAGCCATCGAGGCATGGGCTCCAGTCGCTATCTCTGAATCGTTGTGTCTCTGGCGCCATCTATTGTCCCTGCTGCTCTTTTTTCCCTCTTTCTTTTTATGCTGTTGTTCAATTTTTATTAGGGCTTTCCATTGTTCGTTTAGGTTATTTGGATCATTAATGTTGCATAATCTTGATCTGTTTTTTTCAATTAACACTGATTCTGCAATTCTTAACTGCTTTTCGTTTTTACAGCTCTTAATAATTTTAATATCTTCAAACCTTGGACATTTTTGATTTTCCATACAGTATTGGGTCAATGCTGTCTTAGCCTCTTTTTATTCCAATTATTAATATGCTGGTTCAATCTATACTTTAAATTTATTCTTGGTGCTGCCTATATATGACATAGGTGGTTGCTGGTTTATTGGGATTTCATAAATTCCTGCTCTATCTAATTGGCTAATTTTTTCATTTTTAATCACTAAATTTTTTACAGTAAGTACCTGATTTCCTACCTGTATGCCATACTTGCCACAAACTTTATTAATTTCTGCTGAAACATTTTCTATATATGGTATTGCTCCTACATATTTTACAAGTTTTTTATCAGTCTTGACCTTATTGTAACCTTGAGTTACTTCATAAATCCATTTTTTTAATACCTGTTTAGGGTATCCAAAAGCATATGCAATTTTTTCAATATATTCAATTTCTTCCTTTCTATACTGTTCAATTGATGAATGTGTTAAACTTCTTTTAATTAGTGTTTTAACACTATTTCTTTTATGTGTTAATGGATGTGATGACTGAAATGGTATAAGTACTGGGATATATGAAGATTTTCTATGCACTCTGAATTGTAAATTCTCCTCTGTTTTAATAATCAAAACGTCCAAAAATGCCAAAGTATTGTCATGTTCTTGTTCTACTGTCAGTTCTATAGATGGATAAATTTCACTATACTTTTTTGTCAAGTCCTCAAGTTCATCATTTTTTAGCCTGGATAACAGAAAAATGTCATCAACATATCTGTTTATGTACATAGTTTTTACTTGAATTGTATGAATGAGTGTATGTGTGATTTTATCGAATTGACAAGCATTATAGTAACATATTATAAGGCAAAGGAAAAAAAAAAAAAAGAAAAAAACGATGTTTCACACCCGAAAATAAGAAGCGTAAGCAAAGAAGTCTGTAAACCTGTGGAAGCCCAGTTACATCACGATGAATGACGTGTTGGAAGTGTGTGGTCCATTGAAGGTTACCATGATCTTTATGGTGAGTGGTTATTCCTCATGGTTTTTTCATTTATGAATTGCACGTAAACTATGCACACTTTGCAAGAGGTTAATACCTTAAAAGTGCAAATATAATAACCTCTAGAAGGTTCTCTGGCAAGAATCTAGATCTGTTGACGAGTTCCCATAAGTGCTCTGCACCATCGTCGATGGCGTGTTTAGTTTTGACAGTAAACCATAAAGGTGTGTAAACTTTCATAACGTATTTTGCAATATTTTCCATTTTCCCTTAGAATTTTGCAATATTTTCCATTTTCCCTTAGAATTTTGCAATATTTTCCATTTTCCCTTAGAATTTTGCTTTTCTCTGTTACATACGAAGCGTCTAATTTCGATATGAGACCCATATCCTGAAGTGCACTAGATGCTATTTCAGCAGTTGCTCTTTCAGACACACCAAATCGCTGACTACTAAGTACAGTTGCAGAAAGTGGTACTTGCATTTAAAAAGAGGATTGAGTTGGCTTATTGGTACTGGGGAGACACAAATCACATGTTCCTTCATCAGAAACTAATTCTGTTTCAGTTGGATCGTCGTCGTCAGTTCCACTGGAAATGCACGCAACGTCCTGTTTTCTGGGGAGAGCAGAATTTTGTAATTTTCTCTTGATTCACTTTTGGAGCTTCTGTGTTTCAATGAGATCAACGGGACCTATGTAACATTTCCTGGTTGATCTTTGATCCACAGGGAACAATCATTCTTTGGCTGGGACTTTATTCATTGAAGGGCAAGTGCATGTATTTATATGTGAGCTCTAGCAAGCAGCTATATTTGCTTCATGCCTAAACTTTTCAACCATATCTTTCACTGTTTGACTTTTAGTAACACGTGTACTAGAACTCTTCATGCTAACATACTTCTTGTGATGTGAGAGCAACATAGCACATACACGTTGCTGAGAAACTGTCGGAATAGACGCTCTTTTAAAGAACTTTTCAATTTTCCCAGCCACATTGTCTGCAATACATGAGAAACTAGGTTCTTGTTTGCTGTCAGTATCCAAAATAATTTTACGTCTCTCGTTGAAACAACACCTTATGACATCATATGTCACAAGCTGGCTGTTGCACAGATCTTTCGGGTTTCTAAAAAATGGGACAAACAAGTGTTTGTCTCAGAGGAGGCTTTGAACCTGAAGACTTCGGAATTGCCATGGCATTCGCCATTACGCTACGAAGCTATGTTGCAACTTCATTACAAACTAGCAGAAATGGCGCGGCACCGGCCATGGCCTCTAATCCCCTCCTCCACCCACACCACCTGACATTGGCAAGAGCAATGGCGGCAAAGTTCATTTTGAGGAGGGTAGACCAAGACAGGATGGCTGGATTGGCTGAGAGGGAGCGTAAACTCGGAGTGCATTGTTGCAGTACATTTCGAGTTTTTCATGTAAAATTTTGAAACTTTGAGCCTTTGGTCAGAGCCGAATAAATTAACTGACTGGAATTATACTTTATACGTTTGTTGTTGAGGGTTATTAAAACCTTCTCATTTCAATCCAAGCAATTCTGATATTTTCGATGAACACTCGAAAATTTCATGTTTTTAGTGAAATTTCAAAACTTTTGAGCCTCTGGTCAGAGCCAAAAATTTTAACCGATTCGAAAAACATTTCACACAATTCTTAGTGGTGCTCACTTACAACGTTTCCGCACTAGGGAGTTTCAATCAGAGCATTTCAAGGGTTTTTCGACCCACCCTATTGCACATATACACAGCTGTCTCTTAAAATTGCAACACCAAGAAGAATGACTTCAATTGGACAGAAACTTGTATGAGGATGTAGGCCATGGCAGTGGATGCAAATTATTGCAGCCACAGTGCACTTGCAAATTTCATGTGCACTATGTGGACAAAAGTTATTGGACCCACCCAGGTGTAATGGTGTACTTCAGCAGCAGACACATGGTCGATAAGGTTTAAAAACAGCAATGGGTGTATGCTCAGATCAATCGCTGATAAAATGGCTAGCAAGGGAGAGCTCTCTGAGTTTGAAAAGGGTGTTATAATAGGTTGTTGAATTGGAGGTATGAGTGTACGGAGCATTGCTGATGTCAGACAGGTTGCTAAATTAACTATGGCTTTTGTCACCAACAAGTAGAAGAAAATGGGGCATTGCAGAAATTCACCTCACCCAGGAAAACCCACAAAACTGCAACTCAGGGACCAAAGGGTGCTGCAGAGGGAGATCTGGAAAACCCGGTTCCAACCAATGCATGCCATAGCACATGAGTTCCAGATGGCCACAGATGTTATTATCTCCACCAAGACACTTTGAAGAGAGGCCCATGCACTTTGGTATCATGGCCGAGCAGCTGCCCTCAAAGACTAATAGAGCCACGTGTCTACAATGATGTCAACAGCATAAAAATTGGACATTAGAGCAATGGTGGCAAGTGTTATGGAGGGATGGATCCCATTTCACATTGTTCTGATTGGATGGACTTGTCGTGGTTTGGCAGTTACCTGGAGAATGTCTGCTTCTTTTACAGTCCCAACTGTGAAGCATGAAGGTGTTGGAGTTGTGATATGGGGCTATTTAAGCTGGTATGGTGTGGGTTCACTGATTATTCATAGCAGCATGAACTCTGTGCTGTATAGAGAGATCCTGGATAACTCAATGCTCCCAACATTATGGCAGTTCTATGGGCACAATGATTGTTTCTTCCAAAATGACAATGCCACTTTTCATGTTTCCAGGGTTACAGTGAAGTGGTATGGGAAAATCAAGATCCTGGGCTGTTGCGCCAGAATTCTTGCATGTGCCATGATGCAAAGTGGCCTTGAAAGGAGGACCATGTAGAATGCACCAGTCGTGTACCAAGTGCATAAAGTAATCCACTGGCTGGCTTAAAGATTTGGAGGCAAAAGCAGTAATGCAGAAAATGGCGATCTCCATTAAAATTACCACATTTGCACTGCTGAAGCGTCAAACAGTGGCCATCTGGGCTCAGCTCAATAAGTAATCCCCGCTCAGTGCTCACTGTGTCATGTATCCTGACGAATGCTCGCAGGCTGCATTAGTCATTAGGTAAGGTACTTCCGTCTATGCCTAAGCTCCATTTTTTAAATTGTTTTATGTGTTCATCTGTTTGTTTTCCATTCCGTGGTTCGCACATTTGCTACTTTGTTCATTTAACAATGAGGTTGTGGTTTTGGTTTGTTATTTGTTTTATTCCTTCTTTCAGAGTATGGCTGGAAAATGTGTATTCCAAGAAGACAATGTCAAAGGATTGTCTCATTATTGCAAAAATTAGTTTCTTTTTGTTTGTTGCAAAACTACTTTCACTATTTATTTCTCAATATCAAACAGATAGGCCTATGTTACCATTCATTTGCACTGATATGCAACAAGTCATTCAATATTGGCTTCAGTGATTATTAAGTTAGTTATTTTGAAAAGCGTTTCTTCTGTTAAAAAAAAATGCTTCAAATTGATCTTTCTAATCAAGATATGTACCTTACACATTGGAACATTGGATGATTGATGTTGGATTTAGCATGGAAAATGCTTTAAAAGACCTGTTTACTCTGAACAAAGCAAGTGAAAATAAAGTTATTGAGTTTAAAATTGAATGCAGAAATTTTCTGATAGTTTTAGTCAAAAAGTTGCTTTTAAAGTCTCCCATCAATTACACCCTTGTAAGGAATATTGATTTCCTTGACCCCACTAAAATGTTGGCAAACATTTTAGTGGGGTCAAGGAAATCAATATTGCTGTTTCTCTCTGCAGCTGCAGAGCAAGTAATGCAATCGTCTCCGGTCATCTGCTCTGTCACTGTATCTCACGATGTTTGCCTGTGGCGCCATCTGTTCTTTAATTTGGTCAAAATCTAGTATTGGAATTTTTTTCCCCTTTCTGTTGTATTTTTATCAGGGCCTTCCAATTATCATTTAGTATATTTGGGTCATTAGATTATGTAATTGTAATGACCCGAATATACTAAATGATAATTGGAAAGCCCTGAATAAAAATAGAACAGAAAGAAGGAAAAAAATTCCAATACTAGATTTTGACCAAATTAAGGAACAGATGGCGCCACAGGCAAACATCGTGAGATACAGTGACAGAGCAGAGAACCGGAGATGATTGCATTACTTGCTCTGCGGCTACTGAGAGAAACGGTTGTTTTTCGACAGGCTTCCTGAAGACAGCCAGGGTCTGGCAGAAAATGCTAGAGGCGGACGAAGTCTTGGGGGTGAGGCTTACAGTATCAGTGGTTAAGCATATCGGGTTTTCCTTCGAAAAACTAGGTAGGGTTGGAGGAGGAAGGTTGAGCCATTGTGTAAATTAATTAAGTTGAAGGAATAAGGCTTCTGTAAATAGTGTATACGATGTTTGCCTGTGGTGCCATCTGTTCTTTAATTTGGTCAAAATATAAATGTTGTGAATATTATGACGTGGGTGGCAACCAGGGTTGGCAAGTTTCTGCCAAGGTGGTTAAAACCGGCATGGCAGAAACTAGTTTGTGCCATAAAAGTGGCAATAACTGGCAGAAACCCAGAAAATAATTATGTCTTGCAATAAAAACTTACTGAAGTACCACAAATAGCATATAATGAATCCATATAATGAATAGCATAGGGAAATGCATTTTAAAGTAAAACAAGTTCAGTTGCAATGTTTACAGTATTTATTCAAAGGTTACATCGCAGTAGATTCACCATTCAAGTGCACTTTTTTCACGAAGTAGTCAATAGCAAACGACCAATTTTGCTGCTGTTTTCAAACCAAACAATTTCTTAATTTATTGTGAATAAATGAAAAGCTTGAGTATTCTTTCAAGCCCAGCAGAACTTGCAGGCAATATCATCATTGTGCAAGCAAGAGTTATGAAATCTTCATTCACAGTTTTCTTTAAACTAGATCACCCTGTAGAAGCTGAGACATTTTCTAAGACTTCATTGGAATAATATGTTTCAGGAAAAGGAGCTGATTTTGCTTGAAAAGCTATGATGTAAGGCACAAAATTTGGGTTGATGTCATAAAGTAATTTCCTAGCACTTTCTTCCTGCTCATGTGACAATTTAGATCCCATGTACTTTGGATGAAGCATATGCTAGCATATGATGTTGTGTTATTGCCTGACTAAATTTACTCTTAACCTTGCTTTCATTAGTTTTCATGAGATTATCATCATCCATTAGGGTCAATCAAATTTCACAAGCATCTGCAATAGAACAATCCTCTTTTTGGATCTTATTCAAGGCAGCAGCAGTACGTTTTAAAAGTTGCAACAAGTGTTTTACTCTTTAGTAAGAGTTGCAATAAGTGTTTTACTCTTTAGTCAACTTCTTCGTGAATAACGTGTGAAACAGTATTACATCCGTCACAATTATTTTGTTGACAGATACTAAAGAGTAACATAAGCCACATATTAATGGTTCGGTTGGTTCATTTAGCAAACTAACAGACCGTAAGTCATAAGTGTTTTACTTCTTTATTAATCATCCGATTATTTTTGACTTGAACACCTTTGTCATCTATATCGTCTTCATGACCTTCAAGTATTTGTAAGTAATATGTGTGATTCTTTATGAATGATTCCAAGCAATCTACCTGATTGTTCCACTTTGTATTGCCGGGTAATTGTGGCTTCACAGCATTTGGATATTCCTTAAGCCAAGCACCTTGTCTGTGATGAGTTTTCAAATATTTCTTAACAGATACCACATGCTTCAAAACAGACTCAGGTGTAATATCTTGTCCAAGAAGGTTAAGATAGTGAGCTGAACACCCATAAGTTGTAACTGATGGGTTCTCTTCATTAATCATCTTTCTCATTGTTTCAATTTTATTTTCATTATCTGTTACAAGAGCTTTCACTTTACATTTGTATTCCTTTTCTGTTTTTGTTATTGCTGCCTTTGCTAAATCAGCACAGTAACTTTCTGTTTTTCTCTTGGACCCTGTATTTACAGAATTAAATAAGTTACATTCAGTACCAGTATGAATACAGTTAGCCATAACTGGTTCATTGTGGATGTTACTCCAAGCATCTTGAATCAATATAACTATTTTACCACTGACTTTCTTTTCAACTTCTGACTGCAATTCATTATTTACTTTATCTAGCAGGTCTCCAGCCAGTTGTTTTCTTTTTGGTGGTGTGTAATTTAGTCTTAGTAAACTGATCATTCTTGTAAAGGATGGATGCTCACTAGACAAAAAGGGAATATTGCTACTGTAAAAAAAACAACAAAAAAACTGTGATTGCCACATCAAAAGTCTCTTTGTCCTTTGAAATTATTTTAAATGCAAAATTTTTCATACTGGCCTGACTTGTTGAAGGTCTGTCTTCTTCAGGTTTTTTTTATCCTTCTTGTCTTGGTTTCTTTGCAGCTGGAGCTGAATTCTCTTCTGAACCACTAGTTACTTCCACTTCCGTAAGTTCCATGCCAATAGGTCGGCCTACCTGCTGCTTACTACTGCTGTCACCACAGCACTTTTTCTGGTGCTCCTTCATTCTGTAAAGTTTAGCACTAACAACTTTCTTGCAGTTGATACATTCAACTATTAGCTTATTATTTACTTTTTTTGCACATAAAACCCCCAAATTGGGTCTACTGGCCTACCACTTCTAGAAGTAGACATAATAGCATAAACAGAAGTCAACAAAACAAAATACATTCAAACTTTCTTTTTGACAAAATGGCTCCCCATGCTTAAACATGGAACCACTTCTGAAATACACTGAAGTGCCAGAAAAACTGGTACATATGAGCTTATGCAAAATACATCACCTATGCGCGTACTCGGTTTCGTCCGCTAGTGCATTTATAAAGCGATAGACATCCTTGATAGCTAGTGTTCTCCCTAGACATTTTGTATAGCTGGGTGGCAAGAAATTTTAGCTGGATGGTACTCTTAATGAACCCTCCCCTAATCGAGAAGAAAAATAATGTTGTTTTGCTTAACATTATTATACTTATTAAACATCTTTAGCAGTGTGATAGGCATTAATGCAACATAACATAAAAAAATATTAGAAAACTGCATATATAAATGGTAAAAAAAATGAATTCTTAACTAATAAATCATGTTCAACCCAGATTTCAGGCAGTTTTCATCAATATTTATGGTGTATGCAGAAGTAAGTTTTCCACTCTTACTATCATGTATGTTGTAAAAGCGTTCATTAAATGAAATTTAGCTGGGCGGCAGAGAAAATTAGCTGGGTGGGCCGCCCGGCAAAAAGGCTCTAGGTAAAACACTAATAGCTGTCAGAGCTGTTTTCGGCATGAGAATGATAAGTAATAACGACTTAAGCGATTTTCAACGCGATGTCATAGTTGGCGCTCGTGAGATGGGCCATAGTATTTCGGAGGTAGAAAGGAAGTTCGGATTTTCATGGACGACCATACAAGGGTGTACTGTGACTACAAGAATTCCGGCAAAACCTCCAACCTACGATACCAGTGTGGCCGTAAAAAGACATTGGGTGAACATGACCATTGTTGGCTGTAAAGAATCGTTTCATGCGATAGGCATGCATCACTCACGCAGGTATCATCGGAATTCAATGCTGGAGCCTGAACAAGCATCAGCGTCCGGACTGTGCAACGTACCTTGCACGATATGGGCTTCGGGAGCCGACGGCCGACTTGAGTCCCCTTGATGGGTGCACGACACAGAGCTATGCGCCTCGCTTAGGTACGGCAACACCGACACTGGACACTTGATGACTGGAAACAAGTAGCCTGGTCTGACGAGTCGCGTTTCCAACTGTATCGGGCAGACGGAAGGATTCGTGTGTGGTGCAAACCATGAAGCCATGGATCCCGCCTGTCGACAGGGAACTGTACCGCCTGGTAGGGGGTCTGTAATGGTATGGAGTGTGTTTAGCTGGACTTAACTGTGACCCTTGGTACGTCTACAAACGTCTGTGGCCGGCCAACGCTATGCGCGCATCCTTTCTGATGAGGTACACCCGTTCATGTCTTGCATTCATGCTGATGAGTTGGGCCTGTTCCAACAGGACAATGCACCTCCACACAAGTGTTGGGACAACACATTATGGTTAGCATTCATCTGAGTTTGGGGTGTTGCCATTTCCACCCAAGTCCCCAGATCTGAACGTGATAGAACACATTTGGGATGCCATTCAACACGCTATCGAACACAGGGATCCGAGACCTTGTAATACACCCGAATTGTGGAACGCTCTGCAGGAAGTATGGTGTGCATTGCCTACAGCATATTTCCAGAAGCTAGTGGAGTCCACGCCTCATCGTATTTCTGCAGTCCTGCGCTCCCGTGGGGGACCTACCAAGTATTAGACTGGCACTTCAGTGTATGTAAGACAAGCTGTGATTGGTGGTTCAAAAATTGTGGTTCATTGGCTTTAATACAGCTTTTCTGGTTGGTGCACTTGAGACAGAGTAATAAGCCAATGAGGTTCTTCCTTACAGCCAGTCTGTCAATCATGTTGCTTCCTATACACTGGCGGAAAGTGAAAAAAGAACACCAAGAAGAAATTGGTGGATGATCATGAAATTTACATATGTTAATGGGGTCGAGTTTACGTAGGTGTGATGTTCATTTCGGGACCAACCGGTGAGCGCTTACGCCACAGCACGGCATAATATGCAAATTATCGTCGGTGGTATTTAAGGAGTACGGTGAAGTGAATGTGATCAGTCGTCAGCACACGGACACGTGCGAAGACCCTGAAGAAGCTGCAATGCCTGGACATGGAAGACGTGTACGATTTCAGCAGTTATTGGACTTTGAGCGAGGTCGTCTAGTCGGACTCCGCGAGGCCGGGTGGTCGTATCGTCGTATTGCGGAGCGAATTGGATGGGAAGTATTGGTGGTGATACGATGGTGGCGTAGATGGTCAGAGAAACATTCCCACACGAGAAGACGTGGAACCGGGAGTCACAGACGGACTGATGAGCGGACCGATCGACGCATAAGAGCGGCGTTGTCAAGCAGAACATCCACTGCGACGCAAATCCAAGCTGCCGTTGCACCTGAGGTGACTGTGAGAACAATCCGCAACCGTCTACTGGATGCAGGACTACGTGCACGTGTGCCTCTGGCATGTGTACCTCTGACTCCAGGCCACCGTCAGGAACGGCTGCAGTGGTGTTGCCAACGTCGACATTGGAGAATGCGATGGCGATCTGTTGTGTTCGGCGATGAAAGCAGATTCTGCTTGGGAACCTCCAATGGCCATATGCATGTTCGCAGACGCACAGGGGAGCATCTCCACCCTTCTTGCATCCGCCAGTGACACACAGGGCGTACACCTGGTCTCCTGGTGTGGGGAGCGATCAGCTATCACTCTCGTACACAACTAGTGTTTATACCGGGTACGTTAAACAGCACCTCCTACATCAACATATCATTCAGCCCGTTGTTGTGCCATTTGTAAGGTCGGTCCATCGTGGTGTTTTCCAGCAAGATAATGCACGCTCACACACGGCACGTGCAACGCAACATGCACTTCAGGGTGTGAGACAACTTCCATGGCCTGCACGTTCACCGGATTTGTCCCCCATTGAGCACGTGTGGGATTTTATGGGACAACTACTTATCCGGTCTCCACGGCCAGCCACGACCATCCCCGATTTACGTGTCCAGGTTGAGGATACTTGGAACTCAATACCCCAAACTTACATCCAAATTTTTTTGGATGTAAGTACATTTTAAATTTTTTTGTAGATAGTTTTTTAATTCTGTACGACAGACTCCATGCCAGAATTGCACAGTGTGACGCAGTTCATGGCGGTTCACCCTCGTACTAACCATGTTACATGGAAATGTTATTTTTCGGTTTACCAGCAAATACAGCTGTATTTTGCCATAATGTTTTGATCACGTTATCCTCTGTATTCCGTTATTAAATTTTATTGGTATCAGACGCCTCCTTCTTGGTGTTCTTTTTTCACTTTCCGCCAGTGTATTATAGCCAAGGATCAAGCATGTCTAAAAAATATATGTAATATATTTTAATTATTGAAATGATTAATTATTACAAATTACTATAATACTAAATTATTGTAATAAAAATATTTGTCATCTCTGATTTACTGTAAATTTCATGTACTAATTGATACAAAAATGATTTAGGTACTTTTTTTAGTTTCTGCCAGTTGCCATTTTCTGCTGGTTTAAACCGGTTATATCCAGTTTCTGCCACTGGCACGGCAAAAACCCAACCCTGGTGGCAACTAACGACCACAAGAATTAGAGTTAAGGAATAGAATGGAAGTTATATATAGTGTTTTAGTTTTTTAAATGTATGTTTAAGATAATGAAAGTTGTGCATATGTGAAGAAAATGTGACTGTAATAGTGATGTATTGGCTGAAAAGACAACTGGCAAAAGTATATATGAAGACACAGGGAAGAGATACGGCTACCATGAAAAGTCCATCATGCATTATGACAAGTCAGTCGAAAATATACGTGCTGTAAATGTTGCAAAAGGAAGAACGACCTTTTAGGGGAGTTTCCATTAATGAATTTAAAGTTCTTAAGTTGTGTGAAGAATAGGATTGAGAAAATGATATGAGAACCCAATGAGTTAAGTGAAAGATGGGATGAATACTTCTGTAAGTTATTAAATCAAGAAAGCAAAGGTGATTCTGAGGCAGAAGCAATGATGTCACAGTGAAAGGGTGGAAGTACAGGAGGGATCTCAAGAGGTGTATAAAGCTCTAAAATCTCTTCAGAATGGTAAGGCCCTGGGAGTAGATGGCATAACTGATAAGATGTTGAAATATGGTGGTGACTCTGTAATTCATTGGTTAACTGAAATTTGCCAGTTGTGCTGGAGTTAGGAATGGTCTCTCGGGGTTGGAAGGATGCTATCATTGTTCCCTTGTATAAGGGAAAAGGCAATCAGACTGACTGCAAGAACTGTCGTGGTATTAGCCTACTAAGCGTGCCAGGGACAGTGTTTGGTAAAGTCATTATAAAAAAGTACGAGGTCTTATATCAGAGAAAGTGTGGGATGTTCAGAGTGGTTTTATGTCTGATAAAGGCTGCATGAACCAAATTTTTGCAAACAATGTGGTTAGTTTTAACTAGCCATTTGGTTTACATGACCATTAAATATCTAAATTATAACTATTATTTTATTAAAAACACAGTTTTGCCGTCTTTACACGATTTAAAATATTACGGTTAAAATGATATATACATGAGCACTTTCAAGTCCACTGTGGACCCGTCATCAGATGCTGTGGTTGCACTATGCCCTGGGAGGGTATATATTATGTAGTATGCGCACTGACGAAATAGTATGTTTTGGTATGCGCATGCTCACTTCCCAATCATGTCGTTTCATTAGAGCAGCCGGTATTGTCTCTTTTGTTGTAATAGTTACAGAGTAGTTTCCATGGCAACGGTATAATAATAGGGGTATCGTCGTTACAGCATTCAGCCCTATGTTTATGTATCAATAGGCTTTCTAACAGGAGGATAGATGAACATGTAGTTGGCGTATGTAACATAGTAACATCTTCCCAGATAGGTTGGTGTTGACCCTTCAGGCATAGTCTTGATAGGGCGGTGGAGGTGGAGCATGTTTTAACATTATATCTATGTTCAGAGACACGTAAATTAATATTACGACGGGTCGAACCTATGTACATCTTGTCGGTTACGTCAGCATTCATAGCTTTTAGTGGGATTGCGTATACACCGAACTTGGAATCATGGGGAATCCGATCCCTGTCATTTTTAATATGGGGCGAGAATGTTGCATGTTTTTATGCCAAAATCAAAATTAAGTGGACGACATACGTTTTTAGGATATTTGTGACAGCAGGGATGTATGGTAGCTTGCCGACATATGAAGTGCTTGGTATCGTTCTCGATAATGTTGAGTATGATGCATTAAAGACACGGCGCATTATGGAATTAACTATGGTAGATGGATAATTATATAATGCTGCAATATCCATAATTTTTGCAACTTCTAAGTCTCTTTGATCGGTTGAGGATGAATGTGTAATTGCTCGGTGAAACATAAAGTGAAGGGCTGAAAGTTTTTGCCTGAGTGGGTGGTAGGAGTTATAGGGAATCATAGATATTGTTGCAGTTGGTTTTCTATAAACAGAGTGAGTTATTTCGTTCGTATTAGGGTTTCTTTCCAACAAGATGTCCAGATATGGTAATGCATAATTGGTCTCGAATTCTGTGGAAAATTTTATGGAACTGTATTTTGTAGACAACAAGCTGGTGAACTCTGTAAGGCTTTCAAGGGTGGACTGCCAAAACAAAAGCACATCATCCACGTATCTCAGGTATAAAATAGGTTTCACATGAAAGTTTGCGAGGACTTCGTTTTCCAGGTCTTGTAACAACAACTCAGATAGAACTGCTGAGAGGGGTGACCCCATAGGGGCCCCTTCCCGTTGACGGTAAATAGTTTCATGAAATCGAAAAAATGTTCTGTTGTACACAAGTCTTAAGGCATTAACAATGCCTTGAATTTCATTATGGGTATAAGTTCCGTGGGCTGACAACATTTCTTCAATGATACGGTGGACTGCAGGTACAGGTACGTTAGGGTACAAGGAAATGATATCGAGTGAGACCATTATAAACTGCGAGCTAGATGGTGTAACAGAATGTATTTTATTTAATGCCTGAGCGGAACTGGTCACCGAGAATATGGATGAAGTGGTTAATGGAACTAGACATTTTGCCAATGCTCCCTCGAGTGGTCTAGTTGGACTTGCATAGGCCGAAACGAGGGGGCGTACGGGATTACCTGTTTTATGGGTTTTAAGTTTTCCAAATAATTCGGGAACACGAGGTCCAGGTGGTGGGTGCATAGCTTTAGTGATATTTGTAGGAAGTAGACCTGAAGATTTTAACCTGGAGAGGGCCGAAATGGTAGCATTAGTGGGATCACGGGTGCATATGGTATGTGGAATGTTTGCAATTGCCTGGTTCATTTTATCATTATATAATTATCCATCTACCATAGTTAATTCCATAATGCGCCGTGTCTTTAATGCATCATACTCAACATTATCGAGAACGATACCAAGCACTTCATATGTCGGCAAGCTACCATACATCCCTGCTGTCACAAATATCCTAAAAAACGTATGTCGTCCACTTAATTTTGATTTTGGCATAAAAACATGCAACATTCTCGCCCATATTAAAAATGACAGGGATCGGATTCCCCATGATTCCAAGTTCGGTGTATACGCAATCCCACTAAAAGCTATGAATGCTGACGTAACCGACAAGATGTACATAGGTTCGACCCGTCGTAATATTAATTTACGTGTCTCTGAACATAGATATAATGTTAAAACATGCTCCACCTCCACCGCCCTATCAAGACTATGCCTGAAGGGTCAACACCAACCTATCTGGGAAGATGTTACTATGTTACATACGCCAACTACATGTTCATCTATCCTCCTGTTAGAAAGCCTATTGATACATAAACATAGGGCTGAATGCTGTAACGACGATACCCCTATTATACCGTTGCCATGGAAACTACTCTGTAACTATTACAACAAAAGAGACAATACCGGCTGCTCTAATGAAACGACATGATTGGGAAGTGAGCATGCGCATACCAAAACATACTATTTCGTCAGTGCGCATACTACATAATATATACCCTCCCAGGGCATAGTGCAACCACAGCATCTGATGACGGGTCCACAGTGGACTTGAAAGTGCTCATGTATATATCATTTTAACCGTAATATTTTAAATCGTGTAAAAGGCAACAAAAACTGTGTTTTTAATATCCTTCAGCACGATAAATCGACTTCCTATGGTACCTAGCCGCTTTTTGGTATGTAGAATCATTTCTTGTCATTTATTCTTGCATTATGGACAACCTGGTGAGAGTGTATAGAAAATGGAAGCACACATTGACTCTTCAGAAGACGCATTTGGACTTCCTACTTAATTGTCGGGATCTGAGGATCATGCCAAAGTTCCTAATACTTCGGCAAAAGCCAATCTCCCCCGTGATGCGGCTATCCTTCGTATGGCCGAAATAAAAAGACTCGCCAGTACTATTCGGCAAAAAAGAGGATATTTGGACTATTTACAACGACGAACATATGATGCCCACTTGAACTTAGCTAAATGGACACACCCAGTTGTCCTGGACAGAATCCTGACAGTTACCAATGCCATTAGCCTATCTGAGGACGCTAAAACACGGGAAACACATATTAAAAAGCTCCGACAACTGGTCGCACAAGAAGTTGACAATAGAGTAGTGAAACGTGGAACACTACCTAATTTGCAGTACCTGAACTCAACATCCTACATCAACCTCAGTGGTATACAACTGCACCCAGTTCTGCAAAGTGCGCTCGATAGAGGACTTAAGTATGCCTACCCTATCAATGTTGTCAATGATATTCAGCTTATTCCACAGATTGAACAAATTGTTAAAGCGCTCCCTTATTCTATTCAAGACTCCACTAGACATCAAGTAGCTGGAGCCATCAAGACTATTCATAACCAATCTAGCAATAATCCTGTATATAAGAAACTCAAATATGAACTGAACCAACTTAGACAGCTGCGTCAGAACCCCGATATTTCAATAATCAGTGCGGACAAGACCTCCCAAGTTATTATAATGAATAGAACTGACTACATTGATAAAATGAACCAGGCAATTGCAAACATTCCACATACCATATGCACCCGTGATCCCACTAATGCTACCATTTCGGCCCTCTCCAGGTTAAAATCTTCAGGTCTACTTCCTACAAATATCACTAAAGCTATGCACCCACCACCTGGACCTCGTGTTCCCGAATTATTTGGAAAACTTAAAACCCATAAAACAGGTAATCCCGTACGCCCCTCGTTTCGGCCTATGCAAGTCCAACTAGACCACTCGAGGAGCATTGGCAAAATGTCTAGTTCCATTAACCACTTCATCCATATTCTCGGTGACCAGTTCCGCTCAGGCATTAAATAAAATACATTCTGTTACACCATCTAGCTCGCAGTTTATAATGGTCTCACTCGATATCATTTCCTTGTACCCTAACGTACCTGTACCTGCAGTCCACCGTATCATTGAAGAAATGTTGTCAGCCCACGGAACTTATACCCATAATGAAATTCAAGGCATTGTTAATGCCTTAAGACTTGTGTACAACAGAACATTTTTTCGATTTCATGAAACTATTTACCGTCAACGGGAAGGGGCCCCTATGGGGTCACCCCTCTCAGCAGTTCTATCTGAGTTGTTGTTACAAGACCTGGAAAACGAAGTCCTCGCAAACTTTCATGTGAAACCTATTTTATACCTGAGATACGTGGATGATGTGCTTTTGTTTTGGCAGTCCACCCTTGAAAGCCTTACAGAGTTCACCAGCTTGTTGTCTACAAAATACAGTTCCATAAAATTTTCCACAGAATTCGAGACCAATTATGCATTACCATATCTGGACATCTTGTTGGAAAGAAACCCTAATACGAACGAAATAACTCACTCTGTTTATAGAAAACCAACTGCAACAATATCTATGATTCCCTATAACTCCTACCACCCACTCAGGCAAAAACTTTCAGCCCTTCACTTTATGTTTCACCGAGCAATTACACATTCATCCTCAACCGATCAAAGAGACTTAGAAGTTGCAAAAATTATGGATATTGCAGCATTATATAATTATCCATCTACCATAGTTAATTCCATAATGCGCCGTGTCTTTAATGCATCATACTCAACATTATCGAGAACGATACCAAGCACTTCATATGTCGGCAAGCTACCATACATCCCTGCTGTCACAAATATCCTAAAAAACGTATGTCGTCCACTTAATTTTGATTTTGGCATAAAAACATGCAACATTCTCGCCCATATTAAAAATGACAGGGATCGGATTCCCCATGATTCCAAGTTCGGTGTATACGCAATCCCACTAAAAGCTATGAATGCTGACGTAACCGACAAGATGTACATAGGTTCGACCCGTCGTAATATTAATTTACGTGTCTCTGAACATAGATATAATGTTAAAACATGCTCCACCTCCACCGCCCTATCAAGACTATGCCTGAAGGGTCAACACCAACCTATCTGGGAAGATGTTACTATGTTACATACGCCAACTACATGTTCATCTATCCTCCTGTTAGAAAGCCTATTGATACATAAACATAGGGCTGAATGCTGTAACGACGATACCCCTATTATTATACCGTTGCCATGGAAACTACTCTGTAACTATTACAACAAAAGAGACAATACCGGCTGCTCTAATGAAACGACATGATTGGGAAGTGAGCATGCGCATACCAAAACATACTATTTCGTCAGTGCGCATACTACATAATATATACCCTCCCAGGGCATAGTGCAACCACAGCATCTGATGACGGGTCCACAGTGGACTTGAAAGTGCTCATGTATATATCATTTTAACCGTAATATTTTAAATCGTGTAAAGACGGCAAAACTGTGTTTTTAATATCCTTCAGCACGATAAATCGACTTCCTATGGGAACTATTATTTTAACTGTTCCACATGTTATAACAGTTTCCGTGCCGAGTGCTACTTTGTCTCGTAATTTCCGCTGTTATATGAAATTTTTAAGTTCAGTAGATCAACAGTCAATGAATTAAAGTTCAAGATATTGTAATAGGCACTTCCTACCATGATATACTCTGGAAGAACAATTGTAGGTCCCAACATTCTGTACATTCCATTCAGTCGTTTTATAGTTGATTGCAGAGCTGTCGTAGTTCACAGAATCAGCTTTTTAAAATGAACATATGGTATTCAAGTCTAGTTTCAGATGGATAGGATATTTGGAGTTCAACAGAGTCAGAATTAAAAAACTATCTACACAAATTTTAAAATCCTTATCATAACCATTAAAATCCATATCTTCAGAATTTAAATGACTATAAAAATTAAAATCCTTATTGTTATATGCTGTCGTCAAATTTGTACAATAGCTCAACAAACAAACAGCAGTCAAAAATAAAGACTTTTATGTTAGCAAAGATTTCGAACAAAGAGCAGAAAATTCTTAACAACAAGCACTCTCAACACAAATAACATCCAGACTAGTTTCGACCCGTATTTGTCACGGTCGTCTTCAGCGGCATATATATGTTGTTCTATGTTGAACTATGTTGTCACGTCTAGTCGACCCCCGTGTCTTATTTATAACTTGGGTGTTCCACGTCGACAAGTCTCGTCGTGTTCATGTATATGTGAGCCTACGTGTTTATGTAGCGACGTGCCATCTATCGATTTGGTAGTCCATTATTGTTGTTTCCTTAATATTCATATTTGTATTTCTTCTTGGATTGATCTTTTATTACTTTTTTCTTTTTCCTTTCTTTTTCAATAAGGTATTTCCAGGGGGTATGGAATTTCTTTGGGTGTGGATGAATTACAATTCTTCCCTTGGGTCTTCTCAATTGCTATGCCCTTGGGCCATAGGATTTGATTATGTTTTTGGTGTGTTGTTTTTAAATTCTGCAATTTTCCCAATCTGGTATAAGTTCATTATCAATGCAGTGTAAATGCTGTTTTAACTTCCTTTCGTGTCCAGTTGTTAATATGCTCGTTCAGTCGTGCAACAAATCTTCTTTTGGTGCTGCCTATATAATATTTGTCGTATCTACCATCTTTAGGATTGATAGTTGGAATCGTTTATATACCTGCCTTGTGTAATGGATTTTGCCATAATCATCTGTTAATAAGCATGAATTGTCTATCACTTTTCCAGCAATATCGAAGTTATAACTTTTGCATTCCTTTTTAGGATACTGCTGATAGGTGGTAAGTATGGTATGCTGCCGTAGAATTGTAATTCTCCATTACACAAAGCAGGTGTATACACGATTCAGACTATCAATCCTAAAGATGGTAGATACGACAAATGTTATATAGGCTGCACCAAAAGAAGATTGACTGAACGAGCAAATTAACAACTGGACACAAAAAGAAGTTAAAACATCACTTATACAGCACTGCATTGATAATGAACTTATACCAGATTGGGAAAATTGCAGAATTTTAACAGCACACCAAAAACATTATCAAATCCTATGGTCCGAGGCCGTAGCAATTGAGAAAACTCAAGGGAAGGATTGTAATTCATCCACACCCAAAGAAATGCCATACCCCTGGAAATACCTTATTGAAAAGGAAAGGGGAAAGAAAAAGAAAAAAATAATACGAAATCAATCCAAGAAGAAATACAAACATGAATATTAAGGAAACAACAATAATGGACTACCAAATCGATAGGTGTGTCGCTACATAGACACGTAGGCTCACGTATTCGTGAACACGAGACTTGTCGACATGGAACACCCAAGTTATAAATGAGACACAGGGGTCGACTAGATGTGACAACATAGTTCAACATATATTATGCCGCTGAAGATGACCGTGATAAATACGGGTCGAAACTAGTCTGGATGTTATTTGTGCTGCGAGTGCTCGTTGTTAAGAATTTTCTGCTCTTTGTTTTTGACTGCTGTTGTTTGTTTGCTGAGCTATTTTACAAATTTGACTGCATATAATGATAAGGATTTTAATTTTTATAGATAGTCTTTTAAATTCTGAAGATATGGATTTTAATGGTTATGATAAGGATTTTAAATTTTTTTGTAGATAGTTTTTTAATTCTGTCTCTGTTGAACTCCAAATATCCTATTCATCTGAAACTGGACTTGAATACTATATGTTCATTTAAAAAAGCTGATTCTGTGAACTACGACAGCTCTGCAATCAACTATAAAATGACTGAATGGAATGTACAGAACAGTGGGACCTACAATTGTTCTTTCAGAATATATCATGGTAGGTAAGTGCCTATTACAATATCTTGAACTTTAATTCATTGACTGTTTATCTACTGAACTTAAAAATTTCATATAACAGCAGACATTACGAGACAAAGGAGCACTCAACACCAAAACTGTTATAACATGTGAAACAGTTGAAATAATAGTTTTACAACTATTAAGATATCAAAATTTTTGCATTGCACATGATGATTGAAAAGTATCTGGCTGTTGGTAAGAAAGTTTTTGATGTCTTCTTAGATTCAAAGAAAGCTAATGACCAAGTAAATAGAATACTTTTGTGGAAGGTATTGAATAAATATGGTGTTACTTGGAATCTACTTAATAGTGTAAAAGCAATGTATGCTGGCAGTAGAACTAGTGTACAAGTGAATGGTGTTTTATCAAAATGGTTTTCTATTGGTGCAGGATTCAGACAAGATTGTGTAATACCACCATGGTTGTTTAATATATTTTTGGATGGATGCATGCATGCTGCTAAAATGGACGAAGCTGGTTTATGTCTGTAATATTCATGTGTGCAGATTACTGTATGCTGATGACACAGTCCCATGGGCAGCAGAACCCGATAATTTCAGGGGGGGGAGGGGCAATTTTCCTGAGAGTTAAAACAATAAAAAAAAATGAGAGAGAGAGAGAGAAACCTTAGGTTATCTATGCAAATACTATAACAAATCATCGTTAGTTATTATCAGTCCACTTCTGGATGAAGGTCCCTTTCATAACTTTTTGTCTTGAGCATACTTTTGAATTTTATCCAACCATCTCCCAGGTGGTTAGTTTCTGGGTTTTCTCCTGCCCCTTGGTCAAATCCAATCCAATATCTCTGTTGTTTAGTGGTGCTCAGTCAGTTCGTATAGCAATATATCCATCCCATTGCCATTTGAGAATTCTTTAATGATCTTCTTTGAAGTGAAAAACACAACGGCGAGTTAACTTTTCAACTTATTTGCGCAAAATCAATTATCAAAATTGTACTTGAAGTGTTTTCCTGAAAACTGCGAAACGTGGTGACAGTCTCCATAAGATTTTCATTAAAAAAATTATACCATATGTGAATCACAAATTTTTAAGATGTTTCGTAGGAAGACTCTACTCCAGTGAGGGGACCATGAAATTCCAGGAGGGTCCGGACCCCTGTGTCCCCTACCTTCCGCCGCCCAGTCACAGTCCTGTTGGTAGAGAGCAAAAGTGAGTTGCAGAGTATGTTGTCCCGGATGTACAAAGTTTGTATGAAATTCCAACTGAGTATAAATAAGGGAAAAACCAAAGTTATGGTTTTTGAGCAATGACAGGGTGTCTACCAGGTCACGAAAGGTCACGAAATGAGAAAACGGTCACGGGAGTCAAGGAAAGGTCATGTAGGTCATGTACTTAACGTCGTAGGTCACGGTCTATTTTTTATTTTTTTATTTTTTTCCCCTTTGTGCCTCACCCTGTAAAAATCAGATTTCAGCTTTGAGCTAAAAAGAAGTCTTTGCCAATGACGATGACGTCATTTCTTGAAGGGACACACAGTGATACTGCTCTCCCCTTCGGCGTTTGTTGACTCCGCTTGGCACTTTGCCAACTGCTGCTCTTTCAACTGTGGGCTGACAGGAAAGTCTTTTTGTGGAACATAACCAATAACCTGCTTGTTTGCTTCACAGAAAAATTCGTCGCTGGTCATTCAAACTGGGCGATGTACCGGTATATCGCGAAAAAACGGTTTAAGTTTTACATCGAGGCTCCGATTTTTTAGCTAACGGTATGTGTCGTCCTTCGCAATAGCGTGATAAGATGTATCGTTAAGTACGATGTTGATGAAACCACACGATGGCGCCACGGACATTGAACATTCTTCATGAATGAAGAGAACCCATCACGAAGCAAAAACAATGTTTAAACCGATTCTTATCGAGCCCCAGCATGTCGATGATGCCACAAATCGGCGAATTCGCATGTACTGCTATCTGCCAGCAAAAACGATGTTCGAACAGGTTTTGATCAGTACGATTCCAAAACTGTAAATTGTTCCAAGTCATAATAAACGCTGCTGCATGTTTGTATGCCGTGACTGCAATCTCCTGGATCTCGGGAATTTACCGCAGTCAAGGAAGTAGTTGGCGGGTAATTAGGACGTCTTTTGTAAAAAAGATCGTGCATATGTTATCGGTTTGTCCATCCGTGGACATTAGTCCGATTTGAAAAATTCTTTTTGCATTGGGAAATTTAAAATGTGAGAAATATGATGATCCTGACACTCCGAGTTTTTCGGATACGCAACTTTGCCGCTAGAGGGCATAAATGCAGGTGATATCCAATTTAAAATGTATTTTATTGCATATATTTGCTTCTAAATATCCGATTGAAAAAATTCTTCCTTTCGATGCCATTTATAACGAATTAGGCGCAGTTTCTTTTTCAAATAATGCATAGATTTTCCACCAGAGGGCATAAAGGTAACTTGTGTTTCCCCCAATATCTCTGTTTATAAAACTACGATTTGAAAAATTCTTTCTGCGTTGAACACAGCTCTAGATAAATGTTTGTCATGTAATTTCAAAATTTTGATAAAGTATGATTTGGCCACCAGGGGAGGTGTAAGCGTTTATTTCTGCTTCTGATGTATTTGCAGCAAAATCCGTGCTTCTGAAAAAGTAGACTGAAAAAATTATTTCGTAGACCACCAATACCGCTTACCTCGGAAAACGTTTTGAGACCTTCTGCTTAAAATAGTGCATATTTTCTCCGCCAGGGGTCATAGATGTATATCTTATTTTTGTTGACATCTCTGCTTCCAAAAGTACGATTTGAAAAATTCTTTCTTTGTTAGAGAGCGTTTCTGGTTCGAAATGTTTCTCATATAGCTTCAAGTAATGCATAGATTTTCCACTAGGGGGCGCAAAGGTAACCTTGAGTTTCCCCGATATCACTGCTTCTAAATCTCCGATTTGAAAAATTCTTTCTGCATTGGATACTGCTTCTGATGAGAAATGTTTTGCATATAATTTCAAAATTTTAATAAAGTATGGGTTGGCCACCAGGGGGCGTAAGCATTTATTCTGCCTCCGATGTATTTGCAGCAAAATCCAAGCTTCTGAAAAAGTCGACTAAAAAAGTGCTTTCGTACAGCGATACCGATCACCTCGGAAAATGTTTTGAGAACACCTCCTGCTTAAAATAGGGCATAGTTTTCCCGCCAGGGGGCGTATATCTTATTTTTGTCAATATCCCTGCTTCTAAGCATCTGATTTGAAAAATTCTTTGTGTGTGTGTGTGTGTGTGTGTGTGTGTGTGTGTGTGTGTGTGTGTGTGTGTGTTTGCTGCGAAATGTTTATCATATAATTTAAAATTTTTCTTCAGGGACAAGTCTGCCACTAGAGGGCGTAAGTTCACATTTCCGTTTACAGCAATATCTGCGGGACTAAAAACCAGTTATAAAAGATTATTTTTCGGTCAGATTCTACTAATTATGAAAACGCTGTGTGTATTTTCTTCCCCAAAACATGCCCAATTTTGCGGCTAGGAACTCCAATGTTTAATCTGTTTTTCTGAATGTCTCTGCTTCTAAATGTATGATTTAAGAAATTCTTTCAACACTGGATGCCATTTACCTTGTGGAATATGTTCAGTTAGTGTTTGAAGAGTTTTATAGTTCACTGTTCTGCCACTAGGTGGTGCTTGTGTACTTCTGCTTGAAGCTGTATCTCTTCTGCTTCTAAAAATCTTATTGAGAAATTTCTTATTTTTACTGTATGCCATTCTCCACAATAGAGATGTGGTGCATTACCTCTTAAAACAATGCACAGAATTCCCGCTAGGGTGCATAAAGGTCAATACCTTTTTCTCATTGTCTCTTCTTCTGGGAGACATATATATTTGAAAAGTTCTTTTTCGTTAGCATAGTTTTTTCCATGAATATTTTTTTACGTTCCTATTAGGCGTAGAGCTATATCATGTTTCTTTCTTTATTTCTCTCTTTTAACTGTTTGATTTGAAAATCTGTCTCCAATACCTTCCTTCTGCTGTGAGAAACTGTTTATGCACAGTTTGTTAATTTTTGTTACACACTTTTTAGGTGCTGGTGGAAGTAAATAGCTGTTTTCTATTTCTGGATGTTTTATCAATTGAAGAAATCTGGTTGATATTTTTCTAACCGGTTGCATTGGCTTTGAATAACTTTGATAAATTTAATTCGCACCAGAAAAGTTTCAAGATGTGATCATTACAACCCAAAATTTGGTGTCATCTTTCTTGTTTTCCTTTTTGTTCACATTTTAGCAAAACAGTATAAAGAGATGTATGGGCATTTAACATTACATCTGTATAATTTTCCAAATGTCAGTCAGTGCACTTCCACTCTTTCAGAGAATTGTTTAATTTTTTTCAACATTTTCAAAATATTTTATCAGGCCTAGGCTAGGTAAAACAACAACAACAACTGCAGATTTCAGCACTTCCCGATGGAATTGCGCCATAAAAATGGGTATAAATCACTGCATGTTCAGTAGGCAGACACAAAAATATTACACTTTCAAAATTTTTAGTCAGGCCTAGGCTAGGCACAAAAAAAGAAAAGGCCTACTGCAGATTTGGATACTTTTCCGATGGAATTTCACCATGAAAATAGTTATGAGTGCACTGCATGTTGAGTAGACACACAAAAATATCACACTTTCAAAATTTTTAATAGGCCTAGGCTAGGCACAAAAAAAATAAGTAAAGGCTAAATCGTAGGTTTGGGTACTTCCTGATGGAATGTCACCTGAAAAATCTGTACAAATGTACTAAGCGTAATAGACAGAATAACATATTAAAAAAATAATAATCAGGCCACATATTCAACATATATTCGAAATAATAAAACTAAATGCTGCATCAAAATGTAAAGAAGCACTAAGAAAACAGAAAAGTCAGCAAGCAGAGAAAAAAAGGAAATCAGATGTGCTGTGGGAAGAATTAAAAAATTGAAAAAAGAAAGTTATTGGAACAGGCTAAAGAAGCTAATGCAATAGAAACAGAAATTAAAGCAGCATGCACATACAAACAAACTGCAGAGTTAAAGCTATGTCATACATTGCATTTGGATTGTTAAGGCTCTTCATTAGTGCCCTGGGGGCTAAATGTTATTCAATGAGAAAGTGTTTGATTTAGAAAACTTTTTAGTTTTATGTATGCACAGTAATACCAAGCCTTACATGTCTACTTAATGCATATTCGCTATAACATATGTACAACATTTTTTTACCCATTCCCGACATATCTTATTAACATCACACTAAAGATTTCCACCACTTGGAAGCTGCATACTTTGAAGTCAAGAGATCTTTGTTTACAGTACACTTGTTTTTGGCTTCTCTGATTGGAGAAGAAAGAATTCTCATTGGTATTGCTTTTTTATTGATTAACTGAGGACATTCTTGCAAAATAGGCGGTCTTAGTGAGAGATGGGTTTGCCTCTTCAGTGCGCTCCATGGGCAATAGCGCTCAGAACAGCAACAAGGACATCTGTGAATCTTGGGAGAGGTGCCAGCTAGTTTCGTGTGACATTGGCAAAAAGACCCCCAACTCACTGGGTTTTGTTCCAGAATCCTTAGGCTGAATGACCAACTGCAACAGTCAGCTGTGAGCTGATCCCCCACACTGATGTACTTACCTGATTAAAAAGACACAAAGACATGAAAAAAATGACTCAAGTGTGGGATACGATGGACCTACCGCACTTGAGAAGGACGGTCCACCATGGAATAGACCTGGAAATTCTAAAAGACGCATGAGAAAGAGATCACGGTTGAGTGAGTGTAAGATTGGTGTATGGAATACTGGAGGTATAAATGGCAAGATGAATGAGATGACTGAAGAAATGAATACGTTTAAATTGGATGTGCTGTGTGCAAGTGAAACCAAAAAGAAGGAAATTGGGGTAGAAGAAGTGAATGGCACAGTGAGTGTGTGATCTGGAGTATTGGATAATGTTAGGCGACAAACTGGTGTAGGTGTGATTTTAAGTGCAAAGTTGAAGAACAACTTGATCCATTACAGCTGCATTAGTGACATAATTCTTTGGATACATCTGAAAGTGAAACTTCAGAGAATAGTAATTGTTGTAGTGTATGCTCCTTGTGACTCAGAACCTTCTGATAGGAAGGAGGATTTCTTGAATGAGCTAAAAGCTGTTTTGAGCCATTTTGGTGCTAAAGAGAAAGTTATAATAGCAGGGGATTTCAATGCTCGAGTAGGTGTGAAGAATGCAATTTCTGACAATGTTCTGGGTAAGTTTAATGATCCTTGTGTAAATGATAATGGTGAAAGGTTAATTGAACTTTACACTGAGAATGGTTTGTGTGTATCTAATACGTTTTTCAACCACAAGTATATTCACACATATACTTGGGAAAATCGTACTCTTGGTCAAAAGAGTGGTATAGATTTTGTTGTTTACGATCAGTATCTGAAACACTTAGTTGTTGACACTTGTGTGATGAGCGGTGCAGGTGTTGGCTTTGATCATTACTTTGTAGTGTCATGAGTGAAACTGAATGTTGGTTGGAAAAAAAGGAATAGGAAGAGGCCCGGGGTGGAAAGAATAAAGATTGAAAGGCTTCCTGAGGATCATCAGCATTATGCTAACTTACTCGGAGAACGACTGAAGGAGCTGAAGTCATGTGAGAGGGATGTACACTGCCGGACAATTGCTAAGGACGGATGACAATAGCAACGATAGCAACCATAAAATGGAAGGCAGGAAAATGTAGAAATTAGCATAAGTACGGGATACAGTAAGACGTGTTGTGCGTATGCAAATTTTGGATTGCCGAACTTGTTCGTGACGTCATAGCGCTGATAAGAGATATAAAGAATTTGACGCGTATTGACCGTTGTTGCTCAAACGCAAAGTTGAAAGGGAAAGAATCAATTGACGAACTTGCAATTTTCAGTATGTCTTCCCGACATCACCTAGATGATTTTACTTGTGGCCGTGTTATTGGCAAGATTGAAGAAGGGCGAAAAATGACAGATGATGCCAGGGAGCTCGACATCAGCCACAGTGTTGTTTCAAGGCTTTGGAAATCTTTTCAAACAAATGGAGAGTGTAGCAAACGTCACGGGGGAAGTCGTGGTCGCAGTACGACACCTGCAGAAGATCAGCACATAGTGCTATCAACAAAAAGACAACGGCACAGCACAGCTAGTGAGGTAGCAAATCAGTTTATGGCTGCTACTGGCAAGCGGATCTCCCAAAAAACTGTCGCCAGACGTTTGCATGAAGGACTATATGCCCGCCGTCCTGTTGTGTGCATCCCATTGCCCAGACGTCACCGCACCGCCCGTTTGCAATGGTGCCATCAACATCGCAATTGGACTGATAACGACTGGTCTGCTGTCCTCTTCTCAGATGAGAGTAGATACAGTCTATCGTCTGATTGTCGACGGCAACTGATCTGGCGGGATAGTGGTACTGCATATTGTCCAGCAAACATACAGGAAAGGGACCAATATCCGACATGTAGTGTCATGGTATGGGCTGGCATCATGATCAATGGCCGTACGTCCCTCTATGTGCTTCCAACTGGGACTATGACTGGCCAACGATACATTAATGATGTTCTGCTACCGCATGTTCCGTAGTGCTGTCGGTGATAGATTCATTTTCATGGACGACAACGCAAAATGTCATCGAACAGTCGCTGTCCAGAAGTGTCTTAAGAGCGAGGATATTCAACGCCTCGTATGGCCAGCATGTTCTCCAGATCTGAATCCCATTGAAAATGTGTGGGATGCTTTGGAGAGAAGTCTTGCTGGTCGCCAATGCCCTCCAATAAACAAGGACACCCTCATCCATGCACTGACAGAGGAATGGGATAAATTACCCCAACAGCTGCTTGATAATGTTGTGCAAAGCATGACACGACGTGTGGAATCTTGCATCGCCCTCCATGGTGGCCATACCCCGTATTGACATCTTACGCCGGAACGCCTGCGGACGGTAATTGCATTTTTTTCACGTTTACGTATTCTGCACAAAATGGCCTGTTTGTCCCTTGAACACATTCCAAAGGCTTCTGGATTTCATAGCACAATAAATTGTCTTGTAATGTCCTGGCATTCTGACATTATTTTATTTCACTTGGCATCCAACCACATTTACCTTTTTATGCACTATATAGCCGTTTATGATCCGTCCTTAGCAATTGTCCAGCAGTGTAGAAAAGAAGTGGGAATGTTTTAAAAACTGTGTTGTCACCGATGCTGAAGAGGTCTGTGGTACCACAATAGTGGATAACAATAGAGGTGATGGTTGGGGGAATAGTGAGATTAAAGAGACAGTAAAGAGAAAGATGGATGCCTATTTGGGGATGTTGCAAGTTAGAGTTTCTGTGGATGAATACCGCTGTAAGAAATGTGAGGCAGCGAAGCTGGCTTGCCAGAGTGAGGCAAAAGATAGGAAGGACAAGGTGGAAAAGCATGAATTGGCAGTTTGGAAAGATAGAAAGACTTTCTTGAAGTACATGAGACTCAGGAAAAATAGGGGAAACAAAGTTGTAAGTTGTGTGAAGAATAGGGTTGAGGAAATGATATGGAAGCCCAGTGAGTTAAGTGAAAGATGGGGTGAATACTTCTGTAAGTTATTAGATCAAGAAAGCAAAGGTGATTCTGAGCCAGAAGCAGATGATGTCACAGTGAAGGAGGGAAGCACAGGAGGGATCTCATGAGAAGAGGTGTGTAAAGTTCTGAAATCTCTTCAGAGTGGTAAGGCTCCAGGAGTTGATGGCATAACTGCTTGAGATGTTGAAATATGGTGGTGACTCTGTAATTGACTGGTTAACTGAAATTTGCGAGTTGTGCTGGGAGCTAGGAATGGTCCATCGGGATTGGAAGGATGCTATCATTGTTTCCTTGTATGAGGGAAAAGGTGATCAGACTAACTGTAAGAACTATCGTGGCATTAGCCTACTGAGTGTGCCAGGGTAAGTGTTTGGTAAGGTCAATATTGAAAAAGTACGAAATCTTACGTCATTAAAAGTATTGGATGTTCAGAGTGGTTTCATGCCTGGTAAAGGCTGCACTAACTGAATTTTTGCATTACGCATGATCATTGAAAAGTATCTGGCTGTTGGTAAGAAAGTTTTTGCTGCCTTCATAGATTTAGCGAAAGTTTATGACCGAGTAAATAGGACACTTTTGTGGAAGGTATTGAATGAATATGGTGTTACTGGCAGTCTACTTAATAGTGTAAAATCCATATATGCTGGTAGTAGAGCTTGTGTACGAATGAATGGTGTTTTATCAAAATGGTTTTGTATTGGTGCAGGAGTCAGGCAAGGTTGTGTAATGCCACACTGGCTGTTTAATATATTTATGGATGCATGCATGCATGATGCCAAAATAGATAATACTGGTTTATGTCTTGATGATATGCATGTGTGCAGATTGCTGTATAATGATGACACTGTCCTGTTGGCAAAGAGAAAAAGTGAGTTGCAGAGTATGTTGTCCCGGATGTACGAAGTTTGCATGAAATTCAAACTGAGTATTATTAATAAAGAAAAACCAAAGTTATGGTTTTTGAGCGGGGAACTGGTGGTTCTGAATGTAGCATAAGTCTAAATGGCACTGTGATTGACCAGGTGAATGAGTTTGTGTATTTAGGAAGCATGTTTGACAGAGAGAACAAATTTGATGGTGAAATCAGTAGGAGAGTGAATTCTTCATTAAAAGTCATAGCTGCCTTGGGAGGTTTTCACTGGAATGATGGGTTCTCAAGAGAGTCTTGCATGGCTGTGCATGAAAGTGTAATTGCTCCTACTCTGATGTATGGCAGTGAAACCTGGGTACTACAGAAGAAATATAGGAGTTGTTTGTGTGCTGGAGAAATGCGTTACTTACGGGGGGTTTGTGGCAAGACATGTTCTGATCGTGTGAGGAATGAAGATGTGTTGGAGTTGTGTAATGTGAAGCAAAATGTTAGCAAGGTGGAGACCAATATTCTTTGGTGGTTTCGGCATGTTGAAAGAATGAGTGATGAGATGCTTCCTAAGAAAAATTTTCAGCCCAAGTGGCAGGAAGGAAAAGCAGAGGATGGCCAAGGAAGTCATGGGAGGATCAGATTCAGGAGTGTCTTCATGAGAAAAAGGTCATGAGTGTGAAGTTTAGAAGATCTGGTGTGTGCCGCCGTGGTGGCGCAGTGGTCTAAGCGATGGCCTCTGTTCATTCGTCCGAACGGGGTCCGGGTTCGAATCCCGGTGAGGCATGGATGTTGTGTTCGTCTTATGGCACTGGCTCTCTCCCTTCCCTAGAACCAGTGACCTTAAATTAGGGACAGGCGACTGCTTATAGCCCATTGAGTTGCTCACGGTAGTCATTAAACCTCCAATCAAAAGAAAAAAAAAAAAAAGATCTTGTGTGGGTCGTGTGATGGATGTCAGTGAAGCTCGAATTGTGTGCTAAGATTGCTGTAAGTGGAGGAATTTGATATGGCAACAGTAAGTAAATAATCAGATAAAAATTATCTGGTAGTTTGTCTTTTCTTAGTGGAGCTAACCTCTGAATCTTGGAGAACAGCTTAGTGATATGTATGTATGTATGTATGTTTTTTTGTAAAAATGTCTTCCAATAAAAGAAAAAGTGGTGCTGAAAGTGAAATATTGGTAAAATGTCACAGAAATCCATAAAATAACAAGAAAAAGTGGATATAATAAGTGAGACTGGTGAGTTAATAACTAAACTTTCAAACTCTATGAAATGGTCCTAGCCACTTCACATATTCAACAGACCATACTCTTTTGTAAAGGTTTTTTTCTCTTCTGCTACGTAACAGACACACTTTAAATTCAACCTATGGAACAAGGAGGTATTGCCACTTTTGAATCGTATTGTTTATCGCATCATGATCTGAAGAGAGCTTATTTTAGTAAAAGTTAGTAAGGACAAGGCAACTGTTAAACAGTTTTGTATGCAGTATCACAGGAACTTCGATATTGCATTGAAAATGATGACACAGTAATGTATGGTTGGACTTTGACATAAACTTTTTGTCCACAATTTGTGACTGACTTGGAAGGATTTGAACCAACTGTTACATACATACATACATACATACATACATACATACATACATACATACATACATATCACTAAGCTGTTCTCTGAGATTCAGAGGTTAGCTCCAAAAAGATCCACCCATGTCTTCCTTGGCCTTCCTCTGCCTTTCCTTCCTGCCACTTGGGCTGAAAATATTTTCTTAGTAAGCATTTCATCACTCATTCTTTCAACATGGCCAAACCACTGAAGCATATTGGTCTCCACCTTGCTAACAACGTTTTGCTTTACATCACACAACTGCAATACATCTTTATTCCTCACACGATCAGATCGTGTCTTGCCACAAACCCCACGTAAGTAACGCATTTCTCCAGCACACAAACGACTCCTATGTTTCTTCTGAAGTACCCAGGTTTCACTGCCATATATCAAAGTAGGAACAATTACTGTTTCATACACAGCCATGCGGGACTCTCTAGAGAACCCATCATTCCTGTGAAAACCTCCCAGAGCAGCTATGACTTTCAAAGAAGAAATCACTCGCCTACTGATTTCACCATCCAACTTGTTCTCTCTGTCAAACATGCTTCCTAAATACACAAACTCACTCACCTGGTCAATCACAGTGCCATTTATACTTACATTACATTCAGTGCTACCCGTTCCTCTCTCAAACACCATAACTTTGGTTTTTCCCTTATTTATACTCAGTTTGAGTTTCATGCAAACTTCGTGCATCCGAGTCAACATACTCTGCAACTCACTTTTGCTCTCTGCCAGCAGGACAGTGTCATCAGCATACAGCAATCTGCACACACTGATATCACCAAGACATAAACCACTATTATCTATTTTGGCCTCACGCATGCATGCGTCCATAAATATATTAAACAGCCATGGTGACATTACACAACCTTGTCTAACTCCTGCACCAATGGAAAACCATTTTTATAAAACACCATTTACTTGTACACAAGCTCTACTACCAGCATACATGGCTTTTATACTATTAAGTAGATTCCCAGTAACACCATATTCATTCAATACCTTCCACAAAAGTGTCCTATTTACTCTGTCGTAAGCTTTCTCTAAATCTATGAAGGCAGTAAAAACTTTCTTCCCAACAGCCAGATACTTTTCAGTCATCATGCGTAATGCAAAAATCTGGTTCGTGCAGCCTTTACCAGGCATAAAACCACTCTGAACATCCCACACTTTCAATGATGTAAGACCCTGTACTTTTTCAATAACAACCTTACCAAACACTTTCCCTGGCACACTCAGTAGGCTAATACCACAATAGTTCTTGCATTCAGTCTGATCACCTTTTCCCTTATGCAAGGTAACAATAATAGCATCCTTCCAATCCCGAGGGACCATTCCTAACTCCCAGCACAACTGGCAAATTTCAGTTAACCAGTCAATTATAGAGTCACCACCATATTTCAATATCTCTGCAGTTATACCATCAACTCCTGGAGCCTTACCATTCTGAAGAGATTTTAGAGCTTTACACACTTCTTCTCTTGAGATCTCTCCTGTGCTTTCATCCCTCATTGTGACATCATCTGCATCTGTCTCAGAATCATTTTTGCTCTCCTGATCTAATAACTCGCAGAAGTATTCACCCCATCTGTCACTTAACTCATTGGACTCCTATATCATTTCCCCAATCTCATTCTTCACACAACTTACAACTTTGTTTCCCCTATTTTTCCTGAGTCTCATGTACTTCCAGAAGGACTTTCTATCTTTCCAAAAAGCCAGTTCATGCCTTTCCACTTTCTCCTTCCTATCTTTTGCCTTACTGTGGCGAACCAGCTTAGCAGCTTCACGCTTCTTACAGCGATATTCATCCACAGAAACTCTACCTTGCAACATCCCCAAATAGGCTTCCTTCTTTTTCCTTACTGTCTCTTCAATCTCACTATTCCACCAAGCATAGTGTTCTCCCTAGAGCCTTTTTACTGGGTGGCCCATCCAGCTAATTGTCTCTGCCACCCAACTAAATTTCCTTTAATGAACATTTTCACAATGCACAGTGGAAAACTTATTCCCACATATACACCATAAATATTGATGAAAACTGGCTGAAATCTGCATCAAATATGATTTATTAGTAAGTACTTGTTTTTTATCATTTATGTACAATTTTCTAATGTTTTTAATCATGTTATGTTACATTAATGCTACTACATGTTTAATAAGTATAATAATGTTAAGCAAAACAACATACTTTTTTTTCTCGACTGGGAAACAGACCATTAAAAGTGCCATCCAGCTAAAATTTCTTGCCACCCAGCTGTAAAAAAAATCTAGGGAAAACACTAAAGCATCACCTCTATTGTTACCCACTATTTGATGCCATAGACCTCTTTAGCAGCAGTGACAACACAGTTCTTAAAACATTTCCACTTCTTTTCTACATCCCTCTCGCCAGACTTCAGATCCTTCAGTCGTTCTCTGAGTAAGTCAGAATATCGCTGATGATCTTCAAGGAGCCTATCAACCTTTATTCTTTCTACCCTGGATTTCTTCCTATTCCTTTTCCTCCAACCAACATTGTTTCACTCGTGACACTACCAAGTAATGATCAGAAACAAAATCCGCACCTCTCATCACACGGGTGTCAACAACTAAGTGTTTCAAACGCTGATCGTAGACAACAAAATCTATCGCACTCTTTTGACCAAGAGTACGATTTTCCCAACTATATGTGTGTATATACTTGTGGTTGAAAAATGTATTAGATACACACAAACCATTCTTAATGCAGAGTTCAATTAATCTTTCACCATTATCATTCACACAAGGATCGTTAAACTTACCCAGAACATTGTCAGAAATTGCATTCTGCACACCTACTGTAGCATTGAAATCCCCTGCTATTATAACTTTATCTTTAGCACCAAACTGGCTCAAAACAGCTTTTAGCTCATTCCAGAAATCTTCTTTCTTATCAGAAGGTCCCGAGTCACAAGGAGCATACACTACAACAATTACTATTCTCTGAAGTTTCACTTTCAAACGAATCCAGAGAATTCTGTCACTTACACAACTATAGTGAATCAAGTTGTTCTTCATCTTTTCACTTAAAATCACACCTACACCAGCCTGTCCTCTCATATTATCCAATACTCCAGACCACACACTCACCGTGCCATTCACTTCTTCTACCCCAATTTCCTTCTTTTTGGTTTCACTTACACGCAGCACATCCAGTCTATACTTATTCATCTCCTCAATCACCTCATTCATCTTGCCATTTATACCTCTAGTATTCAATACACCAATCTTACATTCACTCAGCCGAGATCTCTTTCTCATATGCCGTTTAGAAAGTCCAGGTCGATTCCGTGGTGGACCGTCCTTCTCAAGTGTGGTAGGTCCACCATATCCCACACCTGAGTCATTCTTAATATTTCTTTTTGTCTTTTTAATCAGGTAAGTACATCAGTGTGGGGAATTAACCCACAGCTGAGGGTTCCAGTTGGTCATTCAACCTAAGGATTCTAGAACAAAACCCAGTGAGTTGGGGTCTTTTCACCAATGTTACACAGAACTAGCTTGCACTTCTCCAGCTACCTAAAAAGCTTGATTTGGAAACTGATGATGTGAAAGAATTGTTAGCCTCGCATAGTAAAAGACTTAGCACTGAGTGCTTGATTGAACTGGAAACATGGTCAGGGAAAGTGGCTCATAAAAAGACTCAGTTGAATAAATTACTAAATAAAACCTACGCTAACAAACAGTCTCAATAAAACTTTCAAAATCATAGAACAGCTTGTAAATAAAATTGATAAGTGAGGCCCTGATATTGAGTGAAGTTCTTCAGTTGAGTATATGTTCGGATACTTTGTGCAAAAGTGTGAAGCTGTTTTGAATAGCATTTATTTACTGAGTAAATAGTGTTATCAAAATTGAAATAAATTGCTATTAATTTTAATTGTTGATAACAATCTAAACCTTTTAACATACTTCCTATACTCACTTAACATACATACTTTTGTGTAAGATGCAGGTTTCCCGTTTACAAGTTATTCTTAGTTGTAAATGCATTTATGGCACCTCTATTCATAGTGATTGTGGAATAACTTTTTTACGGGTCTTATAGAGGTTATTTTTCATCAAAGTTGGTTGTCAAATTTTCGAACTAAAGCCTAGTTCGTCATCAGGACTATGTCACTGGAGTAGTTGCTGCCACTCAATTGGAAGAGTCCATCCGCAATTATCGTTAATTGTGGTACTTCTTCTTCTTGCAATTTCGATCCCTTCTTCTAGTTTCCTCTTTACTAAGTTTGACTGGTGGGCGATTATTTTCACTGAGTCCCAATTTATGGAGTGTCCACTTGCTTGTATATGTCTGTCTAGCCCTGTTTTGTTCCCAATGTTCCTAATAGCTGCTTGGTGTTCTTTCATTTGGACCTTAATACTTCTCCCTGTTTCTCCTATATAGCTGAGTCCGCAGTTACAGTCGATGCAGTAAATTACTCCTTCCTGCAATTGGATGTCTAATTCTTTCTGCTTTAAAGCTGGCAGGAATTTCTTTATTTTGTTATTAAGATGTGGAGCTAGCCTGATATTATATTTTGCTCCGATCCTTTTCAGTTTCTCGAAAAGTCCCTTGTGGTACGTAATTTTGCTGGTGAATTTGAAGTTGGTTTTTTCCTGCTTCTTTTTTGGCACTTGTTTAAATATTTTCTCAACATATGGGGAGGGGTAATTGTTTTCTGCCAATATGTCCCTTAATTCTTCTTTGTGAAGATCTCTTTGAGTAGCTGAAGAGACCAGCATTTCAATTTTTTCCAAAAATTGTCTCGCCGTATTCAATTTAATATAATCAGGGTGGAATGAGCAGAAGTCTAACATCTTCCCTGTGTTGGTGGGTTTTCTAAAAAGCTGAGTGAATATTTTCCCCTCTCTTGAGGTCAAGGTTAAATCTAGGTAATTGATGCTATGGTCTTCTTCCTGTTCCAGGGTGTACTGCAAGGTATTCTCTAGTAAGTTAAATTCTTCCAGAATCTGAGAGGGCAGAGATTGGTCCACAGTATCTACTATAATTAGGACATCATCCATGTACCTTACATAGAGAGCAAACAAGGAGGGTTGTATAAGGATTTTTTATATAATAATTTGCTAGCAGAGGTGCTAGTGGAGAACCTATTGCAAGTCCTGAAGTTTGCCTGTAATATTTCTTTCCAAACTGGAAGAAATTATTCTTGAAGGAAAATAGGAGCAGTTCATATATGCCAAGTAGTATTTCTCTATTGTGATTATGGAAGACTATTTTTTCCGCAAGGTCATCTGCAATGAATTCCAGTAGGAGGTCCAGGTTAATGTTTGTTTACTTCGTGCTCATATTTTGTTCCATTTGTGATAATTTCCGAGTCTACAGCTCCTAATTTTGTGTGTGCAGCGCGTGTGAAGGTGCCGTCCTACTTCTGATTCATTTACCAGATCGGTAAGTGCCCTTTCTGTGTTGCATTTTTCATTTTCCTGCTTTGGTCAAGTTGGCCAAAGCTCGTAATCTTATCGCCATTGCAAATGGCGACTTCCGGGGGTAGCGGAGCTTCTATCCTCGCTTCCGGAAGAGACTCTTTATCCCTCTCAGCTGCTCAGCAGCAATCCACCAATGGAGGGCTTCCTTTGATAAGCCACTCCTCTCCGCAGTGTGACAAAGTTGCCTTGCCCATGGAGTCATCTCCTTCCCATCTGACGAAAAGTGGTGAACCATTGCCTTCCCCTGTGCCTTCTGACGACGCAATGGACGTCACACTTCCACCAGCCACTTCCGCGTCATCACAACGTGCGCCAGGTGTGACGTATGCTGCCGTCACCTCAGGTGCGTCAACTTCTTCTTCTCACCAGCCGCCTTCTTCAAAGTGCCCTTATCAGATGACGTATGGTACAGACCAGATCTACGTGGATGTTCCGACTACTTGCCCTCAAGGTCAGCTTTTTCTTGATAAAATTGGGCTGGGTGTATTTTTCCGCAGCCTCCCTAACACAAAGCTGATGGCGTACAGTGCTGCCCTTCGACAAATTGTTCCAAAAGAGGCTGTTACTCACGTGGGTAGAAGAACCAGTCAAGTAATTGCTTATCTTACGACTCCAGCTTTCGCTCTTCGAGTTCTGACTGAAGGCATTTCCATCGGCGATCGCCATCTCCTTGCGACCCCACTCACACAAGCACCTACTACAGTCAGTTTCGCCCCTGTTCCTCTGGAAGTATCCGACGACCTATTGCTCTCCGTCGCTCAGAATTATGGACGTACTGTCGGATCGGTCATTACGTACTCCTCCTTTCCGGGAGTCCCTGAGGACCGTTATCCCTTAGGATTTCGCCGTAACGTAGTGTGATCTTTCCCTCGGAGGAAGCCATGTTACGTGTTCCATCGGTACTCAGTGTACGCTGTGACACTCATATTAGGCGCATTGACATCACTGTGGGCACCCTTTGTTTGGTATGTAAGAGCACTGGTCACCCTAGTGCGCTATGCCCTCATCGGGCAGCTACTGCCTCCAAATCTCCAGTACAGCCTACTCAACAGTCAACTGGACCCCCATCATCTTCATCTGGTGCCTCTGACTAGCGGCAATCGAGTTATTCTGAAAGTCTGCATAAAACCGTTGGTCAACGTGTGACTTCGTCGCAACCTTCCACTTCCAACTCAGCTTCTATACTCCAAACATGCCCACAGCAGGAGATTTCTTCGACCGGAGACCAGTTGAACTCTCCTCTGCTTTCTTCATTTACTCCACAGCACCCTTCAGAGCCCGATAATGGGGTCGATGCGCCTGATGCCTTCACAGTGCCAGACAAACCTGCCTTTAGTCCCGAGCAACAGAGTGTACGCTCGAAGCGTCGTCGGACTACTTGACGTCGCAATAAGAAGACATGCAGATCTCCCACCTTTCAAGGAGGACGTGATCGCTCGGAAAGTCGTTCACTCGCATCTGACGCTTCTAGCATCTCCATCTCCGACTCTGACGCCCAGCACACTGGTCCCACTTACTCTAGAGGATTTCATACAGCAATTGGAAGATTCCTCACTACCACAGACACCGATTTCTGGTGCGGAGTTATACTCCTATCTCATCGGTCCTCGTAAAACCATGTCTCATGATTTTCTCCAATCCTATCTCACGGAGCTTGCAGCAACTATAACGCAAGTGGCGGTTGTTCGATCTCACCTCCAAGCCTTACCATCCACATCGTTCGGCGAAAGCGGTTGTCTCAAGAAAGTCTGCGATCGTCTCTCTCGGCCCCAACGAGCCGCTGACAAGCTCCTTGAACCGCCGTCGGACATTTCCGTTCAAGATAACGACACTGAACTGTAGGATCTCCATCACCTCACAGCAGACATTCTTCTGCTCCAAGAGACAAATTGCCTGTCTACAATGCCCTTCAATCGATGGCGTACGTGGAACTATCAGTTCCACCACGCTTTTCGACACTCTACAATCGGCGGTCTGGCCATCGGCATCCCCACTCAGTTCCGTCAAGTTCTATCTTCAGTGACGGTGCAGATTCTCTGCCGTGACTTGCTTCAGCGCCTTACCTTTGTTCTGGACGAGCGTCGTGATGTCATTTTCAACATCTACGTTCCGTGCACACCTCAACATCACACCCTCCTTTTCATGGCGCTCCGTTCAGCTCTTCAGTCAACGTTGCCGTCGGATCACGTGTTGATCGGCGGCGATTTTAATTGCACGCTTGACCCTGATCTTGATCATGCTCCAATTCATAAGGAAACTCGCTTACGTCTTGTGGAGCAATTACACTCCCTCATCACGGAGTTTGATCTTCGGGACGTCTTTCGTCAAATTTATCCTACAACGGTCTCTCATACGTGGAGGTCCTCAGCTGCCACCTCGTCATCTTCCGCTAGACTTGACCGTTTCTACGCAACCACTGCCCTTTTGCCCGTGGTCACGGACTGTCAGCATCTACCCACCGCCTCTTCTGACCATTGTGCCCACCTTCACCTCTTCTTTCCGTCAACGCTCTGAGTATCACTCCTGGACATTAGATACCTCTCTCCTGGATGACCAGGCTTTGTGTTTGAACATCCGGAATCTCCTTCACTTTTATCACCCTGGACTGTCCACTGCTTCCTGTGCACTAAGTTACTGGCTGGATGTCAAGTCACACCTGCTCCACTTTCTCAAGAGCCACTCCTTCACAGTTGCCAATCTGCGTACCATGGAAGAACGCAATCTCCGACAAGTTCTCGCCCAGCTTGGAGCCTCTCACCCCCTCTATCCTGCATATTTGGTGGACCTCCGTGCTCTTCTGGAGCCCGGCAGGCCATTTTACGACTTCGTCTCCAGCACTTGTCTCCCGAAGACTGCTCTTTTGAGTTCTTGTCTTCGTTAGAGGATCAGCGCCGTTCTTCTCATCGACTCTGTGTGCTGCGTCTGACTGACGGTCATGTGGCTTCGGACCCAGATGTGCTTTGCTCCCATGTTCGTCAATACTTCTCCAACAAGTACAGTGATACCCTTCCACCTTCTGCTTGTGCGTGTAATACTTTACTTTCTTCTCTCCCTCAAGTCCCCTCTCACCTCTCCGCTTCTCTTCTGCAGCCTATCTCTCCATCTGAAATTAGGACTGCACTTTCCTCTCTCAATCCCGGAGCCGTCCCTGGTCCTGACGGCCTCCCTCTATCATTTTATCTTATCTTTTTACCTTCTCTCCTTCCTTTCCTTCTTGCTGCTTACTCTTCTGCCTTTGCATCTATCTCCCTTCTGAGGGGCTTCACTGTTGCTCACATGGTACTTTTCCCTAAGAAGGGTGACCTCCTTGACCTGGGGAACTGGCGTCCGATTTCACTAATAAATCTTGATTACAAACTGTTCACTAAAATTCTCTCTCGCCGCCTAAATCAAGTTCTTCCGTATCTTCTCTCTTCCGACCAGTCGTACATGGTACCTGGTCGTTCTATCGATACTAACCTTCACCTCCTTGGTGATCTTCTGTATCTTGCCTGAACTAATTCTGGAATCTCTTGCCCTACTAAATTTAGACCAACGTGCAGCTTTTGATAATATCTCCCATTCATTTCTCTCAACTACTTTACACGCTTTTGGCTTTCCTTCTGTCTTCGTTACCACTATTCTTGCTCTCTATCGCGACGCCATCTTTCAGGTCAAGACAGCCGCCTTTCTGACAGCACCCATTTCTTTCTGTCGTGGAATACGACAGGGGTGTCCACTTTCTGGGCAATTATTTGCTCTGGCGTTTGAGCCTTTCCTATGCACAGTACATCGTGCATTTCTTGCAGCTCTTCGTCCTCCCACGGCAAGCACCAGGCACTTCTCTATAACCTACTCCGCCTACGCTGACGACGCGACTTTCTGTGTTCAGATGGAATCGCAATTTAATACCCTCGCTCATGTATATGCACTCTAATCTTCTTGCTCCTCAGCGATGCTCAACACTACCAAGAGTGCCGGCCTGTGGTGTGGTGCCTGGGAGTCCAGGACGGACTCCCCACGGGGCGCCTCCTGGACTGCCTCTTCTCAGAAATTTCGTGGTGTACACCTGGGAGCTCTCATAGCTGCCCGAAACAACACATGGGCTGCCCTTCATAATCGCCTTGCTCGATCGGCTGCCTTCTGGCGGAAAGCTCAGTTCAGCGCCTCTTACGTCACCTGGGCACGCCTTGCTCGTACATATCTTCTGCCTCCTTGTCTTCATGTGTGGGCAGCTGCTCGCATGCCAGCTTACTATCTTGCTGAAGTCACACGGATCATTTCTACTATGATCTGGTCAGCTCATCATTGGATACAAGTCTCAACTCTAAGTCGTCCGATCTCCACTGGTGGTATTGCGCTCCTGGATGTCCGCCAGTTCTACAAAGCATACCGGATAATATCCCTTCTGTGTCTACTCTGTGAACCAAGATCCGCAGCCTCTCTTCTCCGAGACGTGATGATTTCTCCCCGGAACCCCCGCATCAAATTCACAACTTTTCTACTGATGGATCGCTTTTCTCTCCTCCGCTCCCGTCTTTCCCCTGTTTATTCAGAGGCGCTTTCCTTTCTTCGCTCTCTGCCACCACTCTGTGTCCCACCCGCTACCACCTCAGAACTTCTAACTGAACCCCTCTTCTATTCATCCATCCTCCTAACGCACCATATTTCACTGACCTTTCCTGGCTCCCCGCTGGGATCGTATCCGTCCGAGACTTACTTTCCTCCGATCTAACACTGAAACCCTTTTCCGACCTCTCTCCTTTCCTTCCACGCACCTCTGCCTCTCTTGCACTCTACGATTCTCTCCGCTCCTCGATCATTACTCTTTTTCCTGCTCTCGCTTCTCCGTCTGGCCTCTTTCTCGTTTCTTCTGCTTCTCTTCCCCTTCCTTTTTTTCTTCCTGTTCGTGGCTCTTTTCTTCCGATCTCCAGTTTCACTGTCCGCACTCTCTATCGTTTTCTCCTTCTGGATCCATCGCCGCCCGCACCCCAGCTAATTTCAGGAGTGCCGCCCGCCGCTCTCCTGAGTGTGTGGTCGACAACAGCTTCACCCATCTCGACACCAGATGAAAGGAATATTCACTGGCTCTTCCTTCACCGCCGCCTGCCAGAGCCGGCCACATTATTTCGGATGACGCTGGCAGCTGCACCCACCTGCATCTTCTGTTCTGAGCAAGCTGATGTTCTACACATCTACCAGTACTGTCCTGCGATCCTTCCTTTACTACACCTAGCCTTTACCGTTGCCAAGTGTCTTTGTGCCAAAGAGCTGCCTTTTTCTTCATACAGTACGCTGCTGGTTTCTTGTTCGCCACAGGTGCCTTTATCTGAGCCTTGCGCATACATCTTTGTACTCGCAAAGCATGTGATTTACTGCTTCTATCTGCAACTCCGTCATACCTCTAATGTGCCTACGCTCCTTCAAGCAGGAGATACCCTCTGTGCGTAATTCCGCAACCGGCTGACCTCCAGGCTCCGATTGGCGTTTACCGCTGCCAGGGCCACTGACCAGAGCCTGCAGTTCCTGAATGTATGGTCACCATTACACCGCTGATTTTCTGGGCCTTCTGCAGACCTACATCTTCTGATTTGACTTCCATCCTCTACGTCGGGACCTTCCCAGCTTTGATCTTTGCGATGAACCCTGGACTGGCTCACCGGATCCATAGAGTGTCTCCCTAAGCTTGTCAGACTTAGTTCTTCTGTACATTCTTCTTATTCCCATCTCCAGTTTATCTTTTTACTGTTAGTGTTTGCAGGTTATTCACGTGCACTTACTTTGTGGTGCCCTCTTCTGAATAAGTAATTTTTGTAGTGATTTTTTTCTGTGTGCCTCATATTGTACCTGTATAGTCAATGTTTTTATTTCGTCATATATCTTCTGCTCATTCGTTCGTCATATTGCTCATATAAATTGTACATACACATCCTGTATATTTCGCTGTTCATTCTGTACATATACATATTCCTTGGTACTGTGTATGCTCCGTTTTGGAGCCGTCCTACAAGCTCATTCTTTACTGTCTGCATCTTGCATATCTCAGTCATGCACTTTTTGTACACATCTGTATATAGTACACATTTCAATTGCATCATTATGTTCTGCGTCATTTGTATTTATATTTTCATTGCATTGTATGTATATCTCACTTGCTGCACATAGTTCTTTCCCTGTTCCTATATGGCTTCACGCACATCTGTATATACTTCACCTAAATTGTACATTTATTCAGTCTCGCGTATATCTTTTTCATTATCACATCCTGCACTGTTGCACTTATGTTGTATCATCGCTCATCTATCTCACTAGCACTGTATTATATATACACCTCTCACACTGTAACTTGCGCATTCGCTGTATATATACACCTCTCATACTGTAAATAGCGCACTTTTTGAATACATACTCGGTAATTTTGTTTTGTAGTCCGCTCATGTATTTCACTTGCATTGTATATACCCCTTGCATAATGTAAATTGCACACACTTTGTATATATCTGACTCCTGTTGTTATGATTTCAGGCATTGTAAAGGCACATGCCGCCTACTGCCATCCTTCCCTGTAAATTTCGCTCAGAATAAAACATTTTGAAAGTTTGTGTGCTGGAGAAATGCGTTACTTACGGAAGGTTTGTGGCAAGACACATTCTGATTGTGTGAGGAATGAAGATGTGTTGTAGTTGTGTGATGTTAAACGAAATGTTGTTAGCAAAGTGGAGACTGATATTCTTCGGTGGTTTGTCCATGTTGAAAGAATGAGTGATCAGATGCTTACTAAGAATTTTTTTTAGCCCAAGTGTCAGGAAGGCCAAGGAAGTCATGGGAGGATCAGATTCAGGAGTGTGCATGAGAAAAAGGTTATGAGTACAAAGTATAGAAGATCTTGGGAATGGTGTGTGATGGATGTCAGTGAAGCATGAGTTGTGCGTCAAGATCGCTGTCAATGGAGAAGTTTGATACGTTTACTTAAAGTAAATAATCAGAAATTTATCTGGTAGTTTGTATTTCTTTGGGAAGCTAACCTCTAAATCTCAGAGAACAGCTTAGTGATATGTACGTATGTAGGAAGTTGTCAAAAATTTAGATTTTTGCACTAGCATGGCTTCATTGATTTTCAAATCACAATGGGCATTTGAATTGTACTTCCAATTGTAACATTAAAATACAGTTACTTTTTCTTTATAGTGCTTCCCTTATTTACAGACATCAGCATTTAAAGACAGTGCTTTGTGTGGCACAGAGCATGAAAAAACAGACCAGTTTCATTTTCAATAAAGATATCCTGATCTCTATACTCAGAAGCAATGTTCTTATGATTACTTTTCCATACCTTTTGAAGCCTCAACTGGTGCATCTATGGATTCTCCTCATATTGTGTTAGAAACAGTTCCATGCCAAAGTTAGAACTTTGCCAGCCATCTGTTAGAATCTCAAAATCGCGTGTGCAATATTTAATTCACTTTCTTGCAATAATGCCCCACACATGGCAATGTTTTTAGATTGGCAATATGCAAACCATTCTAAGAGCATTTCATCTGTGCCTTCATTTCCACTTCTCCACCATTTAATTTTTTCTTCGGATCTTCATGTCAAAATCACTGTTTTTTTGTTTTATCGTTTTTCTTCAGTGAATCATTGATTTGCATTCTTGATTCTTGAACAACCGTTATGCCAAGTGGCAAACGTGTACTCTTTTTTAACTGCTCTCGATAGATTTCACCCTGTTTTTTTTAATGTTGACAACTTTCACTTTTTGTTAAGTTTTATGATAGTACTTAGAATTTTTATCAGGAATTAAAACTGCAGAAGTGATGTATTGTTTGTGAATGTGAAAAAGTTATCCTCAATACAGCAGGATAGCTTCCTTTTACTTGTGTGTGAAACAAATTTTCTGCAGAATGGAAAGAACAAGGACACAGTCCATGGGAAGATAATTTCTGTATGCCAAACACAAACAATTCATCTGACAAAAACCAGGTTGAGCAAATCCTGATAGTCAGTGCAGGATTAGAGATGTGGGAAGTGCCTTTAGCAATGCTATCAGAATGCAAATGTTAGCCTACCGAAAATGGAGCTTAGTATAAGAGTGGTAATGTCCAGATTTAGAACATAAAACAACTGAGTTTTTCCTATGTAGTCACCTCTCCAACGTGGGAAACAGTGAAAATGTGGCACATATGTGCTGGCAGTGATATTTGTAAAATCTACAGGGATGAAATGAAGAGATACTGCCACCAACTAGCAATATTCCAGCAACAAATCTTCGTTTAACAGCTGAGTGTTTCCTATGTAGTCACTTCTCCAATGTGGGAAACAGTGAAAATGTGGCACATTTGTGCTCAAAATCTACAGGGATGAAATGAAGAGATACTGCCACCAACTAGCAACAACCAGCAACAAAGGTTTGTTTAGCGGTAGCTTTCGGTCGTCCGAAAGCTGCCGCTAAACAAACCTTTTACCATACGTGACTCTGTGTGTGTTTTCGCTCATTTTCTATGTTTACATTCCAAGCACTTGCATCCACTGCACATCCCCTGAGTGGGGGCCAAAATATGCATGGGAGATGGAGCTTGTTTCAAGTAATTACCATCACATGTCAAACTGAACTTTAAGTCCTTTCTTTTCACTTAAGCACTCCATCATTTGCTGAACACACATGCTTGATTTGTGTTCTTTAAATTTTTTATACCTTTAATCAAAATTTTTATTTAAAGTGTTGAGCTGCGTTTTATTTAAAGTGTTGAGCTGCGTTTATTTAAGTGTTGAGCTGCGTTTTGAGTGTGTTTTCGCTCATTTTCTATGTTTACATTCCAAGCACTTGCATCCACTGCACATCCCCTGAGTGGGGGCCAAAATATGCATGGGAGATGGAGCTTGTTTCAAGTAATTACCATCACATGTCAAACTGAACTTTAAGTCCTTTCTTTTCACTTAAGCACTCCATCATTTGCTGAACACACATGCTTGATTTGTGTTCTTTAAATTTTTTATACCTTTAATCAAAATTTTTATTTAAAGTGTTGAGCTGCGGAACAAATACTTTAAAATTTATAGTTTAACCAAGTTTTGTCATTTCATCAAAAAGCACCTTGCAAGATTTGAAGAGAATCAAAATGTTTTTAGGTTGGATTTTAACAATGGCAGCTTGTTACAAAAACTAGCTATATGACTGTTTACAGATATTTTGGTCTTTCCCTTGCTGAGCAATATTTAGTGTATTCAGATGCTGCATGATATCTGTTAGAAAAGCTAGTGACCAAAGGAAAGCAATGCCACTGAGACTTGTTAGTTAGATCAGCATCACAGTTTATTTCTTTCAATAAAAAGAGATTTTTCCAAAGTTGGAAAAATCTCACTAAACATTTTTCCAGCACGCAACTAATAGGTTCGATTGTGCAGAAAGAAACCACCATATTTGACATCAAGTTCATGTAAAAATGTTTTGATTTTTCTGTGTGTAAGAGCATGCTGTCATCCACTAAGTAAATTCACTATTTTCACTATCTTGTCCATTGTATTTGATATTTCCAGCAAAGACCCACATGATGCTTATTTTAATGCATTGTAACATGATGTTGGTGTACAATGCAAGTAATGTTGTTGTGCAATGTAATATAATGTTTCAGATTTGATTCCATCTCTTTTCAATCAGAAATTAAACTTAATTTATTCTTCATTTTTGTGAAGCAAAATTTTAATCAGCGGGCTACCAGTTGGACAACACTGCTCTGTATGATAAGTTACAATGAAATGGATGGTTGGTTTTGTTTATTTTTTTCTTGTTATACTGTGTACTTTGTTACAGGGTGTGTGATAATTGTGCTTTTTATTGTGAAAGCTACATTGATCTTTATTTTAATTCCTTTTAATAATATCTGTAGGTAATGAATCAGAAACTTCTCTGAAATCTTCCAAAGACAAAGAAATGCAATCTGAAATTACAAATCTAAAGAAGGTGAGTATGTTTTTCAGTTTAGAAGGTGAACTAAAATGTAATTAATGTTTGAAATTATGTTTTTAATCAACCATCTAATATGGGTTTTTTCATCTAGGAAAATAAGTTAATTAAATAACGCAGATTTTCGAAGAAAACTCTTCTTTTTCAGGCAGTCTTTGGTTGTCTCTCTTTTTCCATCGCGGTTACGGTTAACTCTGACGCTTATGGTATTTTTTTACCAAATCTTGCTAGATGTTAGGCAGGGACAAACCTCTGCAGTCATTGATGATGGAAGTCTAATTTTTCTCAATTTCTATTCTTTCTTTTAATTTTCTTTTTTGATAGTTGCTAGTTGCCCTGGAAACTGATGACTTTTAATGAATTCCAGTTCATGTTGTGTCCAGTTTCTGTGATGTGTCTATCTATCCCTGTCTTGTTGGAGCAATTTTTTATAGCTGCTTTATGTTCTTCTATTCAAGTTTCTAGTCTGCGACCTGTCTTACTTATGTAGGATAGTCCACAACTACATTTTACCTCGTAGACCACTTCTTGCATTTAATAACACTGATGATCTGCAGGGTGCCTTTCAACCTTTATTCTTTCCATCCTGGGACTCTTCCTATTCCTTTTCCTCCAACCAACATTCGGTTTCTCTCGTGACACTACCAAGTAATGATCAGAACCAACATACGCACCTCCCATCACACGATTGTCAACAACTAAGTGTTTCAGACGCTGATCATAGACAACACAATCTATCACACTCGTTTGACCAAGAGTACGATTTTCCCAAGTATATGTGTGGATATACTTGTGGTTTTAAAACATATTAGATACACACAAATCATTCTCAAAGCAGAGTTCAATTAATCTTTCACCATTATCATTCACACAAGGATCATTAAACTTACCTAGAACATTATCAGAAATTGCATTCTGCACATTTTACTCTAGCATTGAAATCCCTTGCTATTACAACTTTTTTTTAGACCAAACTGGCTCAAAACAGCTTTTAGCTCATTCCAGAAATCTTCCTTCGTATCAGAAATTTTGAAGTTACAAGGAGCATACATACTGTGTACACTACAACAATGACTATTTTCTGAAATTTCACTTTCAAACGAATCCAAAGAATTCTCTCACTTATGCAATTATAGTGAATCAAGTTGTTCTTCATCTTTTCTCTTAAAATCACACCTATGCCAGCCTGTCCTCTCACATTATCCAATACTCCAGACCACACACTCACCATTCCATTCACTTCTTCTATCCCAATTTTGTTCTTTTTGGTTTCACTGACACACAGCACATCCAATCTATACTTATTCATTTCTTCAATCACTTCGTTCATCTTGCCATTTATACCTCTAGTATTCCATACACCAATCCCCGCACGGGGATAACTGGCTTTCCAGTTATTTGGGGAGCGGCGCCCCCACGGCCCAAGCTGACCTTGTGACGGAACATCCTGCTTTTTCGTCTTGTACGATTATGTTACCGAAGAGACAGCTGTTCATCCAGCTGCTGGGGGATGGTGTCCTCACGGCCCGAGCCGACATGTACTATATGTGATGATTTTCACATTTTTTATGTTTTTTGTTTTTTCCCTTGACACGCACCTGCCTCAGTTGTAGGTTGCTGAGGTTGTGATTATGCGCCACCTCAGGTTTTTAGTTTCTCTTTTTCTTTCCTGTGTTCTCCATTTTATGCTCCCTTCTTTGGTTTCTCGAGCTAGTTTAGCTAGACCTACCTGCACGTTTGCCGTGTGCGGTGACCCGTAAGTTGAAAAAGAGGATGCTAGAGGCTGAGGTTTCTGGAGGACAGGGCGTTGTTGTCGCCAGTTACCAACACTCCTCTTTGCCCCCTGCTTCACCCCAAACGGGCAGCTAGGAACTAACCCACTCCTAGTCAATGAGGTCTGTGGCCGAGTGGAGCCCAGACCTCTAATGACTTGTCGTTTCGTACGGCAGGGTGAGTCTGGGGATAGGGTGGGCATGCCGAAGGGGTGTTCCCTAGGCATGGGAAAGTCTGGGTGTGCATGCCGAGCGCTTCTCTGCCCTATCACCTTGCTATATCTGCTTCCTGTCCCTAGAGCCGTGTCCTGCGTCCACTTGGGCTTGCGGACCTCCGGCTTTCCCTCGTTGGGCTCGATTGTGGGTGGGGAAGTCGGCGGGCAAATTATTAATTTTTTTCATGGATGAAAATAAAGTTTCCCACAAACCAAAAAGCAAAAGAGGTATGGAGGAAGGCTCATCCCCTTCCGCAAAAAAACATGTGCCTGATTGTTCGAATGCTCGTTTCTTTTTTGTGCACTCATTGGACCCTTCAAAGCCTTTGAGTGCCAAAAGTCCATTTTGGATAAATAAAGCACTTCAATCCATAGCAAGCTCTCCTAAGAGCGTAAAGAAGCCTCAGTCTGGAGATCTTCTGGTAGAAATGTCCACTGTGGCCTACTGTTCCACATTTATTAACACCACCATGCTGCTTGAGACCGGTCAAAATAACACCCCATGGATACCTAAATTCATCTCGAGGTGTTGTCTCCTCTCAGGACCTCATTGAATGTACTGATGATGAACTACTTGAAGAACTAAGGAGTCAACACGTTACAGGTGTGCGGCATATTCTCTTTAGGCGGAATGGGCAGTCTGTCCCATCCCGGAACATTACTTTAACATTTAATAGCCCTTCTCTGCCTACGTCCATCGAGGCAGGGGTATCTTCACCTTGAGATACGTCCGTACATCCCTAACCCTTTGAGATGTTTTAGGTGTCAGTCTTGTGGCCATTCTCAGCAGTCGTGCAGGAGCAATCCTAGGTGTGGACGCTGTGGTGCCACAGAACATCTTTTACCAGAATGTGTGGCCGAGGCCGAGTTTTGTGAGAACTGCAAGGGTTCACACGCAGCATCAGCCAAAGATTGTCCCAAGTGGAAGGAGGAGAAAGAGATCCAAAGGCTGAAAACGGTTGAAAATATTTCCTATCCTGAGGCCAGAAGGAGAGTTGTTCCTGCTTCTTCTGATCGGCGATCATATGCATCAGTGGTGGTTGCCAAATCTACAATCGGCATTCAAACCGACATTCAGATCCCCACTAAATGTCCCTACAAGCTGGACGATATCATCGCAGCTGGACTGGAGGCACTTCAGTCTCGAGCTAGGGGTCTGAAAGCGGCACCCACCACTTCGCCAAAGCATTCTCACCCCACCACCAGCAAGGGAACTCAGGCCACTTCTTCTGGCAAGAAAACCAGAGCCCAGGATAAGAAAAGCATTTCTTCTCCTCCAAAATCTCAACAAACGACTCAACGGAAAGCGCCTCCCGTTAAGACACTTGGGACAAAGCATGCTCCGATCTTGGCCCCTGGGCACACGCCTCCAGATCTGGAGGAACCCTCAGCAGAGGTGATGGAGCCTGACTTCGTTTGATCATTTCCATTTTCATCTCACTATTAACCATGGCTTCAATCATTCAGTGGAACTGTCGAGGCTTTCGGACGAGTTTTGATGACGTGAAACATCTGCTTTCGTTGTACTCTCCGGTGTGCCTTTGTCTACAAGAGACGAAACTTAAACCATCAGACCTGCTTTCAGTTCGAGGCTACAGTGCGTATCGGACAGATAATGCATCGGGAGACATCGCCTGTGGGGGAGTCGCTATTCTTGTCCCTCACAGTATTCCGGTGTCTTCCGTTGCGATATCCACAACTATGCAGGACGTGGCGGTTCGTATATCTGTGCCTGTGTCTCTTACTGTCTGCAGTGTCTATCTGCTGCCGGACGAGAACGTAAGCCTCTCTGTTCTGGAGAGCTTGGTTGATCAGCTGCCTTCACCCTTTCTTCTAATGGGTGACTTCAATGCCCATCATCATTTGTGGGATATTGTCAGCATCAGCACGAGAGGTCGTCGCATAGAGTTTCTTCTGTCCTCGGCCTCTTTGTGCCTCTTTAACACCGCTGCTGACACGTACTTCCATGAGCCGACAAGATCCTTCAGTGCGATTGATTTGACCTTGGGATCACCATCGATTATTGCTGATTGGTCGTGGTCAGTGTGTAATGACCTCCATGAGAACGACCATTTTCCAATTGTGCTCTCGCATCATGCGAACATGCCATCTTCTGCCTCCCGCCCACCTCGGTGGTGGATGGAGCATGCGACATGGGAGGTCTTCGCATCGTCAGCAGTGATATCTTCTGCAATGGTGACCCAAGAGTCAATCGACGCAGCTGTTCTTGAAGTCACAAATTGCATTCTTCAGGCAGCTGATCTTTCTATACCAAAAACATCTACGACACTCTCCAGAAGTCCGAAGCCTTGGTGGACCCCTGAATGCGCAGTGGCTAGGAGAGCTCAACATAAGGCCTGGTCTACGTTTCGGCATTATCTGACCGATGCTAATCTCGTTGCATTCAAACAAGCAAAATCCTATGCTCGGTTGGTGCGTTGACGTAGCAAGAGGGAGTCTTTGATCCAGTATGTTTCATCGTTCACTTCACGTGTCAGTTCGAAAAGTGTGTGGGACAAGATTCGTAAGATCCGGGTAACAACAGTTCTCACCAGATTTCTATTATCAAGAGTAACGGCTGCACTTATGCAGAAGTTGGGGAGATTGCTGATTGTTTGGGGAGGCGTTTGCCTCCGTGTCGAGTGACCTGGCGTATCCTTCCTCCTTTCTGAGGATTAAATCCACTGCGGAATGCCAGAGAATCTCCTTTGCGCCTTTTCATGACACTGGATATAACTCCCCCTTCAGCATGGTTGAACTCAGGGTGGCTCTGCATCGGTCCGGCGCTACATCTGTCAATCCTGATGGAATCAACTGTGACATGCTCCGTCATCTCTCGCAGTAGTCTCTCGAGAATCTGTTAATCCTTTTGCAATTGTATTTGGTCGGAGCACAGTTTCCCGAAATCTTGGCGAAAAGCATTTGTTCTGCCTTTTCTCAAACCTGGCAAGGATCCCAAGTCTCCCTCTAGTTATCGTCCAATTACTCTCACTAGCTGTCTGTGTAAAGTTCTCGAGCGCATGGTTAAATCCCGGTTAGTTAATTTTTTAGAATATCATCAAGTACTTTCACCATCACAAAGCGGCTTTCGCCGTCATCGTTTACCTCATGATCCTCTCCTGCACCATGAGACATCCGTGCACGAGGCGTTCGTGCGTAGACAGCACCTGGTTTCTGTATTTTTTGATATTGAGAAAACCTATGATCGAGCGTGGCGGCACAGTATTATCCGTGACTTCCATGCATGCGGGTTGCGAGGAAATCTTCCAACCTTCGTTGTAAATTTCCTTCGCAATCGGGTGTTTCAGGTGCGCCTGGGTACGACGCTGTCACCACCGTTCCATCAAGAACAAGGTGTTTCTCAAGGTTGCATTTTATCTGTCACATTGTTCATCCTCCGCATTAATTGTCTTCTCACAAATCTTCTTCCTGCGGTTTCGACTACTGTTTATGTCGATGACTTGCAGATCTTTTGCTCGTCATCAAGCATGAATTTTATTGAAAGGCAGTTGCAGTCTGCAATTAACCAGATCTTTATAGCGGCGAATAGCAATGGTTTCGTTCTTTCTCCCGACAAGCCAGCGTGTGTCCATTTCTGCCAGAGGTGTGGCCCCCATCCTGACCCAGAACTGTATTTAGACCGTGCAGCCGCACCAGTTTTGCCGGAGACCAAGTTCCTTGGACTGACCGTCGATCCTGCGCTTACGTTCCGTGAGCACGTTCGGCGACTCAAGATTTCCTGTCTGCGGGCTCTATCTATTCTTAAGATCCTTTCGAGAGTCTCGTGGGGCGCAGACAGGATGTCTGTTTCGAATGTACCATTCATTAATACGGTCAAAACTGGATTATCGTTGTATCGTGTATGGCTCTGCTCGTCGTTCCGTTCTCCGGCTTTTGGATACTATTCACCATCAAGCGCTGCGTCTTTGTACGGGAGCATTTCGAACATCTCCGATTTCTAGCCTTTATGCTGACGCGAACGAACCATCGCTTGAATTATGCCGTCTGCAGCTGTCTGTTCAATACTACTTGAAACTTCGATCTTTTCTAAACCATCCTTTATACGATGCAGTTTTTCATCCCCAGCTTGCTCGTTTATTTGAGAGCTGGCCCTCATGCATTCCAACCTTTGGTCTTCGTATGGCGGCCATAGCTCGTGATGTAGGGCTCGACTTGTCACTTGTTGGAGAGACCAGAGGCTTTGGGGATCCTCCATGGCACCCAGTTGGTGTCATGGTTGATACCACTTTTACATCTTTCGATAAATCCTCAACTCCTGCGTCAGTGTACCAGCAGCTCTTCGCTGAGCACCGTGCCCTCAATTCTGATTATACTCCCATTTTCACTGATGGCTCCAAGATGCATGGCGTCGTTGAATCCGCGGCTGTCTGTGTAGATGACGTTTCAGTAGCGCGGATCCCAGCTGAAGCCACGATGTTTTCGGCGGAGATGCATGCTGTGTGTCTTGCACTACTTCATGTTCAGTTGGGCTCTCATCAACGGGCTACGGTCTACACTGATTCTTTAAGTCTTGTACAGTCATTGTCATCGTGCGACTGTTGTTTGTGACCACCTCTTTCTTTTTAACGTACGAGGACTTCTTCGTTCTTTGCTCGAGGCCGGTGCCCAGATACAATTTTTTTGGATTCCCGGGCATAATGTTATCTCGGGTAACGAGTGTGCTGATGCGGCTGCTAGATCTGCTTCCTCTTTGGTCGTCACACCCTTGCCACTGTATCACCGGGATTTCCGCTTTATCGTTCGCGACCATATCAAGCGAACGTGGCAGGGTCTGTGGGACCAACAGGTGGAAAATAAGCTGCATCGTATTAAACCTAATCTTGAAGTCTGGAAATCCTCATATCGTGGGAACCGCAAGGAGGAAGTGGTGCTTGCGCGTCTCCGCATTGGGCATTGTCGTTTCACTCGCCGCTTTTTGCTGTGTGGCACACTGCGCCGATGTGTGAGACGTGCAGTTGCCGACTCACTGTCACTCATAGTTGTGTTCGTTTTCGTGATGTGCATTTTTATTTCTTTCATTCTAATTTGTTGACCGAGGACGCCGCTACACTGCAGCGGCTCCTCAATGACCACTGCAATACTGTTGCTGTCTTTTCATTTTTTAAAGAAATTGACTATTTTAAACGTATCTAGATTTTAGCCCCATCATCATTCTCATTTCTCAGTATATGTGCATCAGCTAGATTTTAATCATTGTACCATGTTTTTAATACTGTTTGTTTCATTGTCTTTTTTAGCCTTTCCATCTTTCTCATTTTTCAGTTTTACTGATCAGCCAGATTTTAAGTTTTATACCACGCTTTTAATACTGTTTGGTTGCTTTGTGTCTGGTGCTCTTTGGCCAAATTTGGCCCTTGCGCCAATAAAAATCCATTAACCAACCAACCATACACCAATCTTACACTCACTCGGCCGAGATCTCTTTCTGATTTGCCCTTTTCCAGGTCGATACCGTGGTGGACCATCCTTCTCTAGTGTGGTAGGCCCACCGTGTCCCACACTTAAGTCAGTTTTTGCATTTCTTTTTGTCTTTTTAATCAGTTAAGTACATCAGTGTGGGGGATTAGCCCACAGCTGACGATTCCAGTTGGTAATTCAACCTAAGGATTCTGGAATAAAACTCAGTGAGTTAGTCTTTTCGCCAATGCCACACAGAACTAGCTGGCACCTCTCCCAAGATTCACAGAGGCCCTTGTTACTGTTCTGTGTGCCATTGTTCTCACGGAGCTCCCTGAGGAGGCAAACCCATCTTTCACTAAGATCAACCATACTTCCCAAATACACAAACACTTTTATTTGGTCAGTCACTGTGCTAATTTAGACTTATCTTGTATTCTGTGCTAACAGTTCCTTTCTCAAAAACCATAGCTTTGGTTTTTCCTTTATTTATACTCAATTTGAATTTCATACAAACTTAGTACATTCGGGCCAGCATACTCTGCAACTCACTTTTGCTCTCTGCCAACATGACTGTGCCATCAGCATACAGCTGTCTGCACACATGGATATTACCAAGACATAAACCAGTTTTATCCATTTTAGCATCATGCATCCATCCATAAATATATTAAACAGCCATGGTGACATTAGGTACACAAGCTTGTTTAACTCCTGCTGCAATAGAAAACCATTTTAATACATCATTGACTCATACACAGAGTGAATGGTGTATCAAAAAGTAAAATGGATTCCTATGAAATGAAATCCATGATAACAATAATTCCGTTTTAAAGAAAATAAGATATTAAACCCCATCAAACATCCTGTTGAAATAATGTATTTTTAGTTTCTGTATAACAAACTTCCTTTTGCATGAATTTTTGTTCACATTGAAAAAAATAGTTTATTTCCAAGGAAAATTATCATTTAAAATAATAATTGCAACTTTAGCAAAAATGTAGAATTTGTATTTTCACATTGTTTTATTAAAAGGAACAAACACCCTCCCCAGGCAAGTCATGTCCTGCCTCCCATTGCACTAAAAATGGCTCAAGTAGTAGCTTGTAATGAACCTAAAAAAATTATTAGGCCTATTTTTAAATTTTGGTTGAATGACAGCTAATGCTAAGAAAAACATTTCTTTGCAGAATCTGGAAATTGAATTTAAAAATATATTTTTAACAAGACTGTGACATGTTTGTACATGTTTCTTCTTCAAAGCTTTCTTGTGAGTATTGTGATAGGCAAGAAGTGGCTCTAAAATGGCTGGAGAATTAAATAATGTAGGAAGTTAAACGTTAAGTTTTAGAATATTTTTAACTCTGCATTATAACTAACTTTTCAGGGTGTGTAAATGAATTTTTCGTGTAGGTGCGTTTTGTTTTTTAGATATTTATTTATCATGTATGCATTGATTCATTGATTCTCACGTAGGAAATTGCTGTGTTAAAGGCAGAGAATTCTGTTCTTAAAGCTAAGGTGAGAAGAGTTGATGATGAAAGCAGTCAAAAGACAAGACAGATAGAAAAGCTTCGTGCAGAATTGCAGGTAATTTTTCATTTCATAATTCAAGAATTCTTTTTGAAGCTAAAATGAATATTTTCCTTTCTCTTTGTTCTTTTTTTAAACTGATATCTGTGAAATTTAAGTAATGTAATTGTCATATTCACTACATAAAATTATGTTTTAAACACAGGTAAGACTGCAATGTTACACATAAGCAAAAAAAAAAAAAAAAAAAAAAAAAGGTGTCCGAGGTGTTCTTAATAATATTGTTATGATAGCCCATCATGCTATTATGATCTATGTCCAAAGCAAAACCCATATCTAGTTCAGAAATACTGGACTTCTTGACATTTGAAAGTTTGTATTAGTGCCTGATTATTATTACCATTCATCCAGTCCATGTAAATGCACATGTTATCATAAATTTGTTCCCTGAAATTCAGTGGTTAGTTCTTCCAAGCAGGACAATCTACTGTATTTGAATTATTACTGATGTATCAGATGCCTCCATTTACAGCAAACTTTGATGCGTAAATTGAGCCTTCTCATACATAACTCACAAACCTCCCACATTACTTTTTGTGTTTTATATGCATTATCTTTTCTTCTCTTGTAAACATTCCTGAATATTCAGTAAGCATCATAGTGAAAAATTTCATTCTTCAAAATTTGTGTTCAACACGTAAATAGTACACTTAGAAAAAGTGATACAGTATATATATATACACTGTTGAGCCATTATATTATGACCAACCCCAGCCTAAAGAAATGAGTGCGCCTGGAGACCGAACGGTGGCACAGGTGAAGTTCACAGAGCACTATATGTACCACCCGACAACCAGCTTTCGGTTAGTAGAGTGTTCAGAGTCAGAATGGGAAAAGCTGCCGATTTATCAGAGTTTGATAAAAGACAAATTGCGATGGCACTGTGCCTCAAAATCATGATCTCAGAAATGGTGCAGCTTGTGGGTTGTTCACATGCCGCTGTAGTGAGTACATACCAAAAGTGGTGCACAGATGGCCAAACGACGAACCGTTGTCCAGCTGTGTGTCGTTCACAGTTCATTGACCTTGCACGGGGATAACTGGTTTTCCAGTTATTTGGGGAGTAAGCGCCCCCACGGCCCGATCCCACCTTGTGACGGAATATCTTGGTAACTCATCTTGTTCGATAACATCACCGAAAGGACAGCTGTTTATCCAGCTGCTGGGAGATGGCGATCCCATGGCCCGAGCCGGCATGTGCTTTATGATGATTTTCTCATTTTTATGTTTTTAGTTGTTCTCTTGACACGCACCCACCTCAGTTGTAGGTTGCTGAAGTTGTGATTATGCGCCAGCTCTGGATTTTAGTTTCTCTTTTTCTTTCCTGTCTTCTCCATTTTATGTTCCCTTCTTTGTTTTTCCGAGCTGGTTAGCTAGACCTACCTGCATATTTGCCGTGTGCGGTGACCCACAAGGTGGAAAAGGGGATGCCGGAGGCTGAGGTTTCTGGAGGCCAGGGTGTTGTTGTCACCCGTTGCCAACACTGCTCTTTGCCCCCTGCTTCACCCTAAATGGGCGGCTAGGAACTCACCCACTCCTAGTCAATGAGGTCTGTGGCCGGGTGGAGTACAGACCTCTAACTGCTTGTCGTTTCGTACGACAGGGTGAGTCTGGGGATAGGGTGGGCATCCCAAAGGGGTGTTCCCCAGGCACAGGAAAGTCTGGGTGCACGCCGAGCGCATGTCTGCCCTATCAACTTGCTATATCCACTTCCTATCCCTAGAGCTGCGTCCTGCGTCCACTTGGGCTTGCGGACCTCCGGCTCTCCCTCGTTGGGCTCGATTGTGGGTGGGGAAGTCGGCGGACGAATTCTTAATTTTTCTCTATGGATGAAAATAAACTTTCCCAAGATCCTAAAGTCAAAAGACCTATTGAGGAAGGCTCAGGTCCTTCCGCCAAAAAACATGTTCCTGATTCTTCGAATGCTCGTTTCTTTTTTTGTGTACTCATTGGACCCTTCAAAGCCTTTGAGTGCAAAAAGTCCATTTTGGATTAATAAAGCACTTCAATCCATTGCAAGCTCTCCAAAGAGCATAAAGAAACTCCAGTCTGGAGATCTTCTAGTAGAGATGTCCACTGTGGCCTACAGTTCCACACTTCTTAACACCGCCACCATGCTGCCCCCGCACGGGGATAACTGGTTTTCCAGTTATTTGGGGAGCGGCGCCCCCACGGCCTGAGCTCACCTTGTGACGGTATACATTTTGTTGACTCTTGTTCGATAACATCACCGAAGGGACAGCTGTTCATCCAGCTGATGGGGGATGGCGTCCCCACGGCCCGAGCCGATTTTCTCTTATTGTTTTGCTTTTTTCGTCTTCAGTTCATATAATGGCATGTACCCGCCTCAGTTGTAGGCTGCTGAGGTTGTGATGAGGCGCCAGCTCCGGGTTTTGTTCCTCGTTCTCTTCCCTGTCTTTTCTCTTTTATGTTACATTTTCTGTTTTTCCGTAGGTGGTTAGCTTAGACCTACCTGCATGTTTGCCGTGTGCGGTGACCTGTACAGGTGGAAAAGGGGATGCTGGAGGCTGAGGTATCTGGGGGCCGGGTTGTAGTGTCTCCAGATGCCAACACTCCTCTTTGCCCTCTGCTTCACCCTAAACGGGAGGCTGGGAGCTAACCCACTCCTAGTCAGGAAGTCTGTGGCCGAGTGTCGTCCAGACTTCTAGCGGCTTGTCATTCGGTTCGGCTGGGTGAGTTTGGGGGTAGGGTGGGCATGCCAAAGGGGTGTTCTCCGGGCACGGGAAAGTCTGGGTGCACGCTGAGCGTGTGTCTGCCCTACCAACTTGCTATATCCGCTGACTATCCCTAGAGCCGTGTCCTGCGTCCTCTTGGGCTTGCGGACCTACGGCTCTCCCTCGTTGGGCTTGGTAGTGGGTGGGGAAGTCGGCGGATGAATCTTCTCTCTTCTTTATGGGTTCCAAAGACACTTCCCATGGTGCGACACCAAAGCGTCCAATGGAGGATGGGACCATCCCTTCCACAAAGAAACTTGTCTCTGACACTTGCCATGCTCTGTTTCTCTTAATTCATTCTATCGATCCTTTACAACCTTTGAGTGCAAAGAGCCCTTTCTGGATCAATAAGGCTCTTCAGGCCGTTGCTGGCTCTCCGCGCAATGTCAAGAAGCTTCCTTCAGGGGATCTTCTTGTCAAAACCTCTCATTCCAGACATAGCACCACTCTGCTTACCACGACCGCACTGTTGGGTATTCCGGTGCAAGTGACCTCGCATGGCTACTTGAATTCCTCTCGCGGCGTGGTCATCTCCAGCGACTTAATTGACTGCAGCGATGAGGAGCTACTTGCCGAACTAGGGGAACAACATGTCACTGGGGTTTGCCAGATTCTGTTTCGGCGAGATGGGAAACTTGTTCCATCTCGCAATATCATCTTAACCTTTGACTCCCCAACCCTGCTGACTTCCATCAAGGTAGGGTACTTACATCTTGACGTTCGACCCTATATACCCAATCCCCTCAGGTGCTTCAAGTGCCAGTGTTACGGACACTCCCAGCAGTCGTGTCGTAATGTGGCTAAGTGTGGTCGCTGTGGTTCTGCGGATCATCTTTTGCTGGAATGTTCGGCAGCTTCTGAACACTGCACTAACTGTGATGGTGCGCACTCTGCAGCTTCTAAGCAATGTCCCAAGTGGGTAGAGGAGCAGGCGATTCAACGTCTAAAGACCATTGAGCATCTCTCCTATCCAGAGACCAGACGGCGGATCGCCCCTGGGCCACCAGGTCGACGTTCGTATGCCTCAGTGGTGGTCCAGAAGGCTACTGTTGCTGTCCAGACTGAGGTTCACATCCCAGCGCGGTGTCCGTACGATTTCGAGGACATCGTTGCTGCTGGATTGGAGACACTTCAGTCTCGCCATCTTGACTCCAAGGCGACATCCACCCCGTTGCCGAAATGCTCCTCTGCCAGCACTGGGACCCAGGTTCAGGGCAAATCGAAGCTGAAACCCGATCCGGTGAAACCAGGCACATCCTCACCGAAACACAGCTCTAACACTCAGAGTCGGGCAAAAGCCAAAAAAAAAAAAAAAAAACACACGGGGAGTAAGCACAACCCTATCTTACCCCCTGACCCTGCAGACGGCCTGGAGCTCATGGATTCTGAGACGTATTATGAGGCGTCTTAGTCGTCTCTGCATTTTCTTTCCTTTTTTTTTTTTTTTCGCATTATGGCTTCCATCATTCAGTGGAATTGCCGAGGTCTGCGACGCCACCTTGATGATCTGAAAGGCTTACTGTCTTCGCATACACCTGTGTGCGTGTGTCTCCAGGAGACGAAGATTCGCACGGCGGACACTCTTTCGCTGCGTCGATACTCTATTTTTCGTAAAGATCACCAGGACGGCGTTATCGCCTGCGGAGGAGTGGCCGTCGTTGTTCCTCATGGTGTCCCTGTCACTGCGGTTGCCCTTCGGACGACTTTGCAGGCGGTGGCAGTGCGACTATCTGTGAACACTCTGCTCACGGTGTGTTCCATCTACATACCACCTACTGAAGCTGTAAGCCTTTCGGATCTGGAAGATTTAGTTGACCAGCTGCCGCCTCCTTTCTTCATCTTAGGAGATTTCAATGCACACAGTCCGTTGTGGGGTTCTGCCACTCGTGACTCCAGGGGCCATGTTGTTGAGTCCCTTCTCTCCAACACGTCCCTCTCTCTCCACAACACCGGGGCAGTCACTTACTTTCATGAACCCACCCGCTCGTACTCAGCCATTGATCTGTCCTTGAGTTCGCCATCCTTCTATCCTGACTGGTCCTGGAGCGTGTCTGATGATCCTCTTGGCAGTGATCACTTTCCCATCTTTCTCCGTCTAGCAGGTGACGGGTACCGTCATCCTACTCGCCCTGCTAGATGGGCTATCGATTGCGCCAAGTGGGACTCATTCACGGCTTCAGCGACCATTACTCCAGACATGGTGACCTCGGGTACGATCGATGAAGCTGTTGCGGCGGTTACGGATTGTATTGTGCTAGCGGCAGACTTTACCATCCCTAAGTCTTCGACTAAACTTCCACGTTGTCCGCGACCTTGGTGGAATTCCACTTGCAAGGCAGCTCGTCAGGCCCAACATCGGGCTTGGGGTAGGTTTCGTCGGTACCCCACCGACGCGAACCTACTTGCTTTCAAGAGAGCCAAATCTTACGCGCGTTTGGTACGTCGTCGTAGCCAACGGGAATCTTGGATACGATACGTATCCGGGATTACCACCACTACCAGCTCTAAGATCGTTTGGGACAGGATCCGCAAGATTCGGGGTAAGTACCCTTCTGGGGAAATCTCCATTCTTGAGAGTGGTGGAGGAACGGTTGCTGATGCTCAGGGTATTGCTGACTGTCTGGGCGCCGCATTTCCTTCGGTGTCCAGCAGCTGCAATTACGCTGCTTCGTTCCGTCAGGTACAGCCGCGGCTTGAACGGTCCAAGGTTTCCTTTGGACCGTTTTCCGCTGCCGATTATAACAGCCCGCTGACTGCCGTCGAACTGAAGATTGCCCTGAATCGGTCCGGCCGAACATCTGTCGGACCGGACAACATCCATTATGAAATGCTGAAGCACCTTTCTCCGTCCTCTCTTGAATGTCTGCTGGTCCTGTTTAACAGGATCTGGCACGAGCGTGACTTTCCCGAATCTTGGCGCACTGCCATTGTCATTCCTGTTCTCAAACCTGGTAAAGATCCCGCTAACCCATTGAACTACCGACCAATTGCTATGACGAGCTGCCTCTGCAAAGTTCTAGAGCGCATCATCAATTTTCGTTTCGTTTTTATTTGGAATCACGTCACATTCTTTCACCTCATCAGAGTGGATTTCGGAAATTCCGATCCACCTCAGATCATCATCTACGCCTTGAGACATCTGTCAGAGAGGCGTTTGTCTGGCGTCAGCACATGGTCTCCGTGTTCTTCGATATGGAGAAAGCTTACGACCGCACCTGGAGATACGGCATTTTCCGTGATCTGCACGAGTGCGGATTGCGGGGAAACCTACCATCTTTCATCGCCGGATTTCTCCAGGACCGGAGTTTCCGTGTGCGCGTCGGGTCGACCCTCTCTGCGTTATACCCACAAGAGCAGGGTGTCCCTCAAGGCTCCATTCTTTCTGTGTCATTGTTCATCCTTCGTGTTAATCATCTTTTCACCCTCCTTCCTCCGACGGTCCGTGGCACCATGTACGTGGATGATCTGCAGATCTCTTGCGCATCTGTCAACATGCGCACTATTGAGCGGCAGCTGCAGACGGCCATTAATAAGATCTCTACCTGGGCCTCCCACAATGGATTTGGCTTCTCGACCCAGAAGACCGTTTGCGTGCATTTTTGCCGCAAACGGGGCCTTCACCAGACCCCAGCCTCCGTCTGGGGTGTTCTACCATCCCTGTAGTGTCAGAAGTCAAGTTCCTTGGGCTAACATTTGACCGAGCACTCACCTTCCGACCTCACATCCAGTCTTTGAAGGTGAAGTGCACGATGTCATTGAGTATCCTGAAGGTCCTCTCTCGAACATCTTGGGGGGCTGACAGGTGCTCAATGCTTCGCATTTACCATTCTCTGATTCGGTCAAAGTTAGACTTCGGTTGCATAACGTACGGTTCGGCACGTCCTTCCGTGTTGCGGCCTCTGGATCCTGTCCATCACCAGGCTCTGCGGCTATGCACTGGTGCTTTCCATACCTCTCCCGTGCATAGCCTGTATGTCGAGGCCCATGAACCGCCGTTGTGCATCCGACGTAAGCAGCTGTCTCTTCAATTCTTCACCAAATTGAAGTCTCTTCCTGATCATCCACTGCATGGTTCTATTTTCCAACCGCAATGTGTCCGCCTATTCTCACACCGGCCTTCCTGTGTTCCGACGTTTGGGATTCGGTTGTCGAACTTGGTGCGCGATGCTGGTCTAGACCTGTCAAGGATTGGTTTGACCCGGTTCTACAATGAACCGCCTTGGCAGCCGGTTCAAGCTACGGCTAACCTTTCCCTTTGTGTGTGGCCAAAGTCTTCCACTCCTGCTCTGGTGTACCAGCAGCTCTTTGCCGAGAAACAGTCTCTCTTCCCGGATTTCGTGCCTGTATTTACTGACGGGTCGAAATCCGGTGAGGTTGTTGGATCCGCTTTCGTGTGTGGCGATGCCTCCCATGCTGAGAGGCTTCCGCCGGAATCCACTGTCTTTTCGGCAGAGATGCGTGCGGTACACCTCGCTTTGTGTCACGTGCAGTCTAGATCTCATCGTCGTGCTATGATTTGCTCTGATTCCCAGTCCGTCATCCAGGTCCTATCTTCTCCAGAGGACACGGACTCACCGGTCACCCGTGATGTCCGTCGTCTTCTTGGAACTTTGGAAGGTGCTGGATTCCTGGTCCGATTCTGTTGGGTTCCTGGCCATGTTGGGATCCGGGGTAACGAGCTGGCAGATTTCTCTGCCAGGTCTGTTTCCTCCATGTCGCCAGCTCGGCTGCCACTGTCTTTCCAAGATTATCGGCCGTTGATCCGGAAATTTGTTATGGATGAGTGGCAGTCCCTGTGGTCTCAGCAGGGCAGCAATAAACTCTATGCCATCAAACCACAGATCGGACTTTGGATGTCTAGTTTGCGGAAGAACCGTCATGAGGAAGTTGTTCTTGCACGTCTCCGCATTGGGCACTGTCGTTTTACTCACCGCTTTTTGCTGTGTGGCGAGAGTGTCGCGGTGTGTGAGACGTGCGACTGTCGTCTCACTGTCCTTCATGTTTTGTGTACTTGTGTTCGGTTTTGTGATCATCGTTTTCGTCATTTTCACTCTCATCTGTTGGACGAAGGAGCAGCTACGCTGCTAACCATTATTGGCGAAGCCTGCGACATGAAAGCAGTGTTTTCGTTTTTACATGATATTGACTTTTTTAAACTTATCTAGATTTTAACTTGTTCACTATCATATTTCATTTTTACCACATCAGCTTGTTTTTAACCTTGTGTACGTTTTTATTGCTTTAGTTTTGTTTTGATGTCTTTTGTTTGGCGCTCTTTGGCCAACCATGGCCCTTGCGCCATTAAAATCAATTAACCAACCAACCAACCACCATGCTGCTCGAGACTCCTGTCAAAATAACCCCACATGGATACCTAAATACATCTCGAGGTGTTGTCTCCTCTCGGGACCTCATTGAGTGTACCGAGGAAGAACTTATTGAAGAATTGAAGAGTCAACACGTTACCGGTGTGCGGCATATTCTTTTCAGGTGGAATGGGCAGTCCGTCCCATCTCGCAACATCATTTTGACATTTGGCAGCTTTTCCCTGCCTACGTCCATCAAGGCAGGGTTTCTTCACCTCGAGGTACGACTGTACATCCCTAACCCTTTGAGATGTTTTAGGTGTCAGTCTTACGGCCATTCTCAGCAGTCATGCAGGACCACTCCTAGGTGTGGACGCTGGGTTGCCACAGACCATCATTTACCGGAATGTGTGGCCGAGGCAGAGTTTTGTGTGAATTGCAAGGGTTCACTCGCAGCATCAGCCAAAGATTGTTCCAAGTGGAAGGAGGAGAAGGAAATTCAATGGCTAAAGGCTGTGGAGAATATTTCCTATCCTGAGGCCAGAAGAAGAGTTGTTCCTGTTTCTTCTGATCGGCGATCATATGCATCAGTGGTGATTGCCAAATCTATGGTTGCGATTCAAACTGACATTCAGATCCCCCTAAATGTCCCTACAAGCTGGACGATATCATCACAGCTGGGCTGGAGGCACTTCATCTCGAGCTAGGGGTCTGAAAGTGGCACCCACCACTTCGTCGAAGCATACTCACCCTACCATCAGGAAGGGAACTCAGCCCACTTCTTCTTGCAAAAACACCAAAGCCAAGGACCAGAAACGCGTTTCTTCTCCTTAAATATCTCAGCAAACTACTCAACGGTGAGCACATCCTGTTAAGACACTTGGGACAAAGCATGCTCCCATCTTGGCCCCTGGTGACACGCCCCCAAATCTGGGGGACCACTCGTCAGAAGAGATGGAGGCTGATTTTGTTTGAGCATTTTCTTTCTCATCTCACTTTTAACCATGGCTTCAATCGTTCAGTGGAACTGTCGAGGTTTTCGGACGAGTTTTGATGACGTGAAACATCTGCTTTCGTTGTACTCTCTGGTGTGCCTTTGTCTACAGGAGACAAAACTTAAACCATCAGACCTGTTTTCAGTTCGAGGCTTCAGTGCATTTCGGACAGATAACATATCGGGAGATATTTCCTGTGGGGGAGTTGCTATTTTTGTCCCTCACAGGGTTCCGGTCTCTTCCGTTGCGGTATCCACAACTGTGCAGGCTGTGGCGGTTCGTATTTCTGTGCCTGTGCCTCTTACTGTCTGCAGTGTCTATCTGCTGCCGGATGAGGACGTGAGCTTCTCTGTTCTGGAGAGCTTGGCTGATCAGCTGCCTTCACCATTTCTTCTACTGGGTGACTTCAATGCCCATCATCTTTTGTGGGGTACTGTCAGCATCAGCGCGAGAGGTCGTCGCATAGAGTCGCTTCTGTTCTCGGCCTCTTTGTGCCTTTTTTAATACCGGTGCTGACATGTACTTCCATGAGCCAACAAGATCTGTCAGTGTGATCGATTTGACCATGGGATCACCATCGATTATTGCTGATTGGTCGTGGACGGTGTGTAACGACATCCACGGGAGCGACCATTTTCCAGTTGTGCTATCGCATCATGTGAGCATGTTATCTTCTGCCTCCCACCCTCCTCGATGGAGGATGGATCGTGCCAGATGGGAGGTCTTCACATCGTCTGTAGTGTTATCTACTGCCATGGTGACCCAAGAGACAATCGACGCAGCTGTTCTTGATGTCACAAATTGCCTAATTCAGGCGGCTGATCTTTCTATACCAAAAACATCTACGACACTCCCCAGAAGTCCGACGCCTTGGTGGACCCCTGAATGCGCAGCAGCTAGGAGAGCTCAACATAAGGCTTGGTCTACGTTTCGGCGTTATCCAACTGATGCCAATCTCATTGCATTTAAACGAGCAAAATCCTATGCTCGGTTGGTGCATCGATGTGGCAAGAGGAAGTCTTGAATTCATTATGTTTCATCTCTCACTTCACGTGCCAGTTTGAAAAGTGTGTATGACAAAATTCGTAAGATCCGGGGTAACTACAGTTCTCACCAGATTTCTATTTTCAAGAGTAACGGCTGCACATATGTAGAAGTTGGGGAGATTGCGAATTGTTCGGGGGAGGCATATGCCTGCGTGTCAAGTGATCTGGCATATCCTTCTTCTCTTCAAAGAATTAAAATAAAATCCACTGCGGAACTCCAGAGAATCTTCTTTGCGCCGTTTCACGACACTGGATATAACTCCCCCTTCAGCATGGTTAAACTCAGGGTGGCTCTGCATCGGTCCGGCGCTACATCTGTCAGTCCCGATGGCATCCACTATGACATGCTCCGTCATCTCTCGCAGTCGTCTCTCGAGAATCTTTTAATCTTGTACAATTGCATTTGGTTGGAGCAGTTTCCCGGAATCTTGGCGAAAAGCTTTTGCTCTGCCTTTTCCCAAACCTGGCAAGGATCCCTCTAGTTATTGTCCAATTGCTCTCACTAGCTGTCTGTGTAAAGTTCTCGAGCACATGGTTAATTCCCGGTTAATTCATTTTTTAGAACGAAATCATGTACTTTCACCATCACAAAGCGGCTTTCGCCATCATAGTTCACCTCACAATTATCTCCTGCACCTTGAGACATCTGTGCGCGAGGCGTTCGTGCATAGGCAGCACCTGGTTTCTGTTTTCTTTGATATTGAAAAAGCCTATGATCAAGCGTGGCGGCACGGTATTATCCTTGACCTCCACGCATACGGGTTGACTTTCATTGTAAATTTTCTTTGCAATAAGGTGTTCCAGGTGTGCCTTGGTACGATGCTCTCGGCATCGTTCCATCAAGAACAAGGTGTTCCTCAAGGTTGCATTTTATCTGTCACATTGTTCATCCTCCGCATTAATTGTCTTCTCACAAATCTTTCCCTGCGGTTTCGGCTACTGTTTATGTCGATGACTTGCAGATCTTTTGCTCGTCATCAAGCTTGAATTTTATTGAAAGGCAGTTGCAGTCTGCAATTAACCAGATCTTTATAGCGGCGAATAACAATGGCTTCGTTCTATCTCCCGACAAGACAGCGTGTGTCCATTTCTGCCAGAGGTGTGGCCTCCATCCTGAACCCGAGCTGTATTTAGACTGTGCAGCCATACCAGTTTTGTCCAAGACCAAGTTCCCTGGATTGACCGTTGACCGTGAGCTTACATTCTGTGCGCACGTCCAGCGGCTAAAGACTTCCTGTCTGCGGGCTCTAGCTATTCTTAAGATCCTTTTGAGAGTCTCGCGGGGTGCAGACAGGGTGTCTTTGTTTCACATTTACCATTCATTAATACGGTTTAAACTGAATTATGGTTGTATCGTGTATGGCTCTGCACGTCTTTCCGTTCCCCGGCCTTTAGATACTATTCACCATCAAGCGCTGCGTCTTTGCACAGGAGCATTTCGAACATCTCCGATTCCCAGCCTTTATGCTGACATGAACGAACCATCTCTTGAATTACGCCCTCTGCTGCTGTCTGTTCAATTTTACTTGAAACTTGGATCTCTTCCAGACCATACTTTGTACGATGCAGTTTTCCATCCCCAGCATGCTTGTTTATTTGAGAACTGGCCTGTTCCAACCTTCGGTCTTCGTATTGCGGCCGTAGCTTGTGATGCGGGGCTCGACTTGTCACTTGTTGGAGAGACCAGAGGCTTTGGGTATCCTCCATGGCACCCACTTGGTGTCATGTTTGATACCATCTTTATATCTTTCGATAAATTCTCAATCCCTGCGTCAGTGTACCAGCAACTCTTCGCTGAGCACCGTTTCCTCAATTCAGAATACACTCCCATTTTCACTGATAGCTCCAAGCTCCAAGATGCATGGAGTTGTTGGATCCTCATTTGTTTGTGTTGATGACGTCTCTGTAGTGCAGATCCCAAATGAAGGCACTGTGTTTTCGGCGGAGATGCATGCTGTCTATCTTGCCCTTTGTCATCTACAGTCGAGCACTCATCATCGAGCTATCATTTATTTGGATTCTTTGAGTGTACTGCAAGCGCTCTCTTCTGCTGTTATATCTGACCATCCTTTCCTTTTTGGCATGAGGCGGTTACTGCGTACCTTGCTTCAGGCCGGTTTCCAGATAACATTTTGCTGGATTCCCGGACATGTTGGAATTTCGGGTAACGAGTGTGCTGATGCGGCTGCTAGATCTGCTTCCCCTTTGGTCATTACACCCTTGCACTGTGCCACCGGGATTTCCGCTCTCTCGTTCACTATCATATCAAGCAAACGGGGCAGGGTCTGTGGGGCCAACAGGTGGAAAATAAATTGCTTCGTATTAAACCTATTCTTGGAATCTGAAAATCCTCATTTTGTCGGAACTGTAGGGAGGAAATTGTGCTTGCACGTCTCTGCATTGGGCATTGTCGTTTCACTCACCATTTTTTGCTGTGTGGCGACGCTGCACCAATGTGTGAGACATGCAATTGCTGATTCACAGTCACTCATCTTCTGTGTAGCTGTGTTAGTTTTCGTGATGAGCGTTTTCACTTCTTTCATTCTCATTTGTTGACTGAGGGCGCTTCAGCGGCTCCTGGATGACCACTGTGATACTGTCGCTGTCTTTTCATTTTTAAAACAAATTCACTTTTTTAAACGTATCTAGGCCGCCCCGGTGGCGCAGTTGTCTAAGCGATGGCCTCTGATCATTCATCTGAAAGGGGTCCGGATCCCGGTGAGGCATAGATGTTGTGTTTGTCTTACGGCACTGGCTCTCTCCCTTCCCTGGAACCAGTGACCCTAAATTAGGGACGGGCGACTGCTTATAGCCCATTGAGTTGCTCACGGTGGTCGTTAAACCTTCAATAAAAAAAAAAAAAAAAACCTATCTAGATTTTAGCTCTTCCATCATTCTCATTTTTCACTTTTACTGAATCAGCCAGATTTTAAGCTTTATACCACGTTTTTAATACTGTTTGCTTGTCTTGTGTCTTGTGCTCTTTGGCCAAACATGGCCCTTGCATCATAAAAATTAACCAACCACAGTTCATTGATGCCAGAAGGGGAGCGGAGACTGTCACGCATTATTCACAGTGACCGCAGGGCCACAGTGCAACAAACCACCTACAGCTACAACAGTGGTGATCAGGGCAATGTGTCATATCACTCAGTTCATTGCAGCCTTCTGCTCGTGGACCTGCGTAGCCGAAGACCCAGCCGGGTTCCCAGGCTTACTGCATGTCATCGCGAACAACGCATGAAATGGGCCCAAGATCTTCAAGATTGGACCATGGATGACTGGAAGATAATAGCCTGGTCTGATGAATCAAGATTCCTGGTGCATCATGTAGACAGCCGAGCGCGGGTAAGCCGATTACCAATGGAAGCTATTGCACCTGGATGCACTGTTGGGAAGAAACAGGCCGGCAGCGACAGTGTTATGCTGTGGGCGATGTTTTCTTGGGACACTTGAGGTCCTGTTATCCCAATAGCACAATCTCTGACAGCTATCAGGTATCTGAACATCGTTGCAGACCAAGTTAACCCATTCATGGCAACTGTGTTCCCTGCTGGTGACGGCCATTACCAGCAGGATAATGCACCATGCCACACTGCCAGAATCATCAAAGAGTGGTTTTGAGGAACATGCTGGTGACTTTCTGTTAATGCTCTGGCCTCCAAATTCATCTGACATGAACTCAATCGAACATTTGTGGTTCAACTTAGAAAAGCGGGCTCGTACTAAATCACCACCACCCTGAAATGTATGGGAACTGGAGGACCTGCTGTTGACATTATGGTACCAGATACCCCAGGATACCTATCGCCAACTCATCAAATCGATGCCTTGCCGAGTGGCTGCTATTTTGAGGGCTAAAGAGGGTCCTATGCTTATTAGGTAGGTGGTCATAATGTAATGGCTTATCAGTGCATTCACTCGAAAAGTTGAGTTCAAAGCACGCTATTTCAAAATATAATAAATGGTCTAATGCTATTTTGAATAGGTTCCGTAAAATAACTTTTTGCATGTTGCTATCCTTGGCGACCAATGCATCTCACCCTTACTCACTAATTAGTATATGTTATGAACAATTATAACCTTAAAATAATCAAGCCAAACATAAAATCGTAAAATTGTGATATACCTTACAGTTGAAGCTTCCCAAAACATGGTCTAGTTGATAATAATCCATTCTGGTTATTTTCATTCAGGTTTTGTGTCATAAATTAGATGAATCCTGTTGTGGTATGCATTGAAGAAATGTGTATTCACTTAAACATAGTTAAAAGTAAATCTGAATGAAGTGTTTACAAGACTGAATGGCAAGAGGATTATGAATGGCAATTAAACTATGAAATGAAGAAATGTGTATTCACTTAAACATAGTTAAAAGTAAATCTGAATGAAGTATTTACAAGACTGAATGGCAATTAAACTATGAAATAACCTAGAATAACGCAAGCAGAAACAAGTAATGTCTGAAGTAAAAGGCATGATGATCAACTAAAGAATAAGGGATGGGTAGATGTCAATTACGAAAGAGAATATGTACTACGAACCAGAGTTAAATAGCAAGTACCAACACAGAAGAAACAACAAATAAACGTTAAAATATCAATGAAAGAAACGTCATAGTCAACAACTTAAAAAAAAAAAAAAAAAATTCACTGTGCTAACCTCAAGAGTCGCTCAACAGGTAAAACTTCAAAGACGACTGACGATGTTATACTCAATAGCAATGGCGTTAAAAACATAATGGAATAAAATACATTACTATGAAAGTGAAATAAAATATATTAATAAAAACATTAAAAAATCCCATGAGTGAAACGCAATAGTCACTAAACGTAGTAGGACACTATAGTTGACATGTCCTATGCATTTTGGCAACGTATGGTTGCCATCTTCAAGGAACTATGTTCTCTGTTTTCCTGGCAATCGCTGAGATACTGCCACATAACATGCCTCTGTTATCTGATCAAATGTCGATACCGACGCATCATCACTTCGTTCTGTTGCCACTCCCAGAAGTGAAATTCTTTGGTGTACTTTCTTTTTTCGTTTTTCTTCAATCAAAATTTTCCAAGGCATAGTAATTATTCTTCTGTTAATGTTGCAGTTGTTGTCCTTGATTTTTTTTATTATAATCGATTCTGCGTAACATATAGCTTTTTCAGTTGACTGTTTACATATTATATCTAGATCCTCAAATATTGGGGTTTCTTTATTTTTTAGACGGTACTGGATTGCCAAAATGCATAGGGCGTGTCAACTATAATGTCCTACTACGTTTGGTGACTATTGCATTACACTCATGGGATTTTTTAATGTTTTTATATTTTATTTCACTTTTGTAGTAATGTATTTCATTCCATTACGTTTCTAACGCCATTGCTATATTTGAGTATAACATTGTCAGTCTTCGAAGTTTTACCTGTTGAGCGACCCTTGAGGTTAGCATGATGAGATTTTTTTTTTTTAAGTTGTTGACTATGACATTTCTTTCACTGATATTTTAACATTTATTTGTTCCATTTCTTTTGTGTTGGTACTTGCTATTTAACTCCGGTTCATAGAGTATATATTCTCTTTCATGATTGACATCTACCCATCCTTTATTCCTCATTCATTCTTTTTATGCCCTTTACTCAAGACATTATTACAGTTTCTGCTTGCATTATTCTAGGTTATTTCATAGTTTAATTTGCTATTCACAGTCGTCTTGCTGTTCAGTCTTGTAAATACTTCATCGGGATTCTTTTAACTACGTTTAAGTGAATAAACATTTCTTAAATGCATACTACAACAGGATTCATCTAATTGTATAGCATAAGTCATGGATGAAAATCACCAGAATGGATTATCAACTAGACCATGTTTTGGGAAGATTCAACTGTAAGGTATGTCACAGTATTATAGTTCTATGTTTGACTTGATTATTTTAAGGTTATAATTGTTCATAACATATGCTAATTAGTGAGTGAGGGTGAGATGTGTTGGCTGCCAAGGATAACAGCATGCAAAAAGTGATTACCCTCAATAATGATTTAAATGAATTTGAAAATAGATAATGAGATGAAATAAATGAATTCAAGAATGACATTGCCAGAGTAGCAGAATGTAGATGTACACGCGTACGTCATACGCGGATAGTTTCCAAATTATTAGCAGATTTTGCAGATAGTTTTTGCTTGTAGATTAAAAATAAAATAAAATGTTATTTACAGCAATTAAAACACTTTCTCAATATATTAATCTTTACTCAGATTAATATATTTAATTCTATTTTAACTTGAAGAACTTTCAATTTTTTTCACATCTTCTGAGTTCTTTTGTTTTTACAGACATTTCTGGCCTCTAGATTATATCAAAGCCTATTCTCAATGTATAAGAACTGTATCAAAAGTTTCATTTACACAGAAATAATTTAAACTTTGCCAGGTTCCTCTTGCATTTTCCAGTAATTAAATTAAAATTTTTTCCTTATGTATTTTGTAAGTATTTTTTAATTAAGTTGTTGAAAATGCTATTTATAAATTTTGAAGGCTCATTAATGGAACTGTTTTCTGGATATAAAAACTTTCTTTAATTAGTCTCTTGTTTTTATGAGGTTCGTAGTCCAATATTTTAATATTTTGCCCTAAAGGTTCATTTCACACACATTGCTGCACATTCAGTTGTAAAGTACTTATTATGTCCTCACTGAAATCTGTAATGTTCTAATATTTATTTATTTTATTAATTTTTCTTTATTCTATTGTTATCGTGTGATTTGTGGGTTTGCAGAAAGTTTTCTGTTTCAGTGGTTGTGTGCACAGATACATTTTATTTTTATACAACTCTGGACACTGCATGTACAGTTTAAAAATATTTCAACTTCTTGAAGTATTAAGATTCAGTCCTATTGTATGCTGCCCATGCTAGTGCTGAAGGTTTAATGTGATTCTTACTTTTGATCAATTGTTTTCACATGTGATTGTTTCCCCTTACAGTTTTCATATTGCTGAATTTTGAGCATTCTTTTTATAATTGCAACAGTTGTTCAAAAGTTTCAATTCAATCACAGTATTTCTTCTTGAAATTTGCTTGAGTCACTGGAATTCATTAGCTTTTATTAGAATTGAGACCAGGAACATTCAATAATAAAAAGAAGTTTGAATGCTAAGAACCAACAATATGAGTTATTTCAAACTTCAGGAATTGAGTAGTTATAGGTAAAAATAAAGTTTAAAAAAATGTGGAAATATTAAAATACGAATTAAAAACAACGAACCATGATGATTTCTCTTCTGCTGTCTCTTTGTTTTTAAAAAACAACGGGGGTCCAGAAGAGAAATGCAGCGATTTTATGAATCATGAAAGCCCAAAACTAGCTGAATTTAAATTTGGATTCTAAATTTAAATCCTTCTTCTTCAGCCAAAGTTCAACATTGATAATTCTTGGAATTTCTTAAAAATTTTTTTATCTAACTTGGTCAATGTGTACTTTTTTTTTTTTTTTTATTTTGGAAATAAAGGTTAAAGGTGACAGTAAATTCATTCAATTCTGTATGGCAGTAAATTCAGATTGTGGAAGCATTCCTAAGACAGGGTTATTTTGGTGCAGACACATTGCTTAGTGATCATGTTGCCATTAATTTTTCACTTGCAGAAAATGTACTGTTCAAGTCATGTGAATATAGTATTTAAAAATTTTGGATGTTTGAATATTGATGTATGTTCTTTTCTTTCGAACAACATTATGTTATTGCTCAAACATTATTGTTATACACGTTTAAGTGATGATGTTATTTGGTACTGGATGCTTTCATATAATTACTGTATAATTGAATAATATAGTACAATTATCTAAATAATTAACTCATGATAATGTTTTAGGTTGTCATTTTTATTCGTGCTCTTGGTTTATGCTTTCAGAATTTTTTTTATCCAACTACCTGACTTATCCGATCCAGTGCGTAAACTGTATCCTTTGTTGATTTAGACAAGCTACGTTCGGAAATTATTGATTTATCATTCACTTCTATTTGATCCACAGTTCAAGTATATCGTTGAACGTTCATGTCAGAATGTATATAAGAAGAAAAAAAATTATAATAGTAGAAACCAAAAGCTTCGACATGAACGTTCAACGAAATATTTGAACTTTGGATAAAAAAGTGAATGATAAATCAATAATTTCTGAACGTAGCTTGTATAAATCAACAAAGGAAGCCGTTTACGCAAAGGATCGGATAAGTCAGAATGCAGTCATCAAGGAATGATGTTTAAATGCCGGATCGATGCCGGATCGAATGACAAAGACAATTGGACTTTATTAAAAATAAAAATAAAATAAATTATAATAGAAGAAACCAAATGTTTCGACAAGAACGTTCAGCGATATACTTGAACTGTGGATCAAATAGAAGTGAATGATAAATCAATAATTTCCGAACGTAGCTTGTCTAAATCAACAAAGGATACAGTTTACGCACCAGATCGGATAAGTCAGGTAGTTGGTTAAAAAAAAAAAAAAAATTCTGAAAGCATAAACCAAGAGCACGAATAAAAATGACAACCTAAAACATTATCATGAGTTAATTATTTAGATAATTGTACTATATTATTCTATTATACAATAATTATATGAAAGCATCCAGTACCAAATAACACCATCACTTAAAACGTGTATAACAATAATATTTGAGCGATAACATAATGTTGTTCGAAAGAAAAGAATATTCAATATCACGTAATAAATATGGTTAAAGATATTACAGCAACCATTATATGATTGTTTGATGTATGTTGGTTTACCAGTAATTCTACCACACATCATATTTAAAACATTTGGTCCTTTTTGCCCAGGATCTGGGTATATTATCTTGTTAATTTTTTCATTATTATTCACCCCAATCTTATTTAAAACAGATGAACTGGCATGGAATGACCCTATGATAAACACTGCACACATTGAACATTTTAAATAATAGTCAGTATTTCTTCTGTGCATGTAAATGCACTTCCTTTTTCTGCTGAATTTGTTCATTTCTAAAAATTCACTTTGGAGAATTATTTTTGTGTTGGAAAGTGTTCAAAAGACATGCTCATTACACCTGAGAATTCAGTTTTCTTGCTCTCTCTCTCTCTCTCTCTCTCTCTCTCTCTCTCTCTCTCTCTCTCTCTCTCTCTCTCTCTCTCTCTCTCTCTCTCTCTCATATTCTAATATGCTACAATACAAAAACACTCATCCATTCACTCGTTCTATTCAAGAGCCTTTCTTTTTAGTTTCAGTGACATACAACTCTTCTAATCCATACTTATTAATTTCTTCAATCAGCTCATCTGTCCATTAATTCTTCTATTGCTATATACACCAGTCATACACTTACACAATCACTTTCAGTTCTACTATTTACTATCTCTAGGTCATTCCATGGCAAACCAGCTTTCTCAGTGTGGTAGATTCACCATATCCCATGCTGATGCCCTTGTTTCACTTTCTTTAAGTCGCAAAAATCACAGAAATTTGTCATTGTGGGCAGTTCCAGTTGGTCACTCAACCTGAAGATTCTGGAACAGAACCCAGTGAGTTGGAAAAAGCAGATGTGCCAGCCTTCAAAATCTAAAAATCAGGAGATTTTTTGCAGCTCATAAAAAAAATCACATGAGCACTATTTTTTATCAACATTTTTCAGATGCAGGAGCAATTTTCCAGAAGTAGTATTATTGGTACATAACATTTTTAATGTTTAAAAAGTTATTCTAAATGCAGACTGTATGTTTATATGCAAAGTGAAAATAGTTGTCAACCAGATAAAATTAATAGCATTTTTTCATTTTTTTTCGCCCTCAAATTTCCGTTTTTGGAAATTCTTCCTCCATTTTCTGACTGAAATACAACAATTTATGGAATAAAATGATATATAACAACAATACTGGGCAGAGGCAACATCACAGGAAAAAGAAATTACGATTATGGAAAAAATCTTTATTTCGTTTACTTCCGTCTTTGAAAGACGAAATACCGTCCCGATGCGTATTTTTGCGAATTGGTAAAATTCTCCGACGAGTAGTTTTACGTGCCGAGAAAAATTCACGATGCACATTTTTTATGCCCCGAGAAAAATTCACGACACATACTTTTACGCGGGGAGAAAAATTCCAGATGCGTATTTTTACGCATTGATAAAATTTCGATGCATACTAGACGCGTAATTAGATTACGCATTTTGGAGAACTCTGGTCGGCCGCCCCGGTGGCGCTGTGGTCTAAGGCGCTGGCCTCTGATCATTCGTCCGTAAGGGGTCCGGGTTCGAATCCTGGTCGGGCATGGATGTTGTGTTTGTCTTACGGCACTGGCTCTCTCCCTTCCCTGGTACCAGTGACCCTAAATTAGGGACGGGCGACTGCTTATAGCCCATTGAGTTGCTCACGGTGATCGTTCAACCTAAAAAAAAAAAAAAAAAAGAAAACTGGTCGGCAAGTCACTTCAGCACTTTTGTGGAGAGAGAGAGAGAGAGAGAGAGAGAGAGAGAGAGAGAGAGAGAGAGAGAAAGAAGAGCGCTACCGCACGAAGCTGGCAAGTCAAAGATGACATCATCGCGTAACACGGCGCTCGTAAGGTTCAGTAGAAAATCTAAATGGATGGTTGCAGCCTGCAGGGGATTGAAATATTTCGATTGAGCAATCGAAATATTAAAAAATCTGTAAAAACAACAACAAAGACTTCTAACCATAAATCAGTAAAATTAAGCAGAAATACGTAAATTTTACGGATAATCCGTAAAAGTTTGCAAGTATGCAACATCCATGCCCCACTACTGCCCTGCATGGGGATAACTGGTTTTCCAGTTATTTGTGGAGCGGCGCCCCCACGTCCCGAGCTAACCTTGTGGCGGTTTCTCTTGCCTCTGCGGCCTTGACGATTACATCACCGAAGGGACAGCTGTTCATCTAGCTGATGGGGGATGGTGTCCCCACGGCCCGAGCCGATTTTCTCTTATAATTTTGCTTTTTCGTCTTTCGTTCATATATTGACATGTACCCGCCTCAGTTGTAGGCTGCTGAGGTTGTGGTAAGGCCCCAACTCCGGGTTTTGTTCCTCGTTCCCTTCCCTGTCTTTTCTCCTTTATGTTACTTTTTCTGTTTTTCCGAGCTGGTTAGCTTAGACCTACCTGCACGTTTGCCGTGTGCGGTGACCCGTACAGGTGGAAATGGGGATGCTGGAGGCTGAGGTATCTGGGGGCCGGGTTGTAGTGTCTCCAGATGCCAACACTCCTCTTTGCCCTCTGCTTCACCCTAAACGGGAGGCTGGGAGCTAACCCACTCCTAGTCAGGAAGTCAGTGGCCGAGTGGCGTCCAGACTTCTAGCGGCTTGTCGTTCTGTTTGGCAGGGTGAGTTAGGGGGGTAAGGTGGGCATGCCAAAGGGGTGTTCCCCGGGCACGGGAAAGTCTGGGTGCACGCCGAGCGTATGTCTGCCCTACCAACTTGCTATATCCGCTGACTATCCCTAGAGCCGTGTCCTGCGTCCTCTTGGGCTTGCGGACCTCCGGCTCTCCCTCGTTGGGCTCCGTAGTGGGTGGGGAGGTCGGCGGACGAATTTTTTCTCTTCTTCATGGCAACACAATGTGTTTCCCATGCTACCACTTTAAAGCGCCCTGTGGAGGATGGTACACCTTCCTCTACAAAGAAACTTGTCTCAACTCAATGCAATGCTCTGTTTCTTTTAATAAAATCTGGTGACTCTTCTTAGTCTCTCAGTAGCAAGAGTCCCTTCTGGATCAACAAGGCTCTGCAGGCCATTGCTGGCTCTCCAAAGATTGTCAAGAAGCTCCCTTCAGGGGATCTTCTCGTGGGAACCTCTAATCCACGCCACAGTGCCACCTTGCTGGACACGATCGTTTTGCTTGGCATTCCTGTTCAGGTTTCTCCCCATGGTTACCTCAATTCCTCTTGCGGTGTAGTCAACTCCCGCAACCTGCTTGAGTGCAGTGATGAGGAATTGCTGGGGGAACTTGGTGAACAGCATGTCATTGGGGTTCGACGGATTCTTTTTAGGCGGGTTGGGAAATCTATTCCCTCCCGTAACATCATCCTTACTTTTGACACCCCAACCCTGACTACTTCCATCAAGGCAGGTTATTTACGGCTTGATGTTCGGCCGTATATCCCGAACCCCTTGCGATGTTTCAGGTGCCAGCATTACGGTCACTCCCAGCAGTCTTGCCGTAATGTTGCAAAGTGTGGTCGCTGTGGTTCCACAGAACACTCTTTGGCGGAATGCTCCACAGAGTCTGATCATTGTGTCAACTGCGAAGGGACTCATTCTGCATCTTCTAAGCAGTGTCCAAAGTGGATAGAGGAACAGGCAATCCAACGCCTGAAGACAACTGAGCATCTCTCCTATCCCGAAGCTAGACGGCGGATCGCCCCTTTACAACCAGGCCGGCGGCCCTATGCTTCAGTTGTGGTGCAGAAGGCTTCAGTGGCGTTCCAGACTGAGGTGACCATCCCAGCGAGTTGTCCTTATGATTTTGAGGACATCGTTGCTGCTGGATTGGAGGCGCTGAAGTCTTGCCGCATTGCATCCAAGGCGACATCAACATCGTCGTCTAAACCTTCCTCTTTGCCGAAAACATCTTCTGCCAGCACAGGGACCCAGGGCACTGCAAAGAAGAAGCCGGAGAAGTTGAAACCAGGATCATCCTCCCCGAAACAGAGCAGGCAAAAACCACCTCTCAACACAGGGGGTAAACACAGCCCTGTGTTACCTCCAGACACTGCTGATGGATTGGAGGTGACGGACGACCTAGAGACTTTCTAGTCGTCTGTCTTTATTCTTTCATTTCATTTTTCATTATGGCCACGCTCATTCAGTGGAATTGCCGAGGTCTGCGATCACGCATTGATGATTTGAAAGGCTTACTGTCTTCGCACACACCTGTGTGCGTTTGTCTCCAGGAGACAAAGCTTTGCACGATGGACACTCCTTCGCTGCGGAGACATTCTTTTTCCGCAAAGATCACCATGATGGCGTTATCGCCTGCGGAGGAGTGGCCGCCATTGTTCCTCATGGTGTTCCTGTCACTGCAGTTGCCCTTCGGAGGACTTTGCAGGCAGTGGCAGTGAAATTATCTGTGAACACTCTGTTCACAGTGTCTTCTGTCTACATACCACCAGATGAAGCTGTGAGCCTTTCGGATCTGGAAGATTTGGTCGACCAACTGCCGCCTCCTTTCTTCATCTTAGGGGATTTCAACGCACACAATCCGTTGTGGGGTTCTACCTTTCAAGACTCCAGGGACCGTGTTGTTGAGTCCCTGCCCTCCGACACGTCCCTCTGTCTCCACAACACCGAGGCAGTCACCTATTTCCACGAACCCACCCGCTCGTACTCAGCCATTGATTTGTCTCTGAGTTCACCATCATTATATCCTGCCTGGTCCTGGAGCGTGTCTGGTGATCCCCTTGGCAGCGATCACTTTCCCATTTTCCTCCGTCTAGCGAGTGGCGAGTACCGTTACCCCACTCGCCCTGCTAGATGGAATATTGATCGTGCCAAGTGGGACACATTCATGGCTTCGGCATTTATTACTCCAGCTATGGTGACCTCAGGAACGGTCAATGACGCTGTTGCGGCGGTAACGGATTGTATTGTGCAAGCGGCGGAACTTACCATCCCCAGGACGTCGACTAAACTTCCACGTTGCCCGAGACCTTGGTGGAATTCCACTTGCATGGCAGCTCGTCGGGCCCAACATCGGGCTTGAGGTAGGTTTCGTCTGTACCCCACCGACGCGAACCTACTTGCTTTCAAGAAAGCCAAGTCCTACGCGCGATTGGTTCGTAGACGTAGTCAACGGGAGTCCTGGATACAATATGTATCCGGGATTAACACCAATACTAGCCCTAAGATCGTTTGGGACAGGATCCGTAAGATTCGGGGACAGTACCCATCTGAGGAAAACTCCATTCTTAAGAGTGATGGAGGAATGGTTGCTGATGCTCAGGGTATTGCTGACTGTCTGGGCGCCGCTTTTTCTTCGGTGTCCAGCAGCAGCAACGGCAGTTACAGCCGCGGCTTGAACGGTCCAAGATTTCTTTTGGACCGTTTTCTTCCGCAGATTATAACAGCCCGCTGACTGCCGTGGAGCTGAAGACCGCTCTAAATAGGTCCGGTCGGACCAGATAACATCCATTACGAGATGCTGAAGCACCTTTCTCCGTCCTCTCTTGAATGTCTGCTAATCCGCTAATCCTGTTTAACAGGATTTGGCAAAAGCATGTGTTTCCCGAATCTTGGCACACTGCCATTGTCGTTCCTGTTCCCAAACCTGGTAAAGATCCCACCAACCCATTGAACTACCGGCCAATTGCTATGACGAGCTGCCTTTGCAAAGTACTTGAGCATATCATTAATTTTCGTCTCATTTTTTATTTGGAGTTTCATTACATTTTTTCACCTCATCAGAGTGGATTTCGCAAATCTCGATGCACCACCGATCATCATCTTCGCCTTGAGACATCTGTCAGGGAGGCGTTTGTCCGGCGTCAGCACATGGTCTCCATCTTCTTCGACATGGAGAAAGCCTATGACCGTACCTGGAGATACGGCATTCTCTGTGATCTGCACGAGTGCGGATTGCGGGGAAACTTACCATCTTTCATCGCCGGATTTCTCCAGGACCGGAGTTTCCGTGTGCACGTCGGGTCGACCCTCTCTGCGGTTACCCGCAAGAACAGGGTGTACCTCAAGGCTCCATTTTATCAGTCACTCTGTTCATCCTTCGTGTGAATCACATATTCAAACTGCTTCCTCCGACGGTTCCTGGAACCATGTACGTGGATGATCTACAGATCTCTTGCGCCTCCGTTAACATGCGCACCATCTAGAGACAGCTCCAGTCTGCCATTACCAAGATCACTCACTGGGCTTCCCAAAATGGATTTGACTTCTTGACGCAGAAGACCGTTTGCGTGCATTTTTGCCGCAAACGGGGTCTTCACCAGACCCCAGCCTCCGTCTGGGGTGTTCTACCATCCCCGTGGTGTTAGAAGCCAAGTTCCTTGGGCTAACTTTTGACCGAGCGCTCACCTTCTGGCCTCACATCCAGTCTTTGAAGGTGAAGTGCACGAAGTCATTGAATATCCTGAAGGTCCTCTCTCGAACATCTTGGGGGCTGACAGGTGCTCAATGCTTCACATTTACCACTCTCTCATTCGGTCAAAGTTAGACTTCGGATGCATTACGTACGGTTCAGCACGTCCATCGGTTTTAAAGCCTTTGGACCGTCAATCACCAGGCATTGCGGCTATGTAGGGTTGCTTTCCGTACCTCTCCCGTACATAGCCTGTATGCGGAGGCTCATGAGCCGCCGTTATGCATCCATCGTAAGCAGCTGTCTCTTCAGTTTTATACCAAACTGAAATCTCTTCCTGATCATCCACTGCATGGTTCCATCTTCCAACCGGACTGTGTCCGCTTGTTTTCCCACCGCCCCTCCTGTGTTCCGACGTTCGGGATTCGGATGTCTGCCATAGTGCGCGATGCTGGTCTCAACTTGTCTAGGATTGGTTTGACCACCTTTTTTGACCATCCTCCTTGGCAGCCCGTTCAAGCAACGGCTGACCTTTCTCTTTGTGTGTGGCCAAAGTCGCCCACTCCTGCTCTGGTGTACCAGCAGCTCTTTGCTGAAAAACTGTCTGTCTACCCGGATTTCGTGCCTGTGTTCACCGATGGCTCGAAGTCCGGGGATGTCGTTGGATCTGCTTTTGTGTGTGGCGATGCCTCACATGCTGAGAGGCTTCCGCCTGAATCCACTGTCTTTTCGGCAGAGATGCGTGAGGTACACCTCGCTTTGTGCCACATACAGTCCCGATCACATCGTCGCGCTATAGGTTGCTCTGATTCCCAGTCCGTCAACCAAGTTTTATCTTCTCCGGAGGACACGGACTCACCTGTCATCCGTGATGTCCGTCGTCTTCTTGGAACTTTGGAGGGTGATGGCTTTCTGGTCCAATTTTGTTGGGTTCCTGGCCATGTTGGGATCCGGGGTAACGAGCTGGCAGATCTCTCTGCCAGGTCTGTTTCCTCCATGTCGCCAGCTCGGCTGCCACTGTCTTTCCGCGATTTTCGACCTTTGATCCGGACATTTCTCCTGGATGAGTGGCAGTCCCTGTGGTCTCAGCAGGGCAGTAATAAGCTGCATTCTATCAAACCACAGATCGGACTTTGGAAGTCTAGTTTGCGGAAGAACCGTCGTAAGGAAGTTGTTCTTGCACGTCTCCGCATTGGGCACTGTCGTTTTACTCACCGCTTTTGCTGTGTGGCGAGGGTGTCCCGGTGTGTGAGGCGTGCAACTGGCGTCTCACTGTCCTTCATGTTTTGTGTACTTGTGTTCGGTTTTGTGATCATCGTTTTCGTCATTTTCACTCTCATTTGTTGGACGAAGGAGCAGCTACACTGCAAACTATTATTGGCAAAGCCTGCGACATGAGAGCAGTGTTTTCGTTTTTACAAGAAATTGGCTTTTTTAAACTCGTCTAGATTTTAACTTGTTCACTCTCATATTTCATTTTTACCACATCAGCCTGTTTTTAACCTTGTGTACGTTTTTTATTGATTATGTTTTGTTTTGATGTCTTTTGTTTGGCGCTCTTTGGCCAACCATGGCCCTTGCGCCATTAAAATCTACCAACCAACCACCAACCAACCATGCCCCACTGCGATTCAAATCCAAACCCATCTCGGACAATTTATCAAAAGCCGGCGCTCAGTTTCACAACTTTATTATGCAGCAAAGACAATAACAGCTAATATGTAAAGCAGAAGCAAATTGCCAAAGATATGACATAAAATAAAACATTAAAAACAGCGAAAGTGACGTAATGCAAAAGGAAAAATCTCCCGCAAAAAGTAAGCGAAAGGAATGAGAAAAACAAAAAAACAAATTCACAAACTAAGTGTACACAAAATACTACAATAGAAGATAAAACAAAGCTGAAAATAACAGATTCACAATTAGAGATGAACAAAGGAGCACATTTATCTTCTACAAAATGCGACGAAGAAGGGAAAAGAGACAAACATGGTGCAAAACAAGAAATGAAAATCTCCACAGTAAAGCAAAACCGAAAAGCACTCCTCAAATGAAGAAAACATAAACAGGCTCACAGCTAAGAGCAGGGAGATGTGAAACAAGAAGCAGGTCACAACTGGCGCACGAGTGTGTTTGTAACCAACATAAAATAGACCACTGCACCACGGGGGTGGCTTTCTTTTGCAGATATGAAGAGAGCAAAAGTACGATACTGATTACTGTAAATGCTGTCTTGCATCGATGCAGAAAGAAAAAAATTTCACAAGCGGTTCGAAATCTTTTTCTTCTGCGTCGATCCAATGCGGTGGTTGATGGAATTTCGTTATTTCGACCATCGTAATGGCTAATTATCGGCGAAAATCAGCAGAATTTGACATTTATTCGGAGGGCAGGAGGAATGGCTGAAAATCGGGAGTCTCCCGCCTAAATCTGGAGAGTTGGCACATCTGAAAAAGCCATCTTTAATTAGCTTTAACTGTTTTGTTCAACATCATCTCTAGGAATTACAAATGATTCATTAAAACTTTTTTATGTAGAACCTACTTCTACTTTTACATAGAACCTACTGCTAGTTATATCTCTTGACACATTTAACTATAAGTTCTTTATAGAGAGTTTTTTGTGTGTGTTTTCACCCATCCCTTCCATTTACGTCATTTTAAAGGAGTTCATTTTGAGCTATTACTACTATTTACACAAAGGGTCTTATATGCACCCAACAGTTTGCAAAGTTTTTCCTGCCCAGGTATAGGTAAAAGTGAAAGTCTACTTGCATTGATCATCCCTTTGTGAAATATGGATGTTACCCAACAGAAAGGACATGAATTAAGCATACATAATCCAAGGAATCAGCACATCATCTGCAGTAGCATTTCTGAATCAAACAAGCTGTGAGGTTCGCTCTTTGCACTGCACCCGAGCAACTGTCCCGTTACAAGAGGTCTGATTTCTTCAAAGGATTTTGCCAACTGCTTAAGTTTCTTTTCAGAGTTCAATGCTCTTTTAGTCCATCAGAAATCTCTTGCTGACTTGTTCCTTCTTTCTCAACTGTGGTTAAGGTGCAACAGACAGACTGTATTGCCTCTTAACTGCTGTTTCGTATTTTCTCTTTTAGTCTAAAGTGCTGGCATGTTTACTACCTCGTAAACATATCGGTACATCCCCTGCAACGCAAACTGAAGGAATGCATTCCTTTAAGAAGGCCTCTTTGTCTGCATGCCAGAGAAAGCACTCTGCTTCACTTTTTGCACCCAAAAATCTACAACAATATACAAATAAAGGTAACTTGATCACGCTAGTTACGTTAACTGAAACTTTTACAAAAAGTTCGTAAGTTGGAAGCTTTCGACCTTATCTTAGGTCTTCGTCACGCCAATGGAGGACTAAGATTGTTGCCAGATTCTACATTTGAATTTTTCTTATTTTTGTTGCCAAAACTTAGAATTGATCTCCAGATCAACGGAATGTAGAGAGGAGATTCGGAGTTGCAAGTCACTGAGTTGAAAATAATTTCTATGCTTTCACGGTAACGGAGGGCAAAACGATTGTCAAAAGAAGCAATTCGTTTTGCTTCGTTCCAGTGGGGAACTGCAGATGTGTCTTCCATTGTCAAAATAGACAAGGCAGTATTGGGATTGGCTTTCGAAACATCTTTTCTATGTTCTAAAATTCTATGGCTAATGCTCCTGTATGTGCTTCCAATGTATAAGTTATCCCCAGTAGAAGAAGAGATAGGAATGCAGTAAACTCCTGGGAGGTTCAGGCTTTCAACTTTGTCCCTATCCCTTTGTAGAAGTTTCAAGATGTTTGGGGTAGATTTAATGGCAAGATGGTAACCAAAACTTCTAAATAGAATCTGTAACTTATAAGCATAGGAAGGATGGTAAGGAACAGAACCACAGAATTTCAGGTCTTCTTTCTTGTGAGGAAGGAGGCATTCGATTTTCGAATGGTTTTCATATTTCTTTATGAGGGAGTTGACTATAACAGCAGGGAAACCATGAGAGAGGGCTATTGTAGAAATTTTGGAGAGTTCTTCTTGAAGAGAGAGTTGGTTGTTGCAAATGATATGAGCCCTGTGGATGTAGGACTTCAATGCTGCAAGTTTGTAGAGATGCAGGGTGCAAGATTTGTAGGGAATGATGTTAGTGGCCGCAGAAGGTTTTCGATAGACGGAACGAGTAATGGAGAGATCAGCGTTTCTGCAGATAGATACATCCAGAAAATCAATTTTGTGATTTACTTCCTTAGATATAGGGAGCTTAATGGAAGGAAATTTTTCCGTAATGGAGTTGATCAGTATCTGTAGTTCAGACTCGGAATGTGGCCAGCTAATGAAAATGCCTTCTACATATCTTAGCCATAGGGAAGGTTGAAAAGGGTATAGAGGAATGATGGAAACTTCAATATGTTGCATGTAGATTTCAGCAAGCAGAGGGGAAAGAGGTGAGCCCATGGGGAGACCAGATTGTTGGCTATACACAATTTTGTTGAAAACAAAACAACTGTGTTGATGAATAGTGTGGAAACAATCATAAAGATCTTTGAGAAGAGGACCGGGGGTTCAAAATGAAGAATCAATTTCTTCATGAGGAGCATGTAGGAATCAAAATATGGTACAGAGGGAAACAAAGATTCTACATCAAGAGTATACAGATTATCACAAGGAGAAAAGGAATTAGGAAGGTTGTGGATGAAGTTTGAAGTAGAGACAACTGTATGAGGATGGTTGGCTGCCAGGGATTTGCATTTGAGGACCAATCTCTTTTCAAGGTTTACTGCTGGAGAAAAAGAATATTCCACTAAAGGTCTGATGGGGTTACCAGCTTTATGCAGTTTCACTTGCAGGAAGAGCCTGGGAGTTCTAAAGTAAGGAGGGGGTGATATATCACCAAGGAAGGATTGAAGAGTCTCTTTCTTAGCTAATCTGTCAACTGAGTTTTTGAGTGAGTTGGTGGTGTCCGACTGTAAAGGGATGCAGTTAGCAGATGTAAGAAAAGAAAGCACTTTTTGGTTTAGAGTTTCTTTACCAATGATGACGCATTTTCTTGAATAAATGACCTGAATTCTTTTTTCAGGTCATTTATTCAAGAAAATGATCTAGCCGTATGCAAAGCAGATAAAGTTGGTTGCCCAGTCATCATTGGTAAAGAAACTCTAAACCAAAAACTGCTTTCTTTTCTTACAATCGTTTTGCCCTCCGTTACCGTGAAAGCATAGAAATTATGTTCAACTCAATGACTTGCAACTCCGAATCTCCTCTCTACATTCCGTTGATCTGGAGATCAATTCTAAGTTTTGGCAACAAAAATAAGAAAAATTCAAATGTAGAATCTGGCAACAATCTTAGTCCTCCATTGGCGTGATGAAGACCTAAGATAAGGTCGAAAGCTTCCAACTTACGAACTTTTTGTAAACGTTTCAGTTAACGTAACTAGCGTGATCAAGTTACCTTTATTTGTTAATATTGTTACGTGTTTTGCCCATAATCGTCATACAACAATATAATAAATTTGAATGAAAAACAAAAAGTCATGGCATTGATTCAATTATTGCCAGAAAAATAATTATGGACCTGATTTTATCAAAATCAAATTTCTGAAGTTATTCTGATTAAAAAAAAAACCCAAGAAAGATGACACTGAATTTTCGGGTGTAATAAGCACATCTTTTGAATCCATTCTGACGCAAATTAAATTTATGAAAGCTATTTAAAGGCAATAGAACTGGTATGGAAAACAATAGTATCTGACGGAAGAAAAAAAGTTTTTCTATCGGGTCTTTAATCCCTCAGATATTGGTATAAACAAAATCTTGAGCTTACGAACTCTTAGAAACAGAGTTATCGACAAAAATAAGATGTGACTTTACGTCCCTTGGTGGGAAAACCATGCATTATTTTAGGAAGAAAGTATTCTCAAAAGGTTTATCCATATAAGCGGTATCGGTACAAGAAAAAAAAATAAAAAATAGTCCAGATTTTAATTCAAATACATCAGAAGCAGAAAATTAACACTTATGACCCCTGGTGGCCAAACCATTCTTTACAAAACATTGGAAATTATGTGAAAAATATTTTCCATCAGGTCTTGTATGCGATACAGGAAGAATTTTTCAAATCGGAGCTTTAGGAGCAGAAAACGCAATTTACCTTTATGCGCCGTAGCGGAAAGTCTTAAACGATTTACGTGAAATTTTGAATTTATAGGAAAACATTTCGCATCGGAAACACTATCCAACAATGAAGGAATTTTTCAAATTGGACTTTTAGAAGTAGAGATATTGACAAAAATAAGATATACATCTACGCCCCCTGGCATAGAAACCATGCATTATTTCAAGAAGAAAGTGTTCCTAAAAGGTTTGTCGACATAAGTAGCATCGGTCAACAAAAGACTTCTTTTTCAATCGAGATTTTAGAAGCTCATATTTTGCTGCAAATACATCAGAAGTGGAAATTAAGACTTACGCCACCTGGTGAACATACCATTTTTTTTTACAAAAATTAGAAATTATGTGCAAAGGATTTCCCATCAGGAGCTGTATCCGGTGCAGAAGGAATTTTCAAATCGGAGGTTTAGAAGCAGAGAAATAGTGGGAAACGCAATTTACCTTTACGCCCCCTAGCGGAAAGTCTGTGAATTACTTGAAAATTTTGAATTTTTGGGGAATATATGTCACACTAGAAACACTATCCAACGAAGAAGGAATTTTTTAATTCGGACTCCTAGAAGTCGAGATATTGACAAAAAATAAGATAAACGTCTGCGCCCCTGGCGCAGAAACCATGCACTATTTTAAGAAGAAAATGTTTCTAAAAGGTTTGTCGACATGAGTAGTATCGGTCTGCAAATGACGTTTTTAATCAAGAATTTAGCTCATATTTTGCTGCAAATACATCAGTAGCGGAAATTAAGATTTACGCCCCCTGGTGGCCAAACCATTTATTTTACAAAAATTAAAAATTATGTGCAAACGATTTCCCATCAGGAGCTGTATCCAGTGCAGAAAGAATTTTTCAAATCTGAGATTTAGAAGCAGAGATATAGGGCGTAACATAATTTACCTTTACGCCCTCTAGCGGAAAGTTTACGAGTTACTTGAATTTTTTGAAATTATATGAAAAACATGTCACACGGAAAATACTATCCAACAAAGAAGGAATTTTTCAAATTGGACTCCTAGAAGTAGAGATATTGACAAAAATAAGATATACATCTATGCCCCTGGCGGATAAACTGTGGGATATTTTAGGAAGAAAATATTCCGAAAAGGTTTATCGATGTGAGTGGCATTAGTCCACGAAAGAATTTTTTCAATCGATATTTTAGAAGCTCAGATTTTATGGCAAATACATCAGAAGCAAAAATTAACACTTACGCCCCCTGGTGGCCAAAGTATTCTTTACCAAAAATTCGAAATTACATGCAAAAGATTTTCCATTAGAAGATGTGTCCGCTGAAAAAAAGATTTTTCAAATCGGAGTTTTAGAAGAAGAGTTATCGGAAAAATGTAATTTACTTTTACGTCCCTAGCGGAAAATCTATGCGTAATTTGAAAATGAAACTATATCTAAAACATTCTTCGACATAAATGGAATCGAAAGATAAAAGATTTTTTTCAATGGGATGTTCAGAAGCAAATATGTGGATTAAAACGTAATTTTGAATTCGACATCATCTGCATTTTAGCCCCCTAGCGGCAAAATTGTGCATCGTAAAAAAACAAAAACAAAATGAAGGATCATCATTCGCATACTTCAAGCTTCTGAATGCAAAAAGAATTTTTCAAATCGGACTAATAGTTGCAGAGATACCGTGGGTACAGACGGATGGACAAACTGATAACAGAAGCACGATCTTTTTTTACAAAAGACGTGCTAAAAAGGAAGATTAACACAAGGCTATGATATTCTTACACATATATACACTGAAGAGCAATTGAATTAGAGACAGCTGGCGGTATACAAATGTGGCGCTGTGGGTGGCCCTGTAAACGGAAATGACATGACGTCTGCAGCGATCCGGCAATATAAGGAGTGGTGCAACGGGAATCAGTATGGGTAAGATGAAGGATCTAAGCACATTTGATCGTGGGCCAATTGTCGGGGCCCGACGAATGGGTCACTCCATCTCAGAAGTCATGCAGGCACTGGGATTTTCACGAGCCACTGTGTCACGGGTGCACCGTGAGTACATCGAATCCGGTAAAACCATCATTGCAAGGGCCAACTGCGTGGACAACAGCATGTGGATGAGCGAGGTCATTGTTAGCTAGCTCAGATTGTAACAGCGGATAGACGGGCCACAGTGCAAGAAATCACTCGGCAATTTAACGCTGGTGCACAAAAACGTGTAAGCAGCCACACCATCCAGAACCATCTCCTTGCTATGGGGTACAGAAGCCATCGTTCCACGAGGGTACCGCTGCTGACCGCACATCAGAGGGTGCAAAGATTAGCACGGGCGCAGGAACATCGCCACTGGACCCTAGACATGTGGGAAAATGTTGCCTGGACTGATGAGTCGAGATTCATGTTGGTACATGCGGATGGCAGGATACGAGTACGGTGCAAACCACATGAAGCAATGGATCTTTCTTGCCAGCAGGGTACTCTTCAAGCTGGTGGAGGTGGTATTCTCGTCTGTGAACTGTTTACATGGACTGAAACAGAACCCCTGGTACGTATGATATTGTCCCTCACAGGTCAACGTTACTGGGATATCCTGGACGGCCATTTGCTCCCGCTTGTGCGTCTTCAACATCCCACTGGGGACCTCATCCTGCAACAAGACAATGCACCGTGCCATCGCTCCCGAATTGTATCCGAATGGTTGGATGAACACTCCACCGAGGTGACTTCGCTTCCTTGGCCAGCTAGGTCACTGGAGCTCAGTCCCATCGAGCACATCTGGGATGCCATCGAGAAAGATGTTCGAGGCTCTGACCCCCGTCCATAAAATCTTCGTGAACTGTGGGAGCTTGTTCAGAGGTCGTAGATCCATATGGCTTCCCAACGCTTCCGGTGTCTTGTCGAGTCCATGCCGAGACGAATCGCCGCCGTCATCAGGGCGAAAGGTGGTGCTATACGTTACTAGACAGGTATCTCTAATTCAATTGCTCTTCAGTGTATATTAGAAGAATATCATGATCTCTGCTTGATAAATGTCAAACCCACCTCTTCGCGATGCATCCTATTCCCACTGGAGGGTCTCTGACAACCATCACGTGGGATAACTGTACCATCCAGATTAGAGGAAATGCTGTCCCACACTTACAAACCTGCTTGGCCAGTGTGGTCATGGTAAGTCATGCCCCCCCCCCCATGATTTCAAAACTGAAAATTTTTGGGCCTCAGTTCTTGGCAGCTGGAATGTGCCTGATTAAGGCAGCAGCCAGTGTAACATGAGGGCAGAGGTTGCCAAGAATCACTGGAGGGTCAGACTAGGCTGCCGTCTGATGCTGATCTTGGCTACATCCAGCAGATGATCTCTATCATCTGATTCTAGGCTCCTTGAATTGGAGGGGAAACTACAAAGAATCATGTGGGACATAGTCAGGCTAAGTGAGGTAAGTGGAAAAGGAGAAGATCTCATTGAACTGAAAAGTGGACATCTCTTCTACTGTCATGGGACAAATGCTGGCAGAACTAGTGGTGCTGGATTTATAATAAACAATAAACTGAAGGATGAATTTCTATACGTTGAAAGTTCCTAAGACAGAGCTGTGCAACTCGTTATCCAATTCTTAAAAAGATACCAGACTCAGATTATTCAAGCTTACACACCCACCACAAGTCATCCTGAGGAAGAAATTGAAGAATTTTACAAGGAAATTACTCATCTAGACAACAAGGGCAAGCAGCACTTGAAGATCATTATGGGAGATTTCAATGCAAAAATTGGGCAACAGCATCAGAATGAAACTTTGGTAGGTAAAAATTCGGTCATGGCAACAGAAACCAGTGTGGAAATACTCTTGGAGTTTGCAGAGGCAGAAGGGTTTTTCATTACGAACTGCTTTTTAAAGAAAAAGCCAAATAGGAAATGGACATGGAGACATCTCAATGGATTGACAAAAAAAAAAAAAAAAAAAAATGGGTTTTATTATGTGTAACAAGAAATTCATCATTGAAGACTGCAGTGTGCTAAACAGGTTCAACACAGGTAGTGACCTGTGGTGAGATGTAAGATGCACCTCAACACTGAACTGGAACATGGCAAGCTCACAAATGTATTGACATGACCAACCTTAAAAAGCATAATAATACCTTTATATTAGAACTGAGGAACCAGTTCTTTTCTCTAGGAGGTATAATATCGGAAGAAGTAGATATCCTTGAAGTTAACAGAAAATAGGCGGTACTACGAACAAGTTACATATGTAGAGAACTTCAGGAAAAACAAAAATGCTGATGCAAAACAGAAGGGAGATGAGGACAAATAAGAGAAATTTAGCTTCTAAAGTGGGATATATAGAACTATGCAAGACAGTACGAAAAAGTATCACTAAAGACAAGGAAATTCAATTGTGAACTAGTGAGAAAAACAATTTAAAATAACCAAAGCCTGAAGAAAGCAAAGGGACATCTCAGTAAGGAAAGAAAACAGATTATGGCACTAAGAAAAGATGGTTCTGTAAAAGAAATAGAGGTGAAATTTTGACAAAAGTGAAAGATTTCTGCACAAAACTATATAAAAGATATGACACACCTATTCCAGTCATTAAGAAAGGTACCAGTACTAAAGTTTCTCCAATCTCCCAGCAGAAGTTGCATATGCAATTAAAAACATGAAGCAAGGAAGAGCTCCGGAAGAAGATTGAATTACCATAGATATTATGCAAGAAGCAAGCAGAGAAATAGAAACTATACTCGCCTAAGTTTTCATTAGATGTCTCAATCAAAAGAACAGTAAACTTAAAAAAAAAAAGGTCCTCGAAAATACGAATTTTTGCTGTCATGGTATGCGGATGACCGTGTGATGCTCATACATAGATGCCAATTAGTACTGATTTTCCGTAGCTGTTACGGAAGTACGGAAACACCGCTGAAATTATGGAAAATCGCCATTTGATTTGATTTTCTGAGATAGAAAGCATATTTTCATCAACTTAAAATTTTTTTGTTGGTTCTTCAAGTATTTCTGGGGGAAAAAAATTAAATGCTACATTCAGGGCTACCAGACCTGCGCCAATTGCGCCAGCCTGTACCAAAACGTTGTTCTTGCGCCATTCTGGATCCAACTGTCTGATGGCTTGTTCAACTTCATCCCACAAATTCTCAATGGGTTGAGATCTGGAGATTGTGGGGGCCACCTAAGCAAAGTAAACTCACCGGCATGTTCCTGAAACCAATCCTGTACAATACGAGCACTATGGCAGGACGCATTATCTTGTTGAAGTAGCCATCGCCATTGGGATAAACCATCCACATGACAGGATGCACTTGGTATGCAACAATATTTAGATATGATGTGCCAGTCAGATGTTGATCAACACGAATTAAAGGGCCCAAAGCATGCCAGGAGAACAAAACATTTCCCAAACCATAACGTTGCCTCCACCAGCTTGAAGGGTTGTAGCAATGCATTTGGGGTCCATGCTTTCGTGCTGTTTCCGCCAAATTCTCACTCAGCCGTCAGCATGGTGCAACTGAAAACATGATTCATCGGACCACATAATTTGTTTCCAATTATCGACTGTCCAATTCTTGTGCTCCTGTGCGAACTGGAGACGTTTTCTCTTGTTAACTGCAGACAGCAAAGGTTTTCGAACAGCCCTTCGGCTGCCATATCCCATCCGATGCAGTGTACGGCGAACAGTGCATGCAGAGATCATTTGAGGGGATCCTTGATTAAGATGGTCTGTAATTTGCTGCACTGTTACCCTTCTGTTGTCTGTTAGCAGTCTGGACACTCTCCGTTCCACCCAAGCAGTCACTAGTCGATGACGACCATACGTTGCACGTAGAGACCCAGTTTTTTTGGCTGACAGTCCTGTCTTTAAACACTTTAACAACAGCTGCTCTGGAACATTTCACGAATGCGGTGATTTCGGTAATACTCGCTCCATGGCTCCGAGCTCCTACAATCATCCCATGTTGAAAGTCTGTCAAATCACATTTTTTACCCATCTCGTCACCCAAAAATAACTTCTACTACTATCACAAGCACTAAGCTTTCCCTTTTTATACTAGCCTCGCCCTCTGGCGGCAACAGCGTACAGCCATAGCTCATTTGCTTAAAACTGTCAGGTGGTCATAATAAGGTGGCCACTCAGTGTATAATTATAGCAATAATCCAAAGGGTGAGATCCAAGGTAAAAATCATCTAAATATGTGGAATCAGTTGAATAAATAAATCCATCGCTCTTTCCACGTTAAGCAACGCACAGCAACCGAAAAATTGGCTGCCGAATAACAATTTTTCAGTTGCTGTGCGTTGCTTAACGTGGAAAGAGCGATGGATTTATTTATTCAACTGATGCCACATATTTAGATGATTTTCACCTTGGATCTCGCCATATGGATTATTGCTATAATTATATATAGCCAGTGCCGTTAATGCCCACCAGATGGAGACGTCTCCGTAGCTGAGCCCATCATACGGATTTATGATGTCAGAAGCTGACTGAAAAAAACAAACATGCATAGTGCCTTGAATTGTTGGCCGCTGTGGTGTAAGGCTAATGTGCTCGGCTAGATATCGAGAGATTCGGGGTTCGATTCCCCGACAGCGGCCGATTACCAATTTTTCGGTTGCTGTGCGTTGCTTAACGTGGAAAGAGTGATGGGTTTATTTATTCAACTCACACCACGTATTTTGATGATTTTCACCTTGGATCTCGCCCTTTGGAATATTGCTATAATTATATATACATACACGAGATTCTTTCGCGGATTCGCTTAATTCCGCTTTTTTTGTCGTCATTTAGGTTATTCTCGAGATCGATGCAAAACTGAAGAGAAATTTGGAGGGTTAGTTTGGGGAGGAAAGGGGGTGGTCGTTTTTATAGTCTGGGGATGGTATTTCGTTTTTCAAAACTTTCGAAAAGGGAAGTTAAATGGAGTAAAGATTGTTCTCGTAATCGTGATTTCTTTTTCTCGTGATATTTCTTCTGTGCAGTATTATCGTTAAATGTAAATTTATTTCATAAATATTTGCAATTCAGCTTGAAAGTGGAAGAATAATTTCCAGAAAACGGAAGTTAGACTATCCGAAAATTTCCCTGCAAACTTCAGGCACGAGATATTTCCGGGGATTTGAAGAATTCTGCTGCCTTTTTCATTATCATTTCCATAGTTCCGAGTTCCGAGATCTATGCAGAACTAAACAGAAATTTGGAAGGTACTGGTGGTAGTGGAGAGGGGGAGGGGTGTTTGTTTTTTGTCAGAGGCACAGAATTCTGACTTTAAAAATTTTCCGGAACGGAAGCTAGACGGACTGAATGAAGGTTTCTCCCGTAATCATGATTCTTTTTTCTCGCGATGTTTCTTCTACTCAGTAGTGTTATGTGTAATTTTATTCCATAAATATTTGTATTACAGCTTCAAAATGGGGGCAAATTTTCTTAAAGCGGAAGTCAGACAAAATGAAAATTTTGCCCGTAATCGTAATTTTTCCCCCGCTATGTTCCATTTATCCTGTGTTGTTGTTAAATGTAATATATATATATATATATATATCTTAATTCAGTGATGTGCTCCAGTTTTAATATTTACATAACTCAATTTCAGTGAACAATTCTGTCTTGCTCATGCCGTTATTTTTCACCCGGTTAAAAGTTCAGCTTTTTTGTTTCTTCGTCAGTCTCATGTATGTACACTGGCGGAAAGTGAAAAAAGAACACCAAGAAGGAATTGGCGGACGATCATGAAAATTACATATGTTAATGGGGTCGAGTTTACGTAGGTGTGATGCTAATTTCAGGACCAACCGGTGAGCGCTTACACCACAGCACGGCATAATATGCAAATTATCGTCGGTGGTATTTAAGGAGTACGGTGAAGTGAATGTAATCAGTCGTCGGTGTACAGACTCGTGCAAAGACCCTGAAGAAGCTGCAATGCCTGGACATGGAAGACGTGTACGATTTCAGCAGTTATTGGACTTTGAGCGAGGTCGTCTAGTCGGACTCCGTGAAGCCGGGTGGTCGTATCGTCGTATTGCGGAGCGAATTGGACGGGAAGTAAATGGTCCGAGAAACATTCCCACACGAGAAGACATGGAACTGGGAGTCACAGATAGACTGATAAGCGAACCGATCAACGCATAAGAAGAGCACGTTGTCAAGCAGAACATCCACTGCGATGCAAATCCGAGCTGCCGTTGCACCTGAGGTGACTGTGAGAACAATCCGCAACCATCGACTGGATGCAGGACTACGTGTACGTGTGCCTCTGGCATGTCTACCTCTGACTCCAGCCCACCGTCAGGAACAGCTGCAGTGGTGTTGCCAACGTGTGCACTGGAGAACGCAATGGCGATCTGTCATGTTCAGCGATGAAAGCAGATTCTGCTTAGGAGCCTCCGATGACTGTATGCGTGTTCACAGACGCACAGGAGAGCGTCCCCACCCTTCTTGAATCCGCCAGCGACGCACAGGGCCTACACCTGGTCTCCTGGTGTGGGGAGCGATCAGCTATCACTCCCGTACACAACTAGTGTTTGTACTGGGTACGTTAAACAGCACCTCCTACATCAACAACATCATTCAGCCCGTTGGTGTGCCATTTGTAAGGTCGGTCCATCGTGGTGTTTTCCAGCAAGATAACGCACGCCCACACACGGCACGTGCAACGCAACATGCACTTTAGGGTGTGAGACAACTTTCATGGCCTGCACGTTCACCGGATTTGTCCCCTATTGAGCACGTGTGGGATTTTATGGAACAACGACTTATCCGGTCTCCACGGCCAGCCACGACCATCCCCGATTTACGCGTCCAGGTTGAGGATACTTGGAACTCAATACCCCAAACATACATCCAACATCTGTCTGACAGACTCCATGCCAGAATTGCACAGTGTGACGCAGTTCATGTCGGTTCAACATCGTACTAACCATGTTACATGGAAATGTTATTTTTCAGTTTACCAGCAAATACAGCTGTATTTTGCCATAATGTTTTGATCACGTTATCCTCTGTATTCCGTTATTATGCTGTATAAATTTCGTTGGTATCAGACGTCTCCTTCTTGGTGTTTTTTTTCACTTTCCGCCAGTGTATATAGCCAGTGCCGTTCATGCCCACCAGATGGAGACGTCTCAGTAGCTGAGCCCATCTTACAGATTTATGATGTCAGATGCTGACTGAAAAAGAAAAACACGCATAGCGCTGTGAATTATTGGCCGCTGTGGTGCAAGGCTAACATGCTCGACTAGATATTGAGAGATTTGGAGTTCGATTCCCCGACGGCGGCCGAATAAAAATTTTTCGGTTGCTGTGCGTTGCTTAACATGGAAAGAGCGATGGATTTACTTATTCGATGTACAGTGCTTTTAGGAGAAATGAAAATTTTGCGATTGATGGGGAGAAGCTCGAGGTAACCGATACCTACATTTACCTTGGACAACAGATATCAAGCAAGGTCACATTAATGAGCAAATTAATCAGCATATAAAACTTGTCTGGATAGCTGCTGGAAGAAACAGTTCAGTTTTCAAGAGCAATATACCATTATTATACGAATTTTGCATTTTTTTTTACCTGTTATGCAGTAATTACATGGTTTTATTATAAGGGTCGCCCAAATGAAACAGACTGTCGGATTTTTGCTGTAAGGGTTTAAAGGTTGGAATATGTGAACATACAGGAAGTAAGAGTGATACATGGACTACATTCCCGCTACACATAGTTGCCTTGTTGGTTCAAGCAAGTGCCCCAGCGCGGCACGAGATTGTGGATATCCTTAGTGAAGAACGTCCGTGGTTGGCTCTGGAACTAGTCTTCAACAGTGTCCTAGACCTCAGCGTCATTAGCGAATTGGCGGCCCTTGAGAGCTTTTTTCAGTTGCTCAAAGATGTGGTAGTCACAGATTGACAGAACTGGGCTATAAGGCAGGATGGTCAAGGACCTTCCAGCAGAAACTCCACAGCAAATCTTGACACACTGTCGACCCATGCTGGCGTGCATTATTGTGTAGCAGAATAACCCTATTTGACAACGTACCGGGTCGCTTATGCTTTATGGCCATTTTGATTTTTCGTAATGTATTGTAGTATGTTGTTGCCTTGACCATACTGCCTGTGTCCAGCCAATCCAGCAGCAATGGGCTATTCTCATTGAAGAAAACTGTGAGCATCACTTTTCCAGCTCTTAACAACATGTTCGCTGTGATGACGTTTGTTTACCGATTTTTTTTAGTACGTTACAACCTACCGGTGGGGTCGTAACTGTTTCAATACAGTGCTGTATGACATACCGGTGGGTCGTTTAAAGATATATACATAAAGTGACTGTTATCCACTACAGAATTATGTATATAAACTTTTTTTCCTCCTCTGAAAAATGTAGAAGTTAACGCAGCGAACATGTTAAGGAGGCCTGAGCCTTTTTCTTTTGCAAAAAAAAAAAGGGTCGTAATGCAGCAAACATATTAAGAAGGCTTGAGCCTTTTTTTTTTTTTTTTTGATTGGAGGTTTAACGACCACCGTGAGCAACTCAGTGGGCTATAAGCAGTTGCCTGTCCCTAATTTAGGGCCACTGGTTCCAGAGAAGGAAGAGAACCAGTGCTGTAAGACAAACATAACATCCATGCCTCACCAGGATTTGAAACCGGACCCATCTTGGATGAATGATCAGAAGCCATTGCTTAGACCACTCCTCCACCGGGACGGTGAGTTTTTTAGGCGTAGAGAGTTGGGATGCCGCCATTGTGGTCAGATTGAAGTGGTGTCACCAAGCTTCATCTGTGGCCACAATCCTGGAAAGAAACTGTCCCCCCTCTGCATGGTAACAATGCAGATGCTCCAGGCAAGCACCCATTTTCCAAGTCTTCTGCTCCTCCTGGAGATACTTGGAGACCCATTGTGTGCAAACCTTGCTGTATTCCAATCGGCAATGGAGAATAGTGTTAACAGTTCCCTTACTCGCGGACAATGTTGCCGCAAGGTTGCGAGTTGTGATTAGGCGATTCTCCTTTAGAAGGTCATCCACAGCAGCAACCGATTCAGTGGTGATGGCCACACGTACTTGCACAGGTCTCAGCATGTCCTCCATGCTCACACTTCCTTCACGAAATTCCAGGGCACGAAAAATCTCGGAAATTTTGCCCGTCCTCGAGGACGGTTTGTCTAAAAATGTACCCGTCCTCCTTTGAAAGTAACCCATCAGACTCTTATAAATACCATAACTACGTAGAGTTTAAATATCGTCATTCTTTTTCAGTTTTCCATTCAATAGTGGTTTAACTGTTGGAATTTTTACATGTTATAGTTCCTTTGTGTGAAACGCAATTTCTCAGTTGGAAATTATTAGTATTTAATGCGAACAAATACCTCGGTAATCAAATGTAATTCAAGGAAAAACTTTTCACGTACCTCTCAGTTGTAAGTGGTCGATGTTCGAATCTTTGTATGGCTGTTTATACAGGCTCTTGAGTTTAGACTTTTAAGAATTTAATCGGCACGTTTTTTTCACGGGTCCCGAAATTGCATAGACAAATTCATTGAATAAATTAATTTGTCTATCGAATTTCGAGACCTGTGAAGAAAATGTGCCGATTAAATTCTTAAAAGTCTAAACTCAAGAGCCTGTATAAACAGCCATACAAAGTTTCGAACATCGACCACTTACAACTGAGAGGTACGTGAAAAGTTTTTCCTTGAATTACATTTGATTACCGAGGTATTTGTTTGCAGTAAATACTAATAATTTCCAACTGAGAAATTGCATTTCACACAAAGGAACTGTATATAACATGTAAAAAGTTAAAACAGTTAAACCACTATTGAATGGATTTAACTGAAAAGAATAACGCATATAAAACATGTTTTTTAACCTTGATACGTCGAGAAATACGTGGGTACTAAATATTGTCACTTTACTGATTTTTTTTTTTTAAGAGATAGAATAGTGCACATGCGGCATTAGGTACGATCGTCGTCAAGGACGCCAGGAAACATGCGGAAAACGGTAGTGCACGGGAAGCCAATATTATGACAGGCATCACACGTGCGAGATGTTAAGATCACACGTGGAGGGAAGAAGCAACCGTTGTTTAGTTGCATTGGTTAGTACTGGGTCACTCCAGTATCAATAAATGAAACTAAACAAGGGATGGTTGGGGTGGACGGAGATAGAAGAGAGAGAAAAGAAGAAGAAAAAACAACAACTGCGAAGTTGCTATCCTTACACCCCCTCCCCATCCCGCTTCAGAAAGAAGGACATTGGCTTAGTACGTGAAAATTTTGGAAGGAAGGGTGTCGCCGCGGAACTATTTCACCAAAACAAAGAACAGCTTATTGCTTAAGAGAATGCGTAATTTCCTAAAACTGTGGCCACTTGACATGCACAAATTTTAAATTGGCAAAAAAAAAAAAAATGTTTTAATCACAATCATACTGCAAGCTTGCGGAAAAAAGGGCCGTCTGCGCAGACGTCATGGTCTGGAAATATTAATTGTCCGCAAGGAATTCTTGACCGCCGCTGACGGATGGTTTTGCGCGCCCTACAAAATTCACTACACCAGTGGAAGGAACACTGTATACCGTGACTGACACTCATTCCCATACACATCCTTTGTATGATGATAAATTTCAGTTTCACTAACACCTGCCATCAAAAATTGCATAACTGCCCGCTGTGCCTCTTTGGACGAATCCATTTCACACCCCTACGTATTCAACTTGCCTCCACATGTGCAAACAACACACTGACACGTGCCGCTGATGACAGCATGCTTCCTGACATGAAATGCCATCTACCGGAGCAAATGCACGGCTGTAATTATACAACAATGCTATTACAAGAGTCTCACTTTCATTTGGCGACCCTTATATATGAGTTTTGAAGTATTTGCATGCTTTCTTTATTATATTCTTCATGTATATTTGCTTTTTAAAGGGAATATATGATAAGATAAACAATCATTTTGCAGTATTATTGTTCCTTAATCTCATTTATTAAATATGAACATAATATTAGATTCACCAGATGTGTTCTTCACTTATGAATTCCTATGTTCACTTCATCCCGTTTGCAGTTTTAACGTTGTTAGATTCGATACAGTGCTTTGTTCGTATTTCGAACACGTCCTTTGTTATATCCCTTTTGCAGCCCTTAAGTGATCCGGTATTTAGGACATATTTAGCTCAAATCTGATCCACTCCTTTGTTCCGCCGTACATGCAAGTTCTTGTCGCAAACCTCGTTGGAGATTCGGAATTTTGAATAGGTCCAGCACTTGTTGGAATTCAAACGAGAGTTCGTTAATTTAGCCGCTTGCACAATGAAATAGTTATTTCATAACGTAATAAATTTGCAGATACATTGCCGACTTTTTATGTATTTGAATACTTTAGATGCTTAAAAAATTCACATAATTTTCTGCTAGTCGCATTCCCATTTTTGGATGCATTTCGTGCAGCAATCTTTGCTGGCATTTCCAACTGTTTGTTGACAAATTAATCTTAACTTGTCTGTGATTAGTTCAGGTTTCTCCTTTGACGCATGTGCCTTATGATGTCATAATCAGACCTGCCAACTGCTCCGGAATATCCGGATGTATGTAGCCACTCCGCATAGTTTGGGGTTTTCTCTGGAAAAAACTAAATTTTTATTTCATTACCCATTTTTCCTCAAACAACGATTGTGGCCAGAAATATACTGCACTAAAAGTACAGATGGTGAAAAAATTTCATCTTTATAGTGCATTTTAAAGATTTTACCGTATTATTTATGTGCAAGTGCGACGCTGTGAATAGAAGCTGCGGCAGGTCTAACACAACGCTGCGGCGACGACTTCTCATTAAGCGTTGCTCGTTCCGTTGGAAAAAAGTTTGTTGCGATGGCCAATTCACGGGCGGAAGAGTACATGTGGAACCAGTTACGATGTTGCCAGGAGAGCGATCCATTTTGTAGTGCTACACTACAGAATATACACTGCTGGCCACCCAAAATGCAACACCAAGAAGGACATGAGATAGCAAAGCCAGATTTACTGGACACATAACAACAGATACAAAGATGAAATGATTGAGCTTACAGGCCCGTGCGACTTGCGGAACACGCAGACATCAATAGTTCGTGTGGCCCCCATGGCTGGCAGTAACGGTCGCTACACGCCGCTGCATCGAACAAAAGAGGCTTTGGATGTGGGCTTGGGGTATGTCGGTCCAGGCTACTTCCACACGTTGCCACAGTTCATCAGGCGTAGCCACGGGTGGTGCTTGCTGGGCCACTTGGTTGCCGATCAGCGACCAGACGTGTTCCATGGGCGACATGTCGGGAGAACAGGCGGGCCACAGCAGCAGTGACACTTGGTGTGCTGTGAAGAATTGTTGCATGATGCATGCCACGTGTGGGTGCACATTGTCCTGTTGAAACATGGCCGCTGGCAGGTCCTGCAGGTAAGGGAGGACTACAGGCTCCAAAACGTCGGAGACGTAGCTGTGGCTGTAGAGTGTAGTGGCGATGCGTACCAGAGGGGTGTGGGTGTCGTATCCAATTGCGCCCCAAACCATAACGCCAGGCGAAGGACCGGTATGGCGATGCATAATGCAGGCGTCATACAGTCTCTCGCAGCGGTTCCGCCACACGCTGATCCAACCATCGTGGTGTTGCAGGCAGATGAGGGATTCGTATGAGAAGACAATGTCTTGCCATTCCGTAGCCCAGGTGCGGCGTTCAACAGACCACTGCCGCCACACTCGCCGGTGGTGTAACATCAGTGGTAATCAGAGCAATGGGCGCCGTGCGACAAGTCTCCGCTCCTACAGATGACATCAAACGGTATGTGCTGACACAGGTTGTTGCGCAACACACCCTAATTCCTGTGCTAACGTGCCTTATGTGGCAGTGCGAGCTGTCAATGCCCCCCGCACAACATTCCGGTCCTCTAGTTCGGTGGTGTGCCGCGAGTCGCTTACGTTGGTCTGTCTGTCCCTCCTGCACCCACCGAATCCATACTCTCCTCACTATGGCTGGATGTCGTCCCACACGAGCGCCAATGTCTCGGTATGATAAACCGCTGTCGCGATAAGCCAGTATTCATCCTCTGTTGAACTCCGAAATGTGCTGGAATGACTGCCGTATTCTGCGACGAGGCATCAGGAAGCTTCCCATGCACAGGTCCGGCAGCACAACACACTTCCACTACTTACACCCCGCCTTCCATGCTCCCTTCTTATAGTGCTTCTCAGTGGCGTGCCGGGCACACATGATTTGCATATGCCCTGCAATGCAAATCATTTGCGTGCCAATCGGATGCTTCCTTCTTAGTGTTGTATTTTGGGTGGCCAGCAGTGTAGTTCTACAATTTTTTCTCACTGTTTTTAAAGCAAATGCTGAAATTTTTTTCATTGTTTCTCATATGATTCCTTCACACCAAATATAAAATTTGGAGATGCCTTTCTTGCTTGTATAGAAGAGTTAAAGTAGATCTCCAGTTGTTGCCAACGGAAGTTAGATGGGAAGTCGGCAAGTTTTGGTCCTGGTTTTAACGACTTGGATGTTACGCCCACGAGTGCAGAGGGAGGTGTGAAGATCACTGCCATAAGGAGGAGCGGAGAAACTATAGGGGGGAACTGAATCGCGTTGAGCAATGAAGTGCATCGGATTGTCACCCCTCGTTCAGGTCGGTTGCCGGGAATTCTCCAAGCAGAGTGAGCTACGCTATTGGAAGTGTGTTAATGAAGTGTTTGATTTTTCACAATGGAAAAATGAGGGCATTCCCAAGTTTTTAAAAAAGAATATGAAACAGTGTGGCCTGTGCTGAAAAAATAGCTTAAATCAGACAATCATGTTTTTTGCTCTTTTCAATTGCTCACAGAGGTAAAAATGATTGCAAGCGGCACGTGGAAGGTGAATGCCATCTTGGAAATGTAGCGACACAAAATTTCAAACCGAAGCCTGACATCCATGTTATCCTGCAGCAACGACTTAAAAGTTATTCGGGCGGAGGACTGTTTACCAAATTCTTAACTGAACATAACTGCTTGTTGTCGGTATCAGACCATGCCGGTCCATTGTTTAAAAAGATGTTCCCGGACTCGGAGATCGCTTCAAAATACGGATGTGCTCGCATGAAGACAACAGCGATAATAAAATCCTTTGCTTCGTCAGCAGCCCAGGAGATTGCCAAAATATTGAAGGCAAACAAGTTTTCACTGGCAACTAATGGCAGCAATTCTGTTGCAGATGATAAACTATTTCCAGTTGTTGTGACCTACTTTGATTCTTCATTAGGTAAGATTGTTACCTGTTTATTGTCCCTTCCGAAGCTAAATGGTGATTCTACTGGTGAAAATGTTTTTAAGCTGTTAAACACGGAACTTTCAAAATATGAGGTTCCATGGACAAATTGTGTGGCGTTTGGTGCTGATAATGCTTCTGTAATGCTGGGAATTCATAAAGGTGTCAGTGCATTTATTAAGAAAGAAAATCCTAATGCTATAATACATGGTTGTTCATGCCATATTTAATCCACTTAGTGGCAAAACATGCTTCAAAAAAATTAATAGGGATTAATGTGGAAGATTTCTTTGTTCATGTTTACTTCTACGTGAAAAAAAGTATTAAAAGGCTTGAACTTCTAAAATTTTGCCAACAGGTTTGTGAATTTGAAGCACATAAAATTACTAATTAAATGGCTCAACAAGGCAGCTGTCAATGGACAGTGGTGTTGATAGATATTTGGAGCAGTGGGATGCATTAGTACAGTTTTTTTTTTTATGAGGAAGAAAAGGGTGAATCTTTAGTATTTTTGAAATTAAAATAAATTTTTGACGCTCCAAAGATGAAACTTTATCTGCATTTTTTACAATCAGCCATACCACTGTTCACCAAAGTAAACACCATGATGCAGCAAGATGCATCCATGATTCACAGATTTCAAAGAGAACTGACATCATTATTATATTACAAAGAAAAAGTAACCATAATATACTACAAGAAATGATTGGTTATAGCACAAAAACTACGACGTCAAAAGTCACATGCATCAGAAGAGAAGCCTGAACTAATCACAGACAATTTAAGATTAATTTGTCAATAAACAATTGTTGAACTGCCAGCGAAGATTGCTGCGCGAAATGCATCCAATAATGTGAATGCAACTAGGAGAAAACGATGTAAATTTTTTAATAATCTGAATATTCAAATACATAAAAAGTTGGTGATTTATCTGCAAATTTATTACATTTTGAAATAACTATTTTATTGTGTGAGCAGCTAAATTAACAAACTTTCGTTTGAATTCCAACAAGTGCTGGACCTGTTCAAAATGCCAAATCTTCATTGAGGTTTCCGACAAGAACTGGATATGTATGGTGTGACAAAGGAGTGGATTGGATTTCAGTTAAAAATGTCCTAAATACTGGATCACTTAAGGGCTGCTAGAGGGATATAACAAAGGACATGCTCCGAATATGAACACAGCACTGGATTGAATCTAATGATGTTAAAACTGCGAACAAGACGAAATGAACGTAGGAATTCATAAGTCAAGAGCACATCTGATTAATCTAATATTATGTTCATATCTAATAAATGAAGTTGAGAAACAATAATACTACAAAATGATTGTTTATCTGGTCATGTATTCCCTTTAAAAAGCAAATATAGATGAACAGGATAAAGAAAGTATGCAAATACTTCAAAACTCAAATGTGCCATTATGTCTTAAAAGAAAAGGGTTGAATCAATGCATGCTTCCAGTTCTTATACAGGGAGCAGAAACATGGACCTTAACTGAAAAAGACATAAAGGCTGCAGACAACTGAAAGAAGCCTGGAGAGATGCATGCTTGGTGTAACGAGGAAACGGAAAATGACTAGTGGAAGACATCACAGTCAGAGTAAAATCTCTGAAATGGCATTGGAGTGGACATGTTGCCAGAAGAATGGACCACCGATGGACAACCAAAATTTTAGACTTGATTCCAAGGGACAGAAAAAGACTCGCAAGAAGACCACATGTGAGATGGATGGATGGATGGATGGATGGATGAAATTCGAAAGCGTGCCAGAGTAACATGGAGGAGGCAGGCTCAAGAGAAACAGTTGTGGAAGAAACTTGCAGATGCCTTCATCCAGCAGTGGACTGATAATGGTTGACAAAGATGATGATATAAAGAAGAAAACCTCAATAAAAAGTGTCTTGAAGGTCTCACAATAGATGGCACCACAGAAGATTTGACTACAACGTAAAACCACCAATGAGAATAAGCCACCAAACAACAGTGGAGCCACAGTTTGTAACCAATGTGGAAACTCCAACACAAAGAAGACATGATGCCAACAAGGGGAGAAGGATGTTTCCTGTTTTTCAGGTTCCAGACTGAACTCCATTGATCCTTTGAAAAGGTGACTCCAAAGAGGCACAAAACTTATGATAGGAATGGATATTTTTGTAATTGATGACATGTCTATTTATAGACTTGATGAACTACAATTATCTCAGAATTATGGGTTTTTTTACCAAGTAATAAAAAGAATATTTACTATCAGATTTTAAAGAAAATCGGCAGAAGGACTGGAAATGGGGAGAAGAAGAAATAAAACATTAAATGATTTGAAAGGTTGGAATTTACTTCTTGAATGGCAACATCTACTATAGCTGTAGTCCTGAGGAAAGGCAGTGGACTACCAGAAAATCTGAAAGTAAATATTCTTTTTATTCCTTAGTAAAAAAAAACCCCCATAATTTTGAGATAATGCATATTTTATTAAACTGCTCTTGAAAAATAAGAAAAGGCATTTTTTTTTATCAAGAACTTAAAAACACTGGGGCATCAAACCAGACAGCTAAGTTATTTTGAAAATACTTTTTCTGTTTTGTGAACTTTTGAAGTTTTACCAAATCATTTATAAGCATCATTATATAAATTTTTTACAATTGTAAATCCAATGTTTTAACATAGTACATAAGATTTTATTGCTGTGCATGGCTTTTATCAATCAACATTAAAAAGAATAATTACACCAAAAGGTGCGAATTTCTTATGTCCAGAAAAGTGAAGAAATGCAAAGAATGTTAAAAAGAAATATTTATAATTTATTCAATGATAGTTCATTATCAATCCACTGCTGGATGAAAGCCACCCCTCTAGATTCTCCTACAACAGTTTGTCTTGAGCCAGTCTTCACCGTGTCACTACAGCATGCTTTCCAAATTCATACACTCATCTCCCAAGTGGTTGTCTTCTGGGGATTTTCCTCATCTGTTGAACATAGCCAAGGTCAGCATTAGATAGATGGCAGCCTAGTTCAGTCCTCTGTGGTTGCTAAAACACTCTGCCTTCATGTTGTACTGGCCACTGCCTTGCCCAGCCAGGTACATGCCAGCTGCTGGGGACTGAGGGATGTATATATCTGATACTGGTTAATTTCTCCAACAAACTAAAGCCGCGGGTGGTCTAGTGGGCAACGTTTGTGACAGCCGCGAAAAGGATCTCAGGTTCGATTTCGGGCAGGTACAAACGCTTGATCCACTAAATATCCGCTGTGCGTCGGATGGGCACATTAAGTGGTCGGACCCCGGGTACTGGCCCCCGGTAATAAATAAGGGCGTCTTCCTCCCCCTTTCTACCTTGCTTCCGTGTCACTTTCCTATCGGGCACTCTAGCCCAAATCTCCTAGCTTCCTATTTCTAAGGGTTGTTTAAGACCTGGGGTCAGACATTCCCTTCCTAAAATCCTCTACACATGATCATTTGATCATCATCTCCAACAAATTTTGAAAGCATTTGCAATTGCAGTTCAAGACAATAAAAAAAAAAAATGTTGAATGTCATCATATAAAATATTCACTCAGGACTTATTGTAAATGACATACCCTCAGAAGCTTTGAAAATAGAAGACTTAGAAATGGTATTCCAAATTCAACAAAGATAACAAGTTCTAGAGCTGGTAAAGCCATTCTAACTGTCTCAAAGTAAATGGGCAATTTTAGTGTGACAAAGAGATGGTTGCTTTGGGCATGTCACTGTGATATAACACTCTGCTGGCAGCACACTCAAGATATCATAAAATAGAGTTATAGAACCATCAGATAACCACCTGTGCCACCTCCATGCACACATTTCACGTGGCAGCTGTTATCTGCACTGGCTGAAGATGAGCATGGAAATGGCATCCAACCATGACCCACGTGTGTTCTGCTTGGCTGATGACAGCAACATGTCAAAACCATGTGGCTATTCGTATGTGTTGTTTGTGGCATGTGGATGGGTGTTGTGTTGCTGAAACATGGGACCAGAAATCCCTGCAATGAAGAGGACAGCTATAGTTTCCAAAATGTCTGTGACATAGCACCGAGACATAAAATTATTTGTGAGACTCAGACCATGACACTAGCTGTTTCTACATACATACATACACATCATTAAGCTGTCTCAGATTGAGATGTTGGCTCCTTAAAGAAAGACCATCTGCCAGATAAACGTTTCTGCTGGTCTATGCAGGTTTTGCTCCTGGAATGGTGTGTTGAAAAGATCTCCTCTACAGATGTCTAGCAATCATCCATTCCTAGGTAGAAGTGGATTTCATCTCTATAGACTGTACATCTTTGTTCTGAACCTCTCACTATGGCTCTTGAGTGGCACCACTGCTTCCGCTGGTGATGATGCCTGTCAGTTAGTGTGTGACACAGTGAACACCATTAGTACAATCCAGCCTCCACCAGTTGACACAAAAAGATCATCATGTGATACAGTGACTACTAGCCAGCATTACTGTTTTCTGATTGAAGCTGGCATGGCTGTTGATGTAGCGTAGGCCTACTGCTGGATCACATTGTTCATCTGTGATAGTGCTTGACATGCACAATAGGGTGGAATGAAAAAAATTGAATTAAAATATCTAATAGCGATAGAAAGTTGTCTTTTGTAATGAACTGTACAAAATATCAAAGCAATCATAAAAGTGTTTGAGGTTCTGCAAACAGGTTGAAGTTTAATACTTTGGCATTTTGTTTGTATTTTTTGGTGTATTTTTTAATACAAAGTTTAAATACAAGTTTTCTAAAATGTCTAATAATGATAAACAAAAAGTTTGTTTAAAACTGTAGTTGAGTGAAAAAAAAAGATCAAATCAATCAAAAAATTTCATGGAGTGCTACAAACAGGTTGAAATGCTTTGCTTCTGTGGTGTTTTGGCATTTTTGAACTTTTGGGTTAATTTTTATTTTATTTTATTATTTATTTTTATTTTTTTAACTTTATTATTATTTTTTATTAACTTTTGGGTTTCAAAATTAGAACAAGAATTTTCAAAAGACCAAAAAACGACCAGGAAAATGGCTATAGGTGAAGTTGATGTCGTAACATCCCGAAATTTAGCATTGAAAGAATAAAAAAAAACTTAAAGCATTGAAAGAAAAAAAAAAAACTTAAAGCATTGAAGAGAGAAAGAAGTGATAAAGAACCAAAATTACTGGAAATGGATGGAATAGACGGAAAGCATGTTATAAATAGCAAGCACAATTATTCTGAAACAGACATGGAAGTAGAAGTAAAAATGTCGTGGTTCCAACATCATATCCTATTGCAGTACCAAACTCACAAATGCGCATAAAACTTCCATCTGTAACTTCAGTGTGTGATAGAACTGGTATTTCTGACAGGACTGCTGCAGCATTTGCAAGTGCAGTTCTGCAGGATATGGGCCTCGTTAGTGAAGAGGACTAGAGTAAAGTCATTGATAGAATGAAGATTAGAAGAGAAAGGTCAACTAATTGAAAAAGCAATGAAAAAGGCCACAAGGAGAGCATAATTATTACAGCAAAAAAAAAGGACTTTATTTTGACGGAAGAAAAGACAAAACTGTAATACAAGAAAAGAGAGGGAGCAAATGTTACAGGAAAACCATTGTAAAAGAACATGTCACTTATTGAGGAGACTGGATCGAAGTATTTAGAATAGACGGAAAGCGTGTCTTAGATAACGAGCACAGCACGTTCTAGTACTGGGAAGAATATTAAGAATAGTATTGTAGCGTTTTATAATGACAATAACAGTTCTTTAGATATCACTACTGTAGGATGTGATGGAACTGTCACTAACACTGGTGCTACTAATGGTGTCATCTATTTATTAGAAAAAGAAATAGAAAAGCTGCTACAATGGATAATTTGTTTATTTCATGCAAATGAACTGTGAACATCACCTGCCCTTATGTCACCTGTTTTGTTTTCTGGATGGAAAGACAAAAGGACCAAATGAGTTTGGTGGCGAAATAGGGAAGAAACTTGAGAACTGTCGGGAACTACCAGTAATTGAATTCGCTCCAACTGAATATAACCTCATGATAATTAACACAGCAATAGGACATCGCCAAATTGACTGTAATTACTGTTTCACACGTGAATTAAATTACATCAGAAAACTTGAAAATTTCGTCGCCGTGGAGCGGGAATGGCTACTTTGCAGAACCTGTGATTTATTTCACGTGTGAAACAGTAATTACAGTCAATTCGGCAATGTCCGATTGCTGTGTTGATTATCATGACGTATTTACTACGTATTATGACAAGAATATTTCTTCAGCTCTGAATGAATATAACCTGCCTTCCTTGGAAATTAGGGATGACATGAGCATCAGCACAGATCAAAAATATTTATTAAAAATGTGCTATGCAATATCTAGTGGTGTGTGCCATTATGATCTATCTACACTGCTGGCCACCCAAAATGCAACAACAACAAGGACACGAGATAGCAAAGCCAGATTTACTGGACACATAACAACAGATACAAAGATGAAACGATTGAGCTTACAGGCCCGTGCAACTTGCGGAACACATACATACATATCACTAAGCTGTTCTCTGAGATTCAGAGGTTAGCTCCAAAAAGAAATACAAACTTCCAGATATTTTTACTTATTGTTGTCGTATCAAACTTCGCCATTTGCAGCGATCTTGACATACAACTTGTGCTTCAATGATATCCATTACACGCCGTACATAATATCTTTTATACTTCATACTCATAATCTTTTTCCCATGCAGACACTCCTGAATCTGATCCACCCATGTCTTCCTTGGCCTTTCTCTGCCTTTCCTTCCTGCCACTTGGGCTGAAAATATTTTCTTAGTAAGCATTTCATCACTCATTCTTTCAACATGGCCAAACCACCGAAGCATATTGGTCTCCACCTTGCTAACAACATTTTGCTTTACATCACACAACTGCAATACATCTTCATTCCTCACACGATCAGATCGTGTCTTGCCACAAACCCCACGTAAATAACGCATTTCTCCAGCACACAAACGACTCCTATGTTTCTTCTGCAGTACCCAGGTTTCACTGCCATACATCAGAGTAGGAACAATTACAGTTTCATACACAGCCATGCGGGACTCTCTAGAGAACCCATCATTCCTGTGAAAACCTCCCAGAGCAGCTATGACTTTCAAAGAAGAATTCACTCGCCTACTGATTTCACCATGCAACTTGTTCTCTCTGTCAAACATGCTTCCTAAATACACAAACTCACTCACCTGGTCAATCACAGTGCCATTTATACTTACATTACATTCAGTGCTACCCATTCCTCTCTCAAACACCATAACTTTGGTTTTTCCCTTATTTATACTCAGTTTGAATTTCATGCAAACTTCGTGCATCAGAGTCAACATACTCTGCAACTCACTTTTGCTCTCTGCCAACAGGACAGTGTCATCAGCATACAGCAATCTGCACACACTGATTTCACCAAGACATAAACCACTATCATCTATTTTGTCATCACGCATGCATGCGTCCATAAATATATTAAACAGCCATGGTGACATTACACAACCTTGTCTAACTCCTGCACCAATGGAAAACCATTTTGATAAAACACCATTCACTCGTACACAAGCTCTACTACCAGCATACATGGCTTTTACACTATTAAGTAGATTTTCAGTAACACCATATTCATTCAATACCTTCCACAAAAGTGTCCCATTGACTCTGTCGTAAGCTTTCTCTAAATCTAAGAAGGCAGTAAAAACTTTCTTTCCAACAGCCAGATACTTTTCAATCATCATGCGTAATGCAAAAATCTGGTTAGTGCAGCCTTTACCAGGCATAAAACCACTCTGAACATCCCACACTTTCTCTGATGTAAGACTCCATACTTTTTCAATAACAACCTTACCAAACACTTTTCCTGGCACACTCAGTAGGCTAATACCACGATAGTTCTTGCATTCAGTCTGATCACCTTTTCCCTTATACAAGGGAACAATGATAGCATCCTTCCAATCCCGAGGGACCATTCCTAACTCCCAGCAGCCGCCCCGGTGGCGCAGTGGTCTAAGGCGCTGCCCTCTGATCATTCGTCCGTGATGGGTCCGGGTTCGAATCCCGGTCAGGCATGGATGTTGTGTTTGTCTTACGGCACTGGCTCTCTCCCTTCCCTGGAACCAGTGACCCTAAATTAGGGACGGGCGACTGCTTATAGCCCATTGAGTTGCTCACGGTTGTCGTTAAACCTCCAATCAAAAAAAAAAAAAAAAAAAAAAAAAAATAACTCCCAGCACAACTGGCAAATTTCAGTTAACCAGTCAATTATAGAGTCACCACCATACTTCAACATCTCTGCAGTTATGCCATCAACTCCTGGAGCCTTACCATTCTGAAGAGATTTTAGAGCTTTACACACTTCTTCTCTTGAGATCCCTCCTGTGCTTTTATCCCTCATTGTGACATCATCTGCATCTGTCTGAAAATCATTTTTGCTCTCCTGATCTAATAACTCACAGAAGTATTTGCCCCATCTGTCACTTAACTCATTGGGCTCCCATATCATTTCCCCAATCTCATTCTTCACACAACTTACAACTTTGTTTCCCCTATTTTTCCTGAGTCTCATGTACTTCCAGAAGGACTTTCTATCTTTCCAAAAAGCCAGTTCATGCCTTTCCACTTTCTCTTTCCTATCTTTTGCCTTACTGTGGTGAACCAGCTTAGCAGCTTCACGCTTCTTACAGCGATATTCATCCACAGAGACTCTACCTTGCAACATTCCCAAATAGGCTTCCTTCTTTTTCTTTACTGCCTCATCAATCTCACTATTCCACCAAGCATCACCTCTATTGTTACCCACTACTGTGGTGCCACAGACCTCTTTAGCAGCAGTAACAACCCAGTTCTTAAAACATTCCCACTTCTTTTCTACATCCCTCTCACAAGATTTCAGATCCTTCAGTCGTTCTCTGAGTAAGTCAGAATACCGCTGATGATCTTCAAGGAGCCTATCAACCTTTATTCTTTCTATCCTGGGTCTCTTCCTATTCCTTTTCCTCCAACCAACATTAAGTTTCACTCGTGGCACTACCAAGTAATGATCAGAACCAACATCTGCACCTCTCATCACACGGGTGTCAACAACTAAGTGTTTCAAACGCTGATCGTAAACAACAAAATCTATCTCACTCTTTTGACCAAGAGTACGATTTTCCCAAGTGTATGTGTGTATATACTTGTGGTTGAAAAATGTATTAGATACCAAGACATCAGTAGTTCGTGTGGCCCCCATGGCTGGCAATAACGACCGCGGAGGCATCGGACGAAAGAGGCTTTGGATGTGGGCTTGGGGTATGTCAGTCCAGGCTGCTTCCACACATTGCCACAGTTCATCAGGCGTAGCTGCGGGTGGTGCTTGCCAGGCCACTCGGTTGCCGATCAGCGACCAGACGTGTTTGATGGGTGACATATCAGGAGAACAGGTGAGCCACTGCAGCAGTGACACCTGGTGGGCCGTGAAGAATTGTTGCACGATGCACGTTACGTGCGGGCGCGCATTGTCCTGTTGAAACGTGGCCGCTGGCAGGTCCTTCAGGTAAGGGAGGACTACAGGCTCCAAACAGTCAGAGACGTAGCTGTGGCTGTTGAGTGTACCAGCGATGCGTACCAGAGGGGTGCGGGTGCCTTATTCAATTGTTCCCCAAACCATAACGCCAGGTGACGGACCGGTATGGTGATGCATAATGCAGGCATCATACTGCGTGTGGCAGCGGTGCAGCCACGCGCGGATCCTACGATCGTGGTGTTGCAGGCAGAAGCGCGATTTGTCGGAGAACACAATGTCGTGCCACTCTGTAGTCCAGGTGCGGCGTTCAACGGCCCACTGCCGCCGCACTTGCCGGTAGTGTAATGTCAATGGTTATCGGAGCAATGGGTGTGTGCGACAAGTCCGCGCTCATGCAGACTACATCCAATGGTACGTGCTGACACAGGTTGTTGCACAACACACCCTAATTCCTGCGCTAACAAGTTTTTTTCAAGGCATTGGTTGCACATTAAGTGTAGAAAATTAGTACACATAAGATTAGAAACAAAGATGATTTTTTGGAAATAGCATGAAAGATACCTCGAGTGGTATTACATGTTATTCGTCACACAATTATATGCTGTATTGCACCATCTCTTAATAATGCATGCCAGACCACTGGTTGATTTATAGGCAAAGAACCATTGCATGCCTGCTTACTGAAGAGGATTTCAACTGTTTCTCTAAAGGCAGTCTTTAAAGTTCATGTAAGGGGCAACTCTTTTAACATTGTTCCACATAGGAGCAGCTGAGCAGTGTATGACTTCCCTGGAAAGCAAAGTATTGTATTCTGCATGTCCTGGTTGACTCATGTTCTTTTCATCTAGTGGCTAAGGATAGCTTTGTCATTCTGATATGTTAGTTTTGATTTTGATGTGAAACCTAGTCACTTTTAAGCATAAAAGAGGTCAGAATTTTTGCTCTTTCCATGTCAGGTAACTTTCTATCAGTTCTTAAGCACATATGTTTATTCTTGGTAGGAAGCTTTCCTCCAACTCGTCTTGGCAAGATCATATTTCTTCAATAACTAAATCTGCTTAAAGGAAAAAAAGAAGAAACTGTTTTTTTTATTTTTTGAAGTAGATATTTTCCCTGTTAATAACTTTTGACACTTGGTAAAATCTCATGTTCACCCATTCCTGACATATTGTTTTTACATTCAGTACATTGCCTTTGAATCATGTCTCTTTGAGCTGGAAATTGCCTTCATTTGTAATTGTGGAGTTGTAAATTCATTACCTGTTTGAAAGACATTTTTATGAAAAGATATGTATTAAAAATATAATTCAGGTGAACAATGTCTCTTAGAGCTGGAAATTGCCTTGATTTGTACCTTGTAAATTCATTACCTGTTTGAAAGAAATTTTTATGAAAAAATATGTATTAAAAATATAATTCATGCAAGATCACATTGTGAAAGGTGATTTTATGCAAGCTTTGATCCCATGCATTATAATTTTGTGAAATATTTTCTCATTATTATATTTCTTTCCAGAGTAATGCAGCTAATACTGCAGGAAGTAACAAGTCACGAAAAGATTCTGTGAGTATTTTCCTGCAAATGAGAATATGAATTTTTATATATTTTTTATTTGGGTTTATCTTATGTTTTTTTTTTTATTCACTGTGACCATTTAATTTGTATGAATTTATTAAGCGTGTTTTTCTAAGATCTGTTTCAAAACCCCCGGCCATTAAAATTTCTTTAGGAGATCTTATGAAATTGTTCAAAGATGGCTGATATTATTGTTTTATCAATATATTGAAGTGAACTGAATTGCTTAGTTGAGCTAAACTACCAATTTCCTCATGATGAGGATTACTGGAAACTGTCATGCTTATGCTTTTTTATATTTTTTTCATTTCTTATTAAAGGGAAAATCCAATGAAAACCTTAAATAATTTTTTATCACAATTTATTGAACAAAAGTGGTGCACACCTGTATTTTTCAATGTAATCTCCGTTTTGATAAATAAATAAATACATCGCTCTTTCCACGTTCCAGAAACACACAGCATCCGAAAAATTGTTTTTCAGCCGCCGCTGTGGAATTAAACCAACAGAACTCTCGATATCTAGCCGAGCGCGTTACATATACGCCACGGTGGCCAACAATCCACGGTGCTGTGTATTTTTAAGTCAGCTTCTGACATCATAAATCCGTAAGATGAGCTCAGCTACTGAGACGTCTCCATCTGGTGGGCATGAACGGCACTAGCTATATATATATTATAGCAATTAAATCCAAAGGGCGAGATCCAAGGTGAAAAGAACTAAATATCATTAAGAAGTTAAAAAATAAATAAAATAAAATAAGGATAAAGTACAAATCGAATTTTTGATTACATGAAGAGACTTTGACGCCAAAATATTCGCGTATTGCAAATTGGCCATTACATGGAAAAGATTATATGCTATTAAAAACCTGTCAAGAAAAAAGGCTAATAACAGAAATAATCCTGAAGAGAAAACAATTATATACATACATATCACTAAACTGTTCTTTGAGATTCAGGGATTAGCTCCAAAAAGAAATACAAACTACCAGATATTTTTACTTACTGTTGTCGTAAAAATTATATATTTTACTTATTGTTGTCGTAAAACAATTATACTAAACCCATATTCAATGTTATAATTTGTGGTCCAGAATTCAGAATGCAAAGTATAAAAATTTTGGAAATACATGGAAGAACCATATTACAGATACTGTGCTCTCTGAAATAAATGAAATCATTGAAGCCCCCCCCCCCCAAAAGAGTGGTGAATAATGCAAAAAAGTTAAATGCATTATTTGATAAAATTAAGATTGTATAAGAAGAACTGACTATCCAGTATATATTAATCAATCTACTAGAAATCTAACTTATAACGAGAGGGCTATATTACAACATGGGGAAAAAAGTTGCGTTTCCACAAAAAACACCAAGAACAGAAGAATATCTTCCAATCTTTGAGGCACTGTGTGTTGAGTACCATATGAGCATGAAAATTATATTAGGTTCGAATTACAAATTAAGCTTAAAGAATACAACACTAAGCATAAAAAAAAAAAAAAAAATTACAATATGAAAAACAGCAACTTCTTAGACTGAGTCAAGACCCTGAAATAAAATTTTGTGAAACAGACAAGACCGGGCAAATTGTACTGATGAACACAGCCGAATATAATGAAAAAATGCACACGTCTATCTCTGACTTGAAATGTGAGAGGGTCAATGCAGACCCAACTAACTGCAAAGCAGATCACATTCTAGCCGCCCCTGTGGCGCAGTGGTCTAAGGCGCTGGCCTCTGATCATACGTCCGTAAGGGGTCCGGGTTCGAATCCCGGTCATTCATGGATGTTGTGTTTGTCTTATGGCACTGGCTCTCTCCCTTCCCTGGAACCAGTGATTCTAAATTAGGGACGGGCGACTGCTTATAGCCCATTGAGTTGCTCACGGTGGTCGTTAAACCTCCAATCAAAAAAAAAAAAAAAAACCACATTCTTTGCATCAATTAGAAATCATAGTACATTACCATCAGAAATAAAAAAATGCATACCCACCAATGGGAGCGGGTATGCCAAGAATTTTTTCCAAAATAAAAACCCATAAGGATAACACATCATTAAGATTTATTTTGTTGAAAAAAAAAAAAATTCTCCACTCATCAATCTAAAAAATAATATATATATAACTACCTGTCACCAATTTTTATGAGAAGTGAATATGCATTAAAGAACAGATATGAGTTTATTGAAAACATCAAAGGGATAAATTAAGAATTATCTGAATTTAATGTGGCTTCAATGGATGTTAAGACACTAACCTAATACACTGGTGGATATGGCAATAGATTTAATTATGCAACAATTAGATAAAACAACTAGTTTAAATTTTACTCAGATAACAGAATTGAAGAAAATAATGTTCTTTATTAAGGATAATAATATTTTCAGTTTGAAGGTTGTATCTATAAACAACTGCAAGGAGGTCCAACAATGGTTTTTCAGGTAATGTTTTTAATTTAGAACAGTGGTTTTTTAGGTAATATTTTAATTACTTTATCTTCATGTATGCCATCACCACTTCTGCGTATAAAGCCGACAATGGTGACCCATAGTCGGCTTTATACGCAGAAGTGGTGATTGCATATATAGAAGATAAAGTAATTAAAACATTACCTGAAAAACCACTGTTATATATAAGATATGTGGATGACATTTTTATAATATCAAAACTTAATCAAAAGGAATTTCATGGCTTGGCAAAACAGTTCACTGAAGTATTCAACACCATTGAATTGATAATAGAACATGAAGAAAATCAAAAGTTGCCATTTTTGGATTTTTTGCTTACGAAGAAAAAAATAAACTTTGACTACACTGTATTCAGGAAATACACATATATTCCAGTATTAATTCCGTTTACATCACACCATCCTATCGTACATAAAAAAAAATAAAATAGTATATTGAACTTGATTAGAAGAGCATATACGCATACGTCAAATAATAAATTAAAGAATCAAGAACTATCATATATAAGAAAAATAGCGTATGATTACGGTTACCCAGATAATTTTATAAATAAATGGATAAATGAAGTTATTAACAATATGGCTAAAGAGAACAATAGACATGAGAATAACAAATCTAGAATTCAAAATAAATCAACAATGTACAAAATATAACTTGCAATTAGGATCCTTGATAAATTCAGTGAAAAATCTGACTATAAATAACAAAACAGGAAACAAAATTTTAGAGTCATCAGGAACTTATGAAACACCTATTGATCACATACCACCAATTTCCTATATAGGAAGTACAAAGAACAAATTAAAAAAAAAAAAGGCTTGAACAACAAATTTCTAATTGGCAAAAAAAAAAAAGAGAAGCTAAAACAGCCTTAGTTCAGTTTTGTATGGATAACCAAACGTACCCAAAATTTGAAGAGATTCAGATGTTTATAAAAGAAAAAACAGATCCGAGAGACATCTCAGAATGGAAAAAATCAATTCTAATTTATGAAAATAGGAAGAGAATATGTAATCATTATGACCCCAATGCATTATCCAATCACTGGAGAGACTTAATTCAACAGGAAACTAAACAACACTTAAAAAAATCGGCATAAAAGACGAGGTACTAATAAGGGGAAAAGAAAGCATGAAGGAAATTACCATTTCTATAATCGCCAACAATTTGATAATGGTTTGACCCATAGATGGCACCAGCTTGAATGGCCTATCTCTGACAGTGTCTCCGACGAATCCACTGGTGATAAGTGAACCAGGAACATCTATGGAGATATCACCAAGTTTTGGAAGATGCCCAAAGTGTTGGGCGAAAAATTTCAAACCTTTTTAATGAAGGGTTCAGATCGTGTTCTTTGTTCAAATCTTAAACTTTTGTTTTTATGAGATCGTATGTTGTTTCTGTTGTGCTTTTTTGATGTACTACGAAAACTTAGTGTTAGTGAAGAAGACTTGGTTTGATTGGGCACTTCAGTTTTTCCTTGGCCTACAGTACTTCGCCGGTAGTGTCCGACTTTTTTAACTTTCAGTGTGCGTTTTTTGAAGTTTTAATCTATCATCATGAGATTTTAAATAGTAGTAACATTCGAGTAAACAAAGATTGTGAAAACGAACTGGGATCATGACAGCTAGGCACAGGTTGAAGGACGGGGACAGAGACCAGGACCAAATAACGTGTGTGAGATGTGACATGCTTTTCAAAAGCAGACCTCAAAGGTAAGCAGTATTTCTGGAGCATACATACATACATACATATCATTAAGCTGTTCTCTGATATTCAGAGGTTAGCTCCTCAAAAAAAGACCATCAGACAAATAAACATTTAACAGATAAAACTAACCACCAGATAAATTTTTAACTGATTATTTACTTACTGTTGCCGTATCAAACTTCTTCATTTGCAGCAATCTTGACACACAACATGGGCTTCAGTGTGACATCCATCACACGTCATACACAAGGCCTTCTATACTTCATACTTATAATCTTTTCTCATTCAGGCACTCCTGAATCTGATCCTCCCATGACTTCCTTGGCCTTCCACTGCCTTGCTTTCTTGCCACATAGGCTGAGAAAACTTTTTAGTAAGCATCTCATCACTCATTCTTTCAACATGGCCAAACCACCGAAACATATTAGTCTCTACCTTGCTAACAACATTTTGCTTTACATTACACAATTGCAACACATCTTCATTCCTCACATGATCTGAATGTGTCTTCCCACAAAGCCCCTGTAAGTAACACAATTCACCGGCACACAAACGACTCCTATGTCTCTTCTGTAGTACCCAGGTTTCACTGCCATACGTCATAGTAGGAACAATTGCACTTTCATACACAGCCATTCAGAACTCTTTTGAGAATCCATCATTCGTGTGAAAACCTCCTAAAGCAGCTATGACTTTCAATGAAGAATTCACTTGCCTACTAATTTTGCCATCTAATCTGTTCTGTCTGCCAAACAAGCTTCCCAAATATACAAATTCATTCACCTGGTCAATCATGGTGCCATTTAGATTTATATTACATTCAGTACTACCAGTTCCTCTCTCAAAAACCATAACTTTGGTTTTTCCCTTATTTATACTCAGTTTGAATTTCATACAAACTTCGTACATCCAGGACAACATACTCTGCAACTCACTTTTGCTTTCTGCCAACAGGACTGTGTCATCAGCATACAGCAATCGGCTTACACGGATATCACTAAGACATAAACCAGTATTGTCCATCTTGGCATCGTGCATGCATGCATCCATAAATATATTAAACAGCCATGCTGACATTACACAACCTTGCCTGACTCCTGCACCAATGAAAAACCACTTTGATACGACACCATTCACTGGTACACAAGCTCTGTCAACATACATAGCTTTTACACTATTAACAGTATGTCCAAATGTCCTTTTTTTTAAAGGACTGTCCTTTAAAACTGTGACTACTGATAAAGTCCTTTATTTGTCCTTTATTTTCAGGACTGTCCTTTATTTTAAGTGAGTTGAGAACATCAACTATCTACAAAAATATTAAGGGTAAGTAACAAAAATGCATTTTATTTTAAATTTTAATTCATTTTGTCTTGATATTTTTTGTTTGTAAGGGCAATGATGAACTATAATACTGAGCCCTTATTTCTTAACATTGCTACTACTTTTATTATTTTGTTTTAACAAAGTTCTGAAGTACTAAAGTAGCATATGACTCTGGATATCTCTGTGGTGTGCTTCCTTTCTTATATGAGCCTTTGGTTTACCACATTAATTTTTTTTAATTGAGTTGGTTTTGTAGCTTTTTTGATGATGAAATGAAGACTAATTTTTATCTTTACTCCACAGATTTCTAGTTCAACATGTCTAAACGACAGTGCCACTATCAAAGTGATTGGTCCTCTTCTTGTCAAAAAGACAATAATGATGATGAAATTGGCAAATGGTGCAGACCAGGAAAGAAGAACACTCAAGCTTCATGTGTGTGGTGCTCAAAAGAATTTTCAGTGTCTACAATGGGTGTTAAAGCAGTTTTACAAAATTCAAGAAGTGAAAATCACAAGAAAAATAGAGAAGCTGTAACAAAGTCAAAGGACTTGACAAAAAGTTTCAAAAGTCAAACAATAATTAGTAATCAGGTTACTACTGCTGAAGTTTTGTGGGCCTCTGCACTTGTTGAGCACAATATTCCATTCAGGTTTTGTGATCATTCAACACAGTTGTTTCAGAGAATGTTTCCTGACTCTAAAATTGCTGAAACATTTTCAATGCACCAAACAAAGATGTCTTACCTAGTTAGATATGGTTTGGGGCAAACATATGAAACAATTTTAAAGGAAAGTTTGAAAGGGAAATATGTGTCAAATGAACTAGATGAAAGCAATGATAGTGGTGTGCATAATGAAAAAGAGCTTGAACTAATCGTACTATATTTTGATGATGTGCAACAGTGAATTGTAATAGATTTTCTTGAAAGAGTATATTTGCCAGAAGCTAAAGCACTTCCCATGAAAGAAAAATTGATTTCTGTTTTACAAATGTTTGGCTTCAATATATCTAAGGTAATATGCGTTATGACTGATAATCCACAAGTTATGATGGGCTGTAAAAAAGGCATGCTAACTCTTTTAAAGCAAGAAAATTCCCACTTGCTTGATGTAGGTCGATGCAGGGGTGCAGAAAATGTTTAGGGCCCAATATTTCTCCAGAACACAATTTTTTTTGTCTGAAATTTCCCTCAAAACTCTAGCAGATTTTCGTACAATTTTACGCGATTATTAGAGTATATGTCGATGATAAAGAACTCTCTTTAAAGCCTATTACTTAAAAATTTGAAAAAAAAAACAAAAACAAAAAACACCAGCTAATATTTATTCCAATGAATAACTAGCTTTTTTTTTCACGAAAAAAATTGTCCCTCCCCCTTTTTAAACGCATGAAAGATTTAGTGCTCCAGGTGAATCTCTCTCCTCTAGCAGGTGAAAGTTTTAGGCGAGACAGGAATAGGCGAATTAAAAATTCTTTCCTTGCCTAAATTGGCGGAACCCATTAACTTTCGACGTACTAAGAATAGGCGAATCAAGAAATAACCCAGGGCAGAGAGGCTGAAAAATAAACAGCTAAAAAATTCTGTAATTAACTATAATTTAATTCATTCTAGTATTCCAGGCGTCTAATTGTACCAGATAATTTTACTGAATGAAATTTAAATTCGACTTAAATCCATTGAAAAATGCATGGTTAAAATGTCCGGAACCCCCAATAATTTTTCAAATAGACTTCTATGACACATTCGCTGCTATTATTATTTTTTCTATTGGAGGTTTAACGATCACCCAGAGCAACTCAGTGGGCTATAAGCAGTTGCCCGTCCCTAATTTAGGGCCACTGGTTCCTGGGAAGGGCGAGAGTGATCGCCATGACACAAACACAACATCCATGCCTCACCAGGATTCGAACCTGGACCCTTCACGGGCGAATGAACAGAAGCCATTGCTTAGACCAGTGCCAGTGTGCTGCCGGGCGGCCCATTAATTTCGGAAACGTTTATTAGCGTGACTACTGGTTGCGTCGCACTTGTTACTCGTGCCCTTGTTGTCTGCGCCTTGGCATTAGTAAAGTTGTTTAGGCTCAGTGAATCGTTTGCGAGCGGCAGTTTGCAATACGTCACAGCCCTCATAACCTCTTGTATTCATAACGACACATTTTTCAAAATGATTGCCTGGTTACCGTGAAGTAAATTACTCCTATTTTTCACGTTATATTCGTTGTTAATAAGTCAATTTTTTGTTTTATTGTTACTATTATTATTTTACCCTCCGGGCAAAAATTTCCCCAGAGCGGCCTTAATTTCCCCCGAACCTAGTTCACGCGTTCGGACATATTCTGCACCCCTGGGTTGGTTGATGTTCATTGCATCATGTCATGAATGCTGTAAAAAGGCTGTAAAAGAATTCGATTCTTCACTTTCTGAATTTCCAGTGGATGTGTTCTATTTCCATGGCAATAGTGTAAGATCAGCTGATTATGGCAAGAGTCAGGAACATGTAGGTGCTCTAAAACATGTATTTATGAGACCTGTTGAAGCTAGATTTTTAACTTTTGGACCAGTATTTGATCGTTTATTGGAGCAAAAAGATGCCTTGATTCACTACTTCTTATCCTTTGTACCTGCACATCGTTCCAACGAACTGAAAACAAGTGAAAAGTTGCACAGAATAATTTCTGCATTGAAACAAGGTGACATTTTCATCCACTATCAGTTTATGCATAGTGTGTTTAGCATTGTGAATATATTTCAGTTATTTTTTCAGAAAGAAGAACCTCTGATTGATTCATCTTTATTATGAAATAACTTCATTAGTAAAGATGGTAATGAAAAGAGCTATGGTAGATGGAGTTGTTGATAACACTCCAGGCCATAAACTTGCAGATTAGATGTCAGTCAACATTCGAAACCTTTGGAAAGGATGGCTATTGGTGTTTTGACAAAGAGTGCAATGAAGTCTTTAACAGAGACAAAGAAAAAAATGCTACTTTTACAGTGGAAAAAATTCTACAATGTGTTAATTAAAAAGTTGCTGCACTATCTTCCATTACAGAACAAAATATTAAGAGACTTGGGTGTACTGCAGCCAGACCAAAAGAACAGCCCAAAAAGTGTTGCTTCACTTATGAACATTGCTTCCTAATGTTCTTCCTAAAGCTAGATGAATTGCCCATGGAATGGGATTTGTGCAAGCTGGAGAATGTTGATGGCAAAAAGTACATTGATGAATATTGGGCAGAAATTTTCAAAAATAACCCTCAGAGATATGCAACCCTTCAAGGCTTGATCATGACATGTTTGACCATACATCATGGTAACAGTGATGTGGAACAAAGTTTTTCAGTTGACAGAGACATTTTGACTTGTAAAAGAACTCAACTACATGACGAAACTGTGACTTCTTTGAAAAGAGTTAAGTCTCATATGAAGAGGACAAAAACTGTATGTAATGAAATCGAAGTTACGCCACCTCTTAAAAGAGCATGTGTGGATGCTCACAAAATGTTTGCTGAACATCTAGCTGAAAAGAAACGTATGCAATTGAAAGAAAAACAGAAGAAACAGGCCACGGAAGATCAAGAGGCAGATCTCCACAAACAAGCTGAGGAATTAAGAAAGAAAGAAGAAAAACTTCAAATAAAAGAAAAAAAAAGCGGATGAGAAGAGACTTAAAGCAAATCATCAAAGACAAATTGTCAAAGATTTAATGGCCAAAGTACAAAAATCACTGAATGAGGCTGATAATTTGGAAAAAGAAGCTGAAAAGGAGATGACAAAAATACAGAAAGATAAAGCCAAGATTAAACAAAGTGTCTTATCCTCTTTTGTTTTTGTTCAGGAAAAACATTAAAGGTGTGGTGTGGTTTTTTGCAGAAAAAGGCATGAATAAGAATAAGGAAAGATTACATAGTTTTGTTTTGAGTGTTTGAAATATAGGAGTTACTTTGAGTTTTTGTGAAGTTATGACATTTAAAAGGTATTTGTGTAACATTTTCCAATTTTAACCCACTAGGCACTTGCACATTATATTGTTCACTCTTTTTCATACTGGTATGTGATGTTGTACTTATTTTTATTTGGGAAAAAAAAGGTTGTGCATTAGAAACGTTAAGTTGCTGGAACTTTTTTATAAAATGTATTCAATTTATATGTATTTCGTATACCGGTACCTACGTCAATGTATATTATTTTATGTACAATCAATTATAAGTGTAGAAAATAATTTTTTTAAAATGTGAAAATTGAAATATAACTGTGGGAGGAACGGAATGACTATAAGGGGTGAAGAGTAGGCCATTGTGAAAAATAAAAATTCTTTCTTTTTTTAACATGTTTAAAACAGATTTCAGCTGAAAACAGGAACCTTTAATTCAAAAACAAAAGTTTTGCCCCAAATGGGGGGGGGGGAGGGGACCGGTACTTTTCAGATGTCCTTTATTTTTACATTTGCTGCTGGACACTCTGTTGATATCATCTGCAGTTACGCCCTCTAGTGGCAAAATTGTGCAATTAAAAAAAATCATCATTCGCACATTTCAAGCTTCCTAATGCAAAAAGATTTTTTCAAATCAGGCTAATAGTTGCAGAGATATGGTGTTCACGGACAGATAGACAAACTGGTAACACAAGCACAATCTTTTTTACAAAAGACGTGCTAAAAAATGCTATGACAGTTGATGTCCACATTATGTCCCTTTGTTGACTGCATTAAGCTGCATACAACTAGAGCGTGCAGGGCTGGAAACATGTCATCTGGTCTGATGAATCGCAGTTTCACCTTTCTTATGCTGATGGGAGGGTGCATGTGTTGAGTAAACCACGCAAAGCAATGGACCCAGGTTGCTAAGTAGAGGTCGTACAGGCATGTGGAAATGATGTAGCAGTTTGGGGTGCATTTACATGGGCTTCTGTGGAACCTCTTGTACCCGTCAAGACCACCATTACTGGCACAAGGTATGTGAACATCCTTGCCAACCATCTATACCCATTCATAATGATTCTCTTTCCACACCATGATGACAACTTTCATGCTGCATACTTTCTGAGTGGTGACCAACTAGCTCCAGGAGCATTCAAATGAGTTGAGGTTTGGCATTTCAGGGAACCATTTACCACACTAATGGTTTCCTGAAATGCCAAACCTCAAACTCATTGAGAATTTATGGGATGAATTGGAAAGATCTGTTTGTGCCCACCAATCTGCACTGACACTGCCCCTTGGCTCAGTGGTCTTAAGTGCTGGCCCCTGACCATTCGTCCTGGTGATGCATGGATGTTGTGTTTGTCATACAGAATTGGCTGTCTCCCTTGCCTGGAATCAATGACCCTAAATTAAAGACGAGCAACTGCTTATAGCCCATCGAGTTGCTCATGCTGGTTGTTAAACCCCCAAACAAAACATGCAAAAAATTGCAGCCAAAAGTAGGTGCTTTATGACAGGCAATCCTGGCTTCATGGGTGGCACTACCACTTGCATGTTTTCAGTGCTGCATACTTTCCTAGTGGTGACCAATTGGCTTAAGGAACATTCAAGTGAGTTTACAACACTCAAATGGTCCCCCTGAATTACGAGACCTCAACCCCATTGAGAAATTGTGGTATGAATTGGAAAGATCTGTATGAGCCTACCAACCCCCACCAGCAACTGTAGATGCTCTATGACAGGAGATCCTTGCTGAATGGATGGCAGTACTAACTCCATATTTTCAACACCTCATTGAGTCCTCATCAACATGTCTGGCTGCTGTTGTGATGTCAAAAGGCAAAGCAACACATTGTTAGGTAAGTCTATATAATAATTTGTCCATTCAGTTTATACACTACTGTTTGTGAAAATTGCCGCATCAAGAAAGAATCACACTATTCAAATGAAATTTATATCGCAGATTCCTCATGCTACAGGAGATATCTGGTTACATTTATAGAGCTATACAAGATTTTTTCGCTTCAATACTCAGTATTGTGTGAAGCTACCTCAAGCAACAATAACAGCCTCTACACAATGTGACATTGAATGGAAGAGGTTTTTGATATCATCCTGGGGAATAGCCTGCTTCTATGCGAGACTAGAGTTCAACTGTAGTGACTGGCGAAAGCGCTGATGGGCCAGTTGCTTAGCTACCATGTGCCAGAGATGTTCGATCAGGGACATATCAGGTGAAAATTCACAGGGGAAGAAATAATATCTATCTACCATGCATGGAAGAGGTCTTGGACATTCCAGGCCACATGTTGCCAAGCATTGTCTTGCTGGAATATAGTGCCAGGAACAACTCTGAAGAAACAGTACCTCTTCTTCTAAAACGTTCCTGATATATTGCTGGCTGTTGGGGGTTCCCTCAGTTCATATTGGGCGAGATCGTGAATTAAACCCAATGACACCCAAAACCATGACAGTTGGCTTTAGGCCAGTATAACACTGCAAGCTGCTGTTCACCTTAATGTCTTCAAACATGTATGTGACCATTATGATGCATCAAGTTGAATTGTGGCTCATCAGAAAACACAACCTGTTGCCAATCAGCATGCCTATGTCTGTGTTTCAGACCCCATTGCAGCCTGAAGTGTCTGTGATTGAGGGTCAAAGGAATGAGCAGCGAAGGGCTGCTAATAATCATTCCTCTGTTAGGCATACGATGTTGAACTGTGCTGGAGGACAAAGCCCGACCTGTAGCAGTACTCCTCTGCTGCGCTAACGCTGTGGATGTTGCTGTGCAGTCAGTCACTGCCATGCTGTATAGGTGTCTGTCATCCTGTGGAGTTGTGCGATTTTGCGGTCCATTTTTCAGATTTCTGTGTCTGAGCCTCATCTATCCACTGATGCCACATTCACATCCCTGTACTGGCATTTTGTCCTGCATGAAAGGCAATTTTGCTGTAGGAAAATCCAGCTTCTTCCATTCCAACAATCTTTCCTTGCTCGAAGTTTGTCAGGTGTTCATAATGCAACCTTCTTCGACAACAGGACATAGTGAGACAAAATAAACACCCGCTTGAGTCATTGTTGGCTCTTCACTGATTTGCAATGTTTTATTTGAGCCAGCTCTTTATAGCCAAGACCAGACATTTTAAAGGGTGCCACTCTGAAGAAACAGTACCTCTTCTTCTAAAACATTCCTGATATATTGCTGGCTGTTGGGGGTTCCCTCAGTTCATATTGGGCGAGATCGTGAATTAAACCCAATGACACCCAAAACCATGACAGTTGGCTTTAGGCCAGTATAACACTGCAAGCTGCTGTTCACCTTAATGTCTTCAAACATGTATGTGACCATTATGATGCATCAAGTTGAATTGTGGCTCATCAGAAAACACAACCTGTTGCCAATCAGCATGCTTATGTCTGTGTTTCAGACCCCATTGCAGCCTGAAGTGTCTGTGATTGAGGGTCAAAGGAATGCGCAGCAAAGGGCTGCTAGCAACCATTCCTCTGTTAAGCAGACGATGTTGAACTGTGCTGGAGGACAAAGCTTGACCTGTAGCAGTACTCCTCTGCTGCGCTAACACTGTGGATGTTGCTGAGCAATCGGTCACTGCCATGCTGTATAGGTGTCTGTCATCCTGTGGAGTTGTGCGATTTTGCGGTCCATTTCCCAGATTTCTGTGTCTGAGCCTCATCTATCCACTGATGCCACATTCACATCACTGTACTGGCATTTTGTCCTACACAAATCCATAATGGTATGGGGTGTGTTTAGCTGGACTTCAATGGGACCCCTGGTAGGTCTACAAACGTCTGTGACCGGCCAACGCTATGTGTGCATCCTTTCTAACGAGGTACACCAGTTCATGTCCTGCATTCATGCTGATGGGTTAGGCCTGTTTCAACAGGACAATGCACCACCACACAAGTGTCGGGACGCCACATTATGGTTAGAGGAGCATTCACCTGAGTTTGAGGTGTTGCCATTCCCACCCAAGTCCCCAGATCTGAACGTGATAGAACACATTTGGGATGCCATGTACAGCGCTATCGAACACAGGAATCCGAGTCCTCAGAATACTCCTGAATTGTGGAACGCTCTGCATGAAGTATGGTGTGCATTGCCTACAGCATATTTCCAGAAGTTAATGGAGTCCACGCCCCGTCGTATTTCTGCAGTCTTGCGCTCCCGTGGGGGACCTACCAAGTATTAGACTGGTGTGCCAGTTTTTCTGGCACTTCAGTGTATATATATACAAAAAACACCAAGACTGTAAATTTCTTCAATAATTACTGAATAGCAAGACCAAAACGTTACTAACCACTGGGATAAGAAGGGGGGTATAGACCTATGGTAAGCTGTTCTCCATGGCATTGTCAAGGGCCAGGCATGGACAACACCCAACCAGGCTCTAAAGAGACCTGAAAGTGTGGGTTTTTGCGAGAATCTAGTCTGCAAGGTTACGCAGCCTTTTGGTGCTTTGGAACTTCAAAAACATTTTTAAATGTTGCCTTGTTTGCATTTTCTCGCTCTATATATATAGCAAAAAAGCAGCAAGAAGAATTAAACAAAAACCAAGTACAAATTTGAAATTCCAAAGTGCCAAAGGCTGCATAAAAGAGAAGATAACATTTTTTTGCCACAGTAAAAAACAGAAAAATGTCATCTTTTTTGAACTTTTCTTTGGTTAAGTTTTTAGCACTCTTTTAGTACTAATTTCCCCCTGGTTTTGCAATATTTTGGGGCACCCGGTTTCCTCCCATTTCGTATTAAGTCGTGCTTATCTTGGTCGTTATGTGGTCGGGCAGTGTTATTTAGTTTGCTGGGTTGGTTTAGAAATCCTTTTTTAATTTGACAAGTTTAACCTGAAATTTAATCTGTCCATATATATAGCAAACTAAATTAGCAGAAACCCACAATTCACTGGTTTCAGTAGATAAATGAGTGATTTTCTTTATGCTTGCCCTTAACGAAGCCATCGGAAAAGCAGTCCTTGATCTGCTTCCCTGCATTTTTTTGTTTGTTTGGTTTCCATCGTTCGAAGCTAGCTTGCTTCGGATGGTTAGGGATTAGTGGTTGTTCTTTTGCTGGTTCTAGGAATTTTTTTTGTTTTGTTTTTGTTTTTTCAAAAAATTTTGCTCTTTGAGTTTTGCATTCTTTTAATATATATATATATCATCATCATCGTCAACAATTATCAATCCACTGCTGGACGAAGGTCTCCCCAAGTTTCCTCCACAACGGTCTGTCTTGTGCCAGCCTCCTCCATGTCATTCCCGCATACTTTCGAATTTCATCCACCCATCTTCCATGTGGTCTTCTTCTGGGTCTTTTCCTGTCCCTTGGAATCCAATCTAAAATTTCAGCTGTCCATCGATGGTCTGTCCTTCTGGCAGTATGTCCAGCCCATTGCCATTTCAGGGATTTAACTCTGATCATAATGTCTTCCACTCTTGTCATTTTTTGGATCCACGAGTTCCTCTTCTTATCTCTCCTGGTTACACCAAGCATGCACCTCTCCATGCTTTTTTGAGTTGTCTGCAGCCTTTGTATGTCTCTTTTAGTTAAGGTCCACGTCTCTGCACCATACGTAAGCACTGGAAGGATGCATTGATCAAACACTTTTCTTTTAAGACATAATGGCATATTGCTCTTGAAAATTATGCTGTTTCTTCCAAAAGCTCTCCAGGCAAGTTTTGTACGCCGATTAATTTCTTCATCAATGTGACCCTCATTTGATATCTGCTGTCCAAGATAAACGTACGTGTCTGTTATCTCCAGCTTTTCTCCATCAATCGATAAATCTTCATTTCTTGTAAAAGCATTGAACATCACTTTTGTCTTCTGAAAGTTCATTTTTAATCCCTCTTCTTTACTCTTGTCAGCAAGTTCCTGGATCATACTCTGCAGCTCTGATGGGGTAGTTGCAAAAATGCAAAAATGACTATGTCATCAGCAAAACAAAGGTAAGTTAGATAATCTCCATTAACCTTTATCCCTTTGTTTTCTCAGTTCATTGACTGAAAGACATTTTCTAATGTGGCATTAAAGAGCTTCGGAGATATAGTGTCACCTTGTCTCACTCCTTTTCCAATTTTTATATGTGTTGTATTTTCAAACAGCCGAATCTTTGCACTTGCACTTTCATAGATGTTATTAATAATATTAATGTACGCATCTTCAATACCTCAGGATTTCAGAGCCATTGTAACTGCTGATGGTTTCACCGAATCAAAGGCTTTTTCATAATCGATAAAAGCCATGCACAATGGCAGTTCATATTCCCTCGCTCTTTCAATTAGTTCTCTCAGTACGTGGATATGATCTATTGTGCTGTAGCCACTCCTGAATCCACCTTGTTCTCTTGGTTGAGCCATGTCCAGTGTCACCTTCAAGCAGTGTGAAAGAACTTTAGTGAAGATTTTATAAACCACTGATAGGAGGCTGATAGGTCTGTAGTTCCTGAGATCCTCAATGTCACATTTTTTATGTAGCAAGATCATTGTAGCGTTGTTCCAATCCTCAAGAATCTTCCCTTCATTAAGGCATCGAGTGAAAATTTGGGCGAGTACTGTTTCGATTTCTCCACTTGCTTCTTGTATGATGTCTACAGTAATTCCATCTTCTCCTGGAGCTTTTCCCCGCTTCATGTTCTTGATTGCATGTGCAACTTCTGCTGGGAGGGCTGAAAGAACTCTGGTACTGGTACCTTTCATGATGTCTGGAGTACATGTATCATCCCTTTCAAATAATTTGGAGTAGAAATCTTTCACTCTTGTCAAAATTTCGCCTCTATTTCTTGTTACAGAACCATCTTTTTTCTCAGTGCCATAATCTGTTTTCTTCCCTTACTGAGATGTCCCTTTGCTATCTTTAGGCTTTGGTTATTTTCAATTGCTTTCCTTACTAGTTCACAGTTGAATTTCCTTATGTCTTCAGTGATACTTTTTCGTACTGTCTTGCATAGCTCTATATATTCCACTTTGGAAGTCACATCTTCTTTAGTTGTCCTCATCTCTCTTCTTTTTTGCATCAACATTTTGGTTTTTCCTGATAATTTGTTCACATGCAACTTGTTCTTAGACCCAGCTAATTTTGTTGCTGTTTCCATAAGAGCTTTGGTTACTTTTTTGTTAACTTCAGAAATATCCACTTCTTCCAATGTTAGACCTTCTAAAGCAGAGAATCTGTTCTTCAGTTCCAGCTTGAAGGCTTTAAGGTTGGTTATGTCAATACATTTTGTTTGTCTTATGAGCTTGCCACGTTCGAGTTTAGTGTTGAGGTGGTCACTACCTGTGTTGAACTTGTTTAGCACACTACAGTCTTCTATGACGAATTGTTTGTTACACATAATAAAATCAATTTCACTTGTCGTCCCATTTGGATATCTCCATGGCCATTTCCTGTGTGGCTTTTTCTTGAAAAAGGAGTTCAAGATGAAAAACCCTTCTGCCTCTGCAAACTCTGAGAGTATTTCCACGCTGGTTTCTGTTGCCGTGACTGAATTTACTTACTGAAGTTTCATTCTGTTGCCGTTGCCCTATTTTTGCATTGAAATCTCCCATAATTATCTTTAAGTGCTGCTTACCTTTATTATTTAGATGATGAATTTCCTCATAAAATTCTTCAATTTCTTCTTCGGGATGGCTTGTCGTGGGTGCATAAATTTCAATAATCTGAGCCTGGTATCTTCTCGAGAGTTGGATAACGAGTCGTGCAGCTCTGTCAGAGGAACTTTCAACTTCTACAACTTTATCCTTCAGTTTCTTGTTTATTATAAATCCAACACCACTAGTTCTGCCAGTATCAGTCCCACGATAGTAGAAGAGATGTCCGCTTTTCAGTTCAATGAGGTCTTCTCCTTTTCTCCTTACCTCACTTAGCCCGACGATGTCCCACTTGATCCTTTGTAGTTCGTCTTCCAATTCAAAAAGCCTTGAATCAGAAGATAGGGAGGGTCCATTGTACGTAGCCAAGGTCAGCATCAAATGGCAGCCTAGTCGGTCCTCCGGGGATTCTTAGTACCCTCTGCCTTCATGTCGCACTGGCCGCTGCCTTGGCCAGGTACATTCCAGCTGCCGGAGACTGAGGGCCAAGATTTAAGTTGTGGAGTCATTTTGGAGGGGTTTGGCCATAACTCACCATGTTGGCCAAGCGGGTTGGCGAGTGTGGGATAGCATTTCCTCTAATCCCGATGGTATAGTTATACCGCTATTGGCGGCCGTATATATATATATATCTCATCATCATCATTGTCAATCCACTGCTGGACGAAGGTCTCCACAACGGTCTGTCTTGTGCCAGTCTCCTCCATGTCACTCCTGCATACTTTCGAAATTCATCCACCCATCTCCCATGTGGTCTTCTTCTGTCCCTTGGAATCCAGATACACTACCGGACAATTGCTAAGGACGGATGACAATAGCAACGATAGCAACCACAAAATGGAAGGCAGGAAAATGTGGAAATTAGCATAAGTGCGGGATACAGTAAGACGTGTTGTGCGTAAGCAAATTTTGGATTGCCGAACTTGTTCGTGACGTCATAGCGCTGATAAGAGATATAAAGGATTTGACGCGTATTGACCGTTGTTGTTCAAATGCAAAGTTGAAAGGGAAAGAATCAATTGACGAACTTGCAATTTTCAGTATGTCTTTCCGACATCACCTAGATGATTTTACGCGTGGCCGTATTATTGGCAAGATTGAAGAAGGGCGAAAAATAACAGATGTTGCCAGGGAGTTCGACGTCAGCCACAGTGTTGTTTCAAGGCTTTGGAAATCATTTCAAACAAATGGAGAGTGTAGCAAACGTCACGGGGGAGGTCGTGTTCGCAATACAACACCTGCAGAAGATCGGTACATAGTGCTATCAACAAAAAGACACCTGTGCAGCACAGCTAGTGAGGTAGCAAATCAGTTTATGGCTGCTACTGGCAAGCGGATCTCCCGAAAAACTGTCGCCAGACGTTTGCATGAAGGAGGACTATACACCCGCCGTCCTGTTGTGTGCATCCCATTGTCCAGACGTCACCGTACAGCCCGTTTGCAATGGTGCCATCAACATCGCAATTGGACTGATAACGACTGGTCTGCTGTCCTCTTCTCAGATGAGAGTAGATACAGTCTGTCGTCTGATTGTCGACGACAACTGATCTGGCGTGATAGTGGTGCTGCATATTGTCCAGCAAACATGCAGGAAAGGGACCGATATCCGACATGTAGTGTCATGGTATGGGCTGGCATCATGATCAATGGCCGTACGTCCCTCTATGTGCTTCCAACTGGGACGGACTATGACTGGCCAACGATACATTAATGATATTCTGCTACCTCAAGTTCCCATGTTCCGTGGTGCTGTCGGTGATAGATTCATTTTCACGGACGACAACGCAACATGTCATCGAACAGTCGCTGTCCAGGAGTGTCTTGAGAGCGAGTATATTCAACGCCTCGTAAGGCCAGCACGTTCTCCAGATCTGAATCCCATTGAAAATGTGTGGGATGCTTTGGGAAGGAGTCTTGCTGGTCGCCAATGCCCTCCAATAAACAAGGACACCCTCATCCGTGCACTGACAAAGGAATGGGATAAATTACCCCAACAGCTGCTTGATAATGTTGTGCAAAGCATGACACGACGTGTGGAATCTTGCATCGCCCTCCATGGTGGCCATATCCCGTATTGACATCTTACGTCGGAACGCCTGCGGACGGTAATTGCATTTTTTTCACGTTTACGTATTCTGCACAAAATGGCCTGTTTGTCCCTTGAACACGTTCCAAAGCCTTCTGGATTTCAGAGCACAATAAATTGTCTTTCTTGTAATGTCCTGGCATTCTGACATTACTTTATTTCACTTGGCATCCAACCACACTTACTTTTTTATGCGCTATGTAGCCGTTTATGATCCGTCCTTAGCAATTGTCCAGCAGTGTATATATATATATATATATACACTGACAGAAAAAAATCCCAACACCACGAAAAAATAGTTGTAGAGGAATGAAATGGCAGCAATACATTTGTATAGGTAACATATTTTATCGATTAAGGTTTCAAGATCACAGCTTATTGTAAGCGCGAGAAGAGCCATTTTAAATGTGAAATGCTGGTACATTAATAACCAGTGTAACCGCCAGAATGTTGAATGCAAGCACACAAATGTTCATGCATTGTGTCGTACAGGTGCTGGATGTCAGTTTGTGGGATGGAGTTCCATGCCTGTTGCACTTGGTCGGTCAATACAGGGACGGTTAATTCTGGTTGGGGCGTGACGCTGGAGTTGTCGTCCAATGATGTCCCATACGTGCTCGATTGGAGAAAGATCTGGTGATCTAGCAGGCCACAGCAACATGTTGACACTGTGTAGAGCATGTTGGGTTACAACAGCGGTATGCAGGTGAGCGTTATCCTGTTGGAAAACACCCCCTGGAATGCTATTCATGAATGGCAGCACAACTGGTTGAATCACCAGACCGACGTACAACTGTGCCGTCAGGGTGCGTGGGATAACCACGAGTGCTCCTGCTGTCATAGGAAATTGCTCCCCAGACCATAACTCCAGGTGTAGGTCCAGTGTGTCTCGGCCGCAGACAGGTTGGTTGCAGGCGCTCACCTGGCCTCCTTCTAACCAACACACGGCCATCACTGGCACCCAGGCAGAACCGGCTTTCATCAGAAAACACAACAGATCTCCACTCCGTCCTCCAATGAGCTCTAGCTTGACACCACTGACGTCGCAAACGGCAGTGGTTTGGAGTAAGTGGAATGCACGCTACAGGGCGTCTGGCTCGGAGCTGTCCTTCAAGTAACCGATTTGTAACAGTTCGTTGTGTCACTGTGGTGGCAACTGCAGCTCGAATTGCTGTCGCATAAGCGGGCGGTACGATGCGCCACGGCCATACGCCTTACACGGCGGTCTTCCCTTTCAGTAGTGCCACGTGGCCGGCCGGAACCCGGTTTTCTTGAGGCAGTACCTTCCCTTGACCACCGCTGCCAACAATCATGCACGGTGGCTACATTCCTGCCAAGTCGTTCAGTAATATTGCGGAGAGAAAATCCACCTTCTCGTAGCTTTATTACACGACCTCGTTCAAACTCCGTGAGCTGTTGATAATGACTTCTTCGTCTTCTTAAAGGCATTCTTGACTAACATCAACACACTACGTCGAATCTGAATGATAACGAATGCTCACGAACGTTACAGCGCGTATTTACAGCAAACCTGCTTTGAAAGGATCTGAGGGGCGCTACTAGCGCCACACACATATGCGCCGAGCGCGAAATTTGCATAGACGTCATCTTACAGATGTACTCTCACCGCCTACCAACTGTCGTTTATCTAACACTACCCCTTCTTGGTGTTGGGATTTTTTTTTCCCGTCAGTGTATATATATATATGAGATTTTATCTCAACAAATAAGATCCCATTGTCTCCTAAAGTTCTTTATAATAATAACTGATCATTCCTAAGTATTGGCAAGGAATGAGTTTCAAATAAAAATAATTTGTGGATATTTATATGCAGCTTAAACTCATTGTGGGGTTATTCCTAATGAAAATCTAGGAAATAAATAGAATTGTAGTATTATTCTTGGAAAATATGGTAATTTCAGCTTTCATTTTAATCAGGTATGCTCCACTCCAGTAGCTAAGTGGTCAGAAGTACTGGCTTCCTCCCTTCCCTGAAACCAGTGGCTCAAAATCAGGAATAGGTAACTGCTTAGAGCCTTAAGAGTTGCTCCTGGTAGTCATTAAACCCCAAAACAAAATAAAAATGAATTAAAATGGTTAGTTCCATTGCTAACATAATTAAGCCCACTAGCTGATGTTTTCCTTTAGTTTTTATTTCTAAGAACTGGCAGTTTTAGATTGTTCTTGTGAATTGCTTGAAGGGCCATTCTTATAGTGGTATGAATTTTGTTTAATAGATCCATTCATAAATTGTACATACATACTCACATACATATCACTAAGCCATTCTCTGGGATTCAGAGGTTAGCTCCATAAAGAAAAAACATAATACCAGATAATTTTTAACTGATTATTTACTTACTGTTGCCGTATCAAACTTCTTCATTTACAGCGATCTTGACATACAGCTCAGGCTTCACTGACATCCATCACACGACACACACAAAATTTTCTATAGTTCATACTCATAATCTTTTTCTCATGCAGACACTCCTTAATCTGATCCTCCCACGATTTTCTTCCTTCCTTCCTCTGCCTCTCCTTCCTGCCACTTTAGGTAAAAAAATTTCTTAGTAAGCATCTCATCACGCATTCTTTCAGCATGGCCAAACCACATAAGAATATTAGTCTCCACCTTGCTAACAACATTTTGCTTCACATTACACAACTGCAACACATCTTCATTCCTCACACAATCAGATGTGTTTTGCCACAAAGCCCCCGTTAGTAACGCATTTCTCCAGTACACAATTGACTTGTATGTTTTGTCTGTATTACCCAGGTCTCACTGCCATACATCAGAATAGAAATAATTGCACTTTCATACGCAGCCATGCGGGACATTCTTGGGAACCCATCATTGCTGTGAAAATCTCCCAAGGCAGCTATGACTTTCAATGAAGAATTCACTCGCGTACAAATTTCACAATCCAGTTTTTTCTCTCTGTCAAACATGCTTCCTAAATACACAAACTCATTCACCTAGTCAATCACTGTGCCATTTAGACTTATTTTACATTCAGTACTACCAGTTCCTCTCTCGAAAACCATAACTTTGGTTTTTCCCTTATTTATACTCAATATGAATTTGATGCAAACCTCATACATCTGGGACAACATACTCTGCTTTTGCTCTCTGCCAACCGGACAGTGTCGTCAGCATACAGCAATTTGCACACATGGATATCACCAAAACATAAACCAGTATTATCTATTTTGGCATCAGGCATGCTAAACAGCCATGGTGACATTACACAACCTTGCTTGACTCCTGCGCCAACAGAAAACCATTTTGATAAAATGCCATTCACTCGTACACAAGCTCTACTGCCAGCATATATGGCATTTGAACTATTAAGTAGATTCCCATTAACACCATATTCATTCAATACCTTCCACAGAAGTGTCCTATTTACTCGGTTGTAAGCTTTTGCTGAATCTATGAAGGCAGCAAAAACTTTCTTACCAACAGCCAGACACTTTTCAATCATCATGCGTAATGCAAAAATTTGGTTAGTGCAGCCTTTACCAGGCATGAAACCACTCTGAACATCCCACACTTTCACTGATGTAAGACTCCGTACTTTTTCAATAATGACCTTTCCAAACACCTTCCCTGGCACACTCGATAGGCTAATACCACAATAGTTTTTGCAGTCAGTCTGATCACCTTTTCCCTTTTACAAGGGAACAATGATAGCATCCTTCCAATCCCAAGGGACCATTTGTAGCTCCCAGCACAACTAGCAAATTTCAGTTAACCAGTCAATTACAGAGTCACCACCATATTTCAACATCTCGGCTGTTATGCCATCAACTCCCAAAACCTTACCATTCTGAAGAGATTTTGGAGCTTTACACACTTCTTCTTTGGAGATCCCTCCTGTGCTTCTATCCTTCACTGTGACATCATCTGCTTCTGCCTCTGAATCACCTTTGCTTTCCTGATGTAATAACTCAAAAGTATTCACCCCATCTATCACTTAACTCATTGGGCTGCGATATCATTTCCCTGATCCTATTCTTCACACAACTTACAACTTTGTTTCCCCTTTTTTTCCGGAGTCTCGTGAACTTCAAGAAAGTCTTTCTTTCTTTCCAAAAAGCCAATTTGTGCTTTTCCACCTTCTCCTTCCTATCTTTTGCCTTACTCTGGCAAGCCAGCTTAGCTGCTTCACGCTTCTTACAGCGGTATTCATCCACAGAAACTTTATGTTGCAACATCCCCAAATAGGCATTTTTCTTACTCTTTACTGTCTCTTTAATCTCACTATTCCACCAAGCATCACCTCTATTGTTACCCGCTATTGTGGTGCCACAGACCTCCTCAGCAGCAGTGACAACACAGTTTTTAAAACATTCCCACTTCTTTTGTACGTCCCTCTCACATGATTTCAGCTCCTTCAGTCATTCTCTGAGTAAGTTAGTATAATGCTGATGATCTTCAGGGAGCCTTTTAACCTTTATTCTTTCTATCCTGGGCCTCTTCCGATTCCTTTTCCTCCAACCAACATTCAGTTTCACTCATGACACTACCAAGTAAAGATCAAAGACACATTCACAGAACAGCAACAAGGGCCTATGTGAATCTTGGAAAGGTGCCAGCTAGTTCTGTGTGACATTGATGAAAAGACCCCAACTCACTGGGTTTTGTTCCAGAACCCTTAGGTTGAATGACCAACTGAAACCATCAGCTGTGGGCTAATCCCCCACCACCTACCTGATTAAAAAGACACACAGAAATGTTCATAAATTGTGCTGCAACAAATCTGGTGTTAATTACATTATCTATAATTTAGTTTGCTTGTCATTTCTGTTTATTCATGTGTGAAAATTTGTGTTACTTTTAATCACACTGTTTTAGAAAAATGTACTGCATATTATAAATCTATATTGTGTTTTCTGCTAACAAAAGGCATAGTGAAAACACAATATACAGGCCTGCCAACTCTCTAGGTTTAGACCGGCAACGTTGGATTTCATTACATTTCCTGGAATTCCGAATTATAAATTAATATTGCCAGATTCCATCATGATTTCTGTAGCGCAACTTAAAAAGTAACGAGGAGAAAAGTTCAAAGTTCTGCGATGTTTACTCTTCTGTCTGCTAATGATCTCTGGCCCTGCTGGCACGGAGCAGGAACGGACTTGGCGTTGGCGGGCACCGTATGTACTGATGCAGATTTCTCGTCTGTCGACGATATCGGAAGCACGTAGTAGTGTTTTAGTTTGTTTGATGTACTTAGTCTCTTTTCACAGGAATTTCCGATAACTTTTCGTGCACATGTTTAATCACGCGATGACTGGTAGAAAATGTCGGTCTGTTTTTAAGAAGTGTGCGACAGATTATCCATGTATAATCGAATCAAGGAAAGGCCAACAATTTGCCTTTTGCTCTATTTGTAGATGTGATTTTTCCATTGTCCACAAGGGCAAAGGAGATATCGTTAATCACATTCCTATGCAAAAACACGTGGACAATTCTAAGTGCGTAGAAAATAACAAAACGTTAAATTTTGCTCGAGATAGTTCCCCTTCCGATGCCATTATCGGTGCTGAGGGCTTGTTTACTTCATTCCTCGTGGAACATAACTTACCTTTAAGCTGTGCTGACCATGCAAGTGTGCTTTTTAAGAAAATGTTCCCAGATAGTAACATTGAAAAAATATGCATGTGCCAGGACAAAAACATTGTGCATCATTGCTGAAATGGGGAAATCTTCAAAAAGGGACTTGCATACTTACCAACTTTTACGGATTATACGTAAAATTTTCGTATTTCTGCTTAATTTTACTGATTTACGGATGGAGGTCTTTTTTAACATATTTTTTAATTAATAATCTAAAGCAACTTATGGGAATTTACTAGGAAATTTTTTCATTTATAGCAAATTTTCGGAGAAAACTCTTCTCCTTCTTCAGGCTCTCTTGTTGTTGTCACTTTTTGCTAGTCACTATCATGGTTACGGTTTACCTTGACGGTTACGGTTAACCTTGACGGTTTAGGTTATTTTTCAACAAATCCTGCCAGATGTTAGGCAGGGAAAATCCTTTGCAGTCATTGATGATGGAATTTTGATTTTTCTCAATCTCTATTCCTTCTTTCAGTTTTCTTTTTGGAAATTGCTTTGGAAACTGATTACTTTGGAAAATTGCTCCAATCCATGACTGGATTCTCTAACATGCTCTGGGCACAGCATGGATTGGAATTCCCTTAAAGTAATCAGTTTCCAAAGCAATTTCCAAAAAGAAAACTGAAAGAAGGAATAGAGATTGAGAAAAATCAAAATTCCATCATCAATGACTGCAAAGGATTTTCCCTGCCTAACATCTGGCAGGATTTGTTGAAAAATAACCTAAACCGTCAAGGTTAACCGTAACCGTCAAGGTAAACCGTAACCATGATAGTGACTAGCAAAAAGTGACAACAACAAGAGAGCCTGAAGAAGGAGAAGAGTTTTCTCCGAAAATTTGCTATAAATGAAAAAATTTCCTAGTAAATTCCCATAAGTTGCTTTAGATTATTAATTCAATTAAACTAGGAAGCCATTTCTCAATATGAGCTTTATTCAAAGAATATTTTTTAATATTTCGATTGCTCAATCGAAATATTTCAACCCCTGCAACCATCCACTTAGATTTTCTACCTGGACCTTACGAGCGCTGTGTCAAGCGATGATGTCATTTTTGACTCGCTGGCTTAGTGACATTGTGCTTTAGCTCTCTCTCTCTCTCTCTCCACGGGAGTGCACAAGTGATGTGCCGACCAGAGTTCGCCAAAATGCGTAATTACGTGTCTAGTACGCATCGAAATTTTACCAACGTGTAAAAATACGCATCAGGAATTTTTCTCGATGCATAGAAATATGCATTGGTAATTTTTCTCTCTGCGTAAAACTACCCATCGAATAATTTTACCATTCGTAAAAATACTCATCGGGACGGTACTTAATCTTTCAGAAATGGAAGTAAACGAAATAAAGATTTCAATTTACTTCCAATATTGGAGGTTATATTTTTAACGTGCATTAATGCATTTGCGTTTTGGAACTTCTCTTTTTGTTGGTAAAGTTTGATTAACACTTACCGCACGTGGGGCTTGGCTTTCAATTCTTATTTCCGTTATGTGGATGCGGCATGGGGGTTTTTCATTTAGTCACGGGTCCACTTCATTTTTTTTCCCCGTTGGTATTTCTCTGGCTTCGTCACTAAATGAGTTTTTTTCCTTTGCTGCCCCCTCATTTACTTCAATAATTTTTCATAACCCTAGTACTTTCGGTAATACTCCATTACCGTCATCAAGGGGACGTTTTTCTCCGACTAGCACGGACCGTGTCAGCTGGGCATTCCGGTGGTTCTCGCGGGCTGCTTCTGTCATCGGCTATCGCTTCGTATTGGGAGTTGTGGCGCCATCTCTTGTTGGTCACTGATCTCATTTTTCGAACTTTTTCATTTTTTTGCTCAATTTGAATTAAATTTCTCCAGCTGTTTCTCAAAATATTAGGGTCATTATGGTTGCAAACTTTTGCCCTATTTTTTTCAATCATTACCGACTCTGCTATTCTGAGGTGTTTTTCGGATTTACAGCTTTTAATGATTTTTATATTTTCGAATTTAGGATATTTTTGGTTATCCAGACAGTATTGAATAAGTGCTGTTTTTTCTTCTTTTTTCTGCCAATTTTTTATGTGTTGTTTTAATCTGTGTTTAAGCTTATTTTTGGTACTTCCTATATAAGCCATTGGAGGATTTTCAGTAATAGGAATTGAGCAAATACCTGCTTTTTCTAACATTTTTATTTTTTCATTATTTTTTATTACCATATTTTTGATGGTATTTACTTTTTCTCTAATTTGAATGTTATGCTTTTTACAAATATTATTAATTTCATTGGTAGTACCTTTAATGTAAGGAAAACCATTTAAATATTTGACTTCTTTTTATTTACTACAGCATTATTTTTTATTTTCTTTATTACTTCTGTGTTCCATTTTTTTATTAAATGGTTAGGATAACGAAAGCTACCTACAATTTTTTTTATGAATTTGATTTCTTCATTGATGAACTGACTATTTTCAGAATGTGTATATGCTCTTTTAATTAAGGTTTTTAAACTATTGCATTTTTGAGGATAAGGATGTGCCGAATTGTACAGGATTAGGACCGGAACAAATGAACTTTTCCGATAAACCCTGTATAGTAACTTATCTGTGGATTTGATAACTTGTACGTCCAAAAAGGCTATTGCATTATTTTTTTCTATTTCAACAGTGAGTTCGATAGTTGGATATAAAGAGCTGTAACATTTTGTTAATTTTCTTAATTCTTCTTCGTTCAGTTTTGATAGAATGAAAATATCATCCACGTATCGACAGTACACTTCTGATTTTTCTTCTATATGATGCAGGACATTTTCTTCAATTTCGTTCATCACAACCTCAGCATATAAAGTTGATAATGGTGAGCCCATTGGGTCTCCTAAATTTTGCTTGAATATTTTGTTCTTGTATGTAAAAATATTATTTTCATATAAATAGAATAAAACGTTTTTGAATTCATGAATTTGTGTGATATTTAAAATTTTAAGATTTTGCAACTTCTTAATGATAATTTCAATAGCTTCGGGAACAGGAGTGCTTGGATATAATGCCACAAGGCCTCCCTAAAACTAAAGAAATCATCCTTTGCCTCGAAGATATTCTCAAAAATATACCAGGCGCAGAGAATAAAATTGAAGTTAAGAACAAATTATTTAGGGTTATTCTAAAAGAATATTATGCCAAAAACAACAAAAACTTCTATATAGAGAAAAAATTAAAATATGAAAAAAAGACAACTATTGGAATTGAAAAATGAACCCATATATCAAAATTCTGTGAAGCAGATAAAACCGGCCAAATCATTATTCTCAACACTGATGAATTTGAACAAAAAATGACAGCAGCAATAGATGGATTAAATTGTACCGAAATAAAGAAAGACCCAACAGATAACCAAATTAAATTCTTAGCGGATATAAGAAATCATAGCACATTACCTAATGAAATCAAGCGCTCTTTTCCACCAATGGGAGCAGGCATACCACGTATTGTTGCAAAGGTAAAAACGCACAAAGATGGTGCTCCAATGAGACTGATAGTTTCAAAAAAAAAAAAAAACTCACCATTGATAACATTAGAGAAAAACATTTACAAGTTCCTAGCACCCTTTTTCATGAACAGCAAGTTCGCCATCAAGAACACGTATGAATTTATTGAGAAAATTAAAAATGTAAAAACTGGCCTAAAGGACTTAAATATGGCAAGCATGGACGTTAATGCATTATATCCAAGCATTCCTGTTCCCGAAGCTATTGAAATTATCATTAAGAAGTTGCAAAATCTTAAAATTTTAAATATCACACAAATTCATGAATTCAAAAAAGTTTTATTCTATTTATATGAAAATAATATTTTTACATACAAGAACAAAATATTCAAGCAAAATTCAGGAGACCCAATGGACTCACCATTATCAACTTTATATGCTGAGGTTGTGATGAACGAAATTGAAGAAAATGTCCTGCATCGTATGGAAGAAAAATCAGAAGTGTACTGTTGATACGTGGATGATATTTTCATTCTATCAAAACTGAACGAAGAAGAATTAAGAAAATTAACAAAATGTTACAGCTCTTTATATCCAACTATCGAACTCACTGTTGAAATAGAAAAAAATAATGCAATAGCCTTTTTGGACGTACAAGTTGTCAAATCCACAGATAAGTTACTATACAGGGTTTATCGGAAAAGTTCATTTGTTCCGGTCCTAATCCTGTACAATTTGGCACATCCTTATCCTCAAAAATGCAATAGTTTAAAAACCTTAATTAAAAGAGCATATACGTATTCTGAAAATAGTCAGTTCATCAATGAAGAAATCAAATTCATAAAAAAAAAATTGTAGGTAGCTTTGGTTATCCTAACCATTTAATAAAAAAATGGAACACAGAAGTAATAAAGAAAATAAAAAATAATGCTGTAGTAAATAAAAAAGAAGTCAAATATTTAAAAGGGTTTCCTTACATTAAAGGTACTACCAATGAAATTAATAATATTTGTAAAAAGCATAACATTCAAATTGGAGGAAAAGTAAATACCATCAAAAATATGGTAATAAAAAATAATGAAAAAATAAAAATGTTAGAAAAAGCAGGTATTTACTCAATTCCTATTACTGAAAATCCTCCAATGGCTTATATAGGAAGTACCAAAAATAAGCTTAAACACAGATTAAAACAACACATAAAAAATTGGCAGAAAAAAGAAGAAAAAACAGCACTTATTCAATACTGTCTGGATAACCAAAAATATCCTAAATTCGAAAATATAAAAATCATTAAAAGCTGTAAATCCGAAAAACACCTCAGAATAGCATAGTCGGTTGTGATTGAAAAAAATAGGGCAAAAGTTTGCAACCATAATGACCCTAATATTTTGAGAAACAGCTGGAGAAGTTTAATTCAAATTGAGCAAAAAAATGAAAAAGTTCGAAAAATGAGATCAGTGACCAACAAGAGATGGCGCCACAACGCCCAAGAAGAAGCGATAGCCGATGACAGAAGCAGCCCGCGAGAACCACCGAAATGCCCAGCTGACACGGTTTGTGTTAGTTGGAGCAAAACATCCCCTTGATGACGGTAATGGAGTATTACCGAAAGTACTAGGGTTATGAAAAATTATTGAAGTAAATGAGGAGGCAGCAAAGGAAAAAAACTCATTTAGTGACGAATCCAGAGAAATACCAACGGGGGAAAAAAATGAAGTGGGACCCGTGACTAAATAAAGAACCCCCATGCCATCCACATAACGGAAATAAGAATTGAAAGCCAAGCCCCACGTGCGGTAAGTGTTAATCGAACTTTACCAACATAAAGAGAAGTTCAAAAATGCGAAATAAAATTTTTTTCCGTAATTGTAATTTATTTTTCCTGCGATGTTGCCTCTGTCCAGTATTGTTGTTTTTTATCATCTTATTTCATAAATATTTGTATTTTAGTTTGAAAATAGAGGGAAAATGTCCGAAATCAGAAATTTGATGGCGAAAACATTTCGCTATAATCTTTTGGCATGAGAGTGCAACGGCTTCGAGGAATTTCTCCTTTTCCGTCATTATTTGGGTTATCCTCGAGATCGATGCATAACTGAAAGATTTTTTAAAATAATTTTTAACAGAATTTTTTTTACATTTTTTATGCTTTAAATGATGTCCATTGATATTTCAAACATACGAAAGTATGCTTGCAGGATTATCTTAGAAAAATTGCAGGATTTTTCTCATCTTAAGGTTGGCAAGTCTGAATATACCTCTTCCTTAGTATTTGAAAACATAATGCTTTTATATATTTTTCCTCAAAATATTTAAAATTGTTAAGCTTTAGCATTAATGAAATTATATACTGTAAGTAATATCCCTTAACTTCATCATTTGCCTGTTTACATATTTTTTGGGTGTGTTATCCCAAAATTTAATTTGTTTTCAGCTTTGTAATATATCATAAAACTTTAAAGGACAATTATTTAATTTATTATTTTATGTTATTGTAAAGTATTCTACTCCAGTAACAATATTCTAAAAGAACTTCATTGTGAGTTAATGATTTTTATTAGTATTGTTCTTTGATTAGAATGCATTACAATAATATTACATAATAAATTAAATGATTGTCCTTTAAAGTTTTATTATATAAAGCTGAATGCAAATTGAAACCAGGAGCAACAGATACCTAAAAATTAAAAAAGATATCTAAATAGGCAAATGATGATATTACTTATGACTTCATTGATGCTGAAGCTTAATGCTTTTAAATATTTTGTGTTTTCTGCTTATTTTATTTTATGATTGAAATTATGTAAAATTTTGATTTCAGGAGTCCTTGTTGCTTTTGCGGCAGAAATGCCTAAGGCTAGAAGGTGCACTGAAAGAAAAGGAGTTGGCATTAAAGTATGATCATCATTTTCATTTGTTTTTACTGAAACTTATCATAATTTGCTGATTGTCAAAGAAGTGAAATTGACTATATTTACAGTCTATTTAGTTTGATTATGAGTTATAGCAAGTACGAATATTTATGTATTTATTCAGATTTTTCTTATAAACTACGTATTCTAGTTTCATCTTATTTTACATATTTTGATTTGCAACTAGAATAATTATTTGCTCTAAGTAAATTTGTCCTTTTACATGTAGGTAGGTGTCCAAAAATTTTCAATAATTCTTGGCATGGAATTCCATGGCAAGAATTCAATGCTGGTTATGGTTGGGCATACCACTTCATGAAAAAGAGCAGGATCCTCCATAAGATGGTGGACCTACATTGTTCAAAAGTTTACCACCTGATTATGAGGTGTAGCTAAGAAAAGAAACTAAATTCTTAATCATACATATTGGAAATGCAGATGTAACACCAATTTTCTTTGATATGTTGAGCAGTATGACTGCCCTTCAAGAAGGAGAAAAGTAAGTCTTGATACAATCAAAGGCAGTGAAAAGTAGTGAATCACAATATTGCTAGCATGCATAGCAGATGATCATAGGTTACCACAGTACAATAATCATGTTGATGCAGAAACAATTCATACAAATAGAACGTTCATAAGAGATCTTGTTATTTGATGTCTTGAAAAAGACTAAATGAACAGTTTGCTTATGATTGACTAGTTGAAAGCAGTATGGCTTTGTTATCCAAGAGCACTGCCAAAACTTTTATTGATTTTAGTGATGGATACATTCAAGGGACATCTTACAGACAATATGAAAAACCTTCATGGGAAAACAAAAATGCTGTTGTGAAGATTCATGGGGAAATGACCTTACTTCATTTGAATCTCAGAGGAAACTATATGTGAACAGGCTTATTGTCAGAGATTGTGAAGTGAATCCCACTGGTTGCATCAAATGGGCCAGTACTTCATAGTCTGCTGTGTTTGGCAGTTACACGGAAGAACATTTCTCAAGATGTGATATAAAGGTCTTTCAGAAAATGCTAATTTCAGTTTGATTTGACAGATTTTAAGATGATGGTGTGAGAAGTTATATTGAAAAAGAGAAGAGTTGTAGTGAAGTCATAGAGTGAGATTCTGAATAGATAAAAGCTAATGGTATTAAGAAAAAATTCTTTCCTTAATATGTGCATTTGATGCTGTTATCTGTGAAAAAACAAAATAAGGAATTGAATTAATGAATCCAGTTTTCCTTATTTTGATCTCTCAGATCTTATCTCCTCCTTTATGGAAGTAAATACAACATTTGCTGATTTCAGTTGAAATAATCCAACCTTTTCTATGGATTTCACTAAATTATGGGTTTTGCACAGGAATGAAGGGAATTACTTACAGTCAAATTTTCGGGTAGCGCCCCTACCCTTCCTCAGAACTACACTATAGTAGGTGTTGCCATTCATTAACTAAATTCCAACCTTTCACATCATTTAATGTTGTGCCTCTTCTCTCAATTTCCAGTCCTGACAATTTTCTCTTGAAAAAGTGCTGTTGATGTGTCAGAACTTCTACAAAGTCCCAAAGCACAGGACATAAAGTGCTTTGGGACTTTGTAGAAGTTCTGACACATCAACAGCACTTTTTCAAGAGAAAATTGTCAGAAGGACTGGAAATTGAGAGAAGAGGCACAACATTAAATGATGTGAAAGGTTGGAATTTAGTTAATGAATGGCAACACCTTCTATAGTGTAGTTCTGAGTTTTGAGGAAGGGTAGGAGTGCTACCCAAAAATTTGACTGTAAGTAATTTCCTTTATTCCTGTGTAAAGCCCATAATTTAGTGAAATTTATAGTGTATCAAGTCTAGGAATAGCCATGACATCAATTATTACCTTCTATGGAGTTAGACTGTTTGAAACTTTTAAAAATAGTGCTTATTATTTTTATCCATTAACTTTATTGTTGCTAAGCCTAAACATCAGGATCAGATGTTTAAACATAGTGGACCCATGAATAGCATGCTATACTTTACATTTCAGCATGAGAACTGGTTTTATAGTGAATCACTCATTGTATGTTAATTCACCCATCAGAAGGCTTTAAATTAATATGTAGGAATCATTTAAAGAGAATGTTTCATGTGTCTCCAGTCATGTTTCCATTGCCAGAATAGACCTTTCTTTTTGTTTCTGCTTGACTTGTAAACTTTGCTTTTATTCTGTGTTTTAGCTACTCATTCTAGTATAAGGAAATCATGTTATTAAATGCACATTTATTTAGCATGTTGTAAAAATGCTAAGTAAATGTGCATTTAATAACCATAACCTTTGTATGGGCAAAGAATAATGTAAAGAGTGGCTAGAGATTTACTGACAAATAATAAATGTGCCTTATGATGATGATGGGCAAAACACGTAACAAGAATGATAAATAAAGGTAAGTTGATCACGCTAGTTACGTTAAAAGAATAGAACTTTTACAAGAAAGTTCTTAAGTTGGGAGCTAGAATCCGGGCGGTCTTAGTGAGAGATGGGTTTGCCTCTTCGGGGCGCTTCGTGGTAACAATGGCTCACACAACAGCAAACAGGGACTGTGAATCTTGAAGAGGTACCAGCTAGTTCGGTGTGACATTGGCAAAAAGACACCAACTCACTGGGTTTTGTTCCAGAATCCTTAGGTTAAATGACCAACTGGAATCGTCAGCTGTGGGCTAATCGCCGCCACTGATGTACTTACCTAATTAAAAAGACAAAAAGAAATGCGAAAATGGACTCAAGTGTGGGATATGGTGGACCTACCACACTTGAGAAGGATGGTCCACCATGGTATCGACCTGGAACTGGAAGAAGGAAAATCGGAAAGAGATCTCGGCTGAATGAGTGTAAGATTGGTGTATGGAATACTAGAGGTATAAATGGCAAGATGAATAAGGTGATTGAAGAGATGAATAAGTATAGATTGGATGTGCTGTGTGTAAGTAAAACCAAAAAGAAGAAAATTGGTATAGAAGAAGTGAATGGAACGGTGAGTGTGTGGTCTGTAATATTGGATAATGTGAAAGGACAGGCTAGTGTAGGTCTGATTTTAAGAGTAAAGATGAAGAACAACTTGATTCACTATAGTTGCATAAGTGAGATAATTCTTTGGATTCATTTGAAAGTGAAACTTCAGAGAATAATAATTGTTGTAGTGTATGTTCCTTGTGACTCTGAACCCTCTGATAGGAAGGAAGATTTCTGGAATGAGCTAAAAGCTGTTTTGGGCCTGTTTGGTGCTAAAAGAAAGTTATAATAGCAGAGGATTTCAATGCTAGGGTAGGTGTGCAGAATGCAATTTCTGACAATGTTCTAGGTAAGTTTAATGATCCTTGTGTGAATGATAATGGTGAAAGATTAATTGAACTCTGCAGTGAGAATGGTTTGTATGTATCTAATACATTCTTCAACCACAAGTCACACATATACTTGGGAACATCGTACTCTTAGTCAAAAGAGTGTGATAGATTTCGTTATCTAGGATCAGCATCTGAAACAGTTAACACTCGTGTAAAAAGAGGTCCGGGTGTTGGCTCTGATCATTACTTGGGAGTATCACGAGTGAAACTGAATGTTGGGTGGAGGAAAAGGAATAGGAAGAGTCCAGGATGGAAAGAATAAAGGTTGAAAGGCTCGCTGAAAATCCTCAGCGTTATTCTGACATACTCAGAGAATGACTGAAGTCTTGTGAGAAGGATGTAGAAAAGAAGTGGGAATGTTTTAAGAACTGGGTTGTTACTGCTGCTAAAGAGGTCTGTGGCACCACAGTAGTGGGTAACAATAGAGGTGATGCTTGGTGGAATAGTGAGATTGATGAGGCAGTAAAGAAAAAGAAGGAAGCCTATTTGGGGATGTTGCAAGGTAGAGGTTCTGTGGACAAATATCGCTGTAAGAAGCGTGAAGCCGCTATGCTGGTTCGCCAGAGTAAGGCAAAAGATAGGAAGGAGAAGGTGGAAAAAACAGGAATTGGCTTTTTGGAAAGATAGGAAGTCTTTCAGGAAGTACAATATGAGACTCAGGTAAAATAGGGGAAACAGAGTGTTAAGGTGTGTGAAAAATAGGGTTGGGGAAGTGATATGGGAGCCCAATGAGTTTAGTGAAAGATAGGGTGAATACTTGTGTGAGTTATTAGATCAGGAAAGCAAAGGTGATTTAGAGGCAGAAGCAGATGAAGTCACAGTGAAGGATGGAAGCACAAGAAAGATCTCAAGAGAAGAAGTGTGTAAAGTTCTAAAATCTTATCAGAATGGTAAGGTTCTGGGGATTGATGGCATAACTGCAGAGATGTTGAAATATGGTGGTGACTCTGTAATTGACTGGTTAACTGAAATTTGCCAGTTGTGCTGGGAGCTAAGAAGGGAGCAGGCAAATTCATCGAAAACGAATTAATCGAAAATGAATTAATCGAAAACGAATTAATCGAAAATGAATTAATCGAAAACGAATTCATCGAAAACAAATTTATCAAACGAACAATTCACCGAAAGACGACTTTATCGAAAAAAGTGAAACGAATCAATCGAAAATGAATTAATCAAAAACGAATTAATCGAATGCGAATTCATCGAAAACAAATGTATCGAATGAGCAATTTACCGAAAGGCGACTTTTTCGAAAAAAAATGAAACAAATTCATTGAAATAGAGTTTAAGACAACTGGCCACTAAACAGTTGGCCAAACGGACAAGTGCAGACAGTGTCTAAGCCTTATGAATATGAGCACGACGCAATAAATTCATAACGTTTACATAATAAATGAAGCTAATAATGCTGCACTTTTATTTAAGCATCAAATAATAATAAACAGGCTTAGGCCTTATTAACAGGTTTTTTTATCGTGTTCATATTCATAACGTCTAGACACCAAGTCTAGTTAGTATTATTGCGCTTTTACTTAGGCATTAAATCTTAATACCTTGGCCTACGCCTAGGCCTTTTTAACAGTTTTTCTTCAATCGTGTTCATACTCACAAGTTTAAGACACAAGATCAAGTTAGTATTTTTGCGCTTTTATTTAGGAATTAAATATTAATGCCTAGGCCTAGGCAACAGTTTTTCTTCAATCGTGTTCATACCCACAAGGTTCAGACACAAGGTCAAGTTAGTATTTTTGCACTTTTATTTAGGCATTAAATATTAATACCTTGGCCTAAGCCTAGGCCTTCTTTAACAGTTTTTCTTGAATCACGTTCATACTCACAAGGTCAAGTTAGTATTTTTGTGCTTTTATTTAGGCATTAAATATTAATATACCTTGGCCTAGGCCTTTTTAACAGTTTTTCTTCAATCGTGTTCATACTCACAAGGTTTAGACACAAGGTCAAGTTAGTATTATTGCGCTTTTATTTAGGCATTAAATATTAATACCTTGGTCTACGCCTAGGCTTTTTTAACAGTTTTTCTTCAATCGTGTTCATACTCATAAGGTTTAGACACAAGGTCAAGTTAGTAATTTTGCGCTTTTATTTAGGCATTAAATATTAATACCTTGGCCTATGCCTAGGCTTTTTTAACAGTTTTTCTTCAATTGTGTTCATACTCACAAGGTTTAGACACAAGGTCAAGTTAGTAATTTTGCGCTTTTATTTAGGCACGAAATATTAATTCATAGGCCCTAGGCCTTTTTAACATTTTTTATTCTACTAGTGTCATATTCATAACGTTTACACATCAGATCAAGTTAATAATATTGCGCTTTTATTTAGGCACAAAATATTAATTTATAGGCCTTTTTAATAGTTTTTATTCTACCTATGTCACATTTACAACGTTTGCATATCAAGTCAAGTCAATAGCATTGCGCTTTTACTTAGGCACTAAATATTAATTCATGGGCACTAGGCCTAGGCCTTTTTAACAGTTTTGTTATACCGATTTCATGTTCATACCGTTTATATACCAAGTCAGGTTAATAGTATTGCTCTTTTACTTAGGCACTAAATATTAATTCTTAAGGCCTAGGTCTTTTTAATAATTTTTTTTCTACCGACGCCAAATTAACAACGTTTACGTATCAACTCATGTTAATAATATTGCGGTTTTACTTGGGCACCAAATATTAATTCATATGCCCTAGGCCTAGGCCTTTTAAACAATTTTTGTTCTACCGATGTCATATTCGCAATGTTTTCATATCAAGTCCAGTTAATAATACTAGCATAACTAGGAAGAATAAGAAGAGGAACTCTTGGATCAGGAAAATAACCAAAGTAGAAGACATCATGATGAATGTAAAATCCCTGAAATGGCTTAGGCTAGATATGCTGCTAGAAGAATGTACCACCGATGGATATTGAAGTATTAGACAGGATACAAAACACATGAAAAGACCCGAAAGAAGACCACGTGGGAGGATGGGTGGATGAAATTCGAAAACATGCCGGAATGACGTGGAAGAAAATGGATCAAACAGACACTTGTGGAAGAAACTTGGGGTGACCTTCATCCAACAGTGGATTGATAGATTTAAAATTCATGTTAATTTAGACTTTAATAGGTTTATCTGTAGCACGTACACATGCTGTTTTACAAAACACAGCAAGATTTATGATCTGACAAAAAAATTCATATGTTGATATCTTCTCTCCGTTGTCAAAGTATTGTTCCGAAGCCTCTGATCCTAGGACGACCTGCGCTATAAGTTTCAGCACATAAATTACGAATTTTGAGGAAAATTACCAGAAAGGTCCCCGGTTGTTCCCTCCCCTTCCTCCACGAAAATCTGGATTCGCCTCTGGTTCGCATATTAACATAAAATTATTGGTAGAAAAAAGAAAATGTGCTTTTGCTATTGTAAGACAATTCTGCTTTGATAGAATGCTGTCTTTACCCGGAAAATTGTATTTAAGACTGAAGTACATCAAAATGTAAGCCACTGATACAGAACTTTGCTAATAACTACATCTGGACAAAGAAAATGCATTTGTTCATAAAGTGCATGAAATGTACATTAATTACGTCTGCACCCCATTTATAATATTAATGTTGTATTCAATATTTTCTCCATAGACCTATCTGTATCATAGTGAGAAAAGCGAGAGTATAGACAATTTGCTGAAAGGATATTCTGCATTTGGACACCCAGGAAGAAAACATCTTGTGGCTTAGGTTCTAACCTAAGGCAGTTTTTGTGCGCACAGGAAAGACCATATGTTGTGGTTAAATCGGATGGAATCATCACAACATCCCCTTCCTTGTGGACAATAAAACAATTATACTATTAGGGAGACAGAGTCTTAGCTTCCATTTAATGAAACAATAAAAAGTGCAGCAGCTCTGGGCTCTGTCGAGAAAGAAAATCTTGACATGTATTTATGACACAACTGCATCTTCCTTCGCTTTGATCTAACCTGTTACCCTACTGGAGATGCCCTAGCGGCAAAAAACAATGAAACCACTTCTCACTCGCAAACATCAGCTGTTGGCTTGTTATTCCACAAATAAAACGATTATTTTCTTTTCGAAGATTTTCATCGATATTTTTTGAGACACGGATAATTTTCATGTAAACAAATTCTATTTTTTGTATTTTCAAATCAAGTAGAAAGGAAAGAACATAATATGAAGATGTACGTCTGAAAGGAGTTTTATAATGACACTAATTATTTTGTGCTTTTCATTAAAAAATTTGTATTTGATCACATTTTTGCTAATGAGTATGGCAAAAAACAAAAAAACAACAACACGAAAATATTTTGGTTTTAAGAAATTATCTCTCACAAAATTTAAAATGTTCAGATAACTTTAGGGTAAACTGTTCGGTTTTTTCTGGAATTTATCAGGATGTGCACTTTTTCTGTTAGATCTTATTGTGTTTTGTAAAACAGCATGTGACATCTCATGTGAACGTGCTACAGATAAAACTATTAAAATCTAAATTAAAGTAAACCACAAATTTGAAATTTATCAATTCACTGTTAGATGAAGGTCTCCCCAAGCTTCTTCCACAAGTGTCTGTCTGAGCTGGGCTCCTTCCCGTCATTCCAGCATGCTTTCGAATTTCATCCACCCATCTCCCACGTGGTCTTCTTCCGGGTATTTTCATGTTTTTTTGGTACCCTGTCTAATACTTCAATAGTCCATCAGTCCTCCCTCCTTCTAACAGTATGTCCGGCCTACTGCCATTTCAGGTATTTTAGTATGATCATGATGTCTTCTAATTTGGTTATTTTCCTGATCCAAGAGTTCATCTTCTTACCCTTCCTAGTTATGCTAGTATTATTAACAACATTGGTTACTGAAACTGGTTAGGAACTTGTAATAAATATATTAATATTTCATTTAACTTTTTGGACCCATAAGAGAAACACATTTGATTGGTATTGATTGAAATACTTCTTAAACTAAACGATGGGCCATATAAACAATACAGGCAAATTTCTTCACAGTTGGAATTAACTCTTTTAACATAATACCAAATTCGACATCGTACAGTGCTTTGTCAGAAATACAAGTATTCAGTTTATTAAATTTAGAAGGTAAATAAAAAGCTCTTTCAAAATACAATAAACCTGACATTGATTTTGTTGTGTTAAATTCCACCGATTCCAACACATTTTTTGATTTCACTGCATTTCTCCACCAGAATGTTCGTTTACAGTTTCATTTAAAAAAATGCACTGGCTGGCTGGTTATGTAAGTACTTTAAATAATTTTCCTTTGATTAGTATAAATAGAAATAGTTGGTTTGCACTATTTTCTATACAAGAATAAAGGATACACTTGTTTGTTTGCATAATGTTTAATGAAGTTTTTTTTATTTTGGAGTGGTCTAATTTTCTTATTGGAATAGTACGTAATTGCTTTAAAAACTTTTATTAAATAATTTTGAAAAGATAACTGTTTTGAATATTTTAGTGAATTCAAGAATTGTTTGGGAGTCATTTAAAGAATTTTCACTATGCATTTTATTGAAATGTGTTTTACCAACTCTATTAATTCTTACTTGCCATTGTAATTGTAATATTTGTGGCAATTAAAAGAGGGTATTGGATAGATGCAAATAAGAAAGACTTTAAAATACAACAATCCAGATTTTTATACAGGCGTAAAAGGAATCATACAAGGTCTGCTGAGCTTTAACTCACCAAACGGGGACTTTTTCGAGGCACTAAAACGACTTACAGGCTAAAACTGAAAAATATAAATGGAATGAGAGAGGTTAAATTAAGAAAGGTTAATTGTCTACTTTATTTGTTTTTTAATAGCTCTTATTCTGTTTCGCACTTTTAGTCTGTAAGGTGTTCTAATGACTTGAAAAATCCGGTAATTGAGATTTCACTCATTCTCTGTTACAGAATAGCATTTTTACTAATATGTGGTCCTAGAAACTTACGCTTATTGCGTTTAATTACTATTTTGGCTTCCACGAGTCATTGATTTTTATATTTCTTCCATTAAGCATGCACCATAAATAGAATGAATATTATTCTTTAAATGAGAGAAAAATTAAATGTATTGGGCAAATTTATTCAGTTCATACACTTGACCAACAAATAGAAACTCCCAACAAGGTCTTTTGAATTATCGTTTTCATTATACAACGGAGAGAATACCATTTACTTATGCTCGTAATTTTCGAAAAGATTGTATTACAATGTTTCAGCTTACTGCGATTTTGCCTTCGATGACTTCACCTAGATAGCTGATTTTCAAGAGTTTTCAATTCGCCAATCTCATATTCATCAGGTTTGCATCAGTAGCGTAACTACGATGTAAGGGGGCTCCTGGGAATAAAATTAAGTGATGCCCCCTTATTTAATTCTAACCACATGAAATTAATTTCTAAAATAAAAGATTCAGTAACTTACTTAAATTTTGGCAACTCTATTTTTTAATTTTATCTATTGTAAAATGCTGTTCGTTTGAAAAGTGTTATTGTTCTCATTTTTTATTAGATATTAATGAAGATCCAATCTGAGTTCAATAAAATTGTCATCAACTTTCAACTTCTTACTGAAGAGTAGGTACTATCTAAATGCTTCTACAAGAGTCTCCAGACCATGGTAGAAGCATATCAGACTGTGACTGAGTGCTATGCATTTCTTTTTTTACAAATATTGCAATTAAATTTGTGCTCAATCACAATATTAATAAAAAACTCATGTGGCCGACCAATGGCATTTGTTTTCATACGGGTATGGAGAAGTGGACACATTGGAATTTCAGTGCCATAAAATTGTTCTTCTGCATAAAAAATTTCGTCTGGCTACATTCCCCACTACTTGAGTACTATTGTTCATAAATGTTTTTTTTTTTTTTTTTCATTTTCAGTAAGAAATTTAGACATTTCCATGATTTTCGGGCGAAAAACAAAGTGGAGAACTGACCACCAGAGAAGTGGCCACTAGAGAACTGTCCACAAAAATTTTAAGGGGCCGTATAAAAATTGCGTTCTCGACTGCTCCGTGGCTACGTCTCCCGAGATTGGCTATCTGACACTCATAAGGTTTCCGTAATTTCGTATTTTCTTATTTATGATATTTTTCAAGGTTCATAAACTACAGCTAAACAAATTCTCTGCGGGTATGTGCAAACCCAAGAAACTTGTCGTTGATTTGCTTAAAACACTAAATGAAATATAAAGAATTACCGGTCCGATTGGAAGATTTTTAGCGTTTACAAGTTACAACTCAACAAATTATCTGCGGACATGTGCCAACGCAGAAAAAATGGCGGGGGGGGGGGGATTCCACAAGTGTAAAATATAAAGAATTTCTCGTCCGATCGGGAGATGTTCAGCATTTACAACCAGAAATACTTTGTGTTTTATATTTTAGGTACCCCCGATAGGTTTCCTGAGTCGACACATGCACTCAGAGAGTTTGTTGAGAAGTAGGTCGTGAATGCTGAAATCTGCCGATCGGAACAGAATCTCTTTATAAGAGAGTTTGTTGAGAAGTAGGTCGTGAATACTGAAATTCTCCCAATTGGACCAGAAATTCTTTATATTTCATACATCTGGTGGTGCCCCCCTCCCCCCCCCAAGGTTTCCTGAGCCAGCACATGCCCTCCGAAGATAATTTGTTGACTTGTAGATTCTAGATGCTTGAAATTCTCCCGATCGAACTGGAAATTCTTTATATTTTGCACTTTTGGTATTGACCCCCCCCCCCCCCGATAGGTTTTCTGAGTCAGCACATGCACTCAGAGAGTTTGTTGAGAAGTAGGTCGTGAATGCTGAAATTCTCCCGATCGGACCAGAAATTCTTTATATTTCATACATCTGGTGTTGCCCCCCCCCCCCCCAGGTGTCCTGAGGCAGCACATGCCCTCAGATAATTTGTTGACTTGTAGGTTCTAGATGCTTGAACTTCTCCCGATCGGACCGGAAATTCTTTATATTTTACACTTTTGGTATTGACCCCCCCCTCCCTTCCCCGACAGGTTTCCTGAGTAAGCACATGCCTTCTGATAATTTGCAGACTTGTACGCAATTTGTAAACTCTGAAAGCTTTTGTTCAGTTGGAGATCATAAACATTTTTTATAAAGAATTGCAGTAATTATCACAATTAAAAAAGACGAAATTACGGAAACTTTATATGACTCAGATAACCAACCTCTGGGGGTCGTGGCCCCGAAGCGGTCAGAAACGCAATTTTTATACGGCCCCTTGAAATTTTTGTCGCCTAAGAAAAACTGCAATAACACCAATTTGATCTTGTGAGTATGAACACGATGGAACAAAAACTGTTAAAAAGGCCTAGGCATTAATATTTAATACCTAAGTAAAAACGCAATACTATCTTGACCTGCTGTCTAAACCTTGTGAGTATGAACACTATGGAAGAAAAACTGTTAAAAAGGCCTATGCGTAGGCCAAGGTATTAATATTTAATGCCTAAGTAAAAGCGCAAAAATATTAACTTGACCTTGTGTCTGAACCTTGTGAGTATGAACACGATGGAAGAAAAACTGTTAAAAAGGCCTAGGCCAAGGTATTAATATTTAATGCCTAAGTGTAAAAGCGTAAAAATATTAACTTGACCTTGTGTCAGAACCTTGTGAGTATGAACACGATGGAAGAAAAACTGTTAAACAAGCACATATTTAATGTCTTAAGTATAAGTGCAATAAAACTGTCCGGGAACGATAGACACGATGAAACCAAAAGCCTGATTCTTGTTAGATTGCCTAATGGTTTTGTAGTCATCCTACAGGAAAGTGTAATCTAAGAAAAAAAAAATGCAATTTTTATTTCCCCAAACGCTTTTGTGGCCACTTAGCCATATTCCAATTATAGTAAAAGTTTTCGGCAAAATCTTACCCTACAATACTGTATCTTTCGGTGATTTCGCTTTCGATGAATTCACTTGACGCCCTGATTTTCGAAGAATTTGCTTTTCGTGGAATTCTCCGTTCGATGAATCAGTTTTTGATGAATTCACCTAGAACCGTTAGGAATGGTCCCTCGGGATTAGAAGGATGCTGTCATCGTTCCCTTGTATAAGAGAAAAGGTGATCTGACTGACTGCAAGAACTATCGTGGTATTAACCTACTGAGTGTGCCAGGGAAAGTGTTTGGTAAAGTCATTATTGAAAAAGTACGGGGTCTTACATCAGAAAAAGTGTGGGATGTTCAGAGTGGTTTTAAGCCTGGTAAAGGCTGCACTAACCAAATTTTTGTGTTACGCATGATAATTGAAAAGTATCTGGCTGTTGGTAACAAAGTTTTTGCTGCCTTCATAGATTTAGAGAAAGCTAACGACCGAGTAAATAGGACACTTTTGTGGAAGGTATTGAATGAATGTGGTGTTACTGGTAATCTACTGAACCGTGTGAAAGCCATGTATGCTGGCAGTAGAGCCTGTGTGCGAGTGAATGGCGGAATGGTGTTTTATCAAAATGGTTTTCTATTGGTGCAGGAGTCAGGCAAGGTTGTGTAATGTCACCATGGGTGTTTTATATATTTATGGATGCTTACATGTGTGATGCCAAAATATATAACACTGGTTTATGTCTTGGTGATATCCTTGTGTGCAGATTGCTGTATGCTCATGACACTGTCCTGTTGGTGGAGAGCAAAAGTGAGTTGCAGAGTATGTTGTCCCGGATGTGCAAAGTTTGCATGAAATTCAACTGAGTATAAATAAGGGGAAGCCCAAAGTTATGGTTTTTGAAAGAGGAACTGGTAGTGCTGAATGTAATGTAAGTGTAAAAGGCACAGTGATTGACCAGGTGAGTGCGTTTTTGTAATTAGGAAGCATGTTTGACATAGAGAACAAATTAGATGGTGAAATCAGTAGGCGAGTGAATTCTTCATTGAAAGTTATGGCTGCTCTGGAAGATTTTCACAGGAATGATGGATTCTCTAGAGAGTCCCGCATGCGCTGTGTATGAAACTGTAATTGCTCCTACTCTGATGTATGGCAGTGAAACCTGGGTACTGCAGAAGAAACATAGGAGTCGTTTGTGTGCTGGAGAAATGCATTACTTACGTGGGGTTTGTGGCAAGACACGTTCTAATTGTGTGAGGAATGAAGATGTGTTGCAGTTGTGTAATGTGAAGCAAAATGTTGTTAGCAAGGTAGAGACTAGTATGCTTCGTTGGTTTGGCCAAGTTTCAGAATGAGTGATGAGATGCTTACTAAGAAAATCTTTTAGCTCAAGTGGCAGGAAGGAAAGCCAGAGGAAGGCCAAGGAAGTCATGGGAGGATCAAATTCAAGAGTGTCTGCATGTGAAACAAATTATGGGTATGAAGTATAGAAGATCTTGGGTACGGCGTGTAATGGATGTCAGTGCCGCCCTGGTGGCGCAGTGGTCTAAGGCGCTGGCCTCTGATCATTCGTCCGTAAGGGGTCCGGGTTCGAATCCTGGTCAGGCATGGATGTTGTGTTTGTCTTACGGCACTGGCTCTCTCCCTTCCATGGAACCAGTGACCCTAAATTAGGGACGGGTGACTGCTTATAGCCCATTGAGTTGCTCACGGTGGTCGTTAAACCTCCAATCAAAAAAAAAAAAAAAAATGGATGTCAGTGAAGCCTGAGTTGTATGTCAAGATCGCTGTAAGTGAAGAAGTTTGATACGGCAACAGTAAGTAAAAACTATCTGATAGTATGTATTTCTTTTTGGAGCTAACCTCTGAATCTCAGAGAACAGCTTAGTGATGTGTGTGTGTGTGTCCATCCATCCATCCATCCATCCATCCAGAAGAATAATTCTTTCTGTATTTTTAATCAGGAAAGTATAGCAGTGTGGGGGATTATCCCACAGCTGATGGTTCCAGCTGTTATTCCACTCAAGGATTCTGGAACAAAACCCAGTGAGTTGGAGTCTTTTGGCCAATGTCACACAGAACTTGCTGCTACCTCAACACTAATTTATACTGAAGCTTAAAATTGCATTTTCCAAGAATCGCAGAGACCCTTGTTGCTGTCGTTTGTGACATTGTTGCAAAATATCTTATTTTCAATCACATTTCTTTCTTAATATATATATACTCTGGCGGAAAGTGAAAAAAGGAACACCAAGAAGGAGACGTCTGATTCCAATGAAATTTATACAGCATAATAACGGAATACAGAGGATAACGTGATCAAAACATTATGGCAAAATACAGCTGTATTTGCTGGTAAACTGAAAAATAACATTTCCATGTAACATGGTTAGTACGAGGTTGAACCGCCATGAACTGCGTCACACTGTGCAATTCTGGCATGGAGTCTGTCGTACAGATGTTGGATGTAAGTTTGGGGTATTGAGTTCCAAGCATCCTCAACCTAGACGCGTAAATCAGGGATGGTCGTGGCTGGCCGTGGAGACCGGATAAGTCGTTGTCCCATAAAATCCCACAAGTGCTCAATGGGGGACAAATCCGGTAAGCGTGCAGGCCATGGAAGTTGTCTCACACCCTGAAGTGCATGTTGCATTGCACATACCGTGTGTGGGCGTGCCTTATCTTGCTGGAAAACACCACGATGGACTGACCTTACAAATGGCACAACAATGGGCTGAATGATGTTGATGTAGGAGGTGCTGTTTAACGTACCCGGTACAAACACTAGTTGTGTACGGGAAAGATAGTTGATCGCTCCCCACACCAGGAGACCAGGTGTAGGCCCTGTGTGTCGCTAGCAGATGCAAGAAGGGTGGAGACGCTCCCCTGAGCGTCTGTGAACACGCATACGGTCATCGGAGGCTCCCAAGCAGAATCTGCTTTCATCGCTGAACACGACAGATCGCCTTTACATTCTCCAGTGCAGACGTTGGCGACACCACTGCAGCCGTTCCTGACGGTGGGCTGGAGTCAGAGGTACACGTGCGCGTAGTCCTGCATCCAGTAGACGGTTGCAGATTGTTCGCACAGTCACCTCCGGTGCAACATCAGCTCGGATTTGCGTCGCAGTGGATGTTCTGCTTGACAACACCGCTCTTCTTATGCGTCGATCGGCCCGCTCATCAGTCTGTCTGTGACTCCCGGTTCCACGTCTCCTCGTGTGGGAATGTTCCTTGGACCATCTACGCCACCATCGTACCACCACCGATACTTCCCATCCAATTCGCTCCGCAATACAACGATACAACCACCCGGCCTCGGGGAGTCCGACTAGACGACCTCGCTTAAAGTCCGATAACTGCTGAAATCGTACACGTCTTCCATGTCCAGGCATTACAGCTTCTTCACGGTCTTCACACGTGTTGTATGTCGACGACTGATTACATTCACTTCGCCGTACTCCTTAAATACCACCGACGATAATTTGCATATTATGCCGTGCTGTGGCGTAAGCGCTCACCGGTTGGTGCCGAAATTAACATCACACCTATGAAAACTCGACCCCATTAACATATGTAAATTTCATGTTCGTCCGCCAATTCCTTCTTGGTGTTCTTTTTTCACTTTCCGCCAGTTTATATATATGTGTGTAATATATTTTACGTTCCTAATATGTTCTGTGAGATGCATATGCATTGTCCCCCCCCTTTTTATCAGTTCATAGACAACTGGAAAATAAATCAACTGAAAGGAAAATTGAGAAAACTTCAAGGATTTTTTTTTTAATTTTATGACAGACTACATTTGAAAGTTTTATATATAGTGTGCAATTTTCTGTCATTTAGAATTATATAGTGTGATTGTAGAAAAAAAAAAGAAGCTTGAACATTGATAGATATGACATTGTCAACCCTTCAGTAGAGGAAAAATTAAAGTAGTGAAATCTTTTCAACTAGCATAAGCCATTTTTTCTAAACAATTGGTTTTCAACATACTTGATTATGCAATTATGACACATAAATGGTGTTTCACATCACAGCTTTTTTTATGCCGCTTAATATATGTGGTGTCTTAATCTTACGATGTTCACTCATCATACAGCCCCCCCTCTTCTTGCATTGCTAAATCATTTCCAAAAAATATTGTTTTGTTGGCACGTTTTTTTTTTTTTTTTTTTTTTTTTGCTGCGCACAATTTTTTTATTTGTTTTATTGTTTTACTTCTTATTTTTAACTTAGTGTCAAACTAGTAATTTTGTTATGTAATATAAATGTCATTTTTTAAACAATGAATATATACTGTGTGAAAAGAAGTAAGAAAAAAACATGTATTTCCAACTCTCTCTCTTTCTTTTTTGCTTTTGCTCTGAAATAAAGGAACCTAAAAAATGAAACAAAATCTATTAAAATGGATGAATTGAAGGGTTTAGTGGAATCGTATCATAAAGAGGTATGTTTTTGTGTGTGTGTGTGCATGTGTGTGTAAATTCAGATATGTGTTGATAGAACTTACGTGTTTTTATTCAGTATACATAATTTTTAACATTTGTGATTCCCTTTTCAAAAAGCATCATTGTCTTGCTTATGTGGAATGTAAATATACACTGAAGTGCCAGAAAAACTAGTACAGACGAGCTTATGCAAAATACATAGCAACGTCACCTATGCGCATACTTGGTTGCGTCCACCAGTGCGTATATAAAGCTATAGACATCCTTGTCAGCTGTCAGAGCTGTTTTCGGCATGAGAATGACAAGTAATAATGATTTAAGCGATTTTCAACACGGGGTCATAGTTGGTGCTCGTGAGATCGGCCATAGTATTTCGGAGGTAGAAACGAAGTTCGGATTTACACGGACGACCATTGCAAGGGTGTACCGTGACTACAAGAATTCCGGCAAAATCTCCAACCTACGATACCAGTATGGTCGTAAAAAGACATTGGGTGAACATGACCATCGGCTGTCAAGAACCGTTTCATGCAATAGGCATGCAACGCTTTCGCAGGTATCATCGGAATTCAATGCTGGAGCTTCAACAAGCATGAGCGTCCGGACTGTGCAACATACCCTGCACGACATGGGCTTTGGGAGCCGACGCCGAACTCGAGTCCCCTTGATGGGTGCATGACACAGAGCTATGTGCCTCGCTTGGGCACAGCAACACCGCCACTGGACACTTGATGACGAGACAAGTAGCCTGGTCCGACGAGTCACGTTACCAACTGTATCGGGCAGGAAGGATTCGTGTGTGGTGCAAACCCATGAAGCCATGGATCCCACATGTCAACAGGGAACTGTACCGGCTGGTGTGTGTGTGTGGGGGAGAGTCTGTAATGGTATGGAGTGTGTTTAGCTGGACTTCACTGGGACCCCTGGAACGTCTACAGACATCTGTGACTGGCCAACGCTATGTGCTCATCCTTTCTGACGAGGTACACCCTTTCACGTCTTGCATTCATGCTGATGGGTTAGGCCTGTTCCAACAGGACAATGCACCTCCACACAAGTGTCGGGATGCCACATTATGGTTAGAGGAGCATTCATCTGAGTTTGGGGTGTTGCCATTCTCATCCAAGTCCCCAGATCTGAACATGATAGAACACATTTGGATTGCCATGCAAAGCGCTATCGAACACAGGAATCCGAGACCTCGAAATACACCCGAATTGTGGAACGCTCTGCAGGAAGTATGGTGTGCATTGCCTACAGCACATTTCCAGAAGCTAGTGGAGTCCATGCCCCGTCGTATTTCTGCAGTCCTGCGCTCCCGTGGGGGACCTACCAAGTACTAGACTGGTGTACCAGTTTTTCTGGCATTTCAGTGTATATTTGTTCTTATTTATTACAGATCAAACTCTGCAGAGATTGAATTGTAGGGACAGAATTATTTGTATTTCTGCTTCAAATAACTAATTGTTAACTTCTTCAAATTGTATTCATTTACTGTGGTTGCACTGTACAAAAGTAAAAAAAAAAGTTTTATTTTCTTCTTATGATTGATGATTGTTATAGAACTTTTTATGCGTGATCCAATTCTGTGCTTAAAATTTTTCTGCTAGGAACAGATCAAGAGCTATATAAAGTTTGTAATATTATGGCATGCATTCTTGAGGTGTATGTTTACACTTCTACAGAAATGTACACCCAATTATAGACTTATTATATATGGAGATATATTTTATAAATCTGCATACATATTACTAGTACACATTTTAAAATGCAATACAAATATTCAACATGATAGAATGACATTTTATGTACACTACATGCACTAGTTCTTTCTTTTGCTACACAGGGAGATAACTGGTTTTTTGTTATTTGGGGCAGTAACATCCCCTTGGCCTCAGCTGTCCTTGTGACCAACCAACTTAGTTTTATGACGTAGTAACTTTTGAGCACTGCAGTGATGGCTGTTCATCCAGCTGATGGGGAGTTTCAACTCTGTGGTCCAAGATGACCTTCCCCCATTGTGCTGCTGCTTTTTGCTTTTCCAGCATGACATGCTCTCGCCTCACTCATAGAATGCTGAGGTTGTGACTGTGTGCCAGGACTGGTGTTTAATTCGTTTATGAGCTTCGTTAGCTAAGTCCGGCTGTATGTTTGCCATGTGCAATGATGCATGAAGTAGAAAAGCGGATTCTGCAAGTTAAGAGGGTGTTGTTGCCCCATCAGCTCAGGGTTCGAAAAAACATGGGCTTTTTTGAAAAAAAAAACCCCAGCCTGCTTAGGTTTTATTGGGGTTTTCGAGTTTTTTTGGGGCTTTTTCGGGTTTTATTGTTTTTTTCTAGTATTCTTGTAAAAACAAAAAAGCAACAATCAATGAGTAAATTCTGCCTTAAAACCACAGAAGGGCGAAAGGAATCTCTTGATAAAACAGTGGCTGATTTTTTTTTTTTTTTAATGCTGCTAACATACCATTCGATGCAGCAGAATTGGATCGGTTTAAAATTATGATCGAAACACTGAGACCTGGATATCAACCACCCTCAGCAAAAGCCAGGGTGAAAAACTGTTTGATACTGCAGCAGAAGAAATTGAATCTCAGCTTTAATAAAAAATAAAATTGGGCAGTTTCTCTCTCACCATAGATGGCTGGTGCAGTGTGAAGAACGAGCCAGTCCAAGCTATTAGTGTCGACACCGGAACAGAAATTTTTTTGCTGTATGCTGATGATACTGGATCAGAAAAGAAAGCAGCAAAATATTGTGTTTCTAAATTAGAGGTGGCCATAAAGGAATGCAAAGAAAAATTTGGAAAACCTGTTTTTGCTGTTGTACTTGACAGCAAAAACAAAATGATAAAAATGTGGAATATTTTAAATGAAAAATATCCAACTCTCATAACATATGGATGCTCAGCACATCTGTTGAATTTGGTAGAAAAAGATGTTTCCCCAAAGCCTGTTTTAAAACAGATTGCAGAGGTGCAAACATATTTTCATAATGTGCGTCAACCAGATGGATGATTAAACAAAAAGCCTGGCTTAATGCCACAACTACCTAATTAAACAAGGTGCAACTCTCATCCTGACTGTGTTAAAACATTTGTGGCCAATTATCACAAATACAGAGAAATACCTTTACAGCATATTGAGAATCAATCTATTTAAAAAATCTTGGATAACATGGGCATTTACTGTAAAGCTATGAAACTGGAAAAGCAGTTATCCATTCTTGCTAGCACACTGTGCACGCTTCAGAGAGAGAGACAAAGTCTATTTCAGTTGCTGGTGAAATATGACTGGATTTACTACAAGAAGAAATCCTGCAGCCCTACCATCTAGATTTTAAAAAAGGCTTGAACAAGCAATTCTTGCACCACATTTTCTAGCAAACACCATGGATCCAAAATACAGAGTTCAGAAACTTAACCAAGAACAGGACAGCATTGCAGAAAAGTGGATATCCAAATTTCATTCTGATTACCCAATCGAATAATGTGACCACCCTCAGAATCACTGTGTACTCGCCCAGGCGTGTCAGAGTCCATGTTACAAGGTCGACCACACGGAGGTATAAGTAGCTGGCCGAGACGGATGAGCTATAGTGCGTAACGTGAGCACAATGGGCAGAAATAGTGATTTGATGGACGTTCATAAAGGAATAGTCATCAGTTCCAGCACCAAGGGTGGAAGCATCTCAAAAACAGCAGACTTTGTGGGCTGTTCACGAGGTGCTGTGGTAAGGGTGTAGCTAGAATGGACCGCTGGCACACCCGAGTACCTCCGAACATCATAACTGTGGAGCCCGAAAGGCCATCGACACCGGAGGAAAACATACCCTCTGTTGACTGGTAAAGGGCAATCTATGTGCAATAGTGCAGCAATTGACCTTGTAAATGATCACTGGGGCACCCAGGTACACGTACCTGATAACAGTAGAGCGAACCCTATGACGCATGGGTCTCCAGAGTCGACACTGCGTCAAGGCGCCCATGTTAACCCAGGCCCATCAGCAACGACACCTGCAGTTCGCATGGGACTACCATCGTTGAACAGTAGCATAGTGGGCAAAGGTTGCCTTTTCACCTACGAATCGAGGTTTCTACTCCACAGAAGTAACGGACGGTGGTGAACACAGCATCAGACACACGAAAACCAAAACCCGGACATAGTTGTCAGTCAAGTACAAGCCGGCAGTGGCAGTGTGCATGTCTGGGGGATGTTTTCCTGGTATGACCTGGCACTGCTAGTACCACTGAATGGGTCCCTGAATGCCAATGGCTACCTGTCCATCCTTGCTGACCACATGTGTCCCTTCATGTTGGACATTTACCCTGGTGTTGATGGTGTCTAAAGGACAATGCACCCTGTCACGTCGCTAAGAGGGTGTGTGACTGGTTCCAGGAACACAACAGCGATTTCTCTGTTCTATTGGGTTGTCAGAAAAGTCATGACGCATTTTGGCACCCGATGGCGGTTGGGCGGTTTTGGAAGTACTAGAGGCATGCACAGCTCTGTTATCGCTATGGCATTTGACAGGTGCCAGTTCTAGCTGCAGTCTAAAAGAAATAATGAGCGATTTGGTTGATTTGCAGAGATTTGACCTTAAGTTGAAGATGGAAGACCAAACTGTGCATTTTCACCATATTTTACTGTCTGAATATGAAGATTTCGTACTTGATAGATGAAAATGAGAAACAAATTTGCTGTCTGTAGTACGATAAGTTAAAACAAATCCCTAAAACTGCCGAATAAAACTCAATTTATTTACAATTTTAAAAACCTATTTACATAGCTAGCACTTTCGGGGCTCACATGGCCCCATTTTCAAGCTCAAAAGCCCCGGAACACAAGGCAACGACTATATACTATAGTTATTCGTGACTAAGCTGATATACGTCATAAAAATAACACAGGTGATGCCATTTACATTAAGAAAAAAGAGGAAATTAAAGTCCAAAAACAAATACAGAACAAGTTCAAGTAAAAGTCTCACCTTCTAAGTGTGTCATGGGGAGCGATCATCTGTCTCCAAGGTCTTGGGACTGAAGTCGGAAAGTCCGTGTTGCAGCAGACGTCGTAATATTTAAGAATAAACAGGCTTTCCGAGAGAAAAATGGTATTCTTGTTAACAGAGGCACAAACCGGACTGGCAAAATGCTAAAGTTTTAAACTCCTCTGTTAACAACAATACAATTTTTCTCTCAGAAAGCCTGTTTATTCTTAAATATTACGACGTCTGCTGCAACACGGACTTTCCGACTTCAGTCCCAAGACCTTGGAGACAGATGATTCGCTCCCCCCATGACACACTTAGAAGGTGAGACTTTTACTTGAACTTGTTTTGTATTTGTTTTTGGACTTTAATTTCCTCTTTTTTCTTAATGTAAATGGCATCACCTGTGTTATTTTTATGACGTATATCAGCTTAGTCACGAATAACTATAGTATATAGTCGTTGCCTCTGTGTTCCGGGGCTTTTGAGCTTGAAAATGGGGCCATGTGAGCCCCGAAAGTGCTAGCTATGTAAATAGGTTTTTAAAATTGTAAATAAATTAAGTTTTATTCGGCAGTTTTAGGGATTTGTTTTAACTTATCGTACTACAGACAGCAAATTTGTTTCTCATTTTCATATTTTACTGTTTTACTTCCGTAAAGGGAAGAATGCTCATCAAGCTTGTGAAAAGTTGCATAAAGTGTACGGTGATAATGCTCTACAAGAATGTCGGTGCCAGCGGTGGTTCGCAAAATTCCGTGCTGGTGATTTTGACCTTAACGATGCTGCTCGGTTGGGGAGGCCCATTGAGGTTGATGACGACCAAATCAAGGCATTGATCGAGTCAAACCCACGTTACACGACATGAGAGATTGCAGACACATTGCACATCCATCATTCAAGCGTTCACGACCACCTGAAGAAGCTGGGATATGTAAGAAAGCTCGATGTGTGGGTTCCTCATGAACTCAAAGAAACTCAATTGACGGCGTGTATCTGCGATATGCTCATTAAATGTCAGGAAAACGATCCTTTTTTGAAGCGACTGATAACTGGTGACGAAAAGTGGATTGTGTACAACAATGTGATGCGCAAACGGTCTTGGTCCTGACGTGCTGCTTCACCTCAAACAACATCCAAAGCAGGCATTCGTCAGCGGAAAGTTCTGGTCTCAGTGTGGTGGTATTTTAAAGGTGTCGTGTTTTTGAGCTCCTACCACGAAACCAAACAATCAATTCGAATGTGTACTGTCGGCAATTGGACAGTTTGAATGAATCCATCATCCAGAAACGTCCAGAGCTCGTTCATCGTAAAGGTGTTGTGTCCCATCACGACAATGCGAGACCACACACAAGTTTGATCACCCGGCAAAAATTATTGGAGCTTGGGTGAGATGTGTTGCCACAGCCAGCATACTCGCCTGACCTTGCGCTGTCAGATTTCCACTTGTTTCACTCTCTTCAACAGTCCTTGCATGGTATAACGTTCAATTCAGATGAGGCTGTAAATCAGCACCTTGTACAGTTTTTTGCCACGAAAGACAGGTCTATGAATGGGGCAATCTGCAGCTCACTGAAAGATGGCAACAGGTTATCGAACAAAATGGGCATTATATCATTGATTGATATTTGTTCTTTCTATCAATAAATTACCTTTGCAAAACATGGCTAGATTACGTAATGACTTTTCCAACAACCTAATACCTTGGCTGGCAAAATCACCCGACCTCAATCCCATAGAGCACTTGTGGGACTACTTGGATCGACAAGTTCAGTGTGCCGACCCACAACATCTCTGGGACCTCCATGCTTTGCTGCATTCCGAATGGGCATGTGTGCCTTGGGCATCCTTCCAGAACTTCATTGTGTCCATGCCACTCCATCTCACTGAGCTGTCATCCGGGCCAAGGGTGGTTATTCCCATTATTAGGTAGGTGGTCATATCATTTTGATATGACCGTGTATTTGCTTGGTGATCAAAGGCTTGTGGGCGGCAGCACGTCCATGATAACCGAACAGATGGGCTTCCTTACGTATGGTATTCATCAAAAGAACACTTCCGGATGCCTGTTGAAACTCCTCGCGGATGTGGCCCATCGCTTTGGTGCTGTTCTTCTGAATTTCTCTGGCCAGCACCCGTCGGTCTCTAACTCCCAGTTTTGTGGGTCTGCCGGGTCGGGGCACATTCCGACAGTCACCTCTCATCTTCCACTTGCCAATCACCTAGGCCACTGTCGATTTTGGGTAGTTCAACTTGCTGGATATGTCACGTATGGATCGGCCATTTCTGTGATATCCGACGATTACACCTTTCTCGAAATCAGAGAGCTCCGAACTGCATGGCATCTTACATGCGACTGGTTGCATTGTTGTTTCCCACACGATATTTAACAGCTGTGGCTGTGACGTGTATCAAGACCACAGATATCGTCGATTGCAGGGGTGTCCAATTATTTGTTGGTAGATAGTGTATGTAGTTACTTTTTCAAATTACGCATAGATTTTTCATTAGGGGACGTAAAAGTAAATTACATTTTCCCTGATAACTCTTCTAAAATTCTGATTTGAAAATTTTTCAGCGAATACACCTCCTGATGGAAAATCTTTTGCGTATAATTTCAAATTTTTGGTAAAGAATATTTTGGCCACCAGGGTACGTAAGTGTTAATTTTTGCTTCGGATGTATTTACCATAAAATCTGAGCTTCTAAAATATCGACTAAAAAAATTCTTTCGTGGACTGATGCCACTCACATCAATAAACTTTTTCGGAATATTTTCTTCTTAAAATATTCCATAGTTTCTCCGCCAGGGGGCATAGATGTATATATTATTTTTGTCAATATCTCTACTTCAAGGAGTCAGATTTGAAAAACTCCTTCTCTGTTAGATAGTGTTTTCAGTGTGACATGTTTTTCATGTGATTTCAAAATTTTCAAGTAATTCATAGACTTTCCGCTAGGGTGCGTAGAGGTAAATTGCGTTTCCCCCTGTATTTCTGCTTGTAAATCTCTGATTTGAAAAATTCTTTCTGTACCGGATACAGCTCCTGGTGGGAAATCGTTTGCACATAATTTATAATTTCTGTAAAAAAATGGTTTGGCCACCAGGGGGCGTAAATCTTAATTTACGCTTCTGATGTATTTGCAGCAAAATATGAACTTCTAAAATCTCGATTGAAAATAAAGTCGTTTGTTGACCGATATTACTCATGCTGACAAACCTTTTAGGAACATTTTCTTTTTGAAATAATGCATGGTTTCTACGCCAGGGGGCGTAGATGTATATCTTATTTTTGTCAATATCTCTACTTCTAGGATGGATAGTGTTTCCGACATGAAATGTTTTTCTTATAAATTCAAAACTTTCAATTAAATCATAGACTTTCCGCTAGGGGGCACAAAGGTAAATTGCTTTTTCTGCATTATTTCTGCTTCTAAAACTCCGATTTGAAAAATTCTTCCTGTATCGCATACAACACCTGATGGAAAATATTTTTCATATAATTTTTAATGTTTGGTAAAGAATGGTTTAGCCACCACAGGACATAAGTGTTAATTTCTGCTTCTGATGTATGTATTTGTAGCAAAATCTGGGCTCCTGAAAACTCGACTAAATTTTTTTTCTTGGACTGATACCGCTCATATGGAAAAAACCTTTGAGAATACTTTCTTCCTAAATTAATACATGGTTTTCCCACCAGGGGACGTAAAGTCACATCTTATTTTTGTCGATATATCTGTTTCTAAGAGTCCGATTTGAAATTTTTTTTCGGTGTTGGAGAGTGTTTCCGATGCGAAATGTTTCTCATATAAATTCATGTTTTTCTTAATGCACAAGTCTGCAACCAGAGGGCGTAAGCTCACAACTCCGTTTACAGCAATATCTGAGGGATTAAAAACCCGATATAAAAACTTCTTTCTTCCGTCAGATACTATTGTTTTCCATACCGGTTCCATTGACTTTGAATAGCTTTGATAAATTTAATTTGCATCAGAATGGATTCAAAAGACGTGCTTATTCAGGGTTCCCACGCTACTTGGAGAACTGGGAAATCAGGGAATTGTCAGGGGAAAAAATATTGGCTCAAAAAGTCAGGGAAAACATGAATTTTTGTAAAAAAATCAGGGAATTTTGAAATATTATTTCGTAAGTCAGGGAATTTGGGGAGTTTCTAAAATAAAATACCTTTTCCTCTATGTTTGATCTTTCTCCGTATTTAACATTTCGTTTAGTTCACTCCCAAGGACCGAACTGTAGGTTAAAGGGGAAGGGATGTGTAACTAACATATTTGGCAGAGTTCTCCGTCATTGAGCACTAGAAAAGGAATTCATTGCAGCCACGTGGGAAGGAAACCCCTACGGTGGCTACTAGGAAATGAAAAGGGTGCATAGTGTTGGAGTGAGAGTGGAGCCTGTGGGGAGGGGTTACGATGGAGTGACCAAAGCACTTCCTGCCCCCTTCATGCCTTTGTTTGACTGCCTGACTGGGGATAAAAATGGTGAAAACTAACTTTTTCTATTCTTCATGAAACTGGCTGAAATTTTTACACACACCATAATTGGTTAACAGAAGCTGACCTCTAAAATTTTGCGTGAATCGGTAAAGAACTTTTGAAATTATCCTTTAAAATGTTTATTGGGATAAATCTTTAATGTAGCGCCCTTACTGAGGGTTTCTGGTGAGCTTTACCATGCCTCAGTGTGTTTTAGGCTGGGAGAGCTTACTGGTGAAGGGTCACTAAACGGGCTTTGAGCGGTCGCAATGACTGCGTGTGCAAACAGGAGCCAACTGAGTTATTGCCTTCTTTAACGTTCCGAGACTCTTTTTGGAGTAAATGTTTATGTTTCACTGAATATGTTGCAGAATGCTTTTCATTCTTTTTTTTTTTACCGCTATTTAGAAAGAAGATGAAGTGTTCATATTCTATCCCCCCCCCCCCTCTTTTCTCTGCAAGAAAAGATTTCGCTTCAATGTTTGACTTTTAAGTTTACGTGCTAAATATTTCAATGACACTACATCTATTCCTTTTCAGCTTTTTTTATTTTGATATTTATTATAACCGCATAATAAAGTTATGAATTCACTCTCCACGAGAAACGTGCTGCAGGATGATGAGCTTGAAATTTTTTTTTTAAACTTTTATCCAATTCGCTTGAAATTTAAGGGGCCCGTTCCTGTTAGTGATTTATGGAGTTGATTAAAGGTTCAGTCAGTTTTGCGAAAAATCCGCAAAAACATATTTTCAAAATTTTTTATTGCAGTCTCTGAACCCCATGTCGGATACTTCGTTATCAAACCAAAGCCTCTGGCCAATGTGAAAAGAGGGACTCCTGCTGGTGCGCATGCTTTTACCGCGATCAGAGAGTTTCTGCCAACCCCCACGTCACCCCCAAACAGCCGGGCACGTAGTGCTTCCCCGCCGGTATTTGCTCCCGTGCTTGCACCTTGCATAGAGTTTTCGATGGCGTTTGTGTCAAATTAATCGGCAAATTTAGAGGTCTGCAAGGTTTCTGACTGGTGCAATTATAACTTCCAAGAAAACTCTATTTAATGTGGATTGGCTTGAAGAAAAACTTAACCCACAGTGGTCAGAATGGCTGTTACTTGTTCAGGATGACCCATACAAAGCAAGATGTAAAGTTTGTTTAAGAAGTTTCAACTTGAGCAATATGGGCCACCAAGCAATTTTGAGCCATGAACGAAGTGCTAAACACATAAAAGCTTTAAGCCATGTTTCTGCTTCTCATGCTGTGACAATTTTTTTTACATTGGATACTGCACCACTTCAAAGGGATATTTCAGAAAAACAAAGTGGAACTTTAGGCAGTATGGCTGCTGCTCCTGATTTGATACCGTCCATGCCATATTCAGCAGTTTTTGTAGCAAAGCAGAGTGGATCTTCCACTGTATCTCCTACTAATATTTCAATGTTGAACATCACTAGTTTTATGACAAAAGAGTGCATTTTAAGAGCAGAAGTAATTTGGGCCATGAAGCTTGTAATGTCAAATTCTTCATACAACTCTTTTAAAGATGCTAGCGATGTATTCCGGCATATGTTTATGAACAGTGATGTAGCAAAAAAGGTCAGTCTTGGTGCAACAAAAATGTCATATATAATTTGTTTTGGGCTTGCGCCATATTTTTCTAAATGCTTATTATCAGAGATATGAGGTACTAAATTTGTCATATGCTTTGATGAAGCCCTTAATAAAGTAGCTCAGAAAGGGCAGATGGATTTGATTGTTAGATTTTGGTCTAAGTCATTGAACCAGGTATGTACACGTTATTTGAATTCAGTATTTCTTGGCCATGCAAGAGCATCTGATCTCATTGAAAAGTTCCATGAAGGAGTTTCAGAACTAGATTTAAATAAACTGTTGCAAATTTCAATGGATGGGCCCCTATGTTAATCATAAATTTCTGCGAGTTATAAGGGAAGATTTGTTGGCAGAAAATGGATGTGATCTACTTGATCTGGGTTCATGTGGACTGCATGTAGTTCATGGAGCCTTTCGGAGAGGCCATGATACTACTGACTGGAATTTGAATGATATCTTCACAGCTTTCTATCAGTTGTTCAAAAATAGCCCTGCACGGTGAGCTGATTATGTATCGATAACAGGATGTGAAATTTTCCCTCGTAAGTTCTGCCAGGTCAGGTGGGTCGAAAATGTTGCTGTGGCAGAGCAGGCCATTCAGATTTTTATCAACATAAAAAAGGACGCTGAAGAGACAAATACCTTGCCAAAAACTTCAACATGTGCACGTGTTGCAGTAGCATGTAAAGATAACCGAATCCTTTCAAAGTTTGCATTTGTTTTCATCAGTAGCTAATGTTTTGGAACCATTATTGAAAAAATTCCAAACAGCTGATCCTGTGATTCCATTTCTGTATGACAGTTTATGTGATCTTGTCCGGCAGTTGATGTCTAGATTTATAGGAAAGAGGTGATGGAGGAATGTACAATTCCAGAAAAATTGTTTAAGCTTGACGTAAGTGATAAGGTTAACCACTGTAAACTGCAAAATGTAGACATTGGTATTGCTGTTCATGGATATTTGATGAAAAGTAAAACTTCAGAGATTCAGAAAAAGGAATTCAGAGCAGAATGCATGAAATTTTTAGTGGCAACCACACAGAAAGGTCTCACAAACTTTTCTGCTGTCAAAGCAGTTTCAAGTCTGAATCCTAAGCTCATAAAGTCAAATTCAATAATTTGTGAAAAAAGAATGCATTTGCTGTTGCATTGAAAGATACCAGTACCAGAGTTCCTCCAGTCCTTCCAGCAGAAGTTGCACATGCAATCAAGAACATGAAGCGGGGAAAAGCTCCAGGAGAAGATGGAATTACTGTAGACATAATACAAGAAGCAAGTGGAGAAATCGAAACAGTACTCGCCCAAATTTTCACTCGATGCCTTAATGAAGAAAAGATTCCTGAGGATTGGAACACCGCTACAATGATCCTGCTACATAAGAAAGGTGACATTGAGGATCTCGGAAACTACAGACCTATCAGCCTCCTATCAGTAGTTTATAAAATCTTCACTAAAGTTCTTTCACACTGCTTGAAGGTAACACTGGACATGGCTCAACCGAGAGAACAGGCTGGATTCAGGAGTGGCTACAGCACAATAGATCATATCCACGTACTGAGAGAACTAATTGAAAGAGCGAGGGAATATGAACTTCCATTGTGCATGGCTTTTATCGATTATGAAAAAGCCTTTGATTCGGTGAAACCATCAGCAGTTACAATGGCTCTGAAAACCTGCGGTATTGAAGATGCATACATTAATATTATTGATAACATCTATGAAAATGCAAGTGCAAAGATTCGGCTGTTTGAAAATACAACACACATAAAAATTGGAAAAGGAGTGAGACAAGGTGACACCATATCTCCGAAGCTCTTTAATGCCACATTGGAGGGTGTTTTTCAGTCGCTGAGCTGGGAAAACAAAGGGATAAAGATTAATGGAGATTATCTAACCCACCTTCGTTTTGCTGATGACGTAGTCATTTTTGCAACTACCCCATCAGAGCTGCAGAGTATGATCCAGGAACTTGCTGACAAGAGTAAAGAAGTGGGATTAAAAATGAACTTTCAGAAGACAAAAGTGATGTTCAATGCTTTTACAAGAAATGAAGATTTATCGATTGATGGAGAAAAGCTGGAGATAACAGACACGTACGTTTATCTTGGACAGCAGATATCAAGTGAGGGTCACATTGATGAAGAAATTAATCGGCGTACAAAACTTGCCTGGAGAGCTTTTGGAAGAAACAGCATAATTTTCAAGAGCAATATGCCATTATGTCTTAAAAGAAAAGTGTTTGATCAATGCATCCTTCCAGTGCTTACGTATGGTGCAGAGACGTGGACCTTAACTAAAAGAGACATACAAAGGCTGCAGACAACTCAAAGGAGCATGGAGAGGTGCATACTTGGTGTAACCAGGAGAGATAAGAAGAGGAACTCGTGGATCCGAAAAATGACAAGAGTGGAAGACATCATGATCAGAGTTAAATCCCTGAAATGGCAATGGGCTGGACATACTGCCAGAAGGACAGACCATCGATGGACAGCCGAAATTTTAGATTGGATTCCAAGGGACAGGAAAAGACCCAGAAGAAGACCACATGGGAGATGGGTGGATGAAATTCGAAAGTATGCAGGGGTGACATGGAGGAGACTGGCACAAGACAGACCGTTGTGGAGGAAACTTGGGGAGACCTTCGTCCAGCAGTGGATTGATAATGGTTGACAATGATGATGATGATGATATTGCATAAAAAAAACCAGAATATTTTCTGTTTCAGCAGATCGAGCAAAACAGCAATTTCAACAGTTGTGTAGCAGAGCAAAAACTGAACTGAAGGATGTGTTTTCTGCATTCTCAGAAAATAACTGCCTGGATGCATTCTATTCTTCTTTACTTCAGGATAAAGAACATTTCAAGGAACTGTGGTGGTTGTTAAATTAGTTCTTACTTTATCGCATGGAAATGCGCCTGTTGAAAGTGGTTTTTCAATTAATAAAGACATGTGAGTTGAGAATCTTCATGAAAAGTCACTTATTTCATTGCGTACAGTATACGATGCCATAAAGTCGCATAACGGAGTAGTTTCAGTGCCCATAACTGCAGAATTACTGCAGTATGTGAGGATGTCTCGATTAAGATATCAGCAGGCATTAGCAGTTCAAAGAGACAAGAAAAATAAAGAGATACAACTCGTGAAAAAAATCGCAAGGTGTCTGATCAGATAAGTATTTTAGTGCAAAAGAAAAGAAAGTTGTCTCATGAGGTTCTTTTGGAGACAGGAAAAATTGACCAGCAAATTCAGGAATTGTCAAAATTGATGTAACTGTGCATAAAACTAACTAGATTTCAGTGATTTCTTCTAGTATTCAGTGTAAAATTTATTGCAAGGAAGCAGTGACTTATTTTTGTTTCACTTTACATGTGTAGTTATAATGTGTTTACAAAAAAAAATCTGACCAGATTTTTTTGTTAGCCAGTTAGATCTCAATGATTTTAGAATTGCCTTTGAACCTCAGTCAGTTATTTTCATATGAGAAAAATAAAAAAAAGACCCTCTGGGTACAGATAACTTAAAAACAGCAGTATTTCATCATTAGGTATGTTAATTATTCAGCAGGATAAGCCAAGACCATGCTGGTATGTGCAGAAAATTTCTTTTTCTTTGCTGTTCACCAATTTGTATTCCATATTTTTTAAATAAGAATGTAAACTTCTAAAGCAAATTATATGACTCAGTAACTTGGGATAGGTATAATTGTAAGTATGTGCAGCATGTAATATGTTTTAGAATTTGTTATGAGTATCACTGTCATGCATGTCAAAACACTGCATTACAAGAGTTAAAGCTAGTTCAATATCCTGTTATGGAATTGCTTATTCACAGGTTTCTGCTCAGCTAACTAAAACAATATTTTAATATCTTGCATGCAAATCTGGGGAAGCATCTATTTAGCCAGTATTTTTTTCTCATTATATGTTGTTAAGCATATTTTCAAAACGCCATTGCAAACACCTGGAATTTTATTCAAAACCACCTGGAAAACCTGGAAAAGTCGGAATTTGATTTCACTAACTGAGTGGGAATTCTGTTATTACACCCGAAAATTCGGTGTTATCTTTCTTGTTTTTTATCTTCATGACTTCCAGTAGTGCTTCCTGTGGTATTAAGTTTAAACAATGTGGTTCTTTAAACAAGAAACTCAATTCCAACACATTCATAACTCTTTTCTTTATCCTTCAATTTCTGGACGACTCACGGTCATTGAGTGTCAAATCTCCCTTCTGGATAAATAAAGCAATCCAGTCAGTAGTTGCCACTCTTAAGAGCATTACAAAGCTCCAGTATAACGATCGTCTGATGAAAATCTCCAATCTTAGACATGGATCTATAATTTTATAGTCCCTGAGTTGCTGGGTTTTCCAGTCCAAGTGACCATTCTTCATAAGGTATGGCCATATTTACTGCCACAAGATCTTAGAGCTGAAGGGTTTATTGCTGCCGGTTGCATCTAATTCAAACATGACTAAAACCTTGTCGCTTCTCCAGACGTAATACTTGCATTTGCTACATGAACTTTTCCAATGTCCGTCAGTGCATGCTGTCTTTCCCTAGACGTATGCCTGTACATACAAAATCCATTTCGGTGCTTAAGTGTAAGAGTTACGGGCACTGGTATCACACCTGCGAAAGTGGAGCACGGTGTGAACATTGTTGTGCCACTGATGCGCAAGCTTGCATAAATGCAAGCTTGTGCTACTAACTTTGAGCACTGCAAAAATTTCATGGTTGCAGATGCAGCAGCTGCAGCAAATGAGTGTCCAAAATGGATTAAGGAGAAGTCAATCTCAATCCAGCATATCAAAACCTTGATAATATCTCATATCCATAAACAAAGTGAGTAACTCCTGTTTTCATGAGTCACGCTATTTAATATAGTCCTTAAGCATAGCTGCTTTGTTTTATAGGAAAAAGAAAAACAAATTAATCAGCTGACAGGTTTTTTCTTAAATATGAACCATTTCTATGGTAATGTGTAAAACAATTGTATGTCTGCACATACCACTGAATCATCAAAGATCATGAAATTATGCTGCCAAAAATAATTTGTTGTTACTATTACATTAATGTATAAACGTTAAACATTTACTGTTCATCACATTGTTCATGGTATTTAACATAGCCCTGTGATGTGACTTCCAACATATAATATACCATAAAAGTTATTCATATCGATATAATAAGCAGTTCGAAATACACACAAACGGAAAAAGTACCCTACCTATGATGTCAATGAACCACCTACGATGTCATTGATGTCAACGTTTTTCAACATCATCCACGGCAAATGTCTTACATAGGCCAAGTCGAATATTCCGCTGCTTTTCAACAATCAGGAACACTTGTAAAATATTGTATTTCATGCATGCAATAAGATATGCAGTCCTCCCAGTGGACCTAGTTAAAATTAAAAACATAAAGCCCAATAAACAACCATAAGATAAAAGATATTAAAAAGGAATCAAGAGTGAAATGAAGTAAAAGGAGCAGACAGACGGTCACAGCCATCAAACCATATCTCACCAGATCATGCTGAAACCGGTCTGGTGAGATATAGATCATGCTGAAACCGGTCTGGTGAGATATGGCTTGATGGCTGTGACCATCCATATCTCACCAGATCATGCTGAAACCGGTCTGGTGAGATATAGATCATGCTGAAACCGGTCTGGTGAGATATGGCTTGATGGCTGTGACCATCTGTCTGCTCCTTTTACTTCATTTCACTCTTGATTCCTTTTTAATATCTTTTATCTTATGGTTGTTTATTGTGCTTTATGTTTTTAATTTTAACTTGGTCCAGTGGGAGGACTGCATATCTTATTATATGCACGAAATACAATGTTTTACTACTACAAGTGTTCCTGATTGTTGAAAAGCAGCGGAATATTCGACTTGCAGGGATCGCATTCCTCCTAAAATTCCTAAAATTCCTAATATTTTGTGACCCTCCTTAAATTCCTAAAATTAGACCTAAAATTTGCTATTCATCCTAAAATTTTCGTAAGCTTATTTTTATTAAAAACACAACCGTTATTAACGCCAATAAATTTACCATTACGGTAAGGTAAAAAGACCTGTTATTGTAGAAACACAGCCTATATGCTGTGCTGCTGAAGGGAGGAAAAAAATGACGCCATCGAGATGCACTTGCTTCGGGGCGGGCGTTCCATTTTTTTGCCTTCGAACAGTTTTCGAGAGTAACAAGAGATCTAAGGGAAAAGGGGAGGGGCCATTTTCACCCCTGGTTTGTGCTTTGCAGACGAACTCTGTGGCACGCAGAAGATCGTACTTTATTTTTGTACATGCCTTGTGGAACCTCCTCTTTCTGCTGATGTTTTGTTATTGTAAACCGCAGGTGGGTGGAAGCAAAGAGGAAACGTGTGGTCTTCTTCTGTAACCTCCGGTAATGACGATGGGATGGTAGCTGAGTATTATCTTGGCAGGCAGTAGAACACGTGATCATTGACCTTCGATCATGCGTCGGCGACAGCGACCTTCGATGCGCAATATATCTCGGCTCCGACTCGCTTTGACTGAACTTGCGTGAGATGCGTATGATAGTTTCTGGTTTTACGTCTTTTATGGTGTTCTCTGTGCTGTGTGCAGGTTCAGTTCTCTAGTGGTGACCTGCTTTTTTTTTTTTTTTTTTTTTTTCATATCTTCTGACATCCTCGCAGCCAAATTTCGGGAAGTTGTCTGGTTTTGCAATATTGGAACGTGTTTTGTACTTCCCTTTCATTTTCTGGTTAGTAATACAAGTGTTTAAGATGCCTAAATCCAAAACTAAATTTCAAGATGCGTGGCTCGCCAAAGAATTGGACGGAGTGAAGTTGAAAGAATGGTGTTCTGCAACTGAAACAATATTTTCTGCTAAGTGTATATTGTGTTCAGAAATTTTCAACATTTCTAATAGTGGCTTTTCACAAGTAAAAGCGCATCATAAAGGAAAAAAACATTTGCAGAAATTTCAAAGTAAATTTCAAAATAAGTCCATCCTGAAAGCCTTTGGAGGACGGGATCTTCAGCCCAAAACAAATATTAGTGAAGTACTGAGTCATGATTTACAGTTGGCTAAAGCCGAAGCATTATGGGCCATGAAAGTTGCTAAGGACAATATGTCTTTTGTTTCATGCACTGAAACAGTTGAACTTTTCAAAGAAATGTTTCCTGATTCTGCTATTGCAGCCAAAATGCAACTTAAAGAAAAAAAGTTGCTTATGTGATATCACATGGATTGTCAAAATATTTTGAAGAGGATTTGAAAAAGACATTGCATCTAGTAGCCCAGGAAAAGTTACTATAGCATTTGATGAAACTACAAATACACAAGTGAAACGGCAGTTGGATGTGTATCTCAGGTACTGGTCTTCAGAAATAAATTCAGTTTCTTGCCGATACCTAACAAGCGTTTTTCTGGGTCATGCAACAGCAGATATTTTGCTAAAAGAAATTCTTGATGTGTTATCATCCTTCAATATTTCGTTGAACAGAATTATTTGTGTATCCATGGACAGCCCAAATGTAAATAAGTGCTTTTTACGCAAATTCAATGAAGTTGTAAAACAAGAAACAGGCCAGAAATCTTTGGAACTAGGTTTTTGCAACCTGCATGTTGTTAGTAATGCATTTAAAATTTTTTTGACAAGCTTAAATATAGATTTTGACGAATTTGCTACTGATATGCATTACTTTTTAAAGAGTAGTGCTGCAAGACGAGAGGATTATAAATCTGTCGAGGATATAACATTGGTCACTGCCAAATTTCTTTGCGTCATGTCAGCAACAGATGGTTAACCGTTGGTTCTGTAGCCCAGAGGCTCTTGGATCAATGGCTAAATATTACAGAATATTTTTTAAACTTCTTGCCATCTCAAAAATATTTGAAAAACAACTGCGCAATTCGGCAAGGTATAAAAGAATTCACTGTTTCCTGAAAAATGAGCTTACTCCTTGCTATTTAGCATTAATTTCATTTTCACACCAAAATTTTGAAAAGTTTTCATTATGTTATCAGAGTGAAGAACCAAAAATACACCAGTTATATTCTGATTTAAATACTTTAATGAGGAATGTTATGGCTCAGTTTATCCAAGATGATGTTATAGCAGGGAAATTTGGAGAAGACCTAAAGAATGTAGATTTTAAAAACAAAAATTCATGGAAAAAACTAGGGGAGTTAGAAGTTGGTATGAAGACAAAAAATCTCCTCAGGAATGTTCAGGAGACCAGGCAGAAATTATTTCTCTTAGATGTAAGATCATCACTAATTGCAACCACAAAATATTTAAAGTCAAATTTGCCATTCTGCAATCAAAAGCTAAGAGACATAGAAGTTTTAAAGGTAAAAGAACCAAAGAAAGAGTCAACTCAACTTTCAGTCACTGAAGGACTTTCGGAAATAACCAGAATTTCAAGTGTTTTGCATCTTTCTGAGGAACAAATTGATAGAGTAAGAGAAGAGTGGAAACTTTTAAATTGCGATAAGCCAACTCTAGATGAACTAGTGAAATTTTCAGAGGAAGGGCATATTCCAGTGCGGATTGATCATTACTGGCGTAATATATTTAGTATTAAAGACTCTAGCGGAAAAGAAAAATACTCAAATCTTGCTAAACTCATAAAGTCAATTTTAGTTTTACCTCATGGTAATGCTGATGCAGAAAGGGGATTTTCGGTTAACACTGCTCTGTTAAGGAAGGACAAGGCTAACTTAAAAGGCTCAACTATAACATCATTAAGAATAGTTAAAGGGGCCATTAAACACTATGGATGTGTAAGTAAAGTTCCCATAACAAGAAATTTGTTAAATAGTGTTTGTGATTCACATAAATTTTATAAAGAGTATGTTGATAAGCTGAAGGAAGAAGAATAAAAAAGGTAAAAGAAAGGAAGCAGAAAGAGAGGGAAATAAGGAAAAGCAGCTAGAGAAAAAAAGAAAAGCTGAGTTTGATGACAAAATAAAAGAAAATGATGCAGAAATAAATAGACTTAAAAACGATAAAGAAGCCTCCCTAGCAGTAATTCAAGAGGGAACAGAAAGAATGAGAAAAGCTGTAGAAAAACAAAATACTGTTGAAATAGCAGTTGCCTCTAACTTGATCATCCAAGGTTCAGCTGAAATAAAGAAAACTGAAAGTAAATTAGTTGTGGTGGAAGCAGAAAAAGATAGGCTAATCAGGAAAAGGTTAAAACAATAATATGAAAAAAAGTAATTCAGTGAACAATTGTACATAGTTCTTGGTTTTCAATTACCTTTTTAGGATATTATAGTTTAATGTGAAACCTGAAAACTTTACTGTGAAAATCGTGAATTGCTTCTGGTTCAACAGCATATTAATGTTCAAAGTGAAACTTGAATGTGGTAAATATACTTGAATATGATAATAACACGTGAAAAGATAAGAACTGAACATTAGAAGTAAATCATACTTAAACTTTAGACATTAGACGTTATGCAAAAATTTGGGTGTGAACTTCGACCATATATACTAATGGACTGCGATTGGCAATAGCTGCATCAAAGCCGCCATGGCTCAAACATTGGGCACGTCATCATCAGACTCCAAATTTCGTGTACAAATTCTGTTATGATTACTAATTTACGCTGCAGAACTTCAGCGTTTTCGGTGTATTATGTGAATGCACCTCATATATAATGAAAACTCTTCAGGTAAGTTTACTTATGAGCTATATACATGCATGATCGTGTTGTTTACATTTTGTGATTTATAATGTGATGAACATTTGTGAAGAATTTGGAACATGCATTCCATTTTTTTTTCTTAAGTTACTATATTTTTATATCAATAGCTGCAAGTTTCTGGTTAAGTAATTGAACTTTATTGACTTAGGTATTTAATTCGTTTCTTACCCATGAAAAATCATAGAACTTTCTTTACTATATCGGTCAGAGCAACCATAAGCACAGCAGGAGTAACCCATCTTTTTGATTGTTGTCATGTGATTTTATGTTGGAGCCAGAAATTTTGATGTCATGCGCAGTCTATCAGTATATATGGTTGAAGGGTGTGAAGCAAACTCTTTACAATGTATACAAAGTTGTTTTACTAGATGTATACAAATATACATCTAGTTTTTATTGAAATACACTCCTAAAATTTTCCTAAAATTTTTCTAAAAATTCCTAAAATTCCTAAAATTCTAACCTAAAATTTTCCAGAAGTATGCTATGATCCCTGGACTTGGCCTATATAAGACATTTGCCGTGAATCATGTTTGGACATATTCATTGACATCATAGGTAGGGTACTTTTTCTGTTTGTATGCATTTTGAAGTATGCTACTTATTATGTCAATATGAATAACTTTTATGGTGTATTATATGTTGGAGGTCACGTCAGAAGGCTATGTTAAATACCACGAACAACAAGATGAACAGTAAATAAACATTTAACGTTTATACATTAATGTAATGGTAATTTGAGCCACATAAAGTAATCTCCTCGATTCAGCTTATATTTTTTGCTGGTTGGTGTAGATAATGTAACAATTTGTTGTTATTAATAAAGATCAGTTATTTAAAGAGTTTGCAAATCTGTGCTTTGGTGAGAAAATGCAAGAAAGGAAGGAAATGTAACAATTTATTGCAACAAGATTTTGGTTCCCATTCTGGAAAAACTTTCAAGGCCAACTGGAAAAGTCAGGGAATTCTTTTTTATACTTTTGAGTGGAAACCCTTATGATGCTATTCTAGGGTCACTCGAGTCCACTGTGAACACTAATGTCCAAGGAAACCATGGTCATCTGTGCTACACATTGAGACCTCTCTATGAATCATTCAAAGCCAGCAGTCTTAACAAAGCATCATCATCTACTCAGTGATAGCCAGGGGCTATAGCTCAACACTTTACCCCGCACTGTTCATACTCACTTGGCATTGTCCCTTTTTCATACCTTACATTTGGGCCATTGAAAGAGTGTATTAATAAAAAGACTTTGTTCTGATGGGATATAAGAGGCAATGTATAAGTTTCTACATGTGTGAGGAAAGTCAAATGGAATTCAAACATTAGTAAGGCACTGGAGTTGCAGTGGTAACTATAATGGAAATTACAATGCTATATTAATGTTATCTACAGTACATAAACTGCTCAAAATGTTACATTCAATTAGTTCTTTTAACACATTTCTGTGTTGAACTTCATTATGTGGTTATAATCTTTATTGTACATATTTGTCAACCATACAGTTGTTATATTGTGTAATGTTTCTCACGTTATAGGAGTGTCAAAGTGCTCGCAGCAAACATTCATCTTTGTCTGACACTGGGTTATTACTGTTGAATGCGATTGAATATTAAAAATAAGGTAAAATATTATATAAATGAAAGCTGTTACTCACATTTTTGTTTTCATGGAGTATTTCGGGATATTGAACTTTTATTCGTCAAAATCTTAAATTTCTTGAAGTCTTCAGTAATTACTTCCAGCAGTCACTTTGTGACGATATTCTACTTGAGAAGTTGAAACAGGTGGGTAACAATTCTTTTTAATGAATCATGATTTTAAAAAATGACATCTAAAATAATGAAATATCTACAAGTTGAAAGGAAAATCGATCTGTTAAAATGTTCTGTCTTGACTATAGCTTAGACTTTGTTTGTTCTTGACAAGTTGACACAGGTGAGCAACTATTCTTCTTAATGAATCGTGATTCTAAAAATGACATCTAAAATAATAAAATATTGAATGGTCAAACCTTTAAATTGAAGGGAAATCTATCAGGTAAAATATTATGTCTGGACAGCAGCTTAGACTTCGTTTCCTGCTGCACTAATATTCCCAGACTAGTTTCGACTATCATTCTTGTGGTCTTCTTCTGTGGGTTAAACGACGTGTTTCTCATCATACCTGTTGTTCATCGGTCAACTATCTCACAATCTGCAACATGACTTAAAAGTTCCATGTCGACAGAACCTTTTGCGCATTCAAATTTTGGTTTTATTGCGCATTTTATGCCACGTACGTATTAGTTCTTGATTAAAACGTCCGAATTTGCTCCCAACTTCAAATTGTCTGGTGCCGCCATCTTCCGCACGTCAACCTAATCAGTATTTGTCTTGATCTTAAATCGTTTATTTTAGCTGTTTTTTTTTTTTTTCTTTTCTTGCTCAATGAGGTATCTCCATGCGTATGGAAGGCCGACTAGGTTGTTGTAATTAGTTTTTTTCTCTTCTTTTTTCAATCATTACTGCCTCAGATGTTAAAATTTGGGCTTTCGTTTTATGTGATGTTATCAATTTGGCTTCCGGCCAATCTGGGATTGTCTCATTATAAATACAATGTTGAATTAATGACGTTTTCTTTTCGTTTTTATTCCTGTTGGATATGTATTCTCGCAGTCTTGTTTTAAATCTTCTTTTGGTACTTCCTATGTATATTTTATTCGTTTTATCTATTCTCTCTGCACTCGCAATATTTCTTGTTGGAATGCTGTATACGCCTGCTTTTTCTAAAATCGATCTTTTTTTCGTTGCCTGTTGTCAAAATGGTTTCATTATAAATAACGGTCTCCGCTAGTAATTAGTTTTCTTTTCGTGCATTCCTTTTTTAAAATACTCGCAAGTGGAGGAATGAAGGGGAATTTACCTCCAAATTTTCTTTGTCTTAGGTTTTGTGTTGGTGTTATTTATACTTTTTTGTATTTTTAAGTATTTCTTCTATTAGCTTTTTTCCATATCCACATTTCTTTGCGGTTTCAGTTATCCAATTGATTTCTGTAATCTGTATCATGCATGGTACATGGAAGACGTAATTAGAAAAATACCAAAAGACAGACAAAATCCTACAAGATTTAAAATGGTAAGAGCAATTAATAACAAGGAAAAAGAAATACAGCAGCCAGCCATTAAATGTGAAAGACTTGAGCTAGTAAAACTGAGAAACAACCCAGCAATAAAATGTGTTTGTGCAGATAAAGCCAAACAAATAATTATCTTAAAGAAAAATATAACCTGAAAATAAAGAAGGCTATTGCTGAACTAAAGGTTGAAGATATTAACAAAGATTCAACAGATAACATTATAAGAAAGATGGCTAGCATAAAAAAAAACACAGAAATTTACCATACAATATAAGAAATAAAGCTATTCCACCAGTAGGAGCATCTATTCCACGTATTTTCAGCAAAATCAAGACTCATAAAGATGAAGAACCCTTACACCCAATTGTGAATAGAACTATCGCTCCAACTATTCACCTTGATAAAGAACTGTTTTGACACTTAAAACAATATTATAACCAATATGAATATACTATCAACAATTCTATTGAAGTTATTGAAAAGCTCAAAAAGGTTAAAATCAACGGAATTTGTTATGATTAGTTTAGACGTAGTATCTCTATACCCAAATACTCCTATTAATGAATCAATTAGACTTTTAGACCAAAGATTAAAAGATCAAGACATCCTTGACTCTGAAAGAATCAGTATTATCCAAGCTGTAAAATTTATTACTGACAATAACTACTTCACATACGATAAAAAAATCTATAGACAAAAACAAGGTGCACCAATGGGATCTCCAATTTCTGGTCTTCTGGCTGAAATAATATTACAAGACATTGAAAATAACTTAATTAAACCACTCAATGAAAATAAACTATTATTATATTTAAGATACGTAGATGATATCCTCATCTTTCTGGCAGCAATCTGAAAATGACCTCAGGGCTGCCATTGGCGACTAAATAGGCAACTATTTCTACTATTTTTGATGACAGGCGACTATTTCTACTATTTTTGATGACAGGTGACTATGGCTACTATTTCTTACAAAAAATAGCCAAAAGCAACTATTTCAGAGAAATCTTGGAACTATTTTAATTGTAAGGCCACTATTTTTTAAAAATGTGATTTGTGTTGCGTATATCGATATGCTTGTATAACATCACTTTTAATATTGTTACACGTGAATATCAACTTTGATATCGATATGTATATGTCAAATCCATGGTTCGTATGCATCCTGGAATTCCATTTTGTCCTGGAAAAGTCCTGGAAATGTTCTAAAATTCTGTTACATGTCCTGGAAAAGTCCTGGAAATGTTCTAAAATTCTGTTACATGTCCTGGAATTTTATCCATTTCTGCCTTTTTGTCCCTGCACCATGTTTTGTAGTTGAGGATTTTTCTACTGACATAACTTATGTCTGACAAATTTCCCTCCCCGCCCCCAGCAAAATGTGTGTGTGTGGGTGGGGCTGGCTATCGATTTTCTTGTTTAGGAGGTCTGAAGCTGCGTTATTAGCATCTTTTGTGTCATGCTTATGTTATCACTTTGTCTCTCCCACAGGGGAGACCATATCTCTGTAATTATTAGTTCGATTTGTAAAATTCTTTTTGTTTTAGGAAGCTTAAAATGTAAGAATGCTGATCCATTCGTTCCGTTTTTTTCGATGCACAAACTTCACAGAGGGCGCTAATAGAGATCGTATCGAATTTAAAATGCATTTCATACATTTGCTTCTAAATATCCAATTGAAAAAATTATTTTTCCTTTCAGTGACATTAATACAGTATCAAAGACTATTTTAGTTACAGTCCCTTTTTTAAATAATGCGTAAATTTTCTGCAAGGGGGTGTAAAGGTCCGATTTGAAAAATTCTTCCTGAGTCTGATACAGTTCTTGAGGTTGAAATGTTTTGCGTACAAATTCTCATTTCTGGTAAAGAATGGTTTGGCCACCAGGGAGCGTATTTTTTTTTATTTTGGTTTCTGATGTATTTGCAACAAAATCTGAGCTGGAAACTTGATTGAAAAATTCTTCCGTGAACCAATACCGCTCAACTTGGAAAACTTTTAATTTTTCCACTAGGAGGCATACAGGTATATCTTATTTTTGGTCCATATCTCTGTTTCTAGGAGTCTGATTTGAGAAATTCTTTCTTTGTTGGAGAACATTTTCAGTGTGAAATGTTTCTCATAAAATATCAAATATTTCTTAGCGCACAAGTGTGCCACTAGAGGGCGTAAGATCACATTTCCGTTTACAGCAATATCTGCGGACTAAAAGCCCCACTGAAAAATATTCTCTTTCGATCAGATACCTAACTATGAAAACTCCTTGTGTTTTCTTCACAAAATAATGCACAATTTTGCCGCTAGGGGCGCAAATATTTAATAATTTTTTCTTAATATCTGTACTTCTAAATGTCCAATTTAAAAAATTCTTTTAACAGCAAATACCATTTACCTTATAGAAGACTTAAGGTTTGTGTTCGAGGAGGTTTGTAGTTCACAATTCTGCCGCTAGGTGGTGTTTGTGTACTTCTGTTTGCAGGCTCTCTGCCTGTAAAAACCCTATTGAGAAATTTCTTTTTTTGCTGTATGTCATTCGCTATAATAAAGATGGAGAGTGAATAAGATTTTAGCTACAATAAGAAGATCTTCTTCAAATAATGTACAAATTTTCTCCCTAGTGGTTGTTAAAGGTCAAAACGTTTTCTTGCTATCTCTGCTTCCAGGAGATGTATTTGAAAAGTTTGTTTTCCTTAGCATAGCTTTTGCTGTGAAGAATGCTTTTCTCCAGTTTTCAACTTTTCCATTATGCAAAATTCTTCCGCTGAAACACATAGTTATATCATGTTTACTTCTATATCTCTCCTTTTAACTGATCGATTTGAAAATCTTTTTGTCTCTTAATACCTTCCTTCTGCTATGGGAAATGTTTTTTGCGCCATTTGTTAATTTTCGTAACATATGTTTTAGCCATTGGTGGAAGTAAATAGCTGATTTTGTGTGGGTGTGGGTGTGTGTCTGTGTGAGTGTGTGGGCAGGCGGGGGGGGGGGGATTTTACCTTTACTTATATTTTGTAATGAATACTTTATAGAAATTTTTTCCAAGAAATCAGATTGCTTTCTAATATCAGAAACGTACATCTAGTTGTTTCTTAGTATTTTCTGAGCTTCTATAATTCAGGCATGAAAAACTTCCGCGAAAATGCGGAAATCCGCTTCTTTCTGTTCCGTTTTTGGTGTTACTGATATTATTCCAAAAATGCAATAACGTTTTTATGGGGGAGGGTATGCCCTCCCTCTTGCAGAAAGCAAAATCGTAATGACTTCGAACGACGGGATGGTTACGGCAGGGAATGATGTCACCTCTTTGAGGGATAGAAATTCTGTGCCAAAGTGTGCCAAAACAAAAATCTTGAACCATCTTGCTACAAAAGGCAGGTTTTGCGCCATTTGGCGCCAGAACCTCTGTCCCCCGTCATCATCGTCGGGACTTCGGTGCAGTAAATTCTCCGTGCGCACTCTTCCGCTTGACGCTGAGCCATGCGGTGGGAAGAATGATTCAGCGACTCCAAGTACAAGGAATTTTACGGAGTTACTATGGAAATCATCGACGGAAAACATCGAGTATGCTGTGGAAATCGTTGATCCGCTACGGACGACGGAAAACGTCGAGTATGCAACGGAAATTGAAAATTTCAGTGAAATAATGTCATTAAACATCTGCGTCTTGGGTGTTGAGAATTGTCGTCATGTTGTTTTCCCGTTTCCTCCTATTAAATTTTTTCGACCAAGTGCCCCCCCTCTCTCTCTCTCTCTCTCTCTCTCTCTCTCTCTCTCTCTCTCTCTCTCTCTCTGCCTGCCTGCCTGATTATATTTTTATTTTTGATGTTTTCTTGTCATATTTCAGATTTTTAATAACTTCGGTAACAGTGAAAAGGAGCGACTTCGTTTTTTTTTTTTTTTTTTAAGATTATTTTTCTAATGAAATGCATGTTACCCTATTTCTAACATACTTCTTCTAAACTAATCAATATACAGCAATCGTTTTCGACCCTTTCCCATTTATTAAATGAAATTAAATTTCTTGATCGGTATTTAATCCATCCGTGGTGGAATCCGCGCCGTTTCCATGTCCCATAAAATTGTTTCACGGCAGAGTGAGCAACGCAGTATCGATTTTCACTTTCATTTTCCCTAAAATTCGTGTTTTTCCATTTCTTAGTTACTTCTTACTCATACATGATATTATTTCGTGGATTCGCGGAATTCCGCTTTTTCTGTCATCATTTGAGTCATTCTCGAGATCTATGTAAAACTGAAAAGAAGCTGTTTTTTGGGGGAAGGGAGGGTTTTTTCCGTCAGGGGACGGTGTTTTATCTTTCAAAACTTTCAAAAATGGAAGTTAAACGAAGTGAAGATTTTTCCCCATAATCCTAATTTATTTTTCTCGCGATGTTTTTTCTGCCCAGAATTGTAATTAAATTTCATTTTAATGCATAAATATTTGTATTTTAGCTTGAAAAACGGTGGAAAAATGTCCGAAAACGGAAGTCGGACTGAGCAAAGATTTCGCCGGCAATCGTAATTCCCACTCGCACGATGTTCCCTCTACCCTGTGTTGTTGTTAAATCTCAATAATTATAAACTTTGGATGCAGTGATGTGCTCCAGTTTAATATTTACGTAAATAAATTTCAGTGAATCCCAAAACATGCACTTTTTAAGTTAAACAAATTCATTGCCTTCTCAAAAATAATGAAGGCATTATTGAGTTGTTTTCCTGGCTCTCAAGTGGAAAATTTGTTTAGTATGATGGTGTATGTACTAAAGAATCCAGCAACATCAAAATTGAAACATTTTCATCTGTTCAAACCATGAAATATAAGCTACTGAATCAGGATAAGTCAGCCTTGGAATTTTTTAAGAAAATCGATTATTTGCATGACCTTGTAAATAGAGATTTATGCCAAAATATGAAATCATATTCAGAATATAAGAAAGAATTACAAGGTAAGGAAGAAGAAATGAAAAGAAGATGAAAGGAGCTAAATATCTCTAATAACTTTTGCAGCAAATTAAAATCAAATGAATTGATTCAAGAGAAAGAAAACTAGCTGGTCAATTCATAAAAGAAGGTTAGAACAAATTGCTAGACAGAAACAACTTAAGAAAATGAAATTTCTGTAGTTATGAATGACTTTTATTATTTATCTACAAAATGTCTAACATTTTTGCAAGCATTTATCATATTTCTTCATTAATAATTTTGTGTCAAATCAAGAATGAACATTTATTCTTTATCAAACTTTTATTACTTATCAACAAACATGTCTGAAGTTTTTCAAACCTTCAAGATTTCATTTCCATACAACATTGTTATTTTGAAGACATTTGATTATTTTTCTCATTTGATTAAAGACATTGTTCTGTACTAAGGTGAGTGATTTTCTATGCATATGACCTCATCAGCAATTTTCCCCCTTACATTATATAATACTACATATTTAATTTTCTTGAAACAAAATACATATATTAAATCTATTTAGTTGGAAGGCATGTGACCAATACCTAAATGTCATGGTTGTATACATTAGAGAGTGAAATGCAAGATTCAACACTTTGTTACCATCCCCCCCCCCATGTGTTGGAAATTCAGCTTTTCCTATCACTGCCCACTTTCATGCCTGATAATTAGTTTTTTAATCATGCCCAGTTAAATTGCCATGATCACTAATGAATGCAATTGCACACAGCCCTTGGACATAAGGTTTTCCTGTTATTCTCTTTCATTTCACGTTGGAAATTTTTGTGCATACTTTGTTTGCTGGCGAGTAAAAATTTAAAACATAGCTACAGCATCAATATTATGTTGAAAATTCCTTCCCTAAATAAAATGTAACACAAATACTTGCTCCCATGATTATGTGTTTAAGAAATAACAATCCCTTTGGTCCTTTGAAAAAAGTTCTAGATATTTCACCTTTCCTCACCCTTAAATTTCCAATGTAAGCATTATTTCAAAATAATTAAATATAAATAGTATTTTATGTATTGATTGTGTGGTATATGAAAGCATTTCAAGAGAAATGCCACATACCTATGTATTTTTGAGTTTTATCGAGGTTTTTTTATTCTGTAATTTGCTTCAATAATTGAACTAAAGCCAAAGTAAAAAAAATTAAAGTTTTTCAAAATCAGTGGAGTATCCCAAGTAGCACAAAAACGTTTGTAAAACGTTTTAAAAGCAGTTCGGCGAGACATTGAAAAAACGTCACAATATTACGTTTATAAAACGCTAATACGTCTCGTTGATTCAATGGTTTTTCAACCGTTGTTATAACGTTGTAGCACTGTTTTTAAGACGTTTAAATGACATTATTTAAATGCCATATTCCTTTCATTATGACCTTTAGAAACGGTTTTAACAACCGTTTAGCAACGCTTGAATGACGTTATTTAACCGTCATATTCCTTCCCTTATTACGTTGAGAAATGGTTTTAACAACCGTTTAGCAACGTTTGAATGACGTTATTTAAACATCATATTCCTTCCCTTATTACGTTGAGAAACGGTTTAACAACCGTTTAGCAACGTTTGAATGACGTTATTTAAACGTCATATTCCTTCCATTATGACGTTGAGAAACATTTTTCTAGCGTTTAGCAACGTTTAAATGACGTTATTTAAACGTCATATTCCCTCTTTATTATGTTGAGAAACGGTTTTAACAACCGTTTAGCGACGTTTTATTTTTGATTTTACAACGTAGTTTTCCTTTCTGTATTACGTTTAGTAAATGTAACAGAAACGGTTAATCAACGTCTAAATTTCCCCTATTAAACGTTGCTGTCCTTTGTGTATTACGTCAAACTTCGCAAAAAACGTTACCACAACGTTTTATCGAAGGTTATATTCCAGTTTCAAGACTTTTTTTTTTTTTGGCTTTACGTGTGCCGTTGCAAAACGTTAGAACAACGTTTCTATTTCGTTCTTAGGTCATTCCGTATCGACTCAACACGACGACTTGACTTGACCATCTCAGATTTTAATGAAATTTGGTACATAGGTGGCCTCTATATAGATTAAGAAAAATACCAAATTTCATCGTCATATATCCACCGGTTTTGAAAATACAGCTATAATAAGTATTAAAAACACCCCAAAATCAGAAGATTGATGGGTTTTTAAATTGTGATTGCAGCTCCCCTAATTAAGATAGAGAGATGGGAAAGGTATCTTTTTGTAGTATTGTTTATGCAATTTTATTTGATGTACTCCACCATATGGGTTAATATTTAAAAAAAATTCAAAATTTTAAAATTAAAATTTTGAATTTTTTAAAATGTGACGCTCCAAAAAATTCAATTTTTTTTAAAACAATCTTTATATGTTTGGCATTTGATTACATGAGTTGTAACTTGGGATGATAATGGGTTTACTTAAAAAGCTATATTCAAATTTAGCCTAACACAAGAGTTTAATGAAAAAAATAAATAAATAAAAAAACATGAAAACTGAAAATAAATTTGGGCTAAATCTTTAAAAAGTTTCATTAATAACAATAGATATAGTATTTTTGTTATTTAAAACCATTTATTTAAACAATGTTTTATTTTTAATTTATTTGTTTAAAATCTGAGACTACATGGGCTTAAAAATGTTATTAATTTCATTATTCAGAATTTGTAATAATTCCCAATACAATATAAAAAAATAAAGACTGTGCAGTTATACTGGGTTCTACGTCAATTCGTCGCGGACAAATTCGTCGACTACGTCAATTCGTCGCGTTTACAGATTTGGTTACATACAAAACGAATGCAGGAAAACGTACGATTTCGATCGTCTTCCTCCCTGATCAAATTTATAAAGTTTGGATACTCAGACAGGATAGGAATATTACGCTTTTTCTTTGGCACTAAAAATATTAGACAGTAGACTGTTTTTGGAACAGGTCAGAGGCCCGGTTGGTCAGAGCCCTCCATACACAAAATATTCGTAAAATCTACAGTTTTCAATTCAGAACCACCAAATCAGGTATCCTATCTCATGGTACTCTAACTTAGACGGTTGTTGGTTTTTGGAACGGGTCAAGGCCCAGGAAGTCGGAGCCCCCCCCACATACATACAACATTTTCGTAAAATCTAGTTTTCATTTCAGAAACATCAAATTTGGTATCATGAAACTCTAACTTAGATGCTAGACGGTTTTTGGAAGGGGCTGGAGCCCGGGGATCGGAGCCCCCCCTCATAAAAATTCCGCAAAATCTACACTTCAAAATTGCCTTTATTCTTCAGTAAAATAACATTTCTATGTACATGACAATGGAATTCTGCCAATAAATACAGAGGTATATACATGAGCTGGAAAGTTCCAGTGAAACGTAAAACAAAATATTGTTAAAATCATAAAATTATTTCGCCACGTAGGGCGAAGGCGAGGCAGACAATAAAGCACGAGCGATACAAATGAAAATGTTTACCTACAGCATTGTAGACAGGGAAAGACATGATTCTATACTATGCACAAATTCCAATTAAGGATTACTACCATACTAAAGATTAAACATGCACAAGGTACTAATTCACATAGACCATGGGTGAGAAGGAACTAACAGGTGCAACAGTATTTAGAGATATGACAGTAATGGTAAAAACAAATAGTTTTCATCTTAGAAGCACCGAATTTGGTATACTATCGCATGGTGCTCTAACTTAGACGGCAGACCGTTTTTGGAATGGGTCAAGGCCCGGGGGTCAGAGCCCCCCACATACAAAATTTTCTTAAAAACTACAGTTTTCAATTCAGAACCACATAATCTGGTGTACTATCTCATGTTACTCTAACTTAGACAGTAGACCGTTTTGGAACGTGTCAAGGCCCGGGGGGACAGAGCCCCCACATACAAAATTTTCTTAAAAACTACAGTTTTCAATTCATAACCACCTAATCTGGTATACTATCTCATGGTACTCTAACTTACACGCTAGACTATTTTTTGAAGGGGTTGCCGCCCGGGAAGTAAGGGCCCCCCTCATAAAAAAAAATTCGCAAAATCTACAGTTTCCAATTTAAAACCACCAAATTTGGTATACTATCTCATGGAACTCTAACTTAGACGGCAGACCGTTTTTGGAATGGGTAAAGGCCCGGGGGCTAGAGTCCCCCGCATACAAAATTCTCTTAAAATCTACAGTTTTCAATTCAGAACCACCAAATCTGGTATACTATCTCATGGTACACTAACTTAGACGCTAGATGGTTTTTGGAAGGGGTTAGAGCCCGGGGGTAAAAGCCCCCTCATGAAAATGCCGTAAAATCTACAGTTTTCAATTTAGAACCACCAAATTTGGTATGCTATCTCATGGTGCTGTAACTTAGACGGTAGACCGTTTTTAGAACGGGTAAAGGCCCGGAGGTCAGAGCCACCCCCCCCATAATTTTTTTTTGTAAAATCTGCAGTTTTCAATTTAGAACCATTAAGTATGTTATCATGAAACTCAAACTTAGATGCCAGACGGTTTTTGGAAGGGGTTGGAGCCCAGGGGTCAGAGCCCCCCCCCCCGAATAAAAAAAAATTCGTAAAATCTACAGTTTCCAATTTAGAATCACCGAATTTGGTATACTATCTCATGGTACTCTAACTTAGACGGTAGACCATTTTTGCAAGGAGTTGCAGCCGGGGGGGGGGGGGCTTCATAAAAAAATTGCAAAATCTAGTTTTCAATTTAGAACCACCAAATTTGGTATACTATCTCATGGTACTCTAACTTAGACGGTCGACGGTCTTTAGAACAGGTCAAGGCACGGGGGTCGTAGTCTTCCCCTGACCTCCTGGCCCCTCTTTCGTTCCAAAACGGTCTTCCGCTAAGTTAGAGTTTCATGACACCAAATTTGGTGGTTCTAAATTGAAAACTAGATCTTACGACAATTTTGATGGGGGGGGGGGGGGTTCTAACCCCCGGGCTCCAACCGCTTCCAAAAACCGTCTACAGTCTAAGTTAGAATACCACGAGATAGTATACCAGATTTGGTGGTTCTGAATTGAAAACTAAATTTTGCGATTTTTTTTATGAAGGGGGCCCTTACCCCCGGGCTGCAACCCCTTCCAAAAACGGTCTACCGTCTAAGTTAGAGTACCATGAGATAGTATACCAAATTTGGTGGTTCTAAATTGACTACTGTAGATTTTACGGCTTTTTTTATGACGAGGGGGGCTCTTACCCCCGGGCTCCAACCCCTTCCAAAACTGTCTAGCGACTAAGTTAGAGTATCATGAGATAGTATACCAGATTTGGTGGTTCTGAATTGAAAACTGTAGTTTTTAAGAAAATTTCGTATGTGGGGGGCTCTGACCCCTGGCCTTGACCCGTTCCAAAAACGGTCTACCGTCTAAGTTAGAGTACCATGAGATAGTATACCAAATTTTGTGCTTCTAAAATGAAAACTAGATTTTACTAAATTTTTTATGAGGGGGGTGGGGCTCTGACCCCCGGGCTCGAACCCCTTCCAAAAGCCGTCTAGTGTCTAAGTTAGAGCTTCATGATACCAAATTTGATGGTTCTGAAATGAAAACTAGATTTCACAAAAATTTTAAATCGTACGTTTTCCTGCATTTGTTTTGTATGTAACCAAAATCTGTAAACGCGACGAATTGAGGTAGTCGACGAATTTGTCCGCGACGAATAGTAGTTTTTAAGAAAATTTCGTATGTGTGTGTGTGTGTGTGGGGGGCGGGGGGGCTCTGACCTGTTCCAAAAACGGTCTACCGTTTAAGTTAGAGTACCATGAGATAGTATACCAAATTTAGTGGTTCTAAATTGATTACTGTAGATTTTACTGCATTTTTTATGACGGGGGGCTCTTACCCCCCGGGCTCCAACCCCTTCCAAAAACGGTCTAGCGTCTAAGTTAGAGTACCATGAGATAGTATACCAAATTAGGTGGTTCTAAATTGAAAACTGTAGATTTTGCGAATTTTTTTATGAGGGGGACGATTTTTTGAAGGGGCTGCAACCCCTTCAAAAAATCGTCTAGCGTCTAAGTTAGAGTACCATGAGATAGTATACCAAATTAGGTGGTTCTAAATTGAAAACTGTAGATTTTGCGAATTTTTTTTATGAGGGGGGACGATTTTTTGAAGGGGCTGCAACCCCTTCAAAAAATCGTCTAGCGTCTAAGTTAGAGTACCATGAGATAGTATACCAGAATTGGTGGTTCTGAATTGAAAACTGTAGTTTTTAAGAAAATTTTGTATGTGGGGGCTCTGACCCCCGGGCCTTGACCCGTTCCAAAAACGGGGTACTGTCTTAGTTAGAGTACCATGAGATAGTATACCATATTTTGTGCTTCTAAAATGAAAACTGTAGATTTTACGAATTTTTTTATAAAGGGGGGGGGGCTCTGACCCCCGGGCTCGAACCCCTTCCAAAAGCCGTCTAGCGTCTAAGTTAGAACTTCATGATACCTAATTTGATGGTTCTGAAATGAAAACTAGATTTCACGAAAATTTTAAATCGTGCGTTTTCCTGCAATTTGTTTTGTATGTAACCAAAATCTGTAAACGCGACGAATTGAGGTAGTCGACGAATTTGTCCGCGACGAACCGACGCAGGCGACGAATTGACGTGACACCGTTATACTGTAGGCTACATTTTGTTTTGGACAAAACTCTTTATGTTCCGACTTAAAAAACTGATTCTGTTGTTTAGATCATTGGTTACAAGACCCAACAAGCAGCAACTTGCATTCCTACCTTGCAGACCTCAGTCTGCTTTAGGTTTTGATGGTGATCAGATGTGTTTCTCAGTCTGCTTTAGGTTTTGATGGTGATCATATGTGTTTCTTGCAGTGAAAGTGATATGTGTTTGAAAACTTTTGTGGTTGAAAACTTTAAATTGAATAAAGTACATCCTTTTCAGTTTTGAAACTAGACTTTTATAAATTGAAGCTGTGCAGGATTTTTTTAGGAAAAATAAAAAGAACAGGTAATGGGAGGCAATTATTTTACTATTTGAATTTTACATTTTATGCACAAATAATCAACAATGGAAAGTACAAGATATGCATTAATACAATGTTTCAATCCATATAGAAATGTGACAGACTGGATGTTGGAAAATTTTGATGACTTATCAAAGGAGACTAAAATTTGTGACTCTTGCAGAAAGCAGCTGAAAACTTTAATAATTAGTCAAGAAGCAAATGGAACCTGTGCTGATGAGAAAATGGACGAAAATTTTGCATCTATGTCAGAAGTAATTGAAACACTGAATACTTCGCTCCATGAATTGGGTGAATCAGCTGTCAATAAGAAAAAGCTAAAATCTAAATGTTATGCTTCAACCAAAATTCAAAAAATCAGTTCTGCTATGAAACAGAAGCTTTTTACAAATATTCAAGAATCATCTGATGACGAGGAGGAAATACTTCACGACTCTCTTATGGACAATCTTAAAAGTAATTTTTCTAACTGCACTAGAGATAAACAGTTGATGATTTTGACTTGCTTACCAGAGTCATGGAGTGTTAGGAAAATCATGCAAGAATTCAATGCTCCTAATTATATGGTAAGACAATAAAAAAAAATTCTGAAGGAGAAAGGAATTTTGGAAAGCCTTAATAGAAAACCAGGTAAGTCTCTCTCTTCTGAAGTAGTTGTAGTACGATCGTTTTACCAAAGTGATGAAATTAGTCGGGTTTTACCTGGAATGAAAGATTGTGTTTCTGTTAGGACTGAAAACGGAGATAAAGTTTAATTGTCAAACAGGCTGATTTTATGTAATTTGACAATTTGCAAGCACAACAAAAGTCAGTTTTTCCAAATTCGCAGAGCTCAGACCAAAAAACCGTGTCCTGGTAGGGTCTAGTGGTACTCATACGGTATGTGTTTGCACCACACACCAAAATGTAAAACTGATGATGGAAAATGCAAGAATTGGTTCACTAACGAATGGACAATTATCTTCCTACAAATATTGTATTGCAAGAGTATTATGCAACCCTGCTTCCATAGATTGTCATTTGGGGAAGTATTCCACCTGTTCTGGGAACACGGTTTTGAGAACTTGGTTGAAAAATTAACTTTTCGTCAATGGATTACAGTTGATAGATGCAACTTGGAGACATTAGAAAAATCAACTTCAAATTTTATTGATTTGTTTTGCGAAAAACTGTCTGCTTTGGTCAGACATGACTTTATTGCTAAGCAGCAAAGCTCTTTTATGAATAGTAGTACTAAGGAAAACCTCACGGACTCAGAATTTCTCATCATTTGTGATTTTGCTAAAAATTATAGTTTTCTTCTTCAAGATGAAGCCCAGAGCTATCACTGGACCAGTGGGCAAGCCACAGTCCACCCATTTGTCATCTATTACAAAACAGAAAAGACTGAACATGCAAGTTTTGTAGTAATTTCTGAATGTTTAGAGCACAACACAATTACACTGTACTGCTTCCAAAAAAAAAAAACCTTATTAACTTCTTGAAAAGTAAGTTTGGTGACAACAGCGTCAAAAAAATGTACTATTTCTCTGACGGGTCTGCAGCCCAGTGCAAAAATCGGAAATTTTTTCACAAACTTTTATGTTTCCATCAAGATGACTTCAACATTGATGCTGAATGGCATTTTTCAGCAACAGCACATGGGAAGGGGCCATGTGATGGCGTTGGTGGAACGGTGAAAAGGTTAGCTGCCCGAGCCAGCTTAGAACGCCCTTACGAGAATCAAATTCAAACACCATTTCAGTTGTACGAATGGGCAATTCAGAACATTTTTGTGGCAAACTTTACATATGTAAGTCAAGAAGAATACATAGAAACAGACCAATTTTTGGAAAATTGCCTAAGCAAGTCTCTAACAATACAAGGTACCCAGAAACTTCATGCTTTTATTCCTATCCCATTGAGTAATTCAAAAATAAAAGTGAAGATGTTCTCAGAATCAAACGAGTCAGCTACTGAAAAAGTTACAGCATTACAAGACAGACTGCAAATAACAGAAATTAGTGGTTACATAACCATAATCTATGAAAACAACTGGTGGGTAGCGTATGTTCTACCAAAAGAAGAGAGTGAGAATGAAGTTAAGGTCTCATTTTTACATCCAGCTGGTCCATCTACATCCTTTTCCTACCCTGCCCTAGCCCACAAGATGTATTATAGCTTCCTGTAAGTTACGTCTTGTGTAAAGTAAATCCTTTGACTCCGACAGGAAGACTCTACAATCTCTCTGAAACAGAAATACACCAAACTATTGAAGCTTTTAAAGACTATATCAAGGATCTACACGTGTGATTTCACTTCAAAACAATGATTGAACTTTTTTTTTAATTTTAGGAGATTCTGCTTTAAGTGACGATCTAAGTTTAAGATTAGGAATATAATTTGCATAAATGTAAACAATTCAATGCCATATGTTATTATGATTTTGATGTGTTTCTTGAGCAGTAACTGAAATTACTTTTTAAAGTCTGTTTATTATTTTTGTATTGAATTGTGAATTATTACAAATTCTGAATAATGAAATTAATAAAATTTTTAAACCCATGTAGTCTCAGATTTTAAACAAATCAATTAAAAATAAAACATTGTTTAAATAAATAGTTTTAAATAACAAAAATACTGTATCTATTGTTATTAATGAAACTTTTTTGAGATTTAGCCCAAATTTATTTTCAGTTTACATGTTTTTTTCATTTTTTTTCATTAAACTCTTGTGTTAGGCTAAATTTGAATATAGCTTTTTAAGTAAACCCATTATCATCCCAAGTTACAACTCACGTAATCAAATACCAAACGTATAGATTGTTTAAAAAAAAATTCAAATTTTTTGGAGTGTCGCATTTTGAAATATTCAAAATTTTAATTTTAAAATTTAAATTTTTTAAAAATCTTAACCCCTATGGTGTTTGTTGTACATCAAATAAAATAGCATAAACAATACTACAAAAAGATACCTTTCCCATCTCTCTATCTTAATTAGGGGAGCTGCAATCATAATTTAAAAACATATCAATCTTCTGATTTTGGAGTGTTTTTGGACATTTTATATAGCTGTATTTTCAAAACCGGTGGCTATATGACGATGAAATTTGATATTTTTCTTAATCTATATAGAGGCCACCTATGTACCAAATTTCATTAAAATCTGAGATGGTGAGATAAAAATGCCTTCAAATTGTGTTGAGTGATACGGAATCACTCTTCAAATCTTTTACTTTGCATATTACATTGAAAACAAACGTTTCCATAACGTAGCAAAACCGTTTAAACAACGTTTCCATAACGTAGCAAAACCGTTTTAGCAACGTTTGTGCTCCGTAAGTGGGACGTACGGTAATGCTTATCTTAAAGCTGCCATGATAATCTGTTGTTATACAGTCTTGTTACCTAGTCTACAAAAATTTGGGGGTAAATAAATGAAGTTCTTAGCTAACCTAAAAAATCATTTTCATCATATCATAAAATATCATTTTCATCATATGAAGGCCCCTTCACAAAACTTTTCTTGTTCCTAATAGTTATTTTACTATCACTTATTTTTGTTGAAGCTTTATAAGGGATGACTTTGTTAGGAAAGTAATGTTATAAAAAAGAAAGCATTTCTATCACAGTTACTAGTGCAACACAATCTCTCACCATTATACAGTGTCCAAGAATTATTAAACACATTACAAAATTATGTACAAAAAAAAAACAAACTATGAGCATTGTCTGTTTTTCTATGTCACATATTACTAACACGGTTCCTATATTTTTGTATTGCAGAATTGTTACTCCCAGAATCCGATAGATGGCGCTAGGTGTGGCCTGATGAGGAATTTATGAGAAATGCGCAATCAGTAGTCATGTCATCCATACAGCAGAAGGCGATGTGTGTGTTATGGTTTGCGGAATTAAAGTCTGTCATTAAAGTTAAAAGACGGTACCGTTTAGAGTATGGTTGTAATCCTCCATCAACAAATTCAACTAAGCGGTGAATGAAACAGTTTAAAGAAACTGGCAATGTGGAACAACGTGGAGGAACCGGTAGGCCTTGCATCAGAGGTGAGATGGTTGACCAAGCTATGAAAGTTTCCGACGAAGCCCCAGGAAATCCGTTCATAAAGCAAGCAGAGAACTGTGCATTCCAAAATAGACAGTTCACGATATCTTGCACAAGAAATTAGTTTCATGCTTATAAAATTCAAATAGTGCAAAAGATGCATGCAAATAATCACACTCTGCAATACGATTTTGCTGTGGATATGCTGAATCAAGTGGAAAACGATAAAAACTTTCTCAGTACTGTAATTTTTAGTGATTAATCCACATTTCATGTATGAGGTATTGTTTCACTTCGTAAACTATGTTTTGTTTGGATATGGGGCAGTGAATCGCCTCATGCTGCTATTGAACTGGAACGTGATTCTCCAAAAGTTAATGTGTGGTGCGCCCTATAAAAAAGAGAAGTGATTGGCCCTTTCTTCTGTGAAAAAACCATAAATGGTGACATTTACTTGGATATGTTAGAAAATTTCCCTATACCCCAGATCAAAAGATATGACGTTGTTTTCCAACAAGACTGCATGCCTTCGCATTGGTCAATGTGTGTACGTAAGTGCCTAAATGAGCATTTCCCCAACAGATGGATTGGGCGTGGTGGTCCCATTCTGTAGCTCCTCGCTCCCCAGATCTAACTCCATTGGATTATTTCATGTGGGGTTATGTGAAGGATTGTGCCTATCAGACGCCTTGTACTGATTTGCAGGAACTGAAGTAGCGTATCACAGCTGCTATTAATTCCATAACTCCTCAGATGCTTGCCAATACATGGCATGAAATCGAGTATCACCTGGACGTACTACGAGCAACCAAGGGATCTCACATCGAAATTTATTAACTTGTGTAGTTACATTGTAAGTTAGTACAGTCAGTTTCTTTCTATCTGTTTAATGTTTTGTTTCACATAATTTTGTACTGTGTCCAATAATTCTCGGACACCCTGTATATTTATTGTTCACAAGGTATACGACTTCACAAACTATGTTTTGACTCAAGTCCATTTCACTGGCTTCGTTGTGGCTGTTGCAATTTTCTTGAAAATTCAGTTGCTCATATTTAACTGAACATAAAGTAGACATTTTAATACCACTAACATCTAAGTTATTGCAACATAAAACTGAGTCAGTTGTGTAGTTCATTTACGAGTTTTTCGGACACATCTGAAATTTAGCTGATAGATTATTAGAAATGTGAGGTGAAATAATGCTGGGAGATAAATCAAGTAGTACTTTCACAGCTTTGTTTTTAATTTTTCTTTTAAGTGTAGCTAAAGGCTATCTGTGTTTCTGCTGCAGATCTGTGTATTTATATCTCAGTTTACGTTTCTTTATCATTTTTTCTGTATTTTTACAGAGGAGCCTTTTATTTTGGTATGTTAGTTGCTTTGTATTTTTTCAACCCATGTGTATTTGGTTCTTAATCTTTTTTTCACTAGTTTGCGAATTTAGACTTAATTTTTGGTTATAATTGTCTTAGTATTTGAGGAAGTTTGTTTAGTGTAATGTCCCTAGTTTATATCTTGTGCTTAGAAATTGCAATTTTTAGTTTCCGCTTTGAGGGTCCTATTGTGTAACAAACAGTACGTAGCATATAAATAATTGTAAGAATCAATTGATTATGCATGTTGAAACACCTTTTTCAAGAATTTGTATGCATGTAAGATATGAAAACAGCCACCCAATCTAGTTTGTTCTGTCTTGGGTTAAATTCTGTTGCTACTCATACATATGTACTCATTTTAAGAGTAACCCTTTGCATTCTTTGGCCAACCAGAAAAAAAATATTTTCTTCTATTGGTTGTTCATTTATGCCATTTGTTTATGTACTCTGACATTGTGCTGTGCTCTTCTCTCTATTTCTGTACATAACATTAACTTCAAGTTCCTAAAATGTATAAGTTCTTTTTCTGTTTCAATTCATAGGTGGTCACAAAAAGTTATAATGAAACAAATGAACAATTCATGCATTCATTTCATTATTTTCATAGGCTTCAAACACAATTCATGTATTCTGAATCATAAGAGAATATATATATATATATATACAGTACTCACAAAAAGTTTGGGATATTATGATTTCAATAGGGAAACATGGTGATATGCATATTTAGTGACTACAGGAGATAGGTTATCAGCATAAATTAGCATCATGATGACACATCATGTGGTGTGTGTGCAAGCTCCGATAAAAGTAGCTTCCGAGAAGTAGAAAACAGGTCATCTCACTGCTTGGACTACAAGTTTGCTGAATGCATTTCCTTCAGAGTAGGATTAACTTGAAAAGATGTCCAGACGATGTTTAAGTGTTGACATCAGAAATAGGGCTGTTGACATGTTACATGCAGGTGTGCGGCAGATTGATGCAGTTGCTGCTTTGGGAGTTTTGCAAGCCAGCTACACACAAAATTTCTACCGAATGGAAATGCTGCAGATCAAGCAGGGTTTTTATCTCCCCCTCAATAAACAGGGGAGGGGGTTACTTAAAAACAAAACAAAAAAAAACACCCACTGCAAATGGTTATTTTTCTTTTTTTCCAAAGAAACACATGATTTCTTTTCCAGTTAATGCTCTTGTACGTTATGTTTTTGCTCCAAGTAATTCCCAAATATATTTTATGACTTCAATACTTGGGCTGTAGAGATAGAATATTTTAAATAAGCAATGTTTATTGACAATTAAATATTTTATTTTAAGATTTTAAATCTACTGTAGTTTCACTGAGCATTTGGCTTGGCTTGGCTTCATTAGGACAAATGGAGTGCAAACGTTCAAATCATCGTGACATCATCAGCATTCTGACAGTCACTGTTTTTGGCAAATTGTTTCCACGTGTTTGAAAGAAATCTAGTAGATGTCATGTCGTTGACAAGCCATGAGCAGTTGCACTATATGTGGAAAGCTTTTAATATATTAAGCTTGATAGTCAAATCAGGTTTATCAATAAGCGTAGCATTTAAAAAAATATATCTGGTTATTTTCATGACAATGTTGGGCTATAGACGACTTCTTCAGTTCCGTACGTAAGTCATGTGTTCCTTCACGTGAAAACTTGAAAGCCCTACGGATCTGTCCTATACATCAAAGTCCACATTCACAAGCGATCTGATAAATTCCCCAGTTATGTCTTCAACGTAGTCTTTTGATCCATAAAAATTTGCCTTGTTTATAGATTTCAAAATAACTTTGAAATTTAAACATTTGAAAGTTCCTAAATTTCTGGACAGCTTTGTCTACAACAAAAGGACAATCTCTATATCCTGTGTGTGCCACAATTTCTTTAAAAAAAAATCAAACTTTTTTTTTATTTTTTTGTTTTTGTGTTTACTGACCATGGTGAGCAACTCAATGGGCTATAAGCAGTCACCTGTCCCTAATTTAGGGTCACTGGTTCCAGGGAAGGAAGAGACCCAGTGCCGTAAGACAAACACAACATCCATGCCTCACCGGGATTCGAACCCAACCCACTTGGAAGAACCGAACAGTCATAAGCCAGTGCTTAGACCACTGCAGCGGCAAAAATCTAGCTTTTTCTGCAAGGAATCCTCTGTAACGCATAGATGTACTGCACGATATACTTGGGTAGAAAACACCAATTTGTTTCCATGACTTTTCTTTATGACTTGTCAACAACATGACACCTACTCGATTTCTTTCAATTGCATGGAGACAATTCACCAAAATCCATGATCATCAACTACCTGATGATGTCACATATGAATGTTTATGCTCCTTTTGTCCTGATGAAGCCGAGCTAAAGGCTCAACAAAACTATAGATCTTAAAATAAATTATTTAATTGTGAATGAATGTTGCTTATTTATTCTATAATTTCACACATGGTTTAATCCTTTAATTCCACTAATATTATATTTACCAACTTGGTGAAGTCACCAACTTGGTTTACTGTCACAGGGTGATCCAGTTGTACTCTACAGAGAGATCTACTGGTAGGAGGGGAAATACTGATCTGAGGGATATAAGCTCAAGTTTTAAAGCTACAGGAGGTTGTACTTAATTTACACTCACCTGTGTTTTGCATAACATCCCTAACTTTCCTAACTAGAGCCATGAATAACCAAACCTGAGTAAAATTAAAAAAAAAAAATCATTTATGCAATTTCTTTATATAATTCAACTGTTTTGAATGCCCTATTATTTCTTAATGTAAATCACACTCAAAAGTTTGCCCTAATTAGTGCTGGAAACTTTTTAAATTATGCTCATAAAATTATATTATGATATACCCCCACATTTTAATTTATCTTTATATATATTAAGAATCAAGCAAGAAGAAACAAAAAGGGAAGTAAACACTGAAAAACAAGTTACTAGTAAAGTGAAAAGCCAAAATGAGCACAAGCTGCAGTTACAATTAACTGGAATGAAAATTTAAAAAAAAAGGAAGAGAAAGAAAGCTAAACCACTGATGAAACCTATTGAAAGTGCTGTTATCATGGCATTCAACTTTTTCTGTTTTTTTTTCCGACAGCCAGAAAGACTCCTTTGATCCCCCCCCCCTTGATCTTTTTTTTTTTTGCAGTATGGACCCAAACACAGCAAATAGCTCTACTCTCAACTTCGCATGCTCAGTAGATATGTCACTAACCCACTATTATATGCTATGCTACAAATAAATAGTCCAATATAATAATGATAATTTTACTCACAAAATGACTGAATCATACATAGTTGTTTGTGTTATTTACATGAAACTTTCACGTCTGGCTTTACTTTGCAAAAACCTCTTCTTTGCTTCAGAAATTTTTTTTGTGCAATATCGTTTTCAATAGAAATGATGGATAAAGCTGATAGCTGTTCCTGCATCGTTGTAGATCTCAAATAAGTCTTTATCAGCTTTAATTTATTAAAACTTCTTTTCCCGCTTTCTACAGACAGGAATTGCAATATTCGAAAGCAAATCCTACTGTTGGGATAACAATGAACCATATCATACTGGAATATGAAGTTTAGAGCTTCTATTGTAGTAGCTGAGCTGCATTTGCTCATAAGTGCTTGCAAATACCTCAGCTCTTCAAACAGTTGCTCCCCATCGATATCCTTTTCTTCACTGTCAGCATCCTTAAGGAATTTTTCTAACTGAATACACTTTTCTTTTAAAGAATCCCCTGTCAGCCAATTTCTTCAAATTATAAAGGAAACCTGAAGCGTTGGAAAGTTTTTGCAACTGAGTAAATCTTTCCTGAATGGCAAACAATGCGCTATCAATGAGTGGATAGAAAACCATTGATTTATATATGGTTCGCAATCTGTAGGAGCTTTGTTGCAGTTTTCATAGTAAAAAGTGTTTTTTTCCGCTTTACTCTAGGCTGTGAGAATTTGGGATTTATTTCCAAGATGTACATAACAAATAAGGCTTGTCACTCAAGCCTTATTGTTATACACTGAGTTGCCACTTTATTATCACCACCCACCCCCTCAGTACTTCGTTGGGCCACCTTTTGCCTTTAATACTGCGTCGATGTAGATTCTTCGTGGCATGGACTCCACGAGATGTTGATAGGTGGTTTTTGGAATCTAAGACCATGCTTGATGAATAGCACTTTCCAGGAGTGTGAAATTGCAGGGTTGTGTATCCAGCTGTTTGATGGCTTGTTCAACTTCTTCCCGCAAATTCTCAATGGGGTTGAGATCTGGAGATTGTGGGGGCCAGCTAAGCAAAGTAAACTAACCGGCATTTTCCTGAAACCAATCCTGTACAATACGAGCACTATGGCAAGACGCATTATCTCGTTGAAAGTAGCCAGCGCCGTTGGGATTAACCATCCACATGACAGGATGTACTTGGTCAGCAACGATGTTTAGATATGATGTGCCAGTCAGACGTTGATCAACATGAATTAAAGGGCCCAAATCATGCCAGAAAAACATTCCCCAAACCATAACGTTGCCTCCACCAGCTTGAAGGGTTGTAGCAATGCATTTGGGGTCCATGCTTTCGTGCTGTTTCCACCAAATTCTCACTCGGCCATAGGCATGGTGCAACTGAAAACATGATTCATCGGACCAAATAATTTTTTTCCAATTATCGACTGTCCAATCCTTATGCTCCTGTGCGAAGTGGAGACATTTTCTCTTGTTAACTGCAGACAGCAAAGGTGTTCGAACAGGCCTCCTTCTGCCATATCCCATCCGTGCAGTGTACGGCGAACAGTGCGTGCACAGATCATTTGAGGGATCCTTGATTAAGATGGTCTGTAATTGCTGCACTGTTGCCTATTACCAGTCTGGACACTCTCCGTTCCGCCCGAGCAGTCACTAGTCGATGACGACCACATGTTGCACGTAGAGACCCAGTTTTTTGGCTGACAGTCCAGTCTTTAAACACTTTAACAACAGTGGCTCTGGAACATTTCATGAATGCGGTAGTTTCAGTGATACTCACTCCATGGCTCCGAGCTCTTACAATCATCCCACGTTGAAAGTCCGTCAAATTGCATTTTTACCCATCTCGTCACCCAAATCACTTCTACTACTGTCGCAAGCACTAAGCTTTCCCTTTTTATACTAGCCTCACCCTCTGGCGGCAACAGCGTGCAGCCATAGCTCATTTGCTTAAAACTGTCAGGTAGTCATAATAAAGTGGCCACTCAGTGTATATAAAAATGTCAACAAACATCAGGAACGAACAACAACAAAAAAAAAAAAAAATAAAAAAAAAAAAAAAAAAAAAAGGTTAATTTTCCCCCTGAAAACCCAAATGCGTAAAAGCAGCAGAGAAGTATTCTCAGAAAAAAAAATGCACAAGAATTGAAAATGCTTCTTGTTGTTGGTGGTATATATATAGGAACTCTGCATGTGCCAGAGAAACAACAAAGGAGTATTCAGCTTTCATTTTTGTGGCAAATACAGACTAGTTCATAAAAGAAAAAAAAGTTAGCAGATAATTTTACTATGTAAGAAAATTTATAAATCCATGGGCATCCCTTCCATTTGTTGGCTGCCTACCTGGCCGGTAAATATGTATATTAGCGTCCTAAATTATTTCGTCGGAAAAATGTCAGTACCTAGAAAAAGTGTGACGTAAAGATTTTAGAGTACGGAAATTAATGGCAAATGGTGCAGAAATTTCATATTTTAAATGTGTTTTAAAGATTTTCTATCGTAATATTGAACTGTGAGTGTGATGCTGTGAAGAGATGCTGCGGTAGGCCTAATGCATCGCCAGAGGTGCATACAAATAAAATGTGACTGCATACACAACCATTGAAACAGAAAACTTGCTGCAAACCTGCAAATCACGATAACAATGGAACGAGATAATTTAAAGAAAAATTAATATAACAGTAAATAATTATTAGAACATTACAGATTCCAGAGAGGGCAAAAGGACATTACGACTGAATCCGCAAAAATGTGTGTAAAATGGACCTTAAGGCCAAACTTAAAAATTTTTGGACTATGAACCTATAAAAACAAGAGACTAATTTTTATATCAAGAAAAGCAGTTCTGTTAATGAACCTTAAAAAATTATATATAGCATCTTTAACAACTTAATTCAAAAATAGTACTTATAAAATATATAAGGAAAATATTTTATTTTAATAACTGGCAACTGCAAGAGTAACCTGGCAATAAAATAAAAAAATCTTTCTGTGTAAATGAAACTTTTGTTACAGTTCCTATATATTGAGAACAGGCCTTGATAAAATCAAGAGGCCAGAAACTTCTGCAAAAACAAAATAACTCTATCGGAAGATGTGAAAAATAGTTGAACATTCTCATGCTAATATAGAATTAAATATATTAATCTTAGTAAAACCTTAAGTGTTTTAATTGCTGTAATAACATTTTTATTTTTTTAATCTACAAGCAAAAATTATCTGCAAAATCTGCTAATAATTTGCAAACTATCCACGTATGGCGTACGCCTATATTGTGTGACTCTTGCGCATCGCTACAGCGACGATGTGAAGCTTTGCTTCATTGAAAGGAAGATTCGCTGCAGCGTTTAATTCATGCGCGGACGACTACAAGTCCAAGCACGTATTTTGTTACCACAAGATCGAGCCGTGTTATACTCGCACGCTACACAATATAGTTCGTTCATGTTTTGTCATTGTTTTTAAAGCGATGTTGAGAAATTTTTCGTTCTTTCACATACGATTCCTTGATTCAAAATAGAAAGTACTAACATGCTTTTTTATGTTGTACAGGAAACTGGGGAACTATAACTTTCGGTTCTGGTTTGAACAGCTTCCATTCATAGCTGATTTGCTGTGTCACTGCACTTTTGGTTCTCCTGTGTTAATAGCTTGTTCGCAGGTCAGTTTCTATCTTACTCATACATATCTTTTGCAAATCGAAGAGTTTTTTTCCCCGGTTTTTCCTGCCAACAACATACAGGATACTACAAAATAAAGGGTGGATGCTGTGGACCTATTTTCTGTAGCGTATCACTACATTTATTGCTCTCCTGCCAACAACATAACCTCTTTCTCTTGTACTCTTCCGCCCATCATTTTGGCACAGCAACAAACCTTCCTTTTAAAGGACCAAAGCTTCACATTCTTTGCCGGAGCAATACATTAGGCCTACCGCAGCTTCTCTTCACAGCGTCAGACTCACAGGTCAATATTACGAAAAAAATATATCTTTAAAACACATTTAAAATATGCAATTTTTGCACCATTTGACATTAATTTCCATACACTAAAATCTGTACATCGCACTTTTTCCAGGTACTAAAATTTTTTCAACGAAATAATTTAGGACGCTAATCTACACATTTACCACCTGGCCTACCCCTTGGACCGGCCCTGGCTGGAAAACCACAAGATCGAATCTTTACAGCTACCTCAGGTCTGACCTTAATACTAAGAAAATTTGGGAATCTATACACAGCAACATTTAGATAACCGCATTCCATACCCCAGTATACTGGCAGACCTCTGTAATGTGTTGACTAATATGGGACTAACTGCACCAAACACTAATCAATAATGTCACTGCAAGTATGCTTCGTAGGTGTCAAGACGTTCTTCGACACATAGGTAGTGTTACTGGATACTGAAATCCAGAGGTTTGGACATTCTCTGAATATACACTTTTGTCTATATTGTGGTACTACTTGTTGTGAGCAGAAATTGCCCATTGAATTGTTTTTGTAAACACACTCTGGCGTTTATGTTACGTGGCTTCACTTCATGCAATATCCCTAACTTTTTGTGACCAGTATATATATATATATATATATATACATACATACATTGCTGAAAAAAAATGTGTACAATCAAACTGTGACAGTTTGTACGGCTTTTCTACACAGCGTAGCTATGTGATCCAGCCTTCAATCTGTTGCCCTTAACAATCTGATAATAGAAGAGATCCATAATTCAGAGAAAGGCTAATTAGGAAGCACTGGCCTAATCGGAAAAGTATTAATCCGACAGTGAATAGAAATATTGGTTTGTGGCTCTCTAATTTATTTGCTTAGAAAAGATTATTCATTCAGAGAAATCTGAAGATACAGACTCAACTAGCAAATACAAAAATTGGTCTACTACTCTTGCCATTTGGGAACAAACAGCTACAAAATTCAAAGTGAACATTAAATTCAAAACCAGTAGCACCAAAAGTTAAACAGCTGTCAAGATGGTTTTGAAGCATTACAGAAACAAAGGAGCAATGATATGTGTTCAAAAATAATATTGTTGAGAGAAAATTAATTCAAATTAGAAAAAAAATCCTCATAAAACTATACTTCCAACCAAAGTAGTAGAATGTAAAAGTATGTGCGCACGCCGATAGTTTTAAAATTATTAGCAGATTTTGCCAATATGGGCACAATTGGATGTTTGTGGCCTCTAGATTTTATCAAGGCCTGTTTCTCAATACATAGGAACTGTATCAAAAGTTTCCTTTACACAGAAATAATTTAAATTTTATTGCCAGGTTCCTCTTGCAGCAACTAGTTATTAAATTAAAATATTTTCCTTAAGTAATTTGTAAGTCGACAGTAATTTTTTTTTTTTATTGGAGGTTTAACGACCACCGTGAGCAACTCAATGGGCTATAAGCAGTCACCCGTCCCTAATTTAAGGTCACTGGTTCCAGGGAAGGGAGGGAGCCAGTGCTGTAAGACAAACACAACATCCATGCCTCACCGGGATTCGAACCTGGACCCCGTTCGGACGAATGATCAGAGGCCATCGCTTAGACCACTGCGCCACCGGGGGCGGCACAGTAATTTTTGAACTAAGCTGTTGAAAATACTATTTGTAATTTTTAAAGGTTCATTAATGGAACTGTTTTCTGGGTATAAAATGTTTCTTTTAATTCTCTTGTTTTTATGAGGTTCATAATCCAATATTTTGCCATAAAGGTCAATTTCACACACATATTCAATTGTATTTTGCCGTCATCAGAATTTGTAATGTCCTAATAATTATTTTTTTATTGTTTCTTTAAATTATCTTATATTGTCATCGTGATATGCGGGTTTGCAGCAAGTTTTGTTTCAATGGTTGTGTTCACAGATACATTTTATTTTTATACAACTCTGCTTCCAACTTCTCCCACCCTCTGCATTCCTGAAATTTGAACAAAAATTTAGTAAACTGTAACTGAAAAAGCAAAGCAACTGGCCACCTTGCCTGTGACAGGTTCAATAGCATTCCTCTGCTTCATTATTTGATAGGCACAACTCTGATATGTGGAAGGGAGAGATGGGCACATTTGGATGTAAGTGTATACTCCCACAGTCTAACAAAATGTTGCATTGGATATTTGTATATATTCCATTTGGATACAGATACATTATGATTTCAGTAAGCTTAATTCACATCTGGTATAAAATGTGCATTTTCAAAAAAAAAAAAAAAAAAAGGTAAAGTTTTGCGTGCCTTACGTAGACTTTGAATTGTGACTGACAATTTACTTCTTGGCCACAGGACTCTGTACAAGGTGGGTTTTGAATTTTTTTCAACCTTGAAGCTTTCTGGATTTAATAAGTATCTCTCCAAGAGCTTATTCCGTTTGTTACTCTACACCCAATATATTTCTTGCAAAAAAACTGGCTGAATGAGCTCTAAGAAATGCTGATCTAATATATGATAACAGTAATATAAAGTATCCTTTATAACTAACATACCAATAAGCTGCGTTTGTAACAATGTTTGCTACACAGAGGCACATGGAAGCACATTTGAGTAATTACGTATAAATTCAATACTCTCTAAACATTTGAAGAATTAGAATTTCTTTTACAACTAGCTGCATTTGTTATTTAAAAATCTAACCAAATATTCAGTAGCTCATAAAAATGAAAAGGTCTAAAATTTCGTTTCCTGGAAATATATTTTTGGTACTCTTTCACGAAAATACAAAATTAAAAACGAAGCAGCTGTGTTTAGATCCGAAAATCTAACAAATTCTTTACTACTCCTAGTTTAAAATGCAGTCGATGATATATATACCTATTAAGAAAATACATGAATGTGTTCACGTGTTAAGCCTACCTCCACGTGTTACGAAACGAATACATGAATGTCTTCACGTGGTTACGGGAATCTCCACGAGTTACGAAGCGAATACATGAATTGTGTTCGAAATCAAAGCCTATGAATTGAAACAGGAAAAGAACTTACCTTTTAAGAACGATAAAATCCATCGATTAGGCATGCAGCTCTGGACGATCGAGTTCAGCCTTGCCATAACTCACCGTCCGTAGTACAAGTGACGTAACAGCAGGTTAGAGAACGATGCAGCCGCAGACCAGAAGCTGCTTTAAAACCAATGGAATAAAATCTTCCAGTCGTATAAGCAAAAAAAAAAAAAAAAAAAAGGAGGAATTCAATAATCTTTATCAATTATACACAAGCTTACTGTTTTATCAACAGTATAATTTTGTTCTTTTTTGCCTGAATGTAATGTCACGCCAAAGATTAGCTGTGCCTTGCTAACATGACGAAAATGCAACGTTTAGCAAACGTAATGAATGTGACAAAATTGCAACGGTAACGGATGTAACATTTAACAAACGTTTATCAAACGTAGTCTTTGTACGGAAGACCAAATATCAACTTTTGCAACCGAAATGCAACTTCTTTTAAACGTCATGTGCTACTTGGGATACTGTATATAAAAGTTTAGTAGATATTAAACCTGGTCACATTTTCAGTGATAGTTTTGGTGTTTCAGCGTTTATCTGTGATTCTAAGTTTCTGATTAGCTGCAGCAGACATCATTTTTAACATTCTGTTTTAAGTTTGCCCAAGTGTGTAGGAAGTTGTTTGTTGTAGGTTACAAATTGAACAGACTTATGGTTTCACTATATTTTAAGTAAGAGCATTTGGATCATATGTCCTGGAAAAAATCTCAAAGTCCTGGAATTTTGTTATTGAAAAAGCGTATGAACCATGCAAATCGTTATCGATATGTCTTGTTCAGTTTATTGCTTTCTTCTGGAGGAAAGTCAGTGGTAAGTATAGACTAGACCCACATGTGATTAAAGGAACGACCTACTCAAATCAAGATATTCCCCCAAAAAAGTGTCCCGTTTTTCTGTTTGGAATACAGCAGTGCCAGGAGCGAGCATGTATCTTGCCTTCGCCATGTTAAAGCCTGTTGTTTTCTGTGCTTACTGAAGTTTATTTGCAGTTAAATGTATCAATTTCAAGTAAAAAAATTGTACCTAGAATTTCGTGAATGATATGTTCATTGAAATAAATTTGTGTGATTGTTTTTACAGCTTTATTTTCCGAATGACATGGAAAATGCATGTTTTTGCCAATAGACATTTGAACTCACTTTACATTATCTACAAACTGTTTAATATAAATTAGGAATTGTTCATAACGAAAAAATGAAGTGGTAATCGAAAAAACATTTAGTGAGACATTTCTGCGTATCTGTTAAAAATAATGAGACAGTACTTTTTGTCATTTGAGTTGGTCGTTCCTCTAATCACGTGGGTCTAGGTATAGATGTACTTGTATGTATAAAAATTTATTCCAAAAAGCGAAACTAGGATTGATCATTTTTGTAGAGACATATTGTATCAAAAGACATTTGAAGACTGGAAATATCCATTTTTGGCTAAGTTGTGAAAGCATGCCTTGCTTTATCACATGGCAACTTTGATGTACAGAGAGGCTTTTCTGTATCACAAAGAGTTTTTTCAGATGAGAAGGCATCTATGTCTGAGAAGATGTTGAATGAGAGACTAACAATTCGAGATGCATTAAAAATGTATAACAACCAAGTTGCAAAGGTGCTAATAACCAAAGAACTAATAGGTCATATAGCAACCATTTGGAAGAGGAGCAGATATTAAAGGAACAGCAACTGAAAGCAGAGAAAGAAAGTGCTGAGAGATTGAAATAAGAATTGGCAAATAAAGGATTTGAAGAGCAGAATGCAAACTTTAGAAAACATGGAAAACAAGATAAAAATTCTTGCTCAAGAAAAAATGAAGGACAAGAATATGACTCTGTGCTTAAAGAAGCCAGTAAGAGACTAAAGCAAGCACTAAAAAAAACCAAAAAAAAAAAAAAAAAAACCCTGCAATATGAGTTGCACGATGACATTCTAGAAGGAGCAGAGAAACTCCGACAAAAGGAAAGACAACATGAACTTGAAGCATTAAAAATGAATTGGGTAGTTCATAAAAGAAAATCCTCCCTAATAGATGCATTTATACAGAAAACCTCAAAAGAGGAATAAATCTAAGGTTAATGGAAGCTTTTTTTGTTAAGCCTAACCTTACATGCACTGATGGCAGTGGTATAAATTCACACTCAATTTTTTGAAATAATTTACTGCATATAACTCTTCCAAATTGCTACCATGGTATAAAAATAATGTAAACTTTAAAGAAGACCCCCCCCCCCCAAATTGCTAAATGATAAAAAAGTTTGTTTATACAAATGAGGGGGGGGGCATCATATAAAAGTTTTTTATGTCCCATGACAGTAATTTTCAGAAGAGTTATAAAACAATCATTTCAAAAAATTTTAGCTTTGGTTTTATTATTGTCATCAGTGGGTGTAAGATAATCTTAGTTTTACTGTTGTTAGAGCTTTGAAAATCGATCATGATTAACATCTAGGGATTTTAACTGTCTGCTGTTATAAAAGTAACCCAAATTAGAAGAAAGTCAAGTTTTTTGTTTTCTTATTTCTGTAATTAAGAGCTGGAATAATTTTACGGGATAAAGTAATTTCTTTATATTTGTCTCAAAAGCATCAAGGACACTGAAAAATGACTGTAACATTATCAAGGCAGATGTATATCAGTGTAATGCTTCATATCAATTATACCTGACCTACACAGACTTGAGCTTGAATCATAAGACAGTTGTCCATGCCCTAATGAAATGAAGACGTTTCAGACAGGTTTTTCACGTTTACCTTTCAAATATGGGAATCAAAATAAAATGTACTCTTTTACAACATAATTCAAAATCATGTTAAGCACCATTATTATTATTACTTATGAGTTAAAGAGTTTCCATTATTGAAGAGGGAGATTACACTTATACCCATTCCATTCCTGATGATAATAAACTGCAAGTTTTCATTTTTTTATATCTAGGCTTCGTGTTTTTTTTCATACTAAACACATTCACAGTGTTTGATATTTATTGTCATAGCTGTACAAAAGACAAGTTTGAAATATTTCCGAATGTTCATCTATTCGAATGAGATTCTTGATATACCTCATATCAGATAACTACGATTATTATGTGTACAGAACACAACAAGTGATCATCATAACACTGAATGACCACAACTATGACCTTTGAAAGAAGAAATACACAACAATTTTTTCAACACAGTGTATGAAGCCCACTTGGAAAATCTTATATATTTTTACCAACCACAACACAGAAGAAAGCCCTCCGTACTGGCTTGACACAGATGAGAACATCTGACCTCCAAAACAATGACAAAGAAAGAAGTATTTTGTAATTCCAAAGTTTGTATCAGGTTAGTTTATGTAAGTAGTATTTGATATATAATTGAAATATTTTTTTGGGGGGGGTTGTAATTTCCATAACCTTTATAGTTCTGAGTGTCTTGAGTACCATTATATTGAAACTTAAGATGCCCTTTTTGCAGTGTATGGATGTGTGTGTGTGTGTGTGTGTGTGTGTGTGTGTCATCATTGTCAACCATTATCAATCCACTGCTGGACGAAGGTCTCCCCAAGTTTCCTCCACAACGGTCTGTCTTGTGCGAGTCTCCTCCATGTCACTCCCGCATACTTTCGAATTTCATCCACCCATCTTCCATGTGGTCTTCTTCTGGGTCTTTTCCTGTCCCTTGGAATCCAATCTAAAATTTCGACTGTCCTTCGATGTTCTGTCCTTCTGGCAGTACGTCCAGCCCATTGCCATTTCAGGGATTTAACTCTGATCATGATGTCTTCCACTCTTGTCATTTTTCGGATCCACGAGTTCCTCTTCTTATCTCTACTGGTTACACCAAGCATGCACCTCTCCATGCTTCTTCTTTGAGTTGTCTGCAGCCTTTGTATGTCTCTTTTAGTTAAGGTCCACGTCTCTGCACCATACGTAAGCACTGGAAGTATGCATTGATCAAACACTTTTCTTTTAAGACATAATGGCATATTGCTCTTGAAAATTATGCTGTTTCTTCCAAAAGCTCTCCAGGCAAGTTTTGTACGCCGATTAACTTCCTCATCAATGTGACCCTCACTTGATATCTGCTGTCCAAGATAAACGTACGTGTCTGTTATCTCCAGCTTTTCTCCATCAATCGATAAATCTTCATTTCTTGTAAAAGCATTGAACATCACTTTTGTCTTCTGAAAGTACATTTTTAATCCCACTTCTTTACTCTTGTCAGCAAGTTCCTGGATCATACTCTGCAGCTCTGATGGGGTAGTTGCAAAAATGACTTCGTCATCAGCAAAACGAAGGTGGGTTAGATAATCTTCATTAATCTTTATCCCTTTGTTTTCCCAGTTCAGCGATTGAAATACATTTTCCAATGTGGCATTAAAGAGCTTCGGAGATAGGGTGTCACCTTGTCTCACTCCTTTTCCAATTTTTATGTGTGCTGTATTTTCAAACAGCCGAATCTTTGCATTTGCATTTTCATAGATGTTATTAATAATATTAATGTACGCATCTTCAATACCGCAGGATTTCAGAGCCATTGTAACTGCTGGATGGTTTCACCGAATCAAAGGCTTTTTCATAATTGATAAAAGCCATGCACAATGGAAGTTCATATTCCCTCGCTCTTTCAATTAGTTCTCTCAGTACGTGGATATGATCTATTGTGCTGTAGCCACTCCTGAATCCAGCTTGTTCTCTCGATTGAGCCATGTCCAGTGTCACCTTCAAGCGGTGTGAAGGAACTTTAGTGAAGATTTTATAAACCACTGATAGGAGGCTGTTAGGTCTGTAGTTCCTGAGATCCTCAATGTCACCTTTTTATGAAGCAAGATCATTGTAGCATTGTTCCAATCCTCAGGGATCTTCCCTTCATTAAGGCATCGAATGAAAATTTGGGCGAGTACTGTTTCGATTTCTCCACTTGCTTCTTGTATGATGTCTACAGTAATGTCATCTTCTCCTGGAGCTTTTCCCCGCTTCATGTTCTTGATTGCATGTGCAACTTCTGCTGGGAGGACTGGAAGAACTCTGGTACCTTTCACGATGTCTGGAGTACATGTATCATCCCTTTCATATAATTTGGAGTACAAATCTTTCACTCTTGTCAAAATTTCGCCTCTATTTCTTGTTACAGAACCATCTTCTTTTCTCAGTGCCATAATCTGCTTTCTTCCCTTACTGAGATGTCCCTTTGCTATCTTTAGGCTTTGGTTGTTTTCAATTGCTTTCCTCACTAGTTCACAGTTGAATTTCCTTACGTCTTCAGTGATACTTTTTCGTACTGTCTTGAATAGCTCTATATATTCCACTTTGGAAGTCGCATCTTCTTTAGTTGTCCTCATCTCTCTTCTTTTTTGCATCAACATTTTGGTTTTTCCTGATAATTTGTTCACATGCAACTTGTTCTTAGATCCAGCTAATTTTTTTGCTGTTTCCATAAGAGCTTTGGTTACTTTTCTGTTAACTTCAGAAATATCTACTTCTTCCGATGTTAGGCCTTCTAAAGCAGAGAATCTGTTCTTCAGTTCCAACTTGAAGACATTATGGTATTTTTTAAGGCTGGTTATGTCAATAGATTTTGTTTGTCTTATGAGCTTGCCACGTTCGAGTTTAGTGTTGAGGTGCATCTTACATCTCGCCAATCTATGGTCACTACCTGTGTTGAACTTGTTTAGCACACTGTAGTCTTCTATGGCAAATTTTTTGTTACACATAATAAAATCAATTTCACTTGTTGTCCCATTTGGATGTCTCCATGTCCATTTCCTGTGTGGCTTTTTCTTGAAAAAGGAGTTCAAGATGAAAAACCCTTCTGCCTCTGCAAACTCTACGAGAGTATTTCCACGCTGGTTTCTGTTGCTGTAACCGAAGTTACCTACTGAAGTTTCATTCTGTTGCCGTTGCCCTATTTTTGCATTGAAATCTCCCATAATTATCTTCAAGTGCTGCTTACCTTTATTATTTAGATGACGAATTTCCTCATAAAATTCTTCAATTTCTTCTTAAGATGACTTGTGGTGAGTGCATAAGTTTGAATAATCTGAGCCTGGTATCTTTTCGAGAGTTGGATAACGAGTCGTGCAGCTCTGTCAGAGGAACTTTCAACTTCTACAACTTTATCCTTCAGTTTCTTGTTTATTATAAATCCAACACCACTAGTTCTGCCAGTATCAGTCCCATGATAGTAAAAGAGATGTCCACTTTTCAGTTCAATGAGGTCTCTTTTTCTCCTTGCCTCACTTAGCCCAACGATGTGCCACTTGATCCTTTGTAGTTCCTCTTCCAATTCAAGAAGCCTTGAATCAGAAGATAGGGAGCGTCCATTATACGTAGCCAAGGTCAGCATCAGATGGCAGCCTAGTCCGGTCCTCCGGGGATTCTTAGCACCCTCTGCCTTTATGTCACACTGGCCGCTGCCTTGGCCAGGTACATTCCAGCTGCCGGTGACTGAGGGCTAAGATTTAAGTTGTGGAGTCATTTTGGAGGGGTTTGGCCATAACTCTTCACGCTGGTCAAGCGGGTTGGTGAGTGTAGGACAGCATTTCCTCTTATCCCGATGGTATAGTTATACCGCTATTGGCGGTCGTCAGAGCCTCTTTAGTGGAAACAGGATGTACCACGAGAAGGCGGGGTTGACATTTGTCAAGGAGAGGCTGTGATGTTACGCATTACCTCACCTTACATCCCTGTATATATATATATATAAAATTTCCCCCACCAAAATGTGAACATGTGCTAATTTTGTCACCATGGTTTGAAATAAATAAAAAAAATTAAAAAATTTTTTTTTTTTGGTTTGGAGCACTTACATTCTAAAACTCGTACACTTTTTTGGGAAACTATTTTAGTCATTAACATAAGTCATTGAGGCTACTATTTTTACCATTAGTGGCTACTATTTAGGCTACTTTTTTTACCATTAGTGGCTACTAAGTACTAAAGCAACTATTCTCTTGGGTGTGATAGGCTGGCAGCCCTGTGACCCAGAAAAGTTCATACAAAAATACAATATCTAGATCCCTCAATACAGGTTACAATTAAAAGAGAAATAAATAGACAACTACATTTTTTAGATATATCTTTATTGAGAAACAACAATAAGATTGAATATACAGTCTATTGAAAATCAACATTTATACCAGCAATTATTACCGATAAATTCCAGCCACCTGTGGAAATACAAACGGAAATGCAATTTTCTATAAGAGCTTTAACCCACTCAAGCAATAGAAGAAATAAGATTACAGAAATCAATTGGATAACTGAAACTGCAAAGAAATTTGGATATGGAAAAAAGCTAATAGAAGAAATACTTAAAAATACAAAAAAGTCTCTAAATAACACCAACATAAAACCTAAGACAGAAAGAAAATTTGGGGGTAAATTTTCCTTCATTCCTCCACTTGCGAGTATTTTAAAAAAGGAATGCACGAAAGAAAACTAATTACTAGCGGAGACCGTTATTTATAATGAAACCATTTTGACAACAGGCAACGAAAAAAAGATCGATTTTAGAAAAAGCAGGCGTATACAGCATTCCAACAAGAAATATTGCGAGTGCAGAGAGAATAGATAAAACGAATAAAATATACATAGGAAGTACCAAAAGAAGATTTAAAACAAGACTGCGAGAACACATATCCAACTGGAATAAAAACGAAAAGAAAACGCCATTAATTCAACATTGTAATTATAATGAGACAATCCCAGATTGGCCAGAAGCCAAATTGATAACATCGCATAAAATGAAAGCCCAAATTTTAACATCTGAGGCAGTAATGATTGAAAAAAGAAGAGAAAAAAACTGTAACTACAATGACACAGTCGAGCTTCCATACGCATGGAGATACCTCATTGAGCAAGAAAAGACAAAAGATAAAAAAAAAAAAAAAACAGCCAATGTAAACGATTTAAGATCAAGACAAGTATTGAGTCGGTTGACGTACGGAAGATGGCGGCACCAGACAATTTGAAGTCGAGAGCAAATTTGGACATTCCAATCAAGAACTAATACGTACATGATGTAAAATGCGCAATAAAACCAAAATTTGAATGCGCAAAAGGTTCTGTCGACATAGAACTTTTGAGTCATGTTGCAGATTGTGAAATAGTTGACCGATGAACAACAGGTACGATGAGAAACACATCGTTTAACCCGCAGATGAAGACTATGAGAATGATAGTCAAAACTAGTCTGGGAATGGTAGTGCAGTGGGAAACGAACTACCGTCAAGACATTATATTTTACCAGATCGATTTCCCTTCAACTTAAAAGTTTGACCATTCAATATTTTATTATTTTAGATGTCATTTTTAGAATAACTATTCATTAAGAAGAATAGTTACCCACCTGTTTCAACTTATCAAGTATAAACGAAGTCTAAGCTATTGTCAAGAGAAAATATTTTACCAGCTCAATTTTCCCTTCAACTTGAAGGCTTGACCGTTTAATATTTAATTATTTTAGATGTCATTTTTAGAATCACGATTCATTAAGAATTGTTACCCACCTGTTTCAACTTCTCAAGTAGAATATCGTCACAAAGTGATTACTGAAGACTTCAAGAAATTCAAAATTTCGCCGAGTTAAAATTCAATATCCCGAAATATTCCAAGAAAACAAAAATGTATGTAACAGCTTTCATTTATATAATATTTTACCTTATTTTTAATATTCAATTGCATTCAACAGTAATAACCCAGTGTCAGACAAAGATGAATGTTTCTCGCAAGCACTTTGACGCTCATACAACATGAGAAACAGTACACAATATAACAACTGTGTGGTTGACAAATATGTACAATAAAAATAAATGCTCAAAATGTTGTTGCAAGTATTTTTGTTGACGTTCTTGTGTGTGTGTGTGTGTGTGTAGGATGGATAAAATGATGGCCTCAGTTACAAAGGTTTATTGGACAGACTGAAAGATATTGTTACATAGGGAATGTTGTAGGGATGTGAACTGGCATAAAAATAGTTTTTGAAATGATAGGTTGGGAAAGGCTGACATTTTGGAGCAGTGGCAGATAGAAAGATAAAGCATTCAGTGACATACAACTTGTTCATTTTATAAGCTACATAGCATTGTCACCAGCACACAGTTTTGATGTGGATCTTCATAGTGGTTATTATGTCCACTGAAAGGAATGTAGTGTTTTCACAATGTTAGTGTATATACTGTGATATGGATTAATTTTTCCTATGTGAAACTGTGAGTACATCTGATTACTCTCATTAACCTGTGATATGTTGCAATAATGTAGAGAGAGGGAGATATTCTCTCCAACAGAGTACTTGAGACATTATCTACAAAGTAACTTGTAGGACTGTAAATAATGTAGTGTAAATTTCTACATTCACTGAGAAGACAGAATTTTCCCAAACAGTTATTATGTTGGAAAAATTTGCACCATGTAACATTTGCTATGATTTTAATCACATTTTTCACTTATGTATTTAACCAAATTTAACTATTAAAGTGGTTTGTGTTTGTTAAACTTGTGCATCTAGTTTATTCAGTAGTGTGAACTGACTGATTTAGGTTATAATCCATTGCTTTTAAATTGGTGACTGGTCACACGCTCCCCTCTCTACCTTTGCTTGTAACCATGGAAGCATCAAGATGGCGAACTCACTTTCCCCACTTTACTTTAGGATAAGCGTGAGTACGTTGAGAATGCTTGAGGTGGACTTTCTTAATAAATACTGTTTGGCAGTGACAACTGTATGACTAAAAAAATATATGTATATACAAAGAGATATGCTGAACTAAAAATTATAATTTTTTGGACTCTGTTAGAAACTGTTTTCTAGGAAGAAAATAAAATAATATACTTAAAAATCTTACCTGGACATAAAAAATAAAAATAAAAATTAAATATGACAACTGCAGCTTACCAATATGAGCTACACCGTGAAAAAATTTACACACAAGTAACGCATATAAATTCTGCAACCGACGTCAAAAATATATTGGTATTCTTAGCCATTCAATGACGAGAAGAACTAATATGAACTTTTTCGCCCTGTATAGCTTACCGATATATAGTACTGACGCTTATAAATTATGCAATTGAGGTTGAATACAGTTTTTGGAAAATTGATGAATGATAAATCTACAGCTCACGCAATATCCGACAGAATTTTTAGACATGAAATAGTTCTACTTCAGGAATTAATAAATTGTCTAGTTGTCCATGCCTGCCGTAAGAGAAAATGGTCAAGGAATGACAGCTTGAGATTGAGAAATAAAGTAATCAGGGTTATTTATCTCGGTGCCTATTCTTGCGAAGTAGAGGGGATATATACTGCGTTTTAGTTAGCGTCAGATACTTGTAGATCACAGATGATGACGTTAGCAAGGCTCAGCATCGGGTTAGAAAAAATGTTATTGATTATTTTCTGGTAGATCTGGCATTTAAATGAACGAGTATATCTCGCAGTTGTCATCTTGCCTGTTTTTTTTTTGTTTTTTTTTTAAATTTCAGTTGCTTATTTATAAATTACACGTCAGGTGGAAGCTCACGAAACTCCCAAGAGCTCGTATGAAACAAAACTCACCACAGTACCCTAAAACGAGGAAAACACAGTTCAACTGTTTGTGGTGTCGCCCAAAAATAGGGAAATACAGTTTGATGGTTACACTAAACGAAAAATTTTATGCCTCCTAATCACATCCCAGTGTCAGAGTGGTAGCAATTGGATTTATTTCTGTTATTATTATTATGTTTTATTAATCATGCCAATAAATTTAGAAATAATGAGAAACATTAACAGACCTCGAACGTATGATTACGTTTTTGTTAATGTAATACCCAATATGTATCGCAATTATTGATTACCAATTTTTGTAAAACAAGTATGGAACTCATGTTACTATTTAGCGATCATTATTTGTCCGCTCTGTTTTATGAGCTTCTGTTTCTCTTTATCAGTAGCAATGCAGTTATGGTCCTGATATTGACAAGTTACTTTAGCTGTCTTTTGAATTAAGAATGTTTTTTTTTTTTTTTTTTAACGCATTACACAGCAATCACGATGCACAAAGATGCTGAACAACTAGGCAGCAACTTTCAAATTGCAAGAGAATAAAAGTGATCTGAGAAAATACACTAAGAAACTTTTCCACTTGTGGTGAGCTAAAAAACCTCTGTTTGCCGGAGGTTGTAAATTAGGATCTGAGGAGTTCAAGGTCTGGGACCATCTTGTCTTTAAAAAAAAAAAAAAAAAAAAAAAACCAACTAAAAGCAAGTGTGTCGGCCATAACACGAATAAAAAGAGTAAATCGTCTCTAAGAAAAATAAATAGTTCTACATCTGTGGCAAACAGAAAATGTTATTCCGTAATGGCAAATAAATTAACAAACGCAGGGTAGTGGCGACACTAGCAGCTCAGAACTGAGTGGGACATTGGGGAGGGGGCAAACATGATGGGAGAGTAGGCACACATTTTGAAGTGTTTGGCAGAAATTTTGGTAAACTATGGCAAGTTACTATTTCTTTGCAATTTTAGCTTACTTAGCTCTCTCTCTCTCTCTGATTGTTTTAAACTATAATTCCAAAACGCGTGTTTTGCTACTCTCTTAGAAATTCGTTCAGAGGACTCCCACCCCCTCTTTCCTCCCGTAAGTGACCCTTTCCATCTCAATTCAGGCAGGGGGTGTCAGTTGACCATTTCCAATTTTTTTGAAAAAAATATGGTAGCTACTCCTAATAGAGGTATAAAATACTGCAAAAGGATTTTTCATAAAAAAAATTTTTGGTCATGCTACAGCATTTTGAAAATAGGCAAAAAATACACCCGTGACAAAAATAATGTGAAGCACCAAATTTTTAAATGTACACTGCTCCTGCTATAACAGGTAGACACTCGAATTTTTTTATTTTATTTTGAAGCTATTGAATTGGCCATTCTTTATGTTCACAGAAATCGATCAAAGGAATATTGCTAGATGGCACAAAAAGTCTATATCACAAAAAATTTTAATTTTCCACAAATTCAGGATTTTTTTTTTTTAAAGAAAAAGACTTATCAGGTGGGCAAGTGTGCCAACCTGCACTCCTACTAGGGTTGTCTTAGCAGTAATTTTATTTTTATCCTGTGATGCATGCAACTCATAAAATTAATTTTTAAAATACACAAAATTTAAAAAAATCAACATTTTTGAATTGCAATATCTCAAAAACCCCATTTTTAAAAATTCTGAAATTTTGTCCAAATAATGCCCTATTGGTAGGTAGTTAACTGGGGGAATCGGGTTACTGGATTTTTGCCTTGAAATTTTCCTACAAATTTTTGAAAATGCACTTCTCTCCTGCTCAAACCTCACGATTGGGTTATTATTAAAAAAAAAAAAAAAAATTGGAAAAATATTTCTGAAAAGTTTACATGAGTATATATTCCAAATTGCAGTGTCAATCTATATTTTAAAGTCATTTTTATGATTTTTAATATGGTTTAAAACTCAGGCATCACGCGACAATAAACATAAACATAGCGAAACACACAGTCGCGTAAGGTAAACGGTTCGTTTAGTGGTAGCTTTTGGTCATCCTACGACCTTGATCACCCGCGATCAACTGGATTGGCTGGTTTCCAGAACTACAATTTGAAGTTGGGGTGTTGGAACTGTTGCTAGATTTTAGAAGAGAGATCCAAATAAATGGGATTTGGCGAGGGGTCTCTGAATTGCAGTTTTTGGTGAACAAAATTTCAATGCTCTCTTGAAAATGCAGAGATGCTTTGTTGATGAAAGGGGCACCTTTTTGGTTTCTTTCCAAATGGGAACTGCAGAGGTGTCTTTAAGGGTTAGTACAGATAAATCTGTCTTTGGAAGACCATTGGAAACATCTTTTTTGTGTTCACCAAGTCTTGTTTTGATGCTTCGGTATGTGCTTCCAATATTCACTGAGAGGTTCATTTAGTGGTAGCTTTCGGTCATCCTACGACCTTGATCACCCGTGGTCGACTGGATGGGCTGGTTGCCAGAACTACAATTTGAAGTTGGGGTGTTGGAACTGTTGCCAGATTTTAGAAGAGAGGTCCAAATAAATGGGATTTGGTGTGGGGTCTCTGAATTGCAGTTTTTGGTGAACAAAATTTCAATGCTCTCTTGAAAATGCAGAGATGCTTTGTTAATGAAAGGGGCACCTTTTTTGGTTTCTTTCCAAATGGGAACTGCAGAGGTGTCTTTAAGGGTTAGTACAGATAAATCTGTCTTTGGAAGACCATTGGAAACATCTTTTTTGTGTTCACCAAGTCTTGTTTTGATGCTTCGGTATGTGCTTCCAATATTCACTGAGAGGTTCATTTAGCGGTAGCTTTCAGTCATCCTACGACCTTGATCACCCGTGATCGACTGGATTTGCTGGTTGCCAGAACTACAATTTGAAGTTGGGGTGTTGGAACTGTTGCCAGATTCAGGGATCGTATCTGTCCTAAAATTCCTAAAATTCCTAATATTTTGTGACCCTCCTTAAATTCCTAAAATTAGACCTAAAATTTGCTATTCATCCTAAAATTTTCGTAAGCTTATTTTTATTAAAAACAACCGTTATTAACGCCAATAAATTTACCATTACGGTAAGGTAAAAAGACCTGTTATTGTAGAAACACAGCCTATATGCTGTGCTGCTGAAGGGAGTGGAAAAATGACGCCATCGAGATGCACTTGCTTCGGGGCGGGCGTTCCATTTTTTTGCCTTCGAACAGTTTTCGAGAGTAACAAGAGATCTAAGGGAAAAGGGGAGGGGTCATTTTCACCCCTGGTTTGCGCTTTGCAGATGAACTCTGTGGCACGCAGAAGATCGTACTTTATTTTTTGTACATGCCTTGTGGAACCTCCTCTTTCTGCTGATGTTTTGTTATTGTAAACCGCAGGTGGGTGGAAGCAAAGAGGAAACGTGTGGTCTTCTTCTGTAACCTCCGGTAATGACGATGGGATGGTAGCTGAGTTATCTTGGCAGGCAGTAGAGCACGTGATCATTGACCTTCGATCATGCGTCGGCGACAGCGACCTTCGATGCGCAATATATCTCGGCTCCGACTCGCTTTGACTGAACTTGCGTGAGATGCGTATGATAGTTTCTGGTTTTACGTCTTTTATGGTGTTCTCTGTGCAGGTTCAGTTCTCTAGTGGTGACCTGCTTTTTTTTTTTTTTTTTCATATCTTCTGACATCCTCGCAGCCAAATTTCGGGAAGTTGTCTGGTTTTGCAATATTGGAACGTGTTTTTGTACTTCCCTTTCATTTTCTGGTTAGTAATACAAGTGTTTAAGATGCCTAAATCCAAAACGAAATTTCAAGATGCGTGGCTCGCCAAAGAATTGGACGGAGTGAAGTTGAAAGAATGGTGTTCTGCAACTGAAACAATATTTTCTGCTAAGTGTATATTGTGTTCAGAAATTTTCAATATTTCTAATAGTGGCTTTTCACAAGTAAAAGCGCATCATAAAGAAAAAAAGTTCCCATAACAAGAAATTCCCATAACAATAAATTTGTTAAATAGTGTTCGTGATTCACATAAATTTTATAAAGAGTATGTTGATAAGCTGAAGGAAGAACAATCAAAAAAGGTAAAAGAAAGGAAGCAGAAAGAGAGGGAAAATAAGGAAAAGCAGCTAGAGAAAAAAAAGAAAAGCTGAGTTTGATGACAAAATAAAAGAAAATGATGCAGAAATAAATAGGCTTAAAAAAGATAAAGAAGCCTCCCTAGCAGTAATTCAAGAGGGAACAGAAAGAATGCGAAAAGCTGTAGAAAAACAAAATACTGTTGAAATAGCAGTTGCCTCTAACTTGATCATACAAGGTTCAGCTGAAATAAAGAAAACTAAGTAAATTAGTTGTGGTGGAAGCAGAAAAGATAGGCGTATCAGGAAAAGGTTAAAACAATAATATGAAAAAAGTAATTCAGTGAACAATTGTACATAGTTCTTGGTTTTCAATTACCTTTTTAGGATATTATAATTTAATGTGAAACCTGAAAACTTTCTGTGAAAATCGTGAATTGCTTCTGGTTAAACAGCATATTAATGTTCAAAGTGAAACTTGAATGTGGTAAATATACTTGAATATGATAATAACACGTGAAAAGATAAGAACTGAACATTAGAAGTAAATCATACTTAAACTTTAGACATTAGACGTTATGCAAAAAATTTGGGTGTGAACTTCGACCATATATACTAATGGACTGCACATTGGCAATAGCTGCATCAAAGCCGCCATGGCTCAAACATTGGGCACGTCATCATCAGACTCCAAATTTCGTGTAAAAATGCTGTTATGATTACTAATTTACATTGCAGAACTTCAGTGTTTTCGGTGTATTATGTGAATGCGCCTCATATATAATGAAAACTCTTCAGGTAAGTTTACTTATGAGCTATATACATGCATGAACGGGTTGTTTACATTTTGTGATTTATAATGTGATGAACATTTGCGAAGAATTTGGAACCTGCATTCCATTTTTTTTTCTTAAGTTACTATATTTTTATATCAATAGCTGCAAGTTTTCTGGTTAAGTAATTGAACTTTATTGACTTAGGTATTTAATTCGTTTCTTACCCACGAAAAATCATAGAACTTTCTTTACTATATCGCTCAGATCAACCATAAGCACAGCAGGTGTAACCCATCTTTTTGACTGTTGTCATGTGATTTTATGTTGGAGCCAGAAATTTTGATGTCATGCGCAGTCTATCAGTATATATGGTTGAAGGGTGTGAAGCAAACTCTTTACAATGTATACAAAGTTGTTTTACTAGATGTATACAAATATACATCTAGTTTTTATTGAAATACACTCCTAAAATTTTCCTAAAATTTTTCTAAAAATTCCTAAAATTCCTAAAATTCCAACCTAAAATTTTCCAGAAGTATGCTATGATCCCTGCAGATTTTAGAAGAGAGATCCAAATAAATGGGATTTGGTGTGGGGTCTCTGAATTGCAGTTTTTGGTGAACAAAATTTCAATGCTCTCTTGAAAATGCAGATATGCCTTGTTGATGAAAGGGGCAACTTTTTTGGTTTCTTTCCAAATGGGAACTGCAGAGGTGTCTTCAAGGGTTAGTGCAGAGAAATCTGTCTTTGGAAGACCATTGGAAACATCTTTTTTGTGTTCACCAAGTCTTGTTTTGATGCTTCGGTATGTGCTTCCAATATTCACTGAGAGGTTCATTTAGTGGTAGCTTTCGGTCATCCTACGACCTTGATCACCCGTGGTCGACTGGATGGGCTGGTTGCCAGAACTACAATTTGAAGTTGGGGTGTTGGAATTGTTGCCAGAAGCTGGGGTGTTATGCTATTCCCACTTCAACTTCCTCTGGTCTCTCAGTGTATATTGGAAGCACATACCGAAGCATCAAAACAAGACTTGGTGAACACAAAAAAGATGTTTCCAATGGTCTTCCAAAGACAACTTTATCTGCACTAACCCTTGAAGACACCTCTGCGGTTCCTATTTGGAAATAAACAAAAAAAGTTGCCCCTTTCATCAACAAGGCATCTCTGCATTTTCAAGAGAGCATTGAAATTTTGTTCACCAAAAACTGCAATTCAGAGACCCCTCATCAAATCCCATTTATTTGGATATCTCTTCTAAAATCTGGCAACAGTTCCAACACCCCAACTTCAAATTGTAGTTCTGGCAACCAGCCCATCCAGTCGATAGCGGGTGATCAAGGTTGTAGGATGACTGAAAGCTACTGCTAAAAATGAACCTTTTACCATACGTGACTGTGTGTTCCGCTCGTTTTATATGTTTATGATTTTTAATAATTGTCACCTATGTACATGTTTAATTTTTTTTTAAATCCATAGTCTATACACATAAAATACATTATCTCAGTTGCAGTTAAGATTCAATTTCTGTTTACATAAGAAAAAAAGGCCTAAAAAAAAAATTATGAGCCTACCATCATAACTACAAATTATTCAAACTGAGAAAAGCTACTGGATTTTATTGATTTCTTTCTCATCAAAGGTATGAAGTCGTGCAGAACGTCCAACAGGAGTTGGGGCATTCACCTTTAGAAGTACATTTTTTAAGGGCACTGGACACTTGTCTGTTTTCTTGCCACATTCTTCTGGCCACCAAAAACCTCTGGCTGATCCATGAGGGTGCATGAAAGATACTGTTATGTCCTCGAATTCTTTAGATATGTTTGTAATCTGCCCCATCCATCCACCAGTTATCGTCATAAATGCATCCTATAAATTCTCCTATTTGAAAATCATTCACAGAAAATGGGTTCTTTTTTTTTTTTGGCTTCAAAATTGCACTGCTTTATGTGGACTGTTCTGGCGATTGATGGTTTATTTCCTTCTACTAACCAGGAATGCCGTGACTGTATTCCAACAACAGATTTTACTGTATCTCACTCTTCTAATTTGCAGGTTCGATAGGATTGAACTTCATAAGTTGTGAGGAGTAGAAGTTTAGTCTTTGGGATCAAGGGGAAGACAGTTTCAACAAATGATGGTGCATCTCTTATAGCTTGTGAAGCTTTTTTCTGCAAGTTGAATTTAGTAGCAAAATGTTTGCACATGCCAAACACACCATCACACACACTCTTGCATTGGCCTGTGGCTGGGAAGATCCACTTCCTTGTTACATTTGGGTCCCCCTTCATCAGTTCATAGAACTGATATTTGTTTTTGAAGTGCCCGGCTGCTCCATCTGAGATTTAAACATACATACATATCACTAAGCTGTTCTCTGAGATTCAGTGGTTAGCTCCAAAAAGAAATGCAAACTTCCAGATATTTTTACTTATTGTTGCCGTATCAAACTTCTCCATTTACAGCGATCTTGACATACAACTCGTGCTTCACTGATATCCATTACACGCCGTACACAAGATCTTTTATACTTCATACTCATAATCTTTTTCTCATGCAGACACTCCTGAATCTGATCCACCCATGTCTTCCTTGGCCTTCCTCTGCCTTTCCTTCCTGCCACTTGGGCTGAAAAGATTTTCTTAGTAAGCATTTCATCACTCATTCTTTCAACATGGCCAAACCACCGAAGCATATTGGTCTCCACCATGCTAACAACATTTTGCTTCACATCACACAACTGCAACACATCTTCATTCCTCACACAATCAGACTGTGTCTTGCCACAAACCCCACATAAGTAACACATTTCTCCAGCACACAGACTCCTATGTTTCTTCTGCAGTACTCAGGTTTCACTGCCATACATCAGAGTAGGAACAATTACACTTTCATACACAGCCATGTGGGACTCTCTAGAGAACCCATCATTCCTGTGAAAACCTCCCAGAGCAGCTATGACTTTCAAAGAAGAATTCACTCGCCTACTGATTTCACCATGCAACTTGTTCTCTCTGTCAAACATGCTTCCTAAATACACAAACTCACTCACCTGGTCAATCACAGTGCCATTTATACTTACATTACGTTCAATGCTAGCCGTTCCTCTTTCAAATGCCATAACTTTGTTTTTTCTCTTATTTATGCTCAATTTGAATTTCATGCAAACTTCGTGCATCCGAGACAACATACTCTATAAATCACTTTTGCTCTCTGCCAACAAGACAGTGTCATCAGCATACAGCAATCTGTACACACAGATATCAAGACATAAACCACTATTATCTATTTTGGCATCATGCGTGCATGGGTCCATAAATATATTAAACAGCCATGGTGACATTACACAACCTTGTCTAACTCCTGCACCAATGGAAAACCATTCTGATAAAACACCATTCACTTGTACACAAGTTCTACTACCAGCATACATGGCTTTTACACTATTAAGTAGATTCCCAGTAGCACCATATTCATTCAATACCTTCCACAAAAGTGTCCTATTCACTTGGTCGTAAGCATTCTCTAAATCTATGAAGGCAGTAAAAACTTTCTTACCAACAGCCAGATACTTTTCAATCATCATGCGTAATGCAAAAATCTGGTTCGTGCAGCCTTTACCAGGCTTAAAACCACTCTGAATATCCCACACTTTCTCTGATGTAAGACCCCATACTTTTTCAATAACAACTGTACCAAACACTTTCCCTGGCACACTTAGTAGGCTAATACCACGATATTTTTTTGCATTCAGTCTGATCACCTTTTCCCTTATACAAGAGAACAATAATAGCATCCTTCCAATCCCGAGGGACCATTCTTAACTCCCAGCACAACTGGCGAATTTCAGTTAACCAGTCAATTACAGAGTCACCACCATATTTCAACATCTTGGCAATTATGCCACCAACCCCCAGAACCTTACCATTCTGAAAAGATTTTAGAGCTTTACACACCTCTTCTCGTGAGATCCTTCTTGTGCTTCCATCCTTCACTGTGACATCATCTGCTTTTGCCTCTAAATCATCTTTGCTTTCTGATCTAATAACTCACACAAGTATTCACCCCATCTTTCACTAAACTCATTGGGCTCCCATATCACTTCCCCAACCCTATTTTTCACACACCTTAACACTCTGTTTCCCCTATTTTCCTATTTTTCCTGTCTCATATTGTACTTCCTGAAAGACTTCCTATCTTTCCAAAAAGCCAATTCATGTTTTTTCCACCTTCTCCTTCTTATCTTTTGCCTTACTCTGGTGAACCAGCTTAGCGGCTTCACGCTTCTTACAGCGATATTTGTCCACAGAACCTCTACCTTGCAACATCCCCAAATAGCCTTCCTTCTTCCTCTTTACTGCCTCTTCAATCTCACTATTCCACCAAGCATCACATCTATTGTTACCCACTATTGTGGTGCCACAGACCTCTTCAACAGCAGTGACAACACAGTTCTTAAAACATTCCCACTTCTTTTCTACATCCCTCTCACCAGATTTCAGCTCGTTCAGTCGTTTTCTGAGTAAGTCAGAATAACGCTGATGATCTTCAAGGAGCCTATCAACCTTTATTCTTTCTATTCTGGCTCTCTTCCTATTCTTTTTCCTCCAACCAACATTAAGTTTCACTCGTGACAGTACCAAGTAATGATCAGAACCAACATCCACACCTCTCATCCCACTGGTGTCAACAACTAAATGTTTCAGATGCTGATCGTAGATAACAAAATCTATCACACTCTTTTGACCAAGAGTACGATTTTCCCAAGTATATGTGTGGATATACTTAAGGTTTAAAAACGTAATAGATACACACAAACCATTCTCAATGCAGAGTTCAATTAATCTTTCACCATTATCATTCACACAACGATCATTAAACTTACCCAGAACATTGTCAGAAATTGCATTCTGCACACCTACTCTAGCATTGAAATCCCCTGCTATTATAACTTTTTCTTTAGCACCAAACTGGCTCAAAACAGCTTTTAGCTCATTCCAGAAGTCATCCTTCTTATCAGAAGGTTCCGAGTCACAAGGGGCATACACTACAACAGTTACAATCCTCTGGTTTCACTTTCAAACGAATCCAGAGAATTCTCTCACTTACGCAACTATAGTGAATCAAGTTGTTCTTTATCTTTTCACTTAAAATTACACCTACACCAGCCTGTCCTCTCACATTATCTAATACTCCAAACCACACACTCACCCTGCCATTCACTTCTTCTTCCCCAATTTCCTTCTTTTTGGTTTCACTTACACACAGCACATCCAGTCTATACTTATTCATCTCCTCAATCACCTCACTCATCTTGCCATTTATACCTCTAGTGTTCCATACACCAATCTTACATTCACTCCGCCGAAATCTTTTTCTCATACACCGTTTAGAAAGTCCAGGTCGATTCCGTGGTGGACCGTCCATCTCAACTGTGGCAGGTCCACCATATCCCACGCTCGAGTCATTCTTAATATTTCTTTTTGTCTTTTTATTCAGGTAAGTACATCAGTGTGGGGGATTAGCCCACAGCTGAGGGTTCCAGTTGGTCATTCAACCTAAGGATTCTGGAACGAAACCCAGTGAGTTGGGGTCTTTTTGCCAATGTCACACAGAACTAGCTGGCACTTCTCCAAGATTCACAGAGGCCCTAGTTGCTGTTGTGTGTGCCATTGTTACCATGAAGCGCCCCGAGGAGGCAAACCGATCACTCACTACGACCACCCAAACAATTGTTTTAAATTCTTCCAAAGGACAAGTCTTAGCAATTTCACTTTTTATGAGCAGAATGGCACACAGAGCATGTGCTGTGCCATGGCTTATATCATTGCATGCTACCACAAAAGATTTAGTCTCATTTGGAAAGTATGCAATGCATGTAAAGCGTGTGATCTGGACATTGTTTGCCAGTAGTAACTTTGCACTTCATCAGGTAGAATTACAGATCAGTTCTGAGTGAAGTCAAAGTGTAACACCAACACTGGTCTATGTGCTGCAGACTGTTTAACCCCTGCCTTCCCATTTCTCTGGATCTGCTCATTATAAATTACGGAAGTTTCTTCCCTCTTGTTATCCCCCACCTTCAGTAGCTCTTGTTTTCATTGACTCCCCCAATGACTCTCAAGCAGCCTTAATAGGTGTTTCACAGTACTCCATAAAAATTGCACCGGGCAGTGCCATTTCAGTGCCACAGCTTTGGAAAATCAAACTTTGAAATCATATCAGCTGCAGTTTAGCCCAAAAATTACTGCAAGTTGCAGTTTACCCATGAGTCAAAAATTGCCTAAGTTTCATAAAATCATTCACCATCATTTTTAATGTTACTAATTTTTTCTCGCCCTTCTCGGATTTAGTCACATTTGACAACTTGGTGAATGCTTAATGTGAGCCCTGCCGGGAATTGTGTTCTCCTGCTATTAAAAATTTACTAAATAATGTTTACAGTTCTCCTTTTTTTCACCGAATTCAAAAATTTAAAAAAAAAGTGCCATTTTTCAAAAATTTGAAAAAAGAAACAAAACAGAAATCAATAAAAAAAAAGTCATTTTCAAAAATATGTAAGAAAATTTCAAGGCAGAATCCAGTAACCTGACTTCCCCAGTAAACTACCTACCATTAGGACATTATTTGGACAAAATTTCAGAATTTTTAAAAATAAGGTTTTTGTGATATTGCAATTCAAAAATATAAATTTTTTGAAATTTTGTATATTTTAAAAATTAATTTTGTGAGTTACAAGCATCACAGGATAAAAATAAAATTACTGCTAAGACAACCCTAGTATGGGTACAGGTTGGCATACTTACCCACCTGATAAGTCTTTTTCTTAAAAAAAAATCCTGAATTTGTGGAAAATTAAATTTGTTTGTAATAAATATAATTTTTTTTGCCATCTGGCAACATTCGTTTGACCAATTTCTGTGAATTTGAAGAAAAGCCAGTTTAATAGCTTCAAAAAAAAAAAAAAAAAAAATCGAGTCTCTACCTGCTATAGTACAGGAGCAGTGTGCACTTAAAAATTTGGCATTTCACATGATTTTAGTCACGGGTGTATTTTTTGCTTGTTTTCAAAATGCTGTAGCTCGACCAAAATTTTTTTTAATGAAAAATCCTTTTGCAGTACTTAATACCTCTATTAGGAGCAGCTACCATAATTTTTTCAAAAAAATTGGAGGTGTTCAACTGACACATGTTGGTCACACCTGCCTGAACTGAGATGGAAATGGTCAAGTACAAAAACTAACAGCCATGTGGAATGCCATTTTGCTTTTTTATTTAAGAGGCTACAATTCATAAACAACAAAAAGCTGAAAGTTTAGAACTGATTGGTTTACATCGGTGACACGAACATTAAATTTTCTCGTGGGTCATATTTGGTTTTCATGCAACAAAAAGTACATTACCTTCACAGAAAATAATCGGAAATTTTGCTTGCACATATAAAATTCTCCTAACACTTTTTTTTTTTGTCAACATCATTTTTCATCCTGCGGCAAATGGCAAGTTTGTACTTTTTTTTTTTTTTTTTTTTTTTTTATTGGAGGTTTAACGACCACCATGAGCAACTCAGTTGGCTATAAGCAGTCGCACATTCCTAATTTAGGGCCACTGGTTCCAGGGAAGAGAGAGAGTCAGCACTGTAAGACAAACACAACATCCATGCCTCACCGTGATTTGAATCTGGACCCATCTTGGACGAATGATCATTCATAAGCCATCGCTTAGACCACTGCACCACCGGGGCGGCAAGTTTATACTTAACGATATCTTTATGATGAGCAATAAATTTGTGGGATGTTGATCAGACAAAGTGCGCAAAAGGTCTGGAGTGTCGGGTCATTTGCAGTAACCCTAAAACAACATCTAAAGAGGAGAGAGAGACTTAATTTTATCGCCGGCATGATACATCTGAAAACAAAGCACTACGGAAATTTTTATACTCGCCAGAATAAAAACAAAAAAGCTGATTAAAAAAAATACAAGATGATCCCCAAAATAATTAGCCAAAGAAATTTCTCCATGATCTCTCGTCTAGAGCGAAAGCATTGGCAGCAATCACCCCCCCCCCCGCACTAAAATAATTTTTTTTGGTTTTGCATCGATTTCAAGAAATGATTCAGATAATGACACAAAATGCGGGAAAATCGCGCAAACACTGTAAAACCTTCAGATGTTAAATTTTATGATAATTGCCAAATTCGTTGGGAGGGGGGGGGTTGATGCGTTCCATGGAAGCTCAACTTCCTCTTGTCTGATTTGATTGAATTTATAATCAAAAACTGACATGGAAGTTGAACACAGCGTTGTGAGACATCGAAATATGAACATCGTTCGTGAACTAATGGTGCTTTTTTAAAATAAAGAATTCCTTTCCTTCAAAACGTGAGTTCAACAATACAGACGTCCGTGTGGTGGGATGATGGGTGGGATCGCTTCTTGCGCACGAGAGGAATGCCGTTCTTCTTCCGGTATCAAGTCTCCGCATAGCCGTGGCCACGACGCAGCGTGCTTCGCCGCTGTCACCGCCATGCACCATGTTTAAAAATTATTTTCTCTGCGCTCAGGCAAAAGCCCAAGGGGTTTTTTTTTTCTTCATTTGATAGATTAAACCTTTCTTTGCAAAGAATAATAACTGCAGCTTTTTAAGTGTTGTACTACATTGCCTTTTTAAGCATTGAAGAAAGGCTCACTCATTGCTCATAACTCAAAAACTAAAGCAGATAGAAACATGTGCATTGCATCAATGGATTCCTTGGTAAAAATTAAGAAAGAATGATAATTTATGTATTTCTTTTTATTGTAAATAATGGAGATATTTGCGTTTTTACGCAAAATATATCCGCCATGCACCAAAATTCAAAAAGTTATATCTTCTAACCTATCGGAAATAAAAAATTGAAACTTTCAGGGTTTTTATAAGTTGGGAGTAGCTACCCATTAAAAAAAATCGTAAGAATCAGAGATGTGTTGGTGGAAAATTAATTCAAAATCTGACGATTTCGCGTGGAATGACCCATCCGTAAGATGGGCTCAGCTACTGAGACGTCTCCATCTGATGGGCATTAACGGCACTGGCTATATATTAATTATAGCAGTTAAATCCAAAGGGCAAGATCCAAAGTGAAAATTCTCGAAATATGTGACATCAGTGAATAAACAAAGACATTGCTCTTTCCAAGTTTTAGCAACACATAGCAACTGAAAAATTGTTATTCGGTCACCGCTGCGGATCTGAAGCCCAGATCTCTCGATATCTAGCCGAGTGTGTTAGCCTTACACCACAGTGACCAACAATCCATGGCGCTGTGTATGTGTTTTTCTGTTAGCTTCTGACATCATAAATCTGTTACATGGGCTCAGCTACTGAGGCGTCTCCATCTGGTGGTCATTAATAGTACTGGCTATATATTAATTATAGCAGTTAAATCCAAAGATGTAAGGCTAAAGCTCTTGGCTAGATATAAAGAGATCTGGGTTTGGATTATTTTTGAAAAACATTCACAGCACCGTGGATTGTTGGCCACCGTGGTGTAAGGCTATTGCGCTCGGCTAGATATCGAGAGATCTGGGCTTCAGATCCGCCGGGGTGACCGAATAACAATTTTTCGGTTGCCATGTGTTGCTAAAACATGGAAAGAGTGTTTGCATTTTTGAACTTCACTTTTAGTTGGTAAAGTTCGATGAACACTTACCGCACGTGGGGCTTGGCTTTCAATTCATATTTCCGTTATGTGGATGCGGCACGGGGTTTTTCATTTGGCCACGGGTCCGCTTCTTTTTTTTTTTTTTTTCTCCGTTGGAATTTATTTTGTCTCATCACCAAATAAGTTTTTCTTTGCTGCATCCTCATTTACTTCAATATTTATTCATACCCTAGTACTTTCAGTAAAACTCCTTTACCGTCTTCGAGGGGACGTTTTGCTCCGACTAGCACGGACCGTGTCAGCTGGGCATTTCGGTGGTTCTCGCGGGCTGCTTCTGTCACCGGCTATCGCTTCTTCTTGGGCGTTGTGGCGCCATCTCTTGTTGGTCAGTGATCTCATTTTTCGAACTTTTTCATTTTTTTGCTCAATTTTAATTAAATTTTTCCAGCTGTTTCTCAAATTATTAGGGTCATTATGGTTGCAAACTTTTGTCCTATTTTTCAATCATTACCGACTCTGCTATTCTGAGGTGTTTTTCGGATTTACAGCTTTTAATGATTTTTATATTTTCGAATTTAGGATATTTTTGGTTATCCAGACAGTATTGGATAAGTGCTGTTTTTTCTTCTTTTTTCTGCCAGTTTTTTACGTGTTGTTTTAATCTGTGTTTAAGCTTATTTTTGGTACTTCCTATATAAGCCATTGGAGGATTTTCAGTAATTACTTTTCCTCCAATTTGAATGTTATGCTTTTTACAAATATTATTAATTTCATTGGTAGTACCTTTTATGTAAGGAAAACCATTTAAATATTTGACTTCTTTTTTATTTACTACAGCATTATTTTTTATTTTCTTTATTACTTCTGTGTCCCATTTTTTTATTAAATGGTTAGGATAACCAAAGCTGCCTGCAATTTTTTTTATGAATTTGATTTCTTCATTGATGAACTGACTATTTTCAGAATGCGTATATGCTCTTTTAATTAAGGTTTTTATACTATTGCATTTTTGAGGATAAGGATGTGCTGAATTGTACGGGATTAGGACCGGAACGAATGAACTTTTCCAATAAACCCTGTATAGTAACTTATCTGTGGATTTGATAACCTGTACATCCAAAAAGGCTAATGCATTATTTTTTTCTATTTCAACAGTGAGTTCTATAGTTGGATATAAAGCGCTGTAACATTTTGTTAATTTTTTAATTCTTCTTCGTTCAGTTTTGATAGAATGAAAATATCATCCACGTATCGACAGTACACTTCTGGTTTTTCTTCCATACGATGCAGGACATTTTCTTCAATTTCGTTCATCACAACCTCAGCATATAGAGTTGATAATGGTGAGCCCATTGGGCCTCCTGAATTTTGCTTGAATATTTTATTCTTGTATGTAAAAATATTATTTTCATATAAATAGACTAAAACTTTCTTGAATTCCTGAATTTGTGTGTTATTTAAAATTTTAAGATTTTGCAACTTCTTAATGATAATTTCAATAGCTTCTGGAACAGGAGTGCTTGGATATAATGCTTTAACGTCCATGCTTGCCATATTTAAGTCCTTTAGGTCAGTTTTTACATTTTTAATTTTCTCTGTAAATTCATATGTGTTCTTGATAGTGAACTTGTTGTTCATGAAAAAGGGTGCTAGGAATTTGTAAATGTTTTTCTCTAAAGTTATCAATGGTGAGTTTTTTTTTGAAACTATCAGTCTCATTGGAAAAACATTAGAGAAAAACATTTACAAATTCCTAGCACCCTTTTTCATGAACAACAAGTTCACCATCAAGAACACATATGAATTTATAGAGAAAATTAAAAATGTAAAAACTGACCTAAAGGACTTAAATATGGCAAGCATGGACGTTAAAGCATTATATCCAAGCACTCCTGTTCCAGAAGCTATTGAAATTATCATTAAGAAGTTGCAAAATCTTAAAATTTTAAATAACACACAAATTCAGGAATTCAAAAAAGTTTTAGTCTATTTATATGAAAATAATATTTTTACATACAAGAATAAAATATTCAAGCAAAATTCAGGAGGCCCAATGGGCTCACCATTATCAACTCTATATGCTGAGGTTGTGATGAACGAAATTGAAGAAAATGTCCTGCATCGTATGGAAGAAAAACCAGAAGTGTACTGTCGATACGTGGATGATATTTTCATTCTATCAAAACTGAACGAAGAAGAATTAAAAAAATTAACAAAATGTTACAGCGCTTTATATCCAACTATAGAACTCACTGTTGAAATAGAAAAAAATAATGCATTAGCCTTTTTGGATGTACAGGTTATCAAATCCACAGATAAGTTACTATACAGGGTTTATCGGAAAAGTTCATTCGTTCCGGTCCTAATCCCGTACAATTCAGCACATCCTTATCCTCAAAAATGCATTAGTATAAAAACCTTAATTAAAAGAGCATATACGCATTCTGAAAATAGTCAGTTCATCAATGAAGAAATCAAATTCATAAAAAAAATTGCAGGCAGCTTTGGTTATCCTAACCATTTAATAAAAAAATGGGACACAGAAGTAATAAAGAAAATAAAAAATAATGCTGTAGTAAATAAAAAAGAAGTCAAATATTTAAATGGTTTTCCTTACATAAAAGGTACTACCAATGAAATTAATAATATTTGTAAAAAGCATAACATTCAAATTGGAGGAAAAGTAAATACCATCAAAAATATAGTAATAAAAAATGAAAAAATAAAAATGTTAGAAAAAGCAGGTATTTACTCAATTCCTATTACTGAAAATCCTCCAATGGCTATAGGAAGTACCAAAAATAAGCTTAAACACAGATTAAAACAACACGTAAAAAACTGGCAGAAAAAAGAAGAAAAAACAGCACTTATCCAATACTGTCTGGATAACCAAAAATATCCTAAATTCGAAAATATAAAAATCATTAAAAGCTGTAAATCCGAAAAACACCTCAGAATAGCAGAGTCAGTAATGATTGAAAAAAATAGGACAAAAGTTTGCAACCATAATGACCCTAATAATTTGAGAAACAGCTGGAAAAATTTAATTAAAATTGAGCAAAAAAATGAAAAAGTTCGAAAAATGAGATCACTGACCAACAAGAGATGGCGCCACAACGCCCAAGAAGAAGCGATTGCCGGTGACAGAAGCAGCCCTCGAGAACCACCGAAATGCCCAGCTGACACGGTCCGTGCTAGTCGGAGCAAAACGTCCCCTCGAAGACGGTAAAGGAGTTTTACTGAAAGTACTAGGGTATGAATAAATATTGAAGTAAATGAGGATGCAGCAAAGAAAAAAACTTATTTGGTGATGAGACAAAATAAATTCCAACGGAGAAAAAAAAAAAGAAGCGGACCCGTGGCCAAATGAAAAACCCCCGTGCCGCATCCACATAACGGAAATATGAATTGAAAGCCAAGCCCCACGTGCGGTAAGTGTTCATCGAACTTTACCAACTAAAAGTGAAGTTCAAAAATGCAAATGCATTAATGCACGTTAAATAATATAACCTCCAATATCGGAAGTAAATTGAAACATGGAAAGAGTGATGTCTTTGTTGATTCACTGATGCCACGTATTTGAAGGATTTTCACTTTGGATTTAACTGCTATAATTAATATATAGCCAGTGCCGTTTAATGCTCACCAGATGGAGACGTCTCAGTAGCTGAGCCCATCTTATGAATTTATGATGACAGAAGCTGACAGAAAAGCACACATAGCTCCATGGATTGTTGACTCGACTAGATATCGAGAGATCATGGTGCTCGACTAGATATCAAGAGATCTGGAGTTCGGATCCCCAGCGGTGACCGAATAACAATTTTTTGGTTGCTAAAACGTGGAAAGAGTGATGTCTTTGTTTATTCAGAAAGTATAAAACAACGCAGCTACATAAAAGCACGATTCATTCCCAAAATATACTTATAGATGAGCCTCTTCATATGTAACCCTTAAGTAAGTATACAGACTCAATGAAAGGTGTGAGCTTCTTTTTGTTGGGTAATCTCATTTATATTAGATCTAGTTTAAAACAAACAAAGCCATGTCTACTCATCAATACAATATTTGACAGGGTGGACTTTACAAATAGTAACACTGTACTAGTGATCTGATTTATTAGCATAGGAAATAAACACATAAGCGTTGTCAAGCTTTCGCACATCAGCCAGATGGCTTTTTCAAGGAAGTTAGACAGAAACTGCAAACTGCAAACTAGAACGCTTAACAATTTGAACGCGGGAACTTGACAATAAATAGATGAGACGTTATATTCATTTAAAGATACGAGACATCCCGTTGGTTGCACGCGGGATCCTGGTAGAGAAAAGGCGTTACTTGAAGAATTGGTTTCAAATTCGTGGCAACTCGAGCGAGACACAATCATTGCAAGTATTGCTGTTGGTAATGATCTCCAAGGTTTCCCGAATGGCTGTACATTTAGGGGTAGAGTAGCTAGCTAATTTCTTTATATCATCCCACATAGGAGTAGCTGACTTGAATTTGACTTCTGTGGATAGTGCCATGGCTACTTTACCGTATTTTGTGTCCCTTTTATGTTTGTTGACTCTGATTCCAAATGAATGCTTGGTCATTCCAATGTAGTAATGTTTAGAGCCGTTCGGATACTGTAGGGGGATCGCATAAATGCCTGCTTCGCAGGAGAGAGGTGGTTTTTCACTATTTCTCTTTAGAATAGTATGTAAAGATGTAGGGGACCTTATGCCGACGCCATAGTTCATCTTCTTGTGGGCGTTTTTGAGTTTGCAAGACACACTTGGTATGTAGGGAATTCAGCCTAAATAATGTAGCTGCGGCACAGGAAGACTGGAATGTTTGGCTCTGGCTTTTTGGATAAAGCTACGTATCTGATTCAATGAATATCCTGCATCAGTGGCTAACTTGATGACGCTTTCAATTTCGTGTTGTCTAGAATGGGTATCAGAAGAAACGGCGAAGGCTCTTTGAATTCGAGAACGGAAGATAGCTGCTTTGTATTCTGCGGGACAGAAAGAGCTGCAGAGCATCAGGTTGGGGACAGACGTGGGTTTATAGTAGACTTGTGTACCGAGGCGGTTGTCAGACGATTTTCTCAATAAAACATCCAGATAAGGTAAAGCTTTGTTGCTTTCAAGCTCCATCGTGAAATTGGTCGTAGGATGTATATCATTGATTTTATCAAGGAAAATTGGAAGAGTTTCTTTTCCGTGGGGCCATACAAAAAATACGTCATCTGCATAACGCAGCCAAGTGGTAGGCCGTGGGGTAATGCTGGATAATATATTCTGCTCAATTGGGCAAAGTATTGCTTCTGCAAGGACGGGTGAAAGTGAGGATCCCATCGGAGTGCCATTATTCTGTTTATAAACTTGTCCTTGGAAACTGTAGAAGCTAGAATTAGTGACCAAGTCTATTAATTTGAAGATGCTGAGGCATGACTCCTTCGTATAAAATGTTGAATTAGATATGGCCTCCTTTAATGTTCTGATGGCTTCTAGAACGGGAATTGAGGGGTAAAGGGAAACCACGTCGAAGCTACCGATAATGTCGCTTGGTAAGACAGTGAGTTTCTTGGTTTTCGTTATAAAATCCAGAGTGGAATTTATTACTAAGTCCGATTCAGGAAGAAAACCACGTAGGAATTTGGATAGTGCTTTCTCTAAATGGTACGTTGGTGCAGACTTCCTGGATACGATGGGTCTCAGTGGGTTTCCGGGCTTATGGTGTTTAAGTCTTCCGAAGAGCTTTGGGATCTGAGGTCCTGGTGGTAATCTGGCAACTTTCCTAAGATCATCTGGAATAGCGGGTAACCGGGCTGCTCTTTGTACCTGCGCAATCCAAGAATTTAGAGGGTTCCTTTGAAACGGCTATAGAACCAGGACTTTGCAAAATCAAATGAATAAAATGAGTAATAGAGTTTTACATATTTTGAAGATGACAATCCGATTTTTGGCGTAAATGTGACAAGGATAGTAAGTCAGATAATATCCAAAAATTTGAAAATTTTCATCGTCCTGGAGCGGGACTTGAACCCGCGTCTCCCAGAGAACGCCTAGGTATGCTAACCACTACACCACTCAGAACAACCAAGTTTCAAGTTTCCGATCAATTTGAATTTAACCATCACAGGATTCGCTAGTCGAAGCAACCGGCATTCATGTTTAGCGAATCTGGAGGTTAATAATCCTTTCCCGTGATTGCCCGGAGAAGCAGATAAATCATGAAAGAAATACGGGATTACGCCATGTAAAACAAATTTTGAAGATGACAATCCGATTTTTGGCATAAATGTGACAAGGATGGTAAATCAGATAATATCCGAAAACTTGAAAATTTTCATCGTCCTGGAGCGGGACTCGAACCCGCGTCTCCCAGAGAACGGCTAGGTATGCTAACCACTACACCACCCAGAACGACCAAGTTTCAAGTTTCCGATCAATTTGAATTTAACCATCACATGAATGCCAGTTGCTTCGACTAGTGAATCCTGTGATGGTTAAATTCAAATTGATCGGAAACTTGAAACTTGGTTGTTCTGGGTGGTGTAGTGGTTAGCATACCTAGGCGTTCTCTGGGAGACGCGAGTTCGAGTCCCGCTCCAGGACGATGAAAATTTTCAAGTTTTCGGATATTATCTGACTTACCATCGTTGTCACATTTACGCCGAAAATCGGATTGTCATCTTCAAAATTTGTATTACATGGCGTAATCCCGTATTTCTTTCATGAGAGTTTTACATAATCGCGCCCTACTCTCCCACATGAATTAATAAATTTTACGGTAGTGGGAAAGAGCAGACTAGTACAAACTCCATGTCCGCGAAAGGAAAAATTAGGAGTGAGCCCAGGATGTCTAAAAAAAATAAATAAAGTTTTAAAGCCCTACAAAGAACATAGTGTGAAAGTCCACCTAAGTGTATAAAAAATATTGGTCAATTTAAGGATGGGTACATAAAAAAAAAAAAATTGAATAATCTACATAATGGGACCCTTCTCTCCAAGAAGGCTGTGCATTTGGAGAGGCACTAGTGCCTCTTGGACATAAGAATTATTTGAGCCTTTTTATAGTCCCTGGGTCCAAATCCTCATCAGAAGAAGAGGGTAAACGATGTCTCACCCCTTTTTGTAGTTCTCGACATTGGGGACCCTGAGGTTCCCTCCTTCGAGAACTCTGAGTATTCCGAGAACAGTATTGGGATAAGGATTTGGAAGGGGTCCCGGAGAAGCGCCTGTCCCAAGCCACTTTCACGAATTTTTGAACTGCTATGGGGTGACTGAGCAGTTCACTAATCTGTAGAACCCCACAGGCTTTGAATGTAGCATGAAAAAGCCAGTGGGGGTGGGGCTGTTTATGTGAAACATGCGAAAGGCCTTCTCACAGGTGATCCCCTTGTCCCTGACTCATTTAAGGCAATCCTCATCGGTTACCCAATGCAGGAAGACCTTTAAGCAAAAGTTGGAGGTGCAGTCTCCCTCGACTTTGTGGGAGATATCACTTTTGCTGTTCCAAGGTTTGGGTGATGTGACCCTTTGTCGTAAAGCTGCAGGTAAAGCTTCAACTGTAACAGGTGCTACAGTTTTCTGGACTTGTTGCTGTTGAAGATAAGGATCTCTCCTGACATGCTCCAGCTGGAGCCTTGGATCTTTCAACTTCTTTCTATTTTTTTTTTTTTTTTTTTATAGGGTGAGGGCAGCTTGTTTTGAGAGACTGGAGGATACTTCAGCATAAGAGTGCTGGGAACTAACAATCTTCTTTTCCAAAGCATCAGCTGCCAATGCTGACTGCACCTGATTGTCTATCAGGTGCAGCAGCATATGCTCAAAGTTGTTTTGTCTTTCAGCAATGACAACTCACCGAACGGTAAGTATTGAGCAGACTCAGCTGCTCTTCCACAGTAGTGGAAGCGCTGAGTTGAACATCAGGCTTGAGTTGGGTGGATTTGAAGGTATGAATCCACTCCTTGATGCTTGGTCCAAGCTGTTGATATGATTATCCAGTCCTTTGAAAGCATTCTGAGATGCACTGAACAGCTTGGTTGTTGATTCATTTTGTCGTCACTAATGGCTGGTGGAGGTTGTCTCCAGGAACATGTTCCAGCTTCTTGTTTTTCCATGTCATTTTCTTAATCTTTTCCTTTTCCTTTTTCTTTGTCTTGTGCTTCCAGAAGCATGCTGAACTCCTTGAATGATTCTTTTTTTTTTTTTTTTCTTCATTTTACACCCATTCCCGGACTTTTTAGGGGTTGGAACAACCATTTTCTCTTTACAATCCATGATGCAGAATGAATGCAAACTCCTGGGCAAAATCCTTAAATAGGATTGAGAGGCCATTTTTTCAGCCAATGAAAATTTATGCTTGGCATGGGGAGATCTGGCAGCCAATAGGAAAATTTCTAATCTATGATTGGCTCCCAAGAGTCGAGCTAAGCAGCAGACTCGGGAACAAGAGCTGACTGAGCACCTGGCAATTTCTGTCCAACTAATGAAAAATTTTCTTTTTCCTGATTAGTGCATTTAAAAAATTCAAAATGTCAACTCCAGAATGAAGACAGAGCAACCAGGACTTTTGTGTTTTTCAACCACTTTTGAAATTGACAGTTAATTATAGCTGTAACAGAAAAAACATAAAGGCTCCCTTTTGTTTAGGAATGGGCACTAATATTCCTTGTTTCTGCGGGCAGTTTAGTAGAAAATGTCTAGGGCATTTGTATTGCTGCTCACAGCGTAGATCATATGAAATTGCTTGTGTGACCAGCTTGTTAGGGAAATCATCCAATTTTTCATAGAACTTGATCATAAGATAATAAGCCTTTCCTCTCAACGTCGTGAGAGATAATTTTTCAAGAATTTCAGTGCTGTTTATTTCGGGTGGATCTCCCGTGACCATCCTCACAAAAATTCTTTGAAAGGCTTCCAATTTGTTCCATGATGTTTTGGATGTCATACACCAGACTGGACAAGCATACAATAGCACAGGCCAAAAATAGGCCTTGTAAATTAGCAATTTTAATTTAGTGCTTAGCTTGCTTTTTTCTCTATGAGTGAATTTAGTACACCTCTTATCCTCCTCAGCTTGATTAATATTTGATTAATGTGTGCTGCCCAATTTAGGTGTTGGCCAAAAATAATAACTAAGTATTTGGCTTCCTTTACCCACGGAATATTTTGATCAAAAATTGAAAAAGCTGGGAAGATGTCATATTTTTTAAGAATTTTTTTTATAAGATAATCGCATTGGATTTGGTGGGGTTAATTTTTATTTTCCCTTTATGGAAATAAGCTTGCAATTCACTAAGTGGAAATTGCAATTTGTGCACAAGGTTGGTGCGACTCAGTGATTTGGCTATTATACCCGTGTCATGTGCATAGAGTGCCAGGGAATATTTCCTTTTTTTTTCAGGGATATCAATGAGGTAAATGAGGAAGAGGGCAGGGGCAAGCACGCTGCCTTGTAGAACACCTGCATAAATTTGCCTGGTGTTGGACCTACAATTTTTTTATCCGAACACAGAAACGGCGATCGGTGAGGTAGGATTTAATTAATTGAATAATGCTCTTGATCCAGTGATCTGAACTCACATGCCTTGGTAAAATGTTATCCAGATGTGGAGTGCAGTATATATAATACCATATTTTGTTTTGTATGATCCATGGTGGCATAGTATCCACAGACCGTGAAATTCAGAAAAAATATTTCTGTATAGTCTGCATCTGTGACATTGATCGCAAACCATAATTTCTGACTGAAAAGTCGCCATTCACAGGTTGGCCCAGAAGTCCAAAGAAGCCAGGAAAAAATGATCTTATTGAATAAAGTAACTGCAGGCAATGATTCCATAGTTTCTTTATTATTATTGTTTTCTTTTAAAGTGAAGGAAGAAGAAGAGAAAAATTCTTTTAACTTTTTGAACATTGCCTTAGTTAAGTAGTTAGACCTAAAAATCTGTAGAAACTATGTACAATGTATAGTATTTTTGGCACCTCTGAAAATGTCTCAAATGAAGAGTGAACAAAAGCCTTAATTAATATGATTAACACAACAAAAACTGGCAATTGAGATTTTCACAGCAAAAAACTAATGAATGAGATTCATGAAATGATACTGATAGCAATGCTTACATGCTGTGGTGATGGTGGCACTGGGAAAAAACTTGAACTATTTTCTGCGAAAGTAAACAGTACTGCACGCGATCTTAGTGAGAGATGGGTTTGCCTCCTTGGGGCGCTCTGTGGGAACAATGGCACACATAACAGTGACAAGGGCCACTGTGTATCTTGGAGAGGTGCCAGATAATTCTGTGTGACATTGGCAAAAAGACTCCAACTCACTGGGTTTTGTTCCAGAATCCTTAGGATGAATGACCAACTGGAACTGTCAGCTGTGTGCTAATCCCCCACACTGATGTACTTACCTGATTAAAAAGACACAAAAAAATATAAAAACTGACTCAAGTGTGGGATGTGGTGGACCTACCACACTTGAAAAGGACGGTCCACCACGGAATAGATGTGGACTTTCTAAACGGGATATGAAAAATTGATCTCGTCTGAGTGAGTGTAAGATTGGTGTATGGAACATTAGAGGTATAAAGGGCAAGATGAATGATGTGATTGAAGAGATGAATAAGTATAGATTGGATGTGCTGTGCGTTTAAGTGAAACCAAAAAGAAGAAATTGGGATAAAAGAACTGAATGGAACGTTGAGTGTGTTGTCTGGAGTATTGGATAAAGTGAGAGGACAGCCTGGTGTAGGTGTGATTTTAAGTGAAAAGATAAAGAACAACTTGATTTACTATAGTTGTGTAAGTGAGAGAATTCTCTGGATTCGTTTGAAAGTGAAACTTCAGAGTATTGTAATTGTTGTAGTGTATGCTCCTTGTGACTCGGAACCTTCTGATAAGAAGAAAGATATCTGGAATGAGCTAAATGCTGTTTTGAGCCAGTTTGGTGCTAAAGAAAAAGTTATAATAGCAGGGGATTTCAATGCTAGAGTAGGTGTGCAGAATGCAATTTCTGACAATGTTCTGGGTAAGTTTAATGATCCTTGTGTGAATGATAATGGTGAAAGATTAATTGAACTCTGCATTGAGAATGGTTTGTGTGTATCTAATATATTTTTCAACCACAAGTATATACACACATATACTTGGGAAAATCGTACTCTTGGTCAAAAGAGTGTGATAGATTTTGTTGTTTACGATCAGCGTTTGAAACACTTAGTTGTTGACACCCGTGTGATGAGAGGTGCGGATGTTGGTTCTGATTATTACTTGGTAGTGTCACGAGTGAAACTTAATGTTGGTTGGAGGAAAAGGAATAGGAAGAAACCCAGGATAGAAAGAATAAAGGTTGATAGGCTCCTTGAAGATCATCAGCAGTACTCTGATTTACTCAGAGAACGACTGAAGGATCTGAAATCTTGTGAGAGGGATGTAGAAAAGAAGTGGGAATGTTTTAAGAACTGTGTTGTCACTGCTGCTAAAGAGGTCTGTGGCACCACAATAGTGGGTAACAATAGAGGTGATGCTTGGTGGAATAGTGAGATTGATGAGGCAGTAAAGAAAAAGAAGGAAGCCTATTTGGGGATGTTGCAAGGTAGAGTCTCTGTGGATGAATATCGCTGTAAGAAGCGTGAAGCTGCTAAGCTGGTTCGCCACAGTAAGACAAAAGATAGGAAGGAGAAAGTGGAAAGGCATGAACTGGCTTTTTGGAAAGATAGAAAGTCCTTCTGGAAGTACATGAGACTCAGGAAAAATAGGGAAAACAAAGTTGTAAGTTGTGTGAGGAATGAGATTGGGGAAATGATATGGGAGCCGAATGAGTTAAGTGATAGATAGGGTGAATACTTGTGTGAGTTACTAGATCAGGAAAGCAAAGGTGATTCAGAGGCAAATGATGTCACAGTGAAGGGTGGAAGCACGGGAAGGATCTCAAGAGAAGATGTGTGTAAAGCTCCGAAATCTCTTCAGAATGGTAAGGTTCCGGGAGTTGATGGCATAACTGCCGAGATGTTGAAATATGGTGGTGACTCTGTAATTGACTATTTAACTGAAATTTGCCAATTGTGCTAATTGACTGGTTAACTGAAATTTGCCAGTTGAGTTAGTAATGGTCCCTTGGAATTGGAAGGATGCTATCATTGTTCCTTTGTATAAGGGAAAAGGTGATCAGACTGACTGCTAGAACTATTGTGTTCTAGCAGTCAGTCTGAGTGTGCCAGGGAAAGTCAGTCTGAGTGTTGCCAGGGAAACCTTACCAAACACTTTCCCTGGCACACTCAGTGTGCCAGGGAAAGTGTTTGGTAAGGTCATTATTGAAAAAGTACAGGGTCTTACATCAGAGAAAGTGTGGGATGTTCAGAGTGGTTTTAAGCCTGGTAAAGACTGCACTAACCAAATTTTTGTATTACGCATGATGATTGAAAAGTATCAGGCTGTTGGCAAGAAAGTTTTTGCTGCCTTCATTGATTTAGAGAAAGCTTACAACCGAGTAAATAGGACACTTTTGTGGAAGATATTGAATGAATATAGTGTTACTGGGAATCTACTAAACACTGTAAAAGCTGTGTATGCTGGCGATCTACTAAACAGTGAAAAAGCCATGTATGCTGGCAGTAGAGCTTGTGTATAAGTGAATGGTGTTTTATCAAAATGATTTTCTATTGGTGCAGGAGTCAGACAAGGTTGTGTAATGTCACCATGGCTGTTTAATATATTTATGGATGCGTGCATACGTGATGCCAAAATAGATAATATCAGTCGTACTGGTATTATCTTTCTATGCCACAGCTATGCTACCTGGGCTCAATTCCCTATATACCAAAAGTTTCCTACCAGCTCAAGAATGCGCTGAAGAAGATCGGCGTTAACGTTAGGTCTCCGACAACTTTATATACCATGCTTAAGGGAAACACTGACAAGACCCCACCTTCCAGTGAAGCAGATGTTTATGCCATTCCTTTACTACATCTGGGCGGCTCCAAGCGATGCTACATTGGAATGACTAAACATTCATTTAGAATTAGAGTCAACGGACATAAGAGGGACATACAGGGCGGCAAAGTAACCACGACCCTGTCCAGAGAAGTCAAGTTCAAGTCCGCTGCTCTTATGTGGGATGATGTAAAGAAATTAGCTTCCTACTCCACACCAAAATCTACTGCCATTCGCAAAAGTTTGGAGATCAGAACAGACTGCGATTCCTGCAATGATAGTGTCTCACTGGACTTGCCACGAATTTGGAACCAGTTCTTCAAATAGTGATTACCGTACCTCTTGATTTTCCTTCCATAATTCCTCGTGCTAAATTAGCATAACACCTAGTTCTTTGAATACCTGATTACATTTGCATCTCTTTGTTATTGTTAAGTGAAGTCACTGCGTTCAAATTGTTGAAGTATTTTATTATTCAGTTTGCAGTTAGCTGTCTACCTTCCATGAAAAAGCCATCTGGTTGATGTGCAAAAGCTTGGAAATTTTTATTTTTATTCTACACCAAGAAATTTCGGATATCTAGTATAGTTATACTATTTAAGTACAGTTGATGTATAGTTCCTTGTTATTTAATTAAATAATACTGGCTTACGTCTTGGTGATATCCATGTGTGCAGATTGCTGTATGCTGATGCCACTGTTCTGTTGTCAGAGAGCAAAAGTGAGTTTCAGAGTATGTTGTCCCGGATGTGCGAAGCTTGTATGAAATTCACACTGGGTATAAATAAGGAAAACCCAAAGTTCTTTTTTTTGAGAGAGGAACTGGTAGTAGTACTATCAGTTCCACTCTCAAAATCCAGAACTTCGGGTATAAGTACTGAATGTAATATATGTGTAAATGGCACAGTGATTGACCAGGTGAATGAGTTTGTGTATTTAGGAAGCATGTTTGACAGAGAGAACAAATTGGACGGTGAAATTAGTAGGCGAGTGAATTCTTCATTGAAAGTCATGGCTGCTTTGGGAGGTTTTCACAGGAATGATGGGTTCTCAAGAGAGTCCCGCATGGCTGTGTATGAAAGTGTAATTGTTCCTACTCTGATAAATAGCAGTGAAACCTGGGTACTACAGAAGATACATAGGAATCGTTTGTGTGCTGGAGAAATGCGTTACTTAAAAGGGGGGGTGTAGGTTGTGGCAAGACACGTTGTGATTGTGTGAGAAATGAAGATGTGTTGCAGTTGTGTAATGTGAAGCAAAATCATAGTGAGAAGAATTGGCAGGAAAACACGTAACACACAAAACATTAAAAGAATTCTTGAAATAGTGATCACACGCGTAAGTTACGTTGAAAAATTAAGAGCGGGACATTTCGGTAGCGACTTCTACCTTCATCAGCCATGGAATGAGACACGTGGTAAAAGCGTCAGTTGTTGCCAGATTTCAAAATCACTTTCCAAATAATAGGGACGATAAAAGGTGCATCAGAATTGCAGGTGTTAGTAGTAAGGTAGATTTCAATGCTTTTGCGGTATCTGAGGGCATGCCGATTGCTGAAAGGGGCGATTCGCTTAACATTGTGCCAATCGGGAGCAGCAGACGTATCGCTGATGGTTAAAACTGAAGGGGAAGTGGAAGGGCTACCTTTCTTAACATCAGCGATATGCTCCATCAAACGCCTGTTTATGCTGTGGTAGTACTACCAATATAGTGGGTAATGCCTGTGGAAGTGTTGATAGGGATAGAGTAGACACCTTGTAAATCTAGGGGTTTATTGGTTTGGCCATGTTGAAAGAATGAATGATGAGATGCTTACTGAGAAAATCTTTTTAGCCCAAGTGGCAGGAAGGAAAGGTAGAGGAAGGCCAAAGAAGTCATAGGAGGATCAGATGCAGGAGTGTCTGCATGAGAAAAAGATTGTGAGTATGAAGTATAAAAGATCTTGTGTACGGCGTGTAATGGATATCAGTGAAACCCGAGTTGTATGTCAAGATTGCTATAAATGGAAGAATTTGATGCAGCAACATTAAGTAAAAACTATCTGGTAGCTTGTATTTCTTTGTGGAGTTAACCTCTGAATCTCAGAGAACAGCTTAATGATGTGTGTGTGTGTGTGTGTGTGTGTGTGTGTGTGTGTGTAGCCTTCGTACCATATTTTCTGTCGAAATGCTTATAAGTAAAAAAAAAAAAAAAAAAAAAAAATCCACTCTGTAAGGACTCTTTCATTGTATTACGTTACATTTTTCTGTTAAGTCATTTTTGTTACTTTTTCCAATTAACCACTTCTTAACAATTACTACATGAATTATTTTAAAGTCAAAATGCTGTAAAAACTTTTTTTTTACATACATACATGTCACTAAGCTGTTCTCTGAGATTCAGAGGTTAGCTCCAAAAAGAAATACAAACTTCCAGATATTTTTACTTATTGTTGTCGTATCAAACTTCGCCATTTACAGCGATCTTGACATACAACTCGTGCTTCACTGATATCCATTACACGCCTTACACAAGATCTTTTATACTTCATACTCATAATCTTTTTCTCATGCAGACACTCCTGAATCTGATCCACACATGTCTTCCTTGGCCTTCCTCTGCCTTTCCTTCCTGCCACTTGGGCTGAAAATATTTTCTTAGTAAGCATTTCATCACTCATTCTTTCAATATGGCCAAACCACCGAAGCATATTGGTCACCACCTTGCTAACAACATTTTGCTGTACATCACACAACTGCAATACATCTTCATTCCTCACACAATCAGATCGTGTCTTTGCCAAAAACCCCACGTAAGTAACACATTTCTCCAGCACACAAACGACTCCTATGCTTCTTCTGCAGTACCCAGGTTTCACTGCCATACATCAAAGTAGGAACAATTACTGTTTCATACACAGCCATGCGGGACTCTCTAGAGAACCCATCATTCCTGTGAAAACTCCCAGAACAGCTATGACTTTCAAAGAAGAAATCACTCGCCTACTGATTTCACCATCCAACTTGTTCTCTCTGTCAAACATGCTTCCTAAATACACAAACTCACTCACCTGGTCAATCACAGTGCCATTTGTACTTACATTACATTCAGTGCTACCCGTTCCTCTCTCAAACACCATAACTTTGGTTTTTCCCTTATTTATACTCAGTTTGAATTTCATGCAAACTTCCTGCATCCGAGTCAACATACTCTGCAACTCACTTTTGCTCTCTGCCAACAGGACAGTGTCATCAGCATACATCAATCTGCACACACGGATATCACCAAGACATAAACCACTATTATCTATTTTGGCCGCACGCATGCATGCGTCCATATATATATCAAACAGCAATGGTGACATTACACAACCTTGTCTAACTCCTGCACCAATGGAAAACCATTTTGATAAAACACCATTCACTCATACACAAGCTCTACTACAAGCATACATGGCTTTTACACTGTTCAGTAGATTCCCAGTAACACCATATTTATTCAGTACCTTCCACAAAAGTGTCCTATTCACTCGATCATAAGGTTTCCCTAAATCTATGAAGACAGTAAAAACTTTCTTCCCAACAGCCAGATACTTTTCAATCATCGTGCGTAAAGCAAAAATCTGGTTAGTGCAGCCTTTACCAGGCATAAAACCACTCTGAACATCCCACACTTTCTCTGATGTAAGACCCAGTACTTTTTCAATAACAACCTTACCAAACACTTTCCCTGGCACACTCAGTAGGCTACCACGATAGTTCTTGCATTCAATCTGATCACCTTTTCCCATATACAAAGGAACAATAATAGCATCCTTCCAATCCCGAGGGACCATTCCTAACTCCCAGCACAACTGGCAAATTTCAGTTAACCAGTCAATTATAGAGTCACCACCGTACTTCAACATCTCTGCAGTTATGCCATCAACTCCTGGAGCCTTACCATTCTGAAGAGATTTTAGAGCTTTACACACTTCTTCTCTTGAGATCCCCCTGTGCTTTCATCCCTCATTGTGACATCATCTGCATCTGTCTCAGAATCATTTTTGCTCTCCTGATCTAATAACTCACAGAAATATTCACCCCATCTTTCACTTAACTCATTGGGCTCCCATATCATTTCCCCGATCTCATTCTTCACACAACTTACAACTTTGTTTCCCCTATTTTTCCTGAGTCTCATGTACTTCCAGAAGGACTTTCTATCTTTCCAAAAAAGCCAGTTCATGCCTTTCCACTTTCTCCTTCCTATCTTTTGTCTTACTGTGGCGAACCAGCTTAGCAGCTTCACGCTTCTTACAGCGATATTCATCCACAGAGACTCTACCTTGCAACATCCCCAAATAGGCTTCCTTCTTTTTCTTTACTGCCTCATCAATCTCACTATTCCACCAAGCATCACCTCTATTGTTACCCACTATTGTGGTGCCACAGACCTCTTTAGCAGCAGTGACAACACAGTTCTTAAAACATTCCCACTTCTTTTCTACATCCCTCTCACAAAATTTCAGATCCTTCAGTCGTTCTCTGAGTAAATCAGAGTACCGCTGATGATCTTCAAGGAGCCTATCAACCTTTATTCTTTCTATCCTGGGTTTCTTCCTATTCCTTTTCCTCCAACCAACATTAAGTTTCACTCGTGACACTAACAAGTAATGATCAGAACCAACATCCGCACCTCTCATCACACGGGTGTCAACAACTAAGGTGTTTCAAATGCTGATCGTAAACAACAAAATCTATCACACTCTTTTGACCAAGAGTACGATTTTCCCAAGTATATGTGTGTATATACTTGTGGTTGAAAAATATATTAGATACACACAAACCATTCTCAATGCAGAGTTCAATTAATCTTTCACCATTATCATTTCCACAAGGATCATTAAACTTACCCAGAACATTGTCAGAAATTGCATTCTGCACACCTACTCTAGCATTGAAATCCCCTGCTATTATAACTTTTTCTTTAGCACCAAACTGGCTCAAAACAGCTTTTAGCTCATTCCAGAAATCTTCTTTCTTATCAGAAGGTTCAGAGTCACAAGGAGCATACACTACAGCAATTACAATTCTCTGAAGTTTCACTTTCAAACGAATCCAGAGAATTCTCTCACTTATGCAACTATAATGAATCAAGTTGTTCTTCATCTTTTCACTTAAAATCACACCTACACCAGGCTGTCCTCTCATATTATCCAATACTCCAGACCACACACTCACTGTGCCATTCACTTCTTCTACCCCAATTTCCTTCTTTTTGGTTTCACTTCCACTCATCACATCCAGTCTATACTTATTCATCTCCTCAATCACCTCACTCATCTTGCCATTTATACCTCTAGTATTCCATACACCAATCTTACATTCACTCAGCCGAGATCGCTTTCTCATACGCCTTTTAGAAAGTCCAGGTCGATTCCGTGGTGGACCGTCCTTCTCAAGTGTGATAGGTCCACCATATCCCACACTTAAGTCATTCTTAATATTTCTTTTTGTCTTTTTAATCAGGTAAGTACATCAGTGTGGAGGATTAGCCCACAGCTGAGGGTTCCAGTTGGTCATTCAATCTAAGGATTCTGGAACAAAACCCAGTGAGTTGGGGTCTTTTCGCCAATGTCACACAGAACTAGCTTGCACCTCTCCAAGATTCACAGAGGCCTAGTTGCCGTTGTGTGTGCCATTGTCACCACGGAGCGCCCCGAGGAGGCAAACCCATCGCTCACTACAACCGCCCGCAACTTTTTTTAAATAGTGTATTATTCACTGAACCTAAAATTATAAACCTTTAACAAATAATCTATGAATTTTATGGTGGATATTATACTACTTGGTGTTACAGCTAAGTGAAATATGTAGGGTATTTGAAGAAACTTGGAATAATTATTGCAGTCTGATGGAACTTTAGTAGGATATCATAGAAGCCCAAAACCCCTAACAGCATATACATGCTACCAGCTGATGAGTGGGTGGATTATTTTTGTTTTCAGGAGAGAGAAATTTGTACATACATACATATCACTAAGCTGTTCTCTGAGATTCAGAGGTGTTTTACTTAATAAACTACCAGATAATTTTTACTTACTGTTGCAGTATCAAACTTCGCCATTTGCAGCAATCTTGACATGCAACTCCGGCTTTACTGGCATCTATAACACGTCGTACACAAGATCTTCTATACTTCGTACTCATAATCTTTTTGTGATGCAGACACTCCTGAATCTGATCCTCCCATGACTCCCTTGGCCTTCCTCTGCCTCTCCTTCCTGCCACTTGGGCTAAAAAGATTTTCTTACTAAGCATCTCATCACTCATTCTTTCAACATGGCCAAACCACCGAAGCATATTGGTTTCCACCTTGCTAACAACATTTTGCTTCACATTACACAACTGTAAGACATCTTTAATCCTCATACAATCAGAACATCTCTTGCCACAAACCCCCTGTAAGTAACGGGTTTCTCCAGCACACAAAGTACTTCTATGTTTTTTCTGTAGTAACCAGGTTTCACTGCCATAAATCAGAGTAGGAACAATTACACTTTCATACACAGCCACGCGGGACTCTTTTGAGAACCCATCATTCCTGTGAAAACCTCCCAGAGCAGCCATGACTTTCAATGAAGAATTCACTCGCCTACTAATTTCACCATCCAATTTGTTCTCTCTGTCAAACATGCTTCCTAAATACACAAACTCACTCACCTGGTCAATCACTGTGCCATTTAGACTTACATTACATTCAGTGCTTCCAATTCCTCTCTCAAAAACCAAAACTTTGGTTTTTCCCTTATTTATATTTAGTTTGAATTTTGGAGAATGTAAAATTAAAAAAACACAAAGCCAAGTATGAATTTTAGGGCTAAATCACTGATATGGTTGCATTGGTGTTATATATCATTCTAGTTCAAATACAGCCAATTGCAACATGCTAAGTTCATTGAAAAGGAACAGAGACTGACCTTGGAAGAAAAGACTCATTATTGAACAATGTGTGTTCTTTTTTTCTTCATTTGCTGTGTATGTTGGAGGAAAAACATGTACCATTCACAGGAAAATTTGGATTCTGACAATAATAAGGAAAGATGCCCATTCTCAGAAAATCAAATTCTAACAAAACTGTTTCACATGCAGTCTGAAACAGAGATTGGTTGTGTTTCTATTTTGTAAGAGAAATATGCTTGAAATATTTATAGGACACTTACTAGGTATTCTGTTGCAGTGGCATAGATAAGAATTTCCTAAAGGAGGGGGTGGGGTTATGGCCAGCAAAAATAGTAGGTAACTAACATCAGAACAAATAATGCAAAAAATATCCCCCTCCCCTGTCCCATTGTTTCGTTGGCTATTTAGTACCAAATTTGCCATTGTGAATTACAACAGATTTTCAAGTAAACTTTCCCAAGATGATTTATACCAAATAATAAAAGTGCTTGAAGAAAGACTACTAACTTCTTACTTGTACAAAACAAATTCTAGGAGCCATTGTTTCTTACTCAGTTCATCTATCACTTCATCATCTGAAATTAGTAAATCTCTGTGAATTGACAATAATGCTAAGCCATTCAGTCTCTTTTCTGATATGCAGTTTCTTATTTGTCTCTTTTTAAAGTAAAAAATGTTCTTTCAAATGTAGCTATCGACACAAGAGGAGTGCACAATATTTTAATTAGTTTATGTATATTGGGGTATATCTCCGGATTGCATAGCTTTAAAGTGCAAATACTGGTTGAAAATTTAATTTTTTCAGTTTTCACTGCCAAAGTTTTAATTTAAAAAAACGTCCGTTTCCACCATTCTGAATAAAATACCAAGAGATTCTTGAATGATGTTTTGTCACTGTCATTTATTTTGGGTGTAATCAGCCATGAAAGCCTGCTGAAAACTGTTATGTGTTCAACAAATTTTTCATTCATTTGCGATGTAAAGTACTACAGATGAAAAACAATAATCCTGTTAAAGTCTTCAGCATTGTCTGTTGTTTCGGCATTAGATCTGTTGGCTTGCTTTTTTGGTTTCCATTTTATTTTAACCTCAGTGTCAGATGATGCAGCAATTTCTCTGGCTTTCTCAAATATTTTGCTAAACACATTTTCAGAATCTTGGCATAATTCGATAAGTTCACTTTTTTACATCTTCAATGAGGCACATTGTTTCCATGAGATCAAGTTTCCTTGCTGCAGCTGCAGGCATAATTAGAAACCCATAGCCGAAGATTTTAAAAATAGTTAGTAGGGAAAGGATGAAATCAAAGTCCATAGAATTTAACAAAATTTAAGCATCTGTTGAAGCTGAGTTTGGCTAATTGCAAATTCTTTCTAGAGCTTCAATAACTTGTTGAAATAATTCAAAGAAGACATTAATGGTTTCATATCTATCTGTCCATCATGTTGCGCACAACTATTTCAAACTTTTAACACTTTGAGTTATGTTCAAATGCTCAATTATGTCATCAACAACAGCTTTCCTTTTCAGTGTGTTAAAGAAGTAAAAAATATTTTCAATTATCCCTAAACAGTTCTTTATCAGCTGAATTTCACTCACTTTTGATAATGCTAAATTCAATGAGTGGGCTGCACAATGAACATATAGTGCTCTAAGGTACTCTTTCTAATAATAGCCTGTACACCATTGAATTTTCCAGCCATGTTAGCAGCCCCATCAAATCAGTGGCCTACCAAGTTTGTACAATCAACACTGATCAATCGCAACAGTTCAAAACTTTATCAGCTATACCTTGACCAGTCATAATGTCTGCTTTAAATAACTGCAAGAAATCTTCTCTCAATAGATCATTACCAGAATCAACATATCTGACACACTGCTATTTGCTCTACACACAAAATGTCAGTAGTTTCATCTCAGGGCACTGTTTATGTGAGATGTTTTTTGAGAAGTATTTTATTGCAACAATCAATTATCTTATTTTGCACAGTCGGGTTGAAATATCTCTTCCTTTCCCCAGGTCCCTCCAGAAATGATCACCAAGCAAAATCACCCTCTGCTCTATATTTCTGCAATTCTCAGAAATTTCCTTTATTCTCAGTAGTAGTCTACATCTATTTTGCCATAGTCATGATGTCCTCATTGTGCTATTTCCTGCCTGTCACAAAAAATAACTGCCTCAACAATGGGAGCAAGATTTTGTCCATTCTTCCTTATCTTATGTGATCTATCCTATCAATTGCTGATGACTGACCACTGTAACTTTTAAAAATTCTTCAGCATCAATCACACAGTCCATATGGTATTTCGCATTAGCACGTGGTCTAAAAACTTCTTTTGCCTTTTTCCAACTGTCAAATTGTTTTTTCACTAATTGACCAAAGGCTGGCTTCCAATTCCTCCAGTCTTGGCAAATACGACACACAATTTACAAACAGATCCTTGCTGAACTTCTGAATGCCGCCCCGGTGGCGCAGTGGTCTAAGGCGCTGGCCTCCCGGGTTCGAATCCCGGTCAGGCATGGATGTTGTGTTTGTCTTACGGCACTGGCTCTCTCCCTTCCCTGGAGCCAATGACCCTAAATTAGGGACGGACAACTGCTTATAGCCCATTGAGTTGCTCACGGTGGTCGTTAAACCTCCAACCAAAAAAAAAAAAAAAAAAAAAAAAAAAAAAAATTTCTGAATATGCCAACTAGTTGTACTCTTCAATAGCCACTGATAACGGAATTTCAATTTTCTATCCTTAAATTTTTTGACTAAGGGTGGAAATCTGTAGGTTTTTGATGGAATCCTTATGCTTTCCAATTCTAGCTGCTTTTCTTTATCACTTAGCTTTTGATCAATAAATAATGAAATGTTATTATCCCTTTTACAAGAATCAATGCTATCATCATGGCTTGGAGTATCAGCCCTGGTGGTGTTTTTCATTTGCCTTCTGTCTATTCATTATTGTCAGCTGTGTCACAAACAGCTTTTCTCTTCAAAAAGTTGATATTTGGCTCTTCTTCATGACTGCTTCAAATTCTTGACTCAAATAACAAATATACTATAAACACGTACAAAAATTATGTCAGATGGCCAACTCTATCGCATCACGTCACACGTGCAATCACTACAGTCACTCTCTGTCTCTAGACTGTTGGAGCAAAGATAATAAATAGCGCAGGGGGTCAAAAGAGCTTGGAATTTCCCCTATTGTATTAAATTACAATGCATGATGTGGGGAAGACACTACTGTTTCTGGCTAAATAGCGTACACCTGTATATAAAGCCCAAGTTTTTCGCTTTGAGTTCAAAGAGATTTAGTCACACAGTTAATCATCATCTTATTCTCAGGTTTAAATAGTTGAATCAACCAAACAAGATGCCATTAGCCTAAATGGAGGTGGATCTTTTTACAAAGAAAGTACCCTTATGTGAAGGGAGAAACAATCATCCCAGATGGATGACATTCCCATGAGATAGTCCTTATCTATTGTAAGAGGGAGTGGGGTTGTATTGCATTGGCTAAAATGTGTGTGTATGTGGGGGGGGGGGGGAGTAAAATTCCTACCATATACTCCAATCTAAACTAGAGTTTGCTAGAAAAATAGAATGGTTGGGAATAATGAACTGTAATGGTGATGAAAACTCTGAGACCACAGAAGAACATCTGTACAGTGTTTCCTCTGAATTCCCCCCTTTATCGCCCCGTGCATATGCCACTGTTCTGTTATTGTCTGGAGGCATGCCAAAAACTGATGGCACAATTTTCTGTGGGCACAGTAATGCTGATAGAAAACATTGTTGTAGAGGAATAAATTTGGAGCAGATTGATGACACTTTTTGACAAAATAAATGCAGAATCCATGGGTTTGTGGAATGTGCAGTTTCATAGATCAATCTTATGTTGGCTTGAACAGAGCAACACATTTTTGCTGAGGATTTGGGTCATTCGGGTGACAGTGGTGAGCAGCTTTTGGAGAATAACAGTTATTATAAATGCATGGAATATTCTGCAGCCATTCACAAAAATGGCATGTATTGCTGGAGAGCATCCCAAAACTGCGGAACACAAGTTAGGAGACAATCGTGCAGGAAGCACCATTGAATGTGGCTCTCTCAAAAGGGTTGGGTGATGCACAGCACACAGTCATACATTGGCTACTTCAACCTATCAACTGTAAAAATATCTGTGTTGCTGAGAGGCTGTTACTGAGTATTGATGTACAGAAATCGTGAGGCAGAAGGTTGGCTGTATTAGAGATTCCATTGGGGGGTTGTATAAGCATGGTGTTGAAGACAGTTAAGATGAAGAACTGATTTTTTCATGTGTCACATGAAGTAAAAATTTCAGGCAGCTTCTTTTGTTGCACAATACTTTAAAACCTTAAAAGAGTTAAAACCCTCACAAGTCTAAAAGGATTTTATTTGTTTGTTAAAAAATTTAAACATGAGACCTTTTGGGCTTCCACTAAGCCCATCTTCAGATGAATGAAACAATCTGAAGATGGGCTTAGTGGAAGCCCGAAAGGTCTCATGTTTTAATTTTTTAACAATCAAATAAAATCCTTTTGAACTTGTGAGGGTTTTAACTCTTTTAGGTTTTTAAGGTTTTAAGGTATCGTGCAACAAAAGAAGCTGCCTGAAATTTTGACTGTTAAGATATTGTGAGGACTGCTCCTGAGTGAAAGAATTATGTCTAAGGATTGTATTCTTGGTTAAAATTTGATGGAGACATAGTTTTGTCAAATTTGATTGAAAAGACTCTCCAAGAGTGGATAAAATGTAGTAAGAGAAAACCATGAAAAATTTGCATTCCAAAAGTTTTTTAGTGATTACTCTTGCAGCCAGTCAAGGCAAATAAAAAAAAGTTTGCCTGATGGTTCAAGAACCAAAGAGTTCAACAAGTGGCATTGGCATGGTGGAAAACGATATGTAACTGGTGTGCATATCCAGATTTGCAGGCTGTTTGCCTGGGAACACCTGATGTATGGTGCGTTTTTGAATGTTTATATATTTTGAATTGCTGGGAAATTTAATTCTTCTGTTGCGAGAAAATCCAATTTGTAAGCATTGTTTTCATTGCTGAGAAACTACTAAGCAGAGTAATTGAAGTCAGAAGGAATACATTTTATGATAAATTAATGTACTTTTACTGTGTTTATAATTTTTATTTCAATTTTTCGTTCTCATAGTTTGTGTGGGGTCTCACCAACATATCGCTTTAGGTGTGCAGGTATGAGATAATAATGAAAGAATACTACATAATATCCCCTGAAATGCTGTGGCAGGACGAACATTGTGGGTGCAACTAAAATATACATGTATCTATATTATCTCCTATAAAGGCAACCGACTTTTTAAAATGCTTTCATGAAATATGGGGATCTCGGAATACCTTCAAGCAGTATCATAATAGTGGCACTGCAAGATGATTACAAATTAGTATTCTATGGCATAGAGATGACATGGATTTTACCTGTGCACATTTTCTGATAGTGGTACCAAGGTTTTTGAGAAGAGGTTTCCACTTTTGTTGAATAGAGTATTCTATACCCAAATGAAATTCAAGGAACCTCAGCTCCTTAAGTGACCAATTAGGTGTAGTAAGTTGTTTGGCACAAATTCTCTGTTACCAGCATACATATAATTGCTTTTCTCTTCCTTCCCTCTTTCGAAGTTACACGCTGAGAAATGTGTATGTATGATATTTGTCTTTGTTTTTGCCAAGCTTTATCTTCAGTGATTTATTGATTCATTTGCTTGAACTAAAATCATGGGCAGTTTTATTTCTTTCTCCCCCTCCCCCTCCCCCCCCCAAATGTTATTTCACAAATATTACACAGCAACTTCTCATATCCCACAGCATCTGACTTCATCAAATTCATTGATCTGTAAAAGGACCAGAATAAATAATAAATTGTGCATAACTTAGTGATTGTTTATAAATATTCGATCAACTAATTACACTGTCTGTTTTTCCTCTCTTTATTTCTGGTAAGGTACTGTAATAATTACATGCATGTTTAAAAATTAAAGATGACAAAAGGCTCAATTTTGGACTTTCCTGTCTTTGGTTAGCAGTTAAAACATTCTGACATCTCAAAACACATAAGAGCAAGCTGTATGTGAGAGTGTTTGGTCATATGTAAATTGTCAGAAATCATGTGACAGCTGTTTACTGCCAATTGGACAGCTGTTTATTGACAATAAAACCTAAGCGTGAGTGGAAAGAAATCATTTGCATTGTAGGTGTTAAAGTGTGGATCTACCATTTTTGTTCTTATGGCAACTTGTAGTACATTCAAAAGAACTCATCGGAATGATTTTACCTGTGGGCAAATTGTTGGTAAACTGAAAGAAGGGTGGACTATGAGAGATGTAATGAAGGAGTGCGGAATTGCCCAGAACGTAGTATCACAGATCTGGAAGCAATTTCATGAACATGGAATAGCTACCAGAAGGTTCAGTAGTGGTCGACCATGCAAAACTACTCCATCACAAGATCATTATCTTGTAATGGCTAAAAGATCTCACCGAATAACTGCTGGCAAGTTTGCAAAACAGCTAAAATTAAGCGTGGGTACCAAAATATTGCATCAAGTCGTGTCAAGGCATTTAAATAATTTCGGAATGGTGTACCCCAAAACCTGTACAGTGTGTTCCATAGACCCCAGTTTGCAAAACAACTAACCATTAATGGTGTCATGAACACTCCACGTGAAGTGAAGAGCAATGGACCAATGTTCTGTTCACAGACAAAAGCTGATTTGATTTATCGTCTGACTCTAGGCGACAATATATCTGGCGAGAACACTGCACTGCCTATTTAGCCAGAAACATCGTGAAAATTGACCATTACAGGGGTGGTGGAGTAATGCTCTGTTATGGGATTATGATCAATGAGTGTACAGAGCACTTAGTGTTGGAGAAAGGGTCAATGAATGCCCAGTGTTATTGTGAGGAGGTCATTTTATGACATGTAAGGCTGTTTCATGGTGCTGTGGGAAATTCTTTTGTTTTTATGAGCAATAATGCCCATACTCATTTATCATCATGTGTTCATGAACTGTTGGGGAGCGAGGAGATCGACTGAATAGACTGGCCTGAATGCAATCGAAAATGATTGGAACACTATGGGGAGGTTCATTGCTAAATGTGATTCCCCACCTGGCACCAAAAAGACCTGGTGATGACACTGGAAGAAGATTGGAAAAACCTCCCTCAGGATTTTCTGGGCAATCTCGTGAAAACCATTTAATAGGGCATATGTCCACTCCTGACTTCAATGCATGATTGGCATCATGCATTGAAGTCAGGGGTGGACATATGCCCTATTAAAATGATGCATGAAAAGTTATTAATTTTTTTAACAATTTTAATTATTGTGAGCCAATGTCAGAAAATCGTATGTTTTGTTCTTTTATCGATTTTCTCTATTAATAAACACAAATTCATACCTATTTATGCTTGTACATTTCCTTTTGATCCTTAATTTTTAGACAAGAGTGTACTTTATGTAGTAAACTTGTGCTTGTTTATGTCAAGCTTAACATTCATTGTAGTGCTATCCCTGGAAAATTGCTTTAGCTGGGTGATGAGAAATATTAGCTGGAGTGCTTTTTCTCCTCTCCCCCCCCCCCCCCAAATTTCCTGCTAGTCAAGACAAGAGGAGGAGGTGGAACAGCTTTTTACTTAATTTCCAAGAACGTCGGGGTTAGTTGTCCGCTACAAATACAGAAAGAGAAGTAAAAGTGCTAATGAATGGTAAGAAAACAAGATCGTAAAAATGAATACTTACATTTTATTATTTTATTTATTTTTTATTGCGGAGGTTTAAATTGATTTTTCATGTAAACAGGAAATTCGGTTAAAAGTAATACTTGTGGGTGAGCTTTTGAGTCTATAAGTCTCCTCACCCCACTCTAGTGCTGATTGATTATAAAAGCCTTAATTTTTACTACTGCTAAAGCTAACTGGTCTCTAAGAAAGCATTTGTTGATAGTGCACATTAATATGGTGTATGGAATACTAGAGGTACAGAATGGAAAGATAAATAAGGTGATTGAAGAAATGAATAAGTATAAATTTGATTTGCTGTGTGAGTGAAACTAAAAAGAAGGAAATTGGGATAAAAGAAGTGAATGGTACGGTGAGTGTGTGGTCTGGAGTGTTGGATAATGTGAGAGGACATGCTGGTTTAGGCGTGATTTTAAGTGAAAAGATAAACAACTTGATTCACTATAGCTGCGTAAGCAAAAGAATTCTCTGGATTTGTTTGAAAGTGAAACTTCAGAGAATAATAATTCTTGTAGTGTACCTTCTGATAGGAAGGAAGATTTCTGGAATGAGCTGAAAGCTGTTTTGAGCCAGTTTGGTGCTAAAGAGAAAGTTATAATTGCTGGGTATTTCAATGCTAGAGTAGGTGTGTAGAATGGGATTTCTGATAATGTTCTGGGTAAGTTTAATGATCCTGGTGTGAATGATAATGGTGAAAGATTAATTGAACTCTGCATCGAAAATGGATTGTGGGTATCTAATACGTTTTTCAACCACAAGTATATCCACACATACACTTGGGAAAATCGTACTCTCGGATTAAAGAGCATAATAGATTTTGTTGTTTATGATCAGTGTCTGAAACACTTAGTTGTTGATACCCGTGTAATGAGAGGTGCAGATGTTGGCTCTGATCATCACCTGTTGGTGTCACGGATGAAACTGAATATTGGTTGGAGAAGGGGTATAAGAAAATACATACATACATACATACATACATATCACTAAGCTGTTCTTTGAGATTCAGAGGTTAGCTTCAAAAAGAAATACAAACTTCCAGATATTTTTACTTATTGTTGTCGTATCAAACTTCGCCATTTACAGCGATCTTGACATACAACTCGTGCTTCACTGATATCCATTACACGCCGTACACAAGATCTTTTATACTTCATACTCATAATCTTTTTCTCATGCAGACACTCCTGAATCTGATCCACCCATATCTTCCTTGGCCTTCCTCTGCCTTTCCTTCCTGCCACTTGGGCTGAAAATATTTTCTTAGTAAGCATTTCATCACTCATTCTTTCAACATGGCCAAACCACCGAAGCATATTGGTCTCCACCTTGCTAACAACATTTTGCTTTACATCACACAACTGCAATACATCTTCATTCCTCACACAATCAGATCGTGTCTTTGCCACAAACCCCACGTAAGTAAGGCATTTCTCCAGCACACAAACGACTCCTATGTTTCTTCTGCAGTACCCAAGTTTCACTGCCACACATCAGAGTAGGAACAATTACTGTTTCATACACAGCCATGTGGGACTCTCTAGAGAACCCATCATTCCTGTGAAAACCTCCCAGAGCAGCTATGACTTTCAAAGAAGAATTCACTCGCCTACTGATTTCACCATCCAACTTGTTCTCTCTGTCAAACATGCTTCCTAAATACACAAACTCACTCACCTGGTCAATCACAGTGCCATTTATACTTACATTACATTCAGTGCTACCCATTCCTCTCTCAAACATCATAACTTTGGTTTTTCCCTTATTTATACTCAGTTTGAATTTCATGCAAACTTCGTGCATCCGAGTCAACATACTCTGCAACTCACTTTTGCTCTCTGCCAACAGGACAGTGTCATCAGCATACAGCAATCTGCACACACAGATATCACCAAGAAATAAACCACTATTATCTATTTTGGCCGCACGCATGCATGCATCCATAAATATATTAAACAGCCATGGTGACATTACACAACCTTGTCTAACTCCTGCACCAATGGAAAACCATTGTGATAAAACACCATTCACTCGTACACAAGCTCTACTACCAGCATACATGGCTTTTACACTATTAAGTAGATTCCCAGTAACACCGTATTCATTCAATACCTTCCACAAAAGTGTCCTATTGACTCGGTCGTAAGCTTTCTCTAAATCTATGAAGGCAGTAAAAACTTTCTTCCCAACAGCCAGATACTTTTCAATCATCATGCGTAATGCAAAAATCTGGTTAGTGCAGCCTTTACCAGGCATAAAACCACTCTGAACATCCCACACTTTCTCTGATGTAAGACCCCGTACTTTTTCAATAACAACCTTACCAAACACTTTCCCTGGCACACTCAGTAGGCTAATACCATGATAGTTCTTGCATTCAGTCTGATCACCTTTTCCCTTATACAAGGGAACAATGATAGCATCCTTCCAATCCCGAGGGACCATTCCTAACTCCCAGCACAACTGGCAAATTTCAGTTAACCAGTCAATTATAGAGTCACCACCATACTTCAACATCTCTGCAGTTATGCCATCAATTCCTGGAGCCTTACCATTCTGAAGAGATTTTAGAGCTTTACACACTTCTTCTCTTGAGATCCCTCCTGTGCTTTCATCCCTCATTGTGAAATCATCTGCATCTGTCTCAGAATCATTTTTGCTCTCCTGATCTAATAACTCACAGAAATATTCACCCCATCTGTCACTTAACTCATTGGGCTCCCATATCATTTCCCCAATCTCATTCTTCACACAACTTACAACTTTGTTTTCCCTATTTTTCCTGAGTCTCATGTACTTTCAGAAGGACTTTTATCTTTCCAAAAAGCCAGTCCATGCCTTTCCACTTTCTCTTTCCTTTCTTTTGCCTTACTGTGGCGAACCAGCTTAGCAGCTTCACGCTTCTTACAGCGATATTCATCCACAGAGACTCTACCTTGCAACATCCCCAAATAGGCTTCCTTCTTTTTCTTTACTGCCTCATCAAACTCACTATTCCACCAAGCATCACCTCTATTGTTACCCACTATTGTGGTGCCACAGACCTCTTTAGCAGCAGTAACAACACAGTTCTTAAAACATTCCCACTTCTTTTCTACATCCCTCTCACAAGATTTCAGATCCTTCAGTCGTTCTCTGAGTAAGTCAGACTAATACTGATGATCTTCAAGGAGCCTATCAACCTTTATTCTTTCTATCCTGGGTCTCTTCCTATTCCTTTTCCTCCAACCAACATTAAGTTTCACTCGTGACACTACCAAGTAATGATCAGAACCAACATCCGCACCTCTCATTACACGGGTGTCAACAACTAAGTGCTTCAAACGCTGATCGTAAACAACAAAATCTATCACACTCTTTTGACCAAGAGTACGATTTTCCCAAGTATATGTGTGTATATACTTGTGGTTGAAAAATGTATTAGATACACACAAATCATTCTCAATGCAGAGTTCAATTAATCTTTCACCATTATCATTCACACAAGGATCATTAAACTTACGCAGAACATTGTCAGAAATTGCATTCTGCACACCTACTCTAGCATTGAAATCCCCTGCTATTATAACTTTTTCTTTAGCACCAAACTGGCTCAAAACAGCTTTTAGCTCATTCCAGAAATCTTCTTTCTTATCAGAAGGTTCCGAGTCACAAGGAGCATACACTACAGCAATTACAATTCTCTGAAGTTTCACTTTCAAACGAATCCAGAGAATTCTCTCACTTATGCAACTATAGTGAATCAAGTTGTTCTTCATCTTTTCACTTAAAATCACACCTACACCATCCTGTCCTCTCATATTATCCAATACTCCAGACCACACACTCACTGTGCCATTCACTTCTTCTACCCCAATTTCCGTCTTTTTGGTTTCACTTACACACAACACATCCAGTCTATACTTATTCATCTTCTCAATCACCTCACTCATCTTGCCATTTATACCTCTAGTATTCCATACACCAATCTTACATTCACTCAGTCGAGATCACTTTCTCATACGCCGTTTAGAAAGTTCAGGTCGATTCCGTGGTGGACCGTCCTTCTCAAGTGTGATAGCTCCACCATATCCCACACTTGAGTCATTCTTAATATTTCTTTTTGTCTTTTTAATCAGGTAAGTACATCAGTGTGGGGGATTAGCCCACAGCTGAGGGTTCCAGTTGGTCATTCAACTTAAGGATTCTGGAACGAAACCCAGTGAGTTGGGGTCTTTTTGCCAATGTCACACAGAACTAGCTGGCACCTCTCCAAGATTCACAGAGGCCCTAGTTGCTGTTCTGTGTGCCATTGTTACCACGGAGCGCCCCGAGGAGGCAAACCCATCGCTCACTACGACCGCCCGCAGGTATAAGTAAATGCCTAAGGTTAAAAGAATAAAGTTTGAAAGGCTGTCTGAAGAACACCAGCATTACTCTGATTTACTTGGTGAGCGTCTGAAAGAGTTGAAGGCGTGTGAGAGGAATGTAGAAAAGAAGTGGACATGTTGTAAGAACTGTATTGCCACTGATGCTGAAGAGGTCTGTGGCACTGCAACAGTGGGTAGCTTTAAAGGTGATGCTTGGTGAAACAGTGAGGTTAAAGAAGCAGTAAAGAGAAAGAAGGAAGCATTCTTGGGAATGTTGCAAGTTAGAGTTTCTGAGGATCAATATCGCTGTAAGAAGCATGAGACAGCAAAGCTGGTTCACCAGAGTAAGGCAAAAAATAGAAGGAAAAGGAGGAAAGGTACAATTTAGCTTTTTGGAAAGATAGAAAAACATTCTGGAAGTACATAAGACAGAGGAAAAAAAGGGGAAGTAAAATTCTAAGATGTGTAAAGAATAGTGTCGGAGAAATAATATGGGAGCCCAATAAGCTAAGTAAAAGATGGGTTGAGTACTTCTGTGTTTTATTAAGTCATGAAAGCAAAGATGACTCTGAGACAGAAGCAGATGATGTGATAGTGAGAGATGGAAGCACTGACGGGATCTCAAGAGAAGAGGTGTGTAAAGCTCTAAAATCTCTTCAGAATGGTAAGGCTTCTGGAGTGGATGGCATATCTACTGAGATGCTAAAATATGGTGGTGACTCTGTGATTGACTGCTTAACTGAAATTTGCCAGTTGGGAGCTAGGAATGGTTTCTCAGGATTGGAGGGATGCTATCGTTGTTCCCTTGCATAAGGGAAAGGGTGATCAGACTGAACGCAAGAACTTTCGTGGTATCAGTTTGCTGAGTGTGCCAGGGAAAGTATTTGGAAAGATTGTTATTGATAGGGAACGGGGTCTTACATCAGAGAAAGTGTGGGATGTGCAGAGTGGCTTTATGCCTGACAAGGGCTGCACTAATCAGATTTTTGCTTTACACATGATGATTGAAAAGTATCTGTCTGTTGGTAAGAAAGTGTTTGTGGCCTTCATAGATTTAGAGAAAGCTTATGACAAAGTAAATAGGATTAGGAGAAGGTACTGAATAAATGTGGAGAAGGTTCTGAATAAATATGGTATTACTAGGAATCTACTTGTAGTGTGAAATCCATGTACGCTGGCAGTAGAGCTTGTGTACGAGTGAATGGTGTTTTATTAAAATGGTTTTCTATTGGTGCAGGAGTCAGGCAAGGCTGTGTAATGTCACCCTGGCTGTTTAATATATTTATGGATGCATGCATGCGTGATGCAAAAATGGATAATACTGGGTTGTGTCTTGGTAATGCGTGCGTGCAGATTGCTCTATGCTGATGATACAGTCTTGTTGGCAGGGAGCAAAAGTGAGTTGCAGTGTATGTTGTCTTGGATGAATGAAGTTTGTATGAAATTCAAACTGAGGAGTATAAATAAGGGAAAAACCAAAGTTATGGTTTTTGAGCAAGGAACTGTTTGTACTGAACACAAGATAAGTCTAAATGGCACAGAGATTAACCAGGTGAATGAGTTTGTATATTTTGGAAGTATGTTTGACAGAGAGAGCCAATTAGATGACGAAATTAATAGGCGAGTGAACTTTTTATTGAAAGTCATAGCTGCCTTAGGAGGATTTCACAGGAATGATGGGTTCTCAAGGAAGTCTGGAAAGACTGTTGTATGAAAGTGTAATTGCTCCTACCCTGATGTTCGGCAGTGAAACCTGGGTACTGCAGAAAAGACATAGGAGTTGTTTGTGTGCTGGGGAGATGCGTTACTTATGGAGAGGGGGGGGGTAAGACATGTTCTGATCATGTGAGGAATGAAGAGGTGTTGCAGATGTGTAATGTGAGGCAAAATGTTGTTAGGAAAGTGGAGATTAATATTCTTAGGTGGTTTGGCCAATATTGAAAGAATGAGTGATGAGGTGCTGACTAAGAGAATTTTTTCAGCCCAAGTGGCAGGAAAGAAAGGTAGAGGAAGGCCAAGGAAAATCATTCATGGGAGGACCAGTTTCAGGATTGTCTGCTTGAGAAAAAGATTAAGAGTATGAAGTACAAAAGGTCTTGTGTGCAGCGTGTGATGGATGTTAATACAGCTCGAGCTGTGTGCAGAGATCATTGTAAATGGAGACATTTGATACACCAATAGTAAGTAAATTTTAGTTCTATCAGTTAAATGAGTACTTGGCACATGGTCTTTCTTTGAGGAGTTAATCTCTGAATTTCAGAGAACAGCTTAATGAAATTTATGTATGTATGCACATTAATATTACGAACAAATTTCTAAAACTGAGTTATAAGATTAAAAAATCTAGAAATAACAGAAGTAATAAGGTATTTTCAGTGATTAAATTTGTGAGTTGCAGTAGATCTTTTTTAGGATGAGGCCAGAGGACAAAGATATTGTCGAAATGACGAAGCCATAAGGTAGGTTGTTTGTCATGTTGCAGCACTATTGATTGCTCAATATTTTGCAGGTATACTTCAGCCAAAAGTGGGGAAAGAGGTGACCCCATCGGCACACCTTGGTTTTGTTGATATCATTGATTATTATAAACTAAGAAACTGTGAATGAAAATAACATTTTTAAGTTTAACAACAAGATGTACAAACAAAATTATGGGGGACCTATGGGGTCACCATTGTCAACTTTATTTGCTGACATTATAATGAGTGACATAGAGGAAAAAATAATAAGTAAACTCGAAGATCCACCACTGATATACTGCAGATATGTTGATGACATTTTTCTGTTATCCAGGCTAAAAAATGATGAACTTGAGGACTTGACCAAAAAGTATAGTGAAATTTATCCATCTATTGAACTGACAGTAGAACAAGAACATGACAATACTTTGGCATTTTTTGGATATTTTGATAATTAAAACAAATGATAATATGCAATTCAGAGTGCATAGAAAATCTTCATATATCCCAGTACTTATGTAAGGTCAGGTGATGAGTAACATCACAGCCTCTCCTTGACAAATGTCAACCCCGCCTTCTCGTGGTGCATCCTGTTCCCACTAAAGGGGCTCTGACGACCGCCAATAGCTGTATAACTATACCATCGGGATTAGAGGAAATTCTATCCCACACTCACCAACCCGCTTGGCCAGCGTGGTGAGTTATGGCCAAACCCCTCCAAAATGATTCCACAACTTAAATCTTGGCCCTCAGTCTCCGGCAGCTGGAATGTACCTGGCCAAGGCAGCGGCCAGTGCGACATGAAGGCAGAGGGTGCTAAGAATCCCCGGAGGACCGGACTAGGCTGCCTTCTGATGCTGACCTTGGCTACGTACAATGGACGCTCCCTATCTTCTGATTCAAGGCTTCTTGAATTGGAAGAGGAACTACAAAGGATCAAGTGGGACATCGTGGGGCTAAGTGAGGTAAGGAGAAAAGGAGAAGATCTCATTGAACTGAAAAGTGGACATCTCTTCTACTATCGTGGGACAGATACTGGCAGAACTAGTGGTGTTGGATTTATAATAAACAAGAAACTGAAGGATAAAGTTGTAGAAGTTGAAAGTTCCTCTGACAGAGCTGCACGACTTGTTATCCAACTCTCGAAAAGATACCAGGCTCAGATTATTCAAACTTATGCACCCACCACAAGTCATCCTGAAGAAGAAATTGAAGAATTTTATGAGGAAATTTGTCATCTAAATAATAAAGGTAAGCAGCACTTCAAAATAATTATGGGAGATTTCAATGCAAAAATAGGGCAACGGCAACAGAATGAAACTTCAGTAGGTAAATTCGGTCACGGCAACAGAAACCAGCGTGGAAATACTCTCGTTGAGTTTGCAGAGGCAGAAGGGTTTTTCATCTTGAACTCCTTCTTCAAGAAAAAGCCACACAGGAAATGGACATGGAGACATCCAAATGGGACGACAAGTGAAATTGATTTTATTATGTGTAACAAAAAATTCGTCATAGAAGACTGCAGTGTGCTAAACAAGTTCAACACAGGTAGTGACCATAGATTGGTGAGATGTAAGATGCACCTCAACACTAAACTTGAACGTGGCAAGCTCATAAGACAAACAAAATCTATTGACATAACCAACCTTAAAAAACACCATAATACCTTCAAGTTGGAACTGAAGAACAGGTTCTCTGCTTTAGAAGGCCTAACATCGGAAGAAGTGGACATCTCTGAAGTTAACAGAAAAGTAACCAAAGCTCTTATGGAAACAGCAACAAAATTAGCTGGGTCTAAGAACAAGTTGCATGTAAATAAATTATCAGGAAAAACGAAAATGTTGATGCAAAAAAGAAGAGAGATGAGGACAACTAAAGAAGATGTGACTTCCAAAGTGGAATATATAGAGCTATGCAAGACAGTAAGAAAAAGTATCACTGAAGACGTAAGAAAATTCAACTGTGAACTAGTGAGGAAAGCAATTGAAAACAACCAAAGCCTAAAGATAGCAAAGGGACATCTCAGTAAGGGAAGAAAACAGATTATGGCACTGAGAAAAGAAGATGGTTCTGTAACAAGAAATAGAGGCGAAATTTTGACAAGAGTGAAAGATTTCTTCTCCAAATTATATGAAAGGGATGATACATGCACTCCAGACATCATGAAAGATACCAGTACCAGAGTTCCTCCAGTCCTTCCAGCAGAAGTTGCACTTGCGATCAAGAACATGAAGCGGGGAAAAGCTCCAGGAGAAGATGGAATTACTGTAGACATCATACAAGAAGCAAGTGGAGAAATCGAAACAGTACTCGCCCAAATTTTCACTCGATGCCTTAATGAAGGAAAGATTCCTGAGGATTGGAACACCGCTACAATGATCCTGCTACATAAGAAAGGTGACATTGAGGATCTCGGAAACTACAGACCTATCAGCCTCCTATCAGTAGTTTATAAAATCTTCACTAAAGTTCTTTCACACCGCTTGAAGGTAACACTGGACATGGCTCAACCGAGAGAACAAGCTGGATTCAGGAGTGGCTACAGCACAATAGATCATATCCACGTGCTGAGGGAACTAATTGAAAGAGCGAGGGAATATGAACTTCCATTGTGCATGGCTTTTATCGATTATCAAAAAGCCTTTGATTGGTGAAACCATCAGCAGTTACAATGGCTCTGAAAACCTGCGGTATTGAAGATGCATACATTAATATTATTAATAACATCTATGAAAATGCAAGTGCAAAGATTAGGCTGTTTGAAAATACAACACACGTAAAAATTGGAAAGGGAGTGAGACAAGGTGACACCATATCTCCGAAGCTCTTTAATGCCACATTGGAGGGTGTTTTTCAGTCGCTGAGCTGGGAAAACAAGGGGATAAAGATTAATGGAGATTATCTAACCCACCTACGTTTTGCTGATGACGTAGTCATTTTTGCAACTACCCCATCAGAGCTGCAGAGTATGATCCAGGAACTTGCTGACAAGAGTAAAGAAGTGGGATTAAAAATGAACTTTCAGAAGACAAAAGTGATGTTCAATGCTTTTACAAGAAATGAAGATTTATCGATTGATGGAGAAAAGCTGGAGATAACAGACACGTACGTTTATCTTGGACAGCAGATATCAAGTGAGGGTCACATTGATGAAGAAATTAATCGGTGTACAAAACTTGCCTGGAGAGCTTTTGGAAGAAACAGCATAATTTTCAAGAGCAATATGCCATTATGTCTTAAAAGAAAAGTGTTTGATTAATGCATCCTTCCAGTGCTTACGTATGGTGCAGAGACGTGGACCTTAACTAAAAGAGACATACAAAGGCTGCAGACAACTCAAAGTAGCATGGAGAGGTGCATACTTGGTGTAACCAGGAGAGATAAGAAGAGGAACTCGTGGATCCGAAAAATGACAAGAGTGGAAGACATCATGATCAGAGTTAAATCCCTGAAATGGCAATGGGCTGGACATACTGCCAGAAGGACAGATCATCGATGGACAGCCGAAATTTTAGATTGGATTCCAAGGGACAGGAAAAGACCCAGAAGAAGACCACATGGGAGATGGGTGGATGAAATTCGAAAGTATGCAGGGGTGACATGGAGGAGACTGGCACAAGACAGACCGTTGTGGAGGAAACTTGGGGAGACCTTCGTCCAGCAGTGGATTGATAATGGTTGACAATGATGATGATGATGATGATACCATTTCAGTCATCACATCCATTAACACATAAAAGAAATAGTGTTAAAACACTAATTAAAAGAAGTTTAACACACTCATCAATGGAATAATATAAAAAAGAAGAAATTGAATATATTGAAAAAATTGCATATGATTTTGGTTACCCTAAAAAGGTATTAAAAAATGGATTTATGAAGTAACTCAAGCTAACAATAAAGCCAAGATTGATAAAAAACTTGTAAAATATGTAGGGGTAATACCATATGTAGAAAATGTTTCAGCAGAAATTAATAAAGTTTGTGGCAAGTATGACATACAGGTAGGAAATCAGGTACTTACTGTAAAAAATTTGGTGATTAAAAATTAAAAAATTAGCCAGTTAGATAGAGCAGGAATTTATGAAATCCCAATAAACCAGCAACCACCTGTGTCATATATAGGCAGCACCAAGAATAAATTAAAGTATAGATTGAACCAGCATATAAATAATTGGAATAAAAAGAAGCTAAGACAGCATTAACCCAATACTGTATGGAAAATCAACAATGTCCAAGGTTTGAGGATATTAAAATTATTAAGAACTGTAAAAACGAAAGGCAGTTATGAATTGCAGAGTCAGTGTTAATTGAAAAAAACAGATCAAGATTATGCAACATTAATGAGCCTAGCAACTTAAACGAACAATGGAAGGCCCTAATAAAAATTGAACAACAGCTTAGAAAGAAAAAAAGAAAAAGAGCAGCAATGACAATAGATGGCGCCAGAGACACAATGATTCAGAGATTGCGACTGGAGCCCGTGCCTCGATGGCTCTGCTCACTTGAGCTGTGGTGGGCGGGTGAGACACACCTGCCTCCAGATGACGACAGTAGTCTGTTGAAAGCGCTAGAGGATTGTGTGTGAGAGGCTGAATGAGTGTGACACTTGCATTGGGAGTTGCAGGGGTTTTGAAACAGATGGAGCATTTTGTTACTCACAGTTGACAAAGGTTTAACCTCCTAGGAATGTAAGGTTGTGTAAATATGTACATAGTTTTTTAATTGAATTGTATGAATGAGTAGTATGCTTGTGTGGTTTTTATGGAATTGACAAGCTTATAGTTACATCTCATATGGCTTTAAAAAAAAAACGATGTTTCATCCCCGGAAGAAGGAATCATAAGCAAGATGTCTGTAAACCTTTGAAGGCCAACAACATTACAATAATTGACGTGCTGGAAGTGTGTAGTCAATGGAAATTACCATGATCTTTAGAGTAAGTGATTGGTGCTTTTTAATAGTATTTCATCTAAGAAACTGTGTTGGCGAAGAGAATATAGGCAATCGTGCAAACCCTTGGTTTAAGTGCCGTTCATGGGGAATTGTTCTTTGAATTTATGAATGAGGAGCATGTGTACTGCAAATTGAGGCACAGAAAGAAAAAGTGATTCCACATCCAGGGTAAAACATGCATGCATGAACTTCTATGGAGTTTGGAAGTCTAGAGATGAATTCAGCAGTTGAGGAGATATTGTAGGGGTGGTTATTAGTGATAATCTTGAATTTTTTGGCAAGACATTTTTCTAGGTTTGTAGCCGGAGAGTGAGTATTTTCCACAAGAGGTCTAATTGGAGCATTAACTTTGTGTAATTTAATTTGGACAAATAATCTAGTAGAATGAAGGAGCAGAAAAATCTCGTAAGAAAACCTTTAACGACTAACTTATTGGGGTGATCCACAGATGATTTTAAAGCTTCCACAGGAATTTTAGAAAGAAGTTTGCAATTAGTGGAAAGGAGGAAATCATTGACTTTTTGATTAAGGGTATATTTTTTGATAATGATCAGAAGGCCAACTTTATCAGCCAATACATACAGCTAAATTATTAGCTTTTAAGAACTGCTTAATTTTCATGAGCTTTGAGGAAAATTTAGAATTAGGGACAAAACTTGAGTGCGCTTGCTTAATAAAGACGGAAGCAGCTCGAGTACGTATTTTATGTTGAGCATCAGAAGCAGTGTTATGAATAGCAGACTCAAACAAGAGGATGGTTTCCAAGAGATTCTCTGTGGAAGGAGGTGCAAATTTTGGGGCTCGGTTAAGACAGTTGTTGAAGTAAGAAGGCAGAACAAACGGAGACGACAAGTTGACAAATTTAGCTGCATCCGAGGTGGGAGAATCCATGGTTGGCTCCCGGCGAGAGCAGCTGACAAAATTTGACTGAGAGCGTAAGAAACGTAATTTATTAGCATGTTTTTTGTCTTCACAAAATTTGACAGAAGAGATAGATTTTTGAATCATAATCATGAACTTTTCCACAAGTAAAGGATTGGTCGAAAACGAGAGAGTTTGATAGTGGTTGAAACACAGCAACTCCAAATTGGCGATCTGAGCCCTAGTATCACGAGTTGCAGCAGAGAGGAGATTCTTGCTGGCAGTGTTAATAATCTTCTGACATCGACCTTTTAGAGCTGGTTTTTAAAGTTTAAATGCAGAAGGGATGACTTTAAAGAACTTACATTTCATGAGAAAGTTCAGTTGGATAACAAGTACATCACCTTAATCCGAAGTTTACGAAACTGTTTCCATTCCTTAGGCAGTTTGATTGCCCGGTAGATGCATAATCCATGATCATAAATGAGTGGTAGGCAATGCACGTAACTAACAAACTAATTAAGAAGAAGGTAGTGTAGAGCACGCTAAGTTACATATAAAAGTTTAATGCAAATATATTTCAGCCATTACTATGGCCTTCATCAGTGCTACTACGATTGGTTTACGTTGCCAGATTGGAAAGGTAAGTTTTGTAATGGTAACTCTGGGTGACGTAATGCAATGAGGGATTTCCAGATGTAAGGAACGAAAATGGGAAGCTCAGAGTTGCAATTTTTGGAAAATAAAATTTCCAAACTTTCTCTAAACCTCAGAGCAAAACGATTTTAGACCAAAGTAGAATAGCAGAAGTGTCAGCCATGGTAGGTTGAGACAAGGAAAAGGAAGGATTTCCAAATTTCACATCAGATTTGTGTTCCTGAAGCCTTGAGAGAATTTTCCAGAATGAACTTTGTATGTGTGCGGTTAACCAACATTTTTCTTGATAGGAATTTTATATAGTCCAGGAGAAGAAAGTGGAGGTCTTGGGTCTCTGTCATTACGGAGGATAATGGAAATGGAAGGAGTAGAGCGAATGACAAGTCTATATCCTTCTCTTTTGAAGTACTGATGAGCTTGTAGGCAGAAAGTTTATGGTAAGGGATAGAACCAGCAAACATTAGTTCCTTTTTTTGGTGATACAGGTTGAAGAGCAACAACTGTTTTTTTTTTTTTTCTTAGCATTTAGAATTAATTTAGTAATCAGGTGTGGGGGAAAAGTCATGTTGAGCAGCAATCAAGAGGATGTAGGATAATTCATTTTTTAGATTAACTTCAAATGAGCTCGATGAATGAAAGTCTTGAGAGCTGACAGTTTATATTGGTGGAAAGTATGAGAGTTGAAAGGCATAATGCCATTGGTAGAAACTGGTTCTCGGTAGACTGAAGTGGATAGAAGATTATTATTTTTAGAGATGCTGACATCCAAGAAATTTATCTTGCCATCAATTTCTTCATTAATAGTGAATCTAATCAACAGGAATTTTTCAGTGTTTAAATTTGTGAGTTGAAATAGATCTTTTTAGGATTAGGCCAGAGGACAAAGATATCGTCAACATAACGAAGCCATAAAGTAGATTGTTTGTCATGTTGCAGCACTATTGATTGCTCAATATTTTGCAGGTATACCTTCTGTGCCTCAATTTGAAGCACACGTGCTCCTCATTCATAAATTCAAAGAACAATTCCCCATGGATGGCACTTTAACTACCAGGGGGCGTAGATTTATATCTTATTTTTGTAGATGTATTCCCACCAGGGGGCGTAGATGTATATCTTATTTTTGTCAATATCTTTGTTTTTAGGAGTCAAATTTGAAAAATTATTTCTTTATTGGAGAGCATTTTCAGTGCAAAATGTGTCTCATAATTTAATTTTTTTCTTAAAGCACAAGTGTGCCTCTAGAGGGTGTAAGTTCACGTTTCTGTTTACAGCAATATCTGTGGGACTAAAAACTTGATTTACAAAAATTCTTTTTCAATCAGATACTAGTAACTATGAAAACTTGTGTATATATTTCTTCCCCAAATAATGCATAATTTTGCCACTAGGGGATGCAAATATTTAATATATTTTTCTCAATATCTATACTTCTAAATGTCCAATTTGAAAAAATTCTTTTAACACCGGATACCACTTATCTTTTCCTAACGTTCCCATCAATAAAATTCACCATCAATGAAGAACCACAGCAAGGCATTGACTTTTTGGATGTCCACCTGGCAAGGCAAGGGATCATTTCAACAGATCTGTCTACAGAAAACCCTCTGCAATAGCAAACATAATCCCATTTTCATCCCACTCCCCAACAGCTCACAAATTTGCAGCCTTTAAAACTTATGTCAATCGTGCCAGGATTGTTTGCAACACTGAATCTTCCTTTAATGAAGAAACTGACACCATAAAGAAAATTGCTGAAGCCCATCAGTTCCCACCTTCTACAATTCAAAAATTCCTCCAAAATCCCCCTTGAAAAATCTGTCTGCTCTCTCACCAATAATAATGGAAAAACCACCATTCATTGGTTCCATCCCTTTCCATGGATCCTTCTCTTATAAGATGTGTAAACTTTTCAAAACTATGGGCTACACTCTCACAGTGAAACCAAACCCTTCTGCAATAATGTGCCTGCTTAAAGACAGGGATCCTATCTCACCCTTGGACACCCCCTGGAGTTTATGCTATTCCCATTTCAACTTCCTCTGGTCTCTCAGTGTATATTGGAAGCACATACCGAAGCATCAAAACAAGACTTGGTGAACACAAAAGATGTTTCCAATGGTCTTCCAAAGACAGCTTTATCTGCACTAACCCTTGAAGACACCCATGCAGTTCCCATTTGGAAAGAAACCAAAAAAGTTGCTCCTTTCATCAACAAGGCATCTCTGTGTTTCCAAGAGAGCATTGAAATTTTGTTCACCAAAAACTGCAATTCAGAGACCCCTCACCAAATCCCATTTATTTGGATCTCTCTTCTAAAATCTGGCAACAGTTCCAACACCCCAACTTCAAATTGTAGTTCTGGCAACCAGCCCATCCAGTCGATCGCGGGTGATCAAGATCGTAGGATGACCGAAAGCTACTGCTAAACGAACCTTTTACCATATGTGACTCTGTGTGTTTCGCTCGTTTTATATGTTTATGAGCATCAATATTATGTTGAAAATTCCTTCCCTACATAAAATGTAACAGAAATTCTTGCTCTCATGAATATTTGTTTAAGAAATATTAATCCTTTTGTTCCTTTGAAAAAGTTACAAATATTTCACCTTTCCTTATCCTTAAATTTCCAATGTAAGCATTATTTCAAAATAATTAAATAGAAGTAATATTTTATATATTGATTGTGGGGCATATAAGATAGCATTTCAAGAGTAATGCCACATTTATGTCCTAACCACAGATTTTATACCTTATATATATTTGAGTTTTATGGGGTATTTTTTATTCTATGATTTGTTTCAATAATTGAATTAAAGCCAAAGTAGATTTTTTTCCTTTTAAATTTGGAATAGTATAATGTATATAAAATTTTTGCAGAAATTAAACCTGGTTACATTTGCAGTGACAGTTTTGGTATTTCAGTATTTGTCTGTGATTCTAAGTTTCTTCTTAGCTGCAGAAGACATCATTTTCAACATTCTACATTCTGTTTGCTAAAGCATGTAGGGAGTTTTTGATTCTTGAAATCAAAGACTACAGTCTTGTGTTGATTATACACTGCTGGCCACCCAAAATGCAGCACCAAGAAGGACATGAGATAGCAAAGCCAGATTTACTGGACACATAACAACAGATACAAATATGAAACGATTGAGCTTACAGGCCCGTGCGACTTGCGGAACACGCAGACATCAAATGTTCGTGTGGCCCCCATGGCTGGCAATAACGGCCGCTACACGCTGCGGCATCGAACAAAAGAGGCTTTGAATGTGGGCTTGGGGTATGTCGGTCCAGGCTGCTTCCCCACGTTGCCACAGTTCATCAGGCGTAGCCGCGGGTGGTGTTTGCCGGGCCACTTGGTTGCCGATCAGCGACCAGACGTGTTCGATGGGCGACATATCGGGAGAACAGGCGGGCCACGACAGTAGTGACACCTGGTGAGCCGTGAAGAATTGTTGCCTGATGCGTGCCACTTGTGGGCGCGCATTGTCCTTTTGAAACGTGACCGCTGGCAGGTCCTCCAGGTAAGGGAGGACTACAGGCTCCAAAACGTTGGAGATGTAGCGGTGGCTGTTGAGTGTACCGGCAGTGCATACCAGAGGGGTGCAGGTGTCATATCCAATTGCGTCCCAAACCATAACGCCAGGTGGCGGACCGGTATGGCGATGCATAATGCAGGCGTCATGCAGGCTCTCGTCGCGGTGCCGCCACACGCGAATCTGACCATCGTAGTGTTACAGGCAGAAGTGGCATTCGTCGGAGAAGACAATGTCATGCCATTCCGTAGTCCAGGTGCGGCGTTCAACGGCCCACTGTCCCTGCACTCGCCGGTGGTGTAACGTCAATGGTAATCGTAGCAATGGGCGCCGTGCGACAAGTCCCCGCTCCTGCAGACAACGTCGAACTGTACGTGCTGACACAGGTTGTTGCGCAAGACACCCTAATTCCTGCGCTAATGTTTATGATGTGGCGGTGCGAGCCGTCATTGCCCGCTGCACAACATGCCGGTCCTCTCATTCTGTGGTGTGCCGCGACTGCGGCAATCACTCACGTCGGTTCGTCCGTCCCTCCTGTACCCACCGAATCCATACTTGCCTCACTGTGGCTGAATGTCGTCCCACACGAGCGCCGCTATCTTGGTGCGATAAAGCGCTGTCGCGATAAGCCACTATTCGTCCTCTGTCGAACTCCGAAACGTGCTGGAATGACTGCCATATTCTGCGACGAGGCATCGGGAAGCTTCCCACGCACAGGTCCGGCAGCACAACACACTTCCACTACTTACACCCCGCCTTCTGTGCACCCTTCTTACAGTGCTTCTCGGTGGCGTGCCGGGCGCACATGATTTGCATATGCCCTGCAATTTTAATCGTTTGCATGTCCTCTCGCGGGCGATGCATGCTGCAAATTTTAGGCCAGTCGGATGCTTCCTTCTTGGTGTTGCATTTTGGGTGGCTAGCAGTGTATATATAAAAGAAAATACTGTGAAGGAAGAAATATTCTTCATAATACATGGAAAATCGACAGAAAATTCAAGCAAAACAAACTGAATTTGCCTGTACCACTTACTGGTCATTCATGTAACACTTCTCAGAAAACTTGAATTCCCGCTCCGGGGTGATGGGATTTTCAAGTTTTCTGAGAAGTGTTACATGCAAATTCAGCTTGCTTTGCTTGAATATTCTTAAAAAAATACGTTTGACACAAATATTTTATTTTTTCAAGTCGACCAAGGTTTTGCTATGCTCCGGCCTAGCTTCATCAGGATGAATTGCACGTACATATTCAAATTGTACATGATATCATAAATGGTGTTTATAGTCATGGGTTTTGATTAGTGCTTCCACACACTTGATAGAAATGGTGTGGATGCCATGTCATTAACAAGTTGTGAAGAATTCTGATATATATATGGAAAGCTTCCAAAATATTGTTTGGTGGTTGAATCTGGCTTGTCAATTAGTTTTCTGCTTCTTCAAAGAGATATTTATGTTTCTTTTCGTAACAGTGTTTGGCCATCAATGACTTCTTTAGGTCATAGTTTTGAACATAGGTCTTGTGCTCCTTCAATCAAAAACGCAAGGCTCTACGGCTTTGTCCTATATATGATGCACCACATTCACATGGAATTTGATAAATTCCCCATGAGTTTTCACCTTCGACATAGTCCTTTGATCCTAAAAAGTTCATTTTGTTTTTGTCTTTAAGAATCACTTTAAAATTAAAGGTTTTGAGAATTTTTTAAATTTTGTAACGTCATGAGAAAATGGAGTAATAGCAAAATTTTCTCATAATGGGTGCATCACAGGAGTTAACGCAAAGATAGGTTTTGGTTTCCTGAATTTTGTTAGAGCCTTGTCTATGATGGATGGGTTGTATCCTTACTGTACTAAAACACATTTAAGAAAATAGAGTTCTTTTTCCTAAGTGGCTTTATCAGAACATATATGTATCGCACAATCAGGGCTGTCCCTAGGTGTGGTCATAAGCCCACATCGGTGGTCATATGGAGGGTGCCTGGCCGTTATTTCAGTGGGGAAGGAAATACTTTTTTTTTATTTCATTTTCGAAGGATTTTGAATTATTTATTTTAACCTAATTGCTAATGAAATCCAGATTGCTAATATAATAAAAAGAGAAGCTAAATAAAAATGCGTACTCTGCAAAATTCAGGTAAAAAATGCTGTTGTACTCAATCAATCCCCGTTTTACTTTAGATACCTTCGTACATACAGTGCTATCTTAATGGGTTGGTCTCGAGCTTTGCATAAATCAAGGGATTCGAACTTAATGTTTTAATCGAAAGGAAAAAAAAAAAAAATCCTGAGAACTTTAAAGTGTAAAATCAGTATTTGGGAATTTTCCATGTAAGTTAGTTTGAACCCCCCCCCCTCATGAAGGAAACATACCCCGTCGCCATTTCTGATATACATTCCATAGTCGCTTTTCAATATTTCATTTTTCTGTTGCCTGTTCTGAAAGTTTTTGGAAGTATTCTCATAGGAAGTATTTTTTCCTGATGTGTATTCTCCCTCGAAATACAAACTGGCAATTTGTACAGGTTTTCATTGAATTTTTGGAAGATAATTGAATAAATAATGCTATCACTATGTGGACTGCGTGCCTCAAGAAAAGTGAGAGGGGGAGGGGGAAGGGTAGGTGTGTAACAAAACATCTTATTGTCATCTAAAGGCGGCCAGACCTCCACCTTACCCACGTATGAACAATATCACGAGCCGGCCCTGCATGCGATGTATGCAATTGTAAAAGGTGCTGAGTTTTTGTTGACAAGGGTAAATTAGACTTGGCATGTGGAGGTGAGAAAACAGCGAAAGGCTTCTGATAAATTTTAGTTGTGAGCGATCCATTTCAGCGGGTAACAAAAACGTCAAGGATGTTGGCGGGCACTGCACGCAAGGAACTCGTTATTAAAAAAATACTTTCCCAAGGTTCCTGGAGAAACTGCGCGCATGCTTCGTCATCAAGAAAAGCTTCTGTGACTCACTTATGACTAACTTTCTTCTGAGCTTTACACTTCTTCAAAAGAAAAGTGTGTGTGTGCAGCAGGGATGTGAACAGAAAAATATTTCAACAAGCCAAAGTAAAGCTGTTGCTTTTACACCTGTTTTCCATATTAAGTGAAGTGTCATTATTCTGTAACTCGGCAATTAATGCCCAAATTTACACACTAGCCTATCTGTCATTACTGTTTATTGCTATGTGTTGTGTTACATCCACTTTCTTACTACTACTTGCAATCATATATGTATCAAGATTAAAGAATTGTTACCTCTATGATCAGGTGAGTTCTGATTTATACATTTGTATTTGCTGAATCATTCCCTTAAAAAATATCATTGGTTAAGCATCTGAGACTATTATTGCTGTTGCCTATTGCACTATCGAGCAAGTGGAGAATTGCATGATCATGTTGAGTCCCGCTTACAAAGGAATGGTAGGCATCTGTTGTTTTCAGTTTCATAGCTGAATTGAATGTGAGGATTAATGGAATTTAAGTTTGACTAATTCTGGAATTTCAGATTTTTTTTCTTTTCATAGAAGGAAAGTATCTTCTACATATTGTACCTATAAGTAAAATTTCACGAGTTTGAAAAGTCTTTCTTCAAATCAACACATGTAGATTTCGCATAATATTCCACAGAAAGTCAAACTGTTTTGTTTTAATGCAAATGTCCACTAGTCTTGTTATTTCCTCTACTTCAGGTTGGCTGTAATGATGTTCTATAAGACTTGCTTTTAGAGATTCCAGATCTCCTCTCAGTGAAACATTGGTGAACACAGATACGACATCAAAGGACAGCAAAAGTTGATCTACGCAGGGTTGTAGTTTGGGTCGATTGATAAACTCAATGGAATTTTTCACAGATATTTCATTTGAAGTGGCCAAGGTAGATAATTTTAAAGATAAGAACTTGGGTAACTTATGTGCTGCTGTTCGGATATTACTTACTATAAGCCGGAAAGGAATGCCAGATTTATGGATTTTAGGAAAAGCACAGAATCGCACACAACGGGCATATTGAAGGTTTAAGTTTATTTTTTATGTTTTGGCTCAGAGTTTCCAAGTTTTTAATCAATTTCTGTGTTTCTTTCAATTGTTTATGAAAGAAATACGGGATTACGCCATATAATACAAATTTTGAAGATGACAATACGATTTTTGGCGTAAATGTGACAAGGATGATAAGTCAGATAATATCGAAAACTTGAATTTTTTTTTTCATCGTCCTGGAGCGGGACTCGAACCCGCGCCTCCCAGAAAACGCCCGGGTATGCTAACCACTACACCACCCAGAACAACCAAGTTTCAAGTTTCCGATCAATTTGAATATAACCATCACAGGATTCGCTAGTCGACTTACCATCCTTGTCACATTTACGCCAAAAATCAGATTGTCATCTTCAAAATTTGTATTGGTGACTTAATTACAAAGAAAAAAAGTAACAATAATATACTACAATCAGCAGGCGTATATGAAATTCCTATTGTTTCACAGAGTTCTGAAGACCACATTTCATACATTGGCAGCACAAAAAATAGATTAATAAAAAGACTACATCAACGTATAAAAAACTGGAAAAAAAAAGACGAAAAAACAGCACTTACCCAACACTGTATTAAACATAAACAATACCCAGATTTTGAAAATATTAAATTACTAACCACCCACACAAACAAAAAAGAATTAAGGATTTCTGAAAGTGTGTTATTTAAAAAAAAAAAAAAAAAGATATGCAACTTACAAGACCCCACCACATTAGACACAGCCTGGAAATCACTTATAAAAAAAGAAAAAAATCATAAAAAAAAAAAAAAAAAAACATTACAAAAAATCACACCAATAAAAAAAAAAAAAGAAAACACCTGATACTACGAACAAACAATTATACTTATGACTGATACCTACCAACTCATCCAATAGATGGCGACACATTAGAAACAAATCACCTAACACATACAGACACACAATAGAATTAATTATACTTATGACTGATACCTACCAACTCGTCCAATAGATGGCGACACATCGGAAACAAAATCATCTAACACATACAAGCAGCAAACCTTCTCATCGATTCCTGACATGCAACTCCAAAAACCACATACACGTGAGGAACCCTCGTGTAGAAACAGTGGCCAGATGATGGCGGTTGAACACCGCTGAAAGCACTCCCTGTAACAAAGAACCCTTGTGAGACGTCTCCTGACCCGATGAGTATAACTCTTTCTACTAAAATCTTTTAATTAATAGTAAACTTCAAACGTTTGATTGTGCAAATGAATGAATGTAGAACTGAAAATATATAACCTGTTTTATTTCCGCAAAATTTTTATAACTAACCAAAGCTCCGTAACGAAAGGATCTCTCGAGCCAGGAGCACGTGCCTCACAGAGCAAACAATGTGTGAAATACTTCGACAATATCAGGTAAATATACCTTAGATATTATGTATAAATTCAAGAAACATTTTCCTTTCCCACTGTTTGAGGCAGACATCCAACTTCACCTTCCTCCCTCCCTATCTTTCCCCCAAAGGGACATTCAGCAGAAACCCAAAGCCTCTTTCAGAATAATGGAGGCATTATTGTCCGTCAGAGAGCCGTCAAAGTTGAAGACCGATTTCCTTGAGAGAAAAGAGAAGCATTTCTCTTTTCAGCTGATGATGTCACTATTCTCTTTTGTTTTGGGGACTCCTTTTGGAAGAAAGCCAAAAACTATTCACCACACTATTCGTTGATCATTGGTGTGAGGTCATAGGCTGGTCGGGAATTCTTGCGACTTCCCTGTGAAGAGAAGAAAAAGTACGGAGACCCACTTTGTTTCGGAAAATTAGGTCAATCACTTTGTTTTGTTGGTCAGTGCTCTGTGGTTCATGTTTATTCTGCGGTACTGCAAAAATCTCACGTGTAATGTCAAAAAGGCCAGGAGATCAATCAGGATGCACGAGTTCATCCTTGTTGTACAATGTACGATCAGAAGCGGGACAGAGTCTGCCGTATATTTACATGAACAATACAGCTTTATATGGGAGAAATAACGGTGGCAACTTGGGGGAAGGTGGATTTGTTTTAATGGTTGTGAAAACCAGAAACCGTACTGCCGCTGACCCGGACCTGTCCGGATAATCAGTTCAATACTGTCTTTCTTTTTCTTCAAAATTGAGACTGCTTTTTATTTGAGATTCCTCAACTGAAGCAACTATTTCTGAAGCCGGTATCTTTCTTGAAATAGCAAAGTTTGAATTATATTGTAAAGTCTGCTTCTGAATTTCAGTGAGACGATGACCGAACAAGTTCACAACCACTTCATTGTCTGGATACACTATTCCATTATTATTATGGGTATGAGCCTGTTTATTGTTATTATCAGCTATCATTTTTTTTTAATTTCTATTCAAGGGAAATTCTGTGTTTTGATGACATGCTGATACTTAGAACTGAAGGTTTTCTGCTTAAAGTTTTTCTATCTATGAAAAATTCCATTGAGTTTATCAATTGACTCAAACTACACCCCTGCATAAAAGCTAGGCCAGATCCCAGCAAAACCTTGGTCGACTTGAAGAAATAAATTACTTGTAACAAACATTGCATTTTCTTAATACACATGTAGGGAGTTGTTTGTTGTAGGTTACAGATTGAATAGACCTATGGTTTCACTATATTTTAAGTTGGAGCATTTTAATCATATGTCCTGGAATTATGTGATTGAAAAAGTATATGAACCATATTCATTGAAACAGTTCCTAATATAAAAAAAAACAACAACTAAAAACATGATAAGGAAATCATAGTTTGTCTCTCACTTTGCCTCTCCCTTCACTGTGTTGTAATTTCACGTAGATGTCTTCTGTGCAAAAGAAACAGTATTGTATAGAAATTTGTTTTGCTTGCATGAAAACTTCACATTTTCTTTCTGTAATAGACAGTTTCTTGCAGATGGCAAATTGTGATGGACCAGGTAACAACAGTAATGAACAAAAAAACCATAAACTGCTGAACTCACTGTGTAATGGGAAACTTCCTTCTTCCAAACAAAGTAAGAAAATATTCAAGCAAAAACTAATTTTGCATAGTTTTGCCTTCATGTATAACCATCCATTAATTTTACTATCATTATTAACATAGTAGTCTGCTGCAGTACTGGTAAGTGAAGTGAAGTGCAGTGCTGAAATTTGCCTTTCAGAACCACATAAAAAAAAAAAAAAAAAAGAAAACATTTTTTTAGGGAACTGGTATGTACTAGTTCAAAAGCACTGATGCATGTGTTCCAGAAAGACTAATTGAGAAATATTGTGGAAACAATAGTTGTTGCAGTTATAAAGGTGGATTATAGTGGAGTTGAATAAAACTTCACTTAATGATATATTTCATGGAGGTGACAGTAATTTTGTTTAAAACAAATAAAGTATTTCCTGAAGTTGATGGTACTAGTGTAATGGTAAAACCAAAGAATTAAAATGGAGTGACCAACTCAGGAATAAATGATTCTGAAATATTAAAGGCTGGACTAGCATGTTGTTTAATCCTATGCATTTTGGCAATTCCTGTTTGCCATCCTGATGGACAGAGAGCTACCTGCTGTCTTCCATGTAGTCTCCTGTGCCTTGACATATATCTACAGTACAGACCCTGCATCCCATCAAACATTGCAGTCTGATTCTACCATGTTCACATCAGCGAAAAATTGTCATCTGCTGTCTGGGTAATACCACAGACCTCGATTATGGTATTTTGTTTGCATCGGTGTGGCATGTTGTTTCGCACATACTTTTCTTTTTCAGGTTGTTTTCATCCATGATTAAGATTTTCCCATGGGATTGGAAGCTTGTCTCTGCTGCTGATGTTACAGTTATTACCTTTAGTTGTTTTTTTATTACTATGGACTGCATACCTGATGGCTTTATCAGTGGGTTGTTTGCAAGTTAGTTCAGTGTCTTCAAAACTAGGGGTTCTGTTATTTTTAATGTAATACTGCATGAGTAGGGTGGTTTTTTTTTTTTTTTTTTGCTTTTTCATTCCAGTTGTTGATGTGCTGTTGTAGTTGGTGGCTTAACCTTTCCCCCTATATATTGGACTTTTGAATTAAATATATTTCCAGTATTTATTGATATGGTGTAAACTCCTGCATTGTTCAATAGATCAGTTTTTTCTTTATTTTTAATAATATGATATTTTTGTAATCTGCTGTGTATACTCCGATGTATGTAGTTTGTTTGTGGCATTCTTTTTTTTTTTATTCTTTTTTATTTTTAATATACAGAAATTCATCACAATATGATTTATTACTCTGGTTTCTTTGCTTTGGATGTTTGTATGGTTATTACAAATGAAATAAAGTTTCAGAATTTTATGAAACCAAAACTATTTAAGATATTGACAGTCGCATTGCACTGTTTTGTAGGAAAGCTCTTGAAGTTTGTTACAGCAACTTACAGATATTTGATGTGGGCACCCTTAGTAACACAGCATAATATCAACACGGTAGTCGAATTTTTGCCAAACATGCTTCAACATGTCTTTATCAACTCCAGCAATAACTGTTGGGATACGTTGTTTCAGATCAGCTAAATTAACAGGAAAGGGAGGGATGAAGACTTGTCTTTGACATAGCACCGTAGAAAAAAAAAAAGTCGCAATGTGTTTTCTGGACTTCGTGGGGGCCAACATGTGAGTGGCATGTTGCCTGTTCGTGGCCAATCCAGCACTGTGGAAGGTTTTCATCAAGGTAATTTTTTACTTTCTAATGCCAGTGGGGTGGTGCACCATCCTGTTGGAAAATAAAGTTGCCACTGTCTTTTTGCAGTTGAGTCATCAACCAAGTAATTAGCATATCAAGATAAGAACTTCCAATTATGGTGGTTTCTTGGAAAAAGAAGGGGCCATACACTTTTTTATGGGATATAGCATGAAACACATTAACCTTTGGAGAATCCTGCACATGCTCTACTGTTGCTCTAGGATTTTCAATCCCTCATATGTGAATGGTATGTCTGTTAACTTTCCCTCTTATGTGGAATGCCAATTTGTTACTGAAAAATATATATTACTGAAAATTAGACGCTCGCTGAAACCACCTTCAAAATGCTCCTGTGTTTCTGTACAGAAATCACGACGTGCAGTTCTGTTATTTCCACGTAGTCTACAATAACTGAAGTTTATAGGGAGTCATTTTCAGCTGTTTCCTCAAAATTTTCTAAACAGATCGTTGTGGAATTTGTAATTCTCTATCTGCCATTGTTGCGGATTTCCTTGGGCTGCATTGGTAAATGGCACAAACAAGCTGCACTTGTTCATCAGATAGACAGGGTCTCCCTGGACTTTTACACAAACATCCTGTTGTTTCAAATTTTTTATACCAATTGTAGATGGATTGTCTATTTGGCAGTGATTTCTTGAAACCTGTTCTAAAACGCTGTTGCACAACAGTAACAAAATTCACTTTGCTTCATTCAAGCACACAGAACACCTCCACAGCATTTGCAGCCATCTTGCCTGACTGGCCACGTGACAGTGAAAATGTACAATCTCTTAGTGACGCCATTTGTATAGTAAAGTCATTACTATTGGCGATAGCATGGTGCATCGTAATTGTCAATATCTTTGCATAGTTTTAGTTTTATAAAATGTTGAAACTGTATTTAATTTGTAATAACCTTGTATATCATCATCATCATAATAATAATAATCATTGTCAACTATTATCAATCCACTACTAGATGAAGGTCTCCCCAAGTTTTCTCCACAAATGTCTATCTTGAGCCACTCTTCTCCATGTCACTTTGGCTACTAGATGAAGGTCTCCCCAAGTTTTCTCCACAAATGTCTATCTTGAGCCACTCTTCTCCATGTCACTTTGGCATGCTTTTGAATTTCCTCCACCCATTTCCCATGTGGTCTCCTTCTGGGTCTTTTTCTGTCCCTTGGTATGCAGTCCAAAATTCCAGCTGTCCATTGGAGGTCCGTCCTTCTGGCAATATGTCCAGCCCATTGCCATTTCATAGATTTTACTCTGATCATGATGTTTTCCACTCTTGTCATTTTCCTTATCCACAAGTTCCTCTTCTTATCCTTCCCGATTACACTAAGCATACATTTCTCCATGCTTCTTTCAGTTGTCTGCAGCCTTCATATGTCTCTTTTAGCTAAGGTCTGTGTCTCTGCTCCATATGTAAGAACTGGAAGGATGCATTGATTAAACACTTTTCTTTTAAGACATAATGGCATATTGCTCTTGAAAATTGTACTGTTTCTTCCAAAAGCTCTCCAGCCAAGTTTCATACATCAATTAATTTTTTTATCAATGTGACCCTTGCTTGATATCTGTTGTCCAAGGTAAATGTAGGTATTGGTTACCTCTAGCTTTTGCCCATCAATCTCAAAATCTTCATTTCTTGTAAAAGCATTGAATATCACTTTGTCTTCTGCAAGTTCATTTTTAATCCCACTTCTTTACTGTTGTCAGCAAGTTCCTGGATCATACTCTGCAGTTCTGAAGGGGTAGTTGCAAAAATGACTACGTCATCAGCAAAACGAAAGTGGGTTAGATAATCTCCATTAATCTTTATCCCTTTGTTTTCCCAGTTCAGTGATTGAAAGACACTTTGCAATGAAGCATTGAACAGTTTGGGAGATATGTTGTCACCTTGTCTCACTCCCTTTCCTATTTTTATTGGTGCTTCTCAAACAGCCTTTGTACTTACATTTTCATAGATGATATTAATGATGCTAATGCAAGCATCTCCAATATCGCAGGATTTCAAAGCCATTCTAACTACTGATGGTTTCATGGAAGCAAAGGCCTTTTCATAATCAATAAAAGCCATGCATAATGGGAGTTCATATTTCCTCATTATTTCAATTAGTTATCTCTCTCAGTACATGGATATGATCTATGGTGCTGTAGACACTCCTGAATCAGCTTGTTCTCTTGGTTGAGCCATGTCCAGTGTTACCTTCAAGCGATGTGCAGTGGCGGACTGGTGACCCATAAATGGCCCTGGAGTGGATTTTGTGCTGCCCACTTTTTGGAAGAAATTATCAAAGTACTGCATCCCTAAAATAAACTATGTTAGCATCTCCATTTCCTATTCAAACATGCTTTCAACACAAGTCTACGAATTATTGCAGTTTTTGTATTGAGGCAATAATTAATTGACAACATTTTGCACATATTCCTGGACCGCAAACCCTAGTAAAACTGAACGTAAGAAAATTACTTCCGTACTTACAGAAGTAATTTTTAAATTACTTCTGAAGCAATAGACAAGGTACATATGTCCCCAAGAGAGACTACTTTTTATTTTATTTCTTTGTTATGAATTTTACTGTGATAGTTGAATTCATAATTGTAATAGTCTGTGATTTCAGTTGGAAGAGAAATCCAAATGTGTAAAAAAATGTGATTTTATTTTTCAAGACTTTTCTGTCACAAACAAAATAATTATGAAAAATATCTTAAAAAAATTGAAAATGTCCAGAATTGCAAGAATTTTAGTGTAAATTTATGCTGAGAAAAATTAAAGAATGTGAGAATTAGTTTTTTATTTAATTATTTTCAAATAGCAAAATAATTTTTGCTCTAGTTGAAACAGACTTTCCAGAACTGCAGTTCAAGAATTCGTGTAACTGTACGAAACGAAAAGTAATAAATCAGATGTAGATCTTTTTCAAAACAAACAAAAAAGCAGGTACGTCTATAAAGCAAACCCAAATTTTTACCGTAAGTGTACCTCATAACATTTAATTAACACAATTAGTGTGTGTTAATGTGTTTGACACATTAACACACACTACGAATTTCGAGTTTCTATCCCACATTACTGATTGCATATTTGATTTTATTGCATTGATTATTTAATTGTAACTGCAGTTAGCAAAAGTGGATTGAGGTAGCTGAAAGCAATACAGCTTAAATTTGGAAGCTGAAAATGGAAAGGGGAGGGTTGTATCAAAGACAGTGTTTGACTTAACAGAACATTTGTTCCTTGTGTGTGTGTGTGTGTGTGTGTGTGTGTTTTTCTTTTTTCCGATGGCGTCAATCAGAAAAAAGAAACATACACACCTTTCTAGGAAATTATACAAATTTTTGGCCCCCTTTTTCATGAATAATGAATACTGTTTAAAAAACAGTTTACAGTTCATTGAGAAAATAAAATCTATTAAGGTTCCACTATCTGGTATGTTTATGGCAAGTTTAGACGTTAAATCATTATTCCCGAGTACCCCTGTACCAAAAGCCATAGACATTATCATTAAAGAGTTAAAAAATAAATCTCAATTTAATAATACACAATTACAAGAGTTATATAACATTTTAACCTATATTTCTGATAACAATTACTTTGAGTTTGACAAAGAAATCTATAGGCAAAAAGTAGGAGCCCCAACGGGATCCCCATTACTTCTTTATTTTCGGAAATAATCATGTGTGATATTGAAAACAAAATTATTAAAAAACTGCCAGACACATCCATCATTTATTGTAGGTACGTCAACGACCTTTTTATTTTGTCTCTAAATTAAAACAAGAAGAACTTGAAATATTGAAGAATAAATTTACCACTTATTACCCAGAGATTGAATTAACTTTGGAATTTGAACAAGATGAAAAAATTTCCTTCTTAGATATCGAACTAATAAAAAAAGACTTAAATTTTGAATACAGAGTTTTAGAAAACCAACCTATGTACCTATAATGATCCCATATAAGTCTGAACACCCAAAAACTCATAAAGTAAATGGTATTAGGAATTGGGTAAAATGAGCCTTCACACATTCCTCAAGTAGAAAATACAGAGAAGAAGAAATCCAATGGATTATTAGCACAACCAAACAGTATGGATATGACACAAAAACATTTAAAAAGCTGATTTTTGAATACAAAAAGAAATTAAGAGTCTAGTCAAAATATCCCAAAAAAGAAATACAAATTTTCAGGTTCTTTCCCTTTTATTAGAGGACTAAGTGGAAAATTTTTAAGATTAATGAAGAAACACAATATTATTTTTGGTCATTCTGTTCAGAATATTGGTGACTTAATTTTAAGGAAAAATATATAACAATAGTATACTACAATCAGCAGGCATATATGAAATTCCTATTGTTTCACAGAGTTCTGGGGACCACAGTTCTTACATTGGCAGCACAAAAAATAGATTAATAAAGAGATTGCATAAACATATAAAAAACTGGAACAAAAAAAGAAGAAAAAACTGCACTTATCCAACACTGCATTAAACATAAACAATAACCTGCTTTCAAAAATATTAAATTACTAAACATCCACACAAACGAAAAAGAATTAAGGGTTTCTGAAAGCGTTATTATTGAACAAAAAAGATAAAACATGCAACTTACAAGACCCTACCAACCTAGATACAGCCTAGAAGTCACTTATAAAAAGCGAAACAATCCATAAAAAATGACAAAAAAAAAAAAAGAACATTACAAAAAGTCACACCATTTAATAAAGGACTGAAAATAATACACCTGTTTCTACAAATAACTAACAATTGCTGAAAAATAGCTACACAAAAAAGAGAAAAAGAATTGTACTTACGACTGATAAACCTGCCAAATCATCCAGTAGATGGCAACACATGAGAAGCAATCACCTAACACATACAAACCGCAAAACTTTTCCTTCGTTTTCCCGACAAGCAACTCCAGCGGTGAGACGCACACAAGGAAACCCTCGTGTAGATGTATAAGGCCCGACGATGACACAGACCATGTCGAAAGCGCTCGCCGTAACATGGTTACGACGAACCCCGTGTGAGACGTCTCCTGACCAGATAAGTATAACTCTTTCTACTAAAATCTTTTAATTAATGTAAATTTAAAACATTTGATTGTGAGAATGAATGAATATAGAACTGAAAATATATAACCTGATTGTTTTATTTCTAAAAAAATTTTTTTATAACTAACCAAAAACCCGTAACAAAAAATGACCTATCGGGCCGGGAGCACGTGCCTCACAGAGCAACAACGTGCAAAATACTTTGACGATATCAGGTAAACAATACTTTAGATATTATGTATTTTTATTCAAAAAATTAAACTTTTTTACGGGTCTTATAGAGGTTATTATTCAAAAAGTTGGTGGTCAAATTTTCGAACTAAAGCCCAGTTCGTCATCAGGACTATGTCACTGGAGTAGTTGCTGCCACTCAGTCGGAAGTGTCCAACCGCAATTATTGTTAATTGTGGTACTTCTTCTTGCTATTTCGATCCCTTCTTCTAGTTTCTTCTTTACTAAGTTTGACTGGTGGGCGATTATTCGTACAAGAGGAAACTAGAAGAAGGGATTGAAATAGCAAGAAGAAGTACCACAATTAATGATAATTGCGGTTGGACACTTCCGATTGAGTGGCAGCAACTAGTCCATTGATGTAGTCCTGATGACGAACTAGGCTTTAGTTCGAAAATTTGACCAACTTTTTGAATGAATAGAGGTGCCATAAATTCATTTAAAACTAGGAATAAATAATTACTGTATTTCTACTGAAATTCTAGCAGAGCCCCAAGGCCTCAACCACAAAATGTTTTAGCTCAAGAGGGACACAGCCTAACTTTGAGAGCTGCTGTGCATCTTAATGCATATTATGCCACCTAAGGCATGGTGTATTTATATCATATGCTACACAATTTAATTGTAATTTTTTCCCTTACAGTTTGCTTTAGTTTATGAGAAATATAGGTGTAGGGCCAGACATTATCAATTCTTAAATCTTTGATTGTATCTTAGATAATATTGGATTATACCTTTTGATTGCCGCTGTATAGCAAGTTGCCACCTCGCCTTTACCATGAGATATGGCTATCGAGGCGGCTGAAGGCATCTTTGCTTAAAAGAATTATTACATCGACCAAACTCTGTCCAGTACATGGAAGTAAAAATTGAAACAGCAAAACTTTATTATTCCATTAACCATTTGCTTCGTGGATTTCCGATAGCTTCCCGTTCAGAGTCCTCATGCGCACCACATGCTGCCTTTGCACAATGCTTTCCGTAAGACCCGGTGGACAAAGGAATCCTCCTTTCCGTCTGTCACGCTGTACCTCTGCGATACTCGCAGCCTTTACGTCAAACCGGTGTCCGAACTTGGACCCTCTATCCTTGATGACTGAAGCTCCTACTGTTCGCCACTAGACTACCTTGGCCCTTCCAGTACTCTCCTATGCATGCGCAAAAAAAAAAAAAAAAAAAATTAGCTATTGTTACCCCGGCCAGCAAGTGAAATACCTGAGCTCAGGAATGCCGCCGGATACCCGCCAGCGATCACAACCTTGCATGTACACTAAAGTGGTAAGACAACTTCTCTAACAGAAAAACTCGAGCGTGCTTAGTTGAAATTTTGAAGTACAAAATCTACATTGAATTCAGCGTTAATGCCACTTTTTCTGTCCATGTAAATTTGACGTCGAATTTCTGTGAAAAGTTTAAACGTTTTCTTGTTGCAACCTTTTTACCTAAATTCAACATTGAATTTATGTAACTGTGCTAATTGCACCGAACTGCGAGAAAACGTTTGTGGCCCACAACTTGTTGGACTACAAGTTGTGGGCCACTCTGGAGGACATGGCCTGCAGAGACACCCCAGTATTGACAGTCCCAAACGCTCTTTGGTGCGGGCAGTAGCAGCTTTCCCTGTGGAGACCCTGCATAAAGCTGTTGATGAGTGGCCACAGAGACTGAAGGACTGTTTGAAGGCAAAAGGATGTCATTTTGAAAAGTGATTGGTGCCATGTATTCACAAGCAGTGTTAGAATTAGAAATAAATCTTCTACTGGTTCACCAAAATGCCCACTGGTCCGTAAAAAAAATAATAATAGAAAAATCTTCGACATTTATAATATATGTAGAAAATAACGTATAATTTCAACGGAATTACCTCTATTATTTGTTTTTAAACCTACCATTAGTTTGCAGCGTAAAAAGAAAACCACACAGAAAGGTAAAATAATTTTTTAACTTGTGACAAAACAAAACAAAACAAAAAAAAAACTTGACATCCGGGCCAGTAAAATCAATAGTTCAGTAAAAATCCTCCAAATACGTGGCGTCAGTAAATAAATAAATACATCGCTCTTTCCACGTTCCAGAAACACATAGCATCCGAAAAATTATTATTTAGCCGCCGCCGTGGAATTGAACCACGGAACTCTCGATAACTAGCTGAGCGCGTTAACTTTATACCACAGTGGCCAACAATCCACAGTGCTATGTGTATTTTTAAGTCGGCTTCTGACATCATAAATCCGTAAGATGGGCTCATACGTCTCCATCTGGTGGGCATTAACGGCACTGGCTATATACACTACCTACCAACAAGTAATTGGACACCCGTGCAATCGACGATATCTGCGGTCTTGATATACGTCACGGCCGCCGCCGTTAAATATCGTGTTGGAAACAACAACGCAACCAGTCGCATACAAGATGCCACGCAGTTCGGAGCTCTCTGATTTCGAGAAAGGTGTAATCGTTGGGTATCACAGAAATCACTGATCCATACGTGACATATCCAGCGAGTTGAAGTACCCAAAATTGAGAGTGGCCTATGTGATTGGCAAGTGAAAGATGAGAGGTGACTGTCGGAATGTGCCCCGATCCGGCATACCCACAAAACTGGGAGTTACACACCGACGGGTGCTGGACAGAGAAATTCGGAAGAACCGCACCAAATTGATGGGCCACATCCGCGAGGAATTTCAACAGGCATCCAGGAGTGTTCTTTGGATGAGAACCATCCGTAAAGAAGCCCATCTACTCGGTTATCGTGGACATGCTGCCGCCCACAAGCCTTTGATCACCAAGTCCAATAGCGCGGCTCGGCTAACGTGGTGCAAAGAACGTCGACAGTGGACCATTGAACAGTGGAAACAGATTCTCTGGAGTGACGAATTAAGGTTCACCCTCTACCGTTCGGATGGCGGGGTCTGGGTTTGGCGTCTGCCTGGAGAACGCCTCCTGCCGGAATGTATTGTGCCAACTGTGAAGCTCGGCGGCGGTGGAATTATGCTATGGGGGTATTTCTCCTGGTATGGCACGGGATTCTTGGTCGCAATTCCTGGTAGACTCGCTGCCGAAACCTACTGCACCATTTTGGATGACCATGCGCTTCCTACGTTGTGGCAGTTTTATGGGGTGGACCCATGTTACTTTCAGGATGACAATGCCACCTGTCATGTTGCGAGGTCCACCATGTCTTGGTATGGTGACAATGGGGCTAATCGAATGGACTGGCCTGCGCAGAGCCCGGACCTTAACCCTATCGAGCACCTCTGGGACAAGTTGGAGCGTCGACTTAAGGGGTGCCCCCACCGTCCGAAATCGGTGAAGGAACTGACCTGTCTTCTCCAAGCCGAGCGGAAGAAAATACCGCTAGCCATCGTACAACGCCTGGTTGAGAGTATGCCCCGGAGGGTCGCAGCTGTAATCGCCGCTCGTGGATGATCCACCAACTATTGAAGGTGAATAAACTTGGTTTTCTTTTGCTATCACAGGTGTTCAATTACTTGTTGGTAGATAGTGTATATATTATAGCAGTTAAATCCAAAGGGCGAGATCCAAGGCCCTTTGGATTTAACTGCTACAATATATATATAGCCAGTGCCGTTAATGCCCACCAGATGGAGACGTCTCAGTAGCTGAGCCCATCTTACGGATTTATGATGTCAGAAGCTGACTTAAAAATACACATAGCACCGTGGATTGTTGGCCACCGTGGTGTAAAGTTAACTTGCTCGGCTAGTTATCGAGAGTTCCAAGGTTCAATTCCATGGCGGCAGCTGAAAAACAATTTTTCGGATGCTATGTGTTTCTGGAACGTAGAAAGAGCAATTCATTTATTTATTTAATAGTTCATTGGTACGGTGGGAGTTTTACTGGCCAATGGCCAGTGGACCACTGGGTAATTCAAATGCTGCACAAGTGTACTACTCACATCATATCACTGGTATATTAAAATATCTTTAAATTTCTTTTGTTATTTCATTGAATACAATGCAATAGTATTTATGGTAAGACTAGGTGGACGTTTTGACACATTAACAGCACTTCTTTGAAAGAAAATTGACAGAGGGACTAAATTAGAGAGAAGAAGCGGTACGACGTTAAATGATATGAAAGGTTGGGGTTTGTCTCATGAATAGCAACACCTACTGTAGTTCTGAGGAAAGTTCAAGGAATATCCTTCTATTCCTTAGTAAAAAAACACCCCATAATTTTGTGAAAATTGTAGTATATTAAATCTAGGAATATCCATATCACCAATTATTACCAAGAAAAAGAAATTATGAAAACTGCAATTCATGAGACAACCTTATAGGTTGTCTTATGTTATAAATGTGCTTTTGATTAAACTATATATAATATCTAAGGTATTTTACCTGATATTGTCAAAGTATTTCTTGCATTGTTTGCTCTGTGAGGCACGTGCTCCCGGCCCCGAGAGGTCCCTTACATTACGGACCTTTCGTTAGTTATAAAAAATTTTTTTTTTGCAGAAATAAAACAGTTAGGTTATATATCTTCAGTTCCACATTCATTCACTTGCACAATCAAACGTTTAAAATTTACTATTAATTAAAAGATTTTAGTAGAAAGAGATACTCATCCGGTCAGGAGACGTCTCACAAGGGGTTCGTTGTTACAGCGAGCACTTTCTGCAGTACTTTACCGCCATCTTCGGGCCACTATTTCTACACGAGGGTTCCTCGCGTGTGTGTAGTTTTGGAGTTGCTTGTTGGGAATCGATGGGAAGGTTTGCTGCCTGCATGTGTTAGGTGATTTGTTTCCAATGTGTCTCTATCTATTGGATGAGTTGGTAGATATCAGTCGTAAGTATAATTCTATTGTGTGTCTGTATGTGTTAGGTGTTTTGTTTCTAATGTATCTCCATCTATTGGATGAGTTGGTAGGTATCAGTCGTAAGTATAATTCTTTTGTGTAAATATTTTTGGGCTTATATCGTTGTTCAATTTTCGCTAAGTTGCGATGAACATACTTTTTACGTGGCTACGATATTCTAATTCGGTTGACATTAAATGTCTGTAAATACTGTTTCACACGTTATGCAAGTTCAGCTATCACAATTGAAAGAATTCACATTCTTAGATGACGCACATATGAAGCCCCTACAGCCACTATGAATATTGTAAGTATAGATACTTATTATTATTATTCTTGACTTCAATTGCCAATACTACGTTAATCTCCCGATAGCTGAACTTGCATAACGTGTGAAACAGTATTTACAGACATTTAATGCCAACCGAATTAGAATATTTTTGGGCTATTATTTATTATTTGTTCGTAGGAACAGGTGTATTATTTTTTTGGTTCTTTGTTTTTTGGTGTGATTTTTGTAATGTTCTTTTTTTTTTTTTTGCCTTTTTTTGTAGATTTTTTCTTTTTTTATAAGTGATTTCCAGGGTGTGTCTAGTGTGGTGGAATTTGAACAAAAGGAAAAAAATTCCTTCTTAGACATAGAAATAATAAAAAAAGACTTAAATTTTGAATACAGAGTTTTTAGAAAACCAAGCTATGTACCTATAATGATCCCATATCAATCTGAACACCCAAAAACTCATAAAGTAAATGGTATTAGGAATTGGGTAAAAAGAGCCTTCACACATTCCTCAAATAGAAAATACAGAGAAGAAATCCAGTGGATTATTAACACAACCAAACAATTTAGATATGACACAAAAACTGTCAGAAAGCTGATTTTTAAATACAAGATGAAATTAAAATAGTCTAGACAAAACATCTCAAAAAAGAAATACACATTTTCAGGTTCTTTCTCTTTTATTAGAGGACTAAGTGTAAAATTTTTAAGATTAATGAAGAAACACAACATTATTTTTGGACATTCAGTTCAGAATATTGGTGACTTAGTTATAAAGAAAAAAGTAACAATAATATACTACAATCAGCAGGCGTATATGAAATTCCTATTGTTTCACAGAGTTCTGAAGACCACATATCATACATTGGCAGCACAAAAAATAGATTAATAAAAAGATTACATCAACATATAAAAAACTGGAACAAAAAAGAAGAAAAAGCTGCACTTATCCAACACTGTATTAAACATAAACAATACCCTGATTTTAAAAATATTAAATTACTAACCACCCACACAAACGAAAAAGAATTAAGAATTTCCAAATGCGTTATAATTGAACAAAAAAAAAAAAGATAAAATATGCAACTTACAAGACCCCACCACACAAGACACAGCCTGGAAATCACTTATAAAAAAAGAAAACATCCATAAAATAAGGCAAAAAAAAGAACATTACAAAAAATCACACCAATAAACAAAGAACAAAAAAAAAAGTACACCTGTTTCAGTTCTACGAACAAATATTAAATAATAGCCCAAAAATATTTACACAAAAAAATTATACTTACGACTGATACCTACCAAATCATCCAATAGATGGCGACACATTAGAAACAAATCACCTAACACATACAGACACACAATAGAATTATACTTACGACTGATATCTACCAACTCACCCAATAGATGGCGACACATTGAAAACAAATCACCTAACACATGCAGGCAGCAAACCTTCCCATGGATTCCCGACAAGCAACTCCAAAACTACACACACGCGAGGAACCCTCGTGTAGAAATAGTGGCCCGAAGATGGCGGTAAAGTACTGCAGAAAGCGCTCGCCATAACATCGAACCCCTTGTGAGACGTCTCCTGACCGGATGAGTATCTCTTTCTACTAAAATCTTTTAATTAATAGTAAATTTTAAACGTTTGATTGTGCAAGTGAATGAATGTGGAACTGAAAATATATAACTTAACTGTTTTATTTCTGCAAAAATTTTTTTTTATAACTAACGAAAGGTCCGTAACGTAAGGGACCTCTCGGGGCCGGGAGCACGTGCCTCACAGAGCAAACAACGTGAGAAATACTTTGACAATATCAGGTAAAATACCTTAGATATTATATATAGTTTAAGAAAGAGAAAGAAAAGAAAAAAAGATAGTGTAACTATTGCTTGGTCAAAAATAGCACATATTTTTGCTGAAAAGAAAAACTCATTTTGAGACAGAAAATTAATAAAAGAATTTCTAGTGCTGAATCACTTTCCAACCAAGAGATGTTGGATATTGTCTTCTGCTAATGATTTTTAGCTGTCAGAAATAAAATTAGAGTGCAGGGCATTTATAGTTACTGTATACTGTGTGTGAGTGTGTGCATAAAGATGCATGTCACATCTTTATTAGTAATTGTTCTTGAAAAGGAATTCAGTAAATTTAAATGCACACCTGTAACAAAGTTTGGTGACCTCTGAACTAGATCATCTGAAATCCAGTATTAAGGGTTGTGATTACCCACAGAATAATTGTATTTTAGTGGAACCCATAATTTTTCGATTGGACAAACCAACCATCTCAATTAGATTCAAAATGTGTTAGTTAATTTGTGAATGGAAATTTTAAAATTGTGTAGTTCATAATTTTCATTTACAGTGTGAAGTTAATCTAATAAAAGCAAAAATTGGTGTGCTGAGTAAGCTTTTTATTCCAACAGGAAGAAGTATTATTTTTCTTGTGGACTAAGAACTTGTACATATATTCTTGCTAACAGTTGTTATTTATTTTCAAGCTATATATTGCAATTATGGAAGCACTGAAAATTGGAAAATATTATTGTATAACATTTTCTGATTCTGGAGGATGAAGATGGTACTACAAATAAGGACAGTTCTGTTCCTAAAGTACAGTATTCTTGATCTCAGGCATTTTGCTTTATAGAGATACATTATATTGGTGGAACTGCATACATACATACATATACATATATATCCCTAAACTGTACTCAGATGTTCAGAGGTTAGCATCACAGACTGAGATAATCTACCATGCCAAAGTTACTAATTTATAATTTCATACTGAGTTAATCCAGAAAACTCATTAGGTGTATATCCATTAAACACACCACATTGTTTAATAATATCATTAAGTCATGCAGTACAGGTATCGTAAATTTAAAAAGTAAACTCACGTTTCTTAAAAGACGTGGAGATTTTGAGTCAGCCAGTGGATTTGAGATAGTTGGCCGAAGAACAACCGGAACAATGAGAAATACATCATTTTTTGCCCACAGAAGAAGACTATGAAATGTTAGTTGAAACTAGTTTGGGAATTTGGTGCAGTGGGAAATGAAGACTGAACTATCGTCAAACAAGATATTTCTTACCAGATCGACTCCCCTTTAACATAAGGTTTGGAATGTTCAATATTTTAATGTTCTTAAATATCATCTTTTGAATGACGACTCAAAAGAGGAATACTCAATTACTACTTTTACCTTACCATATGGAAACAAAGTATTGAATAATATTAAGATTAAATATTATACCTGAACTTAACTCCTTAATATGAAGATTAGACAGAATCACAGTTTATTTTGAAGAAACGATACCAACCATTAGAAACTTGATGGACATAATTTCGTCACAAAGTGACTACAAAAAATAAGATTGTCAATTAGTTGAAGAAATTCAAGAATTTAACGAAAAGGACCCTTCAATATTCCGGAATGCTCCATCACCAAATGTAAGTAACGACCATAACCTCCTGTTATTGATTTATACCTATATATTGTAAATTCTATAGCATCTTATGATTATAACTAGGGCGCAGATTTCTATGACATGTTATATTTTATCCTAGAAAGTCATATTTTGATCTTTTGAAAATGTTAGGTCATAATTTTTACTAATTTCGTAATAAACGGCATATTTTAGTCAATCATTGGCTATGCGAATGCGAAATGACGTCATAAGGACTCCACGACTCGTAACCGAAGCATTTCGAACGGCCTGACTTTCCCGTGGGAAAATTTTCCTGAATATTGTTTTACTTAGCCTTGTTTGGATTATTATTATTGGCATCTTGCCAACCACTGAAACGAACCTAGCGCGGTGCTGTCTTCACAAGTACTTGTAAACCAGAGCTTAATTATCTTTTATTTGTGGTTTACTGTACTCAAGCTAAAAGTAAAACTCCCATCTCAACTTCAGTTTGATCTCAACATGTCTGAAAGCGGGTGTTCGATGAGCGTGAAGTTACGGTGTTTTGTTCAAGAGTTTGGGGAGCGGATTTTCAGTAGCGATGGTGATATTTTCTTTTGTAAATTGTATGAAGTCAGGATATCAGATCAAAAGCGTTTTAATGTTCACCAGCACTGTGCTACCGCAAAACATCAGAGGTGTTTAGCAAGACGCTGGCTGTTTTCAGCGAAGGAATTAGCAAGATTTTCCTCCGCTGAGAACAGCCAGCGTCTCCTTTTCAAGACATCTTCTTTAACTGCAAGTTCATCAAATACACTGTCAGAATATTGCAAATACCTCTGTAAAATGATATTTGCTTTGAATATTCCCTTAAGGAAATTAAGTAGTGGTTGCGTCAGAGATTTTTTGGAGAAGTACACTAGTCATCCGATTCCAAATGAATCAACTCTTAGGAAAAACTATATCTCTGCCTGCTGTGAAGATGGTTTAGTTAAGACTAGATCTGCTGTTGCCAACAGTAAGATATGGGTTTCAATAGATGAAACAAGTGATGTAGATGGAAGATACATAGCTAATGTTATTATCGGCACTCTAAAATGTGACAAGCCTGATGAAGTATTTCTTCTAACGTGCGAAAATCTGCAAAAGGTAAACAATTCCACTATTGCTATACTCTTCAACGATTTAATGAAATTACTCAGGCCAGATTGTGTACAAAGAGAAAACATCCTCTTGTTTTTAACAGATTACGCTCCATACATGACTAAGGCAGCAAAGGGACTTAAACTACTTTATCCAAAAATAGTCCATATCACATGCCTTGCATATGGTTTACACAGAGTGACCATAGAGATTCAAAGCAACTATCCTGATGTAGATAAGCTAATTTCAAATGGTAAAAAATGTTCATAGAAGCCCCGCTTCACGTGCAGATGTAAGAAATTGCTTCTACTTTGGCACTTCCTCCCAACCTGTCCTTACGCGGTGGTGGACCTGGCTGGAAGCGGCTTTGTATTATTGCACAAATTATGATTCTTTCGACAGGATGATTAAACAATGTGACTGTTATGATTTTTCTTCCATTAAAATTGTGCAAGATTTTTTTTCTGATACCTTGACCGGAAACTTAGCATATATATTAAAATGTAATTTCAGTGGAATATCTAGTGCAATCACTCGCCTTGAAACTGTAGGAATGAAACTTAGCGATGAACTAGAAATTGTGAAACAAACTGTGGGTGATTTAAAGCAAGCAAAGGTGAAAGTATAGCTGAAAAAGTGACAAACTGCAAAGAGTGTTTCAATCTAATCCAGATTATTCAACACTTCGCAAAATATGTGACATCCTTTATGGAAGTAAAGCACAATTTGATGACTTCAAGCCAGAATTTTCTCTAGATGAGTTGGCGTTATTCAAATTTACCCCTGCAACCTCTTGTGATGTCGAGCGGAGTTTCTCTAGGTACAAGAACATATTGACGAGAAACAGAAGGAGTTTTGAGTTTGATAACCTGAAGATGCACATAATCATCCAGTGCAATTCTATGATCGATTCCTTCAACTCTAGCACTTTTGCACTGATTAATGCTAATTGTTTAATTAAATAGAAGTCATCAAGTTCTAAGTATGTAGAAGTGATGAAGAATAAACCTTTTAGTTAATTTTAGTTAATAATTTTTTTGGATATTAAAATGGAGGTTAACGTGCAAAGAAATGTATGCTTTTCTGAGAGAACGGACCTACTGGTAGGGGTAAATTCACTCTCATGGCTCTTATTAAAGTAATCGTAGGCACATAAATTTTTGATATAATCTATATGTGTATAAGCACTGAGTTTTAAAAATTGGGTGATAATTTCATAAAATTTATGATCATATTTTTGGTTTAATTGGTCATATTTAAACAACTTTAAGGTCGTATATGCTTGCATGTTTTTGACATTTTTAGGTCATAAAAATCCACGCCCTAATTATAACCCTTTGTTAAACAAAAATGATGTTTCCTGCGAGCGCTTCAACAATAATACAACGTGAAAAACAGTAAACAATGCAGCAACTGAGTTGTTGACATGTATGTATAATATGTGAAAACTCTAATATTCTTAATGATATTTCTTAAAGACCTTTCTACAATTACATAATCAGTTGCATTTTCCCTTTATCTAGCCTGTTCCCACTAAGGAAATTTGTTTATGGATGATTTTGGGCCTAAAAATGGCGCCAGTAATTAGGATTTCATCAAAAATTAAATAACACTGAGTTTTTCCTTGTTAACATTTGTCAAAATGTTCAACAAGTTTTACACCATCAGTTTCTCAGTTGTCATTTCCAACTGCTGATCAAATTCCAAAGAATAGCACCCTTTTCCCATTATCTGGCTCTAAACAGCATATCTAAATCCTTTAAAAAGAAATCCACTTCTTCAGAACCAGGTCATTTTACTGTTCTTTAATCAAACTGCCACAACTTTCAAGTTCATGCTGTTAAGTTAGAAAGCAGACTGTACAATATATTCTTGTTTCCTATCTAATCAACATTAAACCAGTGTATTGCCAAAAACATAAGGTTGCACCACTATGCCGTACTCCAGAATAATTTTTTTCAAATAATATTTCAAAAATATGTGTAGGAATTCTTTTGAGCTGACTTAATTTACAGAGGTCACTTGCACACAATCACTCTGCCTGAAAGAGATTTAACAAGAACTCCACAAAGACTCCGATTAGCATCATATCATTTTGGTGCTCTCATAGAAATGTAAATGACTCACATGTGGCTGTGAGGATAACATTATGATGAGTGGTAGTAAGTGTAAAATGATATTTTTTGAACATGAAACTGAGATCATCATCATTGTAAACCATTATCAATCCACTGCTGGACGAAGGTCTCCCCAAGTTTCTTCCACAACGGTCTGTCTTGTGCCAGTCTCCTCCATGTCACTCCCGCATACTTTCGAATTTCATCCACCCATCTTCCATGTGGTCTTCTTCTGGGTCTTTTCCTGTCCCTTGGAATCCAATCTAAAATTTCGGCTGTCCATCAATGGTCTGTCCTTCTGGCAGTATGTCCAGCCCATTGCTATTTCAGGGATTTAACTCTGATCATGATGTCTTCCACTCTTGTCATTTTTCGGATCCACGAGTTCCTCTTCTTATCTCTCCTGGTTACACCAAGCATGCACCTCTCCATAGTTCTTCTTTGAGTTGTCTGCAGCCTTTGTATGTCTCTTTTAGTTAAGGTCCACATCTCTGCTCCGGAAGGATGCATTGATCAAACACTTTTCTTTTAAGACATAATGACACATTGCTCTTGAAAATTATGCTGTTTCTTCCAAAAGCTCTCCAGGCAAGTTTTGTACACCGATTAATTTCTTCATCAATGTGACCCTCACTTGATATCTGCTGTCCAAGATAAACGTACGTGTCTGTTATATCCAGCTTTTCTCCATCAATCAATAAATCTTCATTTCTTGTAAAAGCATTGAACATCACTTTTGTCTTCTGAAAGTTCATTTTTAATCCCACTTCTTTACTCTTGTCAGCAAGTTCCTGGATCATACTCTGCAGCTCTGATGGGGTAGTTGCATAAATGACTACGTCATCAGCAAAACGAAGGTGGGTTAGATAATCTCTGTTAATCTTTATCCCTTTGTTTTCCCAGTTCAGTGATTGAAAGACATTTTCCATTGTGGCATTAAAAAGCTTCAGAGATATAGTGTCACTTTGTCTCACTCCTTTTCCAATTTTTATGTGTGTTGTATTTTCAAACAGCCGAATCTTTGCACTTGCATTTTCATAGATGTTAGTAATAATATTAATGTATGCATCTTCAATACCACAGGATTTCAGAGCCATTGGAACTGCTGATGGTTTCACCGAATCAAAGGCTTTTTCATAATCGATAAAAGCCATGCACAATGGAAGTTCATATTCCCTCGCTCTTTCAATTAGTTCTCTCAGTACGTGGATATGATCTATTGTGCTGTAGCCACTCCTGAATCCAGCTTGTTCTCTCGGTTGAGCCATGTCCAGTGTCACCTTCAAGCGGTGTGAAAGAACTTTAGTGAAAAATTTATAAACCACTGTTAGGAGGCTGATAGGTCTGTAGTTCCTGAGATCCTCAATGTTACCTTTTTTATGTAGCAGGATCATTGTAGCGTTGTTCCAATCCTCAGGAATCTTCCCTTCATTAAGGCATCGAGTGAAAATTTGGGCGAGTACTGTTTCGGTTTCTCCACTTGCTTCTTGTATGATGTCTACAGTAATACCATCTTCTCCTGGAGCTTTTCCCCGCTTCAAGTTCTTGATTGCATGTGCAACTTCTGCTGGGAGGACTGGAAGAACTCTGGTACTGGTACCTTTCATGATGTCTGGAGTACATGTATCATCCCTTTCATATAATTTGGAGCAGAAATCTTTCACTCTTGTCAAAATTTCGCCTCTATTTCTTGTTACAGAACCATCTTCTTTTCTCAGTGCCATAATCTGTTTTCTTCCCTTACTGAGATGTCCCTTTGCTATCTTTAGGCTTTGGTTGTTTTCAGTTGCTTTCCTTACTAGTTCACAGTTGAATTTCCTTACGTCTTCAGTGATACTTTTTCGTACTGTCTTGAATAGCTCTATATATTCCACTTTGGAAGTCACATCTTCTTTAGTTGTCCTCATATCTCTTCTTTTTTGCATCAATATTTTGGTTTTTCCTGATAATTTGTTCACATGCAGCTTGTTCTTAGACCCAGCTAATTTTGTTGCTGTTTCCATAAGAGCTTTGGTTACTTTTCTGTTAACTTCAGAAATATCCACTTCTTCCAATGTTAGGCCTTCTAAAGCAGAGAATCTGTTCTTCAGTTCCAACTTGAAGGTATTATGGTGTTTTTTAAGGTTGGTTATGTCAATACGTTTTGTTTGTCTTATGAGCTTGCCACGTTCGAGTTTAGTGTTGAGGTGCATCTTACATCTCACCAATCTATGGTCACTACCTGTGTTGAACTTGTTTAGCACACTGCAGTCTTCTATGACAAATTTTTTGTTACACATAATAAAATTAATTTCACTTGTCATTCCATTTGGATGTCTCCATGTCCATTTCCTGTGTGGCTTTTTCTTGAAAAAGGAGTTCAAGATGAAAAACCTTTCTGCCTCTGCGAACTCTACAAGGGTATTTCCACGCTGGTTTCTGTTGCGGTGACCGAACTTACCTACTGAAGTTTCATTCTGTTGCCGTTGCCCTATTTTTGCATTGAAATCTCCCATAATTATCTTCAAGTGCTGCTTACCTTTATTATTTAGATGACGAATTTCCTCATAAAATTCTTCAATTTCTTCTTCAGGATGACTTGTGGTGGGTGAAGTTGTGGAGTCATTTTGGAGGGGTTTGGCCATAACTCACCACCCTGGCCAAGCGGGTTGGTGAGTGTGGGATAGCATTTCCTCTAATCCCGATGGTATAGTTATACCGCTCTTGGCGGTCGTCAGAGCCCCTTTAGTGGGGAAAAAAACTGAGATACGCTGGTTGAACTTAAATGTTCGACCAAACATTTGACCAAAAACGTGCAGTTCAAAGTCAATAATATACAAACAGGAAGCTTACCTTTAGGAAATATGAAATTTTTGAAGCCCATGTTGTTACATTTCTAGTACATGTTGAAACATAATCTTCTGGTGGCGTGATATGCTCAGTAGATATAAATGCTTATTCGATAAATATCTTTTTACACATTTGATTATACAGATTATGCTTTGGCATCTGCTAGAAATGTAACAACGTGGCTTCATCAGTTTCATATTTGCCAAAGGTAAGCTTCCTGTTTGTATATTATTGTCAATATTTTTTGTATTGCTGGGCTGGGTATTCTGTTTGTGGAGCATATTTTCTGTTTCAGAGTGTTATGCTTGGGAAATGAATTTTTTATAGGAAAATTTTAGTTTACACATTTTACTGTCATCTGCATTGTCTGTACTTATTCAGTAATATAGAGTTTTTCCAGATGCAAAAAGTACAGTACGTGATCAGGCTTCCAAGACAGAAGTTACACGTTTAAGAGATATGTTTCATAAAGTGCAGGAAGAAAACAGAGTGTTACTACAGCAAGGGAAAGAAAAAGAGTAAGTTTGTTTTATATTGTCTATATCAGTTGGGTGCTAAAAATAGTAAAATTTCTTTAGAATTAGATAGGTGCTTTAAATTTATTTCAGAAGATAATCTGAATGTTAGAATAGTGTTCATAAGTAAGCATATGATAATATTACGAGTACATCTGGTGATTCTAGCATAAGAAGTTAATGATGGGAGATTGATTGAATTTGTACTAAGAATAAATAGCTCATGTTCATCTAATATATTTGTAATTGTATTACATCTTATTTATGCATGAGAGAATAAAATACTGGGAGGAAAAAGTGTAACATGTTATATTTTTCATAATCATCTTTTAAAGATTTTTTATTATTGCCTCTTGTGATGAGAGGGACAGATGTAAAATTTCATTCATAAGGCTCTCTGGTCATTTTGTCAGTTGTCCAACTGAATGTGTGACAAAGCAGTTGAAAAGCTATGTGATAAACATTAGCAATATTTCGAAAGTAATTGAGGTAGTTTGCCTTAGATGCATGATCTTGATAAGAAGAATCACATCACAATACAAATTCAAATTCATGGGCTGAATTTAAAGATTTTATTGTATATACATATATTAGAACTTTCAGGTTTACCTAGAACCCATCATCAGATACATAAACAGAAGAAGAAATATGTTTAAATAGAATGTTACGTGACATGATATAGACATCAGATATTAATATGTGATACAATGTCACTTGGCTTCAAATTGTCTAAACGACGTGGTAAGTATCATGAAATAAAGAAAAATGGAATGCAGGTATGCATACAATACTGCATTGTAAAAATAAATGAAAGTTAGTATGTAACTATATTGATTGTGTTGTTCTCATCAGGAGATACAACAAGGAACATTATAGCAGTAATCGAGATTTATTCATCCTTCATTCTGCGGGGTGTTGCTTTGAGGGTCATGTCCTCATATCAACCTGTCATCCGTCCCTTGTACGAAGCATTTTGAAATTCCATTGTAATGAACAAACATAAGTCGTTACATATTAAGTGACTTCATTCTCAGTCTGCCTCTTATTTGGACCTGTAAAAAGTTCCCCGATTGTCAGCATAGATACTGGAGCATTGTCATTACAACATAAATGTCTGTGAGTAGCAATTACAAGGCTCTCGGTGAACAGCAATGAAGAGACAGCACTTGGTGTTACAATAATGGAAGCATCATTCCAGATTGGATAGTGCAGGCCAACGCTCACGAGTTGAGACAGTACATAATTTTTAAGTCCATTCTTTACGGCGTATTTATGTTTGTTTAGTCTTGTTGCTAGTGTTTGTTTGTAGATCCTATTATATATTTACTATCGGGAGTGTCAGCATCAATACTTTTCAAGGGGATGCTGTAAACGCCAAATTTATTGAAGTTTGTTACCTGGTCTCGATCTTATTTGATTAACTCAAAAATGTTTGTAGTACGCATTCCGAATTCCAGGCGAAAGTTTCTGCAAATGGCTTTGAGAACTGGTGTTATGGTTGAATAATAATTCATGGCACCTACATATATACGAAGTTGTTGGTCCCTATGGTTGAGGGTGATGTGAAATTAACAAAATATTCAACATCACCCTCAACCATGGATTTCCCAACTTTATCTCAAAGAAAAAAGCTCTTAAGAAGCTCCACCTAGAAAACTCGACTACTCTCTAGAGGGACCAACAACTTCGTAGATATGTAGGGGCCATGGATTGTTATTCAACCATAACACCAGTTCTCAAAGACATTTGCACAAACTTTTGCCTGGAATTCGAAATGCGTACTACAAACATTTTCTAGTTAATCAAACAAGGTAACAAACCTAAATAAATTTGGCGTTTACTGCATCCCCGTGAAAAGTATTGACGCTAACACTCCCGATTGTAAATATATAGGATCTGCAAAACATACACTAGCAACAAGACTAAATGAACATCAATACGCCGTAAAGAATGGACTTAAAAATTCTGCACTGTCTCAACTCGTGAGCGATGGCCTGCACTATCCAATCTGGAATGATGCTTCCATTCAGGGGCATATGCAGAATTTTTTTCGTGGGGGGGGGGGCAAAATTGGAAGTTTCTGAAATCCACCAGGATAAAATGGAAGTTAATAAAAAAAGAAAAAACAACATGTTAATAATAATAATAAAAGGTATTTCTTTTTAGTTTCCTTAGGTATATATCATACATATGTACCTAAATTAAGCTGATGAGTACATATTAAAAAAAGAGTGACAAAACAAATTTCTCCTTGAGAAATAATGAAATTGATTGGATTCACCTAATTCTTAAAAACTGAGATTTATTCTTCTAGGCACATTTCTGAATTTGTCAATGACTTCTTCATCTTCAACTTGAATCTCTATGAATAGATAATAAAGCTAGCCTATTCAGTCTTGATTCTGATGTACTGTTTCTCAAATAAGATTTCAATCGACAAAGACTGGAAAAGCTTCTTTCCACTGATGCTGTGGTTACAGGAAAAATTACCAAGATGTGAAGCAAAATATAAATGTTGGGAAATAAGTTCTTATTGCATGATGCCAAACTTTCAACTGCGTTTTTGGGGTGCACGTCTGCTTTTTCCCTTTCCCATTTTTGACACCATAATTGATACTCGCTTTCTGTTACATCAGAATATCCTAAATCAGATTCATACATTTTCACTGCAGATAATATTTGGGAATAATCATTCTTCACAGCAAAAACTGGTAGAATGTTTTGCAATGAACTTAGTGTTTATTTTTGTGATTGAAACCTTTCATTTAATGATTCAATTATATCATCCACAAAGGGTATAAATATACTTCTGTGGAAATATTCTTCTGGAGTTGAATATGGGACATTGCATCTATTTTTTTTGTATACTGCATCTACGTGGAACTTCTGCTACTTTGAGGCCTACAGCCAATGTTTTTGCTTGTTTTGGAAGTTTTCAGATAGGTTGTATGCGATGGACAATATTTTACTAAAGACAAAAGTTGCCACTAGAAATGAAAACTGACATATAGAGTTAAGCAAAAGTGTGTGCTTTGACAGATGATTCTGCTGACTCTTCTTGCTCAATCGCTTCTAAGGATGGTATAATAGGATGCAGACCTTCTTTAAACATAAGAACGGCATCATGCCTTTGGATCCATCGAGTTTCACATTGAGTTTTCATCTTAACTTTCTTGCAATCAGGTAGCAGTCGCTGGATACTTTCTTTCAAAACACTGGTACGTTTAGCAGAAGCGTGGAAAAATGAACATGTTTCTGATATAACTCCCATACAGTTCCTTATGCTAGGCATTTTGCTAGCATCCGTCAAACATAAGTTCAAGGAATGGGACATGCAATGAGTATATATTGCTTTGGGAAATTTTTTTTTGTAATAGAGGCCTGCACTCCACGAAACTGTCCTCGCATTGCTGCAGCCCGATCATACCCCTGCCCTCTCATATCGTTCAAATCAAAACCCAATTTCACTAAATTTTCCATTATTGTTGTTGCAAGGGACAGCCTGTTAAATTTTTCACTGGTATAAAAGCCAGAATATCTTCTCTTAATTTCAGTTCTTCTTCATCAAAATACCCGACGCACAGTGAAAACTGTTCTATTTGACTAATGTTAGTTGTTTCATCTGCCAATACTGAAAAAAAATTTGAATGCTTTACCTTTGCATTCAGTCTGATCACCTTTTCCCTTATACAAGGGAACAATGATAAGCATCCTTCCAATCCCGAGGGACCATTCCTAACTGCCAGCACAACTGGCAAATTTCAGTTAACCAGTCAATTATAGAGTCACCACCATATTTCAACATCTCTGCAGTTATGCCATCAACTCCCAGAGCCTTACCATTCTGAAGAGATTTTAGAGCTTTACACACTTCTTCTCTTGAGATCCCTCCTGTGCTTTCATCCCTCATTGTGACATCCTCTGCGTCTGTCTCAGAATCATCTTTGCTTTCCTGATCTAATAACTCACAGAAGTATTCACCCCATCTGTTAAGTGACAGATGGGGTGAATTCACCATCTGTCTGTTAAGTGACAGATGGGGTGAATACTTCTGTGAGTTATTAGATCAGGAAAGCAAAGATGATTCTGAGACAGATGCAGAGGATGTCACAATGAAGGATGAAAGCACAGGAGGGATCTCAAGAGAAGAAGTGTGTAAAGCTCTAAAATCTCTTCAGAATGGTAAGGCTCTGGGAGTTGATGGCATAACTGCAGAGATGTTGAAATATGGTGGTGACTCTATAATTGACTGGTTAACTGAAATTTGCCAGTTGTGCTGGGAGTTAGGAATTGTCCCTCGGGATTTGAAGGATGCTATCATTGTTCCCTTGTATTAGGGAAAAGGTGATCAGACTGAATGCAAGAACTATCATGGTATTAGCCTACTGAGTGTGCCAGGGAAAGTGTTTGGTAAGGTTGTTATTGAAAAAGTACGGGGTCTTACATCATTGAAAGTGTGGGATATTCAGAGTGGTTTTATGCATGGTAAAGGCTGCACTAACCAGATTTTTGCATTATGCACGATGATTGAAAAGTATCTGGCTGTTGGGAAGAAAGTTTTTACTGCCTTCATAGATTTAGAGAAAGCTTACGACCAAGTGAATAGGACACTTTTGTGGAAGGTATTGAATGAATATGGTGTTACTGGGAATCTACTTAATAGTGTAAAAGCCATGAATGCTGGTAGTAGAGCTTGTGTACGAGTGAATGGTGTTTTATCAAAATGGTTTTCCATTGGTGCAGGAGTTAGACAAGATTGTGTAATGTCACCATGGCTGTTTAATATATTTATGGATGCATGCATGCGTGATGCCAAAATAGATAATAGTGGTTTATGTCTTGGTGATATCCGCGTGTGCAGATTGCTGTATGCTGACGACACTGTCCGGTTGGCAGAGAGCAAAAGTGAGTTGCAGAGTATGTTGACTCGGATGCACGAAGTTTGCATGAAATTCAAACTGAGTATAAATAAGGGAAAAACCAAAGTTATGGTGTTTGAGAGAGGAATGGGTAGCACTGAATGTAATGTAAGTATAAATGACACTGTGATTGACCAGGTGAGTGAGTTTGTGTGTTTAGGAAGCATGTTTGACAGAGAGAACAAGTTGGATGGTGGAATCAGTGAGGGAATTCTTCATTGAAAGTCATAGCTGCTCTGGGAGGTTTTCACAGGAATGATGGGTTCTCAAAAGAGTCCCGCGTGGCTGTGTATGAAAGTGTAATTGTTCCTACTCTGATTTATGGCAGTGAAACCTGGTTACTACAGAAAAAACATAGAAGTACTTTGTGTGCTGGAGAAATGCGTTTCTTAACGTGGGGTTTGTGGCAAGACACGATCTGATTGTGTGAGGAATGAAGATGTATTGCAGTTGTGTGATGTAAAGCAAAATGTTGTTAGCAAGGTGGAGACCAATATGCTTCGGTGGTTTGGCCATGTTGGAAGAATGAGTGATGAAATTCTTACTAAGAAAATATTTTCAGCCCAAGTGGCAGGAAGGAAAGGCAGAGGAAGGCCAAGGAAGACATAGGTTGATCAGATTCAGGAGTGTCTGCATGAGAAAAATATTATGAGTATGAAGTATAAAAGATCTTGTGTACGGTGTATAATGGATATCAGTGCAGCACGAGTTGTATGTCAAGATCGCTGTAAATGGAGCAGTTTGATACGACAACAATAAGTAAAAATATCTGGAAGATTGTATTTCTTTTTGGAGCTAACCTCTGAATCTCAGAGAACAGCTTAGTGATATGTATGTATATGTACTATTGCTACAATTTTCTGTTGAATAAGTTCCCCAAAGATGTTTATTATTTCATTCTGTAGTACTGAAATTGTATACATGCTATTACCTCCACTAGTTTCTAAGTTTTCTTTTAAAATGGCATCTCCAGTATCTCAATAAAGTATCTCAATAAGCACGATATCTTAATAAAGTGCGAAAATTGCCATCATTATTTGCTGGTTCCTCAAGCGAAATTCTTCCGGAATCAGCTTTTCCCCTAAGAGGTATCTGCTGCCTTCCACATAATCTAATTGTTTGCACAAAAGGAATCAACATTTTCTTGTTGTCAGTTATCTCTTGCTTTTTCTGTTTATTCATTTGTAAAATTACACTATCCTGTTTTTTATGAATTATTGATGCAATATTTTCAGCTGCCAATACAGCGTCTTTGTGATATTTATTCTTTTCATGTTTTTTTAATATTTCCCTCGCATCTTTTAAATCGGTACTAGGCTTTGTAACGAGGCTACCCAAAGTCTGATGTTTGCCTTTACCAGCAACATCTTTTTCGTAAAATAAAACACAATATTTACAAAATGAACCTTCTTTCAGACGTAAATATGACAGCCACTTATACTCTTCTAGCCATTTAATTTGGAATGCTCTCATATGATTTTTATTGCGACTGGAACTAATTTTTTTAGGGAATCTATATTTCGCAGTAGGTTTCCATATGCTATGTAACAAATCCACTTTTTTCTCGTCGCTCAAAGAATTAACAAGCTCACTGTTACCTGCATACAATCCTATGTCGTTTGAATCTGAAATGCTTTCACACTTTTCATTACCATTTGCATCTCCGTCATTTGTCATGCGTATTGGTTGAAGCTCATAATTTTCCGGATTACCGTAATTTTCGGACTAAGAGCCGCATCGGCGTAAGGGCCGCAGGTGAGAAATTTTGCAATCTTGGAAGCAAAAGTTGCTTTAAGGGCCGCAGCTATGAAATCGTGGTGCTGCTCAGAAAACTAAATTATCTTCCTTATTTTCATGAATTAACTCGCACCCAACGTAATTATATGTATACTTCAAAGGCTAATTCTGAAACTCAGTGTCGATCTGCTTTATGCACTTATTTTTTCATACTGGCAAAAGCTTTTATTTATGCATTTTTTAAATAATGCTAATGATGTTATTTGTTTGCCCTTGTTGAATGCTCAAAACCATTTATGTAATCAATATAAATCACAGTTAATCTTAAGACTCCTATTAGAATATTGCATTGCTCATAAAACCGCACAATTCTCTAAATTCCATTCAATGTGGATGTCTGCTACAGGATGGTTCTCTGTTCACCGCAATAGAATCCTCCGTCTTAGAAGTAATTTACTTATAAATTATCACTTGTAATGCTTTCGATTAATGTTTTCTTTAATAATATGTTCCTTCTATCTTTGTTATGCTTTTTTCTCATCTACAGATGTTTTTGTTTTGCTTTTCTGTATGCATCTGCTAAATGGGGTAGTTAACACGTCCCGCCCACTAGCTGCCTCGCAAGGTTAATAGACAGTAAAGTTTGCTCATCCTGCCTCCCTCGCAGCGGAAGTGCCGGTCCCTTACGTAGTGACGTCAGTGTACCACACGACGCAGCCAGCAGGACGGATAGACTGTTAATACAATTGAAGCACTCGCGGGAGAAATGTCAACAACTTTTTACTCAAATACGCTCTGAATCTGAAAGCTTGCAACCAAGATGTAATGCAAAAGCACATCTGTAATATAATCAGGAAAAACGGACATCCATGTGAATATTTTATTTAGAGTAAACCGAGAATGTGAAGAAACTTATTATGCATTTCTTTCATTTTTTTTTTTTCAAATCTGTTTAATCTAAATATCTAAATAGGATATTGACATGACACTAAGGAAAAGTGCAGGGACAGTGATTATACCTTCTAATTTATTTATATGCAACTGTAATACTGTCTTTAAATAAATTCAAAAGAAGGAAAAAAAAAAAAACATATAAGATTATGCTGTCAGCACCTCATGAAGAAATCCTTTTATGCGGAACAAATAAAAACTTGAGTAGCATTCCACTAACTTGCTTAATTAAAAAGTTGGAAATTAATTTCACTAAATGCTCTGTTATTATTTGTAACTAATCACTGAACAGAAAAGTTAAAATCATGAATCTTTGCAATTTTTGTTTGTTTGTTTCTTTAGTCATATTTTATTCGCTAAATTTTGAGAACTTTAAGAATCGGGACATTATTTAATGAAAAAAAATTCTTTCTTCACTTACCTTTGTCATGTTCCTGAGGTAACTGTTTTAACCAGTTTTCTCTTCTTGGGTTGGCAATATATTTTTTGCTGAGCGTTAATATGGCGCATACGGATCATAATTCGGGTTTTCATGAATAGTTTGATGGCAGGGTGCACATTTGGAGGGAACTGATGGGCAGAAGCTTCCACTGCGGTGTGAACAATTCTTTTAACTTTCCTTAAATTATTTTTCCCATGTAGTTTTAAAAAAAATTTTTCTAGTTGGATAACCATGCTCATCCACTCATTTGTTGGATGTTGCAAGCAGCCTCTACTTATGACGCTAATCCAGTCGCAAAAATTCCTTTTTCTTGCACTAGTTCCAGAGGTGCATTTTTGTCCCCCAGCCCAGGACACGTTGTTTGTCATTTAAATGCAAGATATCCAGCAAGGTATCGTAAAGCTTGGTACGATATGCTGTCACTAGAAGACGTAATTGCAGTTGTGGGTTCTTCGCGAAGTGCAGCCGTAATTTCATTTTCACTTGTGTGGGCTGTTTCATCATTGCAGGATGCATTATTGTGTAAGACACAGGAAGACGAGAGCATGGAGACAGTTAAATAATGTTGTTCTGACTCAGGCAAAACGTTAGATTTCTGACAGTTCCAGACTACTTTCCCAAGTACCAGCAGTCTGAGACGATTTTGAAATTCCAGTGGTGAAGGGTGATCATAGGTATTCCCTGCTGCACGTATCTGTGAGAAAATTTTTTCTAGGACATCTTGATTAACTCTGTGAGTTAAAAAATATTTTAGCTCATATTTTTCGCTTAGAATCTTGTGGACAGCCATTGCGGATGTAATACTGACCAAAAACCTTGCTGAAATGGTAGGGCGTTTTTCTTCCAACAACGCGCATCTGCGAAAAAGTGTTGTAAGCCTCATTCAGAAGTTGAAATTGCTGTTGATTGTTACCTAAAGTACATGGGAATGGTTTGTCTGAGAATGGTTGCCTCGAATTCATTGTATCAAAAAATCTGTCAACAAGAAGAATAAAATTTGCTGCTGCATCATCTTCGGGAAAATAAATATTTGATGGCATTTCCAACACGCTCCGAAAGCAACTGTACAGCATAACATACAATCTGCCTATTTGCTCCTTTAACACGTATGTGTGTTTCACTCATATTATACGCTATTTTTAATTCCTTACTGTCCTTCTCTAATAGCTTTTCAAATAGGGAGCAATTTATCACTATATTTCTTATTTTTATGCCACTGTCCAAAATATGGTTTCGCAATAACTTTACCATATGCGGAATGTCAGCAAATACATTTATATGTCTGCTTTTGTCGAAAGGATTTTCAAAGAACAGACTCTCAGGCAACCTAGCCAATTCTTTCCATAATTTCTGGTTTAAAGCTCCGAGATCTGAAGTAAGAGCAAATACAGGAAACATGATATTTTCTACGGCACAAATTACTTTCATTAATATTTCTCTGAGACTGGAACCACTAACGTCAAAATCGTAAAATACTGGTTGTTTTCAGGGATTAACAAGTCCTCTTGCCATGAATAGCAATACATACCTACACGGTCCTATAACTTCATCTGTTTCAATATTATAGCACATTTTGCTGGAAACTTTCATTTCATCTATAGAAATTACACATGTTCTTTCGGCTTCAGTCATTTGCATTCCTTGGCTCTGCATCAGTTTTAAAGTTGTGGCTTGAATTCCAGGTGAACATTTAATTGTAGCTACCCATCGGCGCAACGTTGACAAAGCAGGAAGCGGAATATTAACTTTATTTCTCAAGTAGTGATATGCTCTCCTGGAAACAGTTCTTAATGTTATTGCAGCTGTAATATCAGTAGAATTTCAAATAATCCGTTTTTGGCCTAACAAAACCCTTATCTGTCCTGGAGTAAACACTGTAGAAAGCAAATTTTTTATGCACATTTCTCTGTCTTTTTTCTCATCTTTCCGTAACCTTCGCAATTCTAATAATTCTTTTTGCATTTGATTCTGTTTTACTTTGAGGACTTTTACACTTTAAGTTAGACTATGGTTTGAAGAGCTCAAATATAATATTTGTTTTTTCAGCTTTTCATTTTCCTTCATCAAAATATAATTTTCCTTCAATAGAATTTCATTTTCTGTTTTCAGGTATTTCATACATTCAATTTCAGTATTTTCATCATTGGCACTCCAAATGTCTTCCAAAATTTCCTCTGCATTATCAGAGTTTATCAAATCGCCAACAAGATCAGTTCCTTTCCTTTTCTCCTGTCTGTTCTTTCTCTCTGAATTAGAATTTACATTAAAGTTTCCCGGGAGGTTTAAACTTGGTACAGCTGTGTCCTTTAGCATTTTGCGGATAGGCAAACCTAGAAGTTCATTCCTTAAATCGCGTTCGTAGTCTTCCTCAGGAAAATGTTCCGAACAAATAGCTGAATTCATTTCGTTGAAACTGTCAGCTCGTTTGCATCTCAATTTCCATGTTTTGGGCAAAACTTCCTTTTTCGGAAACCTATGGTAATGAATGCCATTCCTTCTGGTTTCCAAATAATAATTTTGACACGTTGCTATTGCGCACGAACCAGGCATGTTCAGTGTTTAACGTATAACCAAGGAAAAGAAAATTTGTTTGTTACAAATACCTAGCTTCAAATGAGACAATGTAGCTTTCAGACCCTGAACCAGAAAAACGGGAGCAAGCAGCTTTAGGCGGATGGGGTGTGGAGATCTCCGGGACTGTGACGTCACGAAGGCGACCCCTGAGACAGTGCTCAGCGGAAGTGTCGGATAAGCATAACCTTGGCTGCCTCGCACGTGTTCGCTGATCCCCCCTGCCAATCGCTTCGAAACAGCGGGCTCCGCTTTCTCGCTTTTTTCTTTTAAGTGGTCTGACCTACTTTCACTCAGCCTTCGCGTTGAGCTACATCCACTTTTACATGAATAGAAAACTCTCCCTTCTTTTGCGTTTGTGAAAAGATTTTATCTTCAGCCAAGTATTAAATTTATTACCCATTGTTGACGTCATTACTTGTCACAATCTTTTTCATGTTCTCCGCTTTAAATCAGGAGAACGTTTTGCGGCTTCAGTGCAGCTTTCTTAATATTTATTAACATCATTACTTGTCACAATCTTTTTCATGTTCTCCGCTTTATTTATTTATTTATTTATTATTTTTTTTTATTGGAGGTTTAACGACCACCGTGAGCAACTCAATGGGCTATAAGCAGTCGCCCATCCCTAATTTAGGGTCACTGGTTCCAGGGAAGGGAGAGAGCCAGTGCCGTAAGACAAACACAGCATCCATGCCTCACCGGGATTCGAACCCGGACCCCTTTCGGGCGAATGATCAGAGGCCAATGCCTTAGACCACTGCGCCACCGGAACGGCGTTCTCCACTTTAAATCAGAAGAACGTTTTGCGGCTTCAATGCAGCTTTCTAAATATTTAACAAATTTATTGCCAGATGAACCAAGAAGAGTGAACAGAATTTGTCTTTCGTCCCGCCAGTATTGTTTGGAATAGGTCAAGGTCACTGCTAATGGAATCGCTGGAATCATCCTGGGGCAGGCTTTTGCATTGTTCATGTTCTTAAGCTCGGAAGTCACGCTACTGGTTTATTTGCTTATGTCTCCATTCCATCCCCCATCTATTAACATTCCATGCTACTGCCACGGGATGTGTTTCCCCCACTCTCATGCAAAGGGCATTTGGATCAGACATTCCTTTCACAAACAAACCTCCTGACCTTAAGACCTACACCTACCAGAGTGTTTTCCCGTCTCCCCCCACACTTTCCCTCCTAAACCATCAGCGGAGCGGAGTTATCTTTTCAATAGACGTGTCTAACATATAAGTAGAAAGAGGGAAAAAAACGATCACAGTCGAGTTTGTAAAAAAAAAAACATTCTTTAAAAAAATTTACTAAGAATCTGCATGAAAAAAAAAAAAAAAAAAAAAAAAAGGAGCGAAAAACAGTCTTTTCGAAAACAAATTCGGCATAAGAGCCGCACACCCGAAAAATTTCACTTTTAGTAACGTAAGAGCCGCGGCTCTTAGCCCAAAAATTACGGTACTCCCGCTTTCAACGCATTGGTTTGGAACTTCAATATCAGTGGATTCAGCTAGAGTTTCAGTTTCCACAGCTCTTTTTTGTTACAGAAAGTCAACAGACTTTGTTGATGAAATCGTTTCATTTTTGAAATAACCCCAACAAACTGCTTTAAGCAGCTGCGGGAAAGGGCAAATAAATACTGATTTTGAATTACAAGGATACAGACAAAACAGAAGTTTCACTTTCTCACTCCGTTTGAAAATGAAATAATCCACCCACATGGTCAACACACAGCTCGTAATCAGTAAAGTATCAAAACAAGGTGACTGGGCAGTGAAGTGAGATGTCGAGTGTCACTGCACGTGTGCTAGTAACGACCGGCGCCAGGCAGAGAGGAGCAGTAACACGTGACACCATCCCTAGTCTGGTCAATTAGGAGTTGGCGCTGCCAAAATCTACAGCTGTCTTCCTGACCACGGATATGAGCCACCCTTCTTTCTCTAACCTCTGTCTCCTTCGCGCAATGATCTTTCACTGAATCCGTACGTAGCAGTTGGATTTTTCCAGCAGTAAACATTCATGATTCAGAAACTTTTCTCATAACAGAAATTTTGATTTAACAGACATATATAAAAATTATATTGGAAAGCACAGTTTGAAATGAAACATATTTCGGGGGGGGGGGGGGCAAGGCCTCTTTGTCTCCCCTCTAAATACGCCCCTGCTTCCATTATTGTAACACCAAGTGCTGTCTCTTCATTGCTGTTCACCGAGAGCCTTGTAATTGCTACTCACAGACATTTATGTTGTAATGACAATGCTCCAGTATCTACCGACAATCTGGAAACATTTTACAGGTCCGAATAAGAGGCAGACTGAGAATGAAGTCACTTAATATTGTATGTAATGACTTATGTTTGTTCATTACAATGGAATTTCAAAATGCTTCGTACAAGGGACGGATGACAGGTTGATATGAGGACATGACCTTTAAAGCAACACCTCGCAGAATGAAGGATGAATAAATCTTGCTATAATGTTCCTTGTTGTATCTCCTGATGAGAACAACACAATCAATTTAGTTACATACTAACTTTCATTTATTTTTACAATGCAGTATTGTATGCATACCTGCATTCCATTTTTCTTTATTTCATGATACTTACCACGTCGTTTAGACAATTTGAAGCCACGTGACATTGTATCACATATTAATATCTGATGTCTATATCATGTCACATAACATTCTATTTAAACGTATTCCTTCTGCTGTTTATGTATCTGACGATGGGTTCTAGGGAAACCTGAAAGTTCTAATACATGTATATACAATAAAACCTTTAAATTCGGCCCATGAATTTGAATTTGTATTGTGATGTAATTCTTCTTATCAAGATCGTGCATCTAAGGCAAACTACCTCGATTACTTTTGACTGTCTCTGCATGAATTTAAATCTTCTAATATTAGCAATATTTATTATGTGTTAATCAGGAAAATACTGCACATGTTGAATTTATGTGCAAATTATCCATATCTTAAGCAGAAGTGTTAAATTAACTGTGTTGTGTCACCTGCAGAAAATCTGCATGTTGTTGAGAGATTTGTGGTTTTAAAGAAAAGATGTATGTAGGGTGATGTGATTTAAATGAATACTATAGAAGAAAATTCTGTCTGAAGAGATATACTGTAGTTTCAGTGTAGGTTATCATATTGATTGAGATGAGACAAGCATGGAACTGCAAAGATAGTTTCAGAGAGTAAAACTAAAGTGTGGTTGTGTAGATATGATTTAAATTGCCAAGACTATCAGATCACAGAAATATAAGTCCTTTATAATAAGTAATATACTGCAACATGGCTGAGATATACCATTATGATGAAAACAGTGTTAATGAGTACTTTCTGAAATTTATTAAATTACAAGCTGCTGCTCCACATAATGTAGATATGCTGTTTTAATAATATTGATGAGAAAACTAAGTGAAACAGAAAAATAAATTCTAATGATAAAAGATTGTTCAGTTTTTCATGGGTTTCACACATTAATGATTACAGGAAAAAGTTTATGGGATTATACTAGAACATGTGGTTGATGATCTGATGGTGTATATGCTGAATAGTTGTCCCAAGTAATAATACACTCTAGTTTGTGAAAAAGTACCCAAGTAACCCCCCCCCCCCACACACACACCACACACATCACACAGTTAAGTTTGAAGCCACAGAAAAATGTTGAAAAATGTGTAAGATTTAAGATTTGATGTGTAGAAAGTTCAGTAATATAAATTCAATATAGATCTATCTTGTGGTTTTTCTTTTATTAACTTAAGGTGTAGCATAAGTCTGCCGAATTTTTTGATTTTCAATTTCTGTTCTAACAAATGAGACTTGGAAGAATGTTTAAGCTGATATATCCATCCATAAGTGCTCATAATTTTAGAATATAACACAACAATTTGCCTTGTAACAAAGAGGCAGTAGTTTGATTTGATGATATTCTCCTTTGGTTTCTTATGAAAGGCTGTTAAGCTTTAGTAAATGGGAACTTAATTGTGCAAACACTAGTGCAAAGTAGCCAAGGGAAATACATGAGTTGAAATTGATTGAAAACTCATCAAGGTTTAGACAAACTTTGTGCTTATGAACAAGTGTGGTTCATGGCAAAAATCTTTGGGGAGTTGAAGTAAATTATGATAATTAACACAACAATCAGACATCGCTGAATTGACTGTAATTACTGTTTCACACGTAATATCAATCACGTCAGAAAACTTAAAATTTTCATCGCCCTGGGGCGGGAATTGAATCCGCATCTCTCAATTACCATTTGAATATGCTATCTGTTGCACCATCCAGGACTAGAAGGTTCCAAGTATCTGAACGTTAAGAGCATCAGAATATTCTCCGAACGCATTCTTAACAAAGCATATTGTGCTGCCATCTAGCGTTGTTAAGCAAATCTCCAGTTCAGAGTGTTAAGAGCATTGGAATATTTTCCAACCATATTCTTAACGAGGCATATTATGCTGCCATCTAGCGTTGTTAAGCAAATCTCCAGTTCAGGTATATACATAGTGAAGAAGAAATATTCTTATTCTTGCACACTATATATATACCTGAACTGGATATTTGCTTCGTTAAGAATGATTTGTTTCTTCATTTGGTGCAATGGATAGCATGCTTGAATGGTAATCAGGAGATGCAAGTTTGATTCCTGCTCCAGGGCGATGAAATTTTCAAGTTTTCTGACGTGATTAATATTATGTGCGAAATAGCAATTACTGTCAATTCAGCAATGTCTGATTGCTGTGTTAATTATCATGACTTATTGGCCACGTATTATGAGAAGAATGTTTCTTCCACACTATATGAAGTGAATTAGATGATTTGATAGAACAAATTAGAATATTGTGGAAAATAAAGTAGGCAGAGTAGTAGGAATATTTCCTCAAAGGATAAGAAGATGAGAAGGGCTGAACTCCATGCTTGAGAACAAATGAGGTTTGTGAGAAAAATCTTCGGGGAAATTCGAATGAATCAGGTGATTTGACAAAACAGAATAGAACATTGTGGAAAATGAAGCAGAGTATCAGGAATATTTCTCAACAGGGTAAGAAGATGAGGAGGGGAGTGGGGCATGGCTTTAGTTCATTAGACTGTCAATATCAGTAAAAAGTGTTTGCTGCCTTCATAGATTTAGAGCAAGGATACTTTTTTGGAAGGTATTAAATGTATACGGTGTTACTGGGAATCTACTTAATACTGTAAAAGCCATGTATGGTGGCAGTAGAGCTTGTCTATGAGTGAATGGTGTTTTATCAAAATGGTTTTCTGTTGCTGCAGGAGTCAGACAAGGTTGTGTAATGCCACCACGGCTGTTTATTATATTTATGGATGCGTGCATGCATGATGCCAAAATGGCCAATACCGGTTTATGTTTGGGTAATATCCATGTGTGAAGATTGCTGTATGCTGATGACAGTCCTGTTGGCAGAGAGCAAATGTGTGTTGCAGAGTATGTTGTCCCGGATGTTACGAAGTTTGCATGAAATTCAAACTGAGTATAAATAAGGAAAAACCAAAGTTGTGGTTTTTGAGTGAGGAACTGTTAGTACTGAATGAGTCTAAATGATACAGTAATTGACCAGGTGAATGAGTTTGTGTATTTTAAAAGCATGTTTGACAGAGAGAACAAATTAGATGGTGAAATTAGTAGGCGAGTGAATTCTTCATTGAAAGTCATAGCTGCTTTAGGAGGTTTTCGCAGGAAAGATGGGTTCTCAAGAGCAACCCGCATGGCTGTGTATGAAAGTATAATTGTTCCTACTCTGATATGTGGTAGTGAAACCTGGTTACTACAGAAGAAACATAGGAGTGGTTTGTGTGCTGGAGAAATGCATTACTTACGGGGCAAGACACATTTTGATCGTGTGAGGAATGAAGGTTTGTGGCAAGACACATTCTGATCGTGTGAGGAATGAAGATGTGTTGTAGTTGTGTAATGTGAAGCACAATGTTGTTAGCAAGGTAGAGACAAATATTCTTTGGTAGTTTAGCCATGTTGAAAGAATGAGTGATAAGATGAAGAATTTTTTTTTTTTTTAGCCCAAGTGGCAGGAAGGAAAGGCAGAGGAAGGCCAAGTAAGTCATGGAAGGATCAGATTCAGGAGTGTCTGCATGAGAAAAAGATTATGAGTATTAAGTATAGAAGGTCTTGTGTACGTCGGGTGATGGATGTCAGTGAAGCCTGAGTTGTGTGTCAAGATCGCCGTAAATAGAGAAGTTTGATATGGCAACAGTAAGTAAATAATCAGTTAGAAATTCATCTGGTAGCTTGTATTTCTTTATGGAGCTAACCTCTGAATCTCAGAGAACAGCTTAGTGATATGTATATATACTGTCAATATCAGGTGACCTGATATCTGTGAGGCATTTAATTTAGGTGGAGCAATTAAAAGCCCCCCCCCTTTATTTGCTGTTTTACTGCTGATTCACCCTTGAAGACCAATTCTCCAAAATCACTGGTTGTTTGAAGAACGACAGCTTAGGACAATTTCATTTTAGTGTGATGAAGTGGTAATTCCTACACAAGTTGATGTTATAGAACTCTAAAGGCAATTTAGTTTTAAAATATTTTTCATAAAGCGAGTCATTTGCAGACTAATGCTTACACAGTCTTTGTGCCAGGAAGTTGTACTTAATTTTTCCTGTATCCATTACATTCACAACAGTTCGAACTTAAAGAAAATTCTCTTTTATATAGTATTTTAGTTAGATTCAGGATTGTCACATTTATCTTTACTTAGAATAGTATAACTATACATATTAGGAATCTAAATTTCTTAGTGTATAGTAGAAATCAAAATTTCCAAGCTTTCGCACATCAACCAGATGGCTTTTTCAAGGAAGGTAGACAGCTAACTGCAAACTGGATAATAGAACACTTCAACAATTTGAACGTAGTGACTTAACTAGACAATAAACGAATAGGCGCAAATGTGATAAGTCATTCAAAGAAACAAGGCCACGTTGGTTGGGCACGCGGTTTTCACATGTATTTTTTTTTCATAACGCACTTTCCCACAGGAGAAGATATTCATTAGACGCTATCATTGCAAGCCAGGTTGCTGATCAAGATTTCCAAGGTTTTGCGTATGGCAGTAGATTTAGGTGTGGAGTATGAAGCTAATTTCTTTATATCATTCCACATAGGATCAGCAGATTTGAACTTGACTTCCCTTGATAGGGCAGTGATTATTTTTCCATCTTTTGTATCCCTTTTATGTTCGTTGATTCTAATTCCAAACGAACGTTTGATCATTCTGATGTAGCAGCACCTGGAGACTTCCGGGATATTGTAGTGGAATGGCAAAAACACCTGCCTCGTTGAGAAGAGGGGGTTTGTCAATAAGCAAGTAAATGGCGCTCTGATTGGATCTTCGCTTTCAGCCATCCTCGTGGAAGCAATACTGCGCCCCATTGAGCATTATTCTCAATATTGACAGAAATCACAGGACACCCCTTCAAAAGCAAATGAACGAATCCGTTGTGTTGTTAAGATGTGCGGCACAGCAGCAAACAGTATAAAAACAAGCCTGCAGCTGGCCTCGATCGTATCGCACTGTGAGGTTGAGTGAAAAAGTCGCAGTGGGAGAGAACTGACTTTGAGAAAGGAAAGATTGTGTGGTGTTATATTAGTGGGTTGTCCATAAGAGAAACCAAGAGGCATTTAAACATACCCAAGTCAACTGTTTTGGATGTACTGAATAAGTGGAAGACACATGCCATGCCTGAAGCAGCAAAATGTGCCGGCAGACCAAAGAAAATCAGTGATAGAGGACGTCGAAGCCTCAGGAGAGTCGTAACAGCTAATCAACGGAGTACTTGCACAAGACCTCAGTGTGCAGGTGAGTAAAAATGCTGGAACCTCAGTATGTACACGTACCATTCGCAGAGAACTTCATTCCATGGGTTACCGTGGAAAAATACCAGAGCACCCCAATTAAGCTACGTCATTAAGCATTGCGCTATTATCAGTTTGATTGTAGCTTGTCCTTTCACCCAATGAGAAGAGAGTGCTAAAAATAGCTGCATCACCATGGCCGCAGGTCGCGGGACCAGAACTTTCTTGTGTAGTTAACGCTGAAGACAATAAACCGCTCGTTCCTTTCCTTTGCATCTTTAAAAAATGCTTAAGAATCAGAAAATGATTTTTTCTTAAAAACATTTCTTTTTAAGAAGAGGGATCATAGTTGTGAGTTTATGCTGTAAAAATTGCAATACATAATGATTTAAAGTTGGCCATATATCATTTATTGTAGTTAAATTGTGTATTACGGGGATTACTAGGATATAAGTTTTCAATTTGTCATATTTTCGGGTTGTACCCCAACCTTTCGTCAGGACTGACTAAGTTAGAAGGTACTGCCACTCAAGTGGTAATAATGTCGTACCGTTATGTTCATTAATCGTGGAACCTCTTCTTCTCTTTATGTGTAGACTTTCTTTAAGTTTCTGTTTTAGGTAGTGTTATTGGTGTGCAAGAATTTTTAAAGATTCCCAGTCCATTGACTGTCCAGTACTTTGTACATGTTTATCAAGGCCTGTTCTGTTTGTAATGTTCCTAATTGTGGCTTTGTGTTCTGCTACACGGGTGCGGAGTTGTCTTCCAGTTCCTCCTACATATATGTTACCACGATTGCAGTTTACACTGTAGATAACTCCTTCTTGTAGTAGCATATTATTTTCTTTTTGTTTAAACTGTGGAAAATATTTATTTTATTTTATTGTGTAAGTGAGGAGCAAGACGAATATGGAAGTTAAGGCTAATTCTTTGCAGCCTTTCAAACAACCCTTTATGGTAAGTTATTTTTCTAGTGAGTTTAATGTTTGTATCAGACTTTTTATGGCTTGACTTGTCATTTTTTTCCTTAAAATTTTTTTTATCCAATTTTCCAGGTAATTGTTATCTGTCAATGACTTCTTTAATTTTTTTTTATGGATTTCTTTGAAAGTTATTTCAGAATCTAAAGTTTCTATTTTTTCTAGGAACTGTGCTGCTGCATTATATTTAATGTAGGATGGATGGTATGATTGGTAGTTTAGCATTTTTTGAGTATTAGGTTTTTTATGGAGTGATGTAGAGATTTTCCTTCTACAGCAGAGAGTGTCAGATCTAGGAAATTGAGGCTATTTTCTTGCTGCACTTCCAGGGTGAATTTAAGCAAGTCATCTAGGGTGTTGAATAGGTTAAGTATGTCTATTAGCAGAGATTTTTCTTCTTGGTCTACTGTTATCAGAATGACATCCATATATCTAACGTAAAGGCAGAGCAATGATGGTTGTGTGAGTATTATTTTTTCTTCTAGCTTGCCCAAATAATAGTTAGCTAGAAAAGGAGATAGCGATGAACCCATAGCCAAGCCAGAAGTTTGTTTGTAGTATTTCTCTACAAACAAACAAACTTCTGGCTTATATCCTAGTAATCTCTGTAATACACAATTTAACTACAATAATTCTTCACTAAGATTTGCCATGTCTTCATTAATTCACAATATATAGTTTGTTAAAATGGATCCTATCGCAAAATGGAGAATTTTGTGAAATGTAGACATTGCCGCCCTGGTGGCGCAGTGGTCTAAGCGATGGCATCTGATCATTCGTCTGAAAGGGGTCCAGGTTCGAATCCCGGTGAGGCATATATGTTTTGTTTGTCTTGTAGCACTGGCTCTCTCCCTTCCCTGGAACCAGCGACCCTAAATTAGGGACGTGCGATTGCTTGTAGCCCATTGAGTTGCTCGTTAAACCTCCAATAAAAAAAAGAATATATAGAAATTTAATTTCTCGTAAACTAAATCTAAATTAAAAAAAAAGGGTGACGAGGTGCAAAAATCCAGCCAGGGTCCTATATGCCTACAAAGTTTAGTGGTTCTGTTGCTGTTAGTGTGTCCGGAACGTAAACTGATAGCACTTTTTTGCTTACCTTAACTTTGAAATTGAAGTATCTCTTGAAGTATCGCCAGAATCGAAAAAACCACCCTGGTGGCGCAGTGGTCTATGTGATGGCTTCTGATCATTCGTCCAAAAGGGGTCCGGGTTCGAATCCCGGTGAGGCATGAATGTTGTGTTTGTCTTATGGCACTGGCTCTCTCCCTTCCCTCGAACCAATAGCCCTAAATTAGGGACGGGCGACTGCTTATAGCCCATTGAGTTGCTCACGGTGGTCGTTAAACCTCCAATAAAATTAAATATAAAAAAGCGAAAAATGGTTTATTTCAGCGTGTTCTCCGAAAATTTCTCTACAAAAGATGTACATTTCATATTTTTGTGTTCCATACTTTTGCGCTGCAAGATAGAAAAGCGTGAGTGTCGTGAAATTTCTAAAACAGCGGCGGCCGCCGCAGTTACTTTTTTTTGGAATAGAGAGATACAAACCCTGTTGGTTTGAACAGCATGATGGCAAATTTTCTGAAAAGGTGTTTTCACCTGGATTCTCTTCAGTTGAAACACATGGATGGTTTGTCGCCGTCGTCTGCAGTCTGTTATCCCTTGGAGTCACGCTGGACGGTTCAGTCAAAGCTGTTTTTTTTTACTGCTGGCACAACCAAAATATTCATTAATATTTTGCTTACTCATATTTTAATGCAAACCTATGTGAAAATTTAAGACCCATGTAAAGTAAAAAAAATAAAACGAAACGAGCAAGGCAAAGGCAAAGTGTGGGACAACAATATCACTGATAACCAACAGGCAACAGCAGTTACAGTTAATCTCCATATACTTTCCCTCGTTGCCAGATATTGCTGCAGAAAAAGTGTGTGTGGCACGTTGCACGTGACGTCACAACAGAGGTCAGTGTGTTCAGGATGTATCGGCGAACTGTGAGCTATTGCTCGTGCGTTCCTAGAGTTTATCAAAAAAGGAGGTTTGATTTTGATGTGCAATCTCCTTCCAGCGTTCGGGTGTGCCAAAAAAACCCCCGTCTCTTTTAGAACTCCAGAGCTCTCCAGTTAAAATTGAAATATTCGCCAAAAATGAAGTATCCAAGCTGAGCTTTGGTGCGCTCCATCGCAAATTAAGTGCTGCTCATAAGCCTTTCATCTCCACTCCGAATGCTACTCGTTGTTTAGCATGGTGTAAAGAACATTTATTGTGGACTAGATCAATGGAAATAGGTCCTATAGACTGATGAATTCATATACATGATCCATCAGTCTGATGATTGTGTGTAAGTATGGAGGCAGCCGGGGAATGCTAATTTACTACAGTGTACTGTTCCTATGGTCAAGTTTGGAGCTGGCAGTGTACTCGTGTGGGGGTGTTTTTCATGGTATGGTCCTGGCCCATTGGTTATTGTGAACAAACCTGTTAACCAGCAGGTCTACCTTGATATTCTGGACAATTATGCCCTACCAACTCTGTGGCAATACTATGGAACCGAGCCTTGTTGGTACCAGCAGGATAATGCACCGAGCCATAAAGCAAGGACTGTTATGGCATGGTTTCCCAATAATTCCGTATCATGTGTGAAGTGACCTGCCCAGAGCCCTGATCTTAATCCCATAGAGCACCTATGGGATGAATTAGAGCACCGCATAAGAAGTTTGGAACCAAGGCCTACTACTAAGAAACAGTTAGCAGCAGCATTATGTACTGAATAAAAACGCATACCTATCGCTGTGTTCCAAAACCTTGTCGAAAGCATGTCTTGAAGGGTCAGTGCATGCAGAGATGCCAACTACTACGGAATCTCCATAGTTTCTATGGAAATAGCTCTTGTGCTATGGAATACGGAAAACCGTGATTTTTCTATGAAAAATTAACAGAAGTTATTAATTTTTATTTTCCTTGTTCCCCTTCCCAATGCAACAGTAGACACTAGATGATCCGTCATTCGTCTTGCTTGCGATGCTGCCTGCACCTCCAGTTTTGCCTCTCAAAGCTGCTCGGATCTTAGCGCGAGCGACTGGCACTCGATGAGTGTGGCCTTGCGCTGAGTCATTCTAAGTGAAAACCTTCCATCCCCAGCATGCAACATTCTGGGGACGTTGAGCTATTCTTTGGTTGAGCATAGCTCATTTTGGTGGACGTAGGCGGAGTTTGGCTTGAAGCTCTTTCGTAGTACAGCGACAAGCTCTTGAAAATCGTTTGGTGCAGAACGTGAGTGTCGTTGCCTGGCATCTGAGTTTTTTAAGGTGTCCGTCAGCCATTCATGTCAGTAATAAATATTTTGAAGTCTTTTTTCTTGCGTTGCAGAAAAGTATTCTTGGATTTCGTTCTTATGTGCAGAGTTCACCAAAATGTGTAATTATGCCTCTAGTACGCATCGAAGTTTTACCAACGCATAAAAATATGCATCGGGAATTTTTCGCGGCGCGTACAAATACACGGCGAGAAGTTCTTAAAGTATGCATCAACACGTAAAAATACACATCGAGAAACACGTAAAATACACATCAACGCGTAAAAATGCGTCGAGAAACACGTAAAACTAAGCATAAAGAATTTTACAAACGCATAGAAATACGCATCAGGACAGCATTTCGCCTTTCAAAAACTGAAGTGAGCAAAATAAAGATTTTTTCCGTAATAATAATTTCGTTTTCCTGCGATGTTGCCTCTGTCCAGTATTGTTGTTATACATCATTTTATTCCATAAATATTTGTATTTCACTTTGAAAATGAAGGGAAAATTTCTAAAAACGGAAATTCGACGGTGCAGAAATTTCTGTGTAATCTTCAGGCAAGAGAGTGCCACGACTTCGAAGAATTTCTGCTTTTTCGTTGTAATTTGGGTTATCCGTGAGATCGATGCATAACTGAACAGAAATTTTGGGGCAATTGGTAGTGGTGAAGGATGCTTTCTGCCTGAAACTTTCGAAAACGGAAATTTTGTCTTTCAAAATTTTCGGAAACAGTGAAGATTTCTCCCGTAATTGTAATTTTATTTTTCATGCAAAGTTTCCTCTGCCGGGTATTGAAATTTCATTTTATTTCATAAATATTTGTATTTCACCTTGAAAACGGAAGGGAAATGTTCGAAAACGGAATTCGGACATAGCAAAGGTTTCTCCTGTAACTGTAATTTTTTTCTCCCCAATGATGTTCTGAACGTGTATTCTGTGTTCTTAAATATTCCCCCCAAAAAGGTTTGCATTTCAGCTTGATAAAGGGGGAAGAGTCCGAAAACGAAAGTGACTAAGCTGAAAATTTTGTAAGAATTAATGCATGATATTCAAAAGCATTCATATTCTTCAAGTTACACTATCTTTTATCTAAAATAGTGAAAGCTATCATGTATTCATGGTCCTCAAACTGAAAGTTCTTTCAGCATGATGGATAAAATTGTCATCCAAGGGATTTGTGAAGCCTACTGTCGTAGCTGATTGTAATGTTTAGCTTATTTTTTCAAATAACGGTTTTTCAAAAAAGAAAAATCAGAAAGGACAGAACTGGTAATTGGAGTAAAAACAAGAATGTATTTAAGCGAAATCATTTTAAACAAAAATGAACTTTCTAAGTTCTATACATCTGTCGAAAAATTTTACATTGAAGAATGTTCTTATGTTCAAGAAAAGATACTGATCTATGATGAATTTTTAAAACATGCAGAAGTAGCAGATCCTTCACTTAGAGCCAGAACATCATTTACTTCTGTATTATACATAGTCAAGCACTTTCCATTTATAAAAACTGAAAATGAACTTGATATACTGGAAGCAGAATTGCTTGTTATCAAGCTGACAAATTAGAGACATAGCAGAAACAGATAGAATAGATGTCACTTGGTCAGAAATCTCAAAATTAAGAGGCTGTAATGGAGCTGTTAAGTACAGTGATGGAAAGTTGCAAAACCATTTTTGGAGCAGCAAAATGCATTTTTGGAGCAGGTAAAATACATTTTTGGAGCAGCAAAATGCATTTTTGGAGCAGGTAAAATACATTTTTGGAGCAGCAAAATGCATTTTTGGAGCAGGTATAATACATTTTTGGAGCAGGTATAATACATTTTTGGAGCAGCGAAATGCGTTTTCGGAGCAGGTGAAATACATTTTTGGAGCAACAGAATGCATTTTCGGAGCATGTAAAAGATATTTTTAGAGCAGGTAAAATACATTTTTGGAGCAACAAAATGCATTTTTGGAGCATGTAAAAGATATTTTTAGAGCAGGTAAAATACATTTTTGGAGCAGAAAAATACATTTTTGGAGCAGGTGAAAACATTTTTGAAACAACAAAATGCATTTTTGGAGCAGATAAAATACATTTTTGGTGTAAGAAAACATTTTCTAGAGTAGGTAAAATATTGGTAGATAGAACAAACTCTTAAGCAGAAAATGTTTTGGAAATAGATGCACCCTACTCAAATTTAAAACATCTTGCATTGAAATACACACACACACACACACACACACACACACATATGCAAACATTTTAGTTTTCAAATAGATCAAAAAATTTGTAACCATAGCAGGATTCTATTATTAATCATTTATTTTGCAAAAAATGTTTAATTTTTTGCTGCTTTTCTCAATATTTAATTGCACACTTCTATTCTTTTCTAATTTTTTAAGATAGTTAGCAATGTTTTGTTTTGCTTCTTTTAATAGTACCTGTCCACTTTCTATTGCACTCATGTCTTCTTTTTTATGCCACATTTAATGTTCATCTCAGCATAATGGCGCTCCGATGGGATCCTCACTTTCACCCATCCTTGCAGAAGCAATAGTTCGCCCAATTGAGCGGAATATATTCTCCAGCATTACCCCACGGCCTACCACTTGGCTGTGTTATGCTGACGACGTATTTTTTGTATGCCCCCCCGGAAAAGAGACTGTTCCAATTTTCCTTGATAAAATCAATGATATACATCCTACGATCAATTTCACGATGGAGCTAGAAAGCAACAACGCTTTACCTTATCTGGATGTTTTATTGAGGAAATCGTCTGACAACCGCCTTGGCACACAAGTCTACTATAAACCCATGTCCGTCCCCAACCTGATGCTCCGCAGCTCTTTCTGTCCCACAGAATACAAAGCAGCTATCTTCCGTTCTTGAATTCAAAGAGCCTTCGCCGTTTCTTCTGATACCCATTCTAGACAACACGAAATTGAAAGCGTCATCAAGCTAGCCACTGATGCAGGATATTCATTGAATCAGATACGTAGCTTTATCCAAAAAGCCAGAGCCAAACATTCCGGTCTTCCTGCGCCGCAGCTACGTTATATAGGCTTAATTCCCTACATTCCAAGTGTGTCTTACAAACTCAAAAACGCCCTCAAGAAGATGAACTATGGCGTTGGCATAAGGTCCCCTGCATCTTTACATACTATACTAAAGAGAAATAATGAAAAACCACCTCTCTCCTGCGAAGCAGGCTTTTATGCGATCCCCCTACAGTATCCGAACGGCTCTAAACGATACTACATTGGAATGACCAAGCGTTCGTTTGGAATCAGAGTCAACGAACATAAAAGGGACACAAAATACGGTAAAGTAGCCACGGCACTATCCAGAGAAGTAAAATTCAAGTCAGCTACTCCCATGTTGGATGATATAAAGAAATTAGCTAGCTACTCTACCCCTAAATGTACAGCCATTCGGGAAACCTTGGAGATCATTACCAACAGCGATGCTTGCAATGGTTATGTCTCGCTCGAGTTGTCACGAATTTGGAACCAATTCTTCAAGTAACACCTTTTCTCTACCAGGATCCCGCGTGCAACCAACGTGATGCCTCGTATCTTTAAATGAATATAACGTCGCATCTATTTATTGTCAAGTTCCCGCGTTCAAATTGTTAAGCGTTCTATTTTTCAGTTTGCAGTTTCTGTCTAACTTCCTTGAAAAAGCCATCTGGTTGATGTGCGAAAGCTTGGAAACGCTTATGTGTTTATTTTCTACGCCAATAAATCGGATCACTAGTACAGCGTTACTATTTACTACTTAATTGGTGTATTGTTCCTCGTTATAAAATTGTTTAACATTTTATGAGGGAATCCAACTGCTGCAAATGTTCAGCTTCTTCCCATATCAAATCACCTTGTGAACATTCAATTTCTTCTCTTTTTTGCTTGTTTTGCTGCATTTTTTCAGCACTAATCTGCTTTTGATATTTTTTCCAGGATTCTTTATAAGCTGTCAGAAATTTTTTGGTTACATTAATTTTACTCACATCTCCATTTAATCTTTTGACATGATCTTTGTGCTTCTTGCTCTCCGCATGACGCCTACAATCATCGCGGCCGCCTTGCGACAGGCTAAAATCGCAGCCACATGGCTTATAAAATGTGATAAAGTTAATGGCGTGCTGTCTCCGTACGATGTCATCAAACCACCATCCCTAATTGTACAATAAAAACTTTATTTACAATAAAAGATATGATTTAAAAATATTTAAAAGGGCAAGATCTTTCGGGGCTACAATAGCACCCGTCCTCAGGCCACCCAAACAGTGCCACAGAGCACTCGGAAGCGCTGTAATATATAGCCAGTCCCCCAAGGAGACCCACAATGCATTTGTTTAAAGCACAGGTGATGCCAATTGAGGAAAACAGCAAAACAGAAAGTAATACAAATAATGTAGTTGATTAATTAAGTAAGGTCCTCTTCTTCAGTAGGTTGAAGGGAAGAAGTAAATATTTTCCTCCATTGTCTAGGAACAAAAACAGGTAAGTCCAAGTTACAACAGGTAGTACCATAAGAAATAATATACAGACTCTCTGTAAAAAAGACGGTTTGTTTGTTAACAATAGAGGAAAGTACTATTGTATTAGGCCATTCGGGAGAATAACCTCCCTGGCGAACAGCTGTAGTAAATGATGTAGAAATGGAGTCATTTCGAAGTGCATATTTGTGTTCTGACAATCTAATGTTCAGACTTCTAAGGGTAGAACCTATGTAGTATTTAATATCATCGTTAGAGGCCGTGGGAAGCAATGGGATACGATATATTCCTGCTTTATTCAAAGTTGCGACTGGATCTCGGTCGTTACGTATGGTTGAAAAAATGTTTTTGGTGCAAATTCCAAATTTAATATTGTATTTATGACATACTTTCCGCAATATGGAAACCACGGGAGAGATGAAGTCAACTTTACCAACGTATATAGGAGATACGACCTCCGTTGACAACGTCGTAAATTTTGAAATTTCTGTAGAAGTTCCCGAAAGAAGCAGGCGGAATATCCAAATGATATGGCCAAGTTCTGTATGAAAGCTAGTTTGTCCTGACGGGTTGAGGAATGAGTAAACGCACGTTTAATTAAAAACGTAAGGCTGAAGCTTTATGTTCCAGGGGGTGGGAAGATACAAAAGGTATAAGACAAGGTATGAAGGTCGGTTTTCTATAGACAGATAATTTGATAAGATTAGATGTCAAGTCACGAGTCAATAAGATGTCCAGTAAGGGTAATATACCATTTTGTTCAAGTTCCATAGTGAAGGTGATAGTAGGATATTGGTTGGAAAGACAGGTGGTCAATTCGTTCAGAAGTAACATGGAGTGAGGCCAGAAGACCAACATATCATCCACGTATCTTAAGAGGAGTGCCGGTTGATACGTGAATTGGCTCAGTACTTTTTCTTCCAATGACTGCAGTAAAATTGCTGCCAGAACAGGGGAGAGAGGAGATCCCATTGGTGCCCCCTCCATATGTTGGTAGAATTTGCCATCAAATTTGAAATAAGATCGTTTTGCAACCAATTTCAAAGCAGAAATTATTGCATCAACCTCCAGTGGGGAGATTGAGTAATCAGCAAGTAATTTCCCTATTATTTGTATTACTTTCTGTTTTGCTGTTTTCCTCAATTGGCATCACCTGTGTTTTGAACAAATGCATTGTGGATCTCCTTGGGGGATTGGTTATATATTACAGCGCTTCCGAGTGCTCTGTGGCACTGTTTGGGTGGCCTGAGGACGGGTGCTATTGTAGCCCCGAAAGATCTTGCCCTTTTAAATGTTTTTAAATCATATCTTTTATTGTAAATAAAGTTTTTATTGTACAATTAGGGATGGTGGTTTGATGACATCGTACGGAGACAGCACGCCATTAATTTTATCATGTTCCATGCGTACGAATTTTTAACAAGTATTATAAAACATGATTCAGCAAAACTTTAGATGCTTCATAAAAAGGCCATTCTTTACTATACATACCGCGTACACTTGACGATAAGTTTTATCTGACTTCATTCTTTTTGTTGTCATAGCTGTTTTACTGCTACGTTTCGTTTCGTTTTGTTTTGATCTAAATTAACCCTTTCCACTCAAATAACTTTTCACCCATACTCACTCAGAACTCGCATTTTTCTTTTCTTTTCTGCAGTAGAGGCTACAACTTAGCAATGAAAGCTCAGCTTTAGCTCGCTAGTCCCGGCATACAAGATATAGAGGCATCATCAGCGTGGCGGCTGACACCCGACCTATTCGGCAAAAGAAATGTCTTGCAAGCGTCGACATGCGAGCTATAGAGGCGTAATGAGCACAGAGGATGACACCTGACACGCAAGCTATTCGGCGAAAAAGAAATGTCTCGCGAGTCCCGACATACGAGCTATAGAGGCGTCATAGACATGGCGGATGACACCTGACTTATTCGGCAAAAAAATTCCGCGCAAGTGCCGACATCCGAACTATATAGGCGTCATGGATAACACCCAACATGCGAGCTATTCGGTAAAAACGAAATTCCTTGCGAGCTCCGACATGCGAGCCATAGGTAGAGGCGTCATCGGCATGGCGGGTGACACCCGATACGCAGATGACGTTTCTTTTTCTTTATCCGGTGAAAAAGAAACGTCTCGTGAGCCCCGACATGCGAGCTATAGGCGAGTGACACCTGGCCTATTCGACGAAAAAGAAATGTTGCGCAAGCTCCGACCAATGAGCTATATAGGCGTAATGAGCACTGCGGATGACACCCAACACGCAAGCTATTCGGCGTAAAAAAATGTCTCGCAAGCCCCGACATACGAGCTGTAGAGGCATTATAGACATGGCAAATGACACCCGACCTATTTGGCGAAAAGAAATCCCTCGCAAGCGCCGACACCTGAACTATAAAGGCGTCATTCCTCGCGAGTGCCAACATGCGAGCCATAGGCGTCATCGGCATGGCAGGTGACACCAACACGCAGATGACATTTCTTTTTCTTTATCCGGTGAAAAAGAAACTTCTCACGAGCCCTGACATGCCAGCTATAGGGGCGTCATTGGCGTGCCAAGTGACACCCAACCTATTCGACAAAAAAGAAATGTCTCGCGACCACCGACATGCGAGCTATAAAGGAGTCATCGGAGTGGCGGGTAAGCTATTCGGCGATTTCGTAATGTCGGGTGTCACCCGACAGTCGAGTGGAAAGGGTTAAAACGTTTGCACCGGAATTTTCACAAGCACAAAGTCACATGCAATCAATGTAAAGAGTTGGCAAAAGGCGCTGAGCTGAGTTCTCTCTCGACTTTTGAGCACAGTACTCTAAGATGGCTATATGGGGAATCACGTGACAAACTCCGCCTCCGTTGGCGGGGGAAGTCAGAACATCGAAGACGCATAAGGGACTATCTGTAAAGTGCGTTTTTTCGACCAAAAGACGGTAAAAAAATAGAAATTGCATGCAAGGATACTGCGAGGGCTTTTCCGTAGTTTTTTTTGGGTGACTTCCGTAAAACTGTAAGATGGAGTGAAAATCCGTGAAAGTTGGCATCTCTGAATACCTATGAATCCTTTAGAAACAGGACCATTGTATCCTGCCACGGGAGAGCCATTTTCAGTTGTCCTCCGCGTCGACAAAATAGCTAATGACTGACCTTACGCTGTATTTACGTAATCGCGCACCTTGCCCGGAATGAAATAACTGCGCTATCCCAAAGAGCAGGGAACGACATATAAACAATCTCAATTGCCCAGCACTCTGAACGACCACCAAACTATCAGTAAACAATCATCAGGATTTCATAACGTACAGCATCGTTTCCCCTACATACCACTTGATTACAACAAAACTCCTCCTGCATAAGCAAAAACAATTTAATTTCCTACATCGCGAAAATCGTTTTTTTGTCACTTTTGCCGAAAAAACAACGAATTTGAAGACAGGTAAAAACCATTCCGAAATTTTGGGATTGGCGTTTTCACCAAATTACGCATAGACCTTAAAAAAGCGTCGTTCGATTCAACGTTTAAAACAGCATTTTTTGCAGTGAATTTTTTTTTTCGCACAGCAATTTTTGCTGTGGATTGCCGTTTCGGTGCAGTTGGGCACAAATATGAATTTTTTTCATAATTTGTAGCAGTTCGGCACAATTGGCTCAAACTTTCCATCACTGTAAGTATACTATTCTCTCGAAAGTAATGTTTGCAATACTTGTAGTTCCACACTCAAATGCTGCGAGTGAGAGGTTTTAGTTTAGTGCAAAAAAATCAAGCCTGTTTCTAACCTAATTTAGTTTTAGAAACTGTAGAAGCACTTGTTATTGCAAAAATGAATATGTTCTTCTCTGGGCAAGTGTGTTATGAAAAGATATTTTCTGCTGAGAAACTCAAATCTGCAAAACAATAGAAAGAAAGCTGTTTAATCATTTTTTTCTTGTGTAAAAAAAGTGTATCAGTCATGGTGTATATTTTTTTCCATGTGAAAAATTTTGAATATTTTGATACAGATTTTCATGTATATAAATAAGTAAGAAAAAATCCTAATTAAATTACATGAGTAATACCATGTTTTCCTCGGTTAAAGTTGTTGTTCTTGGTATGACTACTGAAATATGGCCATATAAGAAAGCAAAAATTACGTGCAAGTCATTAATGACTTGCACGTAAATATGCACACTTCGTTGGTACCTAATGCCTTTAAAGATGCAAATAATATGATAGAGAATTACGTGCATAATTCTGAGCGGATGAATTCGAGGTGAGTGGTTTTCAGTCGTGATTGTAATCTGATAATATGTGGTATAGAAGTCAATTTCGCACCTTCGAGTTGCAAGACATTACGGCATATAAGAAAGCAAAAATTAAATTATTAAAATCAGAAAATCAAGAAGAATTTTTGGTGACATGCCGAGACCTTGAACTAACACCGAAATATTTGAAAATAAAGAATTACCCAGTCAATAAAAAAGATAATAAAATCATCCAAGAATGCCAAAAAAAAAAAAAAAAAGAGATTAAGAGCTGAAATTGTTAATAAAAGAAAATTGATTTTTAATTTGAATAAGACATGCTTGCATTTATTGAATATAATATATAATAAAGAGTATAGAAATTTTTATGGTTTCTGGAAAGATGAGGTTTTAGATGTAACCTTGAGAGAAATATTTGACATCGCGGAATACGAAAGAAAAAGTTCAAAAACAGTCATTGCAAAAAAGTTACATGCGATGATGGATAGTCAAAATGTACATAAACAACGGGAGAATATATATGAAGTTTATCAGAATAAATCCAATATTACCTTGAGCTTCTCGCAGAAAGCCATTTTGCAGAGGGGAAAGAAATTTGTGTTTCCGCGTGTCTTATCGAAGACAGAAGAATTAATACCTAACCCTGAGAATATGACACGTTGTGTACCTACAGAAGACCATGAAGAATTTAGAAGTAGATTGTATAGAATAGTTTTGAAAGAATTTAATGAAAAAAGTAATTAAAAATATAATTTAGATAAAATTCAGTATGAAAAAGAACAAATGATAAAACTGAGAGATGACCCGACAATTAAGTTATGTGAAGCTGATAAAACAGGACAAATAGTGATTCTAAACATAGCTGAATATAATGAAAAAATGAATATAGCTATAGAAGATTTGAATTGTAGCATTCTGATAAGAGACCCAACTGAAACTCAAGTGAGATACTTGGCTAGAATAAGAAATCACAGCATTTTGCCTGTAGAAATAAAGAAAGTGTACCCATCTATGGGTACAGGGATTCCAAAATTTTTTGCAAAAATAAAAACTCATAAGCCTGATACACCTATGAGAGTGATAGTATCAAAAAGGAATTCCCCATTAATAAAGTTGTAAAAAAATATTTACAAGTATTTGGCACCAATGTTTTAGAAGACCAAGTTCACTGTGAAGAATACTTATGAATTCATTGAAAAAATTAAAGAGATTAAACAAGATTTCAGTTAATATCATATGGCTAGTATGGATGTTTGTGCTCGTTTCCTAGCACATCAGTTCCTCAGGCAATTGACATAATTGTTGAAAAATTATATCGGTTACATACAATGAATGAAGTGCAAATTGAAGAATTAAAAGAAATTTTATTTTACATATATGAAAATAACATTTTTATGTTCAATAACAAGATTTACAAACAAAATTATGGTGGACCTATAGGCTCACCATTGTCAACCTTATTTGCTAAAATAATAATGAGTGACATAGAAACAAAAATAATTAGTAAACTAGAAGATCTGCCACTGATATACTGCAGGTATGTAGATGACATTTTTTTGTTGTCCAGGCTAAAAAATGAAGAACTGAAAGACTTGACAAAAAAAGTATAGAGATATCTATCTATCTACTGATTTGACTGTGGAACAGGAACAAAATAACACATTGGCATTTTTGGATATTATGGTCATCAAAACAAATGACAATATACTATACAGAGTGCATAGAAAATCATCATATATCCTGTGTTAATAACTTTTCAGTCATCGCACCCATTAATGTATAAAAGAAATAGGGTTAAAACACTATTCTAATTAAAAGAAGTTTAACACACTCATCAAAAGAACAATATCAAAAAGAAGAAATAGAATATATTGAAAAAATTGCACATGATTTTAGTTACCCTAAACAGATTAAAGAAATTAATTTATAAAGTAACTCAAGCAAATAATAAGGGCACTAATAGTAAAAAAAAAAAAAAATATGTAGGAGCGATTCCATATGTTGAAGGTATTTCTGCTGAAATTAATAAGGTTTGTGGCAAGTATGACATACAAGTAGGAAATCAGGTACATACTATAAAAAATATAGTAATAAAAAATGAAAAAATCAGCCAACTAGATAGAGTGGGTGTATATGAGATTCCTATAAATCAGAAACCACCTTTGTCATATATAGGCAGCATTAAGAACAAGTTAAAGTATAGATTACACCAACATTTGAGTAATTGGAGTAAAAAAGAAGCTAAAATAGCATTAACCCAGTATTGTCTAGAAAATCACCAATGTCCGAAATTCGAAGATCTGTATTAAAATTAAGAGCTGTAAAAACGAAAGGCAGTTGAGAGTTGCTGAATCGGTGTTAATCGAAAAAAAAAAAAACAGATCAAGAGTGTGTAACATTAATGATCCAGACAACTTAAATGACCATTGGAAAGCCTTAATAAAAGTTGAACAACAATTAAGAGAAAAAAAAAAAAAAAAGAACAAGAAAAGAGAACAGCACTGACAATTGATGGCGCCAGAGATACAACGATGCAGAGTTTGCGACTGAAGCCGGCGCCTCAATGAGTTTGTTCACTTGAGCTGTGGTTAACAGAGCAGAAGGACACATCGACCTCCTGAAGACAAAGGGTTCTTTTGAAAGCGCTTGGGGATTGTGTGTGGCTCGCTGAATGGGGTTGGCATTTGCCATAGGGTTTTTACGATATATGAGGCAGACGGAGCACTACATTAATCACAGTTGACAGCGGTTTAACTGCCATAGAATGTAAATAGTGTAATTATGTAGATAGTGGTTTTAATTGAGTGTACGAATGTGTTGTATATATTGTACGTTAATGTGGTCATATGGGGTGTGTAAATTGTAGGGAGTGATGTATGTGAGTATTTATTGGGTATGTGGATATGTGTTTTCGAAGTGAGTACCATTTTTTGAATTGTGAATTTTAAAGGCAAGTTGTATATGGAGGAGTGAAAGGGGGGAAATAATAATAAGCGTAATGAAAGTTGACAACACTCGCGTAATAGTGAGTATACACCTAGCTTTAATAGTTATTTTCTGCAAGGATGTCTCTAAGTTCTTCTTTACAGGTATTTTTCACCTCAGCTGTAGAGACTATCTTATTATTATTATTTTCTAAAAACTAACTAGCAATATTTATCTTTATAGAAATCTTGTAAGGATAACAATGCAGTATTCCTCTTAGAACTTTGTGGACCATGCTTTGAGGGCTTGCCTAAAAACTGCTCAATATAATGTGCACTACTACTTCCCACAATATTTGACATCCTGTCTTCTTCTAGCCCTGTGGCTACATCCTTCATGGTCTGCTGGTTGACTGACTTTTATCATCTGTATGAATCAGGTTTGACATCCCAAGAACTTGTCTCTTCAAACTTTCAGATTGTTTTATGTAAACCATTAGCATTGGCCCAGTTTTTAAGCCCTGTAATGTTCTGAACTTGTGCAGTGCTGTTAAAATGCAGTCGTTATGAATTCTGGTAAAACAACTTGACGAGAAGTGTAAGATTTTTGAGGGACAATGCCATCGTGCTTTTAAACATTGACTACTCACCTTCCACGAAATGACATGTTCCACCTATGTCTGCTTTTATAGCAACTTCTTTTCAAGCATTCTACATTGTGAGCACTTGTAATTTTTTATATTTGGACGATGGCAGCATATGTAACTGCAGCTCCTCATTTTCACACATGATTACACTGCCGCTTATCTCCCTGCGGGCAAGTTTTGGAACTAATTTTTGTTTTTCTATCAAAACAAAATTTCCATCGCCTCAGGTGTCCTCTTATCAAACTTTAAGACATTCTGATCAATAGTTCCACCTGTTGCCTCATTGGAAATGTGAATTTGTTCCCAAAATTTTTTAGCATCAAATCGCTTGCTACTTTTTTCAAGCACTTAAATATTTTTGAGTGCGAGTCATTTCAGTGCATCATGCTTAAGTAACAACAATGTTTTATTAAAGTTCATCAAAATATAAAGCATTTTTCATGTCAGTTTCTTAATCATTTTTAATTAAAAATATAATTTTGCTGTTACAGATAATATGCTAAGGTTTTTTTTTATTTTCCCTGTAAAAGCAAAATTTATAACAATATAACATGAAGTAGGAAGTCTGTGGTGTAATAAAACTGTTTACTTCTATGGTGTTCTCTGTCTTAAAAGAGAATTACTTTTATCTTTACTCAGATTTACAAATACACTATATTGACAAAAGTCACCGGACACCCAGAAGAGAAACACAACACAGCATTTATTGACATGCATTAGTACGGTGTCGGTCCACCTTTGGTTTTAATGCATGCACTGACCCTTCGAGACATGCTTTCGACAAGGTTTTGGAACACAGCGATAGGTATGCGCTTCCATTCAGTACATAATGCTGTCGCTAACTGTTGCTTAGTAGTAGGCCTTGGGTCCAATCTTCTTATGCGGCGCTTTAATTCATTCCATAGGTGCTGTATGGGATTAAGATCAGGGCTCTGTGCTGGCCAGTCCACACATGATATGGAATTATAGTCAAACCACGCCATAACAGTCCTTGCTTTATGGCTCGGTGCATTATCCTGCTGGTACCCACAAGGCTCGGTTCCATAGTATTGCCACAGAGTTGGTAGGGCATAATTGTCAAAAATATAGAGGTAGACATGCTGGTTAATAGGTTTGTCCACGATAACCAATGGGCCAGGACCATACCATGAAAAACACCCCCACACAAGTACACTGCCAGCTCCAAACTTGACCGTAGGAACAGTACACTGTGGGAAATAGAGTTTTGCCGGCTGCCTCCATACCCACACATGGCCATCAGACTGATGGATCGTGTATCTGGATTCATCAGTCCATAGGACCCGTTTCCATTGATCTGCAGTCCAGGATAAATGTTCTTTACACCATGCTGAACGACGAGTAGCATTCCAAGTGGAGATAAAAGGCTTATGAGCAGCCGCAGAACCACGGTAACCCATGGAATGAAGTTCTTTGTGAATGGTACATGTACATACCAAGGTTCAAGCATTTTTACTCGCCTGCACACTGAGGTCTTGTGCAGTACTCCGTCGATTAGCTGTAATGACTCTCCTGAGGTTTCGACGTCCTCTATCACTGATTTTCTTTGGTCTGCCAGTATGTTTTGCTGCTTCAGGCATGCCATGTATCTTCCACTTATTCAGTACATCCAAAACAGATGACTTGGGTATGTTTAAATGCTTCTCGGTTTCTCTTGTGGACAACCCACTAATATAACAGCCAACAATCTTTCCATTCTCAAAGTCAGTCTCGCCGCAACATTTTCACTCAACCTCACAGTGCTATATGTTCGCAGTCCGCTGCAGGCTTGTTTTTATATCATTTGCAGCTGTACCACACATCTTAACAATGCAGCCGATCAGTTAATTTGCTTTTGAAGTGGTGTCCGGTAACTTTTGTCAATATAGTGTGTATTCAGTTAAAGATTTCCCTAAACCCCTATTTCTTTGAGCCTTTAACTTTTAGTAGATGTTTCTGGTCTTTCATTGACCGACAAGGCCCGTTCTCAATGCATTGAATCCAATTCTTATAGTCTATTGATACTGAATGCAATTTGAATTAGGTTGCCAGATTTCAATTAAAGATATTGTCCATGCTAAATAAAAATCATAACCTGTGGTATTCCTTAATTGCTATTTGATGCTATTAAATAATTCTTTAAAAACAGGACTTATAATTTTCATAAGTTCATTAATAGATGCTTTATCCTGAGTATGTAGTAGGTATCTTTTTAATAAATCTTCTATTGTTTTGAGGTTTATAACCCAAAATGGGTATACTGTGCCAAAGTGGTTCAGATTGTGTACTTTTTAGATATCTGTTTTCTAATAGTTATGTGTCTGTGTGTGTGTGTGTGTGGGGGGGGGGGGGTGCATGCTTGTATCACTACTAAGCTATTCTCTGAATTTCAAAGACTAGCTCCTCAAAGAAAGTAGTTTTTCTGCCAGATTAAATTTTAAAACTAATGGAGCTAGATTCCACTTACTGTTGATGTATCAAATATCTCTATTTACAGTGATCTTAGCACACAACTCGAGCTTCACTAATATCCATCACATATCTCACACAAGACCTTTTTGTACTTCATACTCAGTATCTTTTTCTTATACAGACATTGCTGAATCTGGTCCTCCAATGATTTCCTTGGCCTTCCTCAACCTTTCTTTTGTGTCATTTGGGTTGAATAAACTCTCTTAGTAAGCATCTCACCACTCATTCTTTCAACATTAAGCGTGATATTATGCTCTGCAACACATCTTCTTTTCGCACATGTTCGAAGCCTATTTTGCCACAAGACCTTTTAAGTAGCACATCTCTCTAGCACACAGCAACTCTTATGTTTCAGGGCCTGAAAAATACCATGCTCAAGATGCCTGCAGGCATGTAAATTATTGGCCTGGGCAGGTAAATAAAATATCCAGTTGACCAGAAGTTTGGAATGGAATTTCCTACTACAAGAAGAAAGACGATCATCACATGTTATGTTTCATTCCACCACTAATCACCAGAAGTTGTATTATTGCTACAGAGTGCCAAGAACAGAAGAATGTCACTTCTTTAATTATATTATGCTCTAGGTCCAGAAATTGGAACTATATGTAGTTTTGCTCCAAATGTTGTTTATAGTCAGCGACGGAATGCATGCCTCTGATGGAACTAGCAACTGGTGTTTAGTGAGAAAGGGTGAAAACTTTTAACAAAAAAAACGTGGCAGAATCACTAAATTTCTCAAAATACCAATATCATCATCATACCATTTCATACCAATTTCAGCGTCATCCTAAAACTTGAAATGCACACTTTCGTGCATTGAACATTTTGAATACAGACCCTTAAAACACATGCAAAACATGTAAAAAAGTTTATATTATTTAACTTAAAAAAAAAAAAAATAAGGATTCTATTTGTTATCTTAAAACAAAAATTTCTCTGGGTGCCCAGCTTTTACTACCTGGGCAGATAAATAATTTCTGTGCGTGGGCATGTAACTTTTCAAATATTTTTCAAGCCCTATGTCTCTTCTGCAGCATCCATGTTTCACTGCCATACATCAGAGTAGGAACAACTACACTTTCATACACAGCCATTCCAGACTTTTTGAGAACCCATCATTCCTGTGAAATCGTCCTAAAGAAGCTATGATTTTCAAAGATGAATTCACTCGCCTACTAATTCGACCATGTAATTTATTTTCTATGGCAAACATGCTTCCTAAATATATAAATTCATTCACCTGATGTAACTCAACACCATTTAAACTGATCTTGCATTCACTACTAATAGTTCCTTACTTAAAAATCATAGTTTTGGGTTTTCCTTAATTTATACTCAGTTTTAATTTCGCACAAACTTTTTACATCCAGGACAGTATAATTTGCAACTTGCTCTTGTTCTCTGTGAACAGGACTGTGTCATAAGCATGCAGCAGTCTGCACACACAAATATTGCCAAGACATAAACTAGTATTGTCTATTTTAGCATCACACATGCATGCTTCCATAATATACACTGGCGGAAAGTGAAAAAAGAACACCAAGAAGGAGACGTCTGATTCCAACGAAATATATACAGCATAATAACGGAATACAGAGGATAACGTGATCAAAACATTATGGCAAAATACAGCTGTATTTGCTGGTAAACTGAAAAATAACATTTCCATGTAACATGGTTAGTACGAGGTTGAACCACCATGAACTGTGTCACACTGTGCAATTCTGGCATGGAGTCTGTCGTACAGATGTTGGATGTAAGTTTGGGGTATTGAGTTCCAAGCATCCTCAACCTGGACGCGTAAGTCGGGGATAGTCTTGGCTGGCCGTGGAGACCGGATAAGTCGTTGTCTTATAAAATCCCACACGTGCTCAATGGGGGACAAATCCGGTGAAAGTGCAGGCCATGGAAGTTGTCTCGCACCCTGAAGTGCATGTTGTGTTGCACGTGCCGTGTGTGGGCGTGCATTATCTTGCTGGAAAACACCACGATAGACCGACCTTACAAATGGCACAACAACTGGATGAATGATGTTGTTGATGTAGGAGGTGCTGTTTAACGTACCCGGTACAAACACTAGTTGTGTACGGGAGTGATAGCTGATCGCTCCCCACACCAAGAGACCAGGTGTAGGCCCTGTGTATCACTGGCGGATGCAAGAAGAGTGGAAACGGTCCCCTGTGCGTCTGCGCGTACGGCCATCGGAGGCTCCCAAGCAGAATCTGCTTTCTTTGCTGAACACGACAGATCGCCATTGCGTTCTCCAGTGCAGACGTTGGGGACACCACTGCAGCCGTTCCTGACGGTGGGCTGGAGTCAGAGGTACACTTGCCAGAGGCACACGTGCACGTAGTCCTGCATCCAGTAGACGGTTGCGGATTGTTCGCACAGTCACATCAGGTGCAACGGCAGCTTGGATTTGCGTCACAGTGTATGTTCTGCTTGACAACGTCGCTTTTCTCATGCGTCAATCGGTCCGCTCATCAGTCCATCGGTGACTCCCGGTTCCACGTCTTCTCGTGTGGGAATGTTCCTCGGACCATCTACGACCACCATAGTACCACCACCGATACTTCCCGTCCAATTCGCTCCGCAATACGACGATACGGCCACCCGGCCTCGTGGAGTCTGACTGGACGACCTCGCTCAAAGTACGATAACTGCTGAAATCGTACACGTCTTCCATGTCCAGGCATTGCAGCTTCTTCAGGGTCTTTGCACGTGTCCGTACGCCGACGACTGATTACATTCACTTCGCCGTATTCCTTAAATACCACCGACGATAATTTGCATATTATGCCGTGCTGTGGCGTAAGTGCTCACCGGTTGGTACCGAAATTAACATCACACCTACGTAAACTCGACCCCATTACCCCCCCCACCAAAGTACCTCGGATCGCTCGGCAATTTATTTCTTCAAATTAAAATACAATTCTGGCTTGGCTTACATAGAACGTTTTCTCGAAATTTGTTTGGAGTTCCCAATTCAGTTCTCAATATAGGGCAAGAAATGGCTATTTTTATATACCCCCTTCCCTTTGAACTTTTGTGGGCAGTTGCCCTAAGCGAGTATGAACCTGCATAAAAATTCAGACGCCACCGCAGTGGTTCAAGTGATGGGTTCTGATCATTCGTTGGTAAGAGGTCCAGGTTCGAATCCCGGTGAGGCATAGATATTGTGTTTGTCTTATGGCACTGGATCTCTTCCTTCCTTGGAACCAGTGGCCCTAAATTAGGGACGGGCGTCTGCTTATAGCCCATTGAGTTGCTCACGATGGTCGTCAAACCTCCAATCAAAAAAAGAAAAAAAAAATCAGACAAAAGAAAGATTTCCTTCCCGTCGTTCGGTACCTTGGAAAACTACCACACATAATTCGGAAACTTGGAAAAATGCCACACACAGCAATTTGCGCCCTCAATGAAAAACGGATGTAGGTAAAAATACCCCCGAAAACTGAAAAGCAGAAAAAATGCCCCCGGAAGAAATACCCCCAGAACAAACGGTTCACTGTAAACTGCCACACAGGAACACAGATGTGTGGCATTGTTCCAGTGTGGCAATTTACCGGCAACCCTGCCCCACATCTTCAGCAACTTGGCTACAAAAGTTCAAGGTGGGGGGGGGGGGGGGGTCTATAAAGATAGCCGTTTCTGGGCCTATATTGAGAACTGAATTGGGAACTCCAAACAAATTTCGCGAAAACGTTCCATGTAAGCCAAGCGAGAATTGTACTTTAATTTGAAGAAATAAATTGCCGAGGATACGAGGTACACTTGGTTGGGGACTCTACCCTGAACTTCCGTAATATTATATTCTGGGCCGCTGGAGTCTGCCAGTGTATCCAGGAAGTTCCCCTTGAAGTGTCCGCCAGGTCCATGAGCTGGGGGGGGGGGGTTCTCCCAAAATGTTAAAATGGACGTAGAGCTGTAAACATTAGTATCAAGCTTTATATATAATGATTTTGTACACCACCACTAATTTTCAGGAGGGTGGGGTAACCCTCCCCTAGTTTCTAAGAGCTATTCAGGGGTAACATCAAGGATACACTGACCGACTCTAGAGGTCCAGAATATAAAATTACCGAAGTTGGGGGTAGATTCCTCCAAACCAAGTACCTCGTATCCCTTTCACAGGCTTCACCAAATTTCTGGGGGAGAGGGGCAGGGCATACATAGTTTGCCATTAAACACAACATGAAGCATAGAAATTGCGAGCAAATCCCTTACCTTGAACACTTGTCTGCGCTCTTAGAAACTTGGGGCAGGCTGAATTCACCCCACCCTCTTAAAAATTCGTGGTCGTGTACAGAATCATTATGTAAAGCATGGTTCTAATGTTTACAGCTCTACGTCCATTTTAACATTTTGGGGGAATCCCCTCCCCCACTCACGGACCTCGCGGGCGCTTCAAGGGGAACAGCCTGGATACACTGACAAGCTCCAGCGGCCCAGAATCTGATATTACGGAAGTTGGGGGTTGAGCCCCCCATTAAGTGTACCTCGGATCCTCTGCAATTTATTTCTTCAAATTAAAGTACAATTCTCGCTTGGCTTACATGGAACGTTTTCGCGAAATTCGTTTGGAGTTCCCAATTCAGTTCTCAATATAGACCCAGAAACGGCAATCTTTATAGCCCCCCCCCCTTGAACTTTTGTGGCCAAGTTGCTGAAATATGTGTGGCAGGGTTGCCGGTAAATTGCCACACCGAAACACTGCCACACAACTGTGTTCCTGTGTGGCAGTTTACACTGAACCTTTTGTTCTGGGGGTATTTCTTCCGGGGGTATTTTTTCCCTGGGGTATTTTTACCGTTTACCATGAAAAACATGTGGCAATTTTCCAAGTTGTTGATAGATGTGTGGCAGTGTTCTTGTGTGGCAGTGTTCTTGTGTGGCAGTTTACAGTGAACCCTAAAATATTACTAATCACAGAGACCGGCTCTTGTCTAGTACTTATGGCAACATAGGGTAGTTAAAAATGCATAGACATTTAATGGGTATCTGTTATTAAAAAAAATTCCAAGCAATGCAAAATTTTGAGAAGAACGAAATTTTACGCATAACTGATGACACGCTAAAAATACTTTTAATTAAATCCCACAGTTGGTAATCTTCAAGCAGTAAGTACACAAATGAAACATAAAAGAAAAAAATAGAAAAAATATGTGAAAACAAAATTTGGCCACTTCCCGTGCTTAGAAAAGATAATTTCATTTTCTAACAGAAAAAAGTTACCCGTTCTGTAACATTTCAAAAAAAAAAAAAACCAAAAAAAAACCAGATAAATAGAGAGAGTGAGAGAGAGAAATAAATTGCTTGTCTACCGGTCTGCAACGAGCGCGGGTTGGGGGGATGGTGCTAAAATGAGGGGTCAGTCTCCGATCACGGTGACAGCCCTAAGGGCATGTGGGCTATCACCGTGGGCTCCCTCGCAAAACTTCCGAGTGAAGATTAATTACACACCATTAGTGCGGAGTAATACTTGTAACTGGGAGTTATAAGGTCCCGTAGCATTATCCCCATTGCCAGGATAGCTTTGTCCTGAGTATAGTTTGGTGGTTTTCAGATAGCCCTTGCTTATGTTCGTCGTGAGCTTCCGCTAACCTTCACTATAAAGGTATTTCACCTCCTCTACAGCTGTGAACTGGAGGGAGTATTTAGGGGCAAGGGGATTGCAGAAATTTCCTTGCCTGATCGGGTGGGCGGGGCCAGCGCAGCTGTTGACTGATAAGTAATCTTCCTGTCCTACTGGGATAAAAAATATGATTTTCTATCTTCGCAGAATTTCTACAAAACTGACTGAAAATTTAATGCACTTAATAAATTGCCAAAAGGAACGAACCCACCAAATTTCGTGTGAATTGAATAAAAACTGTGAAAACTAGCCAATAATTTTTTTAATCGCGTACAGCGGCAGTTTTCCCGGTCTAACGTCATAATAAAATATTTAATGCGCAATTAAAAAAAAAATTCATTTGATTGTAGTGAAATTTGCAGGGTAACCTTAAATGACCCAGTTACAACATCTGTGAAAAATTCGGATCTTTTAATTGAAAATTCAGTAAATAAATTTTTCGGCACATTTTTCGTTAGGTAGGAAAGGAGAGTACATACCTGCCAACTCCCAGGCAAATATTCTTTGTCCCAGGGCTGCCAGACCTGCGCCAATTGCTCCAGATCGTGCCAAAAAGGTGTTCTTGCACTATTCTGCTAAAAAAATTGCGATTTTGACGACGAAATCTGCGCTAATTTTGCGCCAAAAGTTAAAATTTACCGGTCATTGATATTTTGGCGTGATCTTACGCCATTTGAAATCGATTCAGCGGTTAATTCGTACGTGAGAATCTTCCGTGGATTCGCGGAGTCCTCCTTCCCCCACCCCCACCCCCTTTTTTTGTCATTTTCGAGATCGATGCAAAAGTGAAGACATTTTCTGGATATTAGTTGGTGGGTAGGTGTGGGGTCGTATTCTGTCTGGGGACGGTGTTTTGTCCTTTTAAACGTTCAGAAACTGAAGCTAAACGTAGTGCAGAATTTTCTCGTAATCGTTTTTTTTTTTCTCGCGCGATGTTGCTTCTGCTCAGTATTGTTGTTAAATATAATTTCCTTGCATAATTTCAGCTTGAAATTGTAGGCAACGATTTCCGAAAACGGAAGTTAGGCCGCCCGAAAATTTCCCTGTAATCTTCGGCCACGAGATTCTTACGCTGATTCGAGGAATTCCGTCTTTTTTGTTATCATTTGGACCATTTACGAGATCGATGCACAACTGAACTGAAATTTTGAAAGGATTGGTAGTGGGAAGGGGGAAAGGGTAATGTTTTCTCCGTCAGAGAACGGAATTTCATCCTTCGAAAACGGAAAGTAGACGGAGATAAGATTTCTCTCGTAATCGTAATTGTTTTTCTCGCGATGTTTCCTCTACCGAGTATTGTTAGATATCATTTTATTCCATAAACATTTGTATTTCAGCTTGAAAATGTTGGATAAATTTCTGAAAACGGAAGTCAGACGGAGCGAAGATTTCTTCAATAATTCCCCCCCCCGCAATGTTATCCCCACTCCTATATAGTTGTTAAATGCCATCACCCTCACAAAATGTGTGTGCATTTTAGCTTGATAAGGGTGGAGGAAATTTCCAAAAACGGAAGTGACGAAGGTTGGAAATTTGTAAGAATTGATGCATGGTGTTAAAAAAAAAAAGTATTCATTCTCTGAAAATTATGCTATTTATCTAAAATAGTGAAAGCTCTGGTATCAGAATTCATGGTTCTTAGCTACAGTTGATGTTTTTAGTGAGCACAGGATACCTTTCAAAAATTGCATTGCTTTTGGAGCAGACAGTGATCCAGTAATGATAGGAGAGAAAAATGGTGTGGCTTGTCATTTGAAAGAACACCAAAGTGAAATAATAATTACAGGGTGTATTTGTCATTTAATTAATTATAAATATAATGATCCGATTTATTGGTGTCTAAAGTAAGAAATCACACAAATTTCACTCCATTCTTACTTTAGACACCAATAAATCGGATCATTATATTTATAATTAGTTTTCTGGTGTTGGCGTCCCACAAGCTATATATTAGTCATTTAATTAATTATGCAAAAGAATTTTTTCTTTGGTTAAAAAAATCGCACAATGTTTCGATCATTAATGTCAGGTGAATCGCTTGAGAGTCTTCTGTTAATTAAATGCAAAGAAAATTTACTTTGTTTTCAAAAAGTGTACTCCAAAGAATTCTTAAAAAAAAGCCAAAAAGGCCACTGTAAAAAGTTTAGCTAACTGTTAAATTACTATAAATAAAAGTTTCCTTCAATAAAAACACACACAAAAATAAAGCTAAGTGTCCTTTATTCCTTTTTTGTTTAAGCAGTAAGAGTTCTAAATCACTTCATTGTGTGACAAATTGACGTAAAAAAAATCCTCTGAATTTTTATACAATCTTCTAAATTTTTCAAAGAAATCTTCTGCATGTTCATTAAATTTAGTTGTCAGGTATGAGAGTAGCAGGTGCGAGGGGCTGAATGAGATGAGATGGAGAAGATCCTCAAACCTTGATTTTAGTTTACAGTATTCTTAGGGTTACATAAATGTTAGGTTATAAAGCTATAAATGTGGTGAGGGGTAATCGTAGAAGTGAGATGCAGGTGGACTGATTCCGCTCTTGTGTGTTCCCCAGACTTTTTAATCAGGCTGTTCTATTTTAAACAGTGTTACAGTCTTATATTAACTCAAGAGTATAGTGACCTATACGTAATGCTGATTGCAGAGGCATTTGGCTGTCTTCCTTGTAAATTGGTAACAAGAACATTGTTCTGTTTTATTAGTCAGAATACATTATTGTTGTGTAATTATGCCAGGTGGTAAGTATATATTTAATCCAGCTTGGCTATATAATGTCAAGTATAAGGATTTTTGCTGAAACAGAAAGATACTTCTAAGTTTAAAGCAAAGCGCAAAGTATGTGATCGTTGCTTCGATATTTCAAATGTGGGTGAGTCTGCCATTACTAGTCATGTTGCTAGTAAAATGCATATTTCTTTATTGACAGCTAAACAAAAGCAAACAGTAGATATCCAAGACTTTTACCAGAAGTCACATGGTGCTGTTCCTATTAAAAAGACCTGCAGTATCTGACATAAGTCTTGAAAATTCGTTTTCCCAAAACAATGTGCTAAAAGCAGAAATTCTATTGACGTTGAAAGTCATTACTTCACATTATTCATATAAGTCATGTGAAAACATCCAATCTGTACTGACCTTAATGTTCCCTGACAGTAGCATTGCAAAAAAGTTCACTTGTGGTGGAAAAAAAATGTGCATATTATTATGTTTTTGGTATTGCACCATTTTTTATGTCACTTTGAAAGGGAAGAGTCAAATCTCAAGATGGATATGTGTTACTGTTTGGCGAGACCCTTAACAAGGAAACTAGCAAAAAACAGTTGGATTCTCATGTTAGGTTTTGGGATGGTGGGCAAGTTTGTACAAGATACTTAAGATCTGACTTTTTAGGACATGCTACTGCTGATGTACTGTGTAGTAAAATTCAAGAAAAGTGTTCCGGCTTAGGTTCTGGTAACTTGCATCAGCTGTCGATGGACGGACCCCATGTCAATTGGAAAGTTTATGATATGATGCTGAATGGATTAAAACTAGAGAGCCATGCCTCTTTGTTGAATGTTGGCAGTTGTGGATTGCATATTGTTCATAAAGCTTTCAACAGTGGCTGCAAAATAATGCCAGAACTTGGTGAGACTATTCAAGCATTGTATTATATATTCAAGGACTTGCCAGCTAGACGTGAAGACTTTTCAAAAGTGACAAACTGCAACATCTTTCCGCTAAAGTTTTGCAAACACAGTTGGCTTGAAAATGTGAGTGTTGTTGAAAGAGCTATTGAAAATTTGCCAAGTATTTCATTATATGTCAGCAAGGTTCAGCTACCTGACCCTCAAAACAAGTCATTTGATGTGGCGAAGAAACATGTTAAAAACCCACTTTTTCTTGTCAAATGTAATTTTTTGTTAGTGTGGCTAAAAGTGTTGAAATTTTTTTGACTGTTTATCAGACTGACCAACCAATGCTTCCCTTTTTGCCTCATGACATATCATCATCATCGTCAACCTTTATCAATCCACTGCTGGATGAAGGTCTCCCCAAGTTTCTTCTACAACGGTCTGTCTTGTGCCAGTCTCCTCCATGTTACTCCCGCATACTTTCGAATTTCATCCACCCATCTTCCATGTGGTCTTCTTCTGGGTCTTTTCCTGTCCCTTGGAATCCAATCTAAAATTTCAACTGTCCATCGATGGTCTGTCCTTCTGGCAGTATGTCCAGCCCATCGCCATTTCAGGGATTTAACTTTGATCATGATGTCTTCCACACTCTTGTCATTTTTCGGATCCACGAGTTCCTCTTCTTATCTCTCCTGGTTACACCAAGCATGCACCTCTCCATGCTTCTTCTTTGAGTTGTCTGCAGCCTTTGTATGTCTCTTTTAGTTAAGGTCCAGGTCTCTGCACCATACGTAAGCACTGGAAGGATGCATTGATCAAACACTTTTCTTTTAAGACATAATGGCATATTGCTCTTAAAAATTATGCTGTTTCTTCCAAAAGCTGTCCAGGCAAGTTTTGTACGCCAATTAATTTCTTCATCAACGTGACCCTCACTTGATATCTGCTGTCCAAGATAAACGCACGTGTCTGTTATCTCCAGCTTTTCTCCATCAATCGATAGATCTTCATTTCTTGTAAAAGCATTGAACATCACTTTTGTCTTCTGAAAGTTCGTTTTTAATCCCACTTCTTTACTCTTGTCAGCAAGTTCCTGGATCATACTCTGCAGCTCTGATCGGGTAGTTGCAAAAATGACTATGTCATCAGCAAAACGAAGGTGAGTTAGATAATCTCCATTAATCTTTATCCCTTTGTTTTCCCAGTTCAGTGATTGAAAGACATTTTCCAATGTGGCATTAAAGAGCTTCAGAGATATAGTGTCACCTTGTCTCACTCCCTTTCCAATTTTTATGTGTGTTGTATTTTCAAACAGCCAAATCTTTGCACTTGCATTTTCATAGATGTTTTTAATAATATTAATGTATGCATCTTCAACACCGCAGGATTTCAGAGCCATTGTAACTGCTGATGGTTTCACCGAATCAAAGGAATTTTCATAATTGATAAAAGCCATGCACAATGGAAGTTCATATTCCCTCACTCTTTTAATTAGTTCTCTCAGTACGTGGATATGATCTATCGTGCTGTAGCCACTCCTGAATCCAGCTTGTTCTCTCGGTTGAGCCATGTCCAGTGTTACCTTCAACCGGCGTGAAAGAACTTTAGTGAGGATTTTATAAACCACTGATAGGAGGCTCATAGGTCTGTAGTTCCTGAGATCCTCAATGTCACCTTTTTTATGTAGCAGGATCATTGTAGCGTTGTTCCAATCCTCAGGGATCTTCCCTTCATTAAGGCATTGAGTGAAAATTTGGGCGAGTACTGTTTCGATTTCTCCACTTGCTTCTTGTATGATCTACAGTAATTCCATCTTTTCCTTGAGCTTTTCCCCGCTTCATGTTCTTGATTGCATGTGCAACTTCTGCTGGGAGGACTGGAAGAACTCTGGTACTGGTACCTTTCATGATGTCTGGAGTACATGTATCATCCCTTTCATATAATTTGGAGCAGAAATCTTTCACTCTTGTCAAAATTTCGCCTCTATTTCTTGTTACAGAACCATCTTCTTTTCTCAGTGCCATAATCTGTTTTCTTCTCTTACTGAGATGTCCCTTTGCTATCTTTAGGCTTTGGTTGTTTTCATTTGCTTTCCTCACTAGTTCACAGTTGAAATTCTTTACGTCTTCAGTGATACTTTTTCGTACTGTCTTGCATAGCTCTATATATTCCACTTTAGAAGTCACATCTTCTTTAGTTGTCCTCATATCTCTTCTTTTTTGCATCAACATTTTGGTTTTTCCTGATAATTTGTTCACATGCAGCTTGTTCTTAGTCCCAGCTAATTTTGTTGCTGTTTCCACAAGAGCTTTGGTTACTTTTCTGTTAATTTCAGAAATATCCACTTCTTCTGATGTTAGGCCTTCTAAAGCAGAGAATCTGTTCTTCAGTTCCAACTTGAAGGTATTATGGTGTTTTTTAAGGTTGGTTATGTCAATACATTTTGTTTGTCTTATGAGCTTGCCACGTTCGAGTTTAGTATTGAGGTGCATCTTACATCTCACCAATCAATGGTCACTACCTGTGTTGAACTTGTTTATCACACTGCAGTCTTCGATGACAAATTTTTTGTTACACATAATAAAATCAATTTCACTTGTTATTCCATTTGGATGTCTCCATGTCCATTTCCTGTGTGGCTTTTTCTTGAAAAAGGAGTTCAAGATGAAAAACCCTTCTGCCTCTGCAAACTCAATGAGAGTATTTCCACGCTGGTTTCTGTTGCCGTGACCGAATTTACCTACTGAAGTTTTATTCTGTTGTAGTTGCCCTATTTTTGCATTGAAATCTCCCATAATTATCTTCAAGTGCTGCTTACCTTTATTATTTAGATGACGAATTTCCTCATAAAATTCTTCAATTTCTTCTTCAGGATGATTTGTGGTGGGTGCATAAGCTTGAATAATCTGAGCCTTGTATCTTCTCGAGAGTTGGATAACGAGTCGTGCAGCTCTGTCAGAGGAACTTTCAACTTCTACAACTTTATCCTTCAGTTTCTTGTTTATTATAAATCCAACACCACTAGTTCTGCCAGTATCTGTATAGTTTGTTAAAAGAAGTGATGCAAAGATTCATAAATGGTAACATAATGAACAGTGTAAATAGTCCTCTTAAACCGCTGAAAATTGAAATAAATGAAACAAATTACAAAGATATGAGTAAAATCATGATTGGTTTTGTTGCTAGCAAATTAATAACGGAACTAAAGAAAAGCCAAAATGTCAGTGACATACAGATTATCAAATTTAACTTACAATGTAGGCATTTTTTTGATCCAAGTTACTAAGAAGTTACTCGAACAATCCCCTTTATAGTATCCGTTGGTTAGGCCAATGACATGTTTAGACCCAAGAAAGTTTTTCGGGAAATTCAGAAGATATGGTTCAGAAGTTCGGCAGGATATTACCCATCCTTGTCGATGCAAAGAAAGTTTTGGAAGCAAATTGTGATAATATCATAAAGGAGTATAGGGATTAAGTACAGGAACTTGTCAATGAAAGGAAGGCTGAGCTCACAAATTTTGATCGGAGAACACAGACTAGATGAGTTTTACCATGCTACTGTTGCTAATAAGTATAGACACTTTTGGGAAGTTATGAAGATACTTCTGCTTCTATCCCATGGGCAGGCCAATGTTGAAAGAGAATTTTCTAGAAATAAACAAATCATGGTGGAGAATTTAAGAGAATAATCTGTTGTAGCAAGAAGAATTATTGTTGACCATGTAAATATAGTTGGGAAAATAAAAGATGTTGAATTGTCAAAAGAGCTATTACTGGGTCTGTGCTCATCAAAGGTATGTAGCTTACCTGGATGAACAGAAGAAATGTATGAAAAAAGAATGCTGCTAATGGAAGATATATCATGTCTTAAATCGAAGAAGGAAAGACTTGAAACAGACATTTCTGAATTTAAAAAATCCCCTGAAATGTATGCTGATCAGGTAGAATCAAACAGCTCACTGACATTGCTTGCAAAATCAAATGCCCTGCGACACAGTGTCAAAGAAAAAGGAAAAGCACTGTTGCTTGTTGCTGATGAACTTCATGAAAAACTCATGCAACATAAGAATTGTTAAAGGGGTCGGGAACATCCTATCACTTGAAGTTATATGTTTACCTGAATGTACCTTTTTCTTAATGAACTGTTTAGATAACAAAACTGTGTGTCTTCCCATTCTGCTTTATTTCCTCTGTCGTAATTTATATTGTGGTCATTAGTGGTTGTGAAGTGGGGAGGAAATGTAAGTCAACAGCAATTCCCAATGGAACTTTATTCCCATACGGTGCTATATTGCGTCCATAAAACGGGGAAACTTTACCTGCTAGAAAAATAGCAGTTAGTGGCATGCAAATCTGTGGAAGAATTGATCAAGCTCATGCAGACTGCGTATTAATCAGATTTCAGCCATTTTCAACACATTCCTTCGATATACACCATTTTTCGCCATGTAGTTTTTAAGTAAAAGATCCCCTCCTCGGGGTCCCTAAGAACAAACTAAAATTTCGACAAAATTGAAGGCTTTTGTATGTGTATTATCATGCATTAAGTTTCGATGAACATACTGAAACCAGATGAAAATTTCCGGAATAAAATGACAAATTTACAGGAAAAGCACGTAGTCAAAAAACATTTTTAGGCACTCCAAGCATTGCTTTTTCTCAGCTTTCAAAATAGTTAGACATATACAGGGTGCGTTCAAAAAGTTGGTCAAACATTTTCATGTATTAAATTACCTAAAAATTTTAACCAGTAGCCATTTTTCAAAAATATCAAAAAGAAACAATAAATCCAGGTAGAGAAGGTTAAGTACATGTTGCAAAAGTATGCATTTAATTGTTTCCCTCGTACTAAGTAGGCATACAGAAACATCAGTATTTCACTGTCTGCCATCCAATGAAGGCATGTTACATATTGTAAATAGAAAGTTCGGAGTATTTTTATACAAGTAAAAACAGAATCGTTTTTTTTTTTTTTTTTTTTTTTTTGGCTCCTGGTTCTCCAATGGGTTGGCATTCTAGCTTTTCAGGTTCTTGTTTCTATCTAGTTTCTTGAATTCTAGAGCATGGAATATCCTGCCTTTCAGGTTTGTATCAAAGTGGATAAAAAAAAAAAAAAAATCCTGTGAAGCTTGGTGATGCACATTGTCATTATTAAGGTTTACATGATTCATGCTCTGTGAATGATTTGGGGTCTTTTACTTTAGCTCAGTGCCTGCTTTCTGATATGAAGGCACTGTAAAAAAAAACATTGTGTTACAGGGAAGAAAATTATCATTATCATGCATGTATTCCATTTTGTTTGTTTCAGAAATGCAAGGAAGCATGTTTAAGGTTTTAATGAATCAGAATTTCCCATCTTTACTGATGTGTATATATCTTTTCTACTTTCAGTCGATGTATTGTAAATGTGTAGTGCTACCCCGGCAGCCAAATGGTCTGACCATTTGCCCGAGGTGGGTGTGGTTTTGAGTCCCATATGAGGTATGGGTGGTGTATTTGTCTGATGGCATTGGCTCTGTCCCTTCTCTGCAACAAGTGGCTTTAAATTAGAGATGTGTGGCTGCTTATAGCACTCAGAGTTGCACATGATGGTCAATAAACCTTGAAACACAAGGAAAAAAAAATAAGTAGTAAACTTCATCGTAATTTGCAATATAGGCAACAACGCACTATGATTCTAGCAAAAGTTTGGGCTCCTGGAATTTATTTTCTTTAAAAGTGTACGAACCCTGGGTATAGCACCAACAATAAAGCAAAATAGTGAAAATGATTCAATCATAAAATGTGAGATTTCTGTTCAGATCTCCAAAATTTAACCTGCAATGTAAAACAACAGAAATTCTATATGGAATTTGAAATAAGATAATAAAGCAGGATAAAAGGATTCATTCATAAGAGATCATAGGTACAGCAGTACCTATGATCTCTCTCAGCAAAATTATCCTTAATGAGGTACAGTAAATAAAATAAAATGGTTAAATCAAAAGATGAAAAATATTATAGGCGAGTTTCTTATGAAGAAATAACAGACAGCACTGATGAAGTCATAGAAAATATTAAAAAAGCAGCTAAAGCTATGAATATGGCACAATGTACATATAACGTATTTGAATTCAATAAAACTAGTAAGCAAGGCCTACCAGTAAGGCCTGTCATCACCACTAAGGAAAGAAGGATATTTTTTTAATATAATAAATCAAAAGAATTGGATTACAGCTTGTGTTTCATAAAGAGCTCATTTAAAATGGTTAAAAAAATAAAAGTGGCATCAATAAATAAATGCACACAAATGATTAATTTGGACATAATTAATGCTTCCTTCAGTACTCCTTAGAAAACTATATGGAATGATAAACAATTTCCTTGAAAAAAAAAGTGATTTCATCATAAAGTATGAGATTTCAGCAAATAACTTTCTTTTTCTTTTCTACTGGTATTGCAGCTCCATTATCTCAAAATTTAACAATGATATTTATATGTCTTTCAACATTGGTGATTTCAACAAAAGTAGCTGAATTTAGTATTTCTGACCTGGAAAAAAAAAGTTCCTAATGAAAATAAACTGCAGTTAAAGCTCTATATTTGATATGTAGATGGTATTCTTACTCAGAGCACATAAATACAAGGAAAATTTTGCATATGTTAAATGAAATGGATCAAAATATCAAGTGGAAACTAGAATAAAAGTACAATGATCTGCAGTTTCTGAATGTAAAAACTGAGATAAAAGGATCACATGGATTTCATTCATAATTTAAAAAAAATGCAACATAGTGCTGAATTATACATCTCAACAGGCAAAGTTAGTTAAAATTTACATACATATCACTAAGCTGTTCTCTGAGATTCAGAGGTTAGCTCCAAAAAGAAATACAAACTTCCAGATATTTTTACTTATTGTTGTCGTATCAAACTTCGCCATTTACAGCGATCTTGACATACAACTAGTGCTTCACTGATATCCATTACACGCCGTACACAAGATCTTTTATACTTCATACTCATAATCTTTTTCTCATGCAGCCACTCCTGAATCTGATCCACCCATGTCTTCCTTGGCCTTCCTCTGCCTTTCCTTCCTGCCACTTGGGCTGAAAATATTTTCTTAGTAAGCATTTCATCACTCATTCTTTCAACATGGCCAAACCACCGAAGCATATTGGTCTCCACCTTGCTAACAACATTTTGCTTTATATCACACAACTGCAATACATCTTCATTCCTCACACAATCAGATCGTGTCTTGCCACAAACCCCACGTAAGTATCGCATTTCTTCAGCACACAAACGACTCCTATGTTTCTTCTGCAGTACCCAGGTTTCACTGCCATACATCAGAGTAGGAACAATTACTGTTTCATACACAGCCATGCAGGACTCTTTAGAGAACCCATCATTCCTGTGAAAACCTCCCAGAGCAGCTATGACTTTCAAAGAAGAATTCACTCGCCTACTGATTTCACCATCCAACTTGTTCTCTCTGTCAAACATGCTTCCTAAATACACAAACTCACTCACCTGGTCAATCACAGTGCCATTTATACTTACATTACATTCAGTGCTACCCATTCCTCTCTCAAACACCGTAACTTTGGTTTTTCGCTTATTTATACTCAGTTTGAATTTCATGCAAACTTCGTGCATCCGAGTCAACATACTCTGCAACTCACTTTTGCTCTCTGCCAACAGGACAGTGTCATCAGCATACAGCGATCTGCACACACGGATATCACCAAGACATAAACCACTATTATCTTTGAATAAAGCTCATGTTGAGAAATGGCTTCCTAGTTTAATTGAATTAATAATCTAAAGCAACTTATGGGAATTTACTAGGAAAAATTTTTTTTTTTTTTTTTTGGATTGGAATTCCCTTAAAGTAATCAGTTTCCAAAGCAATTTCCAAAAAAGAAAACTGAAAGAAGGAATAGAGATTGAGAAAAATCAAAATTCCATCATCAATGACTGCAAAGGATTTTCCCTGCCTAACATCTGGCAGGATTTGTTGAAAAATAACCTAAACCGTCAAGGTTAACCATAACCGTCAAGGTAAACCGTAACCGTCAAGGTAAACCGTAACCATGATAGTGACAAGCAAAAAGTGACAACAACAAGCCAGCCTGAAGAAGGAGAAGAGTTTTCTCCGAAAATTTGCTATTAATGAAAAAATTTCCTAGTAAATTCCCATAAGTTGCTTTAGATTATTAACACTATTATCTGTTTTGGCCTCACGCATGCATGCGTCCATAAATATATTAAACAGCCATGGTGACATTACACAAGCTTGTCTAACTCCTGCACCAATCAAAAACCATTTTGATAAAACACCATTAACTCGTACACAAGCTCTACTACCAGCATACATGGCTTTTACACTATTAAGTAGATTCCTAGTAACACCATATTCATTCAATACCTTCCACAAAAGTGTCCTATTGACTCGGTCGTAAGCTTTCTCTAAATCTATGAAGGCAGTAAAAACTTTCTTCCCAACAGCCAGATACTTCTCAATCATCATGCGTAATGCAAAAATCTGGTTAGTGCAGCCTTTACCAGGCATAAAACCACTCTGAACATCCCACACTTTCTCTGATGTAAGACCCCGTACTTTTTCAATAACAACCTTACCAAACACTTTCCCTGGCACACTCAGTAGGCTAATACCACGATAGTTCTTGCATTCAGTCTGATCACCTTTTCCCTTATACAAGGGAACAATGATAGCATCCTTCCAATCCCGAGGGACCATTCCTAACTCCCAGCACAACTGGCAAATTTCAGTTAACCAGTTAATTATAGAGTCACCACCATACTTCAACATCTCTGCAGTTATGCCATCAACTTCTGGAGCCTTACCATTCTGAAGAGATTTTAGAGCTTTACACACTTCTTCTCTTGAGATCCCTCCTGTGCTTTCATCCCTCATTGTGACATCTGCATCTGTCTCAGAATCATTTTTGCTCTCCTGATCTAATAACTCACAGAAGTAATCGCCCCATCTGTCACTTAACTCATTGGGCTCCCATATCATTTCCCTAATCTCATTCTTCACACAACTTACAACTTTGTTTCCCCTATTTTTCCTGAGTCTCATGTACTTCCAGAAGGACTTTCTATCTTTCCAAAAAGCCAGTTCATGCCTTTCCACTTTCTCTTTCCTATCTTTTGCCTTACTGTGGTGAACCAGCTTAGCAGCTTCACACTTCTTACAGCGATATTCATCCACAGAGACTCTACCTTGCAACATCCCCAAATAGACTTCCTTCTTTTTCTTTACTGCCTCATCAATCTCACTATTCCACCAAGCATCACCTCTATTGTTACCCACTATTGTGGTGCTGCAGACCTCTTTAGCAGCAGTAACAACACAGTTCTTAAAACATTCCCACTTCAGTCGTTCTCTGAGTAAGTCAGAATACCGCTGATGATCTTCAAGGAGCCTATCAACCTTTATTCTTTCTATCCTGGTTCTCTTCCTATTCCTTTTCCTCCAACCAACATTAAGTTTCACTCGTGACACTACCAAGTAATGATCAGAAACAACATCCGCACCTCTCATCACACGGGTGTCAACAACTAAGTGTTTCAAACTGTGATCGTAAACAACAAAATCTATCGCACTCTTTTGACCAAGAGCACGATTTTCCCAAGTATATGTGTGTATATACTTGTGGTTGAAAAATGTATTAGATACACACAAATCATTCTCAATGCAGAGTTCAACTAATCTTTCACCATTATCATTCACACAAGGATCATTAAACTTACCCAGAACATTGTCAGAAATTGCATTCTGCACACCTACTCTAGCATTGAAATCCCCTGCTATTATAACTTTTTCTTTAGCACCAAACTGGCTCAAAACAGCTTTTAGCTCATTCCAGAAATCTTCTTTCTTATCAGAAGGTTCCGAGTCACAACGAGCATACACTACAACAATTACTATTCTCTGAAGTTTCACTTTCAAACGAATCCAGAGAATTCTCTCACTTATGCAACTATAGTGAATCAAGTTGTTCTTCATCTTTTCACTTAAAATCACACCTACACCAGCCTGTCCTCTCATATTATCCAATACTCCAGACCACACACTCACCGTGCCATTCACTTCTTCTATCCCAGTTTCCTTCTTTTTGGTTTCACTTACACACAGCACATCCAGTCTATACTTATTCATCTCCTCAATCACCTCACTCATCTTGCCATTTATACCTCTAGTATTCCATACACCAGTCTTACATTCACTCAGCCGAGATCACTTTCTCATACGCCGTTTAGAAAGTCCAGGTCGATTCCGTGGTGGACCGTCCTTCTCAAGTGTGGTAGGTCCACCATATCCCACACTTGAGTCATTCTTAATATTTCTTTTTGTCTTTTTAATCAGGTAAGTACATCAGTGTGGGGGATTAGCCCACAGCTGAGGGTTCCAGTTGGTCATTCAACCTAAGGATTCTGGAACAAAACCCAGTGAGTTGGGGTCTTTTCGCCAATGTCACACAGAAATAGCTGGCACCTCTCCAAGATTCACAGAGGCCCTAGTTGCTGTTGTGTGTGCCATTGTTATCACGGAGCACCCCGAGGAGGCAAACCCATACAGCAAGAAATTTAATTAAAAGAAAGCCAAGGTTCTATCTTCAACAAATCAACTGAAAGCAGTTACAAAAATGTCCAAAACTTTAATTCATAATAATTTCCAAAGAGAATTGTCATAAATATTTTACAGGGAGTAAAAAAGGAATACAACACAACTCTAAACCAATAATGAAGCAAAAAAAATTCATGCATGATTTATTATGTACTAAACTTGAGATGTAGTAAGATCTTTTGGCTGAAACATCAGCCTTGTTCACACTAGAAGCAAGCACTTATGTGGTTGACATTATTTCTTTAGCTGTTGCCAGTAGATATTTCCCAATTATCGGATTACTGAAGGGTGTGTCTGAATTGCAAGAGCTGTTATTGAAGAGAATTTCAATGCTTTCTCTGTAGCGTAATGAACATTTGTTTGAGAAGGGTGCAATCCTTTTGATACAGTTCCAGTTTTGAGAAGCATAGGTCCCTTCAATAGTCAGAAGAAAAAGTGCAGAACTCGGAAGGCGTTTTCTGACATCTCTTTTATGTTCCAAAATTCTGCAGTTATTGTACGAAATTTACTACCAATATAACATTTTTCACCTGAGGAAGTAGACACAGGGATGAGGTATATCCCAGGATGGTCTAAAGGATCAAGAGGATCTCTGTCTTTAGATATTGATTGGATTATAGTGGGGGGAGGATTGATTATAAGCCTGTAACCAAAACTTTTGAAAATTTTGACAAGTTTGTAAGTACAAGGATGATGGTAGGGGATTGAACCTATGAAGAAAAGGGACAGTTTCTGCAGAGGAGAAAGGTGACAGACAAATTGATTGGCATCAAACTTTTTGAAAAGTTTTGTGACAATTCGAAGGGGAAACTGATGGTTTGTGGCAATTTCTTGGATGATTGCATATTCTTTTTGTAATGAGTGAGGTTCATTGCAAATGACATTGGTGTGGTAAATGAGTGATGTTAGAGCAGCAAGCTTATAGGAAAGAGCAGTATTAGAACAAAACGGGATGGTGTTTGTGGAAGAGGTGGGTTTTCTGTAGACAGATGTATGGAGTTTGTTATTGATTCTAGTTATTTGTACATCCAAGAAATTGATACAGTTATTGTTTTCAGGATTGAAAGTGAAATTAATGGTGGGGAATTTTCTAGAGTTAGAAGAAGTGAGATTGTGCAAGTCCTTTAGATCATGAGGTCAGATTATAAAGATATCACCCACATAACAAATGCAAAGGTTGGTTTGGAAGGGGAGTTCTTTACAATGCTGTTTTCAATGTTTTGCAGGAATATTTCTGTAAGAAGAGGGGAGAGGCAATCCCATGGGTACCTGTTGGAATTGGCAGTAAAACTGTTTGTTGCAAGTGAAACAATTATTTTCTTGTAAGGTGTGAAGGCAATCATAGAGGTCTTTAATGAGTACTCCGGGTAAGTTCAGGTTTTCCATTAAGTTTTTTATGTGGATCATAAATGCTTCAAAGAAGGGGACAGAAGGGAAAAGGGAAACAATGTCAAGGGTTAGTAAAATGTCTTGGTTTTCAATGCAGGAGGGAAGTTTCTGTAAAAACGACATTTTCATTAGCTGGCCACATTCCAAGTCTGAACTACAGACACTGATCAACTCCATTACGGAAAAATTTCCTTCCATTAATCTCACTATATCTAAGGAAGTAAACCACAAAATTGATTTCCTGGATGTATCTATCTGCAGAAACACTGATCTCTCCATTACTCATTCAGTCTATCGTAAACCTTCTGCAGCCACTAACATCATTCCCTACAAATCTTTCACCCTGCATCTCTACAAGCTTGCAGCATTGAAGTCCTACATCCACAGGGCTCATATCATTTGCAACAACCAACTCTCTCTTCAAGAAGAACTCTCCAAAATTTGTACAATAGCCCTCTCTCATGGTTTCCCTGCTCTTACAGTCAACTCCCTCATAAAGAAATATGAAAATCATTCGAAAATCGAATGCCTCCTTCCTCACAAGAAAAAAGACCTGAAATTCTGTGGTTCTGTTCCTTACCATCCTTCCTATGCTTATAAGTTACAGATTCTTTTTAGAAGTTTTGGTTACCATCTTGCCATTAAATCTACCCCAAACATCTTGAAACTTCTACAAAGGGATAGGGACAAAGTTGAAAGCCTGAACCTCCCAGAAGTTTACTGCATTCCTATCTCTTCTTCTACTGGGGATAACTTATACATTGGAAGCACATACTGGAGCATTAACCATAGAATTTTAGAACATAAAAAAGATGTTTCGAAAGCCAATACTAATACTGCCTTGTCTATTTTGACAATGGAAGACACATCTGCAGTTCCCCACTGGAATGAAGCAAAATAAATTGCTTCTTTTGACAATCGTTTTGCCCTCCGTTACCGTGAAAGCCTGGAAACTATTTTCAACTCAATGACTTGCAATTCCGAATCTCCTCTCTACATTCCGATGATCTGGAGATCAATTCTAAGTTTTGGCAACAAAAATAGGAAAAATTCAAATGTAGAATCTGGCAACAATCTTAGTCCTCCATTGGCGTGATGAAGACCTAAGATAAGGTAGAAAGCTTCCAACTTACGAACTTTTTGTAAAAGTTTTCATTTAACGTAACTAGCGTGATCAAGTTACCTTTATTTGATATCTTTATAATCTGGCCTCATGAACTTTTTAAAAGACTTGCACAATCTCACCTCTTCTATCTCTAAAACATTCCCCACCATTAATTTCATTTTCAATCCTGGAAATAATAACTGTATTAATTTCTTGGATGTACAAATAACTAGAATCAAAAACAAACTCCATACATCTGTCAACAGAAAACTCACAGCTTCCACAAACATCCCATTTTACTCTAATATTGCTCTTTCCTATAAGCTTGCTGCTCTAAAATCACTCATTCACTGCACCAATGTCATTTGCAAATGAACCTCACTCATAACAAAACGAATATGCAATCATCCAAGAAATTGCCACAAACCATGAGTTTCCCCTTGGAATTTTCACAAAATTTTTCAAAAAGTTTGATGCCAATCAATTTGTCTGTCACCTTTCTCCTCTGTAGAAACTGTCCCTTTCCTTTATTGGTTCAATCCCCTACCATCATTCTTGTACTTATAAACTTGTCAAACTTTTCAAAATTTTTGGTTACAGGCTTGCAATCAATCCTCCTCCTCCTATTATCATCCAAACAATATCTAAAGACAGAGATCCTGTTTATCCTTTAGACCATCCTGGGATATACAGTAGCGAACAAAAGTATTTGGCGAAACACTTTATCGACCATAATTTTTTTTCTGCTGGACCAAATCGGATCATTTTGGGATATATGTGTTGATTCGTGGGTTACAATGCCGCACAGTTTGCATTTCGCACCGAGCAAATTTGTTGTTCGAAATGGGCCCTATTCAAGAGTTGCCAGTTATTACCCATTTGTTTGCTGGATGTATTAATGTTTTTCTTGTGATTTTTGTGGGTTTTGTGATGTGTAGTGTGATAATAAGTCAATCTTAGGTTTTCAGATCCCTATTGGAGCTTGCCAGGCGGCCGTGAACATGATGGAATCCGGAATGCGCGTCACCGACATTGCGAGGGCCCTGAAGATCCGACACCAGTCCATTTCAGCTATCCTGCCACATTATAAGAAGACTGGGACCGTCAAGAACAGTCCACGATGTGGTAGGCCTCGTTCCACTACGTTGTGTCAGGATAGACGCATCCTCCGTCGATCTCGTGCTGATCCCACCTTGACTGCTGTGGACATTGCCACGGAATTCCGCTACAGCAACTACCTGAACGTCAGCCGAATGACCATCTCCCATCATCTCATTGCTGGTGGATTGAATGGAAGACGCCCCGCCAAGAAACCACTCGTCGGAGTCAAGAATCGACGAGCCAGAGTCGCGTTTGCATGCCGTCATCGACACTGGACCACGGCGGACTGTGGAGTGAGGTGCTTTTTACCAATGAGTGCAAGTTCAACTTGTTCGGAAGTGATGGCATCCGATATGTACGACGTCCGTGTGGTCAGAGATTCAACCCCCCAATTCATTCAGCTGACTATCAAGCACGGAGGAGGATCGCTCATGGTTTACGGCGCCTTCTCTTGCAATGGAATGGGCCCCATCATCAAGATTGACGGAATAATGACCAGCCAGAGCTACACAAACATGCTCATCAATGATGTCTTCCCATGGGGAAACCAGAACATGCCACCCGGATGGATCATGCAGCAAGACAACGACCCGAAGCACACCTCCAGATTAGCGAAGGCAGCCTTCCAGCAGCAACAGGTCACACTTCTAGACTGGCCAAGCCAATCTTCAGACCTCAACGCCATCGAGCATATGTGGGAGGAGCTGGAGAGACGATGTGGGGCGAAGAAAACCTGCTGGAATAGGGCTCAGCAGTTCGACCAGCTGTCTGCAGAATGGGCGCAAATTCCACAGGTCACCGTCGAGAAGCTAGTGGACTCGATGCCTGCCCGTTGTGCAGCTGTTATTAAGTCTCATGGTTATCCCACTAAGTATTAGTTATTGTTTTGTCGTTTTCTCGTACTTGTTTTTTGTTATCGTTGCATTAAATGAATGTGATACACACCAACTTTGTTGGTCAATTTGTATGATCTTTGCGATTAAGCTCGGTACCTGATCTGTGTTAAGGTTTCCGATCCATCTGCATATGGGTCATGTTTACAACTGAATAACACATATCATATCCCAAAATGACCCGATTTGGTCCAGCAGAAAAAATATTATGGTCAAAAAAGTGTTCCGCCAAATACCTTTGTTCGCTACTGTACCTCATCCCTGTGTCTACTTTCTCAGGTGAAAAATGTTATATTAGTAGTACCTTTCGTACAATAAACTGTAGAATTTTGGAACATAAGAGATGTCAGAAAACACCTTCCGACTTCTGCACTTTTTCTTCTGACTATTGAAGTGACCTCTGCTTCTCCAAACTGGAATTGTATCAAAAGGATTGCACCATTCTCAAACAAATGTTCATTATGTTACAGAAAAAGCGTTGAAATTCTCTTCAATAAAAGCTCTTGCAATTCGGACACACTTTTCAGTATTCCAATAATTGGGAAATCTCTACTGGCAACAGATAAAGGAATGATGTCAACCACATGAGTGCTTACTTCTAGTGTGAACAAGGCTGATTTTTCAGCCAAAAGATTTTACTATACCTCAAATTTAGTGCATAATAAATCATGCATGAATTTTTTTGCTTCATTATTGGTTTCTTCATGTTACGTGAAGTGGCCTTTCTACTGACACAACTCTAAGCCCATAAAAAAGAAAATGGTAAAATATATACTATTAGAGTTCTGTTTGACATTGGCAAAAAAAACCCAACTCACTGGGTTTTGTTCCAGAATCCTTAGGTTGAATGACCAACTGGAACCATCAGCTGTGGGCTTATCCTCCACACTGATGCATTTACCTGATTAAAAAAACAAAAAGGCAAAAACTGACTCAAGTGTGGGATACGGTGGACCTACCACACTTGAGAAGGATGGTCCACCATGGTATCTACCTAGAACTGGAAAAAGGAAAATCAGAAAGAGATCTCTGCTGAGTGAGTTTATGATTGGTGTATGGAATACTAGAGGTATAAATGGCAAGATGAATGAGATGATTGAGGAGATGAATAAGTATAGATTGGATGTTCGGTGTGTAAGTGAAACCAAAAAGAAGGAAAGAAGAAATGAATTGGGATAGAAGAAATAAATGGAACGGTGAGTGTGCGGTCTGGAGTATTGGATAATGTGAAAGAACAGGCTGTTGTAGGTGTCGTTTTAAGTGAAAAGATGAACAACTTGATTCACTATAGCTGTGTAAGTGAGAGAATTCGTTTGAAAGTGAAACTTCAGAGAATAGTAATCATTGTAGTGTGTGCTCCTTGTGACTTGGAACCCTTATGATGGGAAAGAAGATTTCTGGAACGAGCTAAAAGCTGTTTTGAGCCAGTTTGGTGCTAAAGAGAAAGTTGTAATAGCAGGGGATTTCAATGCTAGAGTAGGCACGCAGAATGCAATTTCTAACAATATTCTGGGTAAGTTTAATGATCCTTGTGTGAATGATAATGGTGAAAGATTAGTTGAACTCTGCATTGAGAATGATTTGTGTGTATCTTATACGTTTTTCAACCACAAGTTAGCCACACATACACTTGGGGAAATTGTACTCTTGGTCAAAAGAGTGTGATAGATTTTGTTGTCTACGATCAGCGTCTGAAACTCTTAGCTGTTGACACTCGTGTGATGAAAGGTTCAGATGTTGGTTCTGATCATTACTTGGTAGTGTCACGAGAGAAACTGAATGTTATTTGGAGGAAAAGGAATAGGAAGTGTCCCAGGATGGAAAGAATAAAGGTTGAAAGGTTCCCTGAAAATCATCGTTATTCTGACGTACTCAGAGAACGACTGAAGGAGCTGAAGTCTTGTGAGAAGGATGTAGAAAAGAAATGTGAATGTTTTAAGAACTAATAAAAACAAGGTTGCACGTTTTATTCTTTTTGTTGTCATGCTTGGTTTAAGCCTCCGGTGCGGTGTTCTATTTTTTTTGTCTTTAGGTTCTTTCAAATGTGCAACGAACGCTCAAGTCCATGAAGTGCCTTGCTTTCAGGTCGCAAAATTGTATCCTCCCCTCTCCCCACCCTTCCCACCAGCATGTAAAACCCAACCTTCATTGGTAAAAACCACAATTCTTGAACTCAAAACATTTTGATATTATCAACGTACACAAACTGCCTATTTACATACATACAAAATGTCGAACGAAAATATTAAATGCCTTGTTTGAAAAGTCAAAGTATCACTATAACTATTCAAAAATTTACGTGCTTACAATTACTTTAATGAGAGCAATGAGAGAAACTTACCTCTACTAGAAGGTCTGTTCTCTCTGAAAAAATACATTTCTTTGCACGTTTATTTCCATTTTTATATCTAGTAAAAAAGAGGTTTCTTGGATCAAGTATCATTGCAGCAGTATGGATTAATAAATTACTCACTCAGTCAAATAAATGAACAAGTTGAAGACAACATAAAACCGCCGCACCAGCAGCTCAAACCAACCGTAGATGTAAAAATTGAAATAAACGTGCAAAGAAATGTATTTTTTCAGAGAGAACAGACCTTCTAGTAGTGGTAAGTTTCTCTCATTGCTCTCATTAAAGAAAATATTAAAAACATATATACAACTATTTACTTATGACTCATCTTATTCCTTCGACTCTCCTTCTCAAAACCTCATGAACAACTAGAACATTCATTCACCACACCCTAAGCCATTCCAACGCAGACTGCCTCAAGTACTTTTTACCCTCAGCAGGGTTATCTTCAGGAGGTGTTCTAGATGTTTTCTCTTCTTCCACCTCAGTAAGAGTGAGCAATATGCTTGTTTTCCTCGCCCCTTCCCGCCCTGCCCCGCCCCAACGTCATCTACGAAAAGTTTCCACCGCGGCTCCATCTGTTATAAACTGTAGTGAACTCTTCATTTTTACATGCTGGTGGGGAGGGGGGAGGATACAATTTTGCGACCTGAAAGCAAGACACTTCATGGACTTCAGCGTTGGTTCAACATTTGAAAGAACCTGAAGACAAAAAAATAGAACACCGCACCGGAGGCTTAAACCAAGCATGACAACAAAAAGAATAAAACTTGCAGTGAAATGTGAAAAAGGTAAGCAACCTTGTTATTATTATAATTGTATGCACATAAATTTAAAATCAACTGTGGGTTCTGCTATAGATGTTTTAACCTGAAGTTTTAAGAACTGTGTTGTCACTGCTGCTGAAGAAGTCTGTGGCACCACAATAGTGGGTAACAATAGAGGTGATGCTTGGTGGAATAGTGAGATTGAAGAGGCAGTAAAGAGAAAGAAGGAAGCTTTCTGTGGATCAGTATCACTGTAAGAAGCATGAAGCAGCTAAACTGGTTCACCATAGTATGGCAAAAGATACGAAGAAGAAAGTGGAAAGGAATGCATTTTTTTTTTTCATTTTTTTTTTTTTTGCTTTTATTTGGAAAGATAGGAAGACTTTCTGGAAGTACACGAGACTCAGGAAAAATAGGGGAAACGAAATTGCAAGTTGTGTGAAGAATAGGATCGGGAAAATGATGTGGGAACCCGATGAATTAAGTGAAAGATGGGGTGAATACTTCTGTGAGCGTTAGATCAGGAAACAAAGATGATTCTGAGGCAGAAGCAGATGATGTCACAGTGAAGGATGGAAGCACAGGAGGGATTTCAAGAAAAGAGGTGTGTAAAGCTCTAAAATCTCTCCAGAGCGATAAGGCTGCAGGAGTTGATGGCATAACTGCCGAGATGTTGAAATATGGTGGTGACTCTGTAATTGACTGGTTAACTGAAATTTGCCAACTGTGCTGGGAGTTAGGAATGGCGCTCAAGATTAGAAGGATGCTATCATTGTTCCCTTGTATAAGAGAAAAGGTGACCAGACTGCAAGAACTATCGTCGTATTAGCCTACGGAGTGTGCCAGGGAAAGTTTCCGGTAAGGTCATTCATTGAAAAAGTATGGGGTTTTACATTAGAGAAAGTATGGGTTGTTCAGAGGGGTTTTATGCCTGATAAAGGCTGCACTAACCAAATTTTTGCATTACGCATGATGATTGAAAAGTATCTGGCTGTTGGTAAGAAAGTTTTTGCTGCCTTCATAAATTTAGAAAAAGCCTACGACTGAGTAAATAGGACACTTCTGCAGAAGGTTTTAAATGAATATGGTGTTACTGGAAATCTACTTAATAGTGTAAAAGCCATGTATGCTGGCAGTAGAGCTTGTTTATGAGTGGATGGTGTTTTATCAAAATGGTTTTTTATTAGTGCTGGAGTCAGACAAGGTTGTGTAATGTCACCATAGCTGTTTAATATATTTATGGACGCATGCATGTGTGATGCCAAAATAGATAATACTGGTTTGTGTCTTGGTGATATCCGTGTGTGCAGATTGCTGTATGCTGATGACACTCTCCTGCTGGCAGAGAGCAAAAGTGAGTTGCATAGTATGTTGTCCCGGATGTACGAAGTTTGCATGGAATTCAAACTGAGTATAAATAAGAGAAAAACCAAAAAGTTATGGTTTTTGAGAGAGGAACTGGTAGTACTAAATGTAATATAAGTCTAAATGGCACCGTGATTGACCAGGTGAATGAGTGTGTGTATATAGGAAGCATGTTTGACAGAGAGCACAAATTGGATGGTGAAATTAGTAGGAAAGTGAATTCTTCTTTGAAAGTCGTGGCAGCTTTGGGAGATTTTCTCAGGAATGATGGGTTCTCTAGAGAGTCCCGCATGGCTGTGTATGAAAGTGTAATTGTTCCTACTCTGATGTATGGCAGTGAAACCTGGGTACTATAGAAGAGTCATAGGAGTCATTTGTGTGCTGGAGAAATGCATTACTTATGGTAGGTTTGTGGCAAGACTTATTCTGATTGTGTGAGGAATGAAGATGTGTTGCAGTTGTGTAATGTGAAGCAAAATGTTAGCAGGGTGGAGACTAATATGCTTCAGTGGTTTGGCCTTGTTGGAAGAATGAGTGATGAGATGCTTGCTAAGAAAACATTTTCAGCCCAAGTGGCAGGAAGGAAAGGCAGAGGAAGGTCTCTGCCTTTCCGTCATGGGAGGGTCAGATTCTACCTTTTTGGCATGGGATGACCAGATTCAGGAGTGTCTGCATGAGAGAAAGATTATGAGTATGAAATATAGCAGGTCTTATGTACGGCTTGTGATGGATGTCAGTGAAGCCCGAGTTGTATGTCAAGATCGCTGTAAATGGAGAAGTTTGATACAGCAACAGTAAGTAAAAATTATCTGGTAGTTTGTATTTCTTTGTGGAGCTAACCTCTGAATCTCAGAGAACAGCTTAGTGATATGTACATATGTATGTATATACTATTAGCTCATTATGGAAAACTAAACAGTGGTGTAAAGAAATAATTAAATACATCCCAAATAAAGATAGCAACTATAGCCCAAAATTAGTTGGCAAAAGTAGTACACTGAAGTAAGGCAATACTTATGCAGAACATTAAATGGGGAAAAGAACGTTATTTATCAAATTCACTTTATTGCATTTAAAAAAAATATACAGGGGATAAACAGCAGCAAAATCGAGTCAGAGAATTAAAGAGCACACAACTGTTGTTGAGAAAAAAGATCAGAATCATATATTAGTCAAACACATGGAGACATTCAAGTGCAAGCCCCGTTGGGACAGTATAGAAATTTTGGAGTAAAAACCTCAAAACAATAGAAGACTTTTTGAAGAGAGCTATTGTATAAGTAGGGATAAAGGATTTATTAATGAGCCTATCTTTAAAGAATTATTTAATAGCAACAAATAGCATTTAAGAAGTACAATTGGCTTTATTTAATCACGGGCAATCATTTTAAGTGGAATCCCGCAACATAATCTGAAGTGTATTTAGTATCAATAAACTTTGACAATTGGATTCAAAGCATTGAGAATCGTTCTTTTCAGTCAACAAAAGGCCTGAAATGTGCTGAAAAGCAAAACTGAGAGAAATAGGAAAATTAAGGAAATTCTTTACCTGAATATATGTTCTCTGTCTCTTTCTATCATTTAAATATTACTTCTGCTATTTTTCCAGTCAAGAAATTCGGAGGCTTAAACTTCAACTACAGAGGATGGTATCAAAACCCTCAGGTGGAACTCAGCCAGCAGTAACATCATCAGGGAGTTCACGGTCCTTAATAAGAGCACATTCTGAGTCAACAAAAAGATTAACAGGCTCTTCTTCATCTCTTGTTAGAGAAAGGCGACGTAGTTCAACTCAGTCAGCTTCAAGTCAACCTATAAAACCATCTCGTGGTGGGCCTGTATCGCTGAAACGAAACTTTTCAAAAGAGGTTTTCCTTTTTTTTTTTTTTTTTTTCCTTATCATACTATTTCTTTACTTTTAAAACTTGATGCATGTGTGATTATTTGTTCAAAAGCATGTCTCTGTAAGAATTGGCCTTTGCCATTTCTCTGAACTTATGTGCATGTGTCGAAAAGTATGTACCTGAAGACTGCCTTGTTACGCTATACTATTCGTAATTTTTATTTTTCGTTTTTCATATTAAAACTTAAAGTTTTATAAATTTCTTTGTAATTTATTTTGCATAATTATTCAGTGCTTTAAATTCGTAGATTCCCTTAGCCATCACTTTTTTTTTAATCCAATTCCACTAGTATTCTATGTTAGTTATTTCAAATTGGTAAGTTATGCTGTCTTCTTTGCAGTGAACCAAACTGCAGGAATTTGATTTCGAATTGCATTCAGACCCCCAAACTGATCATGCACCGGTCACTATATTTCAACAGAAATATGTAGTTTTATTTTGATCCTGTTGGCAACAGATGCCCTTCTAAAGTTTCAAAAATGTAATACAGGAAAAACAATTTCCCACAAAAAACTTCAGTTATCTTTTTCCTAATGTGCAGTTAAGAAATATAGCTTGCAGGTACAATTTAAAAATTATACTTCTAGGTACAACTTGAAATTTTTGCATGTCCACTTTGATACTTGTCTGTGAAAGTTGAAGTAATTGTTTGAGAGTATGGCAATCTATACTGTTCCTGTGTTTGTACTTGATGTATTTCATGTCAATAAATGCTCTCATATGTATGTGTAGTTAGAAACATTGAAATAATTTTTAAATCCAAATCTCTTACGTTTGGGTATTTTTCAATGACAAAAGTTTTAAATAATTCTGCTCCAGTCTGATCGAGCTGTAATAAGTTGATCTGCCTGAATTTCACATAATGCCATTTGATTACTGGAGTTTGTGTTTTCAACATCAACGTTCAGTGGATAGACATATGTTTGGCTTGAGTTCATCCAACTTACATACCTGTCATCAAAATTCTTAATAAGATTGTGAAGGTGAGGAACAAAGACTTTAAAATCAATAGTTTCACCTAGTATTGTCATTTCATCAAAAAGCTCCTTGCAGGATCAAAAATAAGCCAAACTGTTTTTTTTTTTTTGTTTTTTTCTAGATCTCATTTTAACAATGGCAGCTTGTTGCAAAATCCAGCTATATGCAATCGTGACCAAAAGTCCTGCACCAGTAACCGAAAGTCAATTTTTGATGTTTGAAGTCACCTTATACAGTGTAATGGTAAAGTCAGGGATACATATTATACATCATTTTAAAGGAAATTTTATGCTGAATACAAATACTGTTACAGAATGTTATCACTAGTAATAGAAGTGAAGTTACAAGCAAAAACGTGCAAGTGAGGAAACACAAATCCAGTTCTGAAAAAGCATTCGCGCCCCTCTAATCCACTACAGATTTCTCCGGCGTCCGCTAGGGGGATATACACTGAAGAGCAATTAAATTAGACAGCTGGCATTATGCAAATGTGGCGCTGTGGGCGGCCCTGTAAACGGAAACGACATGACGTATGCAGCGATCCGACAATATAAGGAGTGATGCGACGGAATCGGTAAGAGTTGGATGCAGTAAGGGTAAGACGAAGGATCTAAGCGCATTTGATTGTGGGCAAATTGCCTGGGCCCGACGAATGGGTCACTCCATCTCGGAAGTCGTGCAGGCACTGGGATTTTCACGAGCCACTGTGCCACGGGTGCACCGTGAGTACATCGAATCCGGTAAAACCATCAATGCAAGGGCCAACTGCCGTGGACAATAGCGTGTGGATGAGCGGGGGTCACCGTCGGCTAACTCGCAGTTTAACAGCGGATAGATGGGCCACAGTGCAAGAAATCACTCTGCAATTTAACGCTGGTGCACAAAAACATGTAAGCAGCAACACCATCCAGAACCATCTGCTCGCTATGGGGTACAGAAGCCATCGTTCCACAAGGGTACCACTGCTGACCGCACATCACAGGGTGCAAAGATTAGCATGGGCACAGGAACATCGCCACTGGACCCTAGACATGTGGAAAAATGTTGCCTGGACTGATGAGTCGAGATTCATGTTGGTACATGCGGATGGCAGGATACGAGTATGGCACAAACCACATGAAGCGATGGATCCTTCTTGACAGCAGGGTACTCTTCAAGCAGGTGAGTGTGGCATTCTCCTCTGGAGACTTTTTACGTGGACTGAAATGGGACCCCTGGTACGTGTGACATCGTCCCTCACAGGTCAACATTACCGGGATATCCTACACGATCATTTGCTCCCGTTTGTGCGTCTTCAACATCCCACTGGGGACCTCATCCTGCAACAAGACAATGCACCGTGCCATTGCTCCCGAATTGTATCCGAAAGGTTGGATGAAAACTCCACCGACGTGTCACCGGACCTCAATCCCGTCAAGCACATCTGGGATGCCATTGAGAGAGATGTTCGAGGCTCTGAACCCCCTCCATCAAATCTTCGTGAACTGTGGGAGCTTGTTCAAGGGTTGTGGATCCGTATGGCTTCCCAACGCTTCCGGTGTCTTGTCGCGTCCATGCCGAGACGAATCACTGCCGTCATCAGTGTGAAAGGTGGTGCTACACGTTACTAGACAGGTATCTCTAATTCAATTGCTCTGCAGTGTAAAAGGATGTAGAATCATCTGCCGACTTAGAATGCAGCTACTTGTAGTCAGCTGACAGAAGTTATGCAGAATTCCAGGTGATATTTTAATTTCGGAATGTCAAAGACCCGAAAATTGGTCCTGCCTCTTCAAACCAGGGCAAAAATTATTACTTTGCATGAACTTAGTTTCAGTAGTCGCAAAATTGCTGTTAAATGTGGCTGTGATCATTCCACTGTCTTGCCGACCATTAAAAGAGTTGCGGAAACTGGATGTGTGGGAAACAGAAAAAGAACAGGTCGAACAAGGCTGTGTACTGAACGTGATGATCTCATGTTGATTCGTCATTTCTTAAAAATCAAGGTTTAAAACAGCCACTGATTTAAGAAATGAGTGAGAGAATGGAGTAGGCATTATTGCACATGCACGTACAGTTCGTCGTAGGCTACAAGAAAACGGACTGAGTGCACGAAAACCTTTCCTTACTGAACAACCTCATAAGAATTGCTTGGGCCAAGGCACACAAGAATTAGGCTGTCGATGAATGGAAAAGTGTTATTTTCAGTGATGAAGCAACTGTTACTGTTTCCGCTAATAATGGAAATAATTAGTACATCGTCGGGCTGGTGAAAGATATAAGGCATGCTGCACCCAGCCAACAATCAAGCACCCACATTCTGTGATCTTATGGTCCTGTATTTCAGCCAGTGGCATTGGCCATCTGCACATTGTATGGATCGAAATGCGTGGATATTTTGGAGTCCAAACTGCTACCATCTGCACAAGGCATGAGTTTGCGGAATTTTATCTTTCAGGACGATAACGCACCATGTCATCAGTCAAAGTTGGTTGACGAGCGGTTTAATCGAAAAGTTAAGAAAGCTTCAGTGGATGACACAGTCACCTGATCTTAATTCCATAGAGAATCTGCGGGTGAGATTGAAGTAAAACATCCGTCATCAAGGACCCACATCTAAAACAGCATTAATTGAGTCTGTAAGGGCCATATGGCATCGTGTTACCACCAATGGGCAACTAGAGAAACTCATTAGTTCCATGCCAAAAAGATGCATTTTGTTACTAAGAAACATATGTATCCAATTAAATATTAAAGCATATTTTGCTTGTTGGTAAGTTATTTCAACTGTCCTGCAAGTTTTAATAACGTACTGTACAGTAATTTTATGTTAAATGCATTGTACACTAATTTCACAAATTCCACCCTTTTTTGCTTTTTATGACTAGATACGATACTTTTGCTTGTAACTTCACTTCTAGTACTGGTAATAACATTCTGTAAAAATATTTGAATTCAGCATAAAATGTCCTTTAAAATGATGTATAACATGTATTCCTGACTTTACCATTATGCTGTATAAGATGACTTCAAACATCAAAAATTTACTTTCGGTCAACTGGTGCAGGACTTTTGGCCACAGTTGTATATGACTGTAAAGATTAAAGGTATTTTAGGCTTTCCTATGCAGATCAATATTTAACATATTCCAATGCTGCATGATATCAGTTAGGAAAGCTAGTAAACTAAAGAAAGTAATACAACTGAGACTTTTTGTTAGATTAGCATCACATTTTATTTTTCCGATCAAAATAGAGAAAGTTCTTTCCAAAGTTGGAAAATTCTTACTAAACATTTTCCAGCACTCACCCAGGGGATTTGAGTGTACAAAAGCAAGTCGCCGTATTCGGTTTAAAATTCACCTAAAAATGTTTTGAATTTTCTATGTGTTACTGCATGGCTTTAGCCTATAATTAAATTAAATTTCACTACCTCATCCATTGCATTTGGCAGTTCCTGCAAAGACCCACATAAAGCTTGTTGGTATGCAATGCAATTCTTGAAATTTGATTCCATCTCTTTTCAGCAAACCATCAAGTCCAGCACTTTCCCAAGATGCATTTTTCTTCATCTGTTACAAATGCAGTGCATTTGTCAAAACCTCCATATTCTATTATAGCAGATATAAGGTGGTTGTAAATTTCTTCTCCATGTAATGAATCTAATTTTAAAAGCATCTCAAAGCAGTTAAAGTTGTTGTCTGCTGTTCTAATAAATATTTGCTTTTGACTGGTATCAGACACATCAGTGGACACACCTAATGCCACAGAAACATAAGAGCAGTCTTAAATCACCATCCCTTGTTTGCCAGTAACATGTTTGCCCATTTCTGCCACACAGCAACCTACTGTATAGTTTGCTGTGAAAGTGAAAGCACTTTCCAAAACTTTTTAGCTAGTTCATGACCAAAAACTTTAGCCATACTAGGAGCACAATTTCTAATTAAATTTCCATCAGAGAATGGTTTCTTCTCTTTAGCTATTCTTGTAGAAACAGCAAATGAGGCAATTACAGATGTCTCTTAAGTGTTTGCTACTGATACACTATATCATCATCATCATCATTGTCAACCATTATCAATCCACTGCTGGACGAAGGTCTCCCCAAGTTTCCTCCACAACGGTCTGTCTTGTGCCAGTCTCCTCCATGTCACCCCTGCATACTTTCGAATTTCATCCACCCATCTCCTATGTGGTCTTCTTCTGGGTCTTTTCCTGTCCCTTGAATCCAATCTAAAATTTCGGCTGTCCATCGATGATCTGTCCTTCTGGCAGTATGTCCAGCCCATTGCCATTTCAGGGATTTAACTCTGATCATGATGTCTTCCACTCTTGTCATTTTTCGGATCCACGAGTTCCTCTTTTTATCTTTCCTGGTTACACCAAGCATGCACCTCTCCATGCTTCTTTGAGTTGTCTGCAGCCTTTGTATGTCTCTTTTAGTTAAGGTCCACGTCTCTGCACCATACGTAAGCACTGGAAGGATGCATTGATCAAACACTTTTCTTTTAAGACATAATGGCATATTGCTCTTGAAAATTATGCTGTTTCTTCCAAAAGCTCTCCAGGCAAGTTTTGTACGCCGATTAATTTCTTCATCAATGTGACCCTCACTTGATATCTGCTGTCCAAGATAAACGTACGTGTCTGTTATCTCCAGCTTTTCTCCATCAATCGATAAATCTTCATTTCTTGTAAAAGCATTGAACATCACTTTTGTCTTTTGAAAGTTCATTTTTAATCCCACTTCTTTACTCTTGTCAGCAAGTTCCTGGATCATACTCTGCAGCTCTGATGGGGTAGTTGCAAAAATGACTACGTCATCAGCAAAACGAAGATGGGTTAGATAATCTCCATTAATCTTTATCCCCTTGTTTTCCCAGCTCAGTGACTGAAAAACACCCTCCAATGTGGCATTAAAGAGCTTCGGAGATATGGTGTCACCTTGTCTCACTCCCTTTCCAATTTTTACGTGTGTTGTATTTTCAAACAGCCTAATCTTTGCACTTGCATTTTCATAGATGTTATTAATAATATTAATGTATGCATCTTCAATACCGCAGGTTTTCAGAGCCATTGTAACTGCTGATGGTTTCACCGAATCAAAGGCTTTTTCATAATCGATAAAAGCCATGCACAATGGAAGTTCATATTCCCTCGCTCTTTCAATTAGTTCTCTCAGCACGTGGATATGATCTATTGTGCTGTAGCCACTCCTGAATCCAGCTTGTTCTCTCGGTTGAGCCATGTCTAGTGCTACCTTCAAGCGGTGTGAAAGAACTTTAGTGAAGATTTTATAAACTACTGATAGGAGGCTGATAGGTCTGTAGTTTCCGAGATCCTCAATGTCACCTTTCTTATGTAGCAGGATCATTGTAGCGGTGTTCCAATCCTCAGGAATCTTTCCTTCATTAAGGCATCGAGTGAAAATTTGGGCGAGTACTGTTTCGATTTCTCCACTTGCTTCTTTTATGATGTCTACAGTAATTCCATCTTCTCCTGGAGCTTTTCCTCGCTTCATGTTCTTGATTGCATGTGCAACTTCTGCTGGAAGGACTGGAGGAACTCTGGTACTGGTATCTTTCATGATGTCTGGAGTGCATATATCATCCCTTTCATATAATTTGGAGTAGAAATCTTTCACTCTTGTCAAAATTTCGCCTCTATTTCTTGTTACAGAACCATCTTCTTTTCTCAGTGCCATAATCTGTTTTCTTCCCTTACTGAGATGTCCCTTTGCTATCTTTAGGCTTTGGTTGTTTTCAATTGCTTTCCTCACTAGTTCACAGTTGAATTTCCTTACGTCTTCAGTGATACTTTTTCTTACTGTCTTGCATAGCTCTATATATTCCACTTTGGAAGTCACATCTTCTTTAGTTGTCCTCATCTCTCTTCTTTTTTGCATCAACATTTTGGTTTTTCCTGATAATTTGTTCACATGCAACTTGTTCTTAGACCCAGCTAATTTTGTTGCTGTTTCCATAAGAGCTTTGGTTACTTTTCTGTTAACTTCAGAGATGTCCACTTCTTCTGATGTTAGGCCTTTTAAAGCAGAGAACCTGTTCTTCAGTTCTAACTTGAAGGTATTATGGTGTTTTTTAAGGTTGGTTATGTCAATAGATTTTGTTTGTCTTATAAGCTTGCCACGTTCAAGTTTAGTGTTGAGGTGCATCTTACATCTCACCAATCTATGGTCACTACCTGTGTTGAACTTGTTTAGCACACTGCAGTCTTCTATGACGAATTTTTTGTTACACATAATAAAATCAATTTCACTTGTCGTCCCATTTGGATGTCTCCATGTCCATTTCCTGTGTGGCTTTTTCTTGAAGAAGGAGTTCAAGATGAAAAACCCTTCTGCCTCTGCAAACTCAACGAGAGTATTTCCACGCTGGTTTCTGTTGCCATGACCGAATTTACCTACTGAAGTTTCATTCTGTTGCCGTTGCCCTATTTTTTGCATTGAAATCTCCCATAATTATTTTCAAGTGCTGCTTACCTTTATTATTTAGATGACAAATTTCCTCATAAAATTCTTCAATTTCTTCTTCAGGATGACTTGTGGTGGGTGCATAAGTTTGAATAATCTGAGCCTGGTATCTTTTCGAGAGTTGGATAACAAGTCGTGCAGCTCTGTCAGAGGAACTTTCAACTTCTACAACTTTATAGAAGTTATATACCAACAAGTAATTGAACACCCCTGCAATCGACGATATCTGCGGTCCTGATACATATCACGGCCGCCGCCGTTAAATATCGTGTAGGAAACAACAACGCAACCAGTCGCATGCAAGATGCCACGCAGTTCGGAGCTCTCTCATTTCGAGAAAGGTGTAATCGTCGGGTATCACAGAAATGGCCGATCCATACGTGACATATCCAGCGAGTTGAAGTACCCAAAATCGACAGTGGCCTACGTTATTGGCAAGGGGAAGATGAGAGCTGACTGTCAGAATGTGCCCCAACCCGGCAGACCCACAAAACTGGGAGTTAGAGACTGACAGGTGCTGGCCAGAGAAATTCAGAAGAACCGCACCAAATCGATGGGCCACATCCGCGAGGAGTTTCAGCAGGCATCCAGGAGTGTTCTTTCGATTAGAACCATTAGTAAGGAAGCCCATCTATTCGGTTATCATGGACGTGTTGCCGCCCACAAGCCTTTGATCAGCAAGTCCAATAGCGCTGCTCGGCTAACATGGTGCAAAAACGTCGACAGTGGACCGTTGAACAGTGGAAACAGGTTCTCTGGAGCGACGAATCAAGGTTCACCCTCTACCGTTCGGATGGCAGGGTCTGGGTTTGGCGTCTGCCTGGAGAACGCCTCCTGCCAGAATGTATTGTGCCAACTGTGAAGTTCGGCGGCGGTGGAATTATGCTATGGGGGTGTTTCTCCTGGTATGGCACAGGACTCTTGGTTGCAATTCCTGGTAGATTCAACGCCGAGACCGTTGAGTCTACCAGGAATTGCAACCAAGGGTGCAATTCTTACTACTACGTAGGAAGCGCATGGTCATCCAAAATACTACAGCATTTTGGATGACCATGCGCTTCCTACGTTGTGGCAGTTTTACGGGGTGGACCCATGTTACTTTCAGGATGAGAATGCCACCTGTCATGTTGCAAGGTCCGCCATGGCTTGGTATGGTGACAATGGGGTTAATCGAATCGAATGGACTGGCCTGCGCAGAGCCCGGACCTTAACCCTATCGAGCACCTCTGGGACGAGTTGGAGCGTCGACTTAAGGGGTGCCCCCACCGTCCGAAATCGGTGAAGGAACTGACCTGTCTTCTCCAATCAGAGTGGAAGAAAATACCGCTAGCCGTCGTACAATGCCTGGTTGAGAGTATGCCCCAGAGGGTCGCGGCTGTAATCGCCGCTCGTGGAGGCTCCACCAACTATTGAAGGTGAATAAACTTCGTTTTCCTTTGCTATCACAGGTGTCCAATTACTTGTTGGTAGATAGTGTATAAATATAATATCAGTACTATATGATACTTACTCTTGGCATTAGTCATGTCAACAAGGCCTATTTTTAATATAACATTTCCTGCACATACTTTTTTGATACCAGGCCCAACTTCCGACGAGACGATATGCTCAACTTATTTCAATTCCCTCTTTAATCATTGAAATTATTGTATTAATATCCCATGCAATTCATTAAAAAAAAATCTTTTAACTTACAAACACACACAGAGAAAAGAACACATTTCTTTCACTTCAACATGCCAAAAACCCATGTGTACCAGTCCAGTTATTCAGAATGCCAATGCTTACAAACAACTTCTGAATTTTTTTTAATTTAAGTTAAAAAAAACAAACTGAACATTAAGAACCCTAAAAACACATCAACACCCCTTAGGAGAGGGCCTCTTCAAACGTTTTGCCCTGCCCTGTGGGCATCCTTAAAAAGACTAATGCTCTCAACACCTCAGCTGCCTGCACCAGAATGAACCTAAGAGTCGTCACAGTCGGTCGCTCCGATAGTCTAATCGGTTGCTCTGTTTAGACTATAGGAGCAACCAACTGCTCTGGTTGCTCTGGTTTAGACTACCGGAGCAACCGATCGTGATGGCTCTTAGGTTCACTCTGCTGCAGGCAGTTGAGGTTTTGAGCACTAGCGTTCCTGAGGATACCCACAGGGCATAACAAAAACATTTAAAGAGGCCCTCTCCCAAGGGCTGTTGATATGTGTTTTAAGGGTTTGTTCAGGTTCTTTAACTTACATTTAAAAATTTCAGAAGTGGTTTGTAAATATTGGTGTTTTGAATAACTAGAATGGTATGCATGGGTTTTTGGCGTGTTAGAGTTGAGCTGAAAAAAATGTGTTTTTTTTTTCATGGTGTTTGTATGTTAAAGAAATGTTTTTTTATGAAATGCATGGGATATTTATTCAATAGTTTCAGTGATTAAAGGGGGATCAAGATAAGTTGAGCATATCATCCCCCATCGGAAGTTAGGCCTGGTATAAAAAAGTATGTGCAGGAAATGTTACATTAAAAATCAGATATGTTGACATGAAGAATGCCAAGAGTAAGTATCCTATAGTACCTATATTAGTCTGGATTTACACATTTATTGTAGCATGGAAGGTAGAATAAAAATATTCACCTGACATATCTTTATGTAGAAGATATGAATATGTTCCTTTGCTTTGCAAATTGACTTTTCAAATTTTTTTGCAAAAGTGTTCTTGCATTCTCATGTATAATTCAAAAATACTTTTTTCTATGTAAAGTAGTATAATTTTGCTAAAGATTATAATCGTAGTTATTTACTACAGTCTGAGAACAAATCAAACAGCATGGTTTTCCATTAAACATGAGACACAAATACTCACTCTCCTATAATTCTTGAAAAATTCATGATTTTCATTCTCAATACTTTTCGTTTTGCTACAGACTTTTTCATTTCTTTGGGGGCTACAAGCGCTTTTTTGTACTCTTTAGAAATTTAGATTAATTGTAGAAATTTACACAAGTGCAATTACTTATAAAGCCAACTTTCATTAACATGTAAAATAACTATGTAATGCACAAAAGAGAAGTAAGGATTTGACAAATACATTGTGTTAGTTCCATCACTAGTGAATTGTTTCATTGAAATCTCCAGAGCTGCTCTGTTGCCATTAGCCTCTGTGGAAGATTTATCTCTGTGTTTTTTCTGTGTGATCCTGTATACTCAAAACATTTGTCATTGGGTTGCCAGATTTTCCAGAGAAATAAACAAACACATGTTAATTTTTAACATAATTGATAATTTAATATTCTTCACTTAAATTTTGTGCATTTGTTAATTTAATTAAATAAATGTCTTAATAAAATGTAACCTAATAACTCTTCTTTTATTCCTATAAAATTTTGTGTTTTGTTTAAAATAGTTGCAGCATAAGAGCATATCATGTACAGCATTTGCAGAGATGCCAACAACTACGGAATCTCCGTAGTTCCTATGGAAAAAGCTCTTGTACTACGGAATACGGAAAACCGTGATTTTTCTACGGAAAATTAACAGAAGTTATTAATTTTTATTTTGCTTGTTCCCCTTCCCAACGCAACGGCGGTCACTTGACGATCGATCCGTCATTCATCTTGCTTGCGATGCTGCCTGCACTTCCAGTTCTGCCTCTCAAAGCTGCTCGGATCTTAGCGTGAGCGGCCGGCACTCGATGAGTGTTGCCTTGCGCTGAGTCATTCTAAGTGAAAACTTCCCTCCCCAGCATGCAACATTCTGGGGTCGTTGAGCGTAGCTCGCTTAGGTGGATGTGGGCGGAGTTCAGCCTTAAGCTCTTTCGCAGTGCAGTGACAAGCTGTTGAAAATCATTTGGTGCAGAACGTGAGTGTCATTGCCTGGCATCGGAGTTTTTTTAATCGTGCGTCGACCATTCATGTCAGTAATTAATATTTTGAAGTTTCTTTCTTGTGTTGCAGAAAAGTATGCTTGCATTTAGTTGCAGAGTTCGCCAAAATGCGTAATTACGCGTCTAGTACGCATCGAAATTTTACCAACGCGTAAAAATATGCATCAGGAATTTTTCTCGAAGTGTAAAAATACACGTCGGGAAGCGCGTAAAGTACGCATCAAACGTAAAAATATGCATCGAGAAACGCGTAAAATACACATCAACGGGCAAAAACACACATTGAGAAACGCGTAAAAATACGCATCGGGACAGCATTTCGCCTTTCTAAAACGGAAGTGAACGAAATAAAGATTTCTTCCGTAATCGTAATTTCGTTTTCCTGTGATGTTGCCTCTGTCCAGTATTCTTGTTATACATAATTTTATTCCATAAATCTTCGTATTTCATTTTGAAAATGGAGGAAATTTCCGAAAACTGAAATTCGACGGCGCAAAATTCCCGTGTAATCTTTGGCTTCAAGGAATTTCTGCTTTTTCGTCGTAATTTGGGTTATCCTCGAGATCGATGCATAACTGAACAGAAACTTTGGGGCAATTGGTAGTGGTGAAGGATGCTTTCCGCCTGAAACTTTCGGAAACGGAAATTTCGTCTTTCAAATCTTTCGAAAACAGTGAAGATTTCTCCCGTAATCGTAATTTTATTTTTCACGCAATGTTTCCTATGCCTAGTATTGTTGTTAAATTTCATTTTATTTCGTAAATATTTGTATTTCACCTTGAATATGGAAGGGAAATGTCCGAAAACGGAAATCGGACGTAGCAAAGGTTTCTCCCGTAACTGTAATTTTTTTCCCAACGATGTTCCGAACGTGTATCCTGTGTTCTTACATATTCCCACAGAAAAGGTTTGCATTTCAGCTTGATAAAGGGGGAGAGTCCGAAAATGAAAGTGACTAAGTTGAAAAATTTGTAAGAATTGATGCATGATATTCAAAAGCATTCATATTCTCCAAGTTACACTACCTTTTATCTAAAATAGTGAAAGCTATCATGCATTCATGGTCCTCAAACTGAAAGTTCTTTCAGCATGATCAATAAAATTGTCATGGAGGGGTTTGTGAAGCCTACTGTCATAGCTGATGATGTTGAGCTTAATTTTTCAAATAATAGTTTTTCAAAAAAGAAAAATCAGAAAGGACACAACTGGTAATTGGAGTAAAAACAAGAATGTACTTAGGCAAAATCATTTTTAACGAAACTGAACTTTCTAAGTTCTATACATCTGTTTTTCTAAGTTTTATACATCTGTCGGAAAATTTCACATTGAAGAATGTTCTTATATTCAAGAAAAGATACTGATCTATGACGAATTCTTAAAACATGCAGAAGTAGCAGATCCTTCACTTAGAGCCAAAACATCATTTACTTCTGTATTACACATAGTCAAACACCTTTCATTTATAATAACTTAAAATGAACTTGATATACTGGAAGCAGAATTCCTTGTTATCAAGCTGACAAACTAGAAACCATAGCAGTAACAGATAGAATAGATGTCACTTGGTCAGAAATCTCAAAATTAAGAGGCTGTCATGGAGCGGTTAAGTATACTATTCTCTCGAAAGTAATATTTGCAATACTTGTAGTTCCACACTCGAATGCTGTGAATAAGAGAGATTTTAGTTTAGTGCAAAAAAAAATCAAGTCCATTTCCAACCAAATTTAGGTTTAGAAACTGTAGAAGCACTTCTAATTGCAAAAATGAACATGTTCTCCTCTAGGCAAGTGTTATGATAAAAGATTTTCTGCTGAGGAACTCAAATTTGCAAAACACTGTACAGCGAAATCACTAAAGAAAGCTGTTTAATCAATTTTTTGTTGTGTAAATAAAATGTATCAGTCATGTTGTATATTATTTTCCATGTGAACAATTTGGAATATTTTGATACAGATTTTCCTTGTATATAAATGAATAAGTAAGTAAAAAAATGCTAATTAAATTAAATGAGTTGCTTTCTTCTGTTAAAATTATTCTTTTTGGTATGACTACTGAAAAATGGCCAAACTACTGAAAATTTGTACGAGTACTACTGAAAATATCTGAAACAGGTTGGCATTTCTGCGTTTGTAATATAATCATGCCTAAAACATATACAAAATTGCAATTAAGCAGCTAACTTATATGTATATATATTTGATACTGCAAGATAGGAAAAAAAAAAAAACTCATGTGAAGGTATAAAATTCATCAAAAAGAAAAGTTTCATGAAACTATGCTCTACAGATCAGTGTGGCCTGTGAGAACTGAAAGCATACAGAAGATAGCACTACCAGAAATGATAAAATTTGGAAGAAAATTCAGAAATGAAATATAGTTTATTCTTAATTTTTGAGCCACAAAACTATATGCATTGGTCCGCCAGTTGGGCAGCATTGTTCTAGCACAACTTTACACCACTAAGAACTATCTTCAAGTGAAGGTATAAAATTCATCAAAAATTGATCTAAAATCTTACTGTTAGGATGTTCTTTGCAATTTTCTTAAATTTCCAAATGAAAATTCCAGTCTAGTACTTTAATAACATTTTGCAGTTCTGTTGGCTTTGAAAGTAGCTACAAAACTTCTTGAAAACTTCCTTATTCTTCTGTAGGTAAATATCCATTACTCCTAAAAAGTATGAAACATGTTTTGAAAACAATTGCAGCTGAAGTTCATGCGTCAACTGATAAGTGAAGAAGAGCTGTCTGATCTCGTCCCTCCCCTTCAAAATTACAGTGAATAATCAGAAACTGTATCCCAATTGCAGTGACATTTTATACAATATGTTGTTCTTTCTTCTATGTGATATATTATTTTTTCAAGCTCTGCAGAAGGGTGACAAACAGCCAGGCTATGGCAAGGCTTTTTTGCTGAAATTTGGGGCAGATGTGTGCATAACTGGCAGGATGTCTAACTTCTTCCGGTGACATAGCTAGCTAAGCTGGCTTCCCTGTGTTACCAATCAGAAGCTCTCTGTTAAATGTATACAAACTAAGCTACCAAACAGCTGGATGACTGGTGTAGCACATACCTCTAGGCCTACTTATTCACACTGAGCAGACTACAGCCCAAACTAAGGTTTGTAGCACTATGACGAGAGAACTGAATAGCATTGGGGCAAAATGTAGTAATGCAATTCATTTTAAGGAACTGTAATCCAGTAGAATTAAATTATGCAATTTTTTCCCTGAGTATTTCATTTTTAATTAAATGCGGCATTATTTCGTTTTAAATTCCGTCCTTGCTTTCAGCCATCCAAGATGGAGGGGCAGAGAAAGAGTCAAGCACAGAAAGAAAAATAAATGCAGAGGGAGGAATGGTCTGGTTAGGTCACATTTATAAGTTTTGTTTCTGAAGAGTGGCCTGCTTACGTTTTGGTTGTTGTGTTTGCTGTACTTTTGGTTGCAGGTGTTTGAAGACCTGGATTTCTGGGATCAAATGAGCATTTGATGGGATTGGTCAAGAAGCAGTTAGGAGCATACAAAATTGTAAAGCTGAGATAGAGGATGCTATGATTTTGTGTGTGAATGTGCATGGAGAAGGGGAGGGGGACATAGCAAAGAAAGAAGGTCTAATTTTTTGGTAAGTTGAGGCCCTAGCCATTGATGGTGGAATGTATCATTTGTCAGAGAATGGAAACTAGTAACAAAAATTATGAATGAGGAATATGTTTATGCTGTTTAACTTTCAAATCTTTCATGTGACATGTTAATACAGCTCAGTTATAACTTTATTACCTAGGATGGTTTACAATGTATTATCTTTTATTTTTATGATGTGGGAATATCTTGTGCTTATAGCACATGTTTGATCTTTGAACCAAAGGTCTGATATTACTAATGTGCAATTTCATTTAAACTCTTGCATAGTATATACAGGGTGTATAGGAAAGTCCTTAAACAGGGAAAATAACTTTTGAATGCAAAATGCTAGAGTTGTGGAAGTAGTGTGTACATATAGTAAAGTGACTATGTTCTATCGGATGAGACCGATTGCAGTACCCCTAGCGGCGAATTTTGGAAGTTAGCGATCCTATCACGAGAACCAAGAGAGAAAGTGAAAAAAAGTCAATAGTAAATGTGTAGAGCGTCACCGATTTAGTATGAAATGACGCCCTACATTCTCCAATAGAAGTTTGGAAATGCAGATCTCTCAGTATCCGATCACCGGCATAAATACGTCACTCATCGCGTGCAGAAGTGTGACATGCAAATTTACTAATAAAACTAATACATGTACGTGTCAGCAAGGTACAATTTATTATGTACTGTACAGTAAAGTAGTAAGAAATTATTACAGCAGTAGGACATTATGAAGAAGAAAAACGCAAAATAATGTTCTAGAAATACAAAATGCCAGTACTAATACTTAAGCATTCACAATGTGTCCACCATGGGCAGCAATACACATCTGTATTCGAGGTAAAACTTCTTGTTGGACATTCTGCAGCATTTCAGGTGTTACGTTACTGCATGCTTGGATAATATGGGGTTGTAGAAATTTACCATACACGACCAAATGTAAGGCCACACATTGCACTGATGTCTGGTACTGCAGTGCGGGTGGGCTAGCACATAGGCGAGGACGTCCACTGGGTGCACGTGCATACCTGCAAGTGTCAGTCACCTGAACAGGAACGACTTGTAATGCTCCCGGTTTCTCTCAGCCGGTGAACGACATTGATGATAATAGCTGCAGCAGGATGAGAATGGTTAAGGAAACGTAATGCATATTGCAGTGATGGAAAGTTTGCGCCGAACTGCGCTAATTTCATTATCTTGCGCCAAACTGCTACAAATTACGAAAAAATGTAATATTTGCGCCCAAATGCGCCGAAACGGCAATCCACAGCAAAAATTGCCGAGCGAAAAAAATGTTTTCACGGCAAAAAATGCCGTTTTAAACGTCGAATCGAATGACGCTTTTTTAAGGTCTACGTGTAATTTGGTGAAAACGACGCTTAATCAACACGTACCATACCACCAATCCCAAAACTTTGGAATGTTTTTCACCTACCTTCTAATTCGTTGTTTTTCGTCACTTTTGCCGAAAAACAACGATTTTCGCGATGTAGGAAATTAAATTGTATTTGCTTATGGAGGAGAAGTTTTTTTGTATTCACGTGGTATGTAGGAGAAATGATGCTGTATGTTATGAAATCCTGATGAAGATTGTTTACTGATAGTTTGACTGTCTTTCGGAGTGCTGTGCAATTGAGATTGTTTATATGTCGTTCCCTGCTCTTTGGGATAGCGCAGTTATTTCATTCCGGGCAAGGTGCGCGATTACGTAAATACAGTGTAAGGTCAGTCATTAGCTATTTCGTTGACGCGGAGGACGACTGAAAATGGCTCTCCCGTGGCAGGATACAATGGTTCTGTTTCTAAAGGAATCATAGGTATTCAGAGATGAAAACTTTTACGGATTTTCACTCCATCTTACAGTTTTACGGAAGTCACCCGAAAAACAACGGAAAAGCCCTCGCAAGATCCCTGCACGTAATTTCTATTTTTTCACCGTCTTTTGGTAAAAAACGCACTTTACAGATAGTCCCTTATGCGCCTTCGATGTTCTGACTTCCCCTGCCACCGGAGGCGGAGCTTGTCACGTGATTCCCCATACAGCCATTTGAGAGTATCGTGCGCAAAAGTCGAGAGGGAACTCAGCTCAGCGTCCTTTGCCAACTAAATCTTTACATTGATTGCATGTGGCTTTGTGCTTGTGAAAATTTCGGTGCAAACATTTTAACTCTTTCCACTCGACTGTCGGGTGACACCCGACATTACGAAATCGCCGAATAGCTCACCCCCCACTCCGATGACGCCCATGTAGCTCGCATGTCGGTGGTCGCGAGACATTATTTTTTCCTCCAACAGGTCGGGTGTCACTCGCCACGCCGATGACGCCCCTATAGCTCGCATGTCAGGGCTCGCAAAACGTTTCTTTTTCACCGGATAAAGAAAAAGAAACGTGATCTGCGTGTCACCCGCCATGCCGATGACGCCTCTATGGCTTGCATGTCGGCTCTCGCGACTAATTTAGTTTTCACCGAATAGCTGGCGTGTCGGGTGTTATCCGCGACGCCAATGACGCGCCTCTATAGCTCGGATGTCGGCGCTCGCGAGGAATTTCTTTTCGCCGAATAGGTCAGGTGTCATCCACCACATCTATGACGCCTCTATAGCTCGTATGTCGAGGCTTGCGAGACATTTCTTTTTCGCCGAATATTTTGCGTGGCGGGTGTCACCCTACATGCCAATGATGCCTCTATATCTCGCATGTTGTTGGTGCTCGCGAGACATTTCTTTTTCGCCGAATAGCTTGCGTGTCGGGTGTCATCCGCCACGCTCATTACGCCTCTATAGCTCGTGGGTCGGGGCTTGCGAGACATTTCTTTTTTTGCCGAATAGGTCGGGTGTTACTAGCCACGCCGATGACGCCCCTATAGCTCGCATGTCGGGGCTCACGAGACATTTCTTTTTCACCGGATAAAGAAAAAGAAACGTCGTCTTCGTGTCGGGTGTCACCCGCCATGCCGATGACGCCTGTATGGCTCACATGTCGGCGCTCACGAGGAATTTCGTTTTCACCGAATAGCTCGCGTGTCGGGTGTTATCCGCGACGCCTATGATGCCTCTATAGCTCGGATGTCGGCGCTCGTGAGGAATTTATTTTTGGCCGAATAGGTCAGGTGTCATCCGTCACGTCTATGACGCCTCTATACTGGTATATCGAGGCTTGCGAGACATTTCTTTTTCGCCAAATATCTCGGGTGTCACCAGGGCCATAGCTAGGTCCCTGAACTAGGGGGCTCTCAAAATTTTCTCAAATTTTTGCTAGGCGTGGGCAAAGAGGGCAGTCACTCACGCAGTTTTGCCAACTTGGGGGACATTCACTAAATTCAGGAGATTTCAGAATGGAGTTAGTGGCAGACATATTGTTTTTCGGATTTATGACTTTTTCAGCGGATTTTTTAATGTTTTGAACGATTTCAGTAACTTTTTACATTTATGGTTTCAAACATTTAAAATGTTGTATTTGAAACTTCTTCAGTTCCGTAGTTTCCATAACCGTGATTTTTAATTCTTATAATATGCAATCCCTTTCCCCTTTTTATTTTTGACAGGCACAGAAAGCTTGCCTGTGCCAACTGAGTTACACTAGAAGAAAAAAAATATGTGATCCCTTAGGCCGTAAATATGATAGTGGTGCGATGAATACTCCCTTCTCGTTCGCTCGGAATGTAAGAGAGGCCGAGAGAGTAACAACGAGCAGTGGACTATGATGAAAAATAGATTTTGGCCTGCTAAGATAATAATATCTTTTTTTATCTCAGTTTCTTTGAACTAGATTTTTTAGGCATTTCAAAATTATTAGTGTTTTCCCTCCTCCTTAAGAACTATCAGATTGTGTTTTGTATGCTTAGAATTCCAGAACTTCTAACCTTTAATTGTTTCCGTCTTTGGAGCCCCTTCGCCTCACCATATGTGTTAGCAAGTGTCACGTCAAGAAAAGAAAAGCAAATGTACGAATTTGTTACCTCCAGCATAATGAGGGACCTTCCCTTTGAGGGTACGGAACAGACCCAACGGCAATAGGATCCCATGTGGTCTTAAAGTGCTTTGTTCGCCATCAAGGGCAACATTCAATTGTCTCCTTGAAACTACAAAGGATGCAGCCTGGGACTTAAGCCCCCAAAGCTTCCCACCTACCTTTATTCCGGTCCCGAGTGCAAATACGCCTCCACCCTTGATTACTTTCTTTTAGCTTGTTCTTCTAAATTTAACGTCCCCCCCCCCCACCATCCTGAAATGCGTTTCTTGTTCCTTATAACTCCTGCCGCTAGTAGAGAATCACTAAAATTACTAATACAGCCGTTACAACTAATTCACATTTAAAAATCCAGTATACGAATAAAGTATTTATGCCTGTGATGAAATATCAAAGTAATTTACGTAAACCATCGAAATAAAAGTTAGTCATTTTTGACAGCGCCAATTTTCCAGGGGGGGGGGCTCGCTGGCCTTGTAGGGGAGCTGAGCCCCCTCTAGCCCCCGCTAACTACGGCCCTGGGTGTCACCCTCCATGCCAATGATGCCTCTATATCTCGCATGTTGGCGCTCGTGAGACATTTCTTTTTCGCCGAATAGCTTGCGTGTCGGGTGTCGTCAGCCGCGCTCATTACGCCTTTTTAGCTCGTGGGTCGGGGCTTGCGAGACATGTCTTTTTCGCCGAATATCGCACATGTCGGGTGGCATCTTCCATGCCAATGACGCCTCTATAGCTCGCGTGTCGGTGCTTGCGAGACATTTCGTTTTCGTCGAATAGGTCGGGTGTCACTCGCCACGCTGATGACGCCCCTGTAGCTCGCATGTCGGGGATCGCGAGACGTTTCTTTTTCTCCGGATAAAAAAAGAAACGTCATCTGCGTGTCGGGTGTCACCCGCCATGCAGATGATGCCCCTATGGCTCGCATGTCGGCGCTCGCAAGGAAATATCGTTTTCACCGAATAGCTTGCATTTCGGGTGTTATCTGCCACGCCTACGACGCCTCTGTACCTCGGATGTCGGCGTTCGCGAGGAATTTCTTTTCGCCGAATAGGTCGGGTGTCATCCGCCACATCTATGACGCCTCTATAGCTCGTATATCGGGGCTTGCGAGACATTTCTTTTTCGCCGAATATCTCGCGTGTCGGGTGTCACCGTCCATGCCAATGATGCCTCTATAGCTCGCATGTTGGCGCTCGCAAGTAATTTCTTTTTCGCCCAATAGCTTGCGTGACGGGTGTCATCCTTTGTGCTCATTACGCCTATATAGCTCGTGGGTCTGGGCTAGCAAGACGTTTCTTTTTCTCCAAATATCGCCCGCATCGGGTGTCACCCTCCATGCCATATATGTGTGTGTGTATTTCAATGCAAAATGTTTTAAATTCGAGTAGAGTGCATCTATTTCCAAAACATTTTTTGCTTAAGAGTTTGTTTTATCTACTAATATTTTACCTGCTCTAAAAAATGTTTTATTACACCAAAAATGTATTTTATCTGCTCCAAAAATGTATTTTGTTGCTCCAAAAATGTATTTTACTTGCTCTAAAAATGTTTTTTACCTGCTCCAAAAATGTTTTTTACCTGCTCCAAAAATGTATTTTACCTGCTCCAAAAATGGTTTTGCAACTTTCCAGCACTGATATTGGCATGCTGCCTCTCTTGCCCGACGACCGCATTCCCAGTACAACATAACCATCTCGCAGTACTCCTCGTTGGAATAACTAGCCATGTGTACACTCGAAGATCCAGTCCACGCACTGTCTGACAAACCTTCCCTGACTGCCAATTTAGGCTTCCCGACGAAGTATGACGTAGCGTTTCCATTTGCATACTTTCATCCATCCTTCGCTGTTTTTCAGGCAAAATTTGTTTACAGATTTTACGCTTTGCGATGTCATTCGTGACATATTTATGCCGGTGATCGGATACCAAGATATCTGCATTCCCGGACTTCTATTGGAGTTTTTGGTGAATGTAGGGCGTCATTTCATACTAAATCGGTGACGCTTTACACGTTTGCTGTTGACTTTTTTTCGCTATCTCTCTTGGTTCTCGCGATAGAATCGCTAACTTCCGAAATTCGTGGATGCTGCAATTGGTCTCATCTGATAGAACATAGTCACTTTACTATATGTACACACTACTTCCACAACTCTAGCATTTTGCACTCAAAAGTTATTTCCCTGTTTAAGGACTTTCCTATACACCCTGTATACTTTGTGAAATAACTTGAGGTTATCTCAGAGATTCTGTTGCACACGTTTATTATTAGATTATGCAGCCACATAAAAGCCATGATAATTATTCACTGGTATTAATACATATGAATTCACTTAAATCAAAATTTGTGTCACTTACTATTGCTTGATGTTAAAGTTCCTATTTCGTGCTGCTGTCATAGTCATCAGTGTCTTCATGAACTTTTAGTTACATGACTTTGCTGCATATTGCAAGATGTAGGTTGAGTGAAACTTCAAAAAAAAAAAAAAAAAAAAAAAAAGAGGAAGAACAAAAAGGTGGCAAAGTATTCAGCGCACTGAATTGACCATCCTGATGTATTAACTGATTACTGATATTCTAAAATTGACTGCAGAAATGGAATGAAATTTAAAACCAATGTTGGATTGAAATGAATAAAGTAAAATTGTAGGACTTGCAGCAAGAATATTATCAGTCCTATTAGCTAGGCTTGCCAATTAAATAGTTGGAGTTGTTTAGAAACATTACTATTCTTAAAAACAAGCAAATGATGAAATGAATAGATGAAGTATAAAAGAGTTGAACACAATAAAATTTAATAAGGAAAGCACAAAATTTCATATCACAGCTACATCTTTTGCTATCACTAGATGCATTTTGCACCCCATGTCATCAGGGTCATCTTCATTAGCACCCTCCTTAATCACTGGTTGTGCCCAGCACTTGTTACTATGGCCTTTGTGCTGGACTTGCTTCTGGTCTCCTTCCATGTTGTCAGTTTGGTTGGTATGTCCCAGAGCATGTGTAATTTCATCCAATGTGACACAACAATCGTATCTTTCGTCTGTCCTGAATTTTTCATGGTGTTGTCTATTTTCGTTTTCTTGTTGGGTAAGATGTTTCCAGTAATAAGAAAGTTTGTATGGTAAATTACTATTGCAGTTGTAGTTCTTGGTTTGTTCAATGAATATGCCCTCTGTTATTAAGATTTGTCTATGGTTTTGATGACTACAAATGAGCTTAATGTCCTCGCAAATAGGTGAACTGATGAGCTGGGAGGACATTTTAGACATTAATGTCCTCGCAAATAGGTGAACTGATGAGCTGGGAGGACATTTTAGACATTAATGTCCTCCCAAGTAGGTGAACTCATACAACATTGTTGTGAAAATCAAGCTTCACCTATTCGGGAGGATATATTAAGCTCATCTGTAGTCATCAAAACCATAGACAAATCTTAATGGCGAGGCCATAACCATTGAACAAACCAAGAACTACAATTGCAATAGTAAGTTACCATACGGACTTTCTTATGCCTGGAAACATCTTATCCAACAAGAAAACGGACATAGATAACAACTCCATAAAAAAATTCACGACAGACCAAAGATACGATCGTTGTGTCACATTGGATGAAACTACGCATGCTCGGGGACATAGCAGCCAAAATGGACGACATGCAAGGAGACCAAGAGCAAGCCAGCGCAAAGGCCATAGCAACAAGCTGGGCACAACCAGTGATTCAGGCGGGCGCTACCAAAGATGACCCTGATAACATTGGATGCAAAATGCATCTAGTGATATTACTTTATTAACGTATAAGCGTTAAACATTTACTGTTCATCACGTTGTTCTCGGTGTAAATGTAGCCCTCCGACGTAACGACTAACATATAATGCGCCGTAAAAGTGATTCATATCGACATACACTGAACATTGTATGAACTGTAAAAGTTATTCATATCGACACATAAAAGTTATTCATATAGACATAACAAGCAGCTCACTCCGAATTACGTATATATAAAAAAAACTTTTACGGTTCATACAATGTTCAGTGTATGTCATTATTAATAACTTTTACGGCGCATTATTGTTGGATTTCACATCGGAGAGCTATATTTACACCAAGAACAACGTAATGAACAGTAAACGTTTAACGTTTATACATTAATATACAGTAGTAATACTTTGAGCCACGTAAAAAATATGCTCGCTTCAGCATAGAGCTTTGTGCTGATTTGAGTAGATAATGTAATAACCATCTAGTGAAAGCGAAAGATGTAGCCTTACAGCTGTGATATAAAATTTTGTGCTTCCCTTTTTTAATTTTATTGTGTTCAACTCTTTTATACTTCATCTATTCATTTCATCGTTTGCTTGTTTTTTAGAATATTGATGGTTTTAGCAACTCCAACTATTTAATTGGCAAGCCTAGCTAATAGGACTGTGATAATATTCTTGCTTCAAGTCCTACAATTTTACTTTATTCATTTCAATCCAACATTGGTTTTAAATTTCATTCCTTTGGCTGGTTTTGTGAATGTCTAGCAATGGCACGTAAAGTTCTGCTCATGCTGAAGGGGAAAAAATAAAAGCTGAAAACCATATTGAAAGTTCATATTTTCATTCGTGTATCCTAAAATATTTTTAACAAAAGTATGTCAAGTAAAATTATGTTAGTAGGGACTGATTTTCCCTTATATTATGCATTGCCATTCAGTCTTTATTCATTGCTCAATACCTGTACATTATGTTCTCCTGAAATATGTGTTAAACAAAACATTCACATAGGTTTCATTGATGATTGGTTACTGTTTTACCAGCTAAATGTATTCATATTTTAATTTTATTACCTATAACTATTATTATTATTACTATTATTATTATGTGATATTCAAGCATTGACATTTTGGTTAAAAGTCGTGCTCTTACTCTGTTCTCACATTCTTAATTTATTCGTGAAGTATGTGTTAGGGTCAATACAGTCATAATTAGATGATTTAAAGGAGAGTGGGCAAGGTGTCCTTTGTTCCTATATCCCCCCCCTCTTGCATTCACTTTGTTCTTGTTTCCCACAAACTTCAGTTTTAACATCATTTTCTTGAAAATTTCTTTAACTGAAGATAATCTTTCTTGATACAAAACTTCTATTGAAACACTAAAAAATGTCTAGAATATGTGAAAAGTGCAATCACTGCTTTAGTTCCAGTTCTCCTTATCTCCATGCTTCCTATTTGCATATGGAACCAACACTTGTACTTTGTCAAATGGTATACATTTTGTCCACATGTTTGCACCAAAGACACATGGACAAAAGCATAATAGAAGGACTGAAGTTATGTACACGTGGATGAAAGGCAGACTGTTTGACGAAGCACTAGTGTGGGCTTGTATATGCAAATAGGAAACACGGAGACGTGTAGAACTGGGACTAAACACATAGTCCCATTTCACCAGTGATTGCACTTAGGACTTCTTGCATATTTAAACTATATTTTAGCATATGTAGTCTTTTAATAGAAGTATTTAATCATTAAAAACTTTTCAGTTGAAATTTCCAAGAAGATAAAGTTAAAATTGAAGTTCGTACAAGACAGTGACAAAGATGAAGTCAATGCAAGAAGAGAACAAAGAAGATTTCAAAATATCAAAGCATGTCCCAGTAAGACTATCACTCTCCTTTATAACATTTAATAATGACTATATTGAGGCTGTCGCATACTTCAATAAATTAAGAATGTGAGAACAGAATAAAAGGACAACTTTTTAAGTCCAAATATGAATAACAGAAATGTAATTTTTTCAAAATATGTAGCACAGTATTCCATGCAAAGCAAAATATGTTTGTAATGGCCTTATCTACATATGTAATATGTGTGATATCCTTTTTCCTTATATTTTTAGTCCAAATCTCTTGCTCCGGTATCCTCAAAGACAGTGTCCACAGGCTCCACGTTTGTTGTCACAAAGGTTAATGGTGAATTGAAATCCAAGGGAACTGTAAAAAACTCAGCAGAAGCCTATTGTAATGTGCCATCAAGCTACTGAGCCAGATATTGAGTCGCGTGTGAAGGATATGAGGGAAAATATAGCTGCACGTAAAATTCAGCGCAGTTGGCGTGAACACTGCAAAAAAGTAATTATTACTGTTTGTCTGATTTTTTTATGGTTGTTGAGATTACTATTTTAATGTAATATTGATCAAACTTAAAGTAGGTGACAGAGAAAATGTTCACATGAATGTTTTGGGTAAAAATAAGTCAACTTTATTGATATATGTTCTATTGAACAAAGGAAAATATGAGGTATGTTTTTGTTTTCTTTTTACAAGCTGCTCAGTATGTCTGATTTTTATCTCATTTTTGGCATTAGAGATTTCCTTAATAAAAGTTAAATGTTAATGATTGATAACATTTAACAGGAAATGCACTTTTGCATGGAAATTAAAGAACAGCAGTTTAAGTTATGTGTAATCCAGTAAGTTAGGAATCTGTTTTTTAAAAGCCATGTTTCATTTTACTTCCCATTAAAAGTAGAAAATTGATCATGAAATGCAGGTTGTACAGTGCAAGAAATAGAATTGACATGTTTTTAAAACATGGAACTGCTCACAAGCAGGATATTCATTCTTGATTTAAATAGTTAAAATTTTACTGTCCAGGGAAAATGTAATCAGGTAAGGAATTCCAATGTTTGGATGTACAAGAAGTGGATAGTTAGAAAATAACTGGTGTGGATTTTGCACAGGAGAATGCAAAATAGAAGTTGATTGAGTAATTCTGGTAGGACAAGCACCCATATTATTTCCAGAGCAGTACCTGTGATGGCATCTGTGAAAGCACACACAGCTGCTTCTGCTTACCAGTGGAAGATGGACTGAAAGCTATTATTGCCAAATTATCATTAATTAATTGAACTGCCCTTTTCTGCACAGCATGAAGATTCTAGAATATTTATAACAATCAGTTTATGAATACTGATTATTCACAGCAATCAGATTATAGGTACCAATGCATAATTTTGGGGGTTGTTTAATTAGCTGTAAAAGTGCAGCTTCCAAATCATGTTTGTAAATTGAGGTAAATTAATTAAGAGGATTAACTGTTAGAACGTTTTGGAAATCGTAATAAAGTGTTTGCTGATAGTCAGGAAACGTGAAGAGGGAGAAAAATGCCAGCTTAATGGGTGGTAAATGCAGCCAGCATTCCAAGGCAATAAACTAAGCCCTTGAAAAGCGGGCAGAGAAGAGTGTCTTACCGACGAAAACGAAAAATGGGACTGCTAACGGCCATCTCCAAAAATAAAACACTGACAGCTATCGCCAACAGCCGATGCTGCTAAAAGCCATCCCCGGGACCTCGTGCACACAAGGTCCCGAAGAGAACGCTGTTCTTTCCCGGTGGAATAAACAGTGGCTGGACAATGAAGGCCATTAACACCCATCTCTGTCTAAAACAAAACTACTTGTTAATGACAGAAGAAAGGGCTCTTGAAATTACTTTATGCATTTTCGGTTAAAAAGGGTCGCAGAAATAGGTCTCAAATACATCATGCTGGGTCTCTGCATTTTGCATCTGCGTTAAAAGCCTTTTGTAATAAATTGGGCACTTGTAAATTGTAAGGGCGAGCAAAGGGAGGATGCACTGAAAAAGAACCAGTGTTGAAAAAGTTCCAAAAGAGGGAGAAGACGCAGTTTGCAGGTCCTGGTGTGATCCTGCATCGGACGGAGTCAATAAAATCTCCGATAGCGGGAAACAAGTCCTGGAGTCCTAGGTATATGGCCTGTAAGTGGCGTGTGCTATGCAAATGAGCCACTGTGATTAGAGCAAAAATTAAGTTGGCCTGCGTAAATGGAAGTACAGACAGAGCATCCCGATATAGAAACCAAAGTTTGAAGCAACTTGGTGGAGGACTCGTTGGTGGCTAGTAATCTGTAATTTGCCACAGGGCAAGGCGAAAAGATTCGCATGTGCCAAGTAAAAACGTCCATGCTACGATTTACTCAGTCTGTACGTAAATAATCCCGAAAAAGGATGGTGCTGTGGAAAGTCCTGTACGGAAGGACATACTATTCCAAGCAGCGAGACGTCATTCTGAAGTCAGATTCCTCAGAGGCTGTTACACCCGAGATAGCTAATGGACAGCCAGATGGAGCTGCTTCTCTACACTTTTGTTGAGTCTTTTGAGGAGTAGGAAGACCTGGGGGTCTTGTGTGTGCTCACTCCCCAACCCCTACTCCTCCTAGGGAACAGAGATTCAAACACCAATGCAGTTTTAATAAGAGCAATGAGAGTGAACTTACCATTACCAGTAGGTTCGTTCTCTCAGATAAGTAGACATTTCTCTGCACGTTAACTTCCATATTAATATCCACGGTTGGTTTTTATGTTGTCTTCAACAACTCAGTCAAATAAAAGAACATGTTGAAGACAACATAAAAACCACCGCACAACAACTCAGTCAAATAAAAGAACATGTTGAATAAAAGAACATCTTCAACAACTCAGTCAAATAAAAGAACATGTTGAAGACAACATAAAAACCACCGCACCAAAGGCCAAAAACCAACCGTGGATATTAATGTGGAAGTTAACGTGCAGAGAAATGTCTACTTATCTGAGAGAACGGACCTACTGGTAATGGTAAGTTCACTCTCATTGCTCTTATTAAGGTAATTGTAAGCACGTAAATTTTGATTGGTTATAGTGATACTGTGACTTGTCAAACAAAGAATTACAACCCAGTTTTGTAAGGCAACTTGGCGCTCGCATCCTATGTTGTCATCCATCTTTGTTTTTAGTGTGTGTGTGTGTTATTTTGAGTTCTGTCATGCATCAATGTGCACTGTAAATTAATGCCCACGTAGTATGGATCTAAAACTTTAACTTGGATTTGCAAGTGTCACTCTACACAAACTGTTAGTAAAAATAGTTTCTATTAGTTTTACTGTCACGTCACCAGGTAGAAAAGACAACTCAGATTGTAGGACTCAAACCTACAAGAACTCGTTAAAATTGAATGAGTTAAGAGACTGAATTAGGCAATTTGCAGCTAAAAAATTGAGGTTGCTAGTTACGTTTAAGTGGAATATTCAGCAGTGACGTCTTCTTTATCTTATCTTCTATAGTGTGTATAATTCAGGCATCACAGCATTCCTACTTTTTGAAAAGCTGTCCTTATTTTCCTACTTTTTCCTACATTTTGGAAGAAAACTTTTATTTTTTAATGACCTACTCTGCTGTTTTTCTTGCAGTAGAAAATGTTTCATACTGTACATGATCTGTTGGACCACAGAGACGGAGACACTGCGCTGATAGCTGCAGTCTCTCGCTGAGAAACGTTGATGACGTAATGCAAGCTGTTAACAGTTGAAAATGTTTCATGCATGATTTGTTTGTCACTTCACTGACACAACGGGGTGCAAAGAGCGGCTCCAAACAAAGGAGCACCGATGACGTAATGCATTGTACGAGGTGGACCGGAACGTGTATAAACAACAATTGACCATTGGACTTCAAAGTTCATCGCCTTCACTAAGGTAAATACTTTTTCTTTATAAGTAATGAATTAAGACATTGAGTGTGTTATAAAATGAAGGTAGCTAAATTTTTTGTGTATGTACATATTTTGGTGAAATCGGTACTTATTTGGTAACGTTACTGTTGTTCATTGTATTTTTTTTTTTTACCTACTTGCGTTTAAAATATCCGTAATACCTATTTATCACCACACCTGTCACTTGATGAGAAACTCTTGCATATTTTTTTTTTTTTTTCCTTTCCCACTTTTCTGCTTTGATTGCCTTGCAGGTATTCGTGTTTTTCTTTTTCATAGATTGATCGATCGCATTGTTCATAGTTTTTTTGTGGTTTGCGTTTTATTTTCTGATTTCTTTTCCCTTTTTGTTATGCCAATATTTTTCTTTTGTTATTGTTTTCAATACATAATTTGCTTGCTTGCATATTAAAGATAATGAATGCTAGAACTCTTAACCTTGAACATCGTTATTTTTTTACTGCAGATGCAGAGATAACGCGGGGGGGTGGGGGTGGGGGTGTTACCTGCATCGGAGAACGGAATTCCGTCTTTATGAAACTTCCAAAAAGGAAAGTTGACTGAGTTAAGATTGTTTCCGTAATCGAAATTTATTTTTCGCGTTGTTTCTTATGCACAGTATTGTTGTTAAATTTCAATTTCTTCCATAACATAAATATTTGTGTTTTAGCTTGAACGTGGGGGGGGGTCCAAAACCGGAAGCCAAACGGAGCGAGGATTTCTCTCATATCAGCCCCCTCACCGCGATGTTCTGATTCACCTGCATTGTTGTTAAATTTTATTTCCCTATCCCCACCCCATAGTATCTGCATTTAAGCTTGATAAGGGAGGGAGGGGGAAATTTCCAGAATGGAAGCAACGTAGTTGGAAATGTTGTAAGAATTGATGCATGGTGTTCAAAAGTATTAATCAGAGTGTGGGGGGCGAGAAAGAAAAGTTAACAATAAAGAAATACCGAGAGAACGATATAAGGAAAAAGAAAAATTAAGCAATGAATGCTGTGTAACTGCAGAGTGGACAAACTGATAGTAGTCTGCATTCTTGCCGCACGTTTTGATTTTTCGCCCAGTTGTAAAAATTTCAGCTTTTTTTCTTTTTTTATCCTTGATCAGTCTCGTGTGTGTTATGTATAATTTAAAAAAATTGTAGTTTTCTTGTTCATTTTTTTACTGTAATATATTTCCAGTTTACTACCGTTACATACATCCCAAGTGCTGCAGAGTACGGAAGCATAAAATATGCTATGGAAATCTTAGTAAAGTAATGTTATTCAACATCTGCATAAAGTTGTTTTCAGTATTCTAACATTCATTAAACATTCTTGAGATTGTTTATTGAAAGTTTTTAATAAGTGGCATTTCTTTGATGTTTTCCCACTAGCTTTTAGGCAACTTCGTTAGTCTGCCAGCAAAAAATGATTGTACAAAGAAAAAAAAAGTTTTGTGATAGATTTTTTTTTTTTTTTTTTTGACCAAGCTGCCCTCATTTTTTTTACTGATTATTAGGGCTAGGATTTTTATGACCTAAAAACTGCTAGAAAATGCCCTATAAAAATGCATTTATGACCCAAAAAACTACAAAAAATGCCCTATAAAATTGCATTTATGATCCAAAAAACTAAAAAAAAGCCATTAAAACAAAACAAAAAAGTACCAATAAATGCACATTTATTTCCTTACAAAACTAATTAATTATAAAAAAAAAGAAGTGCATCAAACAAAACAAAATGAATCTAAAAAACATAATTTAATCTGTTGACTGTTGCTGTGTCAACTGAAATTCTTAATTGTACTAACCAGCACAAGACCTATGTAACAACAAATAATTGTTTTACAGTTTCTGTGCCAAACTAAAGATTTATTGCACAAAAACATGCCTTGTAAGACAAAAAAGAAAAAACAACAACTTAAAAGTACAATTTTAACTTCTTACAGTTTTTTTTAACAAAAATATGCCATATAAAAGAAAACAAGAAAAAGACAAAAATGCAACCTACATTTGCTCAGTTCCTGTGGCAAATTGAAAAGTTGAAAAGTTTTAATATTACAAACAAAAAACTCATTTGAATATTTTTAGTTCGCCATGGGAAACAAAGTTTTTATTATCCGGAATTGCAATGCACAACTAAAACCATGTGTAGATTTTCAAAAGAGAATTATTTTATATTGTCTGCCAACAAAGCTTTAAACATTGAAAAGCTCCTTTCCAATTCTACTGACACCACAGGAGCATACTTAAAATTTTTTGTTTAAAGTCTTCTGAAATTTCACCAAGAGAAACGTTTTTCCACGATAGCACATCTGCAATTAAGCACAGCTGTTCATGTCCTACATTTTTTTTTTTTTAAACTTGCTCAATTTTCTTTGCACAGTCTTTCCCACTTTTTCAGTCACAATATCTGGGTCATTCACAACTTTCTTGATCAAATCTATTTGATCCACTAATAGCACTGCTGACTTCTCAAAGGAAGTAATGGAACCAGACAGAAATCTGAAATTTGACTTTATGTAGGAAAATTCACCTGCAATTTCAGGACCAGAAAGTATTCTCTACGCAATTTTAATTGAGGCCGTTACATTGCTGTCAAACGAGCCGATGATCTTCTTCACCACTGTGAAATTGTCACAGTAATAGCTGCATGCTTCAATACATATCCCCCATCTGGTTAAAATGGGAGTAGGCAGCAAAGGAACTTTTGGGACCTCCAACTTGAATGATGCCACTCAAGATGGTGCCTTTACAAAGACTTTCTTCACGCACCCAAACAGCTGCTCAACTTCGATGAACTGTCCTCTTATCTCTTCAGCAACTTTATGGCAGTCATGTACTAGACATGTCAGGTGCATCATTTTTGAGTACAGGGCTTTCAGAGCATTAACAGCCTTTATCATGTAAGGTGCATCATCAGTCAAGAGGAGCAGGAAATTGTTGTGTTGGATGCCATTGGACCATATTAAACTCAAGGACCTATCAAAGAGTTTGCTTATTGTAGAAAAATCCACTTTTTTTAGATGTTCATAACTGATGAGAAAATGTTCAACAGGGCCATCTTCTTCCATCGTAGCTACCACTATATTATCTACATATTATCCAAGAGAGTCAGTTGTCTCATCCATTCACACAGATTTTCTTGTCAGCTGCTTTTTTACTTATCTTCTGCATGGTGTTTTTATAGCTGGGGCTGACATAATTTTTCTTTAGTGTGAAGGAGTCAGGCAGACTTCCCAGTTTGCTTTTCTAAAAGACCAAGCAATTTCGGATTGTTAACTTTGCTCAAGAGCATATCAGCACAAATGAAGGCTTCGCACAATTCTTCGTAACATGCAGAATGTTTTCAAGACATGCAATTTTAGCCAAGGAGAATTTGCTGTAAATTGTCCTGAAGTTGCTGCAGACCTCATTTGTGTTTTCTGCTGTTGGCATGCTGCTGCACAGCCAATTTTTTTTTCTGTGGTAACTCTCACATTGCAGAGTTTACAATATAGTATCTGTCGAGAATACATTTTTGCCTTATTCAGAAGTGAAGTGTTTTAATTTATGTGAGGCACTTTCTTTCACTTTAGGCATGTTGGGTGTTGAAATTCACAATTGCTACGCAAAAAGTATTCACAGCTAACAATAGCCCAGGAAATAAAGGGGAAAAAAAGGCAAATGTCGGGAATAATTAGGGGAAAGCTGAATTTTGGCCAGTTGTTAGAACACTATAAGAGATGTATTTCCCCCAAACTCCCCGCATCTCCCCCTTGTGCTTTCCTCCCTGTAGCCCGCCGAACTTCCCATTGTCGAAGTTTAGAAAATGACTCGTATCTCCATAACCAATGGTAGTAACGATGTAATTTTTTTAGTTTTAATCCTCAAATTATGCACTACAAAACTGCCTATCTTCAATTTTGCGCTAAAACCAATAGTTTTTCCTTAATTTTTATAAAAGTGTAAAAAAAAACCGGAATGTTTATTGTGATATTCCAAGTTTTAACGTTGTGGCTTGTTTGGAAATGACAACATGGGAATGTGTTTAGTATGAAAATTGTAGCCTGATTCAGCAGCTTTAAAATGATATATATATATCAAGATGTTTGCACCTATGACTTTGCCACACAATGAAGCGGGAGGGCGCCACCCGCGCGATGAGCAATGCTCAAACCACACCTTCACTGCATTGCAAACCAGTTCTGAGCTGGCGCCGTATACGGCAGCATGTGTGTCAGTGTTAGTCGTTGTTTTAAAGTGAGAAGACACGTATTGGAAGAACACAGGTACTGTCAATAAATATTTTCAGTTATGTGGCAGATTTTAGCATACTAATTTAGATTGCAGATTAATTGTATGTTTAACATGAACAGTATTTATTATTCTTTACAATTTCGTATTTGATTATATGTAAAAGAAAAAGAAGAAAATGGATGATTTCGATTTACTGTGTGCTCTTTGTGGAAATGAACTTGAAGGAGAAACTGTAAACGTCAAAAAGGGTTTACGAACAATTATTGAGGCTAGTTTAAAACGAAGCGATGGACTGCATGAAAAGCTGGAAGGAAAAATTACTATTCGGGTTCACAGTGCGTGCTGGCAGAGCTACACAAGACCTACTAGTATCAATGCTGCTCTTACAGCAGTACAGACACATAATCCATCTCATACTTCATCTTGTTTAAGGAGCTCAGAAGAGAAGTTCGAGTTCAAAACAAACTGCTTGATTTGTGGAGAAGCAAGTGTTGATTCCAAAACTGCATCAGAACGTAGGAAAAATTTTCACATGGTAGCAACTTTAGAAATAAAGGAAAACTTAAAAAAAAAAAAAAATGTGATGCACAAAATGATGAGTGGGGGGAAAGGGTAGGAGCCAGACTTCTTAATGTAAGTGATCTCGTGGCACCAGAAGCACGCTACCATGGAAGTTGTTACAAAAAAAATTCAAGAACTACAACAGGCGAGGGACTTGTAGGTCGTCCAAAATCAAAAGTGGGGATATCATTTTCTTTGTTGTGCAAATGCATGGAAAACAGTGATGAATACCAGTACACTGACAGAATTACAAGATATTTTGAAAAATATATCTGGTCAAGAGGATACATATATCGGCAAACATCTGAAAAATCTTCTAGAACATTTTAGAACAACGGAAAGAACAACGGAAAAATCTGCTCTGTTTATCAGACACAGCACAAAATAATGGATCAATGGTACAAAAACACAGAAACCAATTGTGATTCAGAACATTTAAGAATAGTAATGGCTGCAGCTGGCATCATAAAAGAAGACATACAAAAGATGACTTATGATTCAAGTGTCTACCCACATTTGGAAGCTATCAAATCAGGTGGTGAAAATTTAATTCCACAAAGCCTTCAAGTTTTTACCCAAAGGGTAACAAAAAGAAGAACGCTGCTGAATCGCCCAAGGTAAACAGGAAGTGCACTGTGATAAATCATGCAATCATATCAACTGTAAGACCGAGATCATTCCTGTCTCATATTCAAGCAAGTCTGGCATTAACTATTCATCGATTATATGGGTCTAAACATCTAATAGACATATCATCAATGGGAGTGTGCACATCATATCATGAAACTTCTGTTTACCTTACTTCTCTTATCAATGCAGGATCTCCATAGATTAGTAATGTAGGGTTTCTTCAATATGTGTTTGACAATGCAGACGTAAATGTCAAAACATTATATGGCTTAAATACATTCCATGCAATGGGAGGAATCCAATGTGTTACACCTGGTACTAGCGTTGACACACAGCTAAAGGTTCAACGAATTCAGTCCAGGACTTTCAATCATGAGAGTATCCGTCTGTATTCTTATGGAAAGAGAAAAAGTAGTGGCCTTGGTAATGTGGTTGTTAAGGACTTCAATGAACTTAAAACTGTCAGAACCCTTACAAAGCAGCCCACAACAAGTATTTTCCCCTCGACTTGATGTGTCTTGTTGGATTAAAGAACCAACCTGGGTGGAATGGCTTCATGAACAATATTATGAGTAGGTCTGGCAAGTGTGAATCGACTTACATAATGGCAGTACCATTTATAAACATGGATCCCAGTAATCTGCCAACTATTTATACAGCATTGTGCTTTTCAGCAGATCAGAGTAGAAATCACAACCAGTCATGCATCGTCACATTCGATTAACCGCTTTTCTTAAAGGCTTCAGATATAGTAGCTACTGCTGACCCCAACAGTGACATCTCAAAAATAATTCTGAGGCTGGGTGGGTTCCACCGTTTGATGTCTTTTATGGGTTCAATAGGCTGTATAATGGAAGGAAGCTGATTGGAGAGTCTTTGGAGAACTGTGTATTGTAAATCAACAGTTAACCATATGTTGAATGGTCATGCGTATGCAAGATGTATTCGAGCCTTCACTCTCACAGCCTCAGCTATCATAAATGTGACGAAAGAAAATTTTCCTGACATCGAAAAGTACGTGAGCAGTTTGGAGAACTTGTACGAGCAACTTGTTTTGCAACAGATGGGACCTGAAGAAACGTGTACCGATCCTGTTGTGACTGAGGTTTTATTCAAAATTGATGACTGCTTGAGAAATATTGAATCGACAAGTAGAACTGCAAAGTTATGGGCAAATATTTTGAAAGCTATTGATCTAATTCTTCAGTTTATATTTGCTGAAATGTCAGGGAACTGGAATTTGCACTTGAGTACTACCACCAAAATGCTTCCATATTTCCATGCTGCAGGATACTTGCCTTATGCAAAGTCTGCCCATCTACACCGCTGGCCACCCAAAATGCAACACCAAGAAGGACACGAGATAGCAAACCCAGATTTACTGGACACATAACAACAGATACAAAGAGGAAACGATTGAGCTTACAGGCCCGTGTGACTTGCGGAACACGCAGACATCAATAGTTCGTGTGGCCCCCATGGCTGGCAATTACGGCCACTACATACCACAGCATCGAACGAAAGAGGCTTTGGATGTGGGCTTTGGGGTATGTCGGTCCAGGCTGCTTCCACACGTTGCCAAAGTTCATCAGGCGTAGACGCGGGTGGTGCTTGCCGGGCCACTCGTTTGCCGATCAGCGACCAGACGTGTTCGATGGGCAACATATCGGGAGAACAGGTGAGCCACGACAGCAGTGACACCTGGTGAGCCGTGTAGAATTGTTGCATGATGCGAGCCACGTGTGGGCACGCATTGTCCTGTTGAAACATGGCCACTGCCAGGTCTTGCAAGTAAGAGAGGACTACAGGCTCCAAAACGTCAGAGATGTAGCGGTGGCTGTTGAGTGTACCAGCGATGCATACCAGAGGGGTGCGGGTATCATATCCAATCGCGCGCCAAACCATAACGCCAGGCGACGGACTGGTATGGCGATGTATAATGCAGGCGTCATACGGTCTCTCGCCGCAGTACCGCCACACGCGGATCCGACCATCGTGGTGTTGCAGGCAGAAGCGGGATTCGTTGGAGAAGACAATGTTGTGCCATTCCGTAGTCCAGGTGCGGCATTCAACGGCACACTGCCGCTGTAGCACTTGCCGGTAGTGTAACATCAATGGTAATCGGAGCAATGGGTGCCGTGTGACCAGGGTTGCCAACTCCCAGAACCAAAAATCAACTAACTCAAACAGAAAAATCTACTAAAAATCTGCTAACTCATAAATAAAATCAACTAAAAAAACAACTAAAAGCAAGGTAATAATTCAAACTCCTTTTTGATATAAGTAAAAACAAAAACTAAGTTAAACAAAGTGTACATATCTTTGCAATTATAGTACCACAGGATATTGCATATATTTATTGTTTTCCTTGCAGACCATTATTATTATTTTTTTTTTTGATTGGAGGTTTAACGACCACCGTGAGCACCTCAATGGGCTATAAGCAGTCGCCCGTCCCTAATTTAGGGTCACTGGTTCCAGGGAAGGGAGAGAGCCAGTGCCGTAAGACAAACACAACATCCATGCCTGACCGGGATTCGAACCCGGACCCCTTACGGACGAATGATCAGAGGCCAGCGCCTTAGACCACTGCGCCACCGGGCGGCAACCCAAAGTTCTTAGACAGACTATTGAATTAAGTACTTTATATACATTTTAGGATTTGATGTGTTAAGAAAAACACGAGAACTGTGTACTACTTTAGAAAGACTTGTGCCCATATTCCTAACCAGCTTAGCCGCCCCGGTGGCGCAGTGGTCTAAGGCGCTGGCCTCTGATCATTCGTCCGTAAGGGGTCCGGGTTCGAATCCCGGTCAGGCATGGATGTTGTTTTTGTCTTATGGTACTGGCTCTCTCTTTTCCCTGGAACCAGTGACCCTAAATTAGGGATGGGCGACTGCTTATAGCCTATTGAGTTGCTCACGGTGGTCGTTAAACCTCCAACCATTAGCTAACCAGCTTACGGAATGTATTTCCCTTTTTTTCGAAAGCAATATGTTCAAAAAAAAAATTCTTATTCTCTCTCTGCATTCCATCTTTAATGACTATTAGATATTTTTGGGGGGTGGGGAGTTGGGGGATATTTCATGTCCACCATAAGCTGCTCTTTCGGCTATAAACAGTTGGGCGTCCGGGGCGGAGAACAGGCGACGTAGAAAGGACGCACTATGCTTGCTTTATTGGGGTATTAGCCAGAAACCAGCATCTTTGACCACTTGGTTGACGAAGTGGCTTTGATCGTCCGCTGTGGCGAAAGGCTGGTGTCGTAGAGCTGGCGTATCACTCATGCCTCATCCAGCGGCTGGACAGAAACCAGCGGTCGCCTTGGTGGTGCAGTGATCTAGGCGGTTTCTTCTGACTTTTCGTTCGAGTTGGGTCCGGGTTCGAATCCCAGTGAGGCATGGATGTTGTGTATGTCTTATGGCTCTGCCTCTCTCTCTTCCCTGGAACCAGTGGCCCTAAATTAGGGACGGGTGACTGCTTATAGCCCATTGAGTTGCTCTCAGTGGTCGTTAAGTCTTTATTAAAAAAAAAAACAGTATATTTTACCACTCCGCCGCTGGGGTGTTTTTGATCGTTTTCTGAAAATGTAGCCATCGAGTTTAAATGCTCCAGGTAAGAAAGAAAAGTAAATCCAAAAATGAAGATGATAGCCCTGCACTCTTTTTTTATGCTAGTACTGTAATCTTTCTATTGAGTGGTAAACTGCCGCTCTATGCACTCAGAGACATGCTTAAAACTTTTAAGAACTGCTGTGTTTGCATTCATAATTAACAATTACACAAGATAGGGAATTTGTACAATTCAAATCTTCACAGCTGTAATTCTATATCCATTTTGATGGCTCAAAATTGACATATGTATTCACTTCTGTAGTTTACAATCATCATGTTATAGAGGAACGCAAACTCCGATTATTTAAAATTTAATTTACGATATTATCTAAAAACATTTAATTTCAGGACGATAATAAAGTTTAATTCTGGAAATATCTGTCGATGATAAAGTTTACTTCTGGGAATTTCCGTCGATGATAATATAAATTATAAAACATATTGGATTTAAAATTATCTCTTTTGTGTCCTTGCATTTATGCACTAAAAAAGAATTTACACCGGATACACACCTTCATTATAAAGGAAGTAATCAACTACTGTTTATTGTCGATTAACAAAAAGGTTCAGCAGTCAATTAATGAATTTACTTTCTATATTTTCTCTAATAGTAAACTAAAACAGCAACACTGCTTACTAATCATACGCAGAGTCATGTATATTTCTTTTTTTATGTACTTCACATAACAAAAGTCCTACATGCCACTTCCCCATACGAAATTTCTAGGAAGTAAATGTTATCACCACTTGTGGCGACGGTAATTCAACATAGGAAAATACTTGATATTTCTGGCAATGTAGTTACGGTTGGTTCCAACTTAAAAATAGAAAACAATGAAAAATGAAAGTAATAAACAAGAATAATGAAAACAACTAGAAATCAACTGAATTTTTCGGACAGTCAACTAGATTTTTCAACTATCAACTAAATCAGAAATTTTCCAACCAAGTGCTGGGGGAAATCAACTAGATCTGGTTGAAAATCAACTAAATTGGCAACACTGCGTGTGACAAGTCCCCAATCCTGCAGACGATGTCGAACAGTATGTGCTGACACAGGTTGTTGCGCAACACACCCTAATTCCTGCGCTAATGTTCATGATGTGATGGTGCGAGCCGACAATGCCCGCCGCACAACATTCCGATCCTCTCGTTCGGTGATGTGCCGCGGCTGCGGCAATCACTCGCGTCGGTTCATCCGTCCCTCCTGCACCCACCGAATCCATACTCGCCTCACTGTGGATGGATGTCATCCCACACGGGCGCCGATGTCTTGGTATGATATACCGCTGTCGCGATAAGCCACTATTCGTCCTCTGTCGAACGCCGAAACATGCTGGAATGACTACCGTATTCTGTGACGAGGCATCAGGAAGCTTCCCACACACAGGTCCGGCAGCACAACACACTTCCACTACTTACACCTCGCCTTCTGTGCACCCTTCTTATAGTGCTTCTCGGTGGCGTGCCGAGCGCACATGATTTGCATATGCCCTGCAATGCGAATTGTTTGCATGTCCTCTAGCGGGCGACATATGCTGCGAATTTCATACTAATCGGATGCTTCCTTCTTGGTGTTGCATTTTGGGTGGGCAGCAGTGTATATGTTCAGCAAATGATGAAGATAGGTTCAAAACTGTCAGAGAAAGAGCTCGATTTGTTAACTAACAAAGGATTCTTCACTGTGAGAAGGAGTGTAAAGTTTTGGTCTGGTACATGTACAGACATGTGTATAGAGCAGTGCCTTATGCATCCTATGAAAACAGTTGGAGGTCTTACACATGGAAGAGGTATAACGGACAGCACATTGTCGAAATGGGTCCATGGGACACCTTTTTTCTTGAAAATTCACGAAGCTATTGAAGAATTTTTGGGAACTTCAATAACATTTACTGAACTACACAGGTCACAAAAACGAAGAGATCAGTCCGACATTGAAAAATTTACTTTGTGGCTTAAATACCACAACCCATTCATAAAATTGTCTGGAGTACTTGTATGTTTGTCATCCGGTTTGGTGTCTGATGCATCTATAAACTGTGACCAAGCTTTATCAGGTAGGAGTTGCAGCAATGGAAAAAAATGAAAGGAAAAAAAGTTTGGAGAGCTTAAACTACACATAAAAGACATGGTCAGAACACAGGCAAAGCACAAATCTGTGAAATTTGGGTCGAAAGAGGTTAGTGTAAACCCCCAACAGCTTTTTAACCGAATCTTGTGTGTGTGTGATAGCCCAAGTATGCTAAAAACATACCTTGAGTATGAACTAGACTCTCATCCACCATCGATGTTTGATGAAGTTTCTCTTCGCAAGGGTACAAAATCTTCTCTCATGAGAGTTTTTGAAGAGGATATTGTAGAAACATTTGACCTAAGAAATGCAGCAATAATGATAGATGGAGGGTTTTTGATTCACTATGTCCCTTGGCCAAAGGAAAGCTCATATGGAGAAATAGTTCAGAATTACTGTTCATTTGTGCTTACAAGGTATGGAAAAAATACAACCATTGTTTTTGATGGATACCCGAGGATTCTACAACAAAACAAGAAGAACAAAATAGAAGATCGGCCATAAAAAACCTCATGTGACATCACTTTTGAAGAAAACAAAATGTATGACAGCAAGGGAGGATTTTTTAGCTAATAAAAAAAACAAGAAACGACTAGTAATTTCAGTAGCATCAGAACTAGAAAAAAATGGTTTACCAACATTGGTTGCTGAAGAAGATGCTGACGTAGACGTAGTAAGAGTAGCAATAAAAAAACTGAACAGTCACTCTAAAGTTGTTGTCGTGGGCTCAGACACAGATCTACTAGTGCTGTTAGTTGCTTGTGCTCCTGAAAATAAATCTATTTATTTCTGTAAACAGAAAGATGGTAAAAGCCCTTCAAAAGTATTTTACAGAATCAAAAGTTTGATCGAGCAGTACAGCAAAATCAGAAAACTTCTACTGTTCGCTCACGCAATAACTGGTTGTGACACGACATCGTGCTTTTATGGATTGAGAAAAATCGATGCCATTGAAATGATAAAATCATTATCTGAAGCTGAGGGCCAAGCTAGGGTTTTTACTCAAGAAGCAATTCCTTGAGAAAAACTGTTTGTCAATGGAGAAAAATGTATACTTGCGTTGTATGGGACGAGCAAATTCTCGAATTCGAACGAAGCTCGTTACTCCTGATTAATTAAGAAGAAGGTAGTGTAGAACACGCTAAGTTACGTATAAAAGTTTAATGCAAATATAATTCAGCCATTACTATGGCCATGGCCTTCATCAGTGCTACTACGATTGGTTTACGTTGCCAGATTGGAAAGGTAAGTTTTGTAATGGTAACTCCGGATGACTTACTGCAATGAGGTATTTCCAGATGTAAGGAACGAAAATGGAGAGCTCAGAGTTGCAATTTTTGAAAAATAAAATTTCCAAACTTTCTCTAAACCTTAGAGCATATGGATTTTGGAAGGGAGCCAACTTTTTAGTATCGGACCAAAGTGGAATAGCCGAAGTGTCAGCCATGGTAAGAAGAGATAAGGCAGATGAAGGTTTTCCAAATTTCACATCAGATTTGTGTTCCTTAAGTCTTGAGAGAATTTTCTGGAATGAACTTCCTATGTATGCAGTTAATCCAACGTTAGTCTTGATCGGAATTTTATACACTCCAGGTGAAGAAAGCTGAGGTCTTGGGTCTCTGTCATTACGGAGTATAACAGAAATTGAAGGGGAGGAACGAATGGAAGGGATTGAGCCAGCAAACGTTAGTTCCTTTTTTGACCAACAACCTACCTTATGGCTCCGTTATGTCGACGATATTTTTGTCATCTGGTCTCATCCTAAAAAAGATCTATTGCAACTCACAAATTTAATCACTGAAAAATTCCCATCCATTAGATTCACTGTTAATGAAGAAATTGATGGCAAGATAAATTTATTTGATGTCAGCATCTCAAAATGTAATAACCTTCTTTCCACTGCTGTCTACCGAAAACCAGTTTCTACCAATAGCATTATTCCTTTCAATTCTCATACCTTTCCACCAATATAAACTGTCAGCCCTCATGTCTCTCATTCATCGAGCGCATTTGGTTTGTAACACTGAAGTTAATCTAACAAATGAATTCGCAAACATCCGCTTGATCTCTACTCAACATGGCTTTCCCCCTCTCCTAGTTTCTAAATTAATTCAAAATGCTAAGAAAAAACCAGTTGTTGCTCTTCAACCTGTTTCACCAAAAAAGGAACTAATGTTTGCTGGCTCAATCCCTTACCACGAACCTTCTGCCTACAAACTCATCAGTATCTTCAAAAGAGAAGGATATAAACTTGCCATTTGTTCTTCCCCTTCAATTTCTGTTATACTCCGTTATGACAAAGACCCAAGACCTCCGCTTTCTTCGCCTGGAGTGTATAAAATTCCGATCAAGACTAACATTGGATTAACCGCGTACATAGGAAGTTCATTCTGGAAAATTCCCTCAAGACTTCAGGAACACAAATCTGATGTGAAATTTGGAAAACCTTCATCTGCCTTATCTCTTCTTACCATGCCTGACACTTCTGCTATTCCAATTTGGTCCGATACTAAAAAGTTGGCTCCTTTCCAAAATCGATATGCTCTGAGGTTTAGAGAAAGTTTGAAAATTTTATTTTCCAAAAAGTGCAACTCTGAGCTCCCTATTTTCGTTCCTTACATCTGGAAATCCCTCATTGCAGTACGTCACCCGGAGTTACCATTACAAAACTTACCTTTCCAATCTGGCAACGTAAACCAATTGTAGTCGCACTGATGAAGGCCATAGTAATGGCTGAAATATACTTGCATTAAACTTTTATACGTAACTTAGTGTGTTCTACACTACCTTCTTCTTAATTAGTTTGTTAGTTACGTGCATTGCCTACCACTCATTTACTCTCGATTCAAGACATGAACAAGAAAGTCTGCTTTGAGATCAAATTTTGATCTGGCAAAACTTCCTCAAACATCAAAAGGATCTCATCAACATCTTCTGAGGTTTATTTGCTGCAAGCCCAAGGGTGGCTAGGAAATAATCTTCTGGCAACTGATTGGGGATGAAAGTTAGAATACCTGGAAGAAAACGGAGGAAAGAAGAAAGTACTGAGGCCTATTCCTAGCTCAATACCTTTTGCCCCGGATGAACTTCTATACCTCGTGTCCTGTAGCTGTAAATCAGCTTGTGGAATTTATTGTGGATGTCAGAAATCTGGACTATATTGCACTGCAATGTGTGAGCATTGCAATGGTCTATCATGCTACAACTCACCTGCTTTTAGCGAAGAAAGTGACACTCCTTTTGACGAGTAACTCTGTATATATTGGAAATTAAAAATTTAAAAAGGAACAATTTTGTAGTGCGTAATATGAGGATTAAAACTAAAAAAAATTACGTCGTTACGACCATTGGTTATAGAGATATAAGACATTTTCTCTAAGAGTCTGCGAATGGAAAGTCGGGGGCGGGGGGCACAGGAGGAAAGCACAAGCGGGATATGTGGGGAGTTTTGGGGAAATACATCTCTTACAGTGTTCTAAGAACTGGCCAAAATTCAACTTTCCCCTAATTATTCCCGACATTTTCCTTTTATTTCCTGGGCTACAAACAACGTGTACAGCTTCCGAAAAATGTCAGGAGACTATGAGCCCTCATTATCTGTAGAACTTACACAGACTGGTTTGGACAAGTTCATTTACAGCCACACTACACTAGAGGGAAGGAGGAGAGGAAGGCAGGGTTATACAGTGTAACCTGTTTCGGCAGTTTGACTCTCTCTATCCAAAGTGAGAGCTTAAAACCTGAGGTGTTCGTTATCCACCCTCCCCGGCACCGAACCTCGCCTTCTGACAAAATGGCAATGATCGTACTCCAAATGGGAGAACAGCTCATCACTGGCTTGAAGTAAGAGACAGAGGAAGGTAGGAAGTGCTTTTACCGTAGTCATGGCTCCGCCGTTTGTTACAACGCATGTACTGATGTTTTGAACACAAGCACTCCCCCCCCTCGTTTTTCTCAGTCTTCCTTTTGGCTTTCAGGGAGAAATATGAGGTTTCAGGGAAATACATCCAAAAATGCCATTTAAAAAAAAAATGTCGAAATATGCAAAATAATGACTGAAAATACCAAAAAAACAGTTGTACCGAAAGTAACGGTCATTTTAATGGACGGCACTTGGTTAAAGTGCCGTCCATTAAAATGATCGAAAAACCGGAAAAAAATGCCATATTGTATCAAAATCACAAAAAAATGCAAAAAACTGCCCTTCAAAAAGGTACTTAAATCAGCTTAGTTTTGTATGAAACATACTTGTATGCACTTAAAAAACGTTTTAGTATTGCCAAAAAATATGCAAAATCATAAAAATCCTAGCCCTACTGATTATATTCCTATTTTTTATATTTTTCTAATTGTGTTCTTCATTTTTAATGTCTTTGGTAATAGTGAAAAAGTGCGAATTTCATATTTTTTCCCAAGTGCATGTTTTTTTTTTTTTTTTCATTTTACTTCTAGCAGTCTATTCTTGAAAATCTATCAGTACAGCATGCATTTCCTCTTTTTTAAAGCGGAATAAAATTTCAAAGTTGGTATTAGTCTTTCTGTGGTGGAATCTGAGTCGTTTTTGTGACCTGTAAAGATTGTTTTCAGATTAGAGGGAACAGCACAGTACCCGATTTTTGGCATTTAATTCCAATTAAAGTGTGTGGTTATGCATGTTTTCTTTTGTTTAAAGGAGAATTATGTTCAAAAACGCCGCTGCGTGCTCACTTTGCAAAGAAAACGACTTTACGGTGAAAGAAAGACTGACGTAAAGTTAAAGTCCTGATTTTAAACTTTCGTTATTATGTAAATAAAAGGGAAAATATGTGCTTTTTGTCTGTTGATATAGCAAGAAGTGATTAAACAATGGGAGCTGCCCCGGTGGCACTGTGGTCTAAGCGCTGGCCTATGACCATTCATCCGAGAAGGGTCCGGGTTCGAATCCCGGTCAGGCACGGATGTTGTGTTTGTCTTGCGGCACTGACTCACTCCCTTCCCTTGAACCAGTGACCTTAAATTAGGGATGGGTAACTGCTTATAGCCCATTGAGTTGCTCACAGTGGTTGTTAAACCCGCATTAAAAAAAATAAGCAATGGGAAACTATGCATTTTCAGAGAAATTAAACTTTAAAAAGCAGTAATGCTGTTTTGATTGTAAAATGAAATACGAGGATTGTACTGAAAGTATTGCAAAACTGGGCATAACTTTTTTATTAAACTGACAGAGGTCGTTCAAATTGCACATGTTGGTAGACTAACTCTTTTGGTGGATGACACAAGTACTACTCAACATATCTCCATCACAAGTGATGCATTTGCACTATTGTTCAACCCAATTCTCGAATCCTTTAAAAAAATTCAGGTGTGGACTGTTGTACCCACTTCTTCACAGCCACTTTCACCTTAGCTATGTCATAAAATCATTGTCCCTGGAGATTGTCTTTCATTAGACCGTACAGGTGGAAGTCTGAGGGCACCAGATCTGGGCTGTATGACGGATGGGGGACCACCGACCAGCCTAATTTGCCGATCGCCTGATTTGTTGCCAAAGATGTGTGGTTGCACATTGTCGTGGTGAATGTGGATCCTTTTCAGACTCTTGTTCAGTCTTTTCCTCCTAATGGCTTCTCTAAGCTTCTTGAATGTCTCAATGTACCGCTTGCTGATCATGGTACGGCCATGTTCCAGAAAATCAAGGAGAATGACACCCCTTTCATCCCAAAAAACAATCACTATGACTTTCTATGCTGATTGCTGGCTCTTAAACTTCTTGGGCCTTGGTGAAGAGGTGTGACGCCATTCCATGTACTGATTCTTTGTTTCTGGATCGTAAAAATACGCTCACATTTCATCCCTTGTCACCAGATCAGAATAAAACATGTTTTCATTGGCTTCAAATGCTTCCAGCAGATCAGAGCAGACTTCCAGCCTTCTCTCCTTTAAGTCGGGTGTCAACTGCCGAGGTACCCACTTTGCGTATACTTTCCGATACCCTAAGTCTTCCAGACCGCAGTCCAGTTATGCAAGAAGCTCGCTGATTGTGACGCATATCTCCGCGTGAATGAATTCATCCGCTCGCCGACGCTTTGTGTCGGTGGTCGCAGATGATGGTCTTCCACTGCTTGGTTTGTCTTCAGTGCTGGTTTCCCTTTCTTTAAACTTCTTTATCCATCTGTGCACATTGCTCTTGTTAATGGTATCATCTCCGTAAACATTCTGTAGCCTTCTGTGGATGTCGGACAGCCTGCACCCTTCCTTTGTCAAGAACTCGATGACTGCACGTTGCTTCTGCTTGGAATCTATTGTTTACCTGCAATGAAGAAGGGTTACTATAGTTACTCTACCAACATCTGCAGTTTGAACGACCTCTGCCAGTTAATAAAAAGTTTTGCATGCTTGCAGTACTTTCGGTACAACTGTCGTATGAAAGGTCTGTTTTTCACCAGAATACATACAACTTTTTGAGAAAAGAGAAATCTGCAACTACTGTGGCTCTCAACAAGATAATAAAGAAATTCTATGTTTGTGAATATCATATTATTTGCATCTTTAAAGGCATTAAGTACCAACAAAGTGCGCATATTTACGTGCAAGTCATTAATGACTTATCAATCAGAAAAGCCAAACACTTACCTAAAAGCTCTTGGCTACTTTCTTGCTATACACTTCATGCACGTCAATTAGAACATCCTGTTATGTAACTGGTCTTCAAAGGTTGAAACTTTCAGTTTATAGGGCGTTGTTTTATATACATTCTTCCAGTCATGAAACATCATCTTTTTATTCACAGGACAAAAAACGCCAACTTCTGTCTGCCGTCTGACATGTAGCATAGCTCATCATCACTAGGTGTATACTCACTATTATGTGAGTGTTGTCAACTTTCACTACGCCTATTTTTTTTTATCTTATTCCTCTTTCATTCTCCCATATGCAACAAGGCCTTAAGATTCACAATTCAAAAAATGGTACTAACTTTGAAAACACATATTCACCCACCCAATAAATACTCACATATAGCACTCTCAACAATTAACACTCCCCATACAACCACTCTAACGTACACTATATACAACAAATTCATACACTCAATTAAAACCACTGAGGTGTGGTTAGCAGAGCAGAAGGGCACATCGACCTCCTGAGGACGACAGGGTAACTGTTGAAAGCGCTTGGGGATTGTGTGTGACAGGTTGAATGGATTGGCGTTTACTATAGGGTTTATGCGATATATGAGGCAGATGGAGCACTACATTAGTCACAGTTGACAACAGTTTGACTGCCGTGGAATGTAAATAGTGTAATTATGTACATAGTGGTTTTAATTGAGTGTATGAATTTGTTGTATATAGTGTACGTTAGAGTGGTTGTATGGGAGTGTAAATTGTTGAGAGTGCTGTATGTGACTATTTATTGGGTGGGTGAATATGTGTTTTCAAAGTTAGTACCATTTTTTGAATTGTGAATCTTAAGGCCTTGTTGCATATGGGAGAATGAAAGAGGAATAAGATAAAAAAATAGGCGTAATGAAAGTTGACAACACTCACGTAATAGTGAGTATATACCTAGTGATGACAAGCTATGTTACATGTCAGACGGCAGACAGAAGTCAGCGTTTTTTGTCCTGTGAATAAAAATACGATGTTTCATGACCGGAAGAATGTATATAAAACAACGCCCTATACGCTGAAAGTTTCAACCTTTGAAGGCCAGCTACATAACAGGATGTTCTAATTGACGTGCATGAAGTGCATAGCAAGAAAGTAGCCAAGAGCTTTTAGGTAAGTGTTTGGCTTTTCTGATTGATAAGTCATTTGTAAATATATTAGGAAAATTGGCATTTTTTATGGGAACTTCATAAAACTTAATAATAATAATAAAGAAGTGCCCTTTTAATGCTTTCCAGCTGTAAGTTGAAGAAGCATTTATGCTTTGGCTTTATGTAAACTTACTTTTCACAATTATTTCCATAAAACTAGTAAGTATTTCAGTGTCATTTTTGTTATATCAGTAGTGCATGTAATATTTAACGAAGTAGCAATGCAAATAGATATTATGCTTATTGCTATCTATCGTCAGCCATTATATTTGATCTCCAACCTAAAAGTGAGGCATATTGAAAGGCATTTCACAGTTGACTTAGAGTAAAATGTACAACTAAATCCTCAGTACCTACATTTATAAGATTTTTTTGCAGTGTTGTCCAGATATATTTGAAATGCTCCTTAACTGTTGTTCAATAATTTTCTTTACGTTCCTTAAATGTTGAAGAAAACATTACTTATTTGTAGTATTACTGATAAATGATTACATATCCTGCTTTATTTTCCCCATTCTAGTAAAATGCCTCATGGAAGTACCAAGTTTCAGACGTCCTAGCTTGAAACTGAAGATTTCAACAAAGATACCATTAGTTTGTGGTGCACCCTAGGGAATAATGGATATGAAGCTTACTGCATGCTGTGTAATACATCCTTTTCTACTGCAAATTCTGGAAGGCATCAGATTCGTTGAAACAAACACATTCAGAAGAGAAATGCTGTTAAAGGAACACTGATGTTAATGGATGCATATAAGCAGACAGGAGCTACATCTAGTTCATGTTTGCAGTTGATTCTTGACCAACAGATTACCAAGGCTGAAGCAATTTGGTGTTTAAAAGTAGCAAGTGCAAACTCTTCATTTGCCTCTTGCAAAGATATTATAGTTGTCTTCCTCATGATGTTTCCAAATTATCCTATTGTTGGCAAAATGCATCTCAGTGAAAGGAAAGATTCCCGCGTAATTTCCCATGGTCTTGTCAAGTACTTTGATCAGGACTTCACAAGTGAAATAAAAAATGTACTGATAATAAAGGTTTGTACAGCATTGCTTTTGGTGAAACTACAACTGTTCAGGTGAAAAAACAATTTGATATCTTTGTTAAATTTTGGACCTTAGAAAACAAGATCAAAACTGCATATTTGTCAAGTAAATTTTTAGGCCATGCAGATGCAGAGACACTTAAGCAGTGCCTGTCGAAAATATTACAGAACAAAAACCTGCCTTTAGATAAGTTACTTATGCTCTCAATGGATGGGCCAAATGTAAGCAAAGCACTGTGAAGAAAGATTAACAAAGAGTTGAAGCTGCACAGTGCTGAAGAACTTGTTAGTATTGGCACATTTCCATTATATACTATGCACAATGCCTTTTCTCAAGCTTTGTTTATGTTAGATCTGGACGTAGATGAATTTGCAAGTGACTTATTTTCTTTCTTTAAAATCAGTGCAGCCTGGCGAGAGGATTTCACATCTATTCAGCAACTCTTGCATGTTGAGCATCATCACTTCCTTCTTTGTCACATTAAAGCAAGGTGGTTGACAGTAGAACCCGTGGTCCAAAGAATTGTGGAACAGTTCGATGCATTGAAAGAATACTTCAAATTGAGTGAAAAACAAGGACCTAAGGAAATTTTAAATTCTCGTTGTTGTAGGAGAATTGAAAGTAAGCTCCAGGTTCCAGCAGCATTAGTGTATTTGAATTTTATTTTATCTCTGGCACTAATGTATGTTGAATTTCTTTCTCTTTTCCGAATGGAAGGTCCTTTAGTTCATGTATTGTATAGCAAAGTCAATGACATATTGTTATGTATTTTAAGAAAATTCTTCAAAGATGATGCTATCGAAAACAAAAAGGGTGCAATCCTATGGCACATTGATGTCACAACAGTAAAAAATATACTTCCCTTAAGGAAGATGGATGTTGGGATTGGAGTCAAAAACCCGTTGCATACACTTTCAGAAAGTGCTGCACAATTTCTGCAAGTGTTTTTGTAAAATGGCTGAATATTTACAAAAAAAATTGCCTCTTAGATTCTAAAAGATCTTAGAGTTCAAAATCCATCAATGAAGGACAGTGCAAACACAGAGCATGCCATTAGTAGGTTGTGTGTTGGTTTCAAACCTTTGAAACTGACTAGCAATGAAATTGATGCTTTTGTACATGAATGGAGAAAGTATAAATTGCAGAAGATACATGAAGATTGTTTTATCAAGTCTGATGAGATGAAAAGTGGTATGCAAAATGTGAAATATGAGCAAGTCGACAAATACTGAGGCAGATTTTTTTAGATCGTAGATACTGATACTGGGAAATCAAAATGTGGAAATCTAGTAAAACTTGTTACAACATGTTTTACCCTTTTCCATGGGAATGCTGATGTAGAGCATGGCTTTTCTATGAATAAGGCTTTGCTAACCAAAGATCGATGCCAATTTATGAATCAGGTGAAAAAACCATTGTGGGAGTAAGAATTATAAAAGACAAAATCAGAAGATGTGGGAATTGCATATCTAATATTCCCATTACTCAGTCAATGTTGAAAGCTGTTAGAAAAGTGTATGCATCTTATCACTGATTTAGAAAATCAGAAACAACATAAAGTGCAAGCCAGGAAGCAAAAGGAAGAAGAAGAAAATGAAGTTAAAGGGGAAAATGTACAGTTGAAAAGTAAGTTAGATTTAGAGTTAGAAATAAAAAAGTTGATCTTAAAAGTGGGCCAGCTTAAGCGTGAAGTCCAACATGGTCAGAAATTTCTCAATGAAGGAACTGAAAGACTGAAGATGGCAATACTAGCTCAGAATATGAAGGAAGTACCTATTGCAAATTCAATTATTAAAGCTGGTACGAAGCAATTCAAGAAAAATATGGAACCTATGGACAAAACTCAACAGCCGTTAAAATATATTAAGATTGAACTTGCAGGGCTCACAACAGGTCACTTTTGCAACTAAAAGTCACTATTTTTGAAAAAGTCACTAAAAAGTCACTATTTTTGAAAAAGTCACTAAAAAGTCACTATTTTTTTCAAAAATTAACAAATTACTTACTAAGTCAATTTTTTTCAATAACTCGCCCCCCCCCCCCAAAAAAAAAAAAAAAAACGTGAACATTCAACTGTTTATTGCATGTTGGATGTATAATGATTACAATGTGGGAGTACTTTCAAATCCTCTAGATTGCTTCATCAGCCAGTATAGATATAAATGTAGTAACAGAGCTATAACCATAGGTATTGTTATGTAAATAGTTTTGAACCCACCTTCTTAGCAAAAATCGACCATTAAAATTTTAATTATTTTTTACTTTGGTGTGTATGAAGGACAATAATATATATCATCATCATCATCATCGACTGAGATGTCCTTCTTATGGGGACATCTGAAGGCCCTCGTTTACGAGACTCCAGTTGGCTTTGTTGAGGACCTGGTCGCTCGAATATCCGTTGCGGCTGCACGTGTGCGAGAAATACCTGGCATATTTGAAACTGTACGCCAGTCACTCCATCGACGCTGCCAAGCATGTAAGTAAACAATTTATGTTTCCTTTCATGTCTTGGTTCTTGTGTTTGTGCCTCAACGCGCCACTTGCGCCCATACATTCCTATACAAAGATGTTGAGCGAGGGTTTTCTTTATCTGGTCATTTGCTGGCATAAGATCGGGCCGCAATGAGTTCGAGAACACTAGATGCTAAGTTGACCATCTTGTCATATATAAAGAAATATGGGAACAAACCAGAGCTGGTACCCATAACCACTGAGCTCCTCAAACAAGCAAGATGTGCTTGTCATAATTTTAAGGTATACCTAGAAAAGAAAAAGAATGAAAAAGATCAAAAAGAGGAAAAGGAAAAACTGGAAGAGGAAGAGAAACTGATCAAAGAACAAGCAATGAAGAAACTTGAAGACGAGAAAACTGGAATTCAGGAAATGGAAAAGGATCTTAAAAAGAAAGAGAGAGGAGGCTGTGAAAAGGAAAGCAGAAGAAGACCTTTTGTCAGAAGCAGCTGAACATATTAAAACTGCCATGAGACAGAATGATATGTCCAAAGTACATTTAGCGCAAGGGATGCTTGAAGGGATAAGAAAGTTGCAGAAAGACTTGAAAGAAGAGAAGAAAGATACTGAGAAGATTCAAACTCAAACAGAAAACTAGGCTAATCACCCACTTCCTTAGGAAGAAGGACAATTAGAAGCAAACAGAAACTTGATCAGTTTGTGAAATTAAAATTTACACCTGGAAGACATGTTTTTTTCCTTTTGTCAAAAGCCTTTGTATGTGTAATTTTTGTATTAGTAATTGATAATCTTTTGTATCAAGTTTGAACATACTAAAAAAAATAATAAAAAATAAATAAAGGCCAGACCCCATCCAGATTTGACAGTTATAGTCAGTTACAATTCATGCTTCAGCTTTGATTCAACCGGCCATGATTTGGTTGGGGGAAATTGCAGAAAAAAGTATGTATGTTGTTGCAAATAATAACTTTACTAAGAAAAATATAGAGAAAGATTACTCATATATTACACATGTTTTCTCAAACCTTTAATTTGTGTGTGTGTGTGTGATGTGTGTGTATATATAATAAATACATATATTAATATATCACAGTTTGACTACATAAAAGAAATGAATTGCGAATTGAATTGCGTGAAATTCAGAATTTGTGGAAATCTTGAGAGGAAAGTCACTATTGGTCCCTTTTTTCAGATTTTTTTTGGTCACTATTGGTCCCTTTTTCAGATTTTTTTGGTCACTTATTGGTCACTTTTTTTGAGTTTTTGGTCACTATTTCAACTATTTTTTTAAGGTCATGCCCTGTTGTGAGCCCTGAACTTGGAGTACTAACTAAAGAATATAAAAAATAATTTTTCAAATATTACAGGGAATGCATAAAATTGGGGAATTGGCAATTTATGAAATGTGTAGATTTCTTTTATATAAAAAAAATAAAAAAATTTAAACATCTTTTTGTTCCACCAGTCTCAAAGGGCATCCATATAAACTTATTAAAATGAGACCAGATTTTTCCCCCAAATACAACTGTTTTCTAGAAATGCAGGAATGGAATTGAAAGAATTCTTCAACTTGATTGTCATCAGTTGTAGACGATGCACATCTTTAAAACTCTATGACGTTAATTCAAATACCATTAACTTGTCATTCCACTATGAACTACTTGTGGAAAGGAAATTTCCATTCAGAACATAACTGAATCTGAAATCAAGGTAGAATAAATGATTACACACTGATACCATAAACTATCAAAATTTTGCTCTTATTTTTCCAAAAGACAGAATTTCTGATGAATTAAACTTTGCCACGTGCTGTACAATTAGGAAAAGTAAGTATTGAAATTGTTAGTTGTTTATGCAGGTAACTGGGAATAAATGGCAGGTGTAAAATTCTTTTTATTAAAAATGTCATGAAATGTTATATGCATAATTTGCTATTTCCAAATATCAGCTACAAATCTTATATATTTTCAGATATTAATGACAGTATAATTACATACTTAAGTTTGGACTGCTAAACTTTTTCATAAAAGTGCAATAGCAGGTTATTGTTAAAATGTAACATGACTTTTCAAAGCAAGGTACTCCCAAAAAGACGAATTGTTTTTACCTTAGAAACATTCTTTTGTGACCACAGTTTAAACAGAATTTCTTCAATTCTATGCATAGTGTACTCTATCATGAAAAATATACCTTCTGTGGTCGATTTTGCATTAGTCTGCAATGTATTGCTTTTGCAGCACATTCTGAAAATTCCTACTTTTTCCCTACTTTTTCCTGAATGATCGCTACAATCTCTGTTAATTGATTAAATATGTCTGTCATCTTGTGCCAACCCCTGAACCCGATTGTGTTATTTTGGTTGTCAGTTAAGTTTGTTCTTGATTAGTTAATAAGTTTTGGTTAATAATTCTCTCACCCCAATAAGACTTCGGCAACAGAAAATTCCAGAATAATTTATTTTCGTTTTTCTAAATTGTAATGTCTACCTCCTTGGTGTGGCCATTGTCCAGCAAGCTACCACTCTAAATTCTTGAAATGTTATTTTCTTTTGATTCGGCCATTCCCAGGGCATAACAGTACTATAATTGCTCACAGTCCTTACTGATCATCCATGTAATATCCCTCAGAAAACTTGAAAATTTCAGTGCCCAAGCATGATTTGTGTTCAACTGTGCTATCTGTTACACCACTAAGTCACCATGGCTGTTTAATACAGGGTCCGAGAATTATTGGACACATTATAAAATTATGTAAAAAAAAAAAAAAATACTATGAGCATTGTCTGTTTTTCTATGTCACGTATTACTAACACGGTTTCTATATTTTTCTTTTGCAGAATTGTTATTCCCAGAATCCCATAGATGGCACTAGGTATGGCCTGATGAGGAACATATGAGAAATGCGCAATCAGTAGTCATATCATCCGTACAGCAGAAGGTGATGTGTGTGTTATGGCTTGCGGAATTAAAGTCTGTCATTAAAGTTAAAAGACAATACCATTTAGAGTATAGTTGTAATCCTCCGTCAACGAATTCAATTAAGCGGTGGATAAAACAGTTTAAAGAAACTGGCAATGCGGAACATCGTGGAAGAGCCGGTAGGCCTAGCGTCAGTGGTGAGATGGTTGACCAAGTTAATGAAAGTTTCCAACGAAGCCCTAGGAAATCCGTTCGTAAAGCAAGCAGAAAACCGTGCATTCCGAAATCGACAGTTCATGATATTTTGCTCAAGGAATTAAAGTTTCATGCTTATAAAATTCAAATAGTGCAAAAGATGCATGTAAATGATCACAGACTACAATGCAATTTTGCTGTGGATATGCTGAATTGAGTGGAAAATGACGAAAACTTTCTCAGTACAGTAATTTTTAGTGATGAATCTACATTTCATGTATCAGGTATTGTTGATTGTCACAACTGTAGGATATAAGGCAGTGAACCGCCTCATGCTGCTATTGAACTGGAACATGATTATCCAAAAGTTAATGTGTGGTGTGCCCTATCAAAAAGAGAAGTGACTGGCCCTTTCTTCTTCTGCAAAAAAACCATAAATGGTGACATTTACGTGGATATGCTAGAAAATTTTGCTATACCCAGATCAAAAGATATGACAATGTCGTTTTCCAACAAGACGGTGCGCCTCCACATTGGTCAACATGTGTACGTAAGTGCCTAAATGAGCATTTCCCCAACAGATGGATTGGGTGTGGTGGCCCCATTCTTTGGCCTCCTCGCTCTCCAGATCTAACTCTATTGGATTTTTTCATGTGGGGTTATTTATGTGAAGGATTGTGTCTATCAGACACCTTGTACTGATTTGCAGGAACTGAAGCAGCATATCACAGTTGCTATTAATTCCATAACTCCTCAGATGCTTGCCAATACATGGCATGAAATCGAGTATCGCTTGGACGTACTACGAGCAACAAAGGGATCTCAAATCGAAATTTATTAACTTGTGTAGTTGCATTTTAACTGAGTACAGTCAGTTTGTTTCTATCTGTTTAATGTTTTGTTTTATATAATTTTGTAATGTGTCAAATAATTCTCGGACACCCTGTATATTTATGGATGCGTGCATGCCTGATGCCAAAATAGATAATACTGGTTTATGTCTAGGTGATATCTGTGTGTGCAGATTGCTGTATGCTGATGACACTGTCCTGTTAGCAGAGAGCAAAAGTGAGTTGCAGAGTATGTTGTCCCGGATGTATGAAGTTTCCATGAGATTTAAACTGAGTATAAATAAGGGAAAACCCAAAGTTATAGTTTTTGAGCAAGGAATTGGTAGTACTGAATGTAATATAAGGCTAAATGACACAGTGTTGGACCAGGTGAATGAGTTTGTGTATTTAGGAAGCACGTTTGACAGAGAGAACAAATTGGATGGTGAAATTATTAGGCGAATGAATTCTTCAGTGAAAAGAGGCTTTGGGAGGTTTTCACAGGAATGATGGGTTCTCAAGAGAGTCCCACATGGCTGTGTATGAGAGTGTAATTGTTCCTACTCTGATGTATGGCAGTAAAACGTGGGTACTACAGAAGGAAAATAAGAGCTGTTTGTGTGCTGGAGAAATGCGTTATTTATGGGAGGGTTTGTGGCAAGACATGTTCAGATTGTGTGAGGAATGAAGATGTGTTGCAGTTGTGTAATGTTAAGCAAAATATTGTTAGCACGGTGGGGACTAATATGCTTTGGTGGTTTGGCCATGTTGAAAGAATGAGTGATAAGATGCTTACTAAGAAAATCGGTTTAGCTTTAGTGGCAGGAAGGAAAGGCAGAGGAAGGCCAAGGAAGTCATGGAAGAATCAGATTCAGGAATGTCTGCATGCGAAAAATATTATGAGTATGAATTATAGATGGTCTTATGTACATCATGTGATGGATGTTAGTGAAGCCCGAGTTGTAGGTCAAGACCACTGTAAATGGAGGTTTGATACTGCAACAGTAAGTAAATGCAGATGAGTCTCTATTAACAAAGTCCCATCGTTCCACCTAAAATTTTGTTATAAAGAAAATTCGTTAAATGGAAATTAGTAACTGAAATTGAAAAAACGAGAAGCAAACAAAGACTGAAACTTACATCTCCTCTTTATGGTTTTTAGCGCATATTCTGAACTGTAAAAAAAGTTCGTAATACTGCTTTGTACAGGTTTATTATAAAAAACGCATCCTAATATATAATCTGCTAGAGCACTCGTCCTCCTCCGAGCCACTTTTTAAGTTGTCATAGCAACAACCAAGAAACAAATGTTTGTGACGTCACACATAGCTTTTCGTGTAAGTGATGTCGTCACCTACACGTCCATGCGTATACCACTTTGTTTTGTTGTCATAGCAACAAAGAACACAGATGCTCTTGTGACGTCATCTAATCCAAATCATTCTCGCATGACGTTAGAGATGCGTTATGTCTCACGGTACAGATACAAACTTTTTTTTTTTTTTGGTTGGAGGTTTAACAACCAATTTAAGCAACTCAGTGGGCTTATAAGCAGTCGCCCGTCCCTAATTTAGGGCCACTGGTTCCAGGGAAGGGAGAGAGCCAGTGCCGTAAGACAAACACGTTCATCCATGACTTACCGGGATTCGAACCCCTTTCGGATGAATGATCAGAGGCCATTGCTTAGACCATTATTATTCAATTCTTTTTCTAAACTACATTAGAAAAAGAATTGAATAATGAAATCCACTTTCTTGACATTAAAATACGTAGAAATAATTCTGATATTGAATGTATCATATATGGAAAGCCATCTTATATTCCTGCTATAATTCCTTTTGAATCTTCACACCCATGGAAATATAGGAATGCAGCTTTTGACTATTATATAAAATGAGCAATAACACAAACGTCATCTATTGATCTTGAAAATAAAGAAATACAATGAATAAAGAAAGTTGCTGTAAACTTTGGATATAGTGCAAGATTGGTAGATTCTATATACAAAAATATAAAAAATCAGCAAGAAAAATCCAGTATGAAGAATAAAGAACTAAATACATATAAACCATTCCCTTTTATGCCTCCTTTAAGTGATGTACTTAAAACAGAATGCCAAAACAACAATATACATCTTGCAGAAACAGTCATAGATATAGGGAAAATATTAACTTGCAACAATAATGTTCCCATTTTAGATAGATCTGCCGTATATATACACTGGCGGAAAGTGAAAAAAGAACACCAAGAAGGAGACTACCAACGAAATTTATACAGCATAATAACGGAATACAGAGGATAAAGTGATCAAAACATTATGGCAAAATACAGCTGTATTTGCTGATAAACTGAAAAATAACATTTCCATGTAACATGGTTAGTACGAGGTTGAACCGCCATGAACTGCGTCACACTGTGCAATTCTGGCATGGAGTCTGTCGTACAGATGTTGGATGTAAGTTTGGGGTATTGAGTTCCAAGCATCCTCAACCTGGACGTGTAAATCGGGGATGGTCGTGGCTGGCCGTGGAGACCAGATAAGTCGTCCCATAAAATCCCACACGTGCTCAATGGGGGACAAACCCGGTGAACGTGAAGGCCATGGAAGTTGTCTCACACCCTGAAGTGCATGTTGCGCTGCACGTGCAGTGTGTAGGCATGCGTTATCTTGCTGGAAAACACCACGATGGACTGACCTTACAAATGGCACAATGGGCTGAATGATGTTGTTGATGTAGGAGGTGCTGTTTAACGTACTTTGTACAAACACTAGTTGTGTACGGGAGTGATAGCTGATCACTCCTCACACCAGGAGACCAGGTGTAGGCCCTGTGTGTCGCTGGTGGATGCAAGAATGGTGGAGACTCTCCCCTGTGTGTCTGCGAACACGCATACGGCCATCGGAGGCTCCCAAGCAGAATCTGCTTTCATCGCTGAACACAACAGATTGCCATTACGTTCTCCAGTGCAGACGTTGGCGACACCACTGCAGCCATTCCTGACGGTGGGCTGGAGTCAGAGGTACACATGCCAGAGGTACACGTGCACGTAATCCTGCATCCCGTAGACGGTTGCGGATTGTTCGCACAGTCACCTCAGGTGCAACAGCAGCTCGGATTTGCGTCGCAGTGGATGTTCTGCTTGACAACGCCGCTCTTATGCGTCGATCGGTCTGCTCATCAGTCTGTCTGTGACTCCTGGTTCCACGTCTTCTCGTGTGGGAATGTTCCTCTGACCATATACGCCACCATCGTACCACCACCGATACTTCCCGTCCAATTCGCTCCACAATACGACGATACGATATTTATGAAAATATTTACGATAGCTAAAACCTCTAAAAACCTCTATCGAACACATAAAAACCCTGTTCTTAATAGAACATGAAAGAAAATTAATCCAAAGAATAAATAAAATCCAAGTAAAAAACCTTAATTCAAACCTCAAATTCGACTGATAATGATATGTAACGTTTTAAGAGATTAAGGAGTCCGGATACCGTGGTTTTCAACGAACTTGAAAAAAACGTGAAGAACAGAAGAAAAATTACAGGACTTCTGCGAATTTCTGCTAATGAATTTAATTAAAATTATCCTTTCGTTTACATTTTAGTACCCAGAGTTTTTCCAAATCAGGATTTGCTGGAAAAGAATGTAAATAATATCCGAACCTTGAGTCTTCCTACTGTAGGATAAACATCCTGCTATTGCACATCCAGGCATATTGTGCTACACTGATATAAGACAATAATATGCACAACTGATGTTGAAAAATAGCTAGTTATGAAATATATTGACCAATTCTGGCGAAAAGTAATGAATTGCAAAATATCAACAGGCCTATTCACCGAAGCGAAATGCTTTTCTAAGCATGTGAACGAGTTAAAACCCGCCAAGATTACTTAGTAATTATAAAGTATATTTACGAATTATGAAGACACAGTAATTGCAAAACATCCATTCAGGTCTTTTCACCAAAGTGAAATGCTTTTTCATCTAATAACCTTGGTTTTTTCTAAGAACGTGAACGAGTTTGAGTTTGCATTCCCAAGCCAAAGATTCTGTGCGGCGGCGTTATCGGCTTGGTTATCTGGTGCCGTGTTTGGCGGCGTTTGCTTCCAGTGTCACGTCATGCGCAAATCCGAGAAAATGGAGACTGCAACTGCACATTGAAATGGCGCCACCTTGGGGTAATTTACTATTTCATGGTCTTGCTCTCAGTTCAACATTTCCAGCACATGAGCTGTAATCACAATATCGTATGTTTCTAGAGGTAGCGTGGGGGGCTCTTCACTTTTCTCAGCTGAAGTCATTCACTTTATTCTATTCTATTCTTGGTCGTATAGGTTTTTTTTTTGTTTTTTTTTTCCTCTCCTCATCCTTCCAGAGGCGGCATCATGTAGTAATCCTAGAAGGAGAGGGGGAAAAAAAACCAAAAAAAAAAAAAACCTATACGACTAAGAATAGAATAGAATAAAGTGAATGACTTCAGCTGAGAAAAGTGAAGAGCCCCCATGCTACCTCTAGAAACATGCGACATTGTGATCACAACTCACGTGCTGGAAATGTTGAAGTGGGAGCAAGACCATGAAATGGTAAGTTACCCTAAATGTATTAAGATAAAAATAGTTCACGGAAAAGAACAGAGGAAATTGATACAGGGTTCACAGTCAGTGTATATGAAAAACGTTGTGTACAAGGAAGTGTTGACGAAATAGGGACTAAAGGTTTTACAAAACACATAACAAACAGACAGCCCATCGTATCAAATTCCATAACCGACTGCTCAGGAAATTTTCAAAAAGCTGTGAGCCGACATCGCCATCTATTGACGTGGAACTGAAAAAGTCAATGAATAAATGTCAATAATTTCTGTATTATAAATTTTATTTTCCCAAATAATCTGTATTATAAATTTTATTTTCCCAAATAATCTGTATTATAAATTTTATTTTCCCAAATAATCTGTATTATAATTTTATTATTGATGGGCTTTCATCTAGTTCATAAAAACTTTCACATTTTTGTAAAGATCGGAACACTTCATCTGTAACACTTTCTTGAAATTGTAACCCCCTTCGTATTGCATCAAATGCTTTTAGCATTTCTTCTTGTGAAGGTTTTTTAATAGCCTCTTCATTATCTTCTTCATCACTCACTGTAGTTTCTTCACTACATTTTTAACATTTTGCAAGATGTTATGCTCCATAGGATATTCAGCAATCACAATGTCTTCATCAATGTTGAAAAAATTAGAGAGCTCTGTACCTTCTTCAACAGCTCCCATGTCTTTCAGTTAATGCCATTTTCCCTTTAAATCTGTCAGGCTCATTGTATTGGATTTATCATCGTCGGATTCAGCATCATTTTTGAAGCCGGCCTTAACAAAACAGTTGTGTATAGTGGATGAAGTCACATCACACTGCCAAGCTTTTGTCATCTCCGATATGGAGATTCTCAAATTAATAACATTATCTATACACTGGCTGTTCTCTAAGGCAAGAATAACTTTTTGCAGGATCCTCTTTCGATAATGCACTTTAAGATTTTTGATTATGCCTTGGTCTAATGACTGAAGTTTCAAAGTTGTATTGGCAGGAAGAAAAATAACTTTTATGTTCTTCAATCTGCATTTTGAAGCACAGTCTGGTGGATGTGCAGGGCAGTTATCTATAAGCAACGCAATTTTACGATGTTGTTTTCTCAGTTGTTTATCCCATTTTAATAACCACTTTTCAAAAATCTCCGAAGTCATCCATGACTTTTTTTGAATTCATAGTCCACTTCTAAAGATTTTGTACCTTCAAAGCATCTCAGGTTTTGACTTTTCCCGATTACTAACGGTTTTAATTTTTCATTGCCAGTCATATTTGCACATAACAAAACAGTTATTATTTGCTTGCTATGTTTCCCTCCGAAGCACTTGCAGTCTTGAAATGTTAAGGTATTATTCGATAGACACTTAACAAATAATCCCGTTTCATCCGCATTAAAGATGTCTTTTGCACCATATTCTTCCAAAAGTTTTGCAGCTTCTTTTTACCATTTTTCACATACCTCTTCTGAAACATCTGCGCTTTCACCTGATATGGTTTTATACGAAATTCTGTGTCTATTTTAAAATTTATCTAGCCATCCAATGCTGGCTTGAAAATTTGAGTGTCCTAAATCCAGAGCAAAATCAATGGCTTTTTGTTGGATCATTGGACCAGAGAGAGGCACATTTTTATCTCAAATCATCCTTACCCATTTTAAAACACTGGCATCAACATCTTCATATGAACATTGTTTAAATCTTTTTATATTCACATTCATACTGCTTCCGTGTTGAATGATTGCAGAACGATTTTTTTTTAATTATTGACACACTGCTTGCTACTATACCATACTTTACAGCCACATCTTTCTTCTTCATTCCTTTATCAATATCATCTAAGGGTTTCACTTTATCCGAAAGACACAAGCACTTTCTTTTCGACATTTTGAACGAGTTACATACAGGTGAGAGATACGCATACTGATTGAATAAGAATGTGACTTCTACAGAATTGGGCACACACTGGATACAACTGGTGCTTCCACCTTTGAATAAAAGCCTCATGCCGTATGCATGATTCCCTGCCTGCCTTCCCCCTCACCCCCAACAAGACTTGACGGTCACCACACATGTTGGCGTTTGCGGAAGACAGCAAAGTGGCAAGAAACTCGTGGTGAGAAAAGAGAGAGAAAAAACCCCGATGACTTTTACACGGGCTCCAAATCTCAGAGAAAAGAACAGTGTGCGCGTGCATCATCAATAAACACTCGTGACTCAGTGATGTTTTAACTCCGGCTTCCAAAGACGACCTTCCAGTCCCACAAAGATAAGGATTTAAGGCAGCAACTTCCTTCCCTTTGTTGTGGGTCGGAATGAATTTAGTATTCCCCTCATCACTTTTATGTTTGTGCATGCACATATCACCCCAAAACGAAAAATCATAAATAAAAAAAAAAAAAAAAATTGTTTTAGTCGAAAAAAAAAAAAAAACCATTGTTATATAGAAATTGTTTTTTATTATATGGGGAGTAATTTGCATGTAAGTGCCGTTAAAAGTCAAGGTTCTGCAGAAAACTTTGTTAAATGGAAGTTTGTTATATGGAGACTATACTGTAATCAATAAAAAAATTATCTGGTAGTTTGTATTTCCTTGTGGAGCTAACCTCTGAATCTCAGAGAACAGCATAGTGATATGTATGTGTGTACATCACCCAGGACAATGCAGTCCCAAGTAGCTGAGTTGAAGCAATCTTATGCTTCCTCATAGCATCGTTTTGGCCCTTTTCTAATCTGGAAACAGATATAGAGGTGAAATCGATGGTATCGTTGATATTTTAGTGGTGAAAGAAATATTTCTCATAAAGACATGGGAAATTCACTAGAATATTCATCATCCTGGATGGTGTAACAAATAACATGCTCGAACAGAAATTGGGTAATTCTGGTTCATTTCCTGCTGCAGGTCATGAAATTTTCAAGTTTTCTGAGGGATGTTACATGAATGATCAGTAAGGAATACAACCAATTTCAGTACTTACAATCTGATTGCTATGAATATTCTTGTGAATTTCCCATGTATTTTTGAGGAATATTTCTTATTTCATAGAAAAAGCATGAAGATCCATTATGGTGAATTTGGGTACATTGTCTAAAACATGATAACAGTGTTCCACAGTTAAGAAATCTTGTCATTTATAGTGCTGAAGATCTTTTGGAGGGAATATGTCATGTAACTTGAATGAAAAGTCTTTGAAAACATGTTAACAGAACTTAAAGTAATGTTCAAACAAAAAATCATGTAGAGAAGTGCCCTTTGGCAAATGCTCTCAATTCCCAAATCACAGGGAGAAATTTTTAGAACACAGTGGCAGATGTTCATTAGCACTTAGTGAATAACTTAAGGTATGAATGCAGAATGCCATCATCCAAAATGTTTTAACTGGATTTAGTGTGTAGGAAAAAAGGTCATTGGCATGCAAAGAATAGGTAACAGAAACAAACCGTAATGCAGTGTTTTTCAACTAGGGTTCCACAGAATGGTTGGAGTTTTGTAAGAAACTGTGGGAGAAATAAATAATATGAAAGAACTAATTCCTATTAGTAGTTCTAATTCTGACTATTAGATAGCTCTAATCATTCTACTATTCTCTTTTACGTGCGATATTTCAAAGTAACTTGTACAATATTCTAGAGGATAATGCTTACCTTGGCATTCCTTTCTAGCGATGGGAACATTTCACACACGTGTTTTCCGGTCTTTGTTGATGTTATTGTCCTAAAAGTCCATTGTATAGATGACTAGCTTTACTTCTCACACTTTTCGCTGGGTATACTCATTGGATCTTTGCCTTAGGATTCAAACACATCAATTTTTCCATTCTTTATACTCGAAATTTTCGCCCATACTCTGGGCATCCTCAGGAGCGTGGCGACTTTACCACCGATGTTCGTGGTTAACTTCACGCTAATGGAGTCCGATACTCCATGTTGTCATTCGTCGGATATACTTTCCTGGATATATTTCGTTATCAAGCCCGGCTGGCGCCATCTATGTTTCATTAAAACAACTTTTTTTTTTTTTTCCTATCCTGGTTTTCTTGTCTTTTTTGCCGGTTTTTCTTTTGTTGTTGTTTTTCTTGTCTTATTAGTTCTTTCCACAGGCCAGATAATGTGCTAGGGTCGTTCTGGTTACATACCTTGCTTTATTTTTATAGATTAATATTGCTTCTTCCTTCCTCATTTGCCTTTCCGATTTTTTATTCTTTTTTAGCATTTTAATTTCACAAGAGTATGGGTACCAGAGCAAGCTAATTAAATAAATGGATACATGAGAGTAAAAAGCATATGACTCAGAGTAAAGAAGGCCAAGAAGTGCACAACCAAAGGAAGATGAGGAATAAAAAATTGAAATACATTGAAGCTTTCCCATACTTGGAAGGAGTGAGTAATGAAATCAATAGGCACTGTGCTAAATATGACTTACAACTAGGAAGCTCAGTGCACACCGTGAAAAGTATGACTGTCAACAAAAAAACAGAGGAAAAAATGCTAGAAGAATCAGGAACCTACGAAATTCCAATAGCACACATACCCCCAATATCGTACATTGGAAGTACGAAAAACAGATTAAAAAAAAGACTTAAACAACACATATCTAACTGGCAAAAAAAAAGAAGCCAAAACTGCTTTAGTGCAATGCTGCTTGGAAAACCGGACATTCCCATAGTTCGATGAAATTACTTTAGTGCAATGCTGCTTGGAAAACCGGACATTCCCATAGTTCGATGAAATTAAAATGCTAAAAAAGAATAAAAAATGGGAAAAGCAAATGATGAAGGAAGAAGCAATATTAATCTATACAAATAAAGCAAGGGTATGTAACCAGAATGACCCTAGCACATTATCTGGCCTGTGGTAAGAACTAATAAGACAAGAAAAACAACAACAAAAGAAAAACTGGCAAAAAAGACAAGAAAAACAACAACAAAAGAAAAACTGGCAAAAAAGACAAGAAAACCAGGATAGGAAAAAAAAAGTTGTTTTAATGAAACATAGATGGCGCCAGCCGGGCTTGATAACGAAATACATCCAAGAAAGTATATCCGACGAATGGCAACATGGAGTATCGGACTCCATTAGTGTGAAGTTAACTACGAACATCGGTGGTAAAGTCGCCACGCTCCTGAGGATGCCCAGAGTATGGGCGAAAATTTCGAGTATAAAGAATGGAAAAATTGATGTGTTTGAATCCTAAGGCAAAGATCCAATGAGTATACCCAGCGAAAAGTGTGAGAAGTAAAGCTAGTCATCTCATACAACAGACTTTTAGGACAATAACATCAACAAAGACCGGAAAACATGTGTGAGAAATGTTCCCATCGCTAGAAAGGAATGCCAAGGTAAGCATTATCCTCTAGAATATTGTACAAGTTACTATGAAAGAACTACTAAAAAAAAATCCAAATATCTCTCAAAATATCATGGAGTTTCTCCTTTTCCAGTAATTGCCTAAATTGCAATAATTTTCATGTACCAACTGCTATGCTGTGTTTTGGTCAGTTATAAAACAGTAGCTGAATAGGTGAAAAAATAATTAATTTCTGTTGTAAAGAACTGTCAGATATGATCAAAGATCAAGGCATTTTCAACACCTGGTCTTATTTGGAATCTCAGGCTTGTCGTAGAGCCACTTTGTTAGAATTTCAAGTGATAGTACGCCCTCAACAATGTATTAAAAAAAAACAAAAAAACTTTTATTTGTCATTGCAGAAAAAAAGAAACCTTAATGCCATAAGAACTGACCACTTCTTCCACTAGAAACTTCTTATTTCAAACACTATTAGGGGCAGGATTTGAGGTTTGAAGTATTTGCATACTTTACTTATTCTGTTCATATAAATTTGTTTTTTAAAGGGAATATACGACCAGATTAACAATTAATCATTTTGTAATATTATTGCTTCATAATTTCATTTAGTAAATATGAACGTAAGATTAGGGTTACCAGATGTGTTCTTGATTTACGAGTTCTTACATTCACCTCATTCCATTCGCAGGTGTATAAAGTCATTAGATTCGATCTGTTGCCGTGTTAACATTCCAAATATGTCTTTTGTTGCATTCTACTTGCAACTTTTTAAGAGTTCCAGCATTAAGATATTTTTAGTTCAAATCAGATTCACTTCTTAGTTCCACTATACGTATCCAGTTTTGTTGGACACTTCATTGGTGATTCGAAATTTTAAACAGGTCCAGCCAGCACTTGTCAGAATTTAAATGAAAGTTGGAAAGTTCAGTTGTTCACACAATGAAATAGTTATTTCAAAATGTAATAAACTTGCATATACATTGCCAACTTTTTTATATATTTGAATACTTTAGATGGTTAAAAATTGCATCATTTTCTGTTAACTTGGTTGTGATGAGTTCAGGTTTTTCCTCTGATGCACATGCTGTTTGATGTCATAGTTTTTGTGTTGTAACCAATCATTTGTTGTTGTATATTATGGTTTCTTTTTCTTTGTTTTCTGTTTATTTTTATTTTTTAAATTTCTTTTTCTAACATAAGACAACCCTTAAGGTTGCCTCATGAATTGCATTTTGTGTAACTATTTTACTTATCAAAAAAGAATACCCAGACAGCTAGAAGGTGCATCAATGGGATCCCCCTTTCAGGAATACTAGCAGAAGATACTAAACATAGAATGAGTATGCTATCAACATATCTTATGAATAAACAGAAGATATTCATAAGATATTTTGATAGTATACTCATTCTATGGCAGCATAGCAAAGAAGATCTATGAATTTTGATCAATAAATATTCAAATATATATCCATCAATTAAAGTGCCTGTCAAAATTGAACAAGGACAACATTTTTTTTTTTAGTTTCTTTTCTGCTACGATATGTTTCCAGGCAGAGGACAAATTTATTGGTGTATTGGTATTACAGTTTGCATTTTTGCTCTTTGTATATATTGCTTCTGCCTTTAGTATTCCATGTCATTTGTTATGACACATCTTATTCAGGAACAACAAAAGTAATAGCAAAATACAATATGAAGTATGTAGAAAAGTTACATATATACATACCTACCATCATCCCAGCAGATTCAAGTCATCCATATATATATATATATATATATACTTAAGAGCAAAACTGAAGACTAAGGAAAAATTTTAGAATTTAAAACGAAGGGTGCAAAATAACCTGAAAATCAAAACGCGCAACGCAGCAGTTTTGAAAATTCAGAATTCACATACTATAAAGATACCTAAGCAAAAAAATACATATATAATTTTGACTCACACCTAGTACAACATAGAAAAGGTTATGTATCTACCTGTGAGTAAAAGGAGAAAAGAAAAAAAGAAAATAAAACAACTGAATGTAGAAGGTGTCGAGAATACTGAGCCTTGGCTTTATCAAGGACCAGCAAAAACTCTGCATTTTCTCACTTCCACAAAGACCTAGTTGGAAATGGGTTTCTGCAAGGCCATAGATGCAAGTAACATTCCCACCTAAAATAGTTTAAAAAATATATATATAAGTCATGTCCTCCGTAGAGTAGCATGACCTAGCACTAGTTAACAATTTCGCTTGCATCCATTAACCTTCATGGCCCGACCCATGCTCTTCATCTGTTACTATTAAACAGAGAGAAGAAGATTAAAGAGAACTCAAGCTGTGAGAGTGACATAATAAATAGAAATGATTTTCAGCTATAACGAAATTCCAAGTTCGTTTGAGAGAGAATTTAAACCTGAAAAACAAATTTTACATTGCAATTAAAAAAGGAAATGTTAATTTATAACGAACAGATTTTTGAAAGAAAACTTGAGTCTAAAACCCCCTACTCTACAACTTATGACAGCACGAAAACGAGAATAAGTTAAAGATAATAATTAACTAAAGAAAACTTTGTGAAAGTTATATACCTTAAACAGTTAGTTGCAATATGTACAAAGTATTTCAGCAGTGCTTTAAGTGCATAATTAATTAGTTATTAAGAACTTAACTACTTTGAAAAAACAGCGCATAGACAGCGCATAGAAAAGGAACAAGCTTAGCCATCTTCTGTTCCTAGGTACCACAAAAGACGCTCAAAGTTACAAAGAAAAGTAAGAGTTAAAACCCGCATAAATGTTAACAGACAAACCAATGCTTAAAAGCTGAAAAGCTAAAAAACGACAGAGAAAGGTACATGAAGTACAAACATTGAACTTATAAAACCTAGAACCCAAAAACAAGGAAGAGAGCTTACCTCTTGAGTTACAAAAACTTTTCTCCTCACAAGAGGAGAACATGGCTGACCTCTTCCGCCACTCCCTAGACGCTGGGGGCAGTGAGGGTGGGGCTGATGGCCTCCTCATACAGCAAGAAACCAACGCGCGGAGATTTTAACCAGAGAAAAAAATATATAAACTTAAGACTGTGGATCTGTATGATCAGAATGAGCAGAATTAACTCTCCAGAATACATGAGAAATATTATGAAATACACGAGCAGTTTATTTAATAATCTTTGCATGTATTAAATCACCTTAGTGAGCTTCTATAGATTAATCAGAATCTTATTAATTTTAATGTTGGTTTTACTATTTTTAGTATAGCTATCCTAGTGATGAATAACTGGTTTTCTTTTTTATTTGTTTTTATTTTCTTTTATAAACAGATTTTTAAGCTTTTTTTGTGATTTTGTTTATATTATTTAATTTTTTTTGTTTTAATAGGACCGTCATATCCATAGCACTAAGGTTCCTTTAGGTAGTTAATAGGCATCCTCTAGCCAACTTCCTTACGGCTTTGATTGGTCAGAATCATATTATTAACTGTGTAGAAAATTAAAGCAGATCTGCCAACCTTACTCTATTATTCAGAATAATTTTTCTTAAAGTTCTTTTGATGAAAGAAGAAGGAATTTCGTTCTCTAGAAAACTTTCTAATAGTATATTAATGTGGTAATTGAAGTCCAAATTGTTGCTGCAAATTCTTGAAATTCTTAGGACCTGAGAAATTAGTACATTCTCAATTACTTTGGTTGAAATGTTATTATTCCAGTGTCGATATTTAATTACTTTGAAAGGAAAATTAACTCTTTTATCAAAGAGGCTAATAGATGGGTTACCTCTGTTGAGCTTAATGCTTAAGTCTAGGAACTCAAGTTCCTGATTACTGTGGTTGGTTTTACATAAGTTAAGAGAGCTAGGATAGATATTATCAAAATCACTCTCTATAACTTCGGAATTATTGATACACAGCAGATCATCAATATATCTAAAAGTGTAAAGGTAGTTATCTGAGCAGGTGGGGTGATTTTTAATGAATTTATATTCCTTAAAGAACAGGAATAGATTAGCGATATTCGTGGACGTTGATGTTCCCATTGGAATACCGTTCACTTGCTTATAGAGAGTATTATTATATAAGATATGGTTATTTTTTATGCAGCAATTGAGATAAGAGTTCCAAGTTCCTACATCAACAAATTGGTTAAGTTTAAATTCTGCATACAGCTCTTTAAAGGTAGTGATTATATCTGATAGAGGCAGATTAGTATATAGGTTTTCAAAATCATAACTATTAATATCTAGGGGACACACTTTGAGTATAGTAGAAATTACTTCTGCATTATTATTAATTATCCAAAAATCTCTGTACATCAAGTTAGAACAGTTTCTAATGTGTTTCAAAACCTTCTTTAAGACATCTTCAAAAGCAAGATCTATTTTCTTTTTATGACTCCTTACTCCACTAGCTATGAACCTGAACTTCACAGGATCCTTATGAAACTTAACCGTTGCAAAAAGAAATGGAAATTCAGGCCCATATCTTCTAGTTTGCGGAATTTTAAGTTTCTTGAAGAATGCCTTAAACCGATTTTCTAACTGCTTGGTAGAATAACTTACGGGCTCGTATGTTACTCTATTATTGAGTTCCATAGTTAACAATTCAAAATAGAACTTCTTACAGATAATTGCAAAATTATTGCTAGCTTTATCCGTAGTGGTAAAAATAAATTGGTCTTGTAGTTTGGAGAGTGACCTTTTAGCTTCTCCAGAGAAAAAGAGATTTCTGTCGAAACAAAAGTCCAGACCTGCCAACTCACCGGTGAAGCTATTGATTATATTATATTTCCATTCTGCGAAGGCCTCAATAGGCTGATTGTACGTTAAACTGGTTTTTACGATGTACTTATTTACATCTTGAGTGAAGCTCTCAAGAATCCTTTCTTTGGAAATTGTGAAGGAAGGTCTGAAATTAGAGCCATACTCTAATAAATTCCTAAGCTTTTCATTTTCAACAAAACTCAAGTTTCCGGTGATAATATGGTTGTAATTCTTATCATAGTGAACTGTTTCTTTATGTTCATCACAAGAACAAGTAGTAATTACAGGAATGTAGCTCGAAGAGTTAAGTTTGTAGTTTTTAACTATTGACCCTAAGGTCTTAACATATTTAAAACTTACAATAGACTGGTGCTCTGTGGATGGGAAAAAAAAATTGCATTATTGTAGAACAGCTTCCTTACATTGAGATTATCGTAGGCTTTATTTAGGAACCTGATGGTAACAAAATTACTGGAAAATTCTTTAAGAGAAATTTTATCTTTAAGAATATGTTTAAGAATGTCCAGAACCAAAGCAAAAACATGCTTATCAACATGGTCAGCAGTTTCATTCCAGAATTTGAAAAAAACATTTAAGGACAGAGTGCTTGAAGGACTTGAGAATTTTGTAAGTATTTTTAACAAAATTAGTGCCAGTTTTAAAGCTTTCCAGAGTTTTTAGCAAGTTAGCAAAATCAACTTTGCTTGATGTGCGAAATAACCTCTGTCCTCTATTACCTCTAGAGCAGCTCTATTATTAACAAGAAAGAAGAGTTCACGAATTGAAAATTTATGCTGATTATGCTTATTGTCAGATAGAGTGGAATTAAGGCCATAGGGATAAAGAGACTGATGCTGCAAAATTTCAAGGGATTCAGTTTCTAGCCGAGCATAGAGGTCAGGGATAATATGTAGTACCTCTATTTTCACTTTGTCAAAACCATGAGTATGGAAATGCTCTAATTCAAAGGTAGAGTACTGGTTGGCGTTTGTGGAGGGGTTCACTCCTGAATTAGAGAACTTGTTTACTAGAGACCTGTGACCATTAATCCTAAGATGAAGAGGATTTTTACTTTGGCCAATATAGCTAAGGTTGCAGACAGTACAGGTGAGCTTATAGATGGTATTGTAGGCTTTGCAAAACTTGTTGGAGCAATTATCCTCAACAGAAGAATACAGGTTAGGATCTGCAGATTTACATGTCAAACAACGTTTGTCATTTCATAACTTTAGATTACCTTTGCCAGCGAGTTCATACACTATGGGAAAGGGTGCTAGCCTAACCGAGCGGGAGGACTTAAAATATCTGAGCTGACCTCCAATCCTTTCATCGTCCTTAGAACTCCACTTGGGCCAAAACATACAAATTCTGAGCAAACCAACTAGGAAATACTTTTTAGAAATAAGCAGTCCAAGAAAAGACCAAACTCGAGTATAAACTACACTCCAAAAAGCTGCATCCAAAACATACTAAAAAGAAAAATTAGAAAATGAAAAAAACCTCAAGTAAAAAAATAGTAATAAAAAAATAATAATAATAAAAAATAATAAAACAATTCAACTAGAATTTGCGCATGAGCTGCTAAATAATAAATTGAAATTAGTTACTTAAGAGCAAAACTGAAGACTAAGGAAAAAATTTTAGAATTTAAAACGAAGGGTGCAAAATAACCTGAAAATCAAAACGCGCAACGCAGCAGTTTTGAAAATTCAGAATTCACATACTATAAAGATACCTAAGCAAAAAAATACATATATAATTTTGACTCACACCTAGTACAACATAGAAAAGGTTATGTATCTACCTGCGTGAGTAAAAGGAGAAAAGAAAAAAAAAGAAAATAAAACAACTGAATGTAGAAGGTGTCGAGAATACTGAGCCTTGGCTTTATCAAGGACCAGCAAAAACTCTGCATTTTCTCACTTCCACAAAGACCTAGTTGGAAATGGGTTTCTGCAAGGCCATAGATGCAAGTAACATTCCCACCTAAAATAGTTTAAAAAATATATATATAAGTCATGTCCTCCGTAGAGTAGCATGACCTAGCACTAGTTAACAATTTCGCTTGCATCCATTAACCTTCATGGCCCGACCCATGCTCTTCATCTGTTACTATTAAACAGAGAGAAGAAGATTAAAGAGAACTCAAGCTGTGAGAGTGACATAATAAATAGAAATGATTTTCAGCTATAACGAAATTCCAAAGTTCGTTTGAGAGAGAATTTAAACCTGAAAAACAAATTTTACATTGCAATTAAAAAAGGAAATGTTAATTTATAACGAACAGATTTTTGAAAGAAAACTTGAGTCTAAAACCCCCTACTCTACAACTTATGACAGCACGAAACGAGAATAAGTTAAAGATAATAATTAACTAAAGAAAACTTTGTGAAAGTTATATACCTTAAACAGTTAGTTGCAATATGTACAAAGTATTTCAGCAGTGCTTTAAGTGCATAATTAATTAGTTATTAAGAACTTAACTACTTTGAAAAACAGCGCATAGACAGCGCATAGAAAAGGAACAAGCTTAGCCATCTTCTGTTCCTAGGTACCACAAAAGACGCTCAAAGTTACAAAGAAAAGTAAGAGTTAAAACCCGCATAAATGTTAACAGACAAACCAATGCTTAAAAGCTGAAAAGCTAAAAAACGACAGAGAAAGGTACATGAAGTACAAACATTGAACTTATAAAACCTAGAACCCAAAAACAAGGAAGAGAGCTTACCTCTTGAGTTACAAAAACTTTTCTCCTCACAAGAGGAGAACATGGCTGACCTCTTCCGCCACTCCCTAGACGCTGGGGGGCAGTGAGGGTGGGGCTGATGGCCTCCTCATACAGCAAGAAACCAACGCGCGGAGATTTTAACCAGAGAAAAAATATATAAACTTAAGACTGTGGATCTGTATGATCAGAATGAGCAGAATTAACTCTCCAGAATACATGAGAAATATTATAAAATACACGAGCAGTTTATTTAATAATCTTTGCATGTATTAAATCACCTTAGTGAGCTTCTATAGATTAATCAGAATCTTATTAATTTTAATGTTGGTTTTACTATTTTTAGTATAGCTATCCTAGTGATGAATAACTGGTTTTCTTTTTTATTTGTTTTTATTTTCTTTTATAAACAGATTTTTAAGCTTTTTTTGTGATTTTGTTTATATTATTTAATTTTTTTTGTTTTAATAGGACCGTCATATCCATAGCACTAAGGTTCCTTTAGGTAGTTAATAGGCATCCTCTAGCCAACTTCCTTACGGCTTTGATTGGTCAGAATCATATTATTAACTGTGTAGAAAATTAAAGCAGATCTGCCAACCTTACTCTATTATTCAGAATAATTTTTCTTAAAGTTCTTTTGATGAAAGAAGAAGGAATTTCGTTCTCTAGAAAACTTTCTAATAGTATATTAATGTGGTAATTGAAGTCCAAATTGTTGCTGCAAATTCTTGAAATTCTTAGGACCTGAGAAATTAGTACATTCTCAATTACTTTGGTTGAAATGTTATTATTCCAGTGTAGATATTTAATTACTTTGAAAGGAAAATTAACTCTTTTATCAAAGAGGCTAATAGATGGGTTACCTCTGTTGAGCTTAATGCTTAAGTCTAGGAACTCAAGTTCCTGATTACTGTGGTTGGTTTTACATAAGTTAAGAGAGCTAGGATAGATATTATCAAAATCACTCTCTATAACTTCGGAATTATTGATACACAGCAGATCATCAATATATCTAAAAGTGTAAAGGTAGTTATCTGAGCAGGTGGGGTGATTTTTAATGAATTTATATTCCTTAAAGAACAGGAATAGATTAGCGATATTCGTGGACGTTGATGTTCCCATTGGAATACCGTTCACTTGCTTATAGAGAGTATTATTATATAAGATATGGTTATTTTTTATGCAGCAATTGAGATAAGAGTTCCAAGTTCCTACATCAACAAATTGGTTAAGTTTAAATTCTGCATACAGCTCTTTAAAGGTAGTGATTATATCTGATAGAGGCAGATTAGTATATAGGTTTTCAAAATCATAACTATTAATATCTAGGGGACACACTTTGAGTATAGTAGAAATTACTTCTGCATTATTATTAATTATCCAAAAATCTCTGTACATCAAGTTAGAACAGTTTCTAATGTGTTTCAAAACCTTCTTTAAGACATCTTCAAAAGCAAGATCTATTTTCTTTTTATGACTCCTTACTCCACTAGCTATGAACCTGAACTTCACAGGATCCTTATGAAACTTAACCGTTGCAAAAAGAAATGGAAATTCAGGCCCATATCTTCTAGTTTGCGGAATTTTAAGTTTCTTGAAGAATGCCTTAAACCGATTTTCTAACTGCTTGGTAGAATAACTTACGGGCTCGTATGTTACTCTATTATTGAGTTCCATAGTTAACAATTCAAAATAGAACTTCTTACAGATAATTGCAAAATTATTGCTAGCTTTATCCGTAGTGGTAAAAATAAATTGGTCTTGTAGTTTGAGAGTGACCTTTTAGCTTCTCCAGAGAAAAAGAGATTTCTGTCGAAACAAAAGTCCAGACCTGCCAACTCACCGGTGAAGCTATTGATTATATTATATTTCCATTCTGCGAAGGCCTCAATAGGCTGATTGTACGTTAAACTGGTTTTTACGATGTACTTATTTACATCTTGAGTGAAGCTCTCAAGAATCCTTTTCTTTGGAAATTGTGAAGGAAGGTCTGAAATTAGAGCCATACTCTAATAAATTCCTAAGCTTTTCATTTTCAACAAAACTCAAGTTTCCGGTGATAATATGGTTGTAATTCTTATCATAGTGAACTGTTTCTTTATGTTCATCACAAGAACAAGTAGTAATTACAGGAATGTAGCTCGAAGAGTTAAGTTTGTAGTTTTTAACTATTGACCCTAAGGTCTTAACATATTTAAAACTTACAATAGACTGGTGCCTGTGGATGGGAAAAAAAATTGCATTATTGTAGAACAGCTTCCTTACATTGAGATTATCGTAGGCTTTATTTAGGAACCTGATGGTAACAAAATTACTGGAAAATTCTTTAAGAGAAATTTTATCTTTAAGAATATGTTTAAGAATGTCCAGAACCAAAGCAAAAACATGCTTATCAACATGGTCAGCAGTTTCATTCCAGAATTTGAAAAAACATTTAAGGACAGAGTGCTTGAAGGACTTGAGAATTTTGTAAGTATTTTTAACAAAATTAGTGCCAGTTTTAAAGCTTTCCAGAGTTTTTAGCAAGTTAGCAAAATCAACTTTGCTTGATGTGCGAAATAACCTCTGTCCTCTATTACCTCTAGAGCAGCTCTTATTATTAACAAGAAAGAAGAGTTCACGAATTGAAAATTTATGCTGATTATGCTTATTGTCAGATAGAGTGGAATTAAGGCCATAGGGATAAAGAGACTGATGCTGCAAAATTTCAAGGGATTCAGTTTCTAGCCGAGCATAGAGGTCAGGGATAATATGTAGTACCTCTATTTTCACTTTGTCAAAACCATGAGTATGGAAATGCTCTAATTCAAAGGTAGAGTACTGGTTGGCGTTTGTGGAGGGGTTCACTCCTGAATTAGAGAACTTGTTTACTAGAGACCTGTGACCATTAATCCTAAGATGAAGAGGATTTTTACTTTGGCCAATATAGCTAAGGTTGCAGACAGTACAGGTGAGCTTATAGATGGTATTGTAGGCTTTGCAAAACTTGTTGGAGCAATTATCCTCAACAGAAGAATACAGGTTAGGATCTGCAGATTTACATGTCAAACAACGTTTGTCATTTCATAACTTTAGATTACCTTTGCCAGCGAGTTCATACACTATGGGAAAGGGTGCTAGCCTAACCGAGCGGGAGGACTTAAAATATCTGAGCTGACCTCCAATCCTTTCATCGTCCTTAGAACTCCACTTGGGCCAAAACATACAAATTCTGAGCAAACCAACTAGGAAAAACTTTTAGAAATAAGCAGTCCAAGAAAAGACCAAACTCGAGTATAAACTACACTCCAAAAAGCTGCATCCAAAACATACTAAAAAGAAAAATTAGAAAATGAAAAAAACCTCAAGTAAAAAAATAGTAATAAAAAAATAATAATAATAAAAAATAATAAAACATTTCAACTAGAATTTGCGCATGAGCTGCTAAATAATAAATTGAAATTAGTTACTTAAGAGCAAAACTGAAGACTAAGGAAAAAATTTTAGAATTTAAAACGAAGGGTGCAAAATAACCTGAAAATCAAAACGCGCAACGCAGCAGTTTTGAAAATTCAGAATTCACATACTATAAAGATACCTAAGCAAAAAAATACATATATAATTTTGACTCACACCTAGTACAACATAGAAAAGGTTATGTATCTACCTGCGTGAGTAAAAGGAGAAAAGAAAAAAAGAAAATAAAACAACTGAATGTAGAAGGTGTCGAGAATACTGAGCCTTGGCTTTATCAAGGACCAGCAAAAACTCTGCATTTTCTCACTTCCACAAAGACCTAGTTGGAAATGGGTTTCTGCAAGGCCATAGATGCAAGTAACATTCCCACCTAAAATAGTTTAAAAAATATATATATAAGTCATGTCCTCCGTAGAGTAGCATGACCTAGCACTAGTTAACAATTTCGCTTGCATCCATTAACCTTCATGGCCCGACCCATGCTCTTCATCTGTTACTATTAAACAGAGAGAAGAAGATTAAAGAGAACTCAAGCTGTGAGAGTGACATAATAAATAGAAATGATTTTCAGCTATAACGAAATTCCAAGTTCGTTTGAGAGAGAATTTAAACCTGAAAAACAAATTTTACATTGCAATTAAAAAAGGAAATGTTAATTTATAACGAACAGATTTTTGAAAGAAAACTTGAGTCTAAAACCCCTACTCTACAACTTATGACAGCACGAAAACGAGAATAAGTTAAAGATAATAATTAACTAAAGAAAACTTTGTGAAAGTTATATACCTTAAACAGTTAGTTGCAATATGTACAAAGTATTTCAGCAGTGCTTTAAGTGCATAATTAATTAGTTATTAAGAACTTAACTACTTTGAAAAAACAGCGCATAGACAGCGCATAGAAAAGGAACAAGCTTAGCCATCTTCTGTTCCTAGGTACCACAAAAGACGCTCAAAGTTACAAAGAAAAGTAAGAGTTAAAACCCGCATAAATGTTAACAGACAAACCAATGCTTAAAAGCTGAAAAGCTAAAAAACGACAGAGAAAGGTACATGAAGTACAAACATTGAACTTATAAAACCTAGAACCCAAAAACAAGGAAGAGAGCTTACCTCTTGAGTTACAAAAACTTTTCTCCTCACAAGAGGAGAACATGGCTGACCTCTTCCGCCACCCCCTAGACGCTGGGGGGCAGTGAGGGTGGGGCTGATGGCCTCCTCATACAGCAAGAAACCAACGCGCCGGAGATTTTAACCAGAGAAAAAAATATATAAACTTAAGACTGTGGATCTGTATGATCAGAATGAGCAGAATTAACTCTCCAGAATACATGAGAAATATTATAAAATACACGAGCAGTTTATTTAATAATCTTTGCATGTATTAAATCACCTTAGTGAGCTTCTATAGATTAATCAGAATCTTATTAATTTTAATGTTGGTTTTACTATTTTTAGTATAGCTATCCTAGTGATGAATAACTGGTTTTCTTTTTTATTTGTTTTTATTTTCTTTTATAAACAGATTTTTAAGCTTTTTTTGTGATTTTGTTTATATTATTTAATTTTTTTTGTTTTAATAGGACCGTCATATCCATAGCACTAAGGTTCCTTTAGGTAGTTAATAGGCATCCTCTAGCCAACTTCCTTACGGCTTTGATTGGTCAGAATCATATTATTAACTGTGTAGAAAATTAAAGCAGATCTGCCAACCTTACACTATTATTCAGAATAATTTTTCTTAAAGTTCTTTTGATGAAAGAAGAAGGAATTTCGTTCTCTAGAAAACTTTCTAATAGTATATTAATGTGGTAATTGAAGTCCAAATTGTTGCTGCAAATTCTTGAAATTCTTAGGACCTGAGAAATTAGTACATTCTCAATTACTTTGGTTGAAATGTTATTATTCCAGTGTAGATATTTAATTACTTTGAAAGGAAAATTAACTCTTTTATCAAAGAGGCTAATAGATGGGTTACCTCTGTTGAGCTTAATGCTTAAGTCTAGGAACTCAAGTTCCTGATTACTGTGGTTGGTCTTACATAAGTTAAGAGAGCTAGGATAGATATTATCAAAATCACTCTCTATAACTTCGGAATTATTGATACACAGCAGATCATCAATATATCTAAAAGTGTAAAGGTAGTTATCTGAGCAGGTGGGGTGATTTTTAATGAATTTATATTCCTTAAAGAACAGGAATAGATTAGCGATATTCGTGGACGTTGATGTTCCCATTGGAATACCGTTCACTTGCTTATAGAGAGTATTATTATATAAGATATGGTTATTTTTTATGCAGCAATTGAGATAAGAGTTCCAAGTTCCTACATCAACAAATTGGTTAAGTTTAAATTCTGCATACAGCTCTTTAAAGGTAGTGATTATATCTGATAGAGGCAGATTAGTATATAGGTTTTCAAAATCATAACTATTAATATCTAGGGGACACACTTTGAGTATAGTAGAAATTACTTCTGCATTATTATTAATTATCCAAAAATCTCTGTACATCAAGTTAGAACAGTTTCTAATGTGTTTCAAAACCTTCTTTAAGACATCTTCAAAAGCAAGATCTATTTTCTTTTTATGACTCCTTACTCCACTAGCTATGAACCTGAACTTCACAGGATCCTTATGAAACTTAACCGTTGCAAAAAGAAATGGAAATTCAGGCCCATATCTTCTAGTTTGCGGAATTTTAAGTTTCTTGAAGAATGCCTTAAACCGATTTTCTAACTGCTTGGTAGAATAACTTACGGGCTCGTATGTTACTCTATTATTGAGTTCCATAGTTAACAATTCAAAATAGAACTTCTTACAGATAATTGCAAAATTATTGCTAGCTTTATCCGTAGTGGTAAAAATAAATTGGTCTTGTAGTTTGGAGAGTGACCTTTTAGCTTCTCCAGAGAAAAAGAGATTTCTGTCGAAACAAAAGTCCAGACCTGCCAACTCACCGGTGAAGCTATTGATTATATTATATTTCCATTCTGCGAAGGCCTCAATAGGCTGATTGTACGTTAAACTGGTTTTTACGATGTACTTATTTACATCTTGAGTGAAGCTCTCAAGAATCCTTTCTTTGGAAATTGTGAAGGAAGGTCTGAAATTAGAGCCATACTCTAATAAATTCCTAAGCTTTTCATTTTCAACAAAACTCAAGTTTCCGGTGATAATATGGTTGTAATTCTTATCATAGTGAACTGTTTCTTTATGTTCATCACAAGAACAAGTAGTAATTACAGGAATGTAGCTCGAAGAGTTAAGTTTGTAGTTTTTAACTATTGACCCTAAGGTCTTAACATATTTAAAACTTACAATAGACTGGTGCCTGTGGATGGGAAAAAAATTGCATTATTGTAGAACAGCTTCCTTACATTGAGATTATCGTAGGCTTTATTTAGGAACCTGATGGTAACAAAATTACTGGAAAATTCTTTAAGAGAAATTTTATCTTTAAGAATATGTTTAAGAATGTCCAGAACCAAAGCAAAAACATGCTTATCAACATGGTCAGCAGTTTCATTCCAGAATTTGAAAAAACATTTAAGGACAGAGTGCTTGAAGGACTTGAGAATTTTGTAAGTATTTTTAACAAAATTAGTGCCAGTTTTAAAGCTTTCCAGAGTTTTTAGCAAGTTAGCAAAATCAACTTTGCTTGATGTGCGAAATAACCTCTGTCCTCTATTACCTCTAGAGCAGCTCTTATTATTAACAAGAAAGAAGAGTTCACGAATTGAAAATTTATGCTGATTATGCTTATTGTCAGATAGAGTGGAATTAAGGCCATAGGGATAAAGAGACTGATGCTGCAAAATTTCAAGGGATTCAGTTTCTAGCCGAGCATAGAGGTCAGGGATAATATGTAGTACCTCTATTTTCACTTTGTCAAAACCATGAGTATGGAAATGCTCTAATTCAAAGGTAGAGTACTGGTTGGCGTTTGTGGAGGGGTTCACTCCTGAATTAGAGAACTTGTTTACTAGAGACCTGTGACCATTAATCCTAAGATGAAGAGGATTTTTACTTTGGCCAATATAGCTAAGGTTGCAGACAGTACAGGTGAGCTTATAGATGGTATTGTATATATATATATATATATATATAAAGTAGCTGCCTTCCGAGCATACTCACATGCATCATTCAGACAGAAATAACTTTCATAAGGCAATATGCTGATAAAAACTCTGGCAAAAAATATAGATACAAGAATACCATATTTATGTACAAAGTAATAAAAATTCTAAAACCGGATAAAACACACAATATGACAAAACAAAATAATAAAAGAGATAAAAGATTTTGCTATTCAATCCCTTACATACAAAAAATTACAAAGGCTATTCAAAACATATGCTAAAAAAGCAAACCTTGACATAAGAATCAAAGTAAAAGATATAAAAAGAACAATTGTACAAAACTCTGAAAAAACCAGGCATATACTGAATTCCAATCAAGGAACAGGACAACCAACTAAAACACTCTTATATAGAAAGCACAAAAAGAAACCTTGAAATATGCTTAGGTGAGCACCTAAAATAACTGAAATAAACAGCAAAATAAAACACCATTAATACTGTAGATTACTGTATAAAAATCAGGCCATACCAGATTGGGAAAACACCAACATAATAGTGTAACATAACAAATGGCATGGAATACTAATGATAGAAGCAATATATACAGAGAAGACCAAAAATACAAACTGAACTAAAAATATCTTAATGCTGGAACTCTTGAAAAGTTGCAAATAGAATGCAACAAAAGACATATTTGGAATGTGAACACTGCAACAGATCGAATCTAATGACTTTACGTCTGCAAACAGAATAAGGTGAACGTAAAAACTCATAAATCAAGAACACATCTGGTAAACCTAATCTTATGTTCATATTTACTAAATGAAATTATGAAGCAATAATATTACAAAATGATTGTTTATCTGGTCGTATATTCCCTTTAAACAGCAAATGTACATGAAGAACAGAATAAGGAAAGTATGCAAATATTTCAAACCTCAAATAATAAAACCATGTAATTATTACATAACAGGTAAAAACCTAAATGCAAAAATTTGCCAAATGTTTAACACTAGCTTCCCAGTAAGACATGGGATGATACATTTTTTAAACACTGTTCTTTTAAGTCATAATAGTAAATTTCTTTTGAAAATTGTACTGTTTCTTCCAAGTTCACTCCAGCTAAGTTTTATATACCTACTAATGGATGTACCGGGCATTGCCCAGGTTCAACAAACCATACATCGGCATCTGCGCCAGTGTTTTCCAAGATTTCCTAAATTTATGAATAGGATATATTCAGACGCCGCAGAGCTCCTATTTTATCCTGTTTTCCTATTATTTAGAAATTCTTCCTTTTAATTCCTCTTTTCTCTTATTTTTCCAGTGTATATTTGCCTTTTTTCTCCAATTTTTTTTTTATGATGTTGCTATCCAATCCTGATCCAAAAGAATTCCACCCATTTTCAAAGTCACATTATTCAAGGTCAGGCATCGACGATCGGAATTTCATCAACGTGGATACGACCGAACTATCAGGACACCCCAAATGTCGCCCCCTGCCGGGAGCAGAGAAGGCTGGTGCTTGTGTTTTTATGTAACAAGTAACTATGTACGGTTGGTGGTTTACTGTGTTTCGCGGTTTGTTCATTTAGGGTTAGACTTACCATGTACCCCACCACTTTTTAGCACGTCTTTTGTAAAAAAAGATCGTGCTTATGTTATCGGTTTGTCCGTCCGTCTGTAGACATCCTATCTCTGCAACTATTAGTCTGATTTAAGAAATTCTTTTTGCATCGGAAAGCTTGAAATATGCAAATGATGATCCTTCATTTTGGGGTTATTTTTACAATTGCCAATTTCGCCACTAGGAGTGTAAATGCACATGATGTCGAATTCAAAATACATTTTATTCCATATCCTTGCTTCTACGCATCCAATTGAAAAAAATCTGTTATCTTTCGATTCCATTTATCTTGAAGAGTGTTTTAGGTATAGTTACTTTTTCAAGTTACGCATAGATTTCCCGCTAGAGGGCATAAAAGTAAATTACCTTTTTTCCTTGATATCTGTTTTTCTAAAACTCCGATTTGAAATTTTTTTTCTTCGGGCTATACAGCTCCTGATGAAACATCTTTTGCATATAATTTCTAATTTTTTGTAAAGAATACTATGGCCACCAGGGCATAAGTGTTAATTTTTTGCTTCTGATGTATTTCCCATAAAATCTAAGCTTCTGAAATCTCGATTGAAAAAATTCTTTCGTAGACCGATGCCACTCACATCGATAAACCTTTTTGGAATATTTTCTTCTTAAAATATTGAATGGTTTCTCCACCAGGGGGCATAGATGCATATCTTATTTTTGTCAATATCTCTGCTTCTAATGGTCTGGTTTGAAAAATTCTTTCTTCATTGGATAGAGTTTACAGTGTGACATGTTTTGCATGTAATTTCAAAATTTTCAAGAATTCATAGACTTTCCACTAGGGGGGCGTAATGGTAAATTGTGTTTCCCCCAGTATCTCTGCTTCTAAAACTCCGATTTGAAAAATTCTTTCTGCACTGGATATAGCTCCTGATGAGAAATCCTTTGCATATAATTTCCAGACTGCCAACTGTTACGATTTTATCATATTTAGTACAGTAAATCATTCTGCAGTACGATAATATGATTTTGATGCCAAAAATACGATTTAAAAAAAAAAAAAAAGTCACGTTTTACCTCATTTTTCTCCTTTTTAAACAGAAGTAGGGAAAAATTTACATGTAATATGTTTTTTCACCTTCTAAAGATTTTTTTTTCTCAGAGAGGTTTCTGATTTCTCTTAACAGATTCCCCTGCCACTAGTTTCCCAATGGAAATAAAGTAAGTCAAGTGCAATCGGCACCCAATAGGTGAATCCTGACTTGTTTTGTATTTTCGACTAGCTTCATCATACTTAAAGCTGCTGATTGGTCAGTGCTGGAATGTGGGCAAATGTCTGTTTATTCAAAGCAACCTCCCTCTCCTTACACCTGCAACCATCAAGAATTTATATAGCTGCACCTTCTTACACCATCGAGAATTTATATAGCTGAAATAAGCTTCAAGAATTATCAGCACGCGTCATGTTGTGATTTTTCTATTTGAGTGTTACGTTTTCTGGTTCTGAGAGGTTGGCAAGTCTGAATTTCTAATTTTGATAAAAAAAAAAATGGTTTGGCCACAAGGGGCGCAAGTCTTAATTTCCCCTTTTGATGTAATTGCAGCAAAATCTGAGCTTCTAAAATCTCGATTGAAAAAAAAATTAATGTGTGTACCGATACGACTCACGCTGACAGACCTTTTAGGAATACAGTGTTAAAACATCTATAGCAGAAGCCACAGTTGTTTTTAATTTAAGTGCATACAATTATAATTGTAACAAGGTTGCTTACCTTTTTTCACAATTCCTTGCACATTTTATTCTTTTTGTTGTCATGCTTGGTTCAAGCCTCCGGTACGGTGTTCTATTTTTCGTCTTCAGGTTCTTTCAAATTTTCGATGAATGCCCAAGTCCATGAAGTGCATTGCTTTCTAGGTCCCAAAACTGTATGTTCCTCCCTCCCCACCTTTCCCACCAGCATGTAAAACCCAACCTTCGTTAGTAAAAACCCCAATTCTTGAACTCAAAACCTTCGGATATTATCAACGAACATAAACTGCCTATTTACATACATACAAAATGTCGAACAAAAATATTAAAAACTTATATACAACTATTTACATACGACTCATCTTATTCTTTCAACTCCTCTTCTCAACACCTCATGAACAACTAGAACATTCATTCACCACACCCTAAGCCATTCCAACGCAGACTGCCTCAAGTACTTTCTACCCCTCCGGGGTTATCCTCAGGAGGTGTTCTAGATGTTTTCTCTTCTGCCACCGCAGTAAGAGTGAGTGATACGTTTGTCTTCCTCACCCCGCTCCAACGTCATTTACGAAAAACTTCCACCGTGACTCCATCTGTTATTGACTTTAGTGAACTCTTCATTTTTCTTCTTCTGTGTTTTTTTTTTTTGTTTTTTTTTGTTCAATTTTTATTAGTTCTTTCCATTTTTCATTAAGGATACTTGGGTCGTTATTATTACTAATTCGATCTCTATTTTTTTCAATCAATACAGACTCTGCAATGCGTAGGTGTCTCTCATTGCGACATGATTTTATTACAGTATTTTAATCTGTTCAAAATTTGGGTATGTGTGGTTATCCAGACAGTATTGTATCAGTGCTGTTTTTGCTTCTTTTTTTTTTTTTTTTTTGCCAATTTTTAATATGTTGTTGTAGACGATATTTTAACTGATTTTTGGTACTTCCAATATATGATATTGGTCGGATTTCACTTATAGGTATTTCGTACACACCTGCTTTTTCCAAGATACTACATTTTTCACTGAATTACATTAAAGAAATCTCATACAGGTATGGATACCCTCCACAGAAGATAAATAAATGGATTTATGAAGTACAAGTAAAGATGCAAAATACATATTCCCCTAAAAGAACAAAAAAATAATTACAATATGTTGGAGCAACACTTTACCTTCCAGGAATATCTACAGAAATCAATAAATTATGCCATAAATATGGAATTCAGATGGGAAACAAAGTAATGACTTTTGGAGATATGATAATTAATAACAGTGAAAAATGTAGTATCTTGGAAAAAGCAGGTGTGTACGAAATACCTATAAGTAAAGTCCCACCAATATCATATATTGGAAGTACCAAAAATCAGTTAAAACATCGCCTACAACAACATATTAAAATTTGCAAAAAAAAGAAGCAAAAACAGCACTGATACAATATGGTCTGGATAACCACACATACCCGAATTTTGAAGAGATTATAATAATAAAATCATGTTGCAATGAGAGACACCTATGCATTGCAGAGTCTGTATTGATTGAAAAAAATAGAGATCAAATTTGTAATAATAACGACCCAAGTATCCTTAATGAAAAATGGAAAGAAATAATAAAAATTGAACAAAAAAAAAAAACAAAAAAACACAGAAGAAAAATGAAGAGTTCACTAAAGTCAATAACAGATGGAGCCACGATGGAAGTTTTTTGTAAATGACTTTGGAGCGGGACGAGGAAGACAAACGTATCGCTCATTGTTACTGCGGTGGCAGAAGAGAAAACATGTAGACTACCTCCTGAGGATAACCCCGGAGGGGGTAGAAAGTACTTGGGGCAGTCTGTGGTGGATTGGCTTAGGGTGTGGTGAATGAATGTTCTAGTTGTTCATGAGGTGTTGAGAAGGGGAGTTGAAGGAATAAGATGAGTCGTATGTAAATAGCTGTATATAAGTTTTTAATATTTTTGTTTGGCATTTTGTATGTATGTAGATAGGCAGTTTATGTTCGTTGATAATATCCAAAGGTTTTGAGTTCAAGAATTGGGGTTTTTACTAACGAAGGTTGGGTTTTACACGCTGGTGGGAAAGGTGGGGAGGGAGGAAGATACAGTTTTGGGACCTAGAAAGCAATGCACTTCATGGACTTGGGCATTCGTCGAACATTTGAAAGAACCTGAAGACAAAAAATAGAACACCGCACCAGAGGCTTGAACCAAGCATAACAACAAAAAGAATAAAACGTGCAAGGAAATGTGAAAAAAGGTAAGCAACCTTGTTTTAAGTTTTAGGAACATTTTCTTCTTAAAATAATGCATGGTTTATACACCAGAGGGCATAGTTGTGTATCTTATTTTTGTCAATATCTGTACTTCTAGGAGTCCAATTTGAAAAATTTGTTCTTTGTTGGATAGTGTTTCTGATGTGAAATGTTTGTCATATAAATTCAAAATTTTCAAGTATATCATAGACTTTACACTAGGGGGCTCAAAGATTAATTGTGTTTTCTGTGTTTTTCCCGATTTCTCTTCTTCTAAAACTCCGATTTGAAAAATTCGTCCTGTATCGCGCACAGCTCCTGAAGGTTAATGTTTTTCATATAATTTCTAATATTTGGTAAAGAATGGTTTGGCCATCAGGGGGCATAAGTGTTAATTTCTGCTTCTGATGTATTTGCAGAGAAATCTGAGCACCTGAAAACTTGACAAAATTTTTTTTTCTTGGACCAATACTGCTCATGTTAAAAAAACTTTTGAGAATACTTTCTTTTTAAAATAATGCATAGTTTTCCCGCCAGAGGACGTAGATGCATATCTTATATTTGTCCATATCTCTGCTTTGAAGAGTCCGATCTCTCGCGTGGAAATGTGGGTGTTGAGCGAGGTTTTTCGTTAAACAATGACATCATAACACAAAACAGATATAATCTTTCTGAATCTACCATAAATGGTCTTAGGCATGTGAAAGATGCTGTTAGGAGATGTGGGGGTATTTTCCCCCGTACCTTTTACAAAAAAGTTTTTAAATAGCATACTGAAAGTCATTCAGCTTATGTTTCTGAAAAAGGAGCAGCAAAGAAGGCTGCCGAAGAGATGAAGAAAAAAAAGCCTGTAAGGAGGAAGAACAAAAGAAGGCTGAGGAAATAAAAAGACAAATATAGAAAGTGAAGAAAACATTTAAAAAAGAAATTTGTGTTTTGAAAGAAGATTTATCTTCTGCTAACAAATGTTTAGCAGAAGGTAATGAAAGATTGAAATCTGCAATAAGAGAGAAAGGTTATGCCAGCATGAGAATAGCATCGACAATGATTGAGACTGGCATGAACAATTTTCTAAAACTATCAAAAGAGCTATCTGATGCTCAGAAGAAACTTCATAAATCCCAGTGTAATCTAAAGCAGTAATCACGGTAATTTCCTTAAAATTAAAAAAAAAAAATGTGTATAGCTGTGTGTCTAGCAATAAATCAATAAAAAAAAGTGATGAAAGTTTAATTCAACAATAAATTCTAAAGGAAAACAAACATTCTCCTTACAATAATAGTTTTGGCTGATAGAACTTCAGCCCTAATTCATAGAAATGGGAATCAACAACAATAAAAACGACTAAACGTTTATTGCCAATAAAAAGAAAGAAATATGCAAACTGACAGCAGGGGTCTAAAGTGACTTGAGACTCCTGCTGTCAGTTTAAGGTTTCACTGACTTGTAGTTAATGAAACCTGATGTGAGCAACCGTGTGTGTAACTAGAGATGAAATTGCCGAAAGCTGGAAGTAAGTATTAAATTTTCAATTATCTCATTTATATTAAAAAAATGGTTCTTTGGAAAGTGGAGTAGCATAATATATTTTAATGTAATTTTATTAGTTAATTTTGTGTATTTTTTATTTTTATTTATTTATTATTATTATTATTTTAGGGTATGGTATTCCTATGTTTTAGACTTTGACACTCCTATATTTTATTGGTTTGACACTCCCATTTTCCCTCCTTTTTTTGGGGGAAATTTGGCTTCTGTCCCTGTATATTGTACTGTAACATTTAACTGAAATGTGTTCCTTGGTAATGGAAAGAAAAGGATTAAAAACAAAAGGGACAAAATCCGTACTTTTGTTGGCACGATTGGCTTAAACAAGCAAGTCTTTGTTGTCTGTGAATATCAAAAATTTGAAATATCTGAAACATCTACATTTTTGTATCATGTTATGATCAGTATAATGTGCAGTTAATTTGAAGCATCGGTAAGTTTATCCTTGAAGAGCCTCTGGCCCAATGACATAGTGTTCTTTTATTTGGAACCAAGACAAAGAAGTTATTATTTTTACCAACTTGGGAGCAGCCAACATAGAGCTGACCCTGGGAAAAGCATGAATTCTGCAGGTTGAGTTCAACAACTTTTAAGTGTAAACCATGTTGTTTTGTTGTCATAGCAACAAAGACCAATTTTTCACAGCTGCTGGGGTGACATCTCATCCAAATCATTCTGACATGATGGCAGAGATGCATTACATCACACAATCAATTCTGTAAAACGATCAGCAGTTACAGTTGCTTTGAAATCGTGCAGTATTGAAGATGCTTACATTAGCAATATTAATTACATGTATGAAAACGCAAAACCGAAGGTGGGTTAGATAATCTCCATCTAACCCATCAGCAAAACGAAGGTGGGTTAGATGGAGATTATCTAACCCACCTTCGTTTTGCTGATGACATAGTCATTTTTGCAACTACCCCATCAGAGCTGCAGAGTATAATCCAGGAACTTGCTGACAAGAATAAAGAAGTGGGATTAAAAATGAACTTTCAGAAGACAAAAGTGATGTTCAATACTTTTACAAGAAATGAAGATTTATCGATTGATGGAGATAACAGATACGTTTGTTTATCTTGGACAGCAGATATCAAGTGAGGGTCACATTGATGAAGAAATTAATCGGTGTACAAAACTTGCTTGGAGAGCTTTTGGAAGAAACAGCATAATTTTCAAGAGCAATATGCCATTATGTCTTAAAAAAAAAGTGTTTGATCAATGCATCCTTCCAGTGCTTACGTATGGTGCAGAGACGTGGACCTTAACTAAAAGAGACATACAAAGGCTGCAGACAACTCAAAAAAGCATGGAGAGGTGCATGCTTAGTGTAACCAGGAGAGATAAGAAGAGGAACTCGTGGATCCGAAAAATGACAAGAGTGGAAGACATCATGATCAGAGTTAAATCCCTGAAATGGCAATGGGCTGGGCATACTGCCAGAAGGACAGGCCATCGATGAACAGCCGAAATTTTAGATTGGATTCCAAGGGACAGGAAAAGACCCAGAAGAATACCACATGGAAGATGGGCGGATGAAATTCGAAAGTATGCGGGAGTGACATGGAGGAGATTGGCACAAGACAGACCGTTGTGGAGGTAACTTGGGGAGACCTTCATCCAGCAGTGGATTGATAATGGTTGACAATGATGATGATGAAAACGCAAGTGCAAAGGTTCGGACATTTGAGAATACAGCACCAATAAAAATTGGAAAGGGAGTGAGAAAAGGTGACACCATATCTCACAAACTGTTCAATGCTACATTGCAAAGTGTCTTTCATTCATTCATTGAACTGGGAAAACAAAGGGGTCATCAGACGTGCCAACTCTCCGGATTTAGGCGGGAGACTCCTGGTTTTCAGCCCTTCCTCCCGCTTTCCGGATGAATGTCAAATTCTCCCAATTTTCAATGAGAATTAGCCATTAGGATGGTCGAAATTCCATCAAACTCCATGATTTTGAACCACCTGGGAGGTCTCTTTCTTTCTGCGTCGATGTAAGGCGGCATTACAGTAATCAGTTTTGTACTTTTCCTCTTTTATTTGCAAAAAAAAAAAAAAGCCACCCCTTTGGCGCAGTGGTCTAAGCATTGGCTTTAGATCAATCGTCGGAAATGGCTCAGAACAAATTTGCTTTAAAAAATTTTTCTCCCAGTCCGATTGTCAAACAAGGCCTTCAGCAAAGAGCTCAACCGCTCTTGCGCTAGAATGCCGGGAAAGGTCAGTAATTGATTGAGAGATGGGAACTGCTCTGCCTTCTTGCAGTTCAGTCTTTCAACCCCTCACCTCAACAGAGTCGCACGTATTCTAAGTGATGATAAACAGTTGAGTTGTGGCGGATTCACTTGACGACAAAAGGGAGTAAGTTACAGTTTGCCTCGCCTTGCAACTAAAGGTGATGTTAGTGCGATGCTTTTTGTCGTCTTCGCCTTCACACACAACCTAAGGAAGAAACGAAAAACAGTTGGCTGCTATTTTATTCGTAAAAAACAACAACATGCGGGCAATTTTTGGATTTCATTGTCCTGCGGAATCGACTTACCTAAAAACAAATTTAAGTAGGGGGGGGGGTTGATTTTCGCGCTGTTTCTTCTTCTCCAGAACTTTTGGTGGATCAATAAATACTACATCTAGAAAATTGTTCCTACGTCTGAAAAATGTCGATAAAAAATAACGCTCCTGTCATTTTACGAGCTGTAAAAATATCACGATTTTCAGATTTTGAAGGTTGGCATGTCTGGGTCATTGAAAGTCATAGCGGCTTTGGGAGGTTTTCACAGGTATGATGGGTTCTCAAGAGAGTCCTGCATGGCTGTGTATGAGAGTGTAATTGTCTCTGCTCTGATGTATGGCAGTGAAACCTGGGTACTACAGAAAAAACATAGAAGTCGTTTGTGTGCTGGAGAAATGCCTTACTTATAGGGGGGTTGTGGCAAGGCACATTCTGGTTGTGTGAGGAATGAATGAAGATGTGTTGCAGTTGTGTAATGTGAAGCAAAATGTTAGCAAGGTGGAGACTAATATTCTTAGGTGGTTTGGCCATGTTGAAAGAATGAGTGATGAGATGCTTACTAAGAAAACTTTTGTAGCCCAAGTGGCAGGAAGGAAAAGCAGAGGAAGGCCAAAGAAGTCATGGGAGATATGACGATTATGGGCAAAACACGTAACAATATTGACAAAGAAAGGTGGCTTGATCACGCTAGTTACGTTAACTAAAACTTTTACAAAAAGTTCGTAAGTTGGAAGCTTTCGACCTTATCTTAGGTCGAAAGCTTCCAACTTACGAACTTTTTGTAAAAGTTTTAGTTAACGTAACTAGCGTGATCAAGCCACCTTTCTTTGTAAGTCATGGGAGGATCAGATTCAGGAGTGTGCATGAGAAAAAGATTGAGTATGAAGTATAGAAGGTCTTGTGTACGTCAGTGAAGCCCAAGTTGTGTGTCAAAATTGCTGTAAATGGAGAAGTTGGATACGGCAACAGTGAGTAAATAATGTTAAAAATTCATCTGGTAGTTTGTATTTCTTCTCTGAATCTCAGAGAACAGCTTAGTGTTATGTGTATGTATGTATTTAACTCACCTTCGTTTTGCTGATGACATAATCATTTTTGCAACTGCCCCTTCAAAGCTGCAGAGTATGATCACGGAACTTGGTGACAAGAGTAAAGAAGTGGGATTAAAAATGAACTTTCAGATGATAAAACTGATGCACAATGCTTTTTCAAGAAATGAACAGTTTGCAATTGATGGAGAAAATCTTTGAGATAACCGATACCTACATTTACCTTGGACAACAGATATCAGGCAAGGATCACATTGATGAGGAAATTAATTGGCGTATAAAACTTTTCTGGAGACCTTTTGGAGAAGCAATAGAATTTTCAAGAGCAATGTGCCATTATGTCTTAAAAGAAAAGTGTTTAATCAATGTATCCTTCCAGTTCTGACATATGGAGCAGAAACATGGACTTTAACTAAAAATGGCATACAAAGACTGCAGACAATTGAAAGAGGCATGGAGAGATGCATACTCCGTGTAACCATGAAAGATAAGAAGAGGAACTTCTGAATCAGGAAAATGACAAGACTGGAAGACGTCGTGATCAGAGTAAAATCTCTGAAATGGCAATGGGCTGGATATATTGCCAGAAGAACTGACTTCCAATCGACAACCAAAATTTTAGACTGGATTCCAAGGGACAGAAAAAAACCCAGAAGAAGGCCACATGGTAGATGGATGGACAAAATTCAAAAGCATGTGGAAGTAACATGGAGAAGACTGACACAAGACAGACCATTGTGGAAGAAACTTGGAAAGATGATGATATCATCATCACTGTCAACCATTATCAATCCACTGCTGGATAAAAGTCTCTCCAACTTTCTTCCATAACTCTCTGTCTTGAGCCTGTCTCCTCAATCTAACTCCCATATGCTTTTGAATTTCATCCATCCATCTCCCTTGTTGTCTTCTTCTGGGTCTTTCCGTGTCCCTTCGTTATCCAGTCTAAGATTTTGGTTGCCCATCGTTTGTCCGTCCTTCTAGCAATTTGTGCAGCCCATTGCCATTTCAGGGATTTTACTCTGATCACATTGTCTTCCACTCTTGTCATTTTCCGGATCCACGAGTTCCTCTTCTTATCTCTCACCAAGCATGCACCTCTCCATGCTCCTTTCAGTTGTCTGCAGTCTTTGTATACCTTTTATAGTTAAGGTCCATGTCTCTGCACCATACATAAGCACTGAAAGGATGCATTGATCAAACACTTTTCTTTTAAGACATAACGGCATATTGCTGTTGAACACTGTACGGTTTCTTCCAAAAGCTCTCCATCCAAGTTTTATACGCCGATTAATTTCTTCATCAATGTGACCCTCACTTGATATCTGCTGTCCAAGGTAAATGCAGGTATTGGTTATATCCAGCTTTTCCCCATCAATCGATAAATCTTCATTTCTTGTAAAAGCATTGTACATCACTTTTGTCTTCTGAAAGTTCATTTTTAATCCCCTTTCTTTACTCTTGTAAGCAAGTTCCTGGATCATACTCTGCAGCTCCAGTTGTAAAAATGACTACGTCACCAGCAAAATGAAGGTGAGTCAGATGATCTCTATTAATCTTTATCCCTTTGTTTTCCCCAGTTCAATGATTGAAAGACATTTTGCAATGTGGCATTAAAGACTTTGGGAGATATGGTGTCACATTGTCTCACTCCCTTTCCAATTTTTATTGGTGCTGTATCTCCATATAGCCAAAGCGTTGCACTTGCATTTTCATAGATGTTATTAATAATACTAATGTATGCATCTTCAATACCACAGGATTTCAAACCCGTTGTAATTTCTAATGGTTTCACGGAATCAAAGGCCTTTTCATAATCAATAAAAGCCATGCATAATGCTCGCTCTTTCAATTAGCTCTCTCAGTACATGGATATGTTTTATAGTGTTGTAGCTACTCCTGAATCCAGCTTTGTTCTCTCACTTGAGCCATGTCCAGTGTTACCTTCAAATAATGTGAAAGAACTTTAGCGAAGATTTTATAAACCACTGATAGGAGGCTGTGATGGACCTGTAGTTTCTGAGATCCTCAATGTCACTTCCTTTTTTTTTTTTTTTTATAAATGTAGCAGGATCATTGTAGCATTGTTCCAATCCTCAGAATGTCAGGAATCTTCCCTTTATTGAGACATCTAGTGAAAACGTGGGTTAGTGAAGTTTCAATATTTCTCCTCTTGCTTCTTGTATGATGTCCATAGTAATTCCATTTATACTCCTGGAGCTTTTTCCTATTTCATGTTCTTAATTGCATGTGTAACTTCTGCTGGGAGGACTTTGCTACTGGTACCCTTCATAATGTCTGGAGTACATGTATGATCCCTTTCATATAGTTTTGAGTAGAAATCTTTCACTCTTGTCAAAATTTCACCTCCATTCCTTGTTACAAAACCATCTTTTTTCTCAGTGCCATAATCTGTTTTCTTCCCTTACTAAGATGTCCTTTTTCTCTTTTCAGGCTTTGGTTGTTTTCAATTGCTTTCCTCACTCATTCACAATTGAATTTCCTTACATTTTCAGTGATACCCTTTGTTCTGTCTTCCATAGCCAGAGGCAGAGCTAAGATTTCTTTCACCAAGGGCAAAGCAGCGTTTGCCGCGCCCACTCCCCTCACCCTTCTTTTGTTGACAACATATTAACTAAAATTTATTTTTGAGATTACGTCTGCTAGCATTTCGTTAAATTTTACAATTGCACCTGATTTGTGGTTTTGTTTTTTTCGCCGTTCAAAATGAATAAAACTCCTTTGTTAATATCGTAACAATCATTGGTTTTTGTGATATTGAGCACAAACAACATATTAAAGAAATTATCAGTTTATTTTATTTTATTTTATTATTATTTTTTTTGCTTGGAAGTTTAACAAACACCGTAACCAACTCGGTGTGCTATAAGCAGTCGCCCATCCTTAATTTAGAACAACTGGTTCCAGGAAAGGGAGGGAGCCAGTGCAGAAAGACAAGCACAACATCCATGCCTCACCGGGACTCGAACCCGGTCCCACGACAACGAATGATCATAAGCCAGTGCTTAGACTACTGCTTCAACGGGGCTGCCTGTTTATTCTTAAACCACTAATTTCCTTGAATGAATATTATCAGTTAATAAAATCAAGAGTTCTTTTACAGTAAAAACAATAATTAATTTAATATTTTAGTCTTAACCAATTAATATGTTTCCCATGTTCAAAAACTGGTCAACTGGTCTTTCACCACACTATTCTATCACTTCATTTTTAAAAAATAATTGTAACATTAAAACACTGTTCACTAAAATAACACTTTATTCAATATACAAACTATTTTTTATTCAGTACACAAACCTTGAAGTTTTACATTTAAAACATTTGTTTGACATAGACATTTAAACTTTTGAATACAGCTGTGCATTTCAATTTAAGGTGAAGCCCAGTTTTTTAAATTCAGGGACAGGCATGTCTACAGCTTAACTTTTCTGGCAGCAAAAGCCTTTATGATATCATCATAAGAAAGTTTTGATGCAAATTCATGTTCTATGGAGATACTTAAATTTGTTAATCTGTGTTGGCCAGCTGTGCTCCGCAGATAGGTTTTGATAAGCTTCAGCTTACTAAAACTTCTTTCATTGGAACAGCTTTCTCTCTTTCACTTCTAACAGCTTCTATCTTTGTGGACCACCTTGTGTTGGATCAGGATTTGAGGGACATTTTAATGTTTCTGTAATATTTCCCATCTAGCTGTTGAAGACACAAAGATAAGTAGAAACAGTGGAGAACTCGAAAGTAAGTATCTGCATCTGGATTTACACTAGCAACTCCCACTTGATTAAGAGAGAGCTGCACATGGCAAGAAAAATGCAAGATTATATTCTTTAAGGATGCGTGCTTGAACCCCCTTGCACCTTTCTGCCATGTAAGCTCGATTGTCATACAACTGTTTTCTTGAGTTTGCGAGAACTAAACCATCGTTTTCCAATTTTCTGACTGTTGCTTCAGCAAAAGTTTCCCCTGTTTTTCCACTGACTAAAAAAAATCAACGAAACTCTCTGTGACCTTAAAGGCCTTCTTCTCCCATCTGACATAACTTATTACCTGAGATATCTGATCTTTATAAGTATGACTAATGTCGGATGTCATCTAGAATTTTGTAAGAATAGATAGCTTACCTTTTGTTATAAGGCCAGCTCCTTTGACAAACATTTCTCTGCATGTTAGGTTTTTTTGGAGTCTTTTGTTGGTTCCAGCACACGGCGTGGTGGTCCCATTCCGTCTTCATCTCATTCAATGCCAGACAAGTGAATTAACTACTGAAGTGTTTTGCAGCAATGACATTTTACTTCAGAAGCTATTAATAATTCCCTAAAACCTTTTCTACTAACATATAAATCAAACTAAGTAAACCTGATGACTTTTCAAAACCAAAATTCATTAACCCAACTACTAACATGCATCGACAAACTCACATTAAAACCAACAATGTATTTACATGCACACACATATTCTGCACAAATCTCTAAAAACATATATACACTATTTGCACTTAACCAGTCTTATTGTCGTCTATGTCATTCTGTCCCTTTTGTTCCCTACACTTCACCTCAATGTTTATAGCATGCGGCCACCACACCTCTGCCTTTCCCACGCAGACTGCCTCAAGCACTTTCTACCCCCTTCCGGGGTCATCATCAGGAGGTGTTCCAGATGTTATCCCTTCTGCCACCGCAGAGTGAGTGAGCTAAACAGTCTACCTTCTCGCCCCACTCCCAACATTATTTACAAACTCTCCGCTGTGGCTCCATCTATTGTAAACACTAGTAATACCTTCATTTTCTTCTTTGGTGATTTTCACTTTTTTGTTCAACTTTAATTAATTCTTTCCATTTTTCACTTAGGATACTTGGGTCATTATTATTACAAATTCTATCTATTTTTCTTAATCAAAACTGATTCGGCAATGCGTAGGTGTCTTTTGTTTCCACATGTTTTTATTATTTTAATCTCTTCAAATTTAGGGTATGTATGGTTATCTAAGCAAAATTGTATTAGTGCTGCTCTTGCTTCTTCTTTTTTTTTTTTTCTGGCAATTTTTAATATGCTGTTGAAGACTATGTTTTAGTTTGTTTTTGTACTGCTTTTTCTAAGATACTACAACTTTCAGTATTATTAATTAACATATCTCTAACTGTTAGTACTTTATTTCCCATCTGGCTTCCATATTTATGATACAATTTATTTATTTCTGTAGAAATGCCTGGAAGGTAAGGTAAGCCGCCCCGGTGACGCATTGGTCTTAGTGATGGCTTCTGATCATTCGTCCGAAAGGGATCCGGGTTCGAATCCTGGTGAGGCATGGATGTTGTGTTTGTCTTATGACACTGGCTCCCTCCCACCCTAAATTAGGGATGGGCGACTGCATATAGCCCATTGCATTACTCACGGTGGCTGTTAAATCTCCAATCAAAAAAAAAAAAAAAAAAAAAAAGGTAAGTTAATGCTCCAACATATTGCAATTGCTTTTTTCCTTTTTCAGATAGAAGTATCATGCACCTTACCCTGTACTTCATATATCCATTTTTTATTTTTTGTGGTGGGTATCCATAATTATATCAAATAAAGGTAACTTGATCACGCTAGTTACGTTAAATGAAAACTTTTACAAAAAGTTCGCAAGTTGGAAGCTTTCGACCTTATCTTAGGTCTTCATCACGCCAATGGAGGACTAAGATTGTTGCCAGGTTCTACATTTGAATTTTTCCTATTTTTGTTGCCAAAACTTAGAATTGATCTCCAGATCATCGGAATGTAGAGAGGAGATTCGGAATTGCTCTTACAGTCAACTCCCTCATAAAGAAATATGAAAACCATTCGAAAATCAAATGCCTCCTTCCTCAAAAGAAAGAAGACCTGAAATTCTGTGGTTCTGTTCCTTACTATCCTTCCTATGCTTGTAAGTTACAGATTCTTTTTAGAAGTTTTGGTTACCATCTTGCCATTAAATCTACCCCAAACATCTTGAAACTTCTACAAAGGGATAGGGACAAAGTTGAAAGCCCGAACCTCCCAGGAGTTTACTGCATTCCTATCTCTTCTTCTACTGGGGATAACTTATACATTGGAAGCACATACAGGAGCATTAACCATAGAATTTTAGAACATAAAAAAGATGTTTTGAAAGCCAATCCTAATACTGCCTTGTCTATTTTGACAATGGAAGACACATCTGCAGTTCCCCACTGGAACGAAGCAAAACGAATTGCTTCTTTTGACAATCGTTTTGCCCTCCGTTACCGTGAAAGCCTGGAAATTATTTTCAACTCAATGACTTGCAATTCCGAATCTCCTCTCTACATTCCGATGATCTGGAGATCAATTCTAAGTTTTGGCAACAAAAATAGGAAAAATTCAAATGTAGAATCTGACAACAATCTTAGTCCTCCATTGGTGTGATGAAGACCTAAGATAAGGTCGAAAGCTTCCAACTTACGAAATTTTTGTAAAAGTTTTCATTTAACGTAACTAGCGTGATCAAGTTACCTTTATTTGTTAATATTGTTACGTGTTTTGCCCATCATCGTCATCACCATAATTATAAGTTATTTCTTTAATGAAATTTATTTCTTTGGTAAAGAATTCATTTTTTGAAGAGTGTGTAGTTGCTCTTTTGATTATTGTTTTAATACTATTGCATTTCTGTGTGTAAGGATGTGTTGAGCTATATGGTATCAGAACGGGAACAAAGGACTGTTTTCTATGTACTCTGTATTGCAGTTGGTCACTTTGCATAAGTTTAACATCAAGGTAGGGTTAAGTATTCTCCTCTTCAAGTTCAATTGTAAACTTAATAGTTGGGTAGATATTACTAAATTGTTGAGTCATTGCTTGTTCTTATACATATATATGTTCCCATTCTGATACCATATAGCTGAACACATCCTTACACACAGAAATGCAATAGTATTGAAATGCTAATCAAAAGAGCGATTACACACTCCTCAAAAGATGATTTCTTTACAGAAAAAATTAATTTCATTAAAGAAATAACATATAATTATGGATACCCACTACAAAAAGTAAAAAATGGATATATGAAGTACAGGGTAAGATGCATGATACTTCTACCTCAAAAAGAGAAAAGCAATTGCAATATGTTGGAGCATTACCTTAGCTTCCAGGCCTTTCTACAGAAATAAATAAATTATATCATAAATATGGAATCCAGATAGGAAATAAAGAACTAACAGTTAGAGATATGATGATTAATAATACTGAAAATTGTAGTATCTTGAAAAAGCAGGTGTATATGAAATATGACGATTATGGGCAAAACACGTAACAATATTAACAAATAAAGGTAACTTGATCACGCTAGTTACGTTAACTGAAAACTTTTACAAAAAGTTCGTAAGTTGGAAGCTTTCGACCTTATCTCAGGTCTTCATCAAGCCAATGGAGGACTAAGATTGTTGCCAGATTCTACATTTGAATTTTTCCTATTTTTGTTGCTAAAACTTAGAATTGATCTCCAGATCAACGGAATGTAGAGAGGAGATTCGGAGTTGCAAGTCATTAAGTTGAAAATAATTTCTATGCTTTCACGGTAACGGAGGGCAAAACGATTGTCAAAAGAAGCAATTCGTTTTGCTTCGTTCCAGTGGGGAACTGCAGATGTGTCTTCCATTGTCAAAATAGACAAGGCAGTATTAGGATTGGCTTTCGAAACATCTTTTCTATGTTCTAAAATTCTATGGTTAGAAGAAGAGATAGGAATGCAGTAAACTCCTGGGAGGTTCAGGCTTTCAACTTTGTCCCTATCCCTTTGTAGAAGTTTCAAGATCTTTGGGGTTAGATTTAATGGCAAGATGGTAACCAAAACTTCTAAAAAGAATCTGTAACTTATAAGCATAGGAAGGATGGTAAGGAACAGAACCACAGAATTTCAGGTCTACAGTCCACTCCCTCATAAAGAAATATGAAAACCATTCGAAAATCGAATGCCTCCTTCCTCACAAGAAAGAAGACCTGAAATTCTGTGGTTCTGTTCCTTACCATCCTTCCTATGCTTATAAGTTACAGATTCTTTTTAGAAGTTTTGGTTACCATCTTGCCATTAAATCTACCCCAAAGATCTTGAAACTTCTACAAAGGGATAGGGACAAAGTTGAAAGCCTGAACCTCCCAGGAGTTTACTGCATTCCTATCTCTTCTTCTACTGGGGATAACTTATACATTGGAAGCACATACAGGAGCATTAACCATAGAATTTTAGAACATAGAAAAGATGTTTTGAAAGCCAATCCCAATACTGCCTTGTCTATTTTGACAATGGAAGACACATCTGCAGTTCCCCACTGGAACGAAGCAAAACGAATTGCTTCTTTTGACAATCGTTTTGCCCTCCGTTACCGTGAAAGCATAGAAATTATGTTCAACTCAATGACTTGCAACTCCGAATCTCCTCTCTATATTCCGTTGATCTGGAGATCAATTCTAAGTTTTGGCAACAAAAATAAGAAAAATTCAAATGTAGAATCTGGCAACAACCTTAGTCCTCCATTGGCGTGATGAAGACCTAAGATAAGGTCGAAAGCTTCCAACTTACGAACTTTTTGTAAAAGTTTTCAGTTAACGTAACTAGCGTGATCAAGTTACCTTTATTTGTATATGAAATACCAATAACGGGAATACCACCAATGTCATATATTGGGAGTACCAAAAACAAACTAAAACATCGTCTTCAACAGCATATTAAAAATTGCCAAAAAAAAGTAGCAAGAACAGCACTAATAAAATTTTGCTTAGGTAACCATACATACCCTAAATTTGAAAAGATTAAAATAACAAAAGCATGTGGAAACGAAAGACACCTACGCATTGCTGAATCAGTTTTGATTGAGAAAAATAGAGATAGAATTTGTAATAATAATTACCCAAGTATCCTAGGCGAAAATTGGAAAGCATTAATTAGTTTACGAAAAAAGTCAAAATCACCGAAGAAGAAAATGAAGGTATTACTAGTGTTTACAATAGATGGAGTCACAGTAGAGAGTTCGTAAATGACGTTGGGACTGGGGTGAAAAGGTAGATCGTTTAGCTCACTCACTCTGCAGTGGCAGAAGGGATAACATCTGAAGCGCCTCCTAATGATGACCCCGGAAGGGGATAGAAAGCACTTGAGGATACATGCAAATACATTAGAATTTTGTTTCTCGGATATCATCTAGAATTTGTTGCCTTATCTTACCAGCAATGATTTCCAAGAACTCATCCTGAATTTCATGAGAGAAGTAACCAACTGAGCCTCTTTTGTGGTGCTCCAAATGTTCCTTAAGTGGAGGATGGTAGTGAGAAACAAGTTCAATGGTGTACAAAAATTATCTACTTCGAAGACCTTCTACTAGAAATCTTCCTTGGTCTGATCCACATAGTGCACTTCCTTGCTGTGCCAAGTACAAGAGGACATCAACAACAGCAAACATGACAGCTATGTTCACTTACAGTGGCAGCCAGTAGGTGACAGCCGAGAATTTTGAAGCAATGAGGGAGGCACGTGTGACGTCACTGACAAAACAATCGTCTTCGAGCTGTCCCATCCCTGAGTGGAGTACAAGAATTACAGCATCATAAACTGAGCAGCCTCTACTTTACTGTGCGAATAAGCTCAGTGATTTTATTCATACAGTTGTGAAGACTGTATTTCTTATCACAGTTTAAGACTGCTGCGCTCGAGCCATTACTCACTTTTGATTCAAATTTTTTTTATACATGATGGAATTTGGGATGTAATTCAAAAACACGTACATAAGGGGTTATGAGTGTCAGTGTCCCATCTCTTCATGTCACCCGGCTCAGCGCCCACGTATCCCTGGGGCACATGCCCCTGCTGTCCCCCCTTAGCTCCGCCTCTGGCATAGCTCTCTAAATTCCACTTTAGAAGTCGTACCTCCTGTATTTGTCCTCATCTCTCTTCTCTTTTGTAACAGAATTCTTGTTTTTCCTGATATTTTCTTCATATGCAACTTGTTCTTAGTGCCACATATTTTTGTTGCTGTTTCAATAAGAGCCTTGGTTAGTTTTCTGTTAACTTCAGATGTGTCCACTTCATCCGATGTTAGACCTTCTAGAGTAGAGAATCTGTTCCATAGTTCCAATTTGAAGGTATTATGAAGTTTTTGAAGTTAGCCATGTCAGTACATTTTCATTGTTTGTTTTATGAGCTTGCCACGTTTGAGTTTAACATTGAGGTGCATCTTGCATCTCACCATTCTATGGTCATTACTGGTGTTGAACTTGTTCAGCACACTGCAGTCTTCGATGATGAATTTCTTGTTCAACATAATAAAATCAATTTCATTTGTCATCTCATTGGGATACCTCCATGTCCATTTTATTTGTGGCTTTTTCTTTAAAAAGGAGGTCATGATGAAAAACTTTTCTGCGTCTGCAAACTCTACGAGAGTATTTCCACACTTGTTTCTGTTGCTGTGCTGAATTTAACTACCAAAGTTTCATACTGTTGCTGTTACCCTATTTTTGTACTGAAATCTCCCATAATGTCCAAGTGCTGCTTGCCTTTTTTATTTAGATCCCAAATTTGCTCATAAAATTCTTCAATTTCTTCCTCAGTATGACTTGTGGTGGGTGCGTAAGCTTGAATAATCTGAGTCTGGTGTCTTCTTGAGATTTGAATAACGATTCGTGCAGCTATGTCAGAGGATCTTTCAACTTATAGAACTTTATCATTCAGTTTCTTGTTTATTAGAAATCCAATACTACTAGTTCTGTCAGTATCTGTCTCATGATAGAAGAGATGTCCACTTTTCAGTTCAACGAGATCTTCTCCTCATCTCTCTTAGCCTGACTATGTCCCACTTTATCTTTTGTAGTTCCTCCTTCAATTCAGAGCCTTGAATAAGAAGATAGAGATCATCCATACCATTGTATGTAGCCAAGGTCAGCATCAGATGTCAGCCTAGTCCGGTTCTCCGGTGATTCTTAGCACCCTCTGCCTTCGTGTCGCATTGGCCATGGCCATCACCTTGGCCAGGTACATTTCAGCTGCCAGAGACTGAGGACCAAGTTTTAAGTTGTGAAATCATTTGGGAGGGGGGGGGGTCATAACTCACCACGCTGACCAAGTGCGTTGGTGAGGGTGAGACAGCATTTCCTCTAATTCCGGTGGAATAGTTATACCGCTATTGACAGTTGTCAGAGCCTTTTTAGTGGGAACAGGATGCACCACGAGAAGGTGGGGTTGACATTTGTCAAGGAGAGGTTATGATATGTTGCGCATCACCTGACCTTACATCCCGATGGTATACCCAGATTTTCTTTGTCTGAATGTTTGCTCTATTTTGTTGTGAACCACTTTGCTTTGTTGTCATAGCAACAAAGACTGATTTTTCATAGCTTCTGATGTGACATCTCTTCCAAATCATTCTGACTTGACATTAGAGATGTGTTACATCACACAATCAACTCTTTCGAAAGGGGAAAATATTAAGTCAGAAATTTTGGTTCTACTTTGTCATTCATAAACGACATACAAATTTTTTCATTTAGAATCCTATGTATGAAATTTACTTTTAAGATTTCCATTGCAAACCTAAAATGACTAATAACAAAAGACAACCTGAGAATACATACATATTCCCGAAAATTGTTCTTATATTTTACGTGCAAATTGTAATTAACTTCATTAATAGAAACTCACCCAAAGGTTGTTGCTTCTTGGCACATTTACCGCACTTATCTTTCGGCCAACTTGTTATAATGCGCGAAAGGCCTTCCGTGGTCGTCGTATCTCTTCCCTGTGTCTTCACATATACTCTTGCCAAATTTTTGTTTTTGAGCCAACATTTTACAGCCATATTCACATAAAATGTTGGCTCAAAAACAAAAAAATTGGCAAGAGTATATGTGAATACACAGGGAAGAGATACGACGACCACGGAAGGCCTTTCGCGCATTATAACAAGTTGGCCGAAAGATAAGTGCGGTAAATGTGCCAAGAAGCAACAACCTTTGGGTGAGTTTCTATTAACAAAGCTAAAATGACTATTTTAGATTGTCAAACCAGTTTTGTTTCTCATTTAAGTCTAAAAATTGGGAGTTCCAATATAGTAGGTAACAGTGTGTTATTATTATTTCATGCATATGCAGAAGAAATGTGATTTGGGAACTTTCTTTTTCTTTGAACCACAAAATTCTCAGAATATAACAAAAATTTCTTTCATAGAATATAACCTGGTATTATCTTATTTATACTTGTAAAAGAAATGGAAAAAAAAAATACTGTTTGTGCTTCTGCGCATAAACTACCACATTTTAACATTTGCAGCAACAGTGCAATTCTAAGTCTCTGAAAATGTTTTCACTATTTTAACAATTTTCTGCTATCTGACAACAGCAGGAACAAGTGAGTGTAGTTGCTTGGCATCTGCATGATTTTTTTTTTCTCTATAATTTTGTTAAGCATTGATGGGAGAAGAAAACATGTTACAGTGTTTCTAATGTTGACATGCTTAGTCATATCTTTAGTATACTTAATATGATACTCACATGTTCCTACAAGCTGTAAAGATTCTGTATGGTATTCCAGAATAGGTGCAACCTATTACTGTTTTAGTGTTTCTTACTGTAATGGTAAGTTAGATATGGATACCATCCTATCATAAGGGTAAGCAAACATCTGTATTTTGATTGCCAATCCAGCATGTTGAACAGTGCAATTGAAACTTCAGTATTTTGTATGTTCAATTGATGGACGTTTCTTGTACTAGGTAAACTAGAAACTTATTTAACTAAAATTGTAAGATTTTCTTTAAAGAAAATTGCTAGGGACTTCTTGGTGGACATATTTCAATTCAAGAGATTCAAAAGCTCTTGTGATTATCCATTGAGCAGCTTAACTGGATTACTGAGTGATTAAAAATCCATTTTATGTTCATGTGTTGCATTGCTTAGAAATTAATTTTAATACTTAATATGTTCTAGAGTTATGCTCATATTTTTTACATTTGTATCTGACCCTTTCATTGTGTTCAGAAGTATGGAATCATTTTTTATAGCTACCTGGATCTGAAGAGCTTACTGTGGAAGAAGAACAGGTATGAAAATATATTTTTCTGTGTGTACTTGGTGTTTATTAAGTGTATGTTAGATAGTTTTTCTGTTGTTTTTTTTTTTTTTTTTTTTTTTTTTAGTTTTTTTGTATATTGCATCTTTACAAAACAAGATTCCAATTGAAAAGAGCACATGTAAGTTGAAAGTTATATAAGTTTCAACTAATCATATAAAGTCCTGAGCTTGAACTAAATAAATCAGACCCTTTTCTTAAGATGTTAATTTTACAAATGAAAAGTAGTTACTGCAAATTTTAATGCCATTACATTGTCAGTCAGCTGGAAAATAAAAGGAATCTGAGAATGATCTGTTGTTCATGTGGAGATTTGTCACCTGACATAAATATAACCAAAGGTCACAGAATTTTTTCTTGAGATGTCATTTTCTTCACTGTTTTGTAAAAGCTGTACTTTTATCAGTATGTAGAGAAAAAGTCTTCAGTAATTAAACCAGAAAGATTACATAATGTAAATTCAAACATTTCAGTTTGAGGTCTATATAAAATGTAATAGTTTGCTACTAGGGTATTTGTTAATGGGGAAGAAACTGTCACATAATATATTGGTAAATGGAAAGTTGCTGGCATCCCTAAAAATGAGATCTTAATAATAATAAAAAATTAGTATTGTTTTGTCTTGAAAATCATAAAAAGAGAAATGAATAAGTATGGATTGGATGTGCCATATGTAATAGAAACTAAAAAGAAAATTCGAATAGAAGTGAAAGAAATTGTGAGTGTGCTTTCTGGAGTGTTGGATGTTGCAAGAGGACAAGCTGTTAGTGGTGTGATTTTAAGTGAAAAGATTAATAACAACTTGGTTCATTATACTTGCACAGTGAGAGATTGATCAGGATGTGTGTCTTTGGAAGTGAAACTTCAAACTGAAGAATAGTATTTACTGTGGTGTATTCTCCTTTTGGAATACAGAAAAGACCCAGAAGACCACATGGGAGATGGGTGGATGAAATTCGAAAGTATACAGGAGTGACATGGAGGAGACTGGCACAAGACAGACCATTGTGGAGGAAACTTGGGGAGACCTTCGTCCAGCAGTGGATTGATAATGGTTGACAATGATGATGATGATTCTCCTTTTGACAGAAAAGATGATTTCTGGAATGAGCTTAAAGCGGTTTTGAGCCAAGTTTGGTGCTAAAGAGAAAGCAAATATTCTAGCAGGGAATTTTAATGCTAGTGTAAGTGTTCAGAATGAGATTTTTAACAATGTTCTGGTTTCACTTTATGATCCCTGTGTGAATGATAATGCTGAATGATTAATTGAACTGTTCATTGATAATGGTTTGTGTGTATTAATGTGCTTTTCAACCACAAGTATATTCATTAGACAATGAGGCCATCTTATGCACGATAAAATATTTATTAGTTAAAAACACATAAGTTAAAACATACAATGAACATGAGATCTTTCGAATTGGCCACCAATTCGTCTTCAGATGTAATCACATGTGACGCAAGGGCGAGAGACCCCCAAGTATAAACAAAGTATAACAACTTAAGTTGCTCACAAAGAACCCGAATATTCTATTGTTCGTGCTGATTAGACTGCTCAAGCCATCATTTTGAACAGATCAGACTATTATCAAAAAATGATGACTGCCATTTCGAACATTCCCACCAGTATATGCATGAATGATCATACTCAAGCTACCATTGCCGCCCTCCGCAAGCTAAAAACTTTGGATTCCTTTCCTGTTTATCTTGTACCATATTTGCACCCTCCTTTAGGTCCTAGGATGCCCAAGCTTTTCGGGCAAGTCAAATTACACAAAGAAGGCTTCCCTGTAGGCCCTTTGGTGTCTTTCCACTCCAGCCCCACCAGGCCTCTCGAGGGCACTTTGGCTAAATTGCTTGCCCCTTTGACCACCTCATCTCCGTTTTCAATTTCTAGCTCTGTTCAAGCATTAACCCATATCAAGTCTTTGCTCCTCATCACCATTTCCTTTGTTATGATATCTCTTGACATGACTTCACTAGTGATTTCCTAGCATTACTGTTTTTGAGGTCCACAAAATTATTGAATCAAAGCTCACCACCCTCGGTTCATACTCCCGCACCGAAATTCAAGCCATTCTGTACGCGCTTGGGCTCCTACAGTCTAGGTCATATTTTAGGTTTAACAACCTCATATATCGTCAACTAAAGGGTGCCCGATGGGGTCCCCATTGTCCCCAGCCCTTGCTGAAATCTTGTTACAGACCCTGGAAGAGGACGTCCTACATTCAGCTCCGGTAAAGCCCTTGTTGTATCTCCGATACGTTAATGACATTTTGCTTTTTTGGATCGCCCCCTTTCACAATTCAATAGTTTTGTTGATTGCCTTTCAGCCAAATATCCGTCCATTTCCTTCACTGTTGAATATGAAAAGGATTTATCTTTACCCTTTCTGGATTTCCTGCTTCGACGAGACGCTGGCACTAATGCATTATCGTATTCAGTATTCACAAAACCGTCCTCTGAAACTATGTTGATCCCTTTCAATTCGTCTGACCCTAATAGCCAGAAATTTTCGTTTTTTTTTTTTCTGATCCGAAGAGCCATTACCCATTCTTCGTCTCCACAACTTCATCATGCTGAATTCTGCAGGATCAGACGACTGGCTGTCATGCATGGTTATCACTCTTTGGAGGTTGACAGGCTATTTAACCATTTATTGACTCCTTGTGGTTCAACCCTAGTTAGGGAACGCAGTTCCATTAGGTATGTCACTTCTTTACAGTATATCACATGTGTTAACAATATTGAAAAATATATGTAAAAAACATGGTGTTGGTTTGAATAAAGCTCATATTGAGAAATGGCTTCCTAGTTTAATTGAATTAATAATCTAAAGCAACTTATGGGAATTTACTAGGAAATGTTTTCATTTATAGCAAATTTTCGGAGAGAAGAAGGAGAAGAGTTTTCTCCGAAAATTTGCTATAAATGAAAACATTTCCTAGTAAATTCCCATAAGTTGCTTTAGATTATTAATGGTGTTGGTTTTGGTGTTAAGGCCAACAATATTTTGTCTACTATCAAAACCAACAGGAATACAACACCTTTGGAATCCTGTTATGGGGTGTATTCCATTCTTCTAAAAGACCTTGAACCATGCAAAAGCGATTTTAATTTATGTCTCTCTACATCCCACAATCTTGGTTGCAGGATTACTGAACATAAGTATAATGTGAAGTCGTGTTCTGTTACTACAGCTTTGTCAAGATTATGCCTGAGCGGCACTCATTTACCGCTTTGGAATGAAGCCAAGATTCTTTGTGCACCTAGACTTAAATTGTGTTTGTTGTTTGCGGAGAGTATTGTGATACATAAATTCAATCCCATATGCTGTATAAAGTAATTCACCAATGCGGTCACACATACAGTCATTCACAAACATAATTTTCAAATTGCAAGTCAAGATTAAAAACACTTTACTTACAATTAAAAATTACTGTAATGATGATTACCCTTTGGTAATCCCCCTCCCTTGGAAGTGTTTGATGGAAGAAGGGGTGTGGCAATCCGAACTTTGATTATGATTAGGGTGAAATTCCTTTAATTTTGTGTCACCGTTTGTGGATCTTTGACAGCTCATTGGTCAGTCTATTCCACACACTGCTTATGTCACGCTGTGTTTTGTTTTGTATTTATACTTGTGGGTCTCTCACCCTTGCGTCACATGTGATTACATCTGAAGACGAATTGGTGACCAATTCGAAAGATCTCATGTTCATTGTATGTTTTAACTTATGTGTTTTTAACTAATAAAGATTTTATCATGCATAAGATGGCCTTATTGTCTAATGGATTAGATTTAGCATGACTTAAGAATCATTATTTTAACACAAGTATATTCACACATATACATGCCAGAAATATGCAGTTGTACAGAAAAATGCAATAGATTTTGTTCTTATATAGTATAACTATACTAGCCATCCAAAATTTCTTGGTGTAGAATAGAAATCAAAGTTTCCAAGCTTTTGCACATGGACCAGACGGCTTTCTTCATGGAAGGTAGACAGCAAACTGAATAATAGAACGCTTCAACAATTTGAACGCAGTGAATTGACTTGTAAATGAAGAGATGCGAAAATAATCTGGTATTCAAAGACCCAAGGTGTTATGCTTGTTTAGCATGCAGAATCATGGAAGGAAAATAAGAGGCATTCACTATTTGAAGAACTGGTTCCAAACTCATTGCAACTCCAGCGAGATGCTGTCATTGCATGACTCTCTGTTGGTTATGATCTCCAAAGTTTCGCGAATGGCAGTCGATTTTGGGGTGGAGTAGGAAACCATCTGATTGATGTGCGAAAGCTTGGAAACTTTTATTTCTATTCTACTCCAAGATATTTCAGATTACTAGTATAGTTATACTGTTAAAGTACAATTGATGTACAGTCCCTCGTTATTTAATTAGATTTTTTTCTTTATGATTAATGTCTAAAACATTTAGTTGTTGACACTCATGTGATGAGAGCTGTAGATGTTGGGTGTGATCATTGTGTGTTAGCGCCATGAGTGAAGTTGTTGATTTGATAAAGCCTGTGATGAAAAGAATAAGGGTTGAAATAGGTTTCCTGAAGGACAATAGCACTACTATGAAATGCTCAGTGAATGACTGAATTAGTTGATGGTGCATGATGGGGATGTGCAAAAGAAATGGACATGTTTAAAAACTATATTGTTACTTAATAATTTAAAGCATTTTTTATGGGAATTTTACTAGGAAATTTTTTACATTAATAGCAAATTTTCGGAGAAAACTCTTCTCCTTCTTCAGGCTGTCTTGTTGTTGTCACTTTTTACTTGTCACTATCACGGTTACGGTTTACCTTTACGGTTACGGTTAACCTCGACGGTTTAGGTTATTTTTCAACAAATCCTGCCAGATGTTAGGCAGGGAAAGTCCTTTGCAGTCAATGATGATGGAATTTTGATTTTTCTCAATCTCTATTCCTTCTTTCAGTTTTCTTTTTTGGAAATTGCTTTGGAAACTGATTACTTTAAGGGAATTCCAATCCATGCTGTGCCCAGTTTCTCTAACATGCCTATCTAATCCAGTCTTGTTGGAGCAATTTTTTATAGCTGCTTTATGCTCAGCTACACGAGTTTCTAGTCTGCAACCTGTTTCACCTATGTAAGATAGTCCACAACTACAATTTACTTCATAAACTACTCCTTGCATTTTTAAAATATCTTCTTCTCTTTGAACTATTTTAGGGAAAAATTTTTTAACTTTGTTCTCTAAACTTGGAGCTAGCCTAATATTGTATTTCTTACTAATTCTCTTTAAAGACTCAAATAAACCTTTGTGATAAGAAATTTTTCTAGTGAATTTTATTTGTTGCTTTTGCGGTTTCTTCGTACCCTTAAAATTCAGAAGCTTCTCAATTTCTTCTTTAGGATAGTTATTCTCTGTAAGTATGACTTTAAGTTCTTCTTTATGGGCTTCTTTTTTATCTGCAGTAGAAACTATTTTATTAATTTTTTCTAAAAACTGACTTGCTACATTTTTCTTAATAGAAACTGGATGATAGGAATTGAAATCCAGTAGTCTTTTAGTATTCATTGGTTTTTTATACCAACTAGTGAGGAATTTTTCATCTTCATAATAGATAGTAATATCTAAGAAGTTTATTCTTCTTTCTTTTTGAAGTTCAATAGTGAACTTAAGGGAATCATCTAATTCATTGACTGAGTCAAGAATTCTTTCTGGAACAATTTCTGAGCTATCTATTATAAATAAGATGTCATCCATGTATCTGCTATATAAGCAGAAGTATGTGGGTTGTACTAGTATCTTTTCTTCTAGTTTTCCCACATAATAGTTAGCTAAGAGTGGGGAGAGTGGGGAGCCCATAGCTAGCCCCGATTTTTGAAAGAAAAAAGTTTTCCCAAATTGAAAGTAGTTGTTCTGCAAAGAGAAAGTAAGCATTTCAAAAATTCCTACTAATATGTTTTTTTCCTTGTTGTGAAAAACTATTAGGTCTGCCAAGTCTTCCGCTATAAAGTCTATAAGTTGATCTATATTAATGTGAGTATACATTGACACTATATCTAAACTACCCATAATAGGAGAATCTAATTTAGGAAGAAGTTCTAGTTTTTCTTTTAGCTGCATTGAGTTTTTAATCAAGTTAGGTGGCTCTTTTAAAAGATTCTGAAGGTGTGACTTTAAAAAATAGTTTAGATTTGAAAGAATAGAGTTTTTTGAGTCTATTATTGGTCTAATTGGTTGGTGTTCTTTATGCAGTTTGACTATTCCATATATTTGAGGTAATCTGAACTGTAATTTTGAGAATTGTTTATAGTTTTCTGGAAGCTGGTTTTTCTTTTTTTGAAGTGAAATAAGCTTAGAGACTTTTTAATCAAATCTGGTAGTGGGTTGTCTTTTACTTCTTCATACATAGGTTTTTTTAGTTCTTCTTCCATCTTTTCTAGATAATCTTTCTTATCCATAATAGTAATCAACTTACTTTTGTCTGTTTTCACAGCAACTACACTTTCATTTTTTCTGAAATCTTTAAGAGCTTTTAATTGACTATTATCAAATTTTTTTTGAGGTTTCCTTACTTGCTTCTGGAATTTTGTAAGGCTATTGTAGTAATCTTTTCTGAGGAGGTCTGCTTTAATTTGGTCCTCTTTTTCTAAAGTGCTGCAGATGCTTTCCAATTCAATTACCAATTTTTCTGTATTTATTTTTTCTTTGGATAAATTGAAATTACTTCCTTTATTTATCACTTGTAATAATTCTTGGCTAACTCCAGTAGCAGTGTTGTCCTTTACATGACTAAGAACTGTAGTTTTTTTGTTTTTACTGGAATAGTTTTTCTTCAAAAATTTCTCTTCTTTAAGGTTCAGCTTTTTAACAAATTTATTATTTTTGTTTCTTACTCCAATTTTTAGCCAGTCATCCAATTCTGCTTTTACTGTATCCCTTAAGATTCCAGAAATTTTTTTTTCATTTTCTACTTTTACTTTTTTATAATAAGCAACATTTTTATATTTTGCTTCAATACTTCTTTTTAACGTTTTTTGCTCTATTTTTCTAACGAAGTTGGCTGAAAGTAAATCTTTAAATGGTTTTCTAAGTCTAAATGAATTTGGAATAAAGTTAATTTCCTTGCAATTTTTCAGGAACTTTATTTGAGCTATGGATCTTTCCATCTTCAATGTAGCATGTTGAACTTTTTGATTGTTTGCCAAGTATCTGACCCATACTCTGTTCTAATTCTTTTAATAAAGCTCATGTTGAGAAATGGCTTCCTAGTTTAATTGAATTAATAATCTAAAGCATTTTTTATGGGAATTTTACTAGGAAATTTTTTACATTAATAACAAATTTTCGGAGAAAACTCTTCTCCTTCTTCAGGCTGTCTTGTTGTTGTCACTTTTTACTTGTCACTATCACGGTTACGGTTTACCTTTACGGTTACGGTTAACCTCGACGGTTTAGGTTATTTTTCAACAAATCCTGCCAGATGTTAGGCAGGGAAAGTCCTTTGCAGTCATTGATGATGGAATTTTGATTTTTCTCATTCTCTATTCCTTCTTTCAGTTTTCTTTTTTGGAAATTGCTTTGGAAACTGATTACTTTAAGGGAATTCCAATCCATGCTGTGCCCAGTTTCTCTAACATGCCTATCTAATCCAGTCTTGTTGGAGCAATTTTTTATAGCTGCTTTATGCTCAGCTACACGAGTTTCTAGTCTGCAACCTGTTTCACCTATGTTAGATAGTCCACAACTACAATTTACTTCATAAACTACTCCTTGCATTTTTAAAATATCTTCTTCTCTTTGAACTATTTTAGGGAAAAATTTTTTAACTTTGTTCTCTAAACTTGGAGCTAGCCTAATATTGTATTTCTTACTAATTCTCTTTAAAGACTCAAATAAACCTTTGTGATAAGAAATTTTTCTAGTGAATTTTACTTGTTGCTTTTGTTTGTTCTTCGTACCATTAAAATTCAGAAGCTTCTCAATTTCTTCTTTACTGTTGCTGAAGATATCTGTGGTATTGTGATGTTCCTGGTGGTACAGTGAGATTAAAGAAGCAGCCAAGAGGGAAAAGGAAGTGTATTTGGGGAGATTGCAAGATAGTTACTGAGGATAAATACTGCTGCAAAAAGTGTGAAGTAACAAAGCTAGTTTTTCAGAGTAAGACAAAATGTAGGAAGGATGAGATGGACAGGCATGAATCAGCCTTTTGAAAAGATATGAAATCATTCTGGAAGCACACAAGTCATGGAAAAAATAAAGTTCTAAGTTGTGTGAAGAATGGAACAGGAGGAAGGATATGGGATGGTAATGAGTTCAGTGATAGATGGGGTGAATACTTCTGTGAGTTAGTAGGATATGAAAGCAAAGATGATTTGGGGCAGAAGATGTTGACAGAGAGAAGCAAACACAGCAGGGAATCTCAAGAGATAACATTTGTGCAACTCTTCAAAATGGCATAACCTCGGGTGACATAACAGCTAAAATGTTAAAATATGATTATAACTCTGTAATTGAATATTTGACTGGAATTCATCATTTGTGTTGAAAGTTAGGAGTTGTTTCTCAGTACTGGTAAGGTATGTTATCACAGTCACTTCATAAGGGAAAATGTGATCAGACTGAATGTAAAAATGATCATGGTATCAGCCTGCTGAGTGTGCTAGCAGATGTGCCAACTCTCCGGATTTTCAGCCATTCCTCCTGCCCTCCGGATAAATGTCAAATTCTCCAGATTTTCGCCGATAATTAGCCGTTACGATGGTCGAAATTCCATCAACCACCGCCTTGAATCGACGCAGAGGAAAAGATTTCGAACCGCTTATGAAATCTTTTTCTTTTTTTCTTTCTGCGTTGATGCAAGACAGCATTTACAGTCATCAGTTTCGTACTTTTCCTCTCCTCATATCTGCAAAAAGAAAGCCACCCCCGGTGCCGCAGTGGTGTTGGTTACAAACAAATTCGCGCCAGCAGTGACCCACTTATCTTTTCACGTCTCCCCGCTCTTAGCTGCGAGCTCTGTTTATGTTTTCTTCAGAATTTTCCGGAGTGATTTTCAGTTTTGCTTTACTGTGGAGATTTATTTCTTGTTTTGCACCATGTTTGTCTCTTTTCCCTTTGTCGCGTTTTGTAGAAGATTAATGTGCTCCTTTGTTCATCTCTAATTGTGAATCTGTTATTGTCGGCTTTAATTGTTTTATCTTCTATTGTGGCATTTTGTGTACAATTAGTTTGTGAATTTTTTTTTTTTTCCGCATTCCTTTCGCTTACTTTTTGCAGGAGATTTTTCCTTTTGCATTACGCCACTTTGGCGGTTTTTAATGTTTTATTTTATGTCATATCTTTGGCAATTTGTTTCTTCTTTACATATTAGCTGTTATTGTCTTTGCTGCATAATAAAGTTGTGAAACTGAGCGCCGGCTTCCGACAAATTGTCCGAGATGGGTCCAGGTTGGAATTGCAGTGGGGCATGGATGTTGCATACTTGCCAACTTATACGGATTCTGCTTAATTTTACTAATTTACAGATAGTCTTTTTTATGATTTTTTTAATATTTTGAATGCTCAATCGAAATATTTCAATCCCCTACAACCATCCACTTAGATTTTCTACAGGACCTTACGAGTGCCGTGTTACGCAATGATGTCATCTTTGACTCGCCGCACAGTGGTCCGGATAGGGAAAAAGGCGGACAAAAATATTTGTACATCTTAAACAAGAGAAACTGTAGTGGGATAACTAAATATTCGCTTATTTAAGTGTTTTAATAAATTATAATTACTCACAGTATACTGTAAGAAGGGTCCAGATATCCAGTCAGTCATTCGTCTTCTGAAGCAGATGTTTCACATTCGTCGTCTTCTTCCCCCTCCTCCTCTTCATCGGATATATTACCAATAGACCTAGCACTTCCGAATGTAGTTTTATTTGTTTTTTCTTTGGTAGTCCTGGAAATTAATGGGTCAGAAGTCAACATTAACCTGCGAAAGAGGTCCAAATTGCTGTCTTGTCGGGAAATTTTTCGGGTAAAGCTTTCTCGAAATTTTCTCACATCTTTGTTTCTACACTCAATGGCTTCTTCTGAAAGCTTTCCAATCGGTAAAATCGCTGTTTGCACAATTACGGATCCATGAACAAGAATTTTATGTACCTTGGGTGGCATGTAGTACCAGGGATACAATATCGTGAATAACTGTGCTGTTTCCATGTAGTACATATTGAATTTCGTTGCATTTATTTCGTGGCCGCATGAAATTGCTGTCAAAACGAGAAATCAAATTTTGGTCTACTGCAGTCACTTCGAAACTTATTTCAGGATTTGTAAAGAATCTTCTGGCAGTATTGCCGTCATTCGTGTTTCCATAGCCTGGTTTTGGGACATCTACAATAAGTCCTAGTCTATTCCTGAAGGAATCTTGGACAATTATTTTCCTTTTTTCCAGAAGCTCACGGGTTCCATCTTTTTTACTCTCTTTCCATTTCTTAAAATCTAAGCGGTAAGAGATATGCAGAATACACTCAAAAAGCGTATATGGGCATGAAGAATAGACAGTCCAAACCCAAAGGAAGAGGTATCCTCTGGCACTTGTGTAACGTAATCTAACTTGTTCAGGTCCGACACTTTCGCGCCACATATGTAACCTTTCATGCTTGATGACTGGGTCAGAGCATTACATATTTTCCTATCAATCATTGACAATATGAGAGAATACTGTACTGTAATGTTGTCACTTCTTAATGGCTGTAAATTTTTAATTTGTTCGTTAATGTATTCTCTTTCTGCTTGGGCAACTGCGGAGGTTTCATGAAGCCACTGGAGATGAATAGGCCTACAAAAACGGGTTGATGATGGTCGTTCAATTTTCCATACGGAATCTTCTGCTTCACTGTCAACCATTCGTAAGGGAACGATAAATGCCATAAATAAATATTCATCACTACTGCCGCTTTGAACCCATTTCTGCTTGTATTGGGAATGACTAGCGCTACCGTCGAAACCCCATTTACAAAGTAAAATATTAAGTTTTTTCATTGTTAGACGGCTCACTTTCAGGTAGAAATGACAAAATTTGGGTAGCAGTATGGTCCAATAAATTTTGAACTTTCACTTCACATGCACTCTGACTAACACTTATATTGTGCGGATAAGTTGCGTCTTTTGCTTTCAGAATTGCATAATAACTTGGATATAAGTCATGATTGTGATTAATTGCCATTTTTCTAATAGACATATATTGATATTTTTATAAATGTGTACTTACTGTCGTAGATAACGCTTCTTCTTCTGAGAGCTTCGTGGCTTGTTTTCTTTTCTTCAACCATGAGTCACGAATTTGTTTACCTCTGGTAGGTGGTTTTGTGGTCACTTCTTTTAATAATTTTGCTGCATTTTCGTCACCTTCAGCCCTCAAATTCATCACTGTGGCATATGAAAGCTTCGCAGCACCCACATTCTCCCTCAGATTTTGAATTTTTGCCTCTTACTTCTTTCACTTAATTGCTGAAATACTTTTGAAGGACGTCCACGCTTTTCCGAAGAAGTGGAAGGAAAGTCTGTAAATGGTAATTCAATTTCTTGCTATAACCAGTCTGAATATTTACGAAGAAACATGCTTTCGGTTCGGTGACATTTCTTCCAGCGCTGATAGTATTTAAGAAAGTAGCTCATTCTTATTACGCTGTGTAGAGATTTTGTGCTCTGACTGTCCAAGTTTAATTCAAATTTGTTCTTCACATATTGCACATGTTCTTCTTGTAGCACACTGATCTCATTATTAATTTCTTTAATTTTCTCGTAAAGTTCTCGGCGACTAACATGTAAATTCATTTTTCACACACTATATTGTCACACACTATTCACTGACCTGATACAAACAACAGCCCTCTGGAAACTGAAGAAATCAAGGGTCTGTGGTTTTCCACCGACAAGCCACCCCGCGAGTTGTATAGCGGTAGAACACCTTCCCGATGTCAGCAGCTGGCTGCTCATAAATAACAGGGAAGCTTCACAAACAAAAGGTCATAGTTCACAGCATTGCAAGGTGTTGCAGATGAATGAAACCTTCAGTGATAGACTTATAATTATCTACCAATATACATTTGTAAGTTTCGCGGTGGACATGTTTGGCCATTTTTTTAAAACTCTAAAAACATGTACAAAATTCTAGCGGATAATGCGTACCTTGGCATTCCTTTCTAGCGATGGGAACATTTCACGCACGTGTTTTCCGGTCTTTGTTGATGTTATTGTTCTAAAGTCCGTTGTTTGCGATGACTGGCTTTACTTCTCACACTTTTCGCTGGGTATACTCATTGGATCTTTGCTTTAGGATTCCAAACACATCAATTTTTACCGTTCTTTATACTCGAAATTTTCGCCCATCCTCTGGGCATCTTCAGGAGCGTGGCGACTTTACCACCGATGTTCGTGGTTAACTTTGCGCTAATGGAGTCCGATACTCCTTGTTGCCATTCGTCGGATATACTTTCCTGGATATATTTCGTTATCAAGCCCGGCTGGCGCCATCTATGTTTCACTAAAAACAACTTTTTTTTTTATTTTATTTTTTTTTATTTAAAAAAATTTTTTTTTTTTAATTTCTTCTCCTATCCTGGTTTTCTTGTCTTTTTTGCTGGTTTTTATTTTGTTGTTGTTTTTCTTGTCTTATTAGTTTTTTCCACAGGCCCGATAATGTGCTAGGGTCGTTCTGGTTATATCATCATTATCATCATCATTGTCAACCATTATCAATCCACTGCTGGATGAAGGTCTCCCCAAGTTTCCTCCACAACGGTCTGTCTTGTGCCACTCTCCTCCATGTCACTCCCACATACTTTCGAATTTCATCCACCCATCTTCCATGTGGTCTTCTTCTGGGTCTTTTCCTGTCCCTTTGAATCCAATCTAAAATTTCGGCTGTCCATCGATGGTCTGTTCTTCTGGCAGTATGTCCAGCCCATTGCCATTTCAGGGATTTAACTCTGATCATGATGTCTTCCACTCTTGTCATTTTTCGGATCCACGTGTTCCTCTTCTTATCTCTCCTGGTTACACCAAGCATGCACCTCTCCATGCTTCTTCTTTGAGTTGTCTGCAGCCTTTGTATGTCTCTTTTAGCTAAGGTCCACGTCTCTGCACCATACGTAAGCACTGGAAGGATGCATTGATCAAACACTTTTCTTTTAAGACATAATGGCATATTGCTCTTGAAAATTATGCTGTTTCTTCCAAAAGCTCTCCAGGCAAGTTTTGTACGCCGATTAATTTCTTCACCAATGTGACCCTCACTTGATATCTGCTGTCCAAGATAAACGTACGTGTCTGTTATCTCCAGCTTTTCTCCATCAATCGATAAATCTTCATTTCTTGTAAAATCATTGTACATCACTTTTGTCTTCTGAAAGTTCATTTTTAATCCCACTTCTTTACTCTTGTCAGCAAGTTCCTGGATCATACTCTGTAGCTCTGATGGGGTAGTTGCAAAAATGACTACGTCATCAGCAAAACGAAGGTGGGTTAGATAATCTCCATTAATCTTTATCCCTTTGTTTTCCCAGTTCAGTGATTGAAAAACATTTTCTAATGTGGCATTAAAGAGCTTTGGAGATATGGTGTCACCTTGTCTCACTCCTTTTCCAATTTTTATGTGTGTTGTATTTTCAAACAGCCGAATCTTTGCATCTTCAATACCGCAGGATTTCAGAGCCATTGCAACTGCTGATGGTTTCACCGAATCAAAGGCTTTTTCATAATCGATAAAAGCCATGCACAATGGAAGCTCATATTCCCTCGCTCTTTCAATTAGTTCTCTCAGTACGTGGATATGATCTATTGTGCTGTAGCCACTCCTGAATCTAGCTTGTTCTCTCGGTTGAGCCATGTCCAGTGTCACCTTCAAGCGGTGTGAAAGAACTTTAGTGAAGATTTTATAAACCACTGATAGGAGGCTGATAGGTCTGTAGTTCCTGAGATCCTCAATGTCACCTTTTTTATGTAGCAAGATCATTCTAGCGTTGTTCCAATCCTCAGGAATTTTCCCTTCATTAAGGCATCGAGTGAAAATTTGGGCGAGTACTGTTTCGATTTCTCCACTTGCTTCTTGTATGATGTCTACAGTAATTCCATCTTCTCCTGGAGCTTTTCCCCGCTTCATGTTCTTGATTGCATGTGCAACTTCTGCTGGAAGGACTGGAAGAACTCTGGTACTGGTACCTTTCATGATGTCTGGAGTACATGTATCATCCCTTTCATATAATTTGGAGTAGAAATCTTTCACTCTTGTCAAAATTTCGCCTCTATTTCTTGTTACAGAACCATCTTCTTTTCTCAGTGCCATAATCTGTTTTCTTCCCTTACTGAGATGTCCCTTTGCTATCTTTAGGCTTTGGTTGTTTTCAATTGCTTTCCTTACTAGTTCACAGTTGAATTTCCTTACGTCTTCAGTGATACTTTTTCGTACTGTCTTGCATAGCTCTATATATTCCACTTTGGAAGTCACATCTTCTTTAGTTGTCCTCATCACTCTTCTTTTTTGCATCAACATTTTGGTTTTTCCTGATAATTTGTTCACATGCAATTTGTTCTTAGACCCAGCTAATTTTGTTGCTGTTTCCATAAGAGCTTTGGTTACTTTTCTGTTAACTTCAGAAATATCCACTTCTTCCGATGTTAGGCCTTCTAAAGCAGAGAATCTGTTCTTCAGTTCCAATTTGAAGGTATTATGGTGTTTTTTAAGGTTGGTTATGTCAATACATTTTGTTTGTCTTATGAGCTTGCTACGTTCGAGTTTAGTGTTGAGGTGCATCTTACATCTCACCAATCTATGGTCACTGCCTGTGTTGAACTTGTTTAGCACACTGCAGTCTTCTATGATGAATTTTTTGTTACACATAATAAAATCAATTTCACTTGTCGTCCCATTTGGATGTCTCCATGTCCATTTCCTGTGTGGCTTTTTCTTGAAAAAGGAGTTCAAGATGAAAAACCCTTCTGCCTCTGCAAACTCTACGAGAGTATTTCCACGCTGGTTTCTGTTGCCGTGACCGAATTTACCTACTGAAGTTTCATTCTGTTGCCGTTGCCCTATTTTTGCATTGAAATCTCCCATAATTATCTTCAAGTGCTGCTTACCTTTATTATTTAGATCACGAATTTCCTCATAAAATCCTTCAATTTCTTCTTCAGCATGACTTGTGGTGGGTGCATAAGTTTGAATAATCTGAGCCTGGTATCTTCTCAAGAGTTGGATAACGAGTCGTGCAGCTCTGTCAGAGGAACTTTCAACTTCTACAACTTTATCCTTCAGTTTCTTGTTTATTATTAATCCAACACCACTAGTTCTGCCAGTATCTGTCCCACGATAGTAGAAGAGATGTCCACTTTTCAGTTCAATGAGATCTTCTCCTTTTCTCCTTACCTCACTTAGCCCGACGATGTCCCACTTGATCCTTTGTAGTTCCTCTTCCAATTCAAGAAGCCTTGAATCAGAAGATAGGGAGCGTCCGTTGTACGTAGCCAAGGTCAGCATCAGATGGCAGCCTAGTCCGGTCCTCCGGGGATTCTTAGCACCCTCTGCCTTCATGTCGCACTGGCCGCTGCCTTGGCCAGGTACATTCCAGCTGCCGGAGACTGAGGGCCAAGATTTAAGTTGTGTAGTCATTTCGGGGGTTTGGCCATAACTCACCACGCTGGCCAAGCGGGTTGGTGAGTGTGGGATAGCATTTCCTCTAATCCCGATGGTATAGTTATACCGCTATTGGCGGTCGTCAGAGCCCCTTTAGTGGGCACAGGATGTACCACGAGAAGGCGGGGTTGACATTTGTCAAGGAGAGGCTGTGATGTTACGCATATAGATTAATATTGCTTCTTCCCTCCTCATTTGCCTTTCCGATTTTTTATTCTTTTTTAGCATTTTAATTTCATCGAATTTTGGGAATGTCCGGTTTTTCATGCAGAATTGCACTGAAGCAGTTTTAGCTTCTTTTTTTTTTTGCCAATTAGATATGTGTTGTTTAAGTCTTTTTTTTAATCTGTTTTTTGTACTTCCAATGTACGATATTGGGGGTATGTGTGCAATTGGAATTTCGTAGGTTCCTGATTCTTCTAGCATTTTTTCCTCTGTTTTTTTTGTTGACAGTCATACTTTTCACGGTGTGCACTGAGCTTCCTAGTTGTAAGTCATATTTAGCACAGTGCCTATTGATTTCATTACTCACTCCTTCCAAGTATGGGAAAGATCCAATGTATTTCAATTTTTTATTCCTCATCTTCCTTTGGTTGTGCACTTCTTGGCCTTCTTTACTCTGAGTCGTATGCTTTTTACTCTCATGTATCCATTTATTAATTAGCTTGCTCGGGTACCCATACTCTTGTGCTATTTTCGAGATAAACTCTAGCTCTTGATTTTTTAGCCTGTTGTTAGATGTGTGTGTGTGTACGCTCGCCGTATCAAGTTTACTATGCTGTTTTTTTTTTATGTATCACTGGATGGTGCGACGAGTAGGGAATCAGTACAGGTATGTAAGTTGCTTTTCTGAACACCGAGTATTCAAAACTATTTTTGTTTTTCTTTAGTTGGATGTCCAGGAAGGATAGGCAATTATCCTCTTCAAACTCAATAGTTAGCTCTATGGTGTTACAGATTTTGCTAAACTGCTGTGCTAGATCTTTTAGCTTGGCTTTGTTTAGTTTAGACATTATAATAATGTCGTCTACATATCGAGCATAAAGTATTGGTTTTTCAGGTAGATTTTGAATAATTTCTTTTTCGCGGTATGCCATAATCACTTCTATGTATAATGCCGATAATGGGGATCCCATAGGACCACCTTGCGTTTGTTTAAATATATTTCCTTCAAAATGGAAGATGTTGTTTTCCTTGATGAAATATAAGGTATTCTTTAGCTCTTTCAGTTGTGACAGGTTTAGTTCTTTGTTGATGCTTAGTTGTTGCATAATCAATTCGATGGCTAGCTCGACAGGAGTGTTTGGGTATAACGCCTTAATGTCCATGGAGGCCATAGTTATTTGCTCTAGGTCTTGATTAATTAATTTGATTTTTTCTATAAACTCATGAGTTTATAAACTCATGATCTAGCACAGCAGTTTAGCATATAAACTCATGAGTTTATAGAAAAATATCATACATTGGAAGTACAAAAAACAGATTAAAAAAGACTTAAACAACACATATCTAATTGGCAAAAAAAAGAAGCCAAAACTGCTTTAGTGCAATTCTGCATGGAAAACCGGACATTCCCAAAATTCGATGAAATTAAAATGCTAAAAAAGAATAAAAAATCGGAAAGGCAAATGAGGAGGGAAGAAGCAATATTAATCTATAAAAATAAAGCAAGGGTATGTAACCAGAACGACCCTAGCACATTATCGGGCCTGTGGAAAGAACTAATAAGACAAGAAAAACAACAACAAAAGAAAAACCGGCAAAAAAGACAAGAAAACCAGGATAGGAGAAGAAATTAAAAAAAAAAAAAAATTTTTAAATAAAAAAAATAAAATAAAAAAAAAGTTGTTTTTAGTGAAACATAGATGGCGCCAGCTGGGCTTGATAACGAAATATATCCAGGAAAGTATATCCGACGAATGGCAACAAGGAGTATCGGACTCCATTAGCGCAAAGTTAACCACGAACATCGGTGGTAAAGTCGCCACGCTCCTGAGGATGCCCAGAGGATGGGCGAAAATTTCGAGTATAAAGAACGGTAAAAATTGATGTGTTTGGAATCCTAAAGCAAAGATCCAATGAGTATACCCAGCGAAAAGTGTGAGAAGTAAAGCCAGTCATCGCAAACAACGGACTTTAGGACAATAACATCAACAAAGACCGGAAAACACGTGCGTGAAATGTTCGCATCGCTAGAAAGGAATGCCAAGGTAAGCATTATCCGCTAGAATTTTGTACAAGTTACTTTGAAATATTGCACGTAAAAGATAATAGTAGAATGATTAGAGCTATATAATAGTCAGAATTAGAACTACTAATTGGAATTGACTCTAAAAACATTTTTGTTTTTTCGCAAAATACGGGCATTCAAATTTGTATTTTTTATAAGTACTTAGAAACAAAAAACACTAAAAATTGTAATTGTCCCCATAACACATTCACAAAAAATACACTTAGTATTTTATTTTGCATTGTTCAGTCAGAAACAATGTAAACAAAATCACCTACAGAATTGCAAAATTATTCAAGAAAGAGTCACAGCACTTTTGAACTTAAGTATTGACCAGAACCATTGGAGTATACTTTCAAAAACACTTAGTCCTATCAGAATGACTATTGAGGATTATTATTAAGCGAATTGTGTGTTTAAAATATGAAGTTCCAAAAATTATTTTTGTCCAGGTTTTTAGCGATTCGGACCACTGTGCGCCGGCTTCGTTCGGATCCATCAAGTATAACGATGGCTCCGCTTCGTGGCGTCTTGCGGTAGCTCTCTCTCCACGGGAGTGCTCAAATGACGTGCCGACCAGAGTTCTCCAAAATGTGTAATCTAATTACACGTCTAGTGCGCATCGACATTTTACCAACACGTAAAAATATGCATCGAGAATTTTTCTCGACGTGTAAAAATATGCGTCGTGAATTTTTCTCGGCGCGTAAAACTACTCATCGAAGAATTTTACCAGTTCGTAAAAATACACATCGGGACGGTATTTCGTCTTTCAGAAGCGGAAGTAAACGAAATAAAGATTTTTTCCATAATCGTAATTTCTTTTTCTGGGATGTTGCCTCTGTCCAGTATTGTTGTTATATATCATTTTATTCCGTAAATATTTGTATTTCAGTTTGGAAATGGAGGGAAAATTTCCGAAAACGGAAATTCGAGGGCGAAAAAATTTTGCTGTTATCTTTAGGCATGAGGGTGCGACAGCTTCGAGGAATATCTGCTTTTCCGTCATAATTTGGGTTATCCACGAGATCGATGCATAACTGAATTGAAATTTTGGGGCAATTATTAGTAGTGGCGGAAAATGTTTTCCACCTGAAACTTTCGAAAGAGAAAGTTTTGTCTTTCAAAACTTTCGGAAACTGAAGTTAGACTCAGTGAAGATTTCTCCCGTAATCGTAATTTTATTTTTCACGTGATGTTTCCTCTGCCTAATATTGTTGTTAAATATTATTTTATTTCATAAATATTTGTATTTCAACTTGAAAATGGAGGGAAAATGCCCCAAAACGGAAATCGGACTTAGCAAAGATTTCCCCCGTAACTGTAATTTTCCCCCCAACGATGATCAGGACATGTATCCGGTATTCTTAAATATCCCCTCCCACCCAAAAAAGTTTTGCATTTCAGTTTGATTAATGGGGGAGGTGGGCGAAAACGAAAGTGACGAGGCTGAAAAATTTGAAAATTGATGCACGGTGTTCAAAAGTATTTATATTTTCAAAGTTGCACTGTTCATCTTTTGTTAAAATAGTAAAAGCTGTCATGCATTCATGATCATGATGGATAAAATTGTCATCCAAGGGCATTAAAAAAAACAATAATAAAGAAATGGGAAGGGAAACAAAGATATCGGCAAATGAAAATTTTACTTTAGTATTGAAACACCACAGATTTGCAAGGCTAACATTGAACAAAATTAAGATTTCATTTTATGGTTTTTAAAGTTTTTATGTTAAACACAGATAATACTAGTTTAGTTATTGTGGCATATGCAGAGACTTTTACTGCATATTTATTAATATAATTATGTTTTGTTTTGTGGTAAATGGCGATTATGGGCAAAACACGTAACAATATTAACAAATAAAGGTAACTTGATCACGCTAGTTACGTTAACTGAAACTTTTATAAAAAGTTCGTAAGTTGGAAGCTTTCGACCTTATCTTAGGTCTTCATCACGCCAATGGAGGACTAAGATTGTTGCCAGATTCTACATTTGAATTTTTCTTATTTTTGTTGCCAAAACTTAGAATTGATCTCTAGATCAACGGAATGTAGAGAGGAGATTCGGAGTTGCAAGTCATTGAGTTGAACATAATTTCTATGCTTTCACGGTAACGGAGGGCAAAACGATTGTCAAAAGACGCAATTCGTTTTGCTTCGTTCCAGTGGGGAACTGCAGATGTGTCTTCCATTGTCAAAATAGACAAGGCAGTATTGGGATTGGCTTTCGAAACATCTTTTCTATGTTCTAAAATTCTATGGCTAATGCTCCTGTATGTGCTTCCAATGTATAAGTTATCCCCAGTAGAAGAAGAGATAGGAATGCAGTAAACTCCTGGGAGGTTCAGGCTTTCAACTTTGTCCCTATCCCTTTGTAGAAGTTTCAAGATGTTTGGGGTAGATTTAATGGCAAGATGGTAACCAAAACTTCTAAAAAGAATCTGTAACTTATAAGCATAGGAAGGATGGTAAGGAACAGAACCACAGAATTTCAGGTCTTCTTTCTTGTGAGGAAGGAGGCATTCGATTTTCGAATGGTTTTCATATTTCTTTATGAGGGAGTTGACTATAACAGCAGGGAAACCATGAGAGAGGGCTATTGTAGAAATTTTGGAGAGTTCTTCTTGAAGAGAGAGTTGGTTGTTGCAAATGATATGAGCCCTGTGGATGTAGGACTTCAATGCTGCAAGTTTGTAGAGATGCAGGGTGCAAGATTTGTAGGGAATGATGTTAGTGGCTGCAGAAGGTTTTCGATAGACGGAACGAGTAATGGAGAGATCAGCGTTTCTGCAGATAGATACATCCAGGAAATCAATTTTGTGATTTACTTCCTTAGATATAGTGAGCTTAATGGAAGGAAATTTTTCCGTAATGGAGTTGATCAGTATCTGTAGTTCAGACTCGGAATGTGGCCAGCTAATGAAAATGTCGTCTACATACCTTAACCATAGGGAAGGTTGAAAAGGGTATAGAGGAATGATGGAAACTTCAATATGTTGCATGTAGATTTCAGCAAGCAGAGGGGAAAGAGGTGAGCCCATGGGGAGACCAGATTGTTGCCTATACACAATTTTGTTGAAAACAAAACAACTGTGTTGATGAATAGTGTGGAAACAATCATAAAGATCTTTGATAAGAGGACCGGGGGGTTCAAAATGAAGAATCAATTTCTTCATGAGGAGCATGTAGGAATCAAAATATGGTACAGAGGGAAACAAAGATTCTACATCAAGAGTATACAGATTATCACAAGGAGAAAAGGAATTAGGAAGGTTGTGGATGAAGTTTGAAGTAGAGACAACTGTATGAGGATGGTTGGCTGTCAGGGATTTGCATTTGAGAACCAATCTCTTTTCAAGGTTTACTGCTGGAGAAAAAGAATATTCCACTAAAGGTCTGGCAACAATCTTAGTCCTCCATTGGCGTGATGAAGACCTAAGATAAGGTCGAAAGCTTCCAACTTACGAACTTTTTATAAAAGTTTCAGTTAACGTAACTAGCGTGATCAAGTTACCTTTATTTGGTAAATGGCGTTCGCGCAAAAGTTTTACTGATGCACATTTTCCAAAGTTGACAAGTATGATGTATTTGTCTTACGGCACTGGCTCTCTCCCTTCCCTGGAACTAGCGGCCCTAAGTTAGGGATGGGCGACTGCTTATATCCCACTGAGGTGCTCACTGTGGTCGTTAAACTTCCAACCAAGAAGAAAGCTTGACACTTCCAACATTTGTTTTGACAGATACCTCTGTCTCTCTCTCTATTCCAACACTGAAAAAACTGCTGAGAGTTAAGTCCAGAATGAAAGAAAAATGCTTTGAACAAAACTTTTGTAGATCTTTGTTACACAGAGCTAAATTGGCTACTGTACATTCACTAAATAAGGATAAAGATTAATTATGATTAAATAATGTATCAAAAATTAAGTACATATCTTGTATTAATTATTGTTATTAATTGTATCTGGTTGACAACTATTTTCACTATGCTTTTTATTTTGCATATAAACATACAGTCTGCATTTAGAATAACTTTTTAAACATTAAAAATGATATGTATCAATAATACTACTTCTGAAAAATTTGCTCCTGCATCTGAAAAATGTCGACTAAAAATAGCACTCGCGATTTTATGAGCTGTAAAAAAATCTCCTGATATTTAGATTTTGAAGGTTGACACGTCTGTGCTAGGGAAAGTGTTTGGAAAGGTCATTATTTGGCAAGCTGTTATGTTTGACACCAGAGAAGGTGTGGAATGTACAGTGTAGTTTTATGCTTGGTAAGGACTGCACTAACCAAATTTTTGCATTGCATATGATGAATGAGAAGTATGTACTGCTCGAAAGAAAGTTTTTGCTGCCTTTGTAAATTTAAAGAAAACTTATGATGGACTGAGCAACGACACCAGTGGAAGTGGAATATAACTGCGACAGGATGTTTTCACCATAAACTTGCTTCAAAATCTCATATGTTTCTGTTGGACTTTTGCCTAAATGAATGCAAAACTAAATGTTAACATGCTGCTCAAAAACCCTATTTTTTGTCACCAAACACTGCGTAAGTTGCTCATAATACTCGGATGTACTGTAGTGAGTGCATGACCTAGACGGCTGAAAGCAATTTCCCTGGGAGGAGGATAATGTCATAACGTAATCCAATAATCACTGTGGGTATGCGATACATGTACTTTGCCGTACAGGCGCAGTCCAGAAACTTTTGGATCCTACTCTGTGTATAAATTCATTCACCTAGTCTATTTCTGTGCCATTTAGACTGATTTTGCATTCAGTACTAACAGGTCATAATTTTAATAATACTAACAGGTCATAATTAGCTCAAAGATCATAATTTTGGTTTTTTCTTTATTTGTACTTAATTTGAATTCTTTGAATAAAGCTCATGTTGAGAAATGGCTTCCTAGTTTCTTAATTCAATTACTAATCTAAAACAACTATTATGGGAATTTTACTAGGAAATGCTTTCATTTAAATTGCAAATTTTTGGAGAAAACTCTTCTCCTTCTTCAGGCTGTCTTTTTGCTGTCACTTATTCCTGTCACTATCGTGGTTACGGTTAACCTTGAAGGTTTAGGTTATTTTTCATCAAATCCTGCCAGATGTTAGGCAGGGAAAATCCTTTGCAGTCATTGATGATGGAATTTTGATTTTTCTCAATCTCTATTCCTTCTTTTAGCTTTCTTTTTGAAAATTGCTTTGGAAACTTATGATTTTAAGCAAATTCCAATCCATGCTGTGACTAGTTTCTCTAACATGTCTGTCTAAACCAGTCTTGTTGGAGCAATTCTTTATAGCAGCTTTATGTTCAGCTATACGAGTTTCTAGTCTGCGACCTGTTTCACCTATGTAAGATAGTCCACAACTACATTTTACTTCATAGACTACTACTTGCATTTTTAAAATATCTTCTTCTCTTTGAACTATTTTAGGGAAATTTTTTTAACTTTGTTCTCTAATCGATAGTGACAGGAATCTTTCTTTTTGAAGTTCAATAGTGAACTTAAGGGAATCATCTAATTCATTGAATGAGTCTAGAATTCTTTCTGAAACAATTTCTGAGCTATATCTTATATTATAAGAAATCGTCCATGTATCTGCTATATAAGCAGAAGTATGTGGGTTGTACTAGTATCTTTTCTTCTAGTTTTCCCACATAATAGTTAGCTAAGAGTGGGGCGCCCATAGCTAGCCCCGATTTTTGAATGAAAAATGTTTTCCCAAATTGAAAGTAATTGTTCTGCAAAGAGAAGGTAAGCATTTCAAAAATTCCAACTAACATGTTTTTATCTTTGTTGTGAAAAACTATTAGGTCTGCCAAGTCTTCCGCTATAAAGTCTATAAGTTGATCTATATTAATGTGAGTATATACACACACTATGTCTAAACTACCCATAATAGGAGCATCTAATTTAGGAAGAAGTTCTAATTTTTCTTCTAGCTGCATTGAGTTTTTTATCAAGTTAGGTGGCTCTTTTAAAAGATTCTGAAGGTGTGACTTTAAAAATTAGTTTAGATTTGAAAGAATAGAGTTTTTTGAGTCAATTTACACTGGTCGGCAATTTTTTTTTTTTTCGGGCCCTGACACCATTCCTTCTGATTCTTATGTAAAACGACCTCCTGATTCTCCGACCTCTGATTCTTATGTAAAACGACGTTTTCCCCCATCACCCACCGTTTTTGGGGGAGTGCCCTCCACCTAATTTTATCACTTTCCGATAATTTGGAGGGATGAAAAGGATTATTTCAGCCTTTACATTTCTTCTGAGGGGCTACAGAGGTGAAAAGTTATAAAATATGAACATCGGTAGGAAGGATGTAGATTTGGAGGGATTTGCCCCCCCCCAATTGTAAAGAAATCATTAAAAATAATTGATTTTTTTATGATTTTTTTATCAATTTTCGGTAATATGTTATGGACATGAATTTTATTTGGAGGGGTCAAAAGGATTATTTATTTTAGCTGTAAAGAATAATATATAGAAAGTAAAATACAAATGTAAAGTATAATAAATAAATAAGATAAGTACCTTCATTTGGTGCTTGCTTTCCTTTGTACCCTGAGGTAGAAGTTTCTCGTACCAAACACCAGCAGTACTCTGCTAACATGCTCGTATTCCACTTCCCTGAAAATCTCCTCTCGATCTTATTGATGTCTTGATGGAATCGTTCCCCGTGTTCGTCGGAAACTGCTCCTAAATTTTCAGGGAAGAAGTCCAGGTGTGAGTGCAGGAAATGCACTTTAAGAGACATGTTGGACCCCATGGCCTTGCACGCTGACAGCAATTCCTCGACATGAGCGGCATAATCATCACTTTTGTTGTTACCCAAAAAGTTCTTACACACGTTTTGGAATGCAAGCCAAGCTCTATTTTCTTTTCAATTCAGGTGTTCAATAAACGTCGAATCTTTGAAAAGTTGTCCAATCTGGGGGCCCACGAAAACTCCTTCCTTGATTTTAGTCTCGCTAAGACGAGGAAATTTATTTTTCAAAAATTCAAATGCATCACCTGTCTTGTCCATTGCTTTCACAAACTGTTTGATCAATCCCAGTTTGATGTGCAAAGGCGGGAAGTAAATATTTTCCTTTGGGACCAGAGGATCATGAACGACATTTTTCTGACCGGGAGTAAAACTTTCTCACAGAGGCCAGTTCCATACGATGTAATGTTTGTCTCGTGCTTGGCTGTCCCATTCGCATAGGAAGCAGCAGTATTTTGTGAAGCCTAATTGCAGGCCCGCGAGTACAGCTACAACTTTTAAGTCAGCGCAAAGTTTCCAATTATAATCATGATAACAGATTTTATCAAGGATTCGGCTGATGTTTTCGTACGTCTCCTTCATATCCACAGAGTATGCAACCGGGACTGATGGCAACTCATTCCCATTGGCCAACAGGACAACTTTCAAGCTTGTCTTTGATGAGTCTATAAACAGTCGCCATTTATCTGGGTCACATGTCATCTTCAGTTCTATCATCAATGCATTTGAATTAGGGCAGAACACTAAGCCTTCATCTTACGAAAAAAGTAATTACAGGGTTGACTGTCTGGCCCTGTAAGAAGAGATTTTTACGCCCTTTTCTAAGAGATTCCACTGCTGAAGTCGAGATCCAAGAAGTTGAGATTTAGTCTTAGGTAACTCCAAATCCCTGACAAGATCATTCAATTCCGACTGAGTAATGAGGTGAGGTTTTTGATGAGCTGAATCAGCAGAACACTCTTCATCATCGGTGGACGGATCATGTGATGGTCCAAGCTGTGGCTCAAAGTATGTCATATCCGTTTCTGGCTCTAGAGTATAGGTTTTTGGGGGCACTGGGATTGGCAATGATTCGTTGTGAAGAACTGGTCTTAGAGCTGAAGGGATATTAGGATACTGAATTGTATGCTTACTTTTGTTGCTAGATAACCCGACGGTGGAAGTCATACAAAAGTAACAATCTGTGAGATGACAGCGAGGTTCGTGCCAAACCATGGGCACAGCAAATGGCATTGATTTACGGGTACCTTTGAGCCATTTGGTCAAGCTACTGTAACAAGCAGTGCAGCAAACTGTGGGAGCCCAATTCTTGTCCTGATCGCCAACTTTGCAATCAAAGTAAAATTTATAAGCAGTTTTAAGAAGCGGAGAAAGGGGTTTTCATTGCACTTTAAAAGTCAATTCCCCGCAAACATAGCAGAATCTATCGGGATGATTTATACATTCGTGTGGCATAATTAAACAGTAAATAAATGCTCTATATTAATCACAAATTACACTTACGTATTGTAATTCACTTGGAAAAGGCCGGTGTAAACAAATTTCTACCGTTTGGCACAATTTAAACAACTTGGAAACACAGAATCCCCGCCTAGAACACCGACAAGTAGACTCAACGATCGCTACAGATCAACTGAGGGAAGATAATGCTTACAGTGCAGGATTATCGTGATAAGAGCAATGCAAGATTGACCTTGTCAAAGCACGTGCAAACCTGTGCGCGATTCCCGTGGGAACCTGTTTGCGCGAGGCATTGAGAGAGCCAGCCTGGTAGAGTGAATGTTCCGAACTGTTGCTATATATTTTTATTATTTGCGGGTTTTTTGGGGGAGGATGAGAATAGCTGGAAGCTAGAATATGTAGCAAATAAGTGAAAAAATTGCCAAAAAACCCGGAAAAATCAATCATTTGTAATGATCTCTTTACAATTGGGGGGGGGCAAATCCCCCGGAATCTACCTCCTTGATACAGATGTTCATGTTTTATAACTTTTCACCTCTGTAGCCCCTCAGAAGAAATGTAAAGGCTGAAATAATCCTTTTCAGCCCTCCAAATTATCGGAAAGTGATAAAATTAGGTGGAGGGCGCTCCCCCAAAAACGGTGGGTGATGGGGGAAAACGGGGGTCATATTCAGCTTCAGGAGGTCGTTTTACATAAGAATCAGAAGGAATGGCGTCGGGGCCCGAAAAAAAAAAAAAAAATTGCCGACCAGTGTAATTGACTCAAAAAACTATTCTTTCAAATCTAAACTAATTTTTAAAGTCACACCTTCAGAATCTTTTAAAAGAGCCACCTAACTTGATAAAAAACTCAATGCAGCTAGAAGAAAAATTAGAACTTCTTCCTAAATTAGATGCTCCTATTATGGGTAGTTTAGACATAGTGTGTGTATATACTCACATTAATATAGATCAACTTATAGACTTTATAGCGGAAGACTTGGCAGACCTAATAGTTTTTCACAACAAAGATAAAAACATATTAGTTGGAATTTTTGAAATGCTTACCTTCTCTTTGCAGAACAACTACTTTCAATTTGGGGAAACATTTTTCATTCAAAAATCGGGATTAGCTATGGGCTCCCCACTCTTAGCTAACTATTATGTGGGAAAACTAGGAGAAAAGATACTAGTACAACCCACATACTTCTGCTTATATAGCAGATACATGGACGACATCTTATTTATAATAGATAGCTCAGAAATTGTTTCTGAAAGAATTCTAGACTCATTCAATGAATTAGATGATTCCCTTAAGTTCACTATTGAACTTCAAAAAGAAAGAAGAATTAACTTCTTAGATATTACTATATATTATGAAGATAAAAATTCCTCACTAGTTGGTATAAAAAACCAATGAATACTAATAGACTATTGGATTTCAATTCCTATCATCCAGTCTCTATTAAGAAAAATGTAGCAAGTCAGTTTTTAGAAAAAATTAATAAAATAGTTTCTACTGCAGATAAAAAAGAAGCCCATAAAGAAGAACTTAAAGTCATACTTACAGAGAATAACTATCCTAAAGAAGAAATTGAGAAGCTTCTGAATTTTAAGGATACGAAGAAACCGCAAAAGCAACAAGTAAAATTCACTAGAAAAATTTCTTATCACAAAGGTTTATTTGAGTCTTTAAAGAGAATTAGTAAGAAGTACAATATTAGGCTAGCTCCAAGTTTAGAGAACAAAGTTTAAAAAAATTTCCCCAAAATAGTTCAAAGAGAAGAAGATATTTTAAAAATGCAAGTAGTAGTCTATGAAGTAAAATGTAGTTGTGGACTATCTTACATAGGTGAAACAGGTCGCAGACTAGAAACTCGTATAGCAGAGCATAAAGCTACTATAAAGAATTGCTCCAACAAGACTGGTTTAGATAGGCATGTTAGAGAAACTAGTCACAGCATGGATTGGAATTCCCTTAAAGTCATCAGTTTCCAAAGCAATTTTCAAAAAAGATAGCTAAAAGAAGGAATAGAGATTGAGAAAAATCAAAATTCCATCATCAATGACTGCAAAGGATTTTCCCTGCCTAACAACTGGCAGGATTTGATGAAAAATAACCGTAATCGTCAAGGTTAACCGTAACTGTCAAGGTTAACCGTAACCACGATAGTGACAGGAATAAGTGACAACAGAAAGACAGCCTGAAGAAGGAGAAGAGTTTTCTCCGAAAATTTGTAATTTAAATGAAAAAATTTCCTAGTAAAATTCCCATAATAGTTGTTTTAGATTAGTAATTGAATTAAGAAACTAGGAAGCCATTTCTCAACATGAGCTTTATTCAAAAAATTAGAACAGATTATGGGTCAGATACTTGGCAAGCAATCAAGAAAATTCAACATGCTGCAATGAAGATGGAAAGATCGATAGCTCAAATCAAGTTCCTGAAAAATTGCAAAGTAAATAACTTTATTCCAAATTCATTTAGACTTAGAAAACCATTTAAAGATTTACTTTCAGCCAACTTCGTAAAAACAATAGAGAAAAAAACGTTAAAAAGAAGTATTGAAGCAAAATATAAAAATGTTGCTTATTATCAAAAAATAAAAGTAGAAAATGAAAAGAAATTTTCTGGAATCTTAAGGGATACAGTAAAAGCAGAATTGGATGACTGGCTAAAAATTGGAATAAAAAACAAAAATAATAAATTTGTTAAAAAGATGAACCTTAAAGAAAAGAAATTTTTGAAGAATAACTATTCCAGTAAAAACAAAGAAACTACAGTTCTTAGTCATTTAAAGGACAACACTGCTACTGGAGTTAGCCAAGAATTATTACAAGTGATAAATAAAGGAAGTAATTTCAATCTATCCAAAGAAAAAATAAATACAGAAAAATTGGTAATTGAATTGGAAAGCATCTGCAGCACTTTAGAAAAAGAGGACCAAATTAAAGCAGACCTCCTCAGAAAAGATTACTACAATAGCCTTACAAAATTCCAGAAGCAAGTAAAGAAACCGCAAAAATTTTTTGATAATAGTCAATTAAAAGCTCTTAAAGATTTCAGAAAAAATGAAAGTGTAGTTGCTGTGAAAACAGACAAAAGTAAGTTGATTACTATTATGGATAAGAAAGATTATAAAGTAAAGATGGAAGAAGAACTAAAAAAGCCTATGTATGAAGAAGTAAAAGAAAACCCACTACCAGATTTGATTAAAAAAGTCTCTAAGCTTATTTCACTTCAAAAAAAGAAAAACCAGCTTCCAGAAAACTATAAACAATTCTCAAAATTACAGTTCAGATTACCTCAAATATATGGAATAGTCAAACTGCATAAAGAACACCAACCAATTAGACCAATAATTGACTCAAAAAAACTCTATTTTTTCAAATCTAAACTACTTTTTAAAGTCACACCTTCAGAATCTTTTAAAAGAGCCACCTAACTTGATAAAAAACTCAATGCAGCTAAAAGAAAAATTAGAACTTCTTCCTAAATTAGATTCTCCTATTATGGGTAGTTTAGACATAGTGTCTATGTATACTCACATTAATATAGATCAACTTATAGACTTTATAGCAAAAGACTTGGCAAACCTAATAGTTTTTCACAACAAAGATAAAAACATATTAGTTGGAATTTTTGAAATGCTTACCTTCTCTTTGCAGAACAATTACTTTCAATTTGGGGAAACATTTTTCATTCAAAAATCGGGGCTAGCTATGGGCTCCCCACTCTTAGCTAACTATTATGTGGGAAAACTAGGAGAAAAGATACTAGTACAACCCACATACTTCTGCTTATATAGCAGATACATGGACGACATCTTATTTATAATAGATAGCTCAGAAATTGTTTCAGAAAGAATTCTAGACTCATTCAATGAATTAGATGATTCCCTTAAGTTCACTATTGAACTTCAAAAATAAAGAAGAATTAACTTCTTAGATATTACTATATATTATGAAGATAAAAAATTCCTCACTAGTTGGTATAAAAAACCAATGAATACTAATAGACTATTGGATTTCAATTCCTATCATCCAGTCTCTATTAAGAAAAATGTAGCAAGTCAGTTTTTAGAAAAAATTAATAAAATAGTTTCTACAGCAGATAAAAAAGAAGCCCATAAAGAAGAACTTAAAGTCATACTTGCAGAAAATAACTATCCTAAAGAAGAAATTGAGAAGCTTCTGAATTTTAAGGATACGAAGAAACCGCAAAAGCAACAAGTAAAATTCACTAGAAAAATTTCTTATCACAAAGGTTTATTTGAGTCTTTAAAGAGAATTAGTAAGAAGTACAATATTAGGCTAGCTCCAAGTTTAGAGAACAAAGTTTAAAAAAAATTTCCCCAAAATAGTTCAAAGAGAAGAAGATATTTAAAAAATGCAAGTAGTAGTCTATGAAGTAAAATGTAGTTGTGGACTATCTTACATAGGTGAAACAGGTCGCAGACTAGAAACTCGTATAGCTGAACATAAAGCAGCTATAAAGAATTGCTCCAACAAGACAGGTTTAGATAGGCATGTTAGAGAAACTAGTCACAGCATGGATTGGAATTTGCTTAAAATCATAAGTTTCCAAAGCAATTTTCAAAAAGAAAGCTAAAAGAAGGAATAGAGATTGAGAAAAATCAAAATTCCATCATCAATGACTGCAAAGGATTTTCCCTGCCTAACATCTGGCAGGATTTGATGAAAAATAACCTAAACCGTCAAGGTTAACTGTAACCGTGATAGTGACAGGAATAAGTGACAGCAAAAAGACAGCCTGAAGAAGGAGAAGAGTTTTCTCCGAAAATTTGCAATTTAAATGAAAAAATTTCCTAGTAAAATTCCCGTAATATTTGTTTTAGATTAGTAACTCAATTTGAATTTCATAAAAACTTTGTACATCTGGGGCAACATACTTTGCAACTCACTTTTGCTCTTTGCAACATGACTGTGTCATAAGCATACAGAAATCTGCACACATGGATATTACCGAGACATTAACCAGTATTGTCCATCTTGGCATCAGAAATGCACACATCCATAAATATATTAAACAGCCATGGTGACATTACCCAACCTTGTCTGACTTCTGCACCAATAGAAAACATGTTTGATAATACACCATTCACTCATACACTAGCTGTACTGCCAGCATGCATAGCTTTCACACTATTAAGCTGATTTCCAGCTATATATATATTTATTCAAGACCTTCCTCAGAAGTTTCCTTTTTCAGTGATAAGCTTTTTAAAAGCAGCAAAAACTTTCTTGCCAACAGACAGATGCTTTTCAATCATCATATGCAATGCAAAACTTTTGTTTGTTGCAGCCCTTACTTACCAGGCACAAAAACACTTTGTACGTCCCACACCTCCTCTGATGTCAGACCTCATACCTTATGGATAACAGCCTTTCCAAACGCTTTCTTTCCCTGCACACTCATCCGACTTATATCATGACAATTCTTGCATTCAGTCCAATCACCTTTTCTCTTATACGAGGGAACAATGACAGCATCTCCCTCCAATCCTAAGGGGCCATTCTTAACTCCCAGCAAAACTGGCTAATTTCAGTTAAATCCATGTGATTTTAAATTCATAAATTCGATTTATATGATGAATAAAATCAACTGTGAATGTGTGAATTGCTTGTAATATTGTTTGGTATATAATAACTCACTATGATCTATGTTTATCTATTCTTCACGTAAAATCATTCAGCATATCATTATTTGTGTCAAATGTGAGTATGTACGGGATGAACTCCATTAGTTATATGGATTTTCAAAACCATTAAAAAGTTAATTTACCTGATTTCCTATTGTTTGCATATTTCTCAGGTTGTTCTTCATTTATATCAGCCTTCTGCTGTCCTTTGTGATTGTTAAATTTTTAAATAATCTATGTCCAAAAACATTGTCATAAATGAAAAATATAGTAAAAGTCCTTTATCATTGAAGAACCAAGGATATCACATCATTATAAGAATGGCAATTTCAAAAATGAAAGATAAGTTTAAAAAAGAACAGACAATGGCAAGTGGAATTCGCTGGTAGCTTTGTTAAATCAGCTTGAAATAAAACAAAAGGGTTTAAGAATGAAAGTATATGAACAAAAAGTATCTCCCTATTCTAAAAAAAGTAGCTGCTGCCGCTGTTTTAGAAATTTTGTGGCGCTCTTGCTTTCCTAGCTCGCGGCGCAAAATGTTTTGAACACAAAAATATTAAATTTGCATCGTTTGTAGAGAATTGTATGGAAAACATGCTGCAATAAACTGGTTTTCAATTCTGGTGTTACTTCAAGAGTTATTGTAAGCAAAAAAAGTGCTATCAGGTCTCTTTCCAGACACACTAACAGCAACAGAACCACGAGACTATGTAGGCATGTAATGCCATGACTGAATTTTTGCACCTCGTCGCCCTTTTTCTGAATTTTGATTTAGTTTACGAGAAATAAAATTTTTAAATTTCACAAAATTCTCTATTTCGCGATGGGATCTATTTAAAAAAACCAGATATATAGCAAACTTTATAACGCATTGCAATTTTTACAGCATAAACTTAGAACTATCATCCCTTTTTTACAAAAAAAAAAAAAAAAAGTAATTTTCTGATTTTTAAGCATTTTTTAAAGATGCAAAAAAACAAATGGCTTATCTGTCTTTACGATAACCACAGAGGAACGTTCTGGTCTCGTGACCTGCTGCCATGGTGATGCAGAAAATTTGTTATGCATATGTTTTGTTGGTAAAGCTATCTCAGTTGTTTAACGGTTTACGGAAATGCTTTTTGGACCACTTTTGTTTTCTTTAGTGGTAAATTTAGTAAGTGCTATAAGTTCAAACGACAAAGGTCTGCCCCTCCAAAAAATAACGACAGTAAAAAAACTCGGAAACTTCAGAATGGCGGCTGAGCAAAGTCCTTCAATAAAAATAGAAGGAAATTAAAAAAGTTCCGTAAAAATCCAACAGGAAGTTCACCAGGAGCAAAACAAAAACTGTAAACAAGCCGCCGTCTTGGTTGGAATCGATACAGTGCAAAAAAAGTATTGAACAATTGGGAGAACATTTTCATTTTGTTAGTATGTGTGTGGGACTAATAACCCGATTGAAAAAATCCTTTTCAGTCAAGTACTACTAACTATGAAAACTCTGCGTGTATTTTCTTCCCAAAATAATGCACAATTTTGCCGCTAGGGAACGGCAATGCTTAATCTGTTTTTCTCAATATCTCTGCTTCTGCAAATGTGATATAAAAAATTTTCACTGCTGGATGCCATTTACCTTGTAGAACACTTTAGGTTAGTATATGAGGAGTTTTATAGTTCACATTTCTGTCACCAAGTGGTGGTTTCCAGTTTTTATTTCATGTGATATACCCGAAGATCAGGCTGCAGGGCCCGAGCGCTACTCTAGAAACGAAAAGTTTAGAGCATCTGGAAATTAAAAGTTTTTTTTACTTGGGGCTGCGCCTCTAGTAATGTTAAAAAAAACTTTTAAAAGCTGAGAATGACTAACAGCAGCATATAGCAGTTTCCCCCAATGATACATTGACATTTCCTGAATGCATTTTGACCTGCAAGGCTTGCTGCCATCTTCTGCAAATGGTCACAAAGATGTGCAACTGTACACAATGGTGGTGGAACTCATGGCATCCGTGAATTCCACTTTCATTTGTCCATGTGGTGAGCGATGCAGCAGCTTCTGATTGTGTCCACAGTTCATCATCATCTGGCGGCATTTGCTTTGAAACCTAGTCCCAACCACATCCATCATGGTGAACATCCACACGAGCAACATGTGATTTAATTCTTTCGTTCTTTTTAGTTCTTTTCCCTTTATTATTTTTGCTCTTATCTTCATGGATTTTTATTTGATCTTTCCACGTTTTTAACCACAAAAATGAAAGATCATATAAAAAACAACAACATGAACTAGCTTTTGCATTACTCTGATGAACCAGCTTTCCTTCATCATGCTTTTTACTTTAATATTCTGGTAATTAATGACTTCATGGCTTCCTCTAATTCCTGTCAATAACAAAAAAACTTAACAGCAATTATAGAGAATAAAAATTTATTAATGTACATTACCTCTCAAATTTTTGATCTATACACTAGATCATCAGGAGTTCCCGCACTTACTACTTCCACATGTCTGGCGACCAAGCCTGGTTGATTTGCCATGCAGCATGGTCGTTGATGTTGCCACCTTGTGTCATGTAAATTTTCAGGTATTCTTCTAATTTCTGGATAATTGAGTAGGATTGATGCTTGATAACTTGTAAGGAGTTAAAGTCCATTTTGTGGCTAGTTTGTTGCATGTGCCTATCTAATCCTGTTTTATTTTATATGTTCCTTATTGCTCATTTATGTTCATAAATTCTGGTGATTGCCGCCCCGGTGGCGCAGTGGTCTAAGCGATGGCCTCTGATCATTCGTCCGTAAGGGGTCCGGGTTCGAATCCCGGTCAGGCATGGATGTTGTGTTTGTCTTACGGCACTGGCTCTTTCCCTTCCCTGGAACCAGTGACCCTAAATTAGGGACGGGCGACTGCTTATAGCCCATTGAGTTGCTCACGGTGGTCGTTAAACCTCCAATCTGCCGCCCCGGTGGCGCAGTGGTCTAAGCGATGGCCTCTGATCATTCGTCCGTAAGGGGTCCGGGTTCGAATCCCGGTCAGGCATGGATGTTGTGTTTGTCTTACGGCACTGGCTCTTTCCCTTCCCTGGAACCAGTGACCCTAAATTAGGGACGGGCGACTGCTTATAGCCCATTGAGTTGCTCACGGTGGTCGTAAAACCTCCAATCAAAAAAAAAAAAAAAAATTCTGGTGATTAGCCTTCGTTCCATTTCTCCTATATATTAGCAGGGGTGAAAGATTTCCACCAAAAGGAGGAATTCCGTCTTTTTGGAAGTCATCTGGGGAGTTCTGAGATTGATGCAGAAATGCAATAATTGCAATAAAACAAATTAGATTAGTATAAATATGGGATTGACAGTATTGGTTTGATGTAAACATACTGACTAAAATAAAATTCTTATTCATTCCTAAAGAAATGTTAGACAATTTTATGGCTTTTATATATGCATATATTGTGCTTAGGATAGTTAATAAGTGCTGAAAGGCTAATTATTTTTGCATATTCCTATGTGGGAAAAGTTCAGCCTTTTTCTGCCATGACCACTTTCATGTCTGTGGTAAAGCACATGAACAATTTATTTTATATGTGACTCCTTCATGGACTAAAATGTTTTCTTCTTTTTGTTTTAGGTATAGTAAGTAATTTTTAATTTTGTTATTTAAACCTGGAAGCTAACCTAATTTTATAATTATTGCTGATTTTCTTTAGTTTCTCAAAAAGTCTCATGTGGTAAGTGACTCTTCTTGTGAATAAGTAGTCAATTTTTTTTCAAAAAAATTTACAGTAGTACTTGTTCTTCTAGTAGGATTCTCCTCCAATAGCTCATGTATTTCTGTTGATGGGTAATTATTCTCTAATGAGATGGATTTTAATTTATTTTTATGTTTTTCTTTAGCTTGTGAAGATGAATTCAGCTTTTCTATTTTTTCTTTAAATTGTGATGCCATATCTGTTTCTTTAAATTGTGATGTGGCATTATAATTTGAAGAATAAAAAATTGATTAGAAATTTAAATAAAAATCACTTACCATCCCTAAAACAAAGAGAAGAAAATACTTTACTCCATGAAGGAGTCATATATAAAATAAACTGTTCGTGTGGTTTACCATACATAGAAGAAACAGGATAAAGCTTTTTGAAAATGTTCCATTTGAAATGTTCCTTATTGCTGATTAGTGTAGATAGCAAGCCTTCTTTTTACACAATGGTCACAAGGATTGAACACTCTGTACTCAATTATAACAAAGCATAGTTTAATACTTTTATACTAAGTGCAGATATTTATCATACTAGATCTTTCAAAATGCAGGGCATTTCATCATCAGGTACATCTTACACCAAAGAGAAAATTACTGGACCAGGAACAAAACACCGTATTCTAGTAATTAATGACTTCATGGCTTCCTTTAATTACTGTCAATAACAAAAAAACTTAACAGGAATTATAGAGAATACAAATTTATTACCTCTCAAATTTTTGATCTATACACTGATCGTCAGGAGTTCTTGGTCTAGTAATTTTCTCTTTGGTGTAAGATGTACCTGATGATGAAATGCTCTGCATTTTGAAAGATCTAGTACGATAAATATCTGCACTTAGTATAAAAGTATTAAACTATGCTTTGTTATAATTGAGTACAGAGTGTTCATCAATCCTTGTGACAATCGTGCAAAAAGACTGCTTGCTACCTACACTAATCATACTATGCACGATACGTTCATCTAGATATCAAGAATCCTTATTGCTGATTTGTTGACACAAATCAGCAATAAGGAACATTTCAAATAAAGCAGGATTATATAGGCACATACAACAAACTAACCACAAAATGGACTGGAACTCCTTACAAGTTATTAAGCATCAATCCCATTCGATTATCCGGAAATTAGAAGAATCCATGGAAATTTACAAGACACAAGGTGGCAACATCAACGACCATGCTGAATGACAAATCAACCAGGCTTGGTGACCAGTCCTGCGGAAGTAGTAAGATGCAGGAACTCCAGACGATGATCTAGTGTATAGATCAAAAGTTTGAGAGGTAATGTACCTTAATACATTTATACTGTATAATTCCTGTTAAGTTTTTTCGTTACTGTGATATTTATCATCCGTAACTTTACATTGCAGCATCCCCAAAGTTTCTTCTTTCTCTTTACTGCTCCTTTAACCTTACTGTCCCACCAAGCATCACATTTAATGTCACACACTGTTGCAGTACCACAGACCTCTTCAGCAACAATGACAACACAGTTCTTAAAACATGACCACTTCTTTTCTACATCCCTCACATAACACTTCAACTCATTCAGTTGTTTACTGAGTAAATCTGATGTTCTTTTAGAAGTCTTTCAATCTTTATTACTTTTATCACAGGCATCTTCCTATTCTTCTTTCTCCAAGAAGTATTTAGTTTCACTCTTGACACTAACAAGTGATCAAAGCCAGCATCTGCACTTCTCATCACATGAGTGTCAACAACGAAGTGTTTCAGACAGTGATCATAAACAGGAAAATGTGCTGCACTCCTTTGCCCCAGAGAATGATTCTCCCAAGTACACATATAACTATATTTATGGTTGAAAAATGCATTAGATATGTACAGTCCATTTTTAATTTTTAATGCAGAATTCAATTAAGCCTTCACCATTATCATTTACACTAGATCATTAAACTTCCTCAGAACGTTTTCAGCAATCTGATTCTGAACACCTGCTCTAAGATTGAAACTCCCTGCTGTAATAACTTTTCCTTTAGCACCAAACTTTGAGCCAGTGTGGTCCTTTAGCACCAAACTGGCTCAAAACAATCATTCATTGAACATTTCAGAGTAATGCTGATGTTTTTCAGGAAGCCTTTATTCTTTATCATCACATGCTTTCTCTAAACCAATATTAAGCTTCATTCATAACCCTTACAGCTAAATGTTTCAGGTACTGATCATAAACAACAAAATATCATGAATGGAATACAGGATTACACCATACAATACAAATTTTGAAGATGTGAAAATTGAATATTTATTCACAAGAAAAGCCACTTACCACAAAGGGACTGTTTGAAAAACTGAAGAAAATCAGCACTAAATATAAAATTAGGTTAGCTCCAGGTTTGAATAACAAAATTAAAAAATACTTACCATCCTTAAAACAAAAAGAAGAAAATACTTTACTCCTGGAAAGAGCCATTTATAAAATAGAGTGTTCTTGTGGATTACCATATATAGGAGAAACAGGATGAAGGTTAACCACCAGAATTAAAGAACACAAAGCAGCAATAAGGAACAGCTCAAATAAAGCAGGATTAGACAGGCACATACAACAAACTGGCCACAAAATGGACTGGGACTCCTTAAAAGTGATGAAACATCAATCCCATGCAATTATCTGGAAATTAGAGGAATCCCTGGAAATTTACAAGACACAAGGTGGCAACATCAATGACCATGCTGGATGGAAAATCCATCAGGCTTGATCGCCAGACCTGTGGAAGTATAAGGAAGCAAGAACTCCTGATGAAGATCTAGTGTTTAGATCGAAAATTTGAGAGGTAATGCACCTTAAAAAATTTATCCTCGATAATTCCCGTTAAATATTTATAATACTGGACGTGAATCCATTTTTTTTTTTGGTGTAAAAATGACGTGTCTTACCATTCATGCCATTTTTACACCAAAAAACGGATTCACATCTTCAAAATTTGCACAACAAAATATTTTGCACTTTCACGTGGGTGATTTTGGCTGAATAATCTATAAATACACACAACACATTCTCAGTGTAAAGTTCAATTAATCTGTATCAGGAAATTACTGGTCTGTTAGCTAGACTTTTTGCCAAAGAGCTCTAGTGTACAGTGAGGTATTCCTTCCTATCTTTCTGTGGCAGTGAGATTTGAATGCTGAATATTGGTATTGTTAGATGGTTAGAAGTGGTTGATGTGAGAATTTAGGGTTCATATGAAAGTGAGAAATGTACACCTGGATAATGATAAATGAGTTTATTTACAGAAATTTCCTGTAAGCATTCAGACATTAATCTCACCTATGCATCAGGAGATAAATACCATCCTTGAAAACTGATATGTGCCATCATTGGGTAAACCAGACTGCAACAGCTGCCTGTATTTCATCGTCCAAAGCAACCTTCATCCGTTCAGGTGCTTTTTAAGGGGACCAAAAATATGGGAGTCACATGGTGATAAGTCTGGACTATAGGCTAGATCACAAAGAACCTTCCATTGAAATTACTGCAATGTTGATATGGAGTGCTGGCCATATGTTTGCAAGTGCTGTCACTGACAGCATTGTTGGTATGACCATGTGGCACCCAGACCAGAAGCAAAAGTTATGAATCAGAAAATATCCGCTTGATTTGACCTGCACTTGCAGTGGTCCTAGATACTTCTGTGGTCAAGGTGACTCAGAATGCTTCTACTGCTGACTCATGCACTGTGTCTGTGAGTCATCACCAGCAACAATATACATTAGAAATGAATCTCACACTGGTACTGCATTAGGTGTTCCAGGGATAATCCCATTTGCTCAGCCTTCCGAGAAGATGACAGACAGAGACTTTTGGGCATCTGTGCAGCACAAACCTTTTGATACTTTAAATGTTGATGAGTGATTGTGTTGGCAGTTCTTGTGCTTACCTGTAGCTGCTGGGCAATCTTATGAATGATAACACAGCCATCTCCTTTAACTTTGGCATCCATTGTTGCATTAGGCCATGGTGATGGCTTGATTAATGCATTTGCCCATAACAGGAGAGATGCTCGTGCTGCTGCATGCATTACAAAATGGATGACACCACCAGAACGCATTAGTTTGCAACAAACAACTTTCCCCATACACAAGCCTGCATGTGATGATAAATTTCCAAAGCATGTGAGCCCTCTTTGGACAAAAACTAGATTGCTGCTTGTTGAGCTAGTTTGGATGAATTCATATTTCTTTTCCTCAATATCCCACTTACAGAGGCTGAGTCGAAAGTTTTGCAATATGTGCATAAATGCATTTGCTGCGGCTGGTATGTCACACGTTTAAACTAGTTCAAGTTGTGCACTGCAGTCAGTCAAAAGGCATGTAAAGTGGTAGTCGTTGCTGTGAACAGCATTGCGTGTTGTCGTTCTATCTGTGGTTGTGACGCCTAAAAGATGAACTGCCACCAAAGGCTAATTAGGGAACTTTTGCTTTACGACTTTGAACTTGCCATAAAGCTGCTCAAGCAACACGAAACATTTGTCATGCAAAATTGGAAGGTTCTGTGGACCACAGCACTGCAACCAGATGGTTCAAGAAATTTCACTCAGGTGACAGAAACCTCGACACTCAGCCAGTGCCAGGTAGGCTGCGAACCGTGGATTCAGAGGCCATAGAGGCAAATCAGACAACCAGCACTAGGAGATTATCAGGTGTGCTGGGCATATCACAGACCACTGTGGTTCATCACCTTCAGGGCCTCTGATAGGTCTACAAGAGCTGCTGCATTGTCCCTCATAACTGACGCCAGCTGAAGCAACTGCCGAGTGGAAGCGTGCGGAACTTCTTGAAAACTTGCGCGATGTACATTTCATCAAGGGAATTGTTATGTGGGATGAAAAGTGGGTCTATTTCCGTAATCCTAACACACAACAGCAGTGGTTGAGCCTGGGCCAGCTTCCTGAACCTGCTGCCAAACGTGGGCGCTTCAAGCACAAGGTGATGCTGTACATCTTGTGGAATTTCGAGGAAATAATCCACTACGAATTTCTTCCGGCAGTTGGACCATCAACGCCAACCTCTACTTTGAACAGCTGGAGTGGATGTCTGCCATTTTGGAGGAGAAGTACCCGGCACTGGTGAACAGAAAGCGCACTCTCTGACAGCAGGACAACGCTCGGCCTCGTATCGCACGAATGACCCGACCAAAACTCCAGGAACTTAATGGCATTGAACTGATGCCACACCCAGAATATATCCGAACCTTGCCCCTTCGTATTATTACTTGTTCTGGTCCATGGCCCACTTCCTTCACGGGCGGCACTTCAACAACCAGGAGTAGGTGACAGCTGGGGTGAAGGAGTTTTTCACCTCGAAGGACAAGAACTGGTACCACCTCGGAATCGAAGAACTGGCAGACAGATGGCTAAAGACGGTGCAACACAATGGCCTATACTTTGAATGCTAGTCAGCTTTCGTCGTAAAGGTACGTTTGAAGACATAAAGTGGTCCAAATATCACAAAACTTTAGATTCATCCTCTGTTGAATCGAAGTACTGGCTGACAGATGGCTAAAGACGGTGCAACACGATGTCCTATACTTTGAATGCTAGTCAGCTTTCGTCGTAAAGGTACGTATGAAGACATATAAAGTGCTACAAATATTGCAAAACATTGAACTCTCCCTCTGTACAATCTCTTCTATGCTGCACTACAAATGTCTGACTGCTTTTATACCTCTCACACTGATGCTCTATTCAGCACACCAAACTGCTCACCAGCAATATTCTCACTTTCACTTGAACAAGCCTTGTAGTTGGAGGAATGTCAGGGGAAATAAATGGATTCAGTGGAAGAGCAGAATTAGTAATACAGACTGTTAGGTGTGTGCTGGGTGCTTCAGTTGAAAACAAAGTTAATTGAAACACAGATAGTTTGGGAGATAAAAAATTACTGCAACAGATGTTGAATTCTAAAGCAACTAGTTATAAACTAAGGGAAGACGTAGAACAAGATAAATCAGTGGTGTAAAATGGACTCTTAACAATAGAAGTAATAATTTATTAGAAGCTGAAATCCTTCCAGTGACCTAAAGGGAATGGTCAAAATTAGTTTGTAAGTAATCAGCGGGATTTTTATATCGCTTGTTTTTTTTTTTTTTTGTCTTCTTTTTTCAATTTTTTGTTTTCATAGTTTGTTCTTATATTTGTGCTTCACCTATCTGAACACCTTCAAATAAACAGATATGAAAGATTATGAACAAATGATTGCACGAATGAAATTATTATGCATAGATTAAAGTTTATTTGATTCTTCATAGCTGAATGGACCTGCATAAGCATGTCATGATAGAGAAGTAACTACATGAACAATTTTTGAGACTAGGTTTGTGAATTTAGTTTCAGAGGCTGTCTATCTTTCCTACTGCAGGCCTGATTTTATACACCTACCTTCAATGTAGGAGCTGGCTTTCACATTTTCCTCCAGGAATTTTAATATAGTGTCTGTTGCATGTAAGGTACTGGAAGTTCTTGCAGACAGATGGCTAAAGACGCAGACAGATGGGTACAGAATTATGTAACTATTTCGGGGATTGTAGCATATTGACAGTTTCATGTGAAAGTGCTAAGTTGCTATTTAAATGTATGCTTTTGTCCTTTTCTGGTGTACATATGTATGTCAACTTTGCTAGTATTGTATGATTTTTTTTTTTTTATTTTTCTTACATAGGCTGTATCTTACATTCAATCTGTTTTGCAAGATTATAAAAGTAGGATAGAGAAACTCAAGAAAATCGCTTCACAAGAAGACAAAATCTTACAATTGCAAGATGATGAAGAACGGTCAATTGTCTTGGAGGTACAGGCTACTGCAAAGAAGCTGTGGTCTTAACTCTGTTATTTCAGTTAATAGCTAGTCAGGAAAATTTTGTTGTAATTAATATGTACATTTTATCATATTAATGAGGAATTTCTTACATTTTATTCAATGGTTAGTTAACCATTTCATTATTGGTGCTTAATTTTATTGAGTGATATTTGTTACATTATAGTCATGATAGTGTAGTTTGTAATAGTGTTTCATTGTGTTGGTTAGAGGTGGGTTGCCAGACTTTTAGATCTAAATTACAGTATGTGACCTGTCTCAGTTTACTTGGTAACAAATTAGCATATAACTGATGTCAGATACCTTAGCTTAGTTTTCGACTACTAATATCTTAATATAATTGCCTTAAAATTCTTGTGTAGTTGTTTTGAAAAAGAAAGTTTCCGTAGTTTGGTGCTCAGAATGACAAATTAATAAGTTCAGGTTGCAAATAAAGTGCTGCTTAACTTTAATGTCTACTATGTCATATGCATATTTTTGTGTGTGACAAGTGAGACTATATTTGAGAAACATACATGTAAGTGAATTGTATCTAGCAATATCAAATTGGGTAATGTGTATGGCTAATATTGAAAATGTCTGAGATTACAGCAAAAAGTGTTGTGCAGTTAAAACTAATAGTAATAAATATAAAAATGCATAAAAATTGCCAATTGATGATAACGTACTTATATTGATGTGTATGTTAAATAATACTTGTTAAGAAATATAAATAAATAGTTTTTCATCTATGGAGCCATCATCTAATATGTCACTAATTACCTACAAGATATATTGGATTCGTTTCATCATATTGTTGGTGCCAGATCACTTAAAAATTTAGCAAACTCTGAAAGCAAGGCATACTGTTTATTCGCTCCAGTGTCAACATTTTCATGCAGTGATTTCACTTCAGCTTATTTGCTTGTAAATCTCAAAAGCAGTTCATTCCTAAAAGCTGTGGCTTTAAATCTTCCTTAATTTATGTAGTTCTTTTACAAAATTCAAGGATTATTGATATTTTGTTAGGTAACTTGTTTGTCTTTTAAATGCAGTTAATTTGTGAGCTTATTATTTTTGGTTCACGCAGATGAAAATTACATTGTAAACACTTTTTGAAAATTATGATAAAAAATTTCCTGTTCGAAATACAGTAGTTATAATAATGTGGGGTTTACGGGGGGAAAAAAATGCAATTTCCAATATACAGAATAACTTCTTAAGTATGTTATTCATACTAAGAATAACTTCTTAGCTCACATACTAAGAATAACTTCTTAGTATGTGAGCTTCACCTATATGATATTCTAGTTTCCAATAACATGCTGAAATGTCATTTTTGATGAAAAACATGAGTCCTTTATAAAAAAAGTTCTCTGTTTGTGATAAAACTTTCTGCATGTTGTCTCCAGGTCTCTGTGAATGGCATAAGGAGGAAACTCATTGATAACTTTAAAATCTCAATATATAAAAACTTTACTCTAAAATCCTTAAAAATACTGTATTTCCTACAAAAATGAAATGCGATACAGCAAAAACGAATAGGGGAAAAGTGAAGTCTACAACCAAATTGATACGAATTTAGATGAATTGGGAATATTTTTTTAATTAGATGAATTTAAACGAATTGGGCTAAAATAAAAAATAGTACATCAAAAACAAATTGGGAGAACATAGCTTTCACTGTAGCATCGTTCGTTGAGCAATTACGTTGTTCCAACTACGTCTTCGATACGATGGGATTATCTTAAGGCATACACCACACTGAAATTCTATTCTCAACCTAGTATATGTCACCAAACTTCGCACACAAAAAAAAAAATATGAAATAACTCAAACAAGCAACAACTTAAAGCACTAAAATTCTCGAGTACGAAAATGGTCGAACTCCTGTCATGTACGACGTAAAAACACAGCTGAAACATTACAACACCACCTTAAAACGAAGTGAAAAAAGATAGTAAATAACACAAAAACCTCCCAAAATGCCAAATCAGGGTGACCTAAGCATAAGGAATAATGTCCTTCCGATATTCTTATGCATTTCGGTAAATGTACACATTACCATCTTCAGGAACAATGTCTGCTATGTCCTTTGTGATCACACTCACTCTGCTACTTTTGACTAAACCACAGTCTCATCTTTGTCAAGATCCGTGACATAATTATTTTGGGCTGTTGTCTCTTCATGGTTTCAAAAAATCGAACACACAGAGCTTTGATTTTTGGAAACCATGAAGTGGCAACAGCCCAAAATAATTATGTCACGGATCTTGACAAAGATGAGACTGTGGTTTAGTCAAAAGTAGCAGAGTGAGTGTGATCACAAAGGACATAGCATACATTGTTCCTGAAGATGGCAATGCATACATTACCGAAATGCATAGGAAAAGAATATTGGAAGGACATCATTCCTTATGCTTAGGTCACCGTGATTTGGCATTTCGGGAGGTTTTTTGTGTTATTTACCATCTTTTTCCACTTCGTTCTAAGGCAGTGTTGTAATGTTTCAGCTGTGTTTTTACATCATACACGACAAGAGTTTGACCATTTTCGTACTCGAGAATTTTAGTGTTTTAAGTTGTTGCTTGTGTGGGTTATTTTATATTCTTTCTTTTTTTTTTTTTTTTTTTTTTTTTTTTTGAAGTCTGGTGACATACTAGGTTGAGAATAGAATTTCAGTGTGGTGAGAGAATCCCGTCATATCGAAGACATGGTTGGAACAACGTAATCGTTCAACAAATGACGCTACAGTGAAAGTTATGTTATTTCCAATTCATTTTGGATGTATTATTTTTTATTCTAGCCCAATTCGTTTAAATTCATCCCAATTCGTTTAAATTCATCCCAATTCGTCTAAATTCATCCCAATTCGTCTATTTTTTTTTTTTTTCCAATTCGTCTAAATTCATTTCAATTTAGTTGTATGTTCCCCCAATTCGTTTTTGCTGTATCACATTTCATTTTTGTGGGAACTACAGTATTTTTAAGGATTTTAGAGTAAAGTTTCTATATATTGAGATTTTAAAGTTAATGAGTCCTTATGCCATATACAGAGAGACCTGGAAACAATATGCAGAAAGTTTTATCACAAACAGAGAACTTTTTTATAAAGGACTCGTGCTTTTCATCAAAAATACAGAATATTGTAATAATAATAATTTAGAGTAGCATTAAATGTGATACTTGCTTGAACATTGAGATTAAAGAAGCAGTAAAAAGAAGGAAGCATATATATTTGATGATGTTGCAAACTAGAGTTTCCGAGGATGAATATTCGCTGTAAGAAGTAGCAAAACTGGTTTTTCAGACTAAGGCAAAAGGTATGAAGGATAAGATAAAAAACGATGAATATTGGCTTTTTGGAAAGACAGGAAAACATTCTGGTAGTACACAAAAACATAGGAAAAATAGGAGAAGTAAACATAAGATGTTTAGTATCATTAACTGTAACTATGTCACACTAATGCATACATTATTTAACCAATGAAAAAAACATGGGGCTATTTCACTATTGATACTTCTGTTACTCACACTTGGTTGTAATACCAAACGTGGATAACAAAATTATCAATAGTGAAATAACCGAGTGTTTTTTTCACTGGTTATATATAGGAGAAATAAAGTACACAGTTGTGTGAAGAACAGGATAGGAGATATGACATGGGAGCCTAATGACTTAAGTCGAAGATGGGGTGAATACTTCTGTGAGTTATTAGAACATGAAAGTGAAGTGATTTTGTGGCAGAAGATGATGCCACAGTGAGAGAAGGAAGCACAGGAGAAATATCAAGGAATGAAGTGTTTGTAAAACTCTAAAATCTCTTCAAAATGGTAGGGCTTCAGGAGTAGATGTCATAACTGTTGAGATGTTAAAATATGGTGGTGATTGGTTAACTGAAATTTGCCGGTTGTGCTGGGAATGAATAATGGTCCCTCAGAATTGGACTGTTCTTTCATGCAAGGGTCGTTCAAAAGGTGATGAGACTGATTTTATATAGGGAAGTGTAATGCAGTAAACATACTTACACTTACATACTTTCTAAGTATTCCCTCTACCAAATGCACCGGCCCCACCTTTCTATCCACTTCCAGGAAGTGTGTTCAAAGCCTTTCCTCAACATTTGGTTCAGGATACCCATCACAGCATGGTTCAGTTCACTATTTGATGCAAACTGATGCCCACAAAGTTTTTTTTTTCACTTCAGGGAATTGGTGGAAGTCACACGGCGCCAGGTCCGGTGAATACACAAGGTGCACCATCATTCCGATGCCTAGATAACCTGCTGAGTAAGCAAAGCATGATGTGCAGGGGCATCATCTTGATATAAAATCCAACCATTTTGTGCATATTCTGGGCATTTTGGGGGAAAAAATTTCTTTAGAGGACCTTTGAGAATTTCAGAATAATAGGCACCAGTAGCAGTTTTCCCTTGTGGAACAACATGTTCATATACAATTCACTTTTTATCAAAGAAAACCAGGTGCATGTCCTTTCCTGCACTTCTTTGAACCTTTTATTTTTTAGATTGGGGACTCTTTGGGTGTCTCCATTGAGTGCTCTGTTGTTTTGTTTCTGGGCAAAAAATTGTGAAATTTGTTTTCTCACATGTGATGACTCAATTAAAAAAGCGTGGATCATGTCATAGCCTGTACTTCCAATGGCGACAACTGATAACCCTATTTGCCTTGTGTTCATCAATGAGCAAGTGGGGAATACACTTTGCTGCAACTTTTCGGCACCCCAACTTGTTTCTCACAATTTCATCAACGGAACCAATGGACATCTGCATGGCATTAGTAACCTCCTCAATGGTCATTCAGCGGTTTTCGCGCAGGAGTGCCTCGATGGAATTGACGTTCACTGCTGTAGTCGATGTCAAAGGCCTACCAGAGTGTGGCACATCTTCCAGACACTTCACCATTCACATACTTCTTGTGCCACTCAAAATCTTTTGCTCGCTACGAAGCATCTTTCTTGTAGGCTGTTTTAATAATTCCATGCATTTCTGTGGCTGTTTTATTCAAATGCACACAAAAATTTATAGCTGTTCTTTCCTGCAGTTTAAAATCCAATACTGTGTTACAGAAGCACGTCTGAACTTTACACCATCTACTACAAGAATGAACTAGTGCAGTGCTGTAAGGATGTGTCGTCATGTAACTGACCTTGGCCCTAGCGCCATAGAAATTCAACAACAACAATATGTGACTGACCTTGCAGGTGTTACGACACAAGCAGCTACATTTTTCTGCTTGGGTTTGTTTTGGTGCTATGATGTCAGTCTCATTACTTGTTGAACAACCCATTTATAAGGGAAATGGTGATCAGACTGAATACAAGAACTATCATGGTATCTGCCTGCTGAGTGTGCCAGAGAAACTGTTTGGAAAGGTATTTTCATTGGTAAAGTATAAGGTCTTTCATCAGAGGTGGTGTGGAATGTACAAAGTGATTTTATGCCTTCATAAAGCTGCACTTACCAAATTTTTGCATTGCATATGTGATTGAAAAATGTCTTGGTAATTTTTTTTTTTTTCGTTGATTTACAGAAAGCTTATGACTGAGTCAACAGGATACTTCTGTGGAAGGTCTTGAAAAAATATGTTATAACTGAGATTACTGGTTTATGTCTTGGTAATATCCATGTGTGCAGATTGCTGTACGCTGATGACACAGTCCTTTTGGAAGAGAGCAAGAGTGAGTTGCAGAATATGTTGTCCTGGATGCATGAAGTTTGCATGAAATTCAAACTGAGTATAAATAAGGGAAAAACCAAAGTTATGGTTTTTGAGAGAGTAACTGGCAGTACTGAATGTAATATAAGCTAAATGGCACAGTGATTGACCAGGTGGATGAGTTTGTGTATTTAGGAAGCATGTTTGAAAAAGAGAACACATTGGATGGTGAAATTAGTAGGTGAATGAATTCTTCATTGAAAGTCATGGCTGCTTTGGGAGGTTTTCACAGGAATGATGAGTTCTCAATAGAGTCCTGAATGGCTGTGTATGAAAGTGTAATTGTTCCTACTCTGATTTATGGTAGTGAAACCTGGGTATTACAGAAGAAATATAGTCGTTTGTGTGCTGGAGAAAGGCGTTACTTACTGGGGGTTTGTTGGCAAGACATGTTCTGATTGTGTGAGGAATGAAGGTGTGTTGCAGTTGTGCAATGTGAAGCAAAATGTTGTTAGCAAGGTGGAGACTAATATGCTTCGGTGGTTTGGCCATGTTGAAAGAATGAGTGATGTGATCTTTACTAAGAAATTTTTTTTTAGCCCAAGTGGTGGGAAGGCAGAGGAAGGCCAAGGAAGTCATGAGAGGATCAGATTAAGGAGAGAGTGCATGAGAAAAAGATTATAAGTATGAAGTATAGAAGGTCTTGTGTACGTTGTGTGATGGATGTCAGTGAAGCCCAAGTTGTGTGCCAAGATCGCTGTAAATGGAGAAGTTTGATACAGCAACAGTAAGTAAATAATCAGTTAAAAATTTATCTAGTAGTTTGTATTTCTTTGTGGAGCTAACATCTGAATCTCAGAGAACAGCTTAGTGGTATGTATGTATGTATGTATGTATGTATGTATGTATGTATGTATGTATGTATGTATGTATGTATGTATGTATGTATGTATGTATGTATGTATGTATGTATGTGTGTGTGTGTGTGTGTGTGTGTGTGTGTGTGTGTGTGTGTGTGTGTGTGTGTGTGTGTGTGTGTGTGTGTGTGTGTGTGTGTGTGTGTGTGTGTGTGTGTGTGTGTAATCAATCAATCTGCTTAATAGTGTGAAACTATGTACACCGACAGTAGAACATGTGTACAAGTGAATGGGCATTTTATCAGAATGGTTCTCTGTTGGTGCAGGAGTAGGACAAAGTTGTGTAATGTTACCATGGCTGTTTAATATAGTTATAGATGCATGCATGATGCCAAAACACAAAATACTGGCTTATGTCTTGGTACTATCCATGTGCACAGATCGCTGTATGCTGGTGACACAATCCTATTAGCAGAGGGCAAAAGTGAGTTGCAGAGTATGTTGTCCCATATGTGTATGAACTTTGTATGAAATTCAAACAGTATAAATAAGGGAAAACCCAAAGTTATGGTTTTTGAGTCAGAAACTATTGATACTGAATGCAGTATAAGTCTAAATGGCACAGTTATTGACCAGGTAAATGAGTTTGTATATTTGGGAAGCATGTTTGACTGAGAGAAGAACACTTTAGATGGTGAAATTAGTAGGCAAGTGAACTCTTCTTTGAAAGTCATAGCTACTTTAAAAGGTTTTCACAGGAATGATGGGTTCTCAAAAATGTCCCAAATGGCTGTGTATGAAATTGGAAATTTCCTACTCTGATGTATGGCAATGAAACCTGGGTACTGTAGAAGAGACATTGGAGTCGTCTGTGTGCTGGGAGATGCATTACACAAGGGGGGTATGGGGGTATGGACAAGATATGTTCTGATCATATGAGGAATGAAGATGTATTGGAGATACACAATGTGAAACAAAATGTTGTTGTTACTAAGGTGGTGAAGAATGTACATGTCTGTTACTTAGGTGGTTTAGCAATGTTAAAAGAATAAATGGTGAGATGCTTAGTGAGAGAATTTATTCAGTTGAAATGACAAGAAAGGAAGGTAGAGGAAGGCCAAGGAAATCATGGGAGGGCCAGATTTGGCAATCCCATGATTATATCTTTTTCTCTGCATGAGAAAAAGATATTGAGTATTAAGTACTAAAAGTCTGGGTGAGATATGTGATGGATGTCAGTGAAGCTCAAGTTGTGTGCCAAGGTCACTGTAAATAGAAACATTTAATTCATCAACAATAAGCAAATTCTAGCCATATCAGTTTCAAACTTTAATGTGGCAGATAAGCTTTTTTAGAAGAGCTAACCTCTGAATCTCAGAAAATAGCTTATAGTGATAAGTAATGAGGGCTTTATGAAAAAAAAATTGCAACTTCCCAATATGGCAATCATAATAATGCAAATTTTGTGAATAACAAAAGTACAGTGCTAGTCAGCCAAAAAATAATTTTCACAATAGGACACATTTTATTCTCTCATTGTGTAACAAATTTTATGGAATGTTTGTTCCCATGATCAGTTTGAAGTTTACCTTCTGTGATAACATATTTTACATTAATATAATTTTGTTAGTCATGGAATGTAATTCCATAAGCTTAGGTTCTGGATACTATAGTCAAATTTTCTGGAAGAACTACACATGAAAATTTTGATAAAAATTATAATTTTGTTGTTCTTGACATAGAAATGCCATTATTAATGGTAATACATGTTCCTGATAAATAATAACATTTCTTTGATGAAGTAAGGGCTTTGTATGTTATTTGTGTGCTTTATTGTTTAATTCTTCATTTATTTCTTGTGGCAGATATAATAATGGATCAGTATCTGCTGCACTTCCCATTGATTAAGAAATCAAGACTATTTTTATTGAAATGAATAAAGTACTTTAAAATGAATGATTTAATATTAAATACTTACATCAGCTTTACTTAGAGGCTGTAATTGAACAAAGTGTGTGAAGCTAAAAGAAAGTTTAGTAAAGAAAAGATTTTTCTATCATTGTGAGTTATCCATTATCTATATTGTATATGCCTTGAGAATTTTGAAGTCAGTTTTAAAGACCTTTCAGACCATAGTAGTTATGGCATAGCCTGAAAGAGATTAAATCTTTATTAAACTCTCATAAGGTTTCACCCACTTTGTTCAGCATGATCTAAGTTTCTGGCAACTTGCATGAAAAAGCATTTGATGACATATCTATTGCAGTCGAGTATGATTTTAGGTAAATCTATTTTCAGTTATCATTTAATTATACATTGCCTTCCAAATCATTCCACCACAGTTCTTTGATCTCATATAATTTTTATGTGGTGCATGGAATGTTTCCTTTTAACAGTGAACATTACACTTTCTAGATACTTTTTTGCATTGTGTAAATGCCTTTTTTATTTATTAGATGGTGTTTAGAAACAAAAGCAGTCATTTAAAAAACATTACTTGAAGCATCAGGTTGCAACCAAATAATTTCTTTTTAATCCTCGCTGAATGTGTATGCATACTGACCTGAATAAATATCTTCTTGTATAACCTAAGCAACATCGTTAAGTTCCAGTGCTCCTTGGCCAACTATTACCTTTGCACTAGTAAATTCAAATAAAGAAATGAATAAAATTAGTAAAAAAAATATCATTAATACTGTAGCTTCTTTTCCATATGGCAAGAAGACAATACCTTAATGTGAAAAAAACAATGTGTGTGTGTGTGTGTGCGTGCTGATACATATAGTCTAGTCATAATTAAAATATGATAATTCAAGTTTTTATCATGGAATCATTTCATAAAATATTTTGTTGCACCTAAAAGGGTTTTACTTTTAAAGGTCATGTCAGTTGTAGAAGGAATTAGCAAAAACCACTGATTTAATTTAGTTGGTTGGTGCTACAGTAAGTGTTTGTATGAAAGTGAGTGGAATCATGATTGTCTGTGAGTGAATATATGTATACTTTCAAAAGTTATGTAGAAGCTCTGTTGAGTAAATGAATGAAAGAGCTTTGGACAAAATGAAGTTATATCACCCCTTGAGTAAAATTCATATAATCACTGATTACCACTTCTGATTATTTCAGCAACTTCCTTGTGTTTTGCTATGTTTTTCATTGTTCATCTGATGCCTGATTTCAATAAAATATACGGACAGTGTTGAACAGTATTGATGTAGCAGTAGCACATGCCCTTTGTATTATTAAATGTTCATTCTGTGAAAATTTATTATTTTATACCTGCATACCAATGTTGCATGTTGCTGACATGGACCACTTGAAAGAAAAAGTCAATGTTGATTTGCAATGTATTTCTCAATTGTCTATTATAAGTGTTTTGCCTCCATCATGCTACTGCTACCCCCATGACTAATGGCTGATTTTGCACCTTCATCCCATTGTGTTCTTAATCTACCCCTTAATCCATAATCTTAATGTCATAGAATACAACATTCATGTGGGTCAGAGATTCCACAAGTCCAATTTTTAAGTGATTCAAATTCAGGGTAAATTGGACTTAGTTGTGCCCATGCCAGAGTTGAAAGTCACAGAAGAGTGAGTGAGATTCACCTGTCATTGAATTAGGACATCTGAGGAGAATTGTGAGCTTACACAGAAAACCTTAGTTTTTTTTACTGTTTTTCAAGGTAGAAGGAATCTTTTTTTCTTGAACGTCACTGGCACAAACAAGGTTGCTGCACATGCCCCTTTTTATTAAAAATACTAGTAACATATAGTTTTAACTATTCTAATTAGATTTTTCTCTACAATTTCTAGTAATAAAGTTTAAAACTTCAAATCACTTTATTTTTTATAAAATTTTAAATAATAGGCTAGTGAAAATTTTAACACCTCATTAGTCATAATGAATAGTTTGTATTTAAGACATCAGTACATTGTTTCTGGTTGAAAAGGTGCTAACAATAAGGATCAAGTTTGATTTCAGCTGCTAAGGATTTTGCTCTGTAATCTTGATTATGGCATAAGACTTTTTTTTTTTTGTTATTGCACGAGTAGGTTGATCCATTTTAACCATCACTGCACTTTGAGTAAATGAGGCATAGTTTTTGCTGACTTCCCACTAAAATTCACAAAGAGAATTTACTTTGAAAATGGTCTTATAATGGCAGTCTGTCATTATATCAATGAACTTGTCTTCCAGATCATCCATGTTCTTAGCTTTAAAGAAAGCATCATTACTAATTGGTTAAACAATTCATTCATTTTTACCATCCGAGTCTTCTTTCAAGAATGGATATTATGCCAAAAATTGATCTGATAACATTTCTAAGTGTTGCATAATATTGGATTGAGTTCTGTCTGGTGCTGCTGTCCTGTTACTTTCATCAAGAAAATCCCTTAATGTAGAAAATGTTGCTGTGTTACAGGATTTCATTCTTTCCTGCCATAGAGACTGTGTCCTATAAAAGAAATACAGTTTAACTTCCATTGAAAGATATTGTTTTCATCACTTACCAATTCCAGCAATGTTATCTACAAGCACAACACAAAATGATGAGAACATTCTATGTAAATATTCTAATTCATCTTAAAAAACACTTAGAAGCAATGCACTAATTCACATTTGCACAATATACCAAGAAGCAAGGTAATGCTCCTTTTACTTATATATGATGTCTGATTTACTTCGATGAAGAAAGTTTGATGATTCCTAAGACACTGGGCACTACACTGTATGCCGATGCATAGAAAATACACGAAACACTTGAAATCACCAAAAGAGAGCACTTTGGAAATTACAGTTTGTTTGTTTTTTACAAGTTGCCTGCACAATAAACTGGTGATCACTGTACACTGAAGATACTACACACTATGACGAACATTGCCATTATAACACTATAAAAAACAACAACAAAGGTATGCCTCAGGGACCGGAAATGCCCTTCCTCGGAGAGGGAGTTTTCCTGAAGGAGGTATTCCGAACACTGATCAGCGCCACTGAGCCCTTATGAAGCACAGCGCTAGTCTTGAAAAAGACTTTTATTTAAGCACAATATCACTGGTAAGCCTTCACACTCCCTTCCAGGAACACTCACTCAATAAACAGTGGCTTTCTTCACTGCTTTTCTGCTGGGCTGAGGAGGCATTTTCAAGTAGAAACAGAAAAATGTCAATGTTTCCACTTGACTGAGGAGGCATTTTTTTCAAGTTTTAACACGGAAAGGTTGAAAAGGAACACAATGCTAAAATAAATTTCCTAATATTGTAATCATTTTTTTGTCACTAATGTGATTATTGTTGCTCAGCTACAGGGTATTATAAGGTTATATGAAAACATATTGTTAACAATTCAGACTATGCAAAATCAAAAACTGCTGTAAAAAGTCAAGGCAGAATATTCTCAATGTTTTATTTGTAAAAATAATAAAAAAAATGTGAAATGTAAAGAATGGAACTAATGTATCTGTAAATACAGAATTTCAAATCCGACTTTTTTTTATACTTTTATAAATAAACATTTTGCACATTCATTAATGAAAATGAAATTATGAACTTTAAAAGTTACAAGACAAAACCATTTTTGAATTGAAGCATATACAAGGTAGGTTCCAAAAGTTCCCAGACTAGGTCTGCAAGTCCATATATCAGTATTTCCCAACCTTCTTTACTTTGCGGAAACCCAGTGCACATAATTACGGCAGGCCTACTCGGTATTAAGCCATTTGCCTAATATTTAGTTTATCCAAATCAGATTATCTAAAAAGAATGACAGGGTGGTGACAGACCTGGAAAATCTGGAAAAGTCAGGGAATTTCCTTCGATCGGGAAAAGTCAGGGAAATTTATGGCAAATCGAACGAAGTCTGGAATTTTTATTTCCGTCGTCCTAGCTCATCTTGCCAGCGATAAAATAATAAAACATTGGATGTTGTTTTAGCCAAATATATTTGCGAGTTTCATGTCTGCATACTATTTCATTAAAACGATGTAGTTTTATCGTCTAAATGGCCATGTTTTCTTTGACTCGAGCTCCAACACACCCTTGTTCAATCAATCCACAATTCCGCATCTGCCCGTAATGCCAGCACGATGTTTCTGGGATGGCTTCATGTTGTTGTAAATATACATCATTCAGACTGAATTATGTGTGCGTACACGATAAAAAAAATCGAAAAGAGATATAATAATATGTTTAAAAAAAAGAAGAAAACAATTTTGGAATCAGATTGTTTTTAATTCATGTTTATAGGTCGTATTTTCTCTTTTATTTGCGAAGTGTAATAGCATAAATTATTTACTTTGTGTGCTTTGAAGTACCTTTTGCATCGGACTTATGCGCGCTGTGTGCATTATTTCTTTTTCCTTCTGATTGAGGAGTGACCTTGAGTGAGGAGACATCCTTTGCACAAGACCAGCCGGGTTTTCAGCAAATTTCGCAAGCTTTGTCTTTTTAGCACGTCTTTTGTAAAAAACGATTGTGCTTCTGTTATCGGTATGTCCAGGGCTCCTCGACAAATTCCTTGAGCCAGGTCGCCCAGGTGCCTAAAATTCGGGTCGTGGCGCCGAATTTTTTTTTTAGTTGAGATTTCGTAATATATTGCAGTAAATGCCGTAATTTCTGTTCTGTAATCCATAGACTATCTATTAAAAGGTTATAAATTTAGGTGCTGCGGACACCGGTAAAAAACAACAACAACTGTGCATCGTTTTAAAAAGTCCGCGAGGTAATTGTCAGTTGAGGTGGTGTTATTGGGAAAGTACCAAAAATGCGGTAACAGAAAAAAATATAACGTAACAGCGAGATAGAAGACTGCAAAGAGATTGTAAGAATATATATTTTGAGATTGTAAGAATATATATTTTTTCTTTTACTTAGAAGTATTTTGACAGAAAATATGACGCAAGGAGGCGTTACTATTTGCGCGTGCGGAAGCCTACGCAGTGTGAGAACCCGTGACTCTCGGGAATCCGGCAGAGCTATTCCGTAGCGTTTAGCCATTCTGCGAATCGCATCGCCTAGTTTTGGTGCGCTGATTGTTTTAGTTTACGTTTCAACTGAATACCGAAAAAAACTTTTCAGAAATAAGACAATGCTATGGACTGTCCGAAATTTCAATGGATTTTTTAGTCTTAACTAATGAACTGCGATAATGCGGCAACAGCTAACGATTTTAGTTCTTTTTTTACTTAAAAGTAACACAAAAGTACTTCAAAATGACAGTTACTGTTTCAATAAAACGATCATTCTTTTTTTTTTTTTTTGCATCTTTGGATTTCTGAGTCGGTCCTGTGAATCGCAGTTTTCTGTCGGAAATTGCGATTCACGATTAACATGATAGGTGCGATCACGTGGTGCCGATTATACGACTGTTATTGCATGCCAGTTACCACGGAATGTTCGCATTTTCTACCGATTTAGTTGTATAACTACGGATTCTACGAATTTTCATTTGTTTAAAAAAACTATTTTGCTATTATTTTATGATTTATCTTAAGCTGATTCGCGGAATTCTCCGTTTTTTTTTTGTTTTTTTTTTAAGTCATCATTTAGATCGCTATCATGATTGATGCAAAACTGAAGAGAATTTGGAGGTTGGGTCATTTTCCGTCTGGGGACACGGTATTTCGTGTTTCAAAGCTTTCGAAAACAGTAGTTAAATGGAGTAAAAAGAATTTGCCCTAATCGTAATTTTTTCTCCGGATGTTGCGTTTGTATCAGTATTCTAAAATATCATTTTATGGCATATATGTGCGTATTTCAGCTTGAAACTGTAGACAAGAATTTGTGGAAACGGAATTTAGACGCCGCGAAAATTGCCTCCTACTCTTCAGGCTTGAGGTTCTTCCGCGAATTCGAGAAATTCCCCCTTTTTCGTTATGTTGGCCACTCAGGAGATCGATGCACAAGTAAACAGAATCGTGTGTGTGTCGAGGGGAAGGGGGGGGGGGTTAGATGTTTGTCGGAGGACGGAATTCCATCTTTACGAAACTTTCGAAAACGGAAAGTCGATGGAGTTCAGATTTTTTCCGTAATCGTAATTTATTTTTTCTCGCAATGTTGCCTGTGTCCAGTATTTTTAAGTAATATTTTACTGCATAAATTTTTGCATTTAACCTTGAAAATAGGAGAAAAATTTCCAAAACCGGAAGTCGGACGGAATTCCGTAATCGCTCCACCTGCCACCGTCCCGTGATGTTCCCACTCTCCAGCCTTGTTAAATATCCCCCACCCCATAAGTTTTTGCATTTAATCTTGATAAGGGAAGAAGGAAATTCCCGAAAACGGAAGTGACGAAGTTGGAAAATTTGTAAAAATTAATGCATGGTGTTCAAAAGTATTAATATTCCCAAAGTTACACCATTTATCTGAAATAGTTGAAGCTTTGATGTCATGCGCTCATGGTAGGTCCTCAGGCTGATGGTTATTATCAGAGAGCACAAAACTCAAGAAAAGCGACAATGAAGAAGTAGGGAGAGAATGATAGCAGCAGAAAGAAAAAAATTAAGCAATCGATGCTGTGCAGTTGCAGAGTCAACAAAAGACAGACTAACAGTAGTCTGCATTCTTGCTGTCTGTTTCGAATTTTCACCAGTTAAAATGTTCAGCTTTTTTCCCTCCTTCTTTGGTCTCATCTTGTCATAAACTGCAATTTTAGAGGCAAGTATGATCATATGGTAAGTGGAGGTTCATGCACTGCACGTTCACTTTCTTGGATTTCCTGTCTGTCAAGCATTGTGGAATTCTGATTTTTATCTCTACATGTCGAACTCACATTTTTATCTCTACACTGAATAAATATTTCATTTCCATTAAGCATCCTTCAAATATTCTAATACTCTGCACATTTCTTTTTTTTTCTTTTTGATGAGGCTTCCTTTTAAAAAAAGGAATATAAATCACTTTTTTATTCTTTAGAATTGTAGACATTGTGCTTTCCAGTATTACAAAATGCTGTACATTTTTTTTTTTTTTTGCTGCCTTCAACATCTTTAATAACTGATTTTATCAGCAAAGGACAATGTGTTCAACTTGTGATTTGAAGCCACAAGTTTAGAAAAATAAGTTTTATGAAACAAAGCTTGAATTTGTTCAGAACAAGAATATGCAACATAAAATTAACAAAAAGTGCTACTGAACACCATCTGTCTATTAGGTCGAATGGTAAGATGCCCGTCTGAAATTCTTTTTGAATGTTAATTAAAGATGACTTTTTGATTACTTATTGGTGGAAATTGAAGATGTGCTGCAAGGAGTGTAGTTGCAGTCTGTCCCTGGCTGAGTGGTGGCAGAATTATTCCAAGGTTAAAGTGGTCAGTGTGGAATGTTTGCTTTTGTTGTCTATTGTTATGAATGAGTTGTGCATCAAATCCTTTTGTTGTTAGCATTTTATGGGCTATTTTTTATTTTTAAACAAGAATATTTTGAGTTATCATGTCGGCCACTAAAATATTTTTGACTTATCAAGACCGTAACTTCATCATGTGCCTAGGGCAATTGCAAGGAATTTTACTTTTTTTTGAGTTATCAAAGTTAAGAGTTATCAAGAGTTGACTTCATTTGTGAAAATAGAAGTAAAAAAGTGTTTTTATTATTTGCCTTTGTATTCATTAACTTTTCTGGTGTGTATGTAGTGGTCAGGGAAAAAAGTGCATTTTCACCTGGAAAACATGGAAAAGTCATGGAATCTTTTGTTCATGATTTTGTTAGCCACCCTGAATGAATAAAATGACATAAGTAATATTGAATTGGGATGAAAAAAGATATAAACAATGATTCCAACACAAACTATATTAAGTAAGAATACTTAATAATATAACATTAATTAGGGTTTTTTTTTTTTTTGCACAAATAATACACAATGGAATGGGATAATGTTAATCACCAGTCCAAGTAAAACCCATTGCTAAATAACTTTCACAATACAGGCAATTTAATTCTATTTTATCTTGAACTTTCCATTATGTCTTCACTTCCTCTGAGTTATTTTGTTTATACAGAAATTTCTGGCTTCTAGATTTTTGTCAAGGCCTGTTCTCAATGTATAGAAAGTGAATATAAAATTTTGTTTGCACAGGAAGAATTTAAACATTGTTGCCAGGTTCCTCTTGCTATTGCCAGTTATTAAATTAAAAAATTTTCATAAACAAAAGAACTCAATGGGGGTGAAGACATAATGAAAAGTTCTTCAAGATACAATAAAATTAAGTACATTAATCTGAGTAAAGCCTTAAGTAAGTCTTGGATTAATACATACAATTCTTCGTAGTGTCTGTTACCTTCCGGCTCTCGCTACTTGTGCTTGGTTTGGACACCGAATCATCATCACTTACCTTACTTTGCTCACTGGTAGGTTTACTGTTCTCTGCATTGTCTTCTTGATCTTGTGATGTACAAACTTCTACATCTTCAAACACACGTCTTAATTGTTTGCACCATGTTCACAAAAGTATTTACACAAGCAACAGAACTTAAATATATAAGCACTATGGGCAGATAGAGGAAGTCTGGAATGTTTGAGGAACATTAGAAGTGGTGAGCCTGGATGTTTCTAGAGTTGGGATTTTTCTAGCAAGGATGGGCGCCTTATTGCTAGTAGGCAGGAGGTGTCAGCAGTTTACCGATTCTTGAAACTACTGGTGCTGTGCCAGAGAGTGCAAGATGGGTCACCACAGGTGTATTCCTGCGATTGACCATGGTTTGATGCAGTAGCAAGTTAACCAACAAAATTTCCCACAAGGCAAAAATTACTCCTTCATGACAGCGCTTTCTCCACAGACAAAATAAATCATATTTACATTTGATTTTCATTATTCTTGTCTTATAAGCAACATATGCATTTACTCTAGTGTAAATATTTGGTCTCTTACAATTTTGCAGAACTCCAGTTGCAAAATACTGCCATAGATAGTTACAAAGCAGAAGCACATCCTCCTTCAAAATAAGACCCTTTTGCAACAACAAACTTCTGCCAGTGGCTGTAGAGTTTGCCAAAACACTTCTGGAACGCATTCTTTGTAATGTCCTGCAGTGCAATCAGTGGTGCATTTTGCACTTCTGCGCTCAAAAACTGACAGCCTTGAAGTCAATCAGATCAGGAAAGAGGTGGAAGTTGCAGGGGGCAAGGGGTCAGCTGAGTACGGTGAGTGTGGGAGGACAACAGTTCTTGTTTTAGCAAGAAACTCACAAGTGAGGAGTGACCTGTGTGCCTGTGTATTATTGTGCAACAGCTTCCATGATTGATTGCCTCACAGTTGAGGCCTCAAGATAGAGCTCTTTGTTGGCAGTGCATTCTCCAGGGATAAATTCAAAATGAACAATACCCTGGATGTCGAAAAAAGATCTCTAGTATGATCTTGCCATAGCTGTGATCTCAGTGGAATTTCTGCTTGCATGGAGACAATGGTGATTTCCATGTAGCTGATGCCGGCTTAGTCTGCAGGTCGAAAAGGAAGCACCATATTTTATCCCCCCATTATGATTCTCCCAAGAAATTATGGGTCTTGGTCAGTGGTGGTTAGAAGATCACCTGCCATTTCCATTCGTATGGCCAACTGATCTTCAGTTAACATACTGGGATAATGTGTTGACACACCCCATTCATTTTCAGATAATCTGTTAATACCTGTTGCATGACATGTCTCCGATTATTTCAGCAGCCACTGCTATTTGCACGATTATCTGTTAGTGCGTATGATGGCTGCAATCTTCGAATTGTTTTCACCCACGCAAGCTGTCACTGCTCGCCCTCTTCATTCGTCGTCCTTGACCTCTCATCTGCCTTCTCTGAACCACAATAGAGTGTTTTCACCATAAACTTGCTTCAACATCTCGTAAGTTTCTGTTGCACTTTTGTCCAAACAAACGCAAAGCTTAATGAGCTGCTGAAAAAACACCATTTTTCATCAATCGCCAAACACTGTGTAAGTTGCTCACAGTACCTGGATGTACTGCAGCAAGCATGTGATGTAGATGGATGAAACCGATTTCCATGTGATAGAGGGTAATGTCATAACGCATAATTACCATGAGTATGCGATGCACGTACTTTACCATACAGGAGCATTCTGGGAATTTTTGGATCCTACTCCATATATTCTTTTGTGTGTGTGTGTGTGTGTTTTCCAAGACAGTTATCTCCACCATTACATGCTGTTCTCAGTATGAATTCATCATTTAATTTTGCTAATGAAATGTTTTCAGCCTAATTTTAAATTACAACATGTAACAGGAAATGAGGAATGAACTCTTATTTGGGGCAACTCAGGGTGAAACTAATTGCAGATGTTCCTTTAATTTAAGATGTAGGTAGTTTTGTACTTTGACTCAGAAAGACTGCCAAGTTAAAGAATTAAGTGCATAACTACACATCTAATGTAAGTATTTTGTTATTGTATCTTATTAGCATTACTTTCTATGGTAACAAGGAGTAACAGAAGGAAAGAGGAGAAGAAAGGGAGGGAAGATTAAGGGATAGGACAAGTATGTCAAAACAACTTTTATTTACTGTATACTGAGCTCATATATTTTGTAGGTGAAACATAGAACACACAAAAGCTTAGTGGCATGAGAGCAAGTTAAAAAGCAATTTTTTACACACTTACTCATGTTAACACCATTCATTTGATCGTATTAGAACCTTCTAGCAAAGGTTAAAAATATTTCAAACACTGTTGCTCTCAACATTACTTTGCAAAAATGTACAATTCCTAAAAGCAATAAAGTGTGGAAAATTTTCATAAAACTTGCTCTTGTGACAAAAGAACAAATTATATTTGGAAACTTACTGTGAAATCCTATCTGTTTTTAGTACAAATGTTCTTGTAAATACTGTATACATTTCTAGTTCCACTTATCATTTTTCCCTTTGAGGTTTGCACCTTCCGTGCTTGGAAAATAAACACATTTTCTAATAATTAATGACTTCATGGCTTCCTCTTATTACTTTTAGTATTATAAATATTTAACAGGAATTATCGAGGATAAATTTATTAAGGTACATTACCTCTCAAATTTTCGATCTATTCACTAGACTCGGACTCCTTAAAAGTGATCAAACATCAATCCCACGTAATTATCTGGAAATTAGAGGAATCCCTGAAAATTTACAAGACACAAGGTGGCAACATCAACAACCATGCTGGATGGAAAATCCACCAGGCTTGGTCGCCAGACCTGTGGAAGTAGTAAGACGCAAGAACTCCTGAAGATGATCTAGTGTATAGATCGAAAATTTGAGAGGTAGTGTACCTTAATAAATTTATTCTCTATAATTCCCGTTAAATATTTATAACACAGTTTCTATGTAACAAATGATGTAGAAATTTTATGCATTACAAAAGATTTGTTAATTCTTTATTTTGTATAATAATAACAGCACATGAAAATCTTCTTATTAGACAAAAGATAACTTTCGTGCTCATGAAAACTTTTTGATCTTGTATTTTTTTACTTCAAATGTACAAAAACAAAATTTATGTCCTGCTGTACTGTAAATATTATATTTCCATTTTTCAAGATTTCATATAAATGGTATTAGTGCACATACCTAAATCCATGATTTTAATGAAATTATTTGCTCTGTTCAGAATGCAAGAGTAGGTTTTCTTGTAATTATGTTATAAAAGATCACTTGTGGGCTTCTCTTAAATGAACTAAAAGCTAGAAGTGTAGTGATGTTAAAGCTGACATAAACTTGTTACTTGTGACATGGAGTAGTATTACAACTAAGATCATAGCAGTTCAATATATTAAAGTTATTATATCTGTTAATCATGTGTCTTTAGTGTATCCAAAAGTTTTCAGTTAGTGATACCTAAGCCACCTGCTCTGTGAGGTGATTTTATGTACAGTTCTGTGACTTCAAATTCAGGCATTTATGCATGAATTAGCACCAATGAATTTATTATGTTTTATGGACTTCGAACATTTTTAAAGTAATGTTGGAAAGCAGAATGTTACCTTTTATTTATTTTTTTAAATGTAGGTATTGTTACCTTTTATTTTTAGTTGTAGGTTGAAAGTATATGAAATTACTTCCATTTAACTGCTTTAGCTTAAAGAAATGCCTTATGTTGTATATAGTGTTAAAAATTTCCTTACCTTGTGAAACACGTATTACCCATTTAACTGTAATTAGAAATATCTTGCATTATATTATGCTGCTTTGTTCAACATTTAAAAAAAAAGTTATTTTTGCTCTCTGTGTGGAAAAATCAAAGCATCTGTTATACATAAGGACAAAAAATATATTAGTCATAGAGAAGTATATAAAAAATATTGTGTTATAAATAATTCTCATTTGTGGTCTTTCGTGCATTATTGAAATTAAGTGCCAAACACTACAATTTGCCATATGTGTTGCATATTTAATGTAAACTAAGTTTTTTACTCGTGCCAAATTTACATGACCAATAAGTGCATAATACTTGCTGTTTGTTATACAACTCTTTTGTCTTAAATCGATATACAGTAATTTGAGTTTCCATGTTAATCTTTGTTTTCCGTTGTTTCCATTGATGTTTAACAAAGGATTTTTAATGAAAAAGAATGTTTTTGGTAGATTGATTGGTGCATCACTATCCATATTCTTAGCAAGAGAAAATAATTTATTGTAATCCAGAAGTGTGTCACATAATCTACAGCTAAATTATTATTTTAATAGTAAATATAAATGAATATAGTCCTAACTGTTGTGGATGAATACCAGTTATGTACTTAGCAGCAGCAAATTTGAAATATGGCATTTTTCTAGTAGGACTATCTTACAATATGAAGTAACATAAATTGAATTAAACATGTCTAGATTGCACTGTAATGATTTAGAATTGTTCTGAATAGTGATTAAAGGTAATGTTGTAGCTAGACTACTTATTTTGAAAAAAAATGCACAGCAATATTTATGCATATCCAGCTTCAAAAGTTTATATATTGAATTTGTCATAAGTCACTGTAAGCACTTCAGTAAACCAAAGACTGTCACTAATCTTTGTAATGATTGCATCTGTAATTTGTGTGTTATGAAATACAAAACTTTTCATTTGTTGCTGTTTACAGTATTGCACCAGTTGTTTAAGTGAAATATCTTAATTTTAAAAAAGAAATACTTGCTCATGTTTTCACATGAGTGATAAATATCTTTTTATTGTTTTACGTATAATAAAAAAAATTAATTAAACTGTAAACATCAACATTTGTTTTACTCATGAATCTCCTTTAAAAAAAAAAAAAAAGTAAGGCACATGAAAATTTTGAAATTTAACTGATTTCATAGTGGGTCAAGTTTTAGTTCATTATCCTTTGAGATTTCCAACTTAAAGAAATAAGGTATATTTGAATTACAAGAGTGTGGATTGAGCAAAACTCCCAATACTTTTGCTACTTAGTGAAATTTCATCAGTGTGCTTATTCTTGTCGCTGAGGCTCACCACTCATTGCCATCTTAATTTGGTATGGTATTAGACTAAAACTTTGAAATCTGGCAATGTTAAAACCATGATCAAAACTGAAGGACAGGCAAAAGTCTTAAAAGTTTATTTTAATTTTGTGCAGTATTTAATAGTTTGAATTAAAGTTTAAAATGTAATGCCTTTATTATATTTTAGTACTCCCTTCACCAAAATCAAAAGCATTTTTTTCTACTTAGTAGGATGAAGATGGTCCTTCCTTCTTATTGCCACGTATATAAAAATAAAGAACAAAAATTAACCTTTACTTTGAATGAAATCTTCTAGAGATAAAAAATGGGAAGCCATGTTTCTGGATCATCTAATCCAACATTCATAGCAGCCTTTTGGCAGGGAATAAGATTTCACTGTCTTGGTTTCTTGCATGCAAGTATCATTTTCTTTGAAATTACTTACCTCATCATCATTTCAGAAGGTAGACAGTCTTCAACAGCTAGGTTTCAGCTGCCTTTGGAAACATTCTCCCAACTTTTCTTTCAAAGCAGTGAGAGAAGTTTGGTCATCACAGGCAGTTTTAAACTTAAAAACCAATGCTTTGAATAAAGCCCATGTTGAGAATTGGCTTCCTAGTTTCTTAATTCAATTACTAATCAAAAACTTCTATTATGGGAATTCTTACTAGGATTTTTTTATTTTAATTGCAAATTTTCAGAGAAAATTCTTTCTCCATCAGGCTGTCTTTTGTTGTCATTTTTTTCCGTCACTATCGCGGTTACGGTTAACCTTGAAGGTTATGGTTATTTTTCATCAAATCCTACCAGATGTTAGACAGGGATAATCCTCTGAAGTCATTGATGATGGAATTCTGATTTTTCTCAGTCTCTATTCCTCCTTTTAGCTTTCTTTTTTGAAAACTGCTTTGGAAACTGATGACTTTAAGGGAATTCCAATCCATGCTGTGACCAATTTCTCTAATATGCTTATCAAAACCAGTCTTGTTGGAGCAATTTTTTATAGCAGCTTTATGCTCTGCTGTACGAGTTTTTAGTCTGCGACCTGTCTCGCATATGTAAGATAGTGCACAACTACATTTTACTTCATCGACAACTATACCTTAATAGTTGTATGACTATTATTCTTACTATCATATAATGGTTGCTGTAATGTCTTTAACCATATTTATTATGTGATATTGTATTTTCTTTTCTTCCGAACAACATTATGTTATTGCTCTAAAATTACTGTTATACACGTTGTAAGTGATAATATTATTTGGTACTGGATGCTTTCATATAATTATTGCATAATAGAATAATATAGTGCAATTATCTAAATAATTAACTCATAAGATAATGTTTTAGGCTGTCATTTTTTTTATTCATGCTCTTGGTTTATGCTGACAGATTTTTTTTTTTCAAAAACTATAACTACCTGACTTATACAATCTGGTGCGTAAACGGCATCCTTTGTTGATTTAGACAAGCTACGTTCGGTAATTATTGTTTTCCAAAGTTCAAATATTTCGTTGAACGTTCATGTCGAAACATTTGGTTTCTTCTATTATAATTCTTTTTCTTCTTATTTTTAATAAAGTCTGATATTGTCCTTGTCATTCGATTCGGCGCTTAAACATCATTCCTTGATGACTGCAATGTTCCATATTCTGCAAATGTTTTACCAAAATCGATGATTAGCATTTATAAAAGGGAGTCCATCTCGCCAAATCACATAATTGCAATTTGAAGCTAAGGGATCATAACAGTCCTATTAAAGTATTTAAAATTATTAAAAATAGTTGAAAAAAGCACATTTTTTTATATCCAGCTTTCGTACGTTACCAGACTAGTTTCAACAGCATATTTCCACTGTCATCTTTAGTGGTCGTATATGCCAACTTTGCGGCCTGCTGTACTACTTGCCATGTTGGTTATCTTCACGAATTCCTTTTAAAATGTTTTTGTTGGCACACGTGATCTTTTGTCTTTGCACGTTTCTTATACATGCTTTTTCGCGTAATCTCTCATTTGCGCCTTTTTAAGTGTCCATCTCAGAATTGTTTAGATTTTCGTACAAGCTTTTGTTCTTTTGTTTGTATTCTCATTTTTTTTTTCTCATATTCCTTTTCAGTTGTTTATAATTATTTTGTTCTATTAAATATTTCCATGGGTAAGCCAATTCATGTGGTACAGATGTGTTGCAGTTTTTATCTTTAGTCTTTTCGATGACCATGGATTCCCATTAGAAGTTAACATATTAGTGTTACTCATGACTTTTATACCGATATCCAATTTATGCCTTTTGCATTCTTTTTTATGATGTCAGTGATCGTATGTATGGTAAACTGCCAATATATTTTAATTCGTTTTTATTTGGCTCATTGTTAGTTTCAACGTGCTGTTGGATTTTTATATTCATGTTGTCAATTAGATTTTTGGAGTATTTGAATTGTACTGCAATCTGCTTTATCCATTTGATTTCTTCCAGAAAAGCTTTCCTAGTAGATGTATGAGTATATGCTCTTCTAATAAAAGATACATCCGATCACTGACATTATAAAAAAGAATGCAAAAGGCATAAATTGGATATCGGTATAAAAGTCATGAGTAACACTAATATCTTAATATCTAATAGGGAAATAAAAAATCTATGTTGCAAACAGCAGGAGTTTATAAGATCCCTACAATTGACCCGAATAATGGAGAGTATCGTAAGTGCTATATCGGTAGCACTAAAAGACGTTTTTCAGCAAGGTTGCAAGAACGGCATTAATTCAATATTGTAACCAACATCAACTTATTCCAGACTGGGAAAACTCTAAAATATTAAAATCACATAAAACCCATAAACAAATCTTATTATCAGAATCCATGGTCATCGAAAAAACTAAAGATAAAAACTGTAACATATTTGCACCATACGATGGCTTACCCATGGAAATATTTAATAGAACAAAATAATTATAAACAACTGAAAAGGAATATGAGAAAAAACAAAAATAAGAATACAACATAAATGAACAAAAGTTATACGAAAATCTAAACAATTCTGAGATGGACGCTTAAAAAGGCGCAAATGAGAGATTACGCGAAAAAGCACATATAAGAAACGTGCAATGACAAAAGATCACGTGTGCCAACAAAAACATTTTAGGAGGAATTCGTGAAGATAACTGACATTGCAAGTAGTACAGCAGACCGCAAAGTCGGCATGTACAACCACTGAAGATGACACCGGAAATATGCTGTTGAAACTAGTCTGGTAACGTACGGAAACTGGATATAAAAAATGTACTTTTTTCAACTATTTTTAATAATTTTAAATACTTTAATAGGACTGTTATGACCCCTTAGCTTCAAATTGCAATTACATGATTTGGCGAGATGGACTCACTTTTATAAATGCTAATCATCGATTTTGGTAAAACATTAGCAGAATATGGAACATCGGAGTCAACAAGAAATGACGTTTAAGCGCCGGATCGAATGACAAGGACATTTGGATTTTATGAAAAATAAGAAAAAAAATTATAATAGAAGAAACCAAATGTTTAAACATGAACGTTCAACAAAATATTTGAACTTTGGATCAAAAAGAAGTGAAAGATAAATCAATAATTACTGAACGTAGCTTGTCTAAATCAACAACGGATGCCGTTTTTGCACTGAATCAGATAAATCAGGTAGTTGGATATAGTTTTTGAAAAAAATAATAATAATTCTGAATGCATAAACCAAGAGCATGAATAAAAAAGACAACCTAAAGCATTATCTTATGAGTTAATTATTTAGATAATTGTACTATATTATTCTATTATGCAATAATTATATGAAAGCATCCAGTACCAAATAACATTATCACTTACAACATGTATAACAGTAATTTTAGAGCAATAACATAATGTTGTTCGAAAGAAAAGAAAATATTATTCTTACTGTTTCACACGTTATAAAAGTTTTAGAGTCAAGTGCTCTTTTGCCACATAATTTCTGCTGTAATATAATATTCTAAAATATTATATTACAGCAGAAATTACGTGGCAAAAGAGCACTCGGCTCGAAAACTTTTATAATGTGAGAAACATTAAGAATAATAGTCATACAACTATTAAGGTATATTATAGCCACGTAAACCAAATGGATAGTTAAGACTAACCATGTTATCTGTTCATAGACAACACCTTGCATTTTAAAAATATCTTCTCTGAACTGTTTTGGGGGAAAATTTCTTAACCTTGTTCTCTAAACTTGGAGCTGGCCTAATATTATACTTACTAATTCTCTTTAAGGACTCAAATAAACCTTTGTGATAAGAAATTTTTTAGTGAATTTTACTTGTTGCTTTTGTGTGTTCTTCTTACCAGTAAAATTTAGAAGCCTCTCAATTTCTCCTTTAGGACAGTTATTTTCTGCAAGGGTGACTTTAAGTTCTTCTTTATGGGCTGGTTTCTTATCTGCTGTAGATACTAATTTATTATTTTTTTCTAAAAACTGACAGTTTTAAAAAATTAATAAATTACTACATGCTGTACTTAATATATTTGTCTAATTTAACTGCATACTATAAAACAATGGCATAACATTGTACTAAAAAAAGTTGACTGGATAACTGCAAAAACATGTTGGCATAAATTTGTTATAACCTCCAATGAAAGTAAATGACTGAACTGTGCACATTATAATTACAGAGAAAAACAAACAAGAATTTGTAAAGTATATGCACATTGAATTAAAAGTAATGATTCAATCTCAATTACATTGACTTCAATAAGGATATTTTAGTAGAAGAAATAGGAAAATAATTCTTGAAATGAGCTCTTTTATTACCTGTATTTGCTTTTCCACATAATCACTACCATTCTCCATACACTTCTGCGAGTGATAAATGAGATTGTCAAAGCCATCAAAAAAGAACTCTATACTTTGTTTCTTCACCCAGGTCCTGACAGTCATTTCCATCTCTTCATTTGAGCAATACAGATGTCCATGAAGGTGTCCCTTTAGTTTGGGGAAAAGGTAGAAGTCTCATGTCACTAAGTCTGGGATGTATGACAGATGTAGTAAGATAATGAGATCCAACTTTTCAATTGCCTCCATGGTGGTTTGCAATGTGTGACACTTAGCATTGTCATGTTGCAGCAAAAAGTTATTGTGATTCCAAACTCTTCTTAATTGTTGTTTTAAAGATTTAAGTGTTTAAATGTAGCTCCCTGAGTAGTTGATAGTGATCCCAGGCTCAAAGAAATCTATGTGAATAACCACATATGAATCCCAAAGGATTATAGCCATAAGTAATAAATATAATAAGCATAGATGCCAACTAGTACAGATTTTCCGTAATTTTACGGATTTTTGGTTGCTCTTACGGAACTACGGAAACACCGCTGAAATTACGGAAAATCGCCATTTGATTTAATTTTCTGAGATAGAAAGCAAATTTTCATCAACTTAAAAATTTTTGTTTGTTCAAGTTTTTCTGGGGGAAAAAAATTAAATGCTACATTCAGGGCTGCCAGACCTGCGACAATTGCGGCAGCTCGCGCCAAAACGTTATTCGTGCGCCATTCTGCTAGAAAATCGCCATTTCGACGAAATCTGTGCCAATTTTGGGCCAAAAGTTAAAATTTACAGGTCATCGATATTTTAGCGTTATCTTACGGCATTCGAAATCGATTCAGCGGTTAATTCGTACATGACATTCTTCCGCTGAGTCCCCTCTGTGTTTTTTTTTTTTTTTTTTTTGTCATTTTCGAGATCAATGCAAAAGTGAAGAAATTTTCGGGATATCGTATTCCGTCTGGGGACGTTGTTTTGTTTTTTTAAACGTTCGGAAACGGAAGTTAAACGAAGTGCAGATTTTTCCCGTAATTGTATTTTTTTTCTCTCGCGATGTTGCTTCTGTTCAGTATTGTTAAATGAAATTTCATTGCATAATTTCAGCTTGAAATTGTAGGCAACGATTTCCGAAAACGGAAGTTAGGCCGCCCGAAAATTTCCCTGTAATCTTCGGCGACGAGATTCTCACGCTGATTCGAGGAATTCCTCCTTTTTTTTGTTATCATTTGGACCATGTACGAAATCGATGCATAACTGAACTTAAATTTTGGGAGGATTGGTGGCGCCGGGGGTGTGGGGGGGGGTCGTTTTCTCCGTCGGAGGACGGAATTTCATCCTTCGAAAACGGAAAGTAGACAGAGGTAAGATTTCTCTGGTTATCGTAATTTTTTTTTCTCGCGATGTTTCCTCTACCCAGTATTGTTAGATATCATTTTATTCCATAAATATTTGTATTTCAGCTTAAAAATGTTGGATAAATTTCCGAAAACTGAAGTCAATTCAGCTTGAAAATGTTGGATAAATTTCCGAAAACTGAAGGCTTGAAAAACCGTTATTTCAAGCCATGTTTTCCAATTCAGCGATCGCAAAAAAATATTCGTGTGGAAGAACCAAGGCTACTGCACTAATTCAGCACAAGGCCAGTGTTTCTACAAGTAACATCGTATCTGAAGTTAAAAACAATCCTTTTACTCTATCTACGGACGGAAGTAATGATGCTCATGCAAGTAAACTGTATCCCATTAAAATAACATATTTTGACGAAAAAATAGGGAAAAGTTCAACTGTTTTGTTATCATTGGTTGAATCAAGTAATAATACAAGTGAAGGAATATTCAACGTTTTGAACGAGTTTGTTAAAAAAAAAATATCTCAGGAGCAACTGTGTGTCATTTTCCTGTGACAATGCTAACACTATGATAGGTCAAGTAAAAGGTGTTGTTTCTCACATAAAGAAGGTTCAGCCTGCAATCATAGTGCAGCGATGTTCATGCCATTTAGTAAATTTAGCTGCGCAGAAATCTGCTACTCAACTGAAAGGATTTAATGTTGAGCAGTTTCTGATACAGTTGTACTTTTTTTTTTTGAGAAAAGTTCAAAGAGGAAACACAATCTAAAACTGAGTCAAGCTGTTTGTGGTACTAAACCACACAAAATTCCAAAGCATGTCAATACTCGCTGGTTATCACTTTTGGAATCCATTGACAGAATTTTAGAACAGTGGGAGGCTCTAGAACATTATTTCAGTGACAATGAAGAAGCTAATTCACAGTATAAGAACCTTGCAAGTATGATTGGAAATCCTTCATCTAAACTTTGTCTTTTTTTATCTGCTACTCTTCCTTTGTTTACATCTGTTAACGTGTCCTTGTTGCAGGAAGCTCCGCTTGTGCATGTATTAAAAAGAAAACTTCATAGTCTGTTATCTGAATTGCTTGTACGATTTATCAAGCCATCAGCATTTGATGTGACAGCAACATCTCTTGCACATGGAAATTTTGGAAGAAGGAGAAATCAAAAAGAAAACTGTGATCTCGTAATTGGGTCAAAAGCGAGATCTTATATAGGCACAACTGCAGATCTGAGTGGCTACTTTTTATTCTGAAGTAAGGGAATTTTACAAGGCAGGCTGCAATTACATTTTAAGAAAATTTCCACTTGATGAATTTCTGAGTCGTGCTGAAATTGCAGATGTAGCATTAAGGCAAAGTGTTTCTTTTGCACCAGTCCAATATATGTGTTCCCTGTTTCCAGTTTTGAAACCAGAAGAATCTGACAAGGTGGAATCTGTATTTGCTCACTACCAGTTTGAAAATTTTAACTGTACTGTTACTTCTGAGAGAATGGATGAAGTGTGGCACAGAATTTCTTTAATGAAGAAAGAAAGTGGCCAGTTGAAGTATGAATCATTAAGCAAAATTATGAAAATGATTTTAATAATCCCTCATAGCAATGCAAGTACAGAAAGAATTTTCTGTATTGTGAAAAAAAAAACATGAATGAATTAAGACCTAATTTAAGTACTCATGTGCTGTCTTCTTTATTAGTAGAAAAAATAAACAGCATTGCACACAGTGAACTATGCTATGAGAAGAAGTTTTCGCAAATTGAACTAAGGAAGGCCAAAATGGCAACTACAGCCAGTTTATCATAATAATTTGGCCAACATTCCAAGGAATAATTTTTCTTCATGTCTGGAGATAATTTATTATATTTTTCTGGTAGACAGTATTTTAAATTTTCTCACTAGCAAATTATTTTTTATTGTATTATTATTATTATTATTATTTTGTTAATAGTTCTGACAGATTAAAATTTGTTGCAGTGTTAAATACCCAAATTTGCCGCTGTAGACTAGATTACTGAAAATTACTGAAAAAAAAAAATGTTACTGAAAATTACTGAAAAATGAACATGTTGGTTACTGAAAACTACTTTTAGAGGTTGGCATCTATGAATAAGTATAAATGACACCGTCTCTGTACGAACAATTGATTAAGAAAATCAAGGAACTTTAATCTAAAATACACACGAGTACTTTCGGGCAATTTTGGTCCCATCTTCAGATGTGAGGTGAACATTTGAACAGTGCTGCGATTTATAGAAACCAGGGCAGTATGGGTAAACATAGTATGTGTGTGTGTGTGTGTTACGTCAGCGATGTTTAAGGTGGAGCTCCCCTGTTTTGTCCAGTCTCCTTTGGGTGATTATGCATTATATTTTTCCATACAGGTAGTAAATCACATGGTACATAGCCATTACAACATTTGTTACGGGCTTTACAAATAAATAGACTTTCAGTCAATAACAGCATTGAATGGGATCTTGGCGTTATTAGGATTCTTGCATGGTCCCAATCCGGGTTGAAAGTTCCATCGTTGACAGTTTGTGCCAAGGCAGTATTTTGAAGCCCTGCCTTGATGTTGTATTTGTGTTCCCATACTCTGCAGGCAAGACTATAAGCTGTAGATCCGATATAACAAGAAGAAGGCTGGCCCGTTTCATCAAGTCAGGGAATGCTGTAGATACCCCATTTTTGCTCTTTCTTGATCCTTTCGGATCATGGCTAGCATATTGCAAGATTTGGTGCTGAAATACAAGGGAAAACGGTAACAGATGTTTCTGAGGGGTTTAGTGAGAGCTGGAATATAATCTATTGAACCCACGTATCTTTTAGAGTGATCATCAATACGTTGTAGCGAAGAGCCCAAGGTGGTCCTGACACGTGAATGAGTTCTGTTGATCAAGTACGTAGGGTATCCAAATGCTTTAGCAAGCTCAGTTATCCATTGGATCTCCTCAATACGAGTTGACGGTCAGAGGAGTAAGTATAGGCTCTTAGAAGAAGAAAACGTAAAGAGGCAAGTTTTTGATTAGGCGGGTGGGCTGAGTCATAAGGAATCATAGTTGGCATAGCTGTTGGCTTTCTGTAGACAGAAAATGATATGAAATTATTATTAAGTGGTGAGCGTGATATAAGTATATCCAAAAAAGGTATTTTATAATTTTGTTCAATTTCAATAGTGAAGTTTATGGATGAGGCCTGTGAAGAGAATTCATTGGCAAATATATTTAATTCTTCGACTGAGTATGGCCAAATAAGCAGAATATCGTCCACATAACGAGAGTATAATAGGGGTTTTAAGGGATTATCATTCAGAAATTTTTCTTCGAGATATACTGCATGAAGATTTCCGTCAGGGTGGCCGAAAGCGGGGAGCCCATCGCAGTTCCATCTGTCTGTTGGTAAAAAAATATTCTGAAACTGGAAATATGAACGCTTTTTAATAAGGTATAGGGCACTCATAATAGCAGAGATCTCGGTTGGTGGGAAACAGGAGTCAAGAAGACTTGATTCGATAATTTGATGAGTTAGCTCAATGGGCACATTTGGATATAATGTCAGGACGTCAAGTGAGGCAAGAATGAAAGAGCCTCCATGGTGTTGAATTGATTTTAGCTTTTCTATTACTTGAATAGAATTCCAAACAGAGAACGTAGATCCTTGAGTAAGAGGGGCCAAGTATTTAGAGAGTGCAGTTTCTAATGGCCTGGTTGGGCTGAAGTTGCCCGAGACAAGTGGGCGATGTGGAAGCCCCGATTTATGCAGCTTTAACTTCCCAAAAATGCTGGGAACTCGAGGTGCCGGTGGAGGTCGAAGTGAGCGATCAAAGCAAGAAAGAAAAGAATTGCATTTCTTTAGTTGTCTCAACGAAGAAATAATTCCTTGCATTGGGTCTTTAGATACAACGACGTGTGAGATTTCTGAGATTGCATCATGCATTTTTTCGATGCAGTCAGCTTTATTTATAACAATAATTTGTGATGTTTTGTTGGCTGTAATTACTGCTATAGTAGGCTCTGCCGGTAAAGTTGCAAACTGCCTTCTTTCATCACAGAATGGGTCAGGATTGGATCTTATTAGTCTCTTGTCAAATATTCTCGAGATTTTTGGCGTGTAAAGTCCCTTTCTTGTTTAGGTAGGGTACAAATTACATTTTCTACCTGAGGATCACTTGGTAGAGATTAGGTTGTTTTGCCAGATAGGCATATTTAAGGCTTTTTGCTTGGTTTCATTCAGTTGAAAATCACTTAGGTTTAGGAATGGTTCATGTTTAGGTAAGTGTTAATATTTTATGTTCAGTGTTGTAAGTCTTCTTGTCTTAACTTCTAAGTCGACTAGGCCTCGTAATTTCCCAATATGGGTATGGTGTAGGGCCCCGATTACATTATAAATGATAGCAGACAAGATAACCATTTGTCTCCACAAAAATAGGATTTTTTTTTTTTTTTTTTTTGGACAAATATTAAATATGAGTTGTATGCTCTCTTTTGGAGGTAGTCGATGTATCCTCGTTTGGAACGAATCTCCTGGGATAGCCTTTTAATTTCTGCTGTCTTTATGATTATATATACCGTCTCTTTCAGATCTAGGGGTAGCTCTGACCTTTAGAAACCTCGGTATGACGCTAAGGTCACAACAATTTGTCAAGAAAGACAAATGTGTTACTTCCTTTGCCAACTTGATTCTAACAGTCTTGAGGATCATGAAAGAAATCATGAAAGAAATACGGGATTATGCCATATAATACAAATTTTGAAGATGACTATCCGATTTTTGGCGTAAAAGTGACAAGGATGGTAAGTCAGATAATATCTGAAAATTTTCAAGTTTTCAGATATTATCTGACTTACCATCCTTGTCACATTTACGCTAAAAATCGGATTGTCATCTTCAAAATTTGTAGTCTTGAGGATGTTAGCAGCACGTTCAAACATGTTCATTAAAATAGTTGTTAAAAGCGGTGAAGAAACATACCTTAAACCATGGCGATAAAATTCACAATATAAAACCACTCACTCGTACATTCTTGATAAATAAGTAGTATAAATGACACCGTCTCTGTACAAACAATGGAATAAGAAAATCAAGGAACTTTAATCTAAAATACACATGAGTACTTTCGGGCCACTTTGGTCCCATCTTCAGATGTGAGGTTAACATTTGAACAGTGCTGCGATTTATAGAAACCAGGGCAGTATGGGTAAACATAGTATGTGTGTGTTACATCAGCGATGTTTAAGGTGGAGCTCCCCGTTTTGTCCAGTCTCCTTTGGGTGACTATAAAATATATTTTTCCATACAGGTAGTAAATCACATGGTATATAGCCATTACAACATTTGTTACGGGCTTTTCAAATAAATAGACTTTCAGTCAATAACAGCATTGAATGGGATCTTGGCGTTATTAGGATTCTTGCATGGTCCCAATCCGGGTAGAAAGTTCCATCGTTGACAGTTCGCACCAAGGCAGTATTTTGAAGCCCTGCCTTGATGTTGTATTTGTGTTCCTGTACTCTAAAAGTTATGTGGGTTCAATAGATTATATTCCAGCTCTCACTAAACCCCTCAGAAACATCTGTCACTGTTTCTCCTTGTATTTCGGCACCAAATCTCGCAATATGCTAATCATGATCCGAAAGGATCAAGAAAGAACCCAGGAAGAGCAAAATTGGGGTATCTAGAGCATTCCCTTACTTGACGAAAGAGGCCAGCCTTCTTCTTGTTATATCGGATCTACAGCTCATAGCCTTTGCCTGCAGAGTACCGGAACACAAGTACATCATCAAGGCAAGGCTTTAAAATACTGCCTTGGCGCGAACTGTCAATGATGGAACTTTCTACCCGGATTGGGACCATGCAAGAATCCTAATAATGCCAAGATCCCATTCAATGCTGTTATTGACTGAAAGTCTATTTATTTGTAAAGCCCATAACAAATGTTGTAATGGCTATATACCATAAGATTTACTACCTGTATGGAAAAATATATTATATAATCACCTAAAGGAGACTGGACGAAACGGGGGAGCTCCACCTTAAACATCGCTGACGTAACACACACACACACACACACACACACACTATGTTTACCCATGCTGCCCTGGTTTCTATAAATCACAGCACTGTTCAAATGTTAACCTCACATCTGAAGATGGGACCAAAGTAGCCCGAAAGTACTCGTGTATATTTTAGATTAAAGTTCCTAGATTTTCTTATTCAATTGTTCGTACAGAGACGGTGTCATTTATACTGTACTTATTTATCAAGCATGTACAAGTGAGTGGTTTTATATAGTAATAAATATGCAATATAAACTTAACAAATAACTAAAGGTAGATGAGTCACGCTTATTATGTTCAAGAAAAATTAAAAAATACAGAAGCCTTTTGACACCATCTTTGGTGGGTCATAATCACTTGTGATCAAGACCCAAGACTGCACTGAAAAGCCACGAGTTTTCGTGCTGAAGCCTTCAGTTTGACATTTTTTCTGCAGGTGAACTGTTGTGATGATATTCCATGGGCTTGCACTTCATTTTAGGTCCATCATGATGCACCCATGTTTTGTCAGCTGCCACAATGATGTGAAGAAATTTCTCAACATTGTTCTCATAGTGTGACCAAAATTTGCTGCCAAATTTGAGCTGTTGAAGCCTGCCTCTCTTCCATGAGCGTGTGAGTAACCCATCTTGTACAAAGCTTCTAATATTGAAGGACATCAGTGAGGTGACACACGTTCCTATAAAACGTAAAACTTAACAGCAATTTTCCTTTGAGTAATTCACTGATTTCCTTAATCAATTCAACCTTCTTCTTGGGAAACCTGTCAGTTGCTTTCTCAGGTTGTCCACTTCATTGTTTATCAGACAAATCAACTGTGTCTTTATATTTTGGCCCAGTGATGCATAGTGTTCATATCAACACAGTCATCACCATAAACAACCTGCATTTGACAGTGATTTTTTTTTTGTTAAAATCATTCACAGCATGTTGCCTGAAGTGTGCTAATAATAAGCACACAGTGCAGGCTTCCACTTCATGGTTAAAGACTCAGGCTTCATGCAACAGTATCACATAAACAAATAAATTGAGTGAAAATGCACAGAGGTAATGAAGTTCGTTAATGAACTTCCACTTCATGTAAAATAGCAACACAATCTTTTAACACAGTAGATTGCCCTCACCTGATGTGAAAGTACAGATGCTGTACAACATGTCACAACTTCTAATGCCAATGCTGCTATCTGACAGTGTGTTATAAAGTTGGAGGCGTTATTTTACATTCAACTTATACATATTTAAAAAAAAACTTTTTGTTTGTTGTTGTTCTAGTTCTTGTTTTTTAAGCTAAACATGAGAAAGAAAGAAAAATCCCATCTCAAAACAATATGTGTAGATCCGATGTTCAAAATCCATACAGAAAGTTTTATACTGGAAGAAAGTTAAACCAAAATCCACTTCCTGGGTATTTTTTCATAACATGCCTGTTTTATTCCTAGGTGTTCAGATTCACTTTATTCATACGAGAAATATAGCATAGAACTAAGAAGGGTCACTTTACCCAGAAAAAAAAAGTAATACAATGAAGGTGGAATATTTATAAAGATAGGATATTTACATAAATAAAAGGCCGCTCATGACAACAGCAGTATGGCATGAATGCTGGACAGAGCAGTGTCCATGTAGACACTGATAACAAAGAAAATAGTGAGTAAAAAAGCTGAAAAGAAGACATTTCAAAAAGGTAGCTCATAGGAGCAGTACTAGAGTCAGAAGCAGGTAACAATCAAACAAGCTGTAACACAGCATAGTATTACAAAGAAATGATGCCAACAGTATGATCTGAGCAACATCAATGCAGTATCAACATTCATGTGGTGGAAATACTGTAAGTGTGCAGAAATGCACTTAGATTAATACAAGAAGAAACATGCAAAGAGCACAACGCCGCCCCGGTGCCGCAGTGGTCTAAGGCGCTGGCCTCTGATCATTCGTTCGCGAGGGGTCCGGGTTCGAATCCCGGTGAGGCATGGATGTTGTGTTTGTCTTACGGCACTGGCTCGCTCCCTTCCCTGAAACCAGTGACCCTAAATTAGGGACAGGCGACTGCTTATAGCCCATTGAGTTGCTCACGGTGGTCGTTAAACCTCCAATAAAAAAAAAAAAAGAGCACAGCAAAGTTAAAATTGACAAAAATGAAGCAGTGCAAGACAAAAAAAAAGTGCCATGATTGCCTCATGGTGTGGCCGGTAAATAAAAATACATGAAAATGGTACACAAGGTAATGGTGAAAGTATGTTACATGGAACAGATTATAGTAAAGAACTTGATACAATGAACAAATTACAGTGAATGCAGTGGTACAGTGAGCAAATAACAATAAAAAAAACTTGATACAATGAGCAAGAAAATTCAAAGATGATGTAGAAGTGACGGCTGATGCTTAAATGAGAGCATTCCAGAAAAAGAGATGCACAAGATACAGAAGTAAACAAGAGCCGGCACATAGGTGGTGGAGTGAGTTAATGTTGAGTCTGATGTTTTGAAAGCGAATGGTGACCAGATGTTCTAGAACTGTGTCAGCATTTCCCGATGAACACCAGAAGCATGCTCTGAAGAAAGCTGATTAAGCAAAGCTGTATGAAATTCCTGCTTAAAGCAGCTCGAGCTGAAAGTGGAGAGGGGAAAAGATCCACAAAGAGACCCAAAAATCAAAAAAGGGGGATTTGGCAAGGACAAAAAGGAAGGTGCACAAAGACTTGGGCGACCAAGTATGGAACAGTCATAGTTAAAAGAACTTCAGTGTATTCAGCTTGAAGCTGAGCAATGACACAGTTGCAGAAGTGATGCACAAGGTGTTGCTCAGTGATGTGTGCAGTAATCTGAATTGAGAATGAGAATTGCTAGAGGTGAAACATATAAATGATAAACTTGGCAAGGATAAAAAAAATATGAACTTAGCTGTATGTACTATGCTACATAGAAGCGGACAGTCATGTAAATTGATAATCCATAAGATCATGGTCTGCAGCACAAGTTTTCCTTCTTGTTGCAGATGTGTAGTGAAAAAGGGGGCGAAGAATAGGGCAGTGAAGATAGACATATTGGACATTGCCTGTGAACATTATATTCCTGTAAATGACCCTGTGAATGCCGGGCATCAAACCAAGTAGGAACCAAAATAGCAAGGGGGAGGAAAAAGATAGAGCAGCAATAAGCAGAAGACTGACAAAGGTGATTATAAAGGAAAAAGGGTAGTGAGAGAGTGGACTGGAACTGTAACACCAAAAAATGAGACAGAAAACAGCAGAGGGAATTGGAAAAAAGGCCACATGGGGTGGGCCAAGGTAGGAAACAGATGACAAAGAGCAATACATAGAGCTGAATAGTTGGCAGGGGGAGAGAGCAAAGAATGACTTCCAGGAAAGATCCATATGGATGAGTTGTTAGACTGTTACTATGCTGATGTGGAGCAAAGTAGGGCAATGAAAGAAGGGGAGGTAGGGAGGATGTAGAATGGATGAGTAGAGGAAAAGTCCAAGGAGGAGGTCGGTAGTAGAAGGAGAAACTTGGGTAAGAGGTAAAGAACAGAATAATTCAAGGGTTTTGTGGTAAATGGATGGCAAGAAGGGATTAGCAGACATATTCATGTAGAGAAAAAAGAAAGTGAGAGAAGGATTTCTCATAGAGGAAAGGACATCCAGGAGAAGCACACAGAAAGCTTTGGTGAGAAGAGATGAAGAAAAATTATGATATGAGAATTATGGTAGCAAAGAGGTACATTAAGAAGGTAGACTCCTCCCTGGGGGAAGGGGAGAGTGTAAATGGAAAAAGAAAGCCAATGAAAGCTAGTCCAAACAAGGTTGACAAGAGATTTGAAAGAGTTGACAAGAACATATGATGGAACAGTACAAGAGGACCAAGAATGAAACTACAGAAGGAGAACAATGCTGTTGGCAATATGAGCTCAACCATGAAAAGACATACAAAACTTTGCTATAGACTGAAATCCTGGAGTGTTATGGAACTTGGTAAGCAGGTCTGGCCAGGTTGCAGCAGTAGAAACAAGTAGCTTGCCAAAGTGAATGCTGAGGATCTTCTCCGTGTTTAAAGTCCACGTAGCACCCCTTGGAGAATTGATCCGAACAGCCCATGCCCCACACCAGAGGCTGGTGCTTTTGTTTCATTTAGGGAAAGATTGATGAATTGAGACTGAAATCTGATGAGAACTGTGATATCATCAGCATAGGCAGAGAGATGAATTTGATGGCAAATGCTAGAGATCACAAGAGGAAGCTGGTAAGCAAAAGAAGATCAAACAGAAATGAGAAACTGTTCATGAAACAATGCAAAAAGTGGGCCAGAGAGAGCGCACCCTTGGTGGATGCCCTTACGAAATGGAATAGAAGCGGTTAGAAGGGAAGAAGTTGGGACATGAACAATGACGTTCCGTACAAGGGAAAAAGAATAGAGGAAAAGGTGATGGGGAAACTGAAGCTTAGGAGGACGTTAGAAAAGTACATGTGATTTGCATTACGGAATACCTCTTTTTGGTCAAGGTTGAGAACAGCTAGGGTGTTTTTTTTTTTTATTCTTGTTATTAAGATGGACAAGATCAAAGAGAATGTTAATATTGCAAAAAATGCTTCGGCTGGGGACACAATAGGTCTAGTCAGGGTGAATGATGGAGGATAGGGCAGGGTTAAAGCAATGGGAAAGAATTTTAGTAAAGATTTTGTAAACAACATTAAGAATGCTAATGGGGAGCCAATTATTTTGGTTAAAAAAACTTCCCTTTTTTGGAATAAGGATAATGTGAGCAACTATGAAATCAGGGGGAAGAGGTGAAGAAGAGAAAGTTGCAGAGAAACGTGAGGAGAAGGGGGAAAATAAAAAATAAAAGCTCGATAAAAACCCAACAAGCCTGAGTAAAGCAGCCTGATTCAGAAGAAAATGAGAGTCAAAAACTTCCTGGC